>JBBGZY010000168.1:2385000-4785000 GCA_037952925.1 Lithobates clamitans | reverse complement strand
ACCGTAATCCCCGCGCACACCTGGGGGAGGAGGCAGGCTCTTCTGCAACATATACATCCCGCTGGCAAAACACAGGACTGCTCCCAGTGTGCACACACCTGAAAAGAAGCAGCAGAGATACATTAGTACACATCGAACAATGCTAATCCAATACCAGTCACAACTGGACCTATGCAAGAATATGAAGCGTCAGAACTGTTCAAGCTTATTTGTGACATATTTATTTATTTTTTTATCCAGAAAAATATTTTATTTAGAAAAAAACATGTAAAAACATACACATACCGATTTCACATTTGCATTCAATAATACATATTTCCACAAGGTATATCACATTTAAAAGCCCCACGGGCTGCATTATTGAACCAGCATGTCTTAAGTCACCATTTGTGACATATTTATAATTTCCTCCTTATTTAGCTTTTGAGCTGGGAGGTTCCTGATATCTGATATTTGTTACTCTATCACTTGCCCAAGCTCCCAGCTCCTGAGTGCGTAAAACAATATCAAACAATAATGCATCCTCACGCAAAGTATGTAAAGGGGGAAGGTTTGATCCTCAAGGCTAAGTTTACCTTTAGGGAAAAAATAAACAGTAAAAGAATGTAAAATCCAGAAAGTAAATAAGGAAAAATAGCAGCCACTTAGCAAACTGTGATACCAGTTAGTAAATTATAAAGGGAAAAAGCAGCCCTCTTGGCCCATCCTCTGAAGATGTCTCGTTAATGACGAAATGCATCAGGGAGTGGCCTACCAGTGACGACATCACGCACACCGGGTCACTTAACAGCGGTAGTGTTTAAAGCCGACAGCCTGATGTTCTTTTGTTATACAAAACGATTGCCCTTTATGTTTTGTATGAAGGTAATTGTAACCATCCTTTAAAATAAAATCGTTTTATATCATGATGGGCTTCACTGTGGGCCTTTTTATATCATTGTGAGTCTCCCTGAATCTGTGATCCATATGAGGGTTACCCTCCTCGATAAACTTGTCGTTGCCTGTTAGACTATTATAATTTATGGTCCTGGACATCTGGTAAGGCGTCTGAGTTGAGGGTGCTGCTGGTGGGGAATCCCTTTACTTTCCCTCTGCACGGATCATACCTGCATTGGATTGTTTTGCACTTATGGACTGTTTTTGATTTTTTGTGTTGCATTATTAGGATTGAGTTCTGTTTTGCACATGGACACTTTTTTTGCACAGGGATATGCAATTAGCGGACCTCCTGCTGTTGCAGAACTACAAGTCCCATGAGGCATAGCAAGACTGCCACAAGCATGACACCCAGAGACATGATGGCATGGGACTTATAGTTTTGCAACAGCTGGAGGTCTGCTAATTGCATATCTCTGGCCAAGAAGATTGTGGAGAAGAAATACAAAAAAGGAGGGGGAAGGAGGGCATTTAACATCACCCTTCCAAAATACACTGGAACTTGCTGTAATTGTACAAAGAAATGATCACCTTCCTTCCCACTATATTTATAGCACATTGTTTTAAAAAAAGAAACTCAGAAATTGAACTTTGACATATCTAAAAGATTGAAGAAAACTATTTATGACTTGCCTGCGAGGAGGTGTAAGGCTCCCGTCCCCAGAGCTGGATACAGACTGCGGCACACGCATCCAGCTAAGCCAATAATGGCACCGAAAAATATGAGCCCCAGAGAGACCAACGGCAGCAAAAACTGGCACCGCCAAAGATCTGAAACAATGACAATTTATTAGCTCAAACACAAGGCAGCCCAGTAAGTTGCTCAGCATATGACCATGTTACCTCATTTCAAATAAGCCTGACCTGACAAGATCAGGAGTTACCATAGCTGAACCTCACATAATAGTTTTCTGTCTATTTGTGGCTTCAATACATTCAGAGTCACTGAACCTGAAACAAGATCATGAAGGGTGACTCTTGTTGAGAGGCAAAACTTACAGGCCTAAGGACTCTCTGCCTGCCTCTATGTGACAATACTGGAGCCTAGTGATTGGTCGCCCAGGCCCCCAATGCAGCACTATGAAAGGAAGGGGAGAGGATCACATTCTCCTCCATACCTGGACAGGTATTTCTCTTGATTCGGGTGGACAAAAGGATCAACAGAAGCATCAAGGTAGAGAATACAGGTATAGAGGTGCAATAAACTGCCCTGCCTTCCTATAAATACTGTAATAAAATATGTAATATTTCAGAAACTTTGCCAGGCCATGCTATTCCAGCTTTAAACCTGTTTGTCTCAGTGCCCAGATTCAGCATTTGTCACCTACTCATTTTGTGAAGCAAGTTTAAATCACAAGGGAAGCTTTCAAAAGCTAAAACTACCCATTAAGCATTCCCTATTTTATGAGTCAAGATATATTATTACAAGGTATAGTCCTAACAATAAACTTCTGTTGTACAATCCCTTTTGATCTGTTAAATATACCATTGGAAGTTTTCATTTTTATCACTGTGATAAGTTCAAAAAATGTATTGCTCAAGTCTTGTTCCCCCCTCAGATCTCTATGGATATTCCGTTTTACAAAATTTATATGTACTTTCACATTTAAGAAAACTTTAAGGAAGAGAGACTGAATGAAAAAATATGCATTTATCACAAAATCTTGTGAGCTGTTGATTCGGCCTGTGCTGACCGATATCCGTTGCATTGTTCTCAGCGGTCTCTGAATACTACAGAACCACAACCCTCTACGTCAGAGGTCCCCGTCCCTCAGACCGTGGACCACCACTGGTTCTTGGCCTGTTAGGAACCTGGCCGCACAGCAGGAGGGCAGCTGTCCGTTCCTAGCTGCAGGAGGGGTCAGCATGCCCCCTCCAAAAGCCTCTTTTCCGGCAAGGTCTGTCACATTTTTTTTGGTTAAAAATTTTATTTGAAATGTAGAAAATGCTGTTGTACATTGCCATGTGATTGGCACGGTGTGCTGTGATAAAATGCAGCATGTGTTGCACTGTGGCTGTGTTGCACTGTGAATGTAAGCTGACAGATGTTTTACAACGCAGTATGAATTACTCTTGCAGCTGCTCGGTAGGCTATACCACCCCCCCCCCCCCAAGCTTTAACTGTTTATGGAAATTTTTTTTCAATGAAGCCAGTCCCTGGTGCAAAAAAATAAAAAAAAAATCGCAGTTTTATGTTTTCATACTATACATCAGGGATATGCAATTAGCGGACCTCCGTTGCAGAACTACAAATCCCATGAGGCATAGAAAGACTCTGACAGCCACAAGCATGACATCCAGAGACAGAGGCATGATGGGACTTGCAGTTTTGCAACAGCTGGAGGTCCGGTAATTGCATATCCCTGCTATACATCTTTGATCAATGGGTAGAGCCAGTGTCTGATTTTTCCATACAACACAAAAGTTCAATATTCCTACTTACATGTCCGGATCAGATCAACCTTAGTGTTGTGGTTTCCAGGATGGGTGTATTTTACTAAAAACTGGTCAGAGAAGGACAGTGATACACATCGGAACTCAGGCAGAACCTCTGTTGGTTAATGAATAGAAGACATCATAATCAGAGGGGAGGAAATAGTGGTTAAAATGCAACTGTCATTCAAAGGTAATAATGTAGCAAAGGAAGGTGGTAGGTCGGGTACACATCCTATACAGTAGATCCAAGAATGAAGATTAACATGGTTAAGTGATAAAATAAAAAAATCATATTCCCCACTCCCCAATAGAAATGTGTGGGAGGTGGGCAAGTTCCATCCCTACTAGAACAGAGAGTAGAGCTTTACCTATTCAGGCCATGCCAGCATTCGTAGGAAATTAAATGTTCTGCAGACATCTGCATCTCTAGATGCTACACGTTATACTTTAATCCCTGTACAAGTCTGCACCGTTCTTATCTGCAAATCCCCAAGGTTAAGGAGGTTAAAGCGGGACTAAAGTCAGTATACTTACCTCTCTAATGGTCCGAAGTCCGGGATCGTTCACTCACCAGCATCTTCTCCCTGGGTGTCGGTCCTTTGGGCATCTTTATTGGCCAGCGTGGGATAAAATAACTCCTGTGCATGTGCAGAAGTCATCCCAGCACACAGACCGAGATATAAGATGAGCAGCAATTTATTAAAAATTATATACAGTGTGAATCAGAACTAAGAGGAAGCAATATTTAAATGCTGTGATTCCTTTTCTTCTGTTATGGAACTTTACCCATAACAACTTGATAAACAAAATAATGCTTTTTAGCAAGAAACATACATTGCACATTAATAATTATGCTACCAAAATTAGTGTGTGCTGTAAATTGCCTCCAACATTGTTTATTCTTGCTGGAGGCTGACATTTTGCTGAAGCTAAAAGCCCCTGAGCAGCAGTAAATCTTTAGACTGTCAGCAGATCGGCCTCTACAAATTCAGCACAGAGCCTAAAAATAGAGAGCAACTGAGCATGTGCAAAGCAGGGGGAAACAGTGTATTACTGGATTTTAAACAGTATAGATCAGTGATCTCCAAACTGCGGCCCTTTGCTTGCTTTTATCCGGCCCTTGGGGCACTATTTCATCCACTGATACCACAAATGGGGCATAATTCCCCCCACTGACACCAATGAAGAAGGCACGATTCCTCCCAAGGACACCAAATGACATCAATGATGGGGCACAATTCCTCCCACTTACACCAATAATGGGGTGCAATCACTCTCAATGAAACAAACATGGGGCATTATTTTTTCCCACTGACATCAGGACCTTTTCTACTCCCGCTGTCATCCTGATCCTTGCTTCACATCTATGCATTTTATAGTGGGTTGTATAAAGAAAAAACACCTGCGCCAACTTGTATAAATTTCCTCCTCCCCTGCTGGCTCCTCAGTTCTTTAAAGAGCACCTCCAGTCCGCTGGGGAGACACAAGAATATATGATAAACACAATTCATTATATCGCATTTCCTGTAAGGAAATCTCTATGTCTTGATACATAATTGGGTGGGTACCCGGCTGTCCTGAAAGACTCCGGGAAAGAACGTTACCAGTAAGTAACTTCGTTTTTCCCCTAATCGTCTTTCAGGACAGCCACCTGAGAGGATAAACGAGCACTTACCCCTAGGGCGGGACCACGGCTTGTAAGACCTTGCGTCCAAAGGTCTGATCTTTAGCCGCCCAAAGATCCACTCTATAGTGTCTTACAAAGGTGGCAAAGCTGGACCAAGTTGCCGCTTTACAAATCTGTTCTGGCGTTGCTCCAGCTCTCTCAGCTTGCGACGCAGCCATTGCCTTGGTGGAGTGTGCCCTGATACCCTCTGGGACCTGCATACCTCCTAACCTATAAGCCTGTTCAATGGCTTCTTTTAGCCATCTGGCTATGGTACGTCTTGTGGCCTTTTGCCCTCTCCTTGCTCCAGAAATCAAAATAAATAAGGAGTCCGTCTTCCTAATATCTTTGGTTGCTTCTAAGTAATGCAAAACACATCTCCTTACATCTAAACTATGGAACTTTACTTCTTGTTCCTTAGAAGGATTTGGGCAAAATGATGGCAACACAATCTCCTGGCCTCTGTGGAATTTCGAGGCCACCTTAGGGAGAAATGCCAGATCCATTCTAAAAATTATGTGATCCGGAAAAATCTGAAAAAAGGGAGGCCTGATTGATAGGGCCTCCATCTCACAAACCCTTTTAGCCGTAGTAATTGCCACCAAAAAAACTGCTTTAAACGTCAGCATCTTCAGGTTGCAATCATCCAGTGGTTCAAAGGGGTGAGCTGTCATAGTTTGCAGCACTAATGACCGATCCCACTTCGGAAAAACTGTACCCTGTATCGGTCTTTGTCTGCTCAGTGATCTAAAGAGTCTGATTACCCACGGATCAGATGCTAATCTCTTCTCTAGGTAAACAGAAAGTGCTGACATTTGACTTTTAAGCGTGCTAAAACTTAGTCCCTTGTCTATCCCGTCCTGTAGGAACTCCAGGACTGCCACTGAGCCTTGTGTATTGAATTTTTTGTCTATACACCATCTGTTGAAACACCTCCATACTTTTTGGTAGATGTTCCGTGTCTCCATCTTCCTGCTTTTCAGCATTGTGTCTATTAGACGGCCTGAGAACCCTTTCGCTTCTAGCAACTGCTCCTCAGACACCATGCGGCCAAGTTCCATCTTTCCACTTGGGGGCAGTGTACTGGGCCCTGGGAGAGTAGATCTTCCTGGATCGGTAAAACCCAGGGGGGTTCTACCGCGAGTTCTCTGAGCATAGAGAACCACGGTCTCCTGGGCCAATAGGGCGCTATGAGAATTAGCGTTGTATTCTCCGTACGTAGTTTTCTTATTAACGCTGGTAGGAGAATAGGTGGGGGAAAGGCATAGCATTTGCTGAATGCCCATGCTTGTGCCAGCGCATCTACCCCGAGCGCTCCGTCCTCTCTTTCCAGGGAGAAGAACGCTCTGACTTTCCTGTTTTCCTTTGAGGCAAACAAGTCCACCTGAGGTGTTCCCCACTTGTGAGCAATCTGCTCGAATACCTTCTGGTTTAGCGTCCAATCGCCTTCTCTCACCTTTTTCCTGCTGAGGAAATCTGCCACTTTGTTTAAATCCCCTTTCAAGTGGATTGCTGACAAAGAGAGTAGGTTTCTTTCTCCCCACTCCAAGATTTCCTCTGCTAATGTCCACAGGGCTCCGCTCCTTGTTCCTCCCTGTTTGTTTATATAGGCGATCACTGACACATTGTCGGACCTGACCTGTAAATGTTGACCTTTGAACTCTGACTGGAAGGCTTGAAGTGCATACCATACTGCTCTTAATTCCTTCCAGTTGGATGATCTCCTCCTCTCTTCTTTTCCCCAAGTCCCTTGCGCTATCTGAGCGCTTAAATGCGCTCCCCACCCTACGCCACTTGCGTCTGTGGTTAGGATTCGGGAAATGGGTAGATTCCACAGCCGTCCCTTGTTTATGTTCTCTATTGTCCTCCACCACCATAAGGTTCCTTTCACCCTTGCTGATAAAAGAACCCTGGTGTCTAAGGACTCCTGCTTGTGATCCCACATTTTTAACAGGAAAACCTGCAGTGGCCGAAAATGCGGGCCTGCCCATTGGACCGCTGGAATCGCAGATGTCAACAGTCCCAGTGTTGACATTATCTGCCTTATGGCACACGGTATATTGGCTTGTAATAAGCTTACTTCCTTCTGAATTTTCCCTATTTTTTCTTCGGGTAGAAACAGTCTTTGTTGCGCTGAATCTATGACATACCCCAAGTATACTATTTGCTGACTGGGTTGTAAATTGGATTTTTCCAAATTTACCAGCCAACCCAGACTTTCTAAGTACGTCTGCGTGTAGCTGAGGTTTTCTAGTAACTTCCGGGGCAACTCTGCAAATAGGAGAAGGTCGTCCAAGTAAGCTATGACAGATATGCCTTTGACCCATAATGGTGCCAGAGCTTCGGCCAGAATCTTGGTAAAAATTCTGGGCGATGAGGAGAGGCCGAAGGGTAGAGCCTGAAATTGAAGATGCCTGGTTCCTCTTCCCGTCTCTATCGCAAACCTTAGAAATTTTTTAAAACTCCTGCTGTATCGGATGTGCAGGTATGCGTCCTTTAGGTCTAGGGAGACCATATAACAGTTTGGGGACAGAAGGGCCCTTACCGAATATATGGACTCCATTCTGAACCTTTTGTAGGTTATGGATAAATTTAGAGGCTTGAGGTTGAGGATGGGACTGGTCTTCCCTGAAGTTTTCTGAACTCCGAATATGTGGGAGTAGAAACCCTGCCCTCTCTCTCCCCTTGGTACCTTGATGATCACCTTTTGTTGCTGGAGCTCCTCTAAGGATCTCATTAATCCTCTGGCCTTCTCCTTGTTTTTTGGGGGTTTGGTGATGTATAATCTGTTTGGGGGTGCTTTTGAGAACTCCAAAAGATATCCCTCCTTTATCGTTCTCAGAATGAATTTGTTGGAAGATATCTCTTCCCATTGCGGAAGGAAGGCCCCCAGTCTTCCCCCTACTGCGACTATTGTGTCATTTCTTTTGGGTTTGCTCAGGAGGATGAAAAATCGCCCCCCCTTTGCCTTTCCCTCTCTGAACCCAAGGTTTCCTCTGGGTTTCCATTTAGGGAGCTGCAAATCAGGGTCTTGAGATCTTTGCCTCTTCTTATTTTGTTGTGGCTGTTTCCAATTTGCCTTACGTTTTAGTGGAAACGCCTTCTTTTTATCTGCCGTTCGATCCAGCGCCTTCTCTAAGCCTGGTCCGAATAGCAGATCCCCTGTAAAAGGAATTCCACAGAGCTTGGCTTTGGACGCGCAGTCACCCTGCCATGTGTTAAGCCATAATGCTCTTCTAGTGGAATTGGCTAGGGCGGAGGACCTGGCTGCCATTCGCACTAATTCTGCGGATGCGTCCACGATATAAGCAAGACCTCGCAGCAGCATGGGAAATGAGTTTAGGATTTGCTCCTTTGCAGTACCTGCCTCAATGTGAGCCTGTAATTGGTTTAACCAGAACTCTACGTTCCTAGCTACCACCGTGACCGCCATTCTTGGTTTAGGCTACCCACGGTTGAGTCCCATGACTTTTTTAACAGGGAGTCCATCCTTTTATCCATTGGCTCAGACAAAACCCCCATGTCCTCAAAGGCCAAGTCCGTGTGCCTCAACACTTGCGAGAAGGCCGCATCTAGTTTTGGAATCTTGTTCCATACTGATGCTGGGTCCTCCGAGAAGGGGAATCGCCTTAAGGCCTTAGAAAAAAAGGGCTTCCTTTCAGGTTCCTGCCATTCCTTCTTAATAGCCTCTATAAGGACCTCATGAAGAGGAAAATTCTTCTTTTCCTGTTCCCCCAGACCCTCATACATCTGATCATGCAGTGACAATGTCTTTTTCTCTGTTGGTATACCTAGTGTGGTATAGATGGCCCCTAATAGATGATCTACCTCATCTAAAGAGAGTTTACATCGGGATGGCTTCCTGGAATCCCCATCCAGGGCTTCCCCCTCAGACTCTTGGGAGCCAGATGTTGCACTGTCCGGCTCCTCCTCCACCTCCTCCCTAGGGGCTACTGAAGAGCCTGCACTCGTGGAGGGTATTGCCTGTGTTTTTGGTAATGGTGTTGTCAGAGGAGCAGTCTGAAGCTGTGGCATTTGGAATCCCTCAAAAAAGGTTTTGAAGGATTCGAAGGTATTAGACTATTCCTTAACTGATGCCGCTAGCTCACCCTGCTCTGAAGAGTGTTCTTGTACTAGTTTACTAATACACTCTTTGCATAATGCCTTTTCCCAGGTATCTTTAAGGGTAACTTTACAGGAAGGACACCTCTTTTTTGAAACATGAGAGACCCTGTTTTTTTCTGTTTTCTGAAAAGACATAAGACAAAAACCCCATACCATTAATACACAGTACCCTTCCCCCGCACATTTGCAGGAGTGCAACACTTCATTCGGGCTTGCCTCACCAGGGGCCCTATGTAACCACCCTCTGATACATGAGGGTCTTTAACCTACCCCCCCCTACCTTAGCCCTAAATTGATGGAGGGGGGGGGGTGGTACAGGCCAGGGGAGCTCCACCCTAGGTTCCCCTTACCTTCACATGGCTGGAGCTGGTCTCTGCTGGAGCAGTGCGGTCTAGGTCCTCTGCATCCGCCATCCTCGTGTCACCTCCGGAGCCTGTGCTGTCTCTACAGCTTGTCTGGCTCCTCTCCAGCCCATGCCTGGCTCCTTTTCAGCGTTCTTGGCCCGGAACCGGAAGCCGCGAACCCGGAAGTGCCCGCCCCTTTTGGCCGGATATGACGTCACCCGCCACAGGCCGCGCAGTCCCAATACCCGGTATGTTTGTTTTTTCACATGCTGCTGGGGGTATGAGACTGCAGGAGCTGCGCTCCGCTTCACTGCACTCAGCGTTGAAAAGGCCGCCCCCCCCCCCGACCTCGACCTGCACTCAGGGATGCGGGGGTGGCAATCAGAAAAACGACTTTCCTGACCAGGTTAGTGTAACTGCTGCTCACAGGGCTTTGCCTCACCAGGCTGCTCTGTACACCAACCTCTCTGGTCTGTCCTAGGAGTCCCCACTCCTTTTTCAGGACATGTTTGCCTGAGCCTCCTCTGGCTCTCCTGGCTGGTTCCTATGGTGTCTCCCCACTGGAGGAAACACAAATAACTGAGGAGCCAGCAGGGGAGGAGGAAATTTATACAAGCTGGCGCAGGTGTTTCCAAACAGAAGGGAGGAGCCAAGCTCTCAGGTGGCTGTCCTGAAAGACGATTAGGGGAAAAATAAGCTTGCTGCATTTTTGGATGTAATTTCCAGCACATGGTTCTTCCACATGGATTAATGGTACTGCAGTAAAGAACATCACAAATGCACTATAAACAGAAGAAAAAGGCTGCGATCTGAGTGAGGCCTGAGGCACATTTACAGCGATTGCCAACCTTCATTTATTTATTTTTTAAAATAATAAACATGTCTGCTCTGTGCAATAGTTTTGCACAGAACAGCCCTGATTCTCCTTTTCTGGGGTCCCACACCAACGCTTCTGCTCTTCGCGAAGTGCCCCATTCCTATGTGGGCACCCGTGTGGGCTTGATCCTGAGCCGCGCTGCCTGTGTCTATAGACACAGAGATCGCGGCTGGGCACCGTCCTTGCCTCCTCACCACAGGATTTGATTGACAATCACAGCTATTACCCTTTTGTATAACTTGACCCTCCCTCCTAGATTGTAAGCTCTAACAAGCAGGGCCCTCTGATTCCTCCTGTATTGAATTGTATTGTACTTGTACTGTCCTCCCTAATGTTGTAAAGCGCTGCGTAAACTGTTGGCGCTATATAAATCCTGTATAATAATAATAACAATGGCTCCCACTGCAATCAACCTGCCCTATGAGGGGAAAAAAAAGCAGACAGAGTTGCTGCTCTCGGGCACAGCGCTGGATCGAGATCAGCCTCAGGTAAGTATAAGGGGGGGGGGGGGGGGTTGGGAATGCAATAGAGTAAAAAAAAAACTTGAGCCCTTAGAACCACTGCAAATTAAGCAATGACAGTCACCATACTGCTATCCTCCTATTTAAAAGGGAAAGTATCATATTTTCCATGTTTTAGATACATGTGTAAAAAGATCATCTTGATGTAAGTAATCACATCAATCTTTTTGCAAATATTTCAAACATTTGGCTCCTCTGCATAGATTGCAATCCTTGGGGGGCAGCCATATTTTCTTCATTACAAACTCAGCCTCTACTTCCTGCCTTGCAATGCTATACATATGATGTGCGTGTATTGCTATTTGTTTAATGCTAACATTATATGAATTCTGCTAGCAGTTCTTCTTGATTACCTGGTTTATCCTGCCGGTTCCTGTCATCTTGTTAACAAACTAGCATGGGAGCCGATCCATGGTGGTCAGTTTACGTCCTTTGTCATGCATTTAGATACAAGCACGCTGTATTGCTTGCACAGCGTGCTTGTATCTTCTGTGGTCTGGTTAAAGCCACGCCCCCCCCGACCATCCCTCCTCCAATGATTGCCAGCGACATCACTGGACTTTGCTGGGTAAAGGTGGAAGTGGCACAATTCTGCCGGGGCTGATTGCGTTTCATTGCCTTGGAAACGCTGATACCCGGTGGCATTACATCATTTCTTGCAATGAAATCTGGCCCTGCTCTGTAACCTCCACACCTGTGAATTGCAGATCTGTGAAGAGCGGTCACGTGATCTGCATATCAATGGCATAATAAAGAGCTACAGGCAAGTTTTTTTTTTTTTTTTTTAATGCAAGCCAATGTTTTTATAATGTATGATAGAATCTCTTCAAAAATGATTTTCTGGGTAATTAACTTTAATTAAACACTAATCTCTTTCCTCCTGTAAGCACATGTGCATGTAGTGTGACCTGATTAGCACCTTCTCCCTTTCCCAGTCTGAGTGTTGCTGTACACAGGATGTCAACAGGCTGATAAGTCAGGACGAGAATATTTTTGAAGGAATAGACAACTGCATTAATGGTCAAGAGGAGGAGGGGGTGGTGAATCATTGAAAGCATTCTTCAGGACTGTCAAGGTGTGAATACTTTTGAAAGGCCCGTATTACCATCCAAAAATGAACGGTTCTAGGCACAGCATCCCCCGAAGAAGCCCCGTCTCAAGAAACATACCTTCCTGGTAATATGGCTGGGAGGCCATAATGCACTGCTGCCACAATCCCAGGCTGCCATTACAATGATAGAGCGCATCTGTGTATACCTTCTCGTCTGCCCTCTCCAGCTCGCCAAGGAATTCATTGGCAGCCGTCTCGCTGACATTGGCCAGGACTGGAGAGGTGAAGTAGTGGTACCAGGAGACGGTGCCCACTGCAGCTGACAGGTAGATGACAGACAGGAGGGACAAGACGCTCCCAATCACCAGTGCGGTGGCAAATCGGTTATCCATGGTGTTTGGTTAATCGGTTTCTCTTTTCTCAGCATACGGAGGAAGCATCTGGCAAAGGAAAAGCAGACAAGAGGTTAGGAATTGCAATACTTCAACTACATAATGGCACAAACAGATGAACAGGACAAAGAAACATTAATATTA
The DNA here is from genome assembly GCA_037952925.1 of Lithobates clamitans. Taxonomy (NCBI): domain Eukaryota; kingdom Metazoa; phylum Chordata; class Amphibia; order Anura; family Ranidae; genus Lithobates; species Lithobates clamitans. Next base: position 4,772,508 of record JBBGZY010000168.1, on the reverse strand, counting down.
AAGTGTAAGTAAACCCTAAATCGATCTTTCAGTATGTCTGGCGTCATGTCTTTCTGTATACAGTTTTCCAAGGCAAATCATTTTTCTAACCTACCGATCCTGCCAATGACAACTCTTATGTACTTTTGCAGGACGCCAACTGCTTCATAATGAAGCCTTATCAGCCTCTCGTGGAAGTTTATTCAGTTCTCATTGAGCAGCTTCTCCGATCGATATCATAGGCAGCTCAACAGTCAAGAGAACGATCTTGTTCAGCAAGCTGACTATGATGATAACTGCGGAGCAGCTGTTAGTCTGCAACAGAAAGTGCCGTTACTGGCAGGAAATGTTACAACAGATTAAAGTGGTGTTCCGGCCGAAATTATACTTTTTAAATAAAAATACCCCTATAATACACAAGCTTAATGTATTCTAGTAAAGAGTCTGTAAACTAAGGTCTGTTTTGTTAGTTTATAGCAGTAGTTTGTTATTTTATAAATTTACAGCAGGCCGTGGCCATCTTAAGAGTGGGCATCTGAAGCCAGACTGTATTTCTTCCTGGATCTCATCCTTGCAGATCTCGCACATGCTCAGTGCAGCACAGGCAGTGTAATAGGTTTCAGGTCAGGTCTCCATAGCAACAGCAGTTTCAGAGGAAGTTGCCGCCCCTTCCCAGAAGGCATTGCAAACAGGAAATGATGCGATGGGCCGCGGCCAGGGAGGAGGAAGTGAAAAATGAATACAGCAGATATACAGGAGGTGCTGAGAAAAAAAAATAAAAAAATATCCAATTTGTTTACACTGCACAGTTTAGTGAGGGATGCTGAAGAGTTGTAAAAGTGGGTGGAACTCCACTTTAAAGCGGTGTTCCGGCCGAAATTATAGTTTTTAAATAAAAATACCCCTATAATACACAAGCTTAACGTATTCTAGTAAAGTTAGTCTGTAAACTAAGGTCTGTTTTGTTAGTTTATAGCAGTAGTTTGTTATTTTATAAACTTACAGCAGACCGTGGCCATCTTAAGTCTGGGCATCTGAAGCCAGACTGTATTTCTTCCTGGATCTCATCCTTGCAGATCTCGCACATGCTCAGTGCAGCACAAGCAGTGTAATAGGTTTCAGGTCAGGTTTCCATAGCAACGGCAGTTTCAGAGGAAGTTGCCGCCCCTTCCCAGAAGGCATTGCAAACAGGAAATGATGCGATGGGCCGCGGCCAGGGAGGAGGAAGTGAAAAATGAATACAGCAGATATACAGTAGGTGCTGAGGAAAAAAAAAATATATCCAATTCGTTTACAGTGCACAGTTTAGTGAGGGATGCTGAAGAGTTGTAAAAGTGGGTGGAACTCCACTTTAAGACAAAAATCAGACGCTCGGTTGGCCAACAATCGGATCGTGTGTACGAGGCTTAAAGGTTTGTGTTTTTTCACCTTAATGCATCCCCCCGTTTTACTCACCTGAACCCTCAAACTTTTCCCACGGGGATGTGCTGTCTTTCTGCTAGGGGGTTCTCGGCTGTTGATTGGATAGATTGATAGCAGCGCAGCCATTGGCTACCGCTGCTGTCAATCAAATCCAATGACGCGCCCGCTGGGGGGGCGGGGCTGAGTTATGCATTCGATGTCCATAGGCGCTGGACTTGGGAGCACGCCCACAAGGAAACCCCCCGGGAGAGCGCTTCTCCTAGGGGGTTATCTGATAAAGGGATGAGCCGAGAGAGCCGCCGAGGGACCCCAGAAGAGGAGGATCGGGGCCACTCTGTGCAAAACTAGCTGCACAGTGGAGGCAAGCATGACATGTTTGTTATTTTTTTTTTTTTAAAACCCTTATGCCCTGTACACACGGTCGGATTTTCCGACGGAAAATGTTCGATGGGAGCTTGTTGTCGGATATTCCGAACGTGTGTAGGCTCCATCGGACATTTTCCATACACAAAATTTGAGATCTAGATCTCAAAATCTCAACAAAATCCGTCGTCGTAAATTCCGATCCTGTGTACACAATTCTGACGCACAAAGTTCCACGCATGCTCGGAATCAAGCAGAAGAGCCGCACTGGCTATTGAACTTCATTTTTCTCGGCTCGTCGTACGTGTTGTACGTCACAGCGTTCCTAACGTTCGGAATTTCCGACAAGATTTGTGTGACCGCGTGTATGCAAGACAAGTTTGAGCCAACATCCGTCGGAAAAAATCCATGGATTTTGTTGTCGGAAAATCCTATCGTGTGTACGGGGCATTAGTGTCACTTTAACCACTTCCCTACCGCTGTATAGTCATATGACACGCGCAGGAACCCTTCGTCCCTCCGGGCGGGCGTCATATGACGTTCTAGGATTCCCTGCATTGTAGAGAGCGTGCGCCCGCCGCATCACTTGGGACCTGCTGCACGTGCCTGGCGGCCGCGATGTCCGCCGGGCACCCGCGATTGCCCGTTAACTGAGCAGGACCGTGGATCTGTGTGTTTAAACACACAGATCCACGTCCTGTCAGGTGAGAGGAGACCGATCCGTGTGTTCCCATTACAGAGGAACACCGATCAGTCTCCTCCCCTTGTGAGTCCCCTCCCCCTATAGTTAGAATCACTCCCTAGGACACACAGTTAACCCTTTGATCACCCCCTAGTGTTAACCCCTTCCCTGACAGTCACATTTATACAGTAATCAATGCATTTTATAGCACTGATCGCTGTATAAATATCACTGGTCCCAAAATAGTGTCAAAAGTGTCCGCCGCAATATCGCAGTCACGATAAAAAAATCACAGATCACTGCCATTACTACCCTGTTACCCCGAAAATAAGACCTAGCGTGATTGTCGGTGATGGCTGCAATATAAGCCCTACCCTGAAAAGAAGACCTACAAGGACTTTAGGGCTTATTTGGGGGGTAGGGCTTATATTGCAGACATCACCGACAATCACGCTAGGTCTTATTTTCGGGGAAACAGGGTAGTAAAAAAAATAAATAAATAAAAATGCCATAAATCTATCCCCTATTTTGTAGACGCTATAACTTCTGTGCAATCCAATCAATATCTGCTTATTGCAAATTTTTTTTAACCAAAAATATGTAGAAGAATACGTATCGGCCTAAACTGAGGGGGAAAAAATTGTTTGTTTTTTTTAAATTGGGATATTTATTATAGCAAAAAGTAATAAATATTGCGTTTTTCTTTTTTTAAACTGTGGCTCTTTTTTTGTTTATAGTGCAAAAAATAAAAACCGCAGAGATGATCAAATACCACCAAAAGAAAGCTCTATTTGCGCAGGGGGGGAATGATCAAAATTAATTTGGGTACAACGTCGCATGACTGCACAATTCTCATTCAAAGTGTGACAGCGCTGAAAGCTGGAAATTGGCCTGGGCAGGAAGGGGGTGAAAATGCCCGGTGTGGAAGCGGTTAAGAAAGCTCATAGGTTTACTTTACATGACAAACCAGAGGCAGCCTGTATTTATTGCGGCAGACGCGCGCGGGGGGGTGTTAAACCCGAACACAAATGAATTACACAGGTTCTGAGGCTAATTTAATGCAGATAAGGCACCAAGTGAGTTTAATTACCACCTTAATCAGCCACAGAACCCGTGTAATTAATATGTGTTCGGGTTTAAAGGGATGAGGTGGCAACTCTGGGGGGGGGGGGGGTTGTTAGTGCCGCCGGGGGGAAGGGGTGGTTGTTTGCCGCCCACCCCCAACAAACAACCCACCAGCCACCACCGATGGTAGGACATGATGTAGACGTGTTCTCCCGTAAACTGTTGTCACCCTGGGGTCATTCCTCTCTGGAGGGGACACCACGCCTTCCTCTGCCATCAAACGGGTAAGGCTCCAATCACATACATGTGTTCTGGGAACATACGTAGAGACGCGCTCCTTCCTACTACACGCAAAAAAAATCTGCTACAAACCCGCGTTGTGGTTGCAGTGTTATAAATGAACGGCGCCCCAAACGCGGCTAGCGGAAGCGTTTTTTTTTTTATAACGCTGCCCAAAAAAAGAAGAAAATGTACAAAGCTAAAGTTTCTTTGGCGTATTTGTTGTGTGAACGGTCCGCTATGCCGCATTTGCTCAAAAAACGTGCGTCAGCGCGACACGTGGGGCCTACGGGGGGCAGAGATGGGTGTCCTCTCAGATATAAGGTGGAGAAGACATTTCCAACCTCTCCAGAAGACATGCCACCATTCTTCATAGGACCTGAGTGTCCACTCATGGACAAGTCACTGGTGACAGGTTCTCTTCAGCATTCTCCAGCACATGTCCCGGTCCTCTCACTTCTTTCACAAAAAAAAAAAAAAGAAGCTAAACAAGCCTAACATACACCGTTCCATAATTAGCGAACAATAAACTCACCCTCTCCATCGACTTTCATCAGCTGTTTCTTCCTGGGTCACGGCGCGCAATGCTCTCTGGGAGATGTAGTCTCTTCGTCTGTTTGTGTCTGCTGCGCCCTACTGGTGAGATGTGATATCGCAGCCTGTTTCTCAATAGAGATAGAATCGGTTTAGAGGTGACACTCGTGCAACGAGCGCTGCTGCCACCAGGTGGTCGGAAATGGAATTGCAGCAGTGGTGATTCTCATAGTATGAGGAGGAGACACTCCTAGATAGGGGATAGAACATTCTCAAGCTGGGTTCCATAAACCTAGGGTTCCTAAGAGGTGGCTTGGATAAAAAAGAGGTACCTCCTTGTATGGGACTTTAAAAGACCACCACCTCTCAACTTAAAAATATATATCTTTATTAGAAAATAAATCTAGACAATGGTCTTGGTTAAAAAGACGTATAACGTCTACAGTGTGTGGACGTTATACGTCTTTTTATCCAAGACCATTGTCTAGATCTATTTTCTAATAAAGATATATTTTTTTACTTGAGAAGTGGTGGTCTTTTAAAGTCCCATACAGGGGGTACCTCTTTTTGTCCTATTGTACCAGGGATGGAACCACCACACTCCACATCTGACATGGTGGAGGTCTTCTTTTCTTTCTCAGAGGTGGCTTGGGGGTTCCTTGAGCTGTGGTTGATTCACCTCACATTTTGATGGTGCTTTTGTCAGGTCCAACTCCACCAGCTTTCCGCCAATGCGCTTTTTATTTGTATTGTAAGAGGTGCATTCTTCCTACTCACCACCAATGTACGGGGCATAAGAGGTGCATTCTTCCTACTCACCACCAATGTATGGGGCATATTTTAACCACTTGCCACCCAGGCCAATTCTGACATTTCTCTCTAACATGTAAAAATCATCATTTTCTTGCTGGAAAATGACATAGAACCCCCAAACATTATATATGTTTTTTTTAGCACAGACCTTAGAGAATACAGTGGCGGTCATTGCAACTTTTTATCTTGCACAGTATTTGAGCAGCAATTTTTCAAACACATTTTTTTTTTTTTGGTTTCGTTCTTTAAAAAAAAAAAACAGAATAGTAAAGTTAGCCCAATTTTTGTTGCATAATGTGAAAGATGAAGTTACGCCGAGTAAATAGATACCCAACATGGCACTCTTCAAAATTGCACACGCTCGTGGAATGGCGCCAAACTTCGGTACTTCAAAATCCCCATAGGCGACGCTTTAAAATTTCTTACTGGTTACATATTTTGAGTTACAGAGGAGGTCTAGGGCTAGAATTATTTCTCTCACTTCAACGTTCGCTGCAATACCTCACATGTGTGGTTTGAACACCGTTTTCATATGTGGGTGGGACTTACGTATGCGTCCGCTTCTGCATGCGAGCACATGGGGACAGGGGCACTTTAAAAAAAAATTTTTTTTTATTGTTAATTTTACTTTAAATTTTTTTAGTTTGCCACTTAAAAAAAAAAAAAATGATCACTTTTATCCCTATTACAAGAAATGAAATATCCCTTGTAATAGGAATATGGCATGATCGGTCCTCTTTACAGTGAGATATGGGGTCAATAAGATACCGCATCTCACCTCTAGGCTGGAAAGCCTGAACTTAAAAAAAAAAAAACGCAGAGGTCATAACATAGTGTCCGGCCTCCAACGATCATAGAGACTCCGACGACCATCTGGTCCGCCGGAAATCTCTATGGTAAACATCCCGGGCCGGCAGATCCGTTCTCCGACTCACCGATCGCAGCGGTGAGTCGGTAGAAGTACCAGAGGGCGGTCCCTCTCGCCACACGTAAGAATGATCAAGCAGCTGACCAGCCGCTATGAACATTCTTATGGTGTAGGTAATCACCGGCTGAAAAAGCCGATATCTGAATGATGCTTGTAGCTGCACCCATCATTCAGATATCCCCACTCAAAGCCCAGGACATCATATGACAGGCCGGCCAGCCGTCGGTAAGGGGTTAAATTGACCCACGATGAATTGGTTTTAGTTTGGATTCTTTGACACTCACGGTAGAGTGTGGTGCCCTCTGAAGAGCCATCCACATGATCGCTTTTCAAAGGGCATTTGACATGCAGCGAGAGGGCATTTTATTGCCTCCCCACTGCCTGATTTATCCCTATAGTGCTGCAGTACCATGCCACAATCATCTGCATTATACGTAGTTGCAACACAGCCCCATTAAACTTAATGGGCAAGTCTGAAAAAGCAGAGCCTCTTAGTTAGAGGAAATCCCTGCAAAATAATGGAATACACTGGAGTCCCCATTGGAAGATTTCCATTTTATTACTTTTCTGGGGACAACCCAATATTTGGGGGGTTTTTTTATTCTCACTTTCAATGATAATGGTAAACAAGACAAATAGAGAGGTTGCATCTCTCTAACGGGGACACAGACAGCAATAAAAACCTCATAGGTGTTCTAATCCCACTCCACTCTATCCAAAAACAAAAAAAACAAAAATTTTGCCTTTAGTTAGGCTGCTTTCACACTGAAAGCGCCGGCCGTTATTGCTAAAGGGCCACTCGTTTTAGCGGTGCTTTTTCAACCGCTAGCTTATAAAAAAGGGTTAAAAACTCCCCTTTTGCAGCGCTTTCAAAGCACTTTGAAAGCACTGCCCATTCATTCCAATGGGCAGGGTGTTTTGGGAGCGCTAAATACAGCACTCTCAACCCGCCTCAAAGATGAACGTACCGCCCAGTGTGAAAAAGCACACTGGAATGAATGGGAGATGGTTTTCAGAGGCTATTTCTAGTGCTAAAGCACCTGAAAACCACCCCAGTGTGAAAGGGGTCTTATATTTTCTGGCTGAATGGGTTAACACTACCTCCCTCTCCCACCAGGGGGAGCTGACAAGCAGAAGCTGCTTAAAGAGGAGTTCCACACTTATTTTACACTCCTCCCCATCCAGCACGTGTACCCTTAAAACGAACTGGCATTTTTTTTGGGGGGGGGGATCACTTACTTTATTTCAGCTTTTATCTTTTTTCACTTCCTCCTTTGTGGCCGCGGCCCCGCATGTCATTTCCGGCTTTGCAATGTCTCCTGGGAGATGTGTGTCATCAATCCCAGGAGACAATAGACAAACCTGACCTACAAGCTATTATGCTGCTCGCGCCGCACTGCGGCAGGTGCATGCTGGGTAGCCAAGCATGTACGGAATCCAGGAAGTAATACACTGCAGCTTCAGATGCCCACACAGGAGATGGCCGCAGCTTGCTGGAACTTCCTGAAGTAAGAAAACAACGCTGCGCATATACAAAACGGCCCTTAGTTTACAGAATAGCTTTAGTAGACTACACTAACCTTCAGTATGATAGGGGTATTTGTATCTAAAAAGTAAAATTTCGGCCAAAACCGTTATACCACTTGTGCCTACCTGCACGGTTTAGGAGATACTTACCATATACGCTTGCACCGATGTCACTGAAGAAATGGCTCGCTCGTGCTGTTTCTTCAGCAGCGAGCTCCCGCTGTATGGGGTTGAGCACCCTTGTGATTGAGCCCTATATCTGCAGGCTCTGCACCTTTCTTTGCAGTACCACACAATGTTTGTGCCTTGCTGGTTCTTCTATCTTCACTACTAGTCTACCAGACTCACTCTGTTTTAGTACCCCTAGGATATGAGGAGATGCATTACTGGTTTAATGCCACTGGCTTTGCCATATGAAGTTGGCCCTAAAATGATGCAGTCCTTGTTAGGCAAGATATCAATCCATCACTACTAATGAAAACCCTGGTGACTGCTAGTGGAACAATTGTTAAAAAAAAGCTACCATTACTATTGCCATGAAATGCCCACAATGTCCCTGATAACCAGAAATAAGTATTTAGATCACACAAGCAAGAGGTAGATTTTTCTCAAAATAATTAGATTTTTTTTTTTTTACAATTCAAGATGCTAATCTTTCTCAAGTCGTCTTCCAGGACGGCACCCTGAGAGATGACTGGTCCTCCTGACAGGAAACACAATCAAGAAAGAGGTTAAAAACCCCGCCCCTCCCTGCACTCCTCAGTTTTTGATTGTGTTTCCCCACAGCGAAACAGTTTGTTGTTTTCTAATAGACTGAAGGCAATGGGCTGGAAGTCTCCCCCTGGGCCCAGACTGCAGGTTTTTGGAAAACCTTTGGGTCTGATAGGGCTTGCCCTTCCCGGGGGGTTTGTTTCCCCTATTTTCTCAGGGGGGCAATGAAGAGCTCCCTATGAGAACTGGAGGACCCTGGGCACTGTGAGTCTCCAGAACTCCAGGGACCATGTTCCTGCTCCCCCCTCTCCTTACCTCATGGTTTTAAGAGAGGATTTGCCACAATCTGCCTGTTTTCTGCTGTTGCAGCTCTATTCTGGGTCTCCTGGCCGCCTCAGCGCCGGCGGCTGTGTGTAGGATTGGCGCCATTTTGCGGTGGTCATTTCTGGGAGGAAATGACGTCACGGCGGCCCGGACACTATAGCGCGCCGCCCACAGAGGAGGAAGCGGCCTCGGCAAGATGACGGCGGCGTTCGGAACGCCATGAGGAGCCAGCAGCCGGCTTGAACCACAGGTACCAGCACTTAAGAGGGGAGTAGTTCCGGGCGGCAGAGGCAGCATCAGGCAAGGAGCAGGCATCCACTACTCACTCACTGCAATGGAGCAGGAGGAGTTTACAGCCATTGTTGAGGCCACCGGGGGTGAGTCTATCAGGCTGGAGGAGATAAGGGAGGGGGTGCCCCTCTAGCTTTTCCCTCATAAGGGATCTCTGTTTAATTGTTACTAGCTAAATGGGCTTCTTGTTTTTGCAGACACAGAAACCCAGAGTGTTGCCAGTAGACCGAGACCCAAAAATCCTTCCCGTTCCAAGAGGTGTGGGTACTGCAATGATAAACTAGCTGCAGAGCACACCAAGCCGTTCTGTTATAAATGCATTCATAAATTATCAGGGAAGGAGACTTCAGAGGTGATGAGAGATTTTCTCTCAGTACAATCTGAGATGCTGTCCACACTTAAAGCCTTTCAGGCTAGTCTCAATGCTAGGCAAGATAGCAGAGAAGGCTCACCATCTCAGGAAAGTGCTTTTTCTAATGTTAGACAGGTGAGCACTGCTCCGCAGAAACCGCCATCTTCTCAGGATTCGGAGGAGGAGGCGGAGGAAGTGGAAGGTCCCTGCCGAAGTCTCCTTGAAGAAGGGGAAGACGCAGAAGATAGGAGGACGCTTCTGAGGAGATCCAGGAGCCAGAGGCACAGACTTATGTACAGAATAGGTTGTATCAGGGGTTGTCTAAGGTTCAGTCTAAAGTGTTACCTATCCACCAGTCTCTAAAAGACATTGTTTTAAGAGAATGGAAGGAGCCAGAAAATAAACTTCAGAAGTTTAAAACCTGGAAACGCAGGTGTCCGTTTAAGGAAGAGGAGCAGGAGAAGTTTTTTAAACTTTCCAAACTAGATGCATCTCTGGCCCAGGTGTCCAAACAATCTGACCTGTCTGTTGAAGACGCAGGTAACATCCAGGACCAAATGGACCGTAGATCAGAGACCCTTTTACGCAGGGCCTGGGAGGCCAATGCGGCTACTTTAAGTCCGGCTTTAGCTTCAGCTTGTATAGCTAGGAATACTAACATGTGGCTGAATAAACTGACTGATCATGTGGCGAGTTCTTCCAAGTCCAAAGATCTTTTGGATTCCTTGGAAGTAATTGGTAAGGCGGATGCGGCAGTAGAGTCGGTGCGGACTTCAGCTAAGACAGCAGTGCTTCTCAATTCTGCCAGAAGAGCCATATGGGTTTAAGACCTGGGATGGGGATCATACCTCTAAGACTAGGTTATGCGGTCTTCCTTTTGAAGGGTCTCTCCTGTTTGGTACAGGGTTGGACCAGACCCTCTCCAGATCTACCGAGAAGGGAACGAAATTTACGGCTAAACCTAAAAAAGCCAAAAGATTTTTTCGAGGCCCCCAGGTCAACAACCGCTTTAAGGACCATAAGGAAGGAAAGAAGTGGGGTGTTGGTAAAGCCAAACAGAAAGGAGCTCTCCTTTTCTCCGGCCCTAAGGTCGCAGACAAGGATCCTAAGTGACGCCAGCACCAAGGTGGGAGGGAGGCTGGCACAATTTATCCTACAGTGGGAGCAGGTAGCCCAGAGCCCTCTGGTCCTTCAGTGGATAAGAGAGGGCTACGGGCTAGAGTTTGCTTCCAGGCCTCCACAGACATTTCTACTCACCTTTTTACCCAGAGGAAAGCCAAAAGCCATAGGACTCATGGAAAATATCGAGCAGTTGGCGAGTCAGAGAGTCATTCTCCCAGTTCCGGCGGATCAGCAAGGAAAGGGTTTTGTATTCCCACGTCTTTGTTGTTCCCAAACCGTCCGGGAAATTCAGGTTAATCCAGAATCTAAAGAAATTAAATACCTTCCTGCGATACAAAAGATTTTGCATGAAATCGGTCTATATGGTCAGAAAACTTCTGTTAAAAGAGGTTTTCATGGCTACCATAGACCTGAAGGATGCATATCTGCATATTCCCATTCTACCGCAGCACCAGGTATTCCTTCACTTTGCTATCTGCACGGATCTGGGTACACAGCACTGGCAGTTCCAGGCCCTACCATTCGGACTGGGGGCCAGTCCAAGGGTATTTACAAAGATCCTTGCAGAGGTCATTTCCTACCTGCACCTTCAGGGGATTTCCCTGATACCATATTTAGACGACCTGTTGGTCTACAACCTTTCCAGGGAATCCCTTCTCCAGGATTTGGACAGGGTAATATCCACCTTGGAGTCCCTGGGATGGTTGATAAGTCAGGAGAAATCCTCTCTGATTCCTTCTCAGACCAAACTCTACCTGGGTCTTTGGGTGGACTCGGTAGGGCAGAAACTGATCCTTCCGCAGGAGAAGATAGAAGCACTGATTGCTTCAGTGTCTTCAATCCGGCACCGGAAGGTAGTATCCAGAAGAGTGATCATGAGGATTCTATGTCTCATGACCTCATGTATCCCGGCAGTACCTTGGGCCCAGCTCCATTCAAGACCCCTGCAAAACTTCCTTCTATCCTCATGGGATGGAAAGAAGGAATCCCTAGATACTCTGGTGGAATAAGGAAATTCCTTTGGTGGCTCAACCCCCAAAGGTTGGGGGCAGGCCATCTTTGGTTCCAGCTCCAGCCGGTCAGAATAACGACCGATGCGAGCTCGTGGGGATGGGGGGCCCATCTAGAAGAACTGCAAGCCCAGGGTGTGTGGGACACACAACAAAGAAATGCGTCTTCCAACTTCCGGGAATTGTTAGCTGTCAGGGAGGCTCTAATAGCCTTCGAGAGCAGGATCAAGGGGAAGGAGGTTCAGATCCTCTCCGACAACTCCACGACAGTGGCCTTTCTGAACCGTCAGGGGGGTACACGGTCGCTTTCCCTAATGGGTTTGACACAGGAGATTCTAGAATGGGCGGAGCAAAGAATACCGTCCATTCCTGCGGTACACATAAGGGGAGTCAAGAGATACTTTTCCCTCTGCAGGGAATGAGGGTCCGAGGGGGTGGACGCATTGGCTCAGGAATGGGATTTCAGTCAGCATTATGCGTTTCTTCCCTTACCTCTGATCCAGAGAATCCTTCAAAGACTGAGTCGGACCAGGGGCAATTTGATTTTGATTGCCCCCTGGTGGCCCAAAAGGCCCTGGTTTCCCACGTTGTGGAACTGGGCGGTGTTGCCTCCGGTTCAGCTTCCAGAACGTCAGGATCTTCTGCTTCAAGGCCCTCTTTACCATCCAAACCCCGGTTTCTTCAGGTTGACAGCTTGGCTGTTGAAAGGGAGTGCCTGCGCAACAAGGGGTGTTCAGAGAAGGTGATTGACACCCTGTTACTGAGTAGAAAGCTGGTAACTAGATGCATTTATGCTAGCGTCTGGGGGGCTTTTTCCCCTTGGTGTGAAGCGAGAAAGGTTCCCCAGAAGGAAATTCCAGTTATTTTAGACTTCCTACAAGAGGGAGTAGACCGAGGTTTAGCCACCAAGACTCTGAAGGTTCAGGTGGCAGCCTTGTCTAGTTTTCTGGATGTTAAATTAGCTCTAGATCCTTTAATTAAGAGATTCTTGTCGGCTAGAGAGAGACTTTCCCCGGTGCAAATGAAGGAATTTCCACCGTGGGATTTATCTTTAGTCTTGGAAGCCCTGACCAGGGCACCTTTTGAGCCGTTGGCTCAATCTTCAGTCAGACTGATTTCGTTTACTACAGCCAGAAGGGTGGGTGATTTGCATGCTCTTTCTATGAAGGAGCCCTTTTTCCGCCTGTTAGAAGACCGAATTATTCTCAGGCAGGACCCTTTGTACCTTCCCAAGGTGGCTTCACGCTTCCATAGGTCACAGGAGATTATTTTACCCTCCTTCTGTCTCAATCTACAGAACGAGAAGGAAAGGGCCTTCCATATGTTGGATGTCAGGAGATGTCTGTTGCTTTACCTAGAAAAGGTTAAAGAGTTTAGGAAAACTCAGCATCTGTTGGTTAATTTTTGTGGAGTTCGAAGAGGCGAACAGGCCTCTAGAACGACCATTGCTAGATGGATTAGACAGGCTATTGCCATAGCTTATGAGCATTCAGGTCAGACGGCTCCAACTAATCTTAAAGCTCACTCTACAAGGTCTCTGGCAACCTCTTGGGCAGAAATACCTGGAGCATCGGTAGATCAAATTTGTAAGGCAGCAACGTGGTCAAGCCAGAACACGTTCCTGAAACATTACAGAGTGGAACTTCTGTCACCCCAGGATCTGGCCTTCGGCAGAAAGGTCCTGCAAGCAGTTGTCCCGCCCTAAGGTAGGCCTGAGCTACTTGCTCTTCTCTCAGGGTGCCGTCCTGGAAGACAACTTGAGAAAATGACCAGTTACACTTACCGGTAACGGTGTTTCTGGGAAGTCTTCCAGGACGGCAGGCCTACTTCCCACCCGGTTTGTATTATTATAGAGTGGTACATTGGAGATGTTTTTGTTTCACTTTCATGCACTGGTGTGGGTCAATACTTTTGCACAATTGAGGAGTGCAGGGAGGGGCGGGGTTTTTAACCTCTTTCTTGATTGTGTTTCCTGTCAGGAGGACCAGTCATCTCTCAGGGTGCCATCCTGGAAGACTTCCCAGAAACACCGTTACCAGTAAGTGTAACTGGTCATTTTTTCTTTCATACCCCACTTGAAGTCTTTGTAGACGAAACGTGTCTGGTTTGAGGAGTCCTTTCCCTGCCATTGCACCTTTTTGAATTTCATGCTTTTGAGGTCACAGAGGAGATTTTTTACTTGATGCAATACATCTTGGAATCTATGCCTTTTTATGCTAAATAAACTGTAACCATACGGTTTTTCACTATGTGGAGGCTTTCTGTTGTTTTTTTATGGATGCTGTTAACCATAAACCTACCAAAGGGTTCTGTGGTGGAAGGAGGTCTTTTTTACTATCTGGGACATTGCCACCCTGATCCATATTCTCACATGCCGGGTCGAGGTTGCCTAAGGTGGCTCAGCTGAGGAGGAGGAATTGCACCACTCGCTATAAAGAGCTTTGATATCACATGCCTGATTGATGCTACCTTCTGGTAAGTGTATTTAATCTTCTCCCATGGGTGGTGGATGCACACACGGCGGTGAGTCCTTTAGTCCTACACGCCTGAATTCCTTCCTATCAATATATACTAATGGATTAATGTTTTAATCACCAATGGGACTATACTACCAGTGTTGATTTACAATTTGTACAGTGCACTTTATTTAGAGACACTATCAATCAGACTTCCCGACAGAAAAAGTCCGATGGGAGCATTTGGTCGGACATTCCGACCGTGTGTATGCCCCATCGGACTTTTTCTGTAGGCATTTCCGACGGACTCAGATATAGAACATGTTGGCTTTATACGCAGATGATCTCATCCTTTTTTTGAATGACCCTGCTCAATCCCTCCATGAGACGCTGACCATTCTTTCAAATTTCAATAGTTGCTCGGGACTCAAAGTGAACTGGGAAAAATCCCAAATCTTACCGATAGATATAGCCGCAAAGGACGTAGCAGATCCCAACCTTCCCTTATTATGGACAGACAAAATTAAATATCTAGGCATCCACATTTCCACATCTACCTCTGATTATTATACCCTTAACTTTGAACCACTGATACAAATGATGAGGACAAGACTGAAGGCTTGGGCACATCTCCCCCTCTCTCTAATTGGGAGGATTAATTTATTCAAGATGAAACTACTGCCCGCTTTTCTCTATGTTCTCAGACACGCCCCTATCTGGATTCCAAAAAAAGTATTTTGCCTGATAAATACCATTCTATTATCTTTTCTCTGGGGAACCGGTCAGCCGAGATTTAGGCTTGCGGTGCTACAGAGACCTTGGGGGGAGGGAGGTCTGGCTTGCCCTGACCTCCATTCTTATTTCATGGCGGCTCTATTATCACATGCCCACAACTGGCTGGTCTCTGATGAGTCCAATGCGGCAGTGGTTCTGGAAGCAGCACATCTGGGGTCATACGAGGCGCTACGGAACTTACTTTACCGGGGTCCTAGGGCTCCCTTCCCTCTTACAACGGCAATGAAAGCGGTTATACGAGCGTGGTCGGTGGCAAATTCCATGCGCCCCATACCTTCTGGACACATATCCCCACACAGCCCTCTTAGGTTTAACCCGCAATTGTCAGAATTTGGCTCCATTCCTGACCCTAGTATATGGGCATGCAAGGGCATCAAATATATAAATCAGATCTGTTTGGATGGCCGAATGCAGACTTTTGACGGGTTGAAACAACAATATGATTTACCCAACTCTCACTTGTTTAGATTCCTGCAGCTTAGACATGCCTTCAACACCCAGTTTGAGCATGCCCAAGTGGCCTTTTACACCTCAAATCTGGAAACTCTGCTCAGGGACGAAACTCTAACTAAGCCCTTATCCACCATATATAAAGCGTTACTCCCTAATGTACACACGGGATTAGAAAACCTTAAGGCAAAGTGGGTGATCGATTTCCCTACACTAGACACAGAAGATTGGGAGGAACTGTGGGAGTGTCCCTTTTCACAGCTAGTATCAGCTAGAGACAAGTTAGTGCAATTTAAAATAGTACATAGGGTATATTACACATCTGTGCGTCTACACAAAATATATCCATCTATTCCTCCCTCCTGCTGGAGATGCAACTCATCCTCAGCGGATTTCATACACATAATTTGGAGCTGTCCTCAGATCGAAATTTTTTGGGTTGAGGTAACCAATTTTATTTTGACTGTCACCACTGTTCCTGTACCACTGTCTGTAGAGGTATGTCTGCTGGGACTTGTGGAACCCCTGGCCCCAAGCCGGACTATTAGAACCCTGTTAGGATTACTACTTTATTATGCCCGTAAGTCGATAGTACTCAGATGGAGGGCCTCATCCGCACCCTCATTACATTTTTGGAAGAGATTAGTGAATGCGGCTCTACCACTATACAAGGCTACTTACCTGTCACGTGGATGTGCCAAAAAATTCCACAAAATATGGGATATTTGGACGGATTCCCTGTCCACTAATGAAAACTCGATGGACGATTAGTAACGTTCTACTAAGTACCGTGAATGACCCAGGTGGCATCTCCGATCTCATAACACTCCTGAGATGCTCGGTCAATAGTCAGGGGGAGGGGGGGAATGCAATTATGTATCTATAATGTATACTTTATTTCACAAGAATCTAGGGTGGGCTTTGTGGGATATATGTGGATTTGGAGCATTGCTTTGAATTTTCTACACAGGGGGTCGAGCGTAAAGTGGTTTAAGTAGTTTATGTGTGTTTTTTTTTTTCCTCTCCCTTTTTTTTTTTCTCATTTTTTCTATATCTAGTTTTGTAGTTATAGTGAACAAGCCTGGGTATGCCCAATAGGCTCTGTATTGTTTTTGTTCTCACCTAAAAATTATAATAAAGATAACTTAAAAAATAAAAAATAAAAAGATATAGAACATGTTCTCAATCTTTCCGTAGGAAATGCCAATGGAGTTTAGCCCGTTGGCAAGTTCGCTCGTGTGTACGCGGCTTTAGAGTTTTGCACATCCGCCTGCACTGTATTATCTAATAACCTTGACAGTGTCTCTTGACATATATGTAATCGCAGTGGTTATAATCTATAAGTTTTATAGTTTGCGGCACACCTAGGAAGATGACACATCCTGTGTGTAATCAGGAAGAATGTGCTACAGCCTTATGCCCCGTACACACGGTCGGATTTTCCGATGTGTTGTCGGAAATTCCGACCGTGTGTGGGCGCCATCGGACATTTTCCATCCGATTTTCCGACACACAAAGTTGGACAGCAGGAGATAAAATTTTCCGACAACAAAATCCGATCGCGTCAATTCCGACCATGTGTGGCCTGTTCCGACGCACAAAGTGCCACGCATGCTCAGAAGAAATTCCGAGATGGGACAGCTCGTTCTGGTAAACTTAGTGTTCGCAATGGATACAGCACTTTCGTCACGCTGCAATGTTAAAAATGGTTTAATACAGCGCACTCTCTTCTTCTTTATAATGTGACAAGAATTAAGTAGTTTTGCTGCTCCTATTCACACACACTTCTCACAAACTTCTTTCGTTACTATTTATCGGGATTCCCTCAATATATTTTGATTTCTCACATCTGACAACATAATTTTTTTTTTTTTTGACTTTAATGTAGATTATTTTTTTGTGTTTCTCTTTTTTTATTTTTTTTTTTGGTGATTTTGATTTGTACTCCCGAAAATGTTTGTGTGTTTTTTGTGACAAGTTCCCACAACACCATTGATATGTTGTTCTATTTAATCTGTAGGAGATTGTTTGGTGTTGTTGTCCCTTGTTAATTTCACATTGTACTTTAGAAATGTACCTGAATCGTCACGAACAAACTGTCCTTTTTGGATGAAAACACACACAGGAGAGTAGAATTTACCTAAAAAAATTTTATTAAGGGGTCACAACTATAAACAAAGAGGGAGGCAACGCTGGAGAAACTGCAGAAGTGGGTGAAGCCTTGGACCCCCAATGCAGACATCAATTATTTAAAAGCAAAATTGGTGGCCTGAGGAGTCCATATCTAAGGGAGTGCAGTCTGGTCCAGAAGTCCCAGAGATCCGGAAAGCAGCAGATGACATCTAATGTCCCCAGGCTGTGGTCATACGAGAGACTGCATCTTCTGTCAGACCAGACTGAACCCAGGGCAATCACTCTTTGGTCTTCCTTCCACGCTTCCTTCCAGCCTTTGGCTGTGATGGTGGAGTTGTGGCAGCAGGAGGAGGAGGAGGAGGAGGATCGTCGATCTCAATGACATCCATCTTGTGTGTCAGTTCCCCACTCTCCCCCTTACGAAGGACTTTATAAATCAGGTCCTC
Organism: Lithobates clamitans; assembly: GCA_037952925.1. Lineage (NCBI taxonomy): Eukaryota > Metazoa > Chordata > Amphibia > Anura > Ranidae > Lithobates > Lithobates clamitans. The sequence continues at coordinate 4,754,826 of JBBGZY010000168.1, read as the reverse complement.
AGAGATCTTGCGTTGGCCCTCCTGCATGCCCAGCAATTTGGTGGCAGCCATGCAGGCAAAGGCCTCTTCAGGACTGGGGAAGGCTCTGAGGGACGCCGAAGCCTCCTGGATCAGCCTGTATGCTGAATCCTGCACAGGACTGGGAGTGGCCTTCCTGGCCCTTTTGTATGGCAGGCGGAGGGGAGGAACCTGAGACTCAGTCAGGCTGCGACTTGTCCCAGGCTTCTCTTGGCTGCCACTTAGCCCCGCCTCCTCCTGGCTGACACTAATCCCTGCCTCCTCCTGACTGCCACATTCCACAGCCTCCTCCTGGCTGAGGTCTTCCTGTGTATGAAAAATGGACATAGTTTTAGTTTTTTTTACATCAATCACACACAATTTTCACCTCCTGACTGCTGCAAATTGAATGTTAACAAATATAACAGACTATCCTTCTGAGCCCAGCATTTTGCATTCTTATCCCAATTTTGGGTGCCCACTACTGTCTATTGATATGTAAAACACTTTTTTTAATCAGCAATTAATGATCAATAATAACATCTAGTAAACATCATTTCTTTATTGCCCAGAAATCAGTAGAACAATGCTATACCTGACTCCAGCTGGGCTCCTCCACTTCTTCCTGGCTGGAAGGCCCAGGTTGGACATCGGAAGCCTCAGCTGGGATGGAAGGAAGGGTGGAAGGAAGAGTAGAGAGGGATTCCCTGACTTCAATGTGGTCTGACAGAAATCGCAGTCTCTCATAGTACCACAGCCTGGGGACATAAACGTCATCTGCTGCAGCTCCGGACCTCAGGGAATCTGTGACCTTCTTGCGCTCCCTAAGATACGTGCTCCTCAGGCCACCAATTTTAGCTTTTAAATAGGGGATGGTTGCTGTGGGGACCACCGGCTTCACCAACTCTAGCAGTTTCTCCAGCGCTGCCTGCCTCTTCTGTTTGTGGTTATAGTGGGGGTGTCTCACTTGCCACAGACAGGGCAGCTCCCTGTACTTGTCAATGAACAGGGGCAGGAAATTGTGGTCGTTGAACCCATCCATTTTCTCTGCAAGACACAACACAAGACAAACCCTAATGTCAGGCCAAACTCCCCTAATCTTGTTACAATATAGGCTTCCATTTTGAAGCAGTATAGGCCCAAGTTTATATCCTACCTTTGTTAGCATGATCGGCGTCTCCGATGCTCCTTCCTCCGCTCACAGATCGTACGTAAGACGCTCGCGTTACGATTTATACACACTGCGCATGCGTATAACTCCGCCCGCCCCTGACGTTCTTTCTATTCTATTCCCCGCCCCTTTTCGTTCGGCGCAGTGGAGGAAGAGCACATGGCGCATAGACAGCAGGATCGTGCTAATTACAGCAACGAGGAGGAGGAGGAGGAGGAAAGGCCGGAGCCTTAAACGTCCCGATCCAGAAGGAGATTAAAGGACTCAAATATGTCCTTTGGGGAGATGTTGGAAATGGTGGACATCCTGAAGAAGGCCGACTATGATGGAAAGTATGGGCCTTACCCCAACCCCAATGTCCGAAAGGCCAAGATCATGGCGAAAGTGGTCAGGAGTCTGCACCGGAAATTCGGGGTATGACGATCGAAAGATCAGCTCAGGAAGCGGTGGTCGGACCTGAAATTACGAGGACATGAGCAGTACAGAAAGATCCGGAGAGTGCTGCAAAAAAGTAAGTAGTTGTGCTGTGTTCCTATTCTTTTTGTGTTTATTACGTTCGTGCTGCTCCATGTGCTTTTAGGAACTGTTGTACAGTTTAAAATGGCAACTTTCATGTTCATGGGCACATTATTCGTTCGGATCACACATTTTTATTTCGGACGATAAAATACCATTTTTTAGCCCATATGCATTTGGCCACCATTTTGAGGCCCTATACTTGTCTTCAAAGAATTGGGTTGTGTAGATGGCTTTGTTACTAGAATGAAATGCAAACTAGATTGTGTGTAAGGAGAGGACACTGAGCAGCTGTTTTCACATCTGGACACCGGAGCACTAGTGTGGGACCCCAGAACACCCTTTTTATTAGGGGGCCACACAGGTGCTTCAGTGTATACTATAGGGGGGCTACATCTGTGAAGCTTGTACTAAACAGGTAAAGTATTGCAGCTTGACAAAGGACACTAAAAAAGCTACATCTTGGAACTCTGCTAAAATAGATCATTGTACCCCAATCCAAGCAATGTTTCATCTTTATAGTTCTGCCATCAAATATCTGTGTGCTAAGTATACCATTTTTGATTTACATAGGGGAGAAAAGACTCGGAGGACACCCCTCATCCGAGGAGACCAGAGCCACCCCCCCCCCTCTAGAAGAAGGGGAAATCCCCCCAACACAAGATGAGCAGGAGGAGGAAGACGAGGTGGAACTAGGCACCACAACAGGTGAGTGTCTGCAACCACAGGCTCACGTAAGAGATGGATGGCGGCATTTTTTAGACCTAATTTATTTTGGGGTTCCTCTCTTTTTAGGTGATCGTGAGGTTGTGGATGAAGATCCTTTCACATCCGAAAGTGCCCAGATCCTGATCGGGGAGATCATGGGGTGTAATTTACAATTGGAAAACATCAAGCAAAACATCAATGATGTTATTCCAAAATATAAAAACATCATTGATGTTTTGGGGCGAGTTTAAAGCCCCTCCAAATCACTTTCTTCTTTTGTGTGCTACAATGTGCGAAATGTTTTTGTGATTTTTCCCAAAGCCAAATTTGGAGGATGCACACAGTGTGCCAACATGTGCTATCTGCCATCACGGGAGATCAATGGACGCGTTTTGGGGGTGCAACCCCTTCCTCAATAATAAAGTAGCGGTGAGGAAGGGCTTTCTCCCCCAAAACACGTCCCTTGATCCCCCCTGATGGCAGATAGCACATGTTGACATTGTGAAATTTGTGTGCATCTTCCAAATTTGGCTTTTCCTGGGGTGATTTCCCCCCATCTGAACGCAATATCAAACACAGTTCCTAAATACTCATGTCTGATATTGCCTTCCAGTTCTACCAAATGTGAACTTTGTAAGATCAAGATTTGTGTCTTTCTTGTGGGTTTTACACAGGCCTGTTTTCTATAAAATGCACATTTTGATTTTGGATAATGACACCACAAAATATGTTATACAACAAACATGTTGGTTTGTCAGAAAAACCTTTGGTAAATGCACATGTGATTGTGCAGGTATTAAAAAGATTGTTCATCAAGAATGTGTGGATTATTGTCTCAACGCTACAACACTTTTGGGGTGATGTAATTGTTGTTTTATGAGAAAATGGGGGTTATTTCCTAAGGGCAAATCCTCTTTGCACTACAAGTGCAGTTTCAGTGCAGTTGCAAGTGCACTTGTAGTGAAAAGTGTCTTTGCATTTAGTAAATAACAGCCAACAGTGCTTTGTAAGGTTACACAATCACGCAATTTTCTGCACTCCACACATTTCAGTCAGGGTCAGCTCAAACAAACACAAGCAGTAAATGTCCACAAAGAAGAGCCTGGGGGGAGATGCCTGTCGAGAACTTGAGGTCCTGCAGGCTTCTCCCTGTGGCCAAGTACCGCAAGGTAGCGACCAACCTCTGCTCCGCAGTGATGGCTTGCCTCATGCAGGTATCCTGCCTGCTGATATAGGGGGTCAGCGAAGCCAACAAACAGTAAAACACGGGGTCCGTCATCCGGAGAAAGTTCCTGAAATCATCAGGATTATTCTCACGGATCTCACGGAGCAAAGGCATATGACAGAACTGGTCACGCTGAAGCAACCAATTCTTGGTCCGTGAACTCCTCCCCACCCTGTTCATGGACTGGACTTGTGTCAAGGTCAGGACCCCAACACCAAGCCCCCGCACAGCACGAACTGTACGAGGAGTACGCATACGAAACATGGCTAGAAAACGGTCGGCTGCTCAGAACGAAGTAACAGAACGCACTGAAGAACAGCAAGGCCTGTGAAGAGCGACCTGAAAAACAGCAACGAGCAGGCAAGATCACACCGAAAACTCCGATACGAACTGACTGCACGCACTGAAGAGCAAATACAAACCCACAAGCACAAACTGAACGGCAGAAAACGATCTGAAAGCCACGAGTCTGAAAAAGCGCGAATTGTCTCTCACCAAACTTTTACTAACACGAGATTAGCAAAAGGAGCCCAAAGGGTGCCGCGCTTGGTTCTGAACCGGCCTTTTCTAGTCTCGTTGTACGTGGTGTACGTGACCGCGTGGTTGGCGATCGGAAATTCCGACAACTTTGTGCGACCGTGTGTAGGCAAAACAAGTTTGAGCCAACATCCGTCGGAAAAAATCCTAGGATTTTGTTGTCGGAATGTCCGAACAAAGTCCGACCGTGTGTACGGGGCATTAGGGTCTGATCAGAAAGTAGTGATCCAACATGCAGAGAACTGGGAGGGTCTGTCTGATTGGGCATCAGTTGAATGAATCATTTAGATGGGCCCTTAGGGGTTCCATTCACTTAGACGATTAGCACACCCTGCGGATTCTTCCATTCCGAATGACAGGTGTGTGTGAATAACTGCACACAAAACAATGAAAGGCCGCCGCTAGCCGCCGCTTTTCGTGAGCAGCCATTACCTGCAGTGATCATGGCTGGACACATTTTGTACGCAGCAATTCGCACACAACTGTCATTTCAACCGCAGAAATGCGCAAATTCTTGCCACCAGAAATCACAGTGTGTGCTAATCACCCATGTAAATGTAACCTTAAATTACAGATTTAATAATACCTTTTTATGGATCTCACAGATCAAACTTTGACTGTGTGTGACCAGATTCTGATATGTAATCTGTCACTATTGTACACAACAAAGCCGTACTATACATGGATCGAAATTTGGCCAGTTCTGGGGGACCGGACAAAATTTCAATCCATGTATGGGCTAGCTAGCTGGTTGTACACAAGTTGATCTATCAATCGACTTGTGTACAACCAGCCTGTTGTTTTTTTTCTGAACGATGAGTGCCGCAGACTCCCCGCTGGCAGAATACAAACCGCTGTGATTTGGTTTATTTCAGTCTTTTTCGTTTAATCCACCAGTTGAATGAAAAAAAAAAAAGAATCCTGTATGGCCAGTCTAATGCCTGGTACACACAATGCGATTTTTTTTTTGCATGCTAAACTCATATGGAAACTGAAGAGTTTATTAAAGTTACACAAATTCTCGTACAACAGAATAAAAAGTGATTTAATGTGTTGTAATGTATTTGTATTGTATTTTGGAATTACAACTGTACTGATTAAACGAAAATTGTACGATCTCGTATCGTATGAGAAAATTTTTAGTGCTTTTTCACTGGGATAATATCAGATGAACTGTTGTGATTGGCTCTGGAAAGCTGTGTACTAACGATCAGATTATCGTACAATCGATTAAAATGCAGTATTTTTTTGTATGAATTTTTAATCGTGTGTATGGGCCATAAGTGGTCACCTTAAGGCTGGGTTCACACTACTGCGAATTGGATGCGGGTGCAGCACGGTCCCCTAGAGGACTGCTGAGAATTACCTGCTCATTTGCACAGCCATGACCTGGTGAACCTTCCATCCCATCTGACACTCTGGGTTCAGACATTCTTGTATCACTGTATAGCAATAATCCAACAACTCAATGTATTTAGGTTCAAGGAATACTTTACTTGAACCAATAAAAGGGGAAGTTGTTACAAGGAGGAGGTAAAAAATCTGCTGAGTTTCAGGCACAGCGCCAACTCAGCAAAAGAATTCCCCCGAAATACACAAGACAATATTTCAGCAACAACAATACTATATACATATATGTACACTTCCTTTTAGATGTACTGTTACCCCCTAGTGCAGCCCTCAAAAATTCCACTTGCCTGCTCGCATTTTGCGAGTGGATTTTGAGGGCTGGCGAGGTTGTATGGGAGTCCTTCTCCAAGCGCTTGTGGGGGGGAGGGGAAGAGAGAGGAGAGAGCCAGATGGGTGATTTAGAGCGTGAGGGACATCACTAGTGGTTTTCATTTCAATAGCCGAGTGTTCCCTGCACTCGCTGTCACACACAGCCCCCCCCCTGGTCCCGGGGAATTTGATAGACAGATCACCCGTCCAATCCCGGGATGAGTGACGTGTATCAAAGTTCCCTGGCCAGGGGGCGGGGCTGTATGGGACACAGCAATTGGAATCAAAGCTGTTCCAGTGATGTCCCTTACGCTCTTATCCGTCCGGCAATGCTCTTCCTCTCCTCTGCTCCCCTGCATGATGGACACAGGTAAGCTGCATGATTTACACGGGTAGGCAGCATGATGGACACAGTTGGCAGCATGATGGACACAGGTAGGTTGCATGATTTACATGGGTATGCAGCATGATGGACACAGGTAGGCTGCATGGTTTACACGGGTATGCAGCATGATGGACACGGGTAGGCAGCATGATGGACGCGGGTGAGGCTGCATTGGTGGACACGGGTGAGGCTGCATTGGTGGACACGGGCGGGCTGCATTGGTGGACACGGGTGAGGCTGCATTGGTGGACATGGATGAGACTGCATTGGTGGACACAGATGAGGCTGCATTGGTGGACATGGATGAGGCTGCATTGGTGGACAGGTGTGATAAAATGCAAACATGCTGCATATTGTCGCAGTGCACTGCACAGGACTGCATGCCACTGTACAGCAGCGCAATACCGGAGGCGATGCGGAGATGTGTGAACCGGCTCAATTAAGAGCTGGTCCCAATCTCCTGCTGTGCGAATTGGATGTGGGGAAATCTGCATCCAATTCGCAGTAGTGTGAATCCAGCCTAAAGCGGAGTTCCAGCCTCAAAAAAAAAAGTAAAAGTCAGCAGCTACAGGTACAGTCCATCTGAGTACCTGTCCCAGTCCATCCAAGTACCTGTCACAGTTCATCTGAGTACGCGAGTACCTGAGCACCTGTCACAGCCCATCTGAGTACCTGAGTATCTGTCACAGTCCATCTGAATACCTGTCACAGTTCATCTGAGTACCTCAGTACCTGTCACAGCCCATCTGAGTACCTGTCACCAGCCCATCAGAGTACCCGAGTACCTGTCACCAGCCATCAGAGTACTCAAGTACCTATCTGCAGCTCATCAGAGTACCCGAGTACCTACCTGCAGCCCATGCCTCATAGAATATACGTTGGGGTGTTTGCTTTCCAAAATGGGGTCATTTTGTGGGTAATTCCACTGTCCTGGTGCTCAAGGACCTTCAAAAGTGTGATGGGTAGGAATGAAATGAGATGTATAATTTATGCTCCTAGCACGCCTGAAGGTACTACTTCAATGTTAGGCCTCTGTATGTGGACTGGCTGTGTAAAAGTCTCACACATGTGGTATCGCCATACTCAGGATGAGTAGCAGAATGTGTTTTGGGGTGTAATTTTTGCTATATACATGCTATGAGTTAGAAATATCTTATAAATTGACAACTTTGTGTGAAAAAAAAAATAGGTTTTAATTTTCTTTCCACGTTTTCTGAAGACTTGTGTATAAAAAATTAACCGTTCAAAAGACTCATAATGCTTCATAGAATATACATTGGGGTGTTTGTTTTCCAAAATAGGGTCATTTTGTGGGTAATTCCATTGTCCTGGTGCTCTAGGGCCTTCAAAAGTGTAATAGGTCGTTAGGAAATTAGAGTTGTATTTAATACTCCTAGAGCACCTGACGGTGCTCCCTGCATGTTGGGCCTCTGTACGTGGCCAGGCTGTGTAAAAGTCTCACACATATGGTATCGCCATACTCAGGAGGAGTAGCAGAATGTATTTTGGTGTGTAATTTTTTGCTATATACCGTATTTATCAGCGTATAACACGCACCCCACGTTTAGGAGGGAATTTTAAGGAAAGAAACTATTTAAGGAAAAAAACTTACATTTAAATGCCCATCAATGTAGCCTTGCACAGCGTCCATCTGCAGCCTTGTCAGTGTAATTTGCAGCCTTGGTGTCATTTGCAGCCTTGCAACCTTGGTGTCATTTGCAGCCTTGGTGTCATTTGCAGCCTTGCAGCCTTGTCAGTGCCCATCTGCAGCTTTGTCAGTGTCCATTTGCAGCCTTGTCCAGGCTGCAGTTAAACTGCAGTGACTTGTCAGTGTCACTGCAGTTTGAAAATGGCGCCGCCAGCACCAAGATACACAGAGCCAGTGTCTTGCGGCGGCTCGCGGCCACTTTCGGCTCCTCTCGTAGTCCCGCCCGGGATGGGCGTAACTGTGAGCGGATCCGAGCGCCGCCCATATACATAGATGAGGTTCGGCTAGCTCAGCTCACAGTCACGCCCAGTCCCTGTGTCCATCATAGGTCGGGACTGGGCGTGACTGTGAGCGGAGCTAGCTGAACCTAGCCGAGTACACTCGGCTATGTATGTATATCGGCGGCCGGCGCTCGCTCCGCTCACAGTCAGCGGGGGATCGCAGGGGATCGACGTATAACACGCACCCGCGATTTTCCCCTGATTTTAAGGGGAAAAAAGTGTGTGTTATATGTCGATAAATACGGTACATGCTTTCTTTTAGAAGTGTCTTATAAACTGACCACTTTGTGTAAAAAAAAAAAAAAGTTTTAAATTTTCTTTCCACGTTTTCCGAAGACTTGTGGAAAAAAATGAACCGTTCAAAAGACTCATTATGCCTCATAGAATAGACGTTGGGGTGTTTGCGTTGCAAAATGGGGCCATTGTGTGGGTTAATTCCATTGTCCTGGTGCTCCAGGGCCTTCAAAAATGTAATAGGTCATTAGGAAATTAGAGGTGTAATTTATGCTCCTAGAACCCCTGATGGTGCTCCCTGCATGTTGGACCTCTCTGTGTGGCAAGGCTGTGTAAAAGTTACACACATGTGGTATTCCCTTACTCTGGAGGAGTAGCAGAATGCGTTTTGGGGTGTAATTTGAAGTATGCATATGCTGTGTGTGAGAAATAACTTTTTATTATGACAATTTTTGGGGAAAAAAAATCTTCATTTTCCCAAGAATTGTGGGAAAAAATTACAACTTTAAAAAACTCACCATGCCTCTTAGTAAATACCTTTGACTGTCTACTCTTTAAAAAGGGGTCATTCGGGGGGGGGGGGGGGGGGGTATTTGTACTTTCCTGACATTTCAGGGCCTCAAGAAATAAGATAGGCCATCAGTACATCAGGTGTGATCAATTTTCAATGATTTGCACCATAGCTTGTAGACTCTATAACTTTCACAGAGACTAAATAATATCCACTAATTTGGGTTATTTTACCAAAGAGATGTAGCGGTATAAATTTTGGCCCAAACTTATGAACAAAAATTACTTATTTGCAAAATGTTATCATAGAAACTAAAAAAGTGGGGTTTTTTTTCAAAGTTTTCGCTCTTTTTTTACCTATGTCGCAAAAAATTAAAAACCCAGTGGTGATTAAATACCACCAAACGAAAGCTCTATTTTTATTAAAAAAAAAAAAAAAATTGTTTGCGTACAGTGTTGCATGACTGAGTAATTGGCATTCAAAGTGTGAGAGTGCTGACAGCTGCAGCTGAAAATTGGTCTGGGCAGGAAAGGTGTGTAAGTGCCCTGTTTTGAAGGGGTTAAAAAAAATGTACAAATTTTTCAAAGAATTTCTCTAAATGAATGAATTGTAAAAAAAACTTTTCAAAAGATTTCTTTAAATATATTTTTACTGTTATTTTGAAGTCCTGGAAACTATTCTTTTCTGTTCCTGTCTTTGGCCCCACTGGGGGGATTGTTTCTCACTTCCTGTCCCAGGTGGCAGAACTGAAAATTAGGATAAACCTCCCCAATCCAGGCAAAGGAATAAAAAAAAAAAATCTCCATTCTATTAATGAGATTCTGTCATGGGAAAAGTATGGGAGCTGCCATGGCTGTCTACTCCTATCCTATGAGAATGTTAGTTCCCTGGCTGACATTTTGATGCTTTAGCTTTAAAGGCTAGGTTCAGCTTTTGGTGCTCGTTACACCCATATTTAGGATATAATGTGTAGCATGCTCCAGACCTGCCCCCCTGCACCCCCGATTCCCCCCCCCCCTTTGTGACAGCGGGCAGGAGATCCTCTCATCACACTCACTGTCACTGAAAACAGAACGGCTGTACAGGGCTCCGTCCACAGAGCTGCATCATTCATTCATAGAAATCTGTGAATGAGAAAATTACAAGTATCATCCACCCATCGCAGCAGATTGCCTTATATCTCCCAATGGACCTGATCAGCATGCTCATAGTTCATCCACACTGCTTATAGCAGCGCTGCCAACAGAAAGGCCATACCGATGTATGGGCAACAGTGCTGTAGGCAGTGTCTGCAGGCTCCTTTGAAAAAAAATAATAAATGCACTTTTTTTTTTTTGAAAATCATTTTTATTTTGTTTTATAAAATGCACATATTTTTGAAGGAAAAATAAGTGCATTTATAATTTTTTTTCAAAAAAGTGAATTTAGTCTTTGTATTCTGACAATTGTTTTCTGAAACTCATGGTCAGCTTACTAGTTCTGGGTCTGTGGCACATAAGAATTGAAGCCAAACACAGCCAAGCAACTAGCCTTTAATAAAAGGAGACAGCAATAGGTTATCCAGTATCCTTTTATCATGAAAGGGTAAGTTTAAAGCAAACCCTGAAAACAAAAATTTGCCAGCAGGTTGGGTCTTTTGGTAGAAGTGCTTCGGGCCTGCTCCTCTTGCAGCCAAGGCAAGGGTAGAGGGCAGGCATGAGCCAAATGCCTAAAAAAAAGCTTGGGTTTAGATGAAGTCAATTACAAGTTGCCTGGACAGGTCCACACTTTAAGAAGTTTTGTGTGAGAGTCATGTAAAAAACTAAAAGGTGGCGGCCATATTTCTAAACTACAAATCTCTATGACCTGTGCGTGGCATGAGGAGCAAGGAGGGCTTTACTGTATATTCTTTGCCCGGGGAAAATCAATCATGACGCCCGCCTCCACCCGCCAGACCCGAAAAAAGAAAAAAAAGCTCCACCCGTGACGAAGGCTAACCGGTCAATGATGTCACATGGGGCGGTGCCACTAGGTGATCCCACCCCTTACCTATTTAGGAAATGTCAGACAGTGAAGCAGGCAGTTAGCCTTTGTTGTGGCGGTTGTCGTGATTGACTATGGATCTACATCGTTGGACATTGTTTTGGTTTTTTTTAATAACGGAATTGTCAAAAACTGTGTTTTTATTCCTTTTTGACATTTTCCTGGCCTGCATGCTCGGATAAGGGTCTGGTATGGATTTCGGGGGGGACCCCACGCCGTTTTTATTTTGCTGTGGGGTTACCCTCAAATTCCTTACAAAACCCAAAGGACCTGGTATGGATTGGGGGGGACCCCCACGCCATTTTTTTTTTGCTTTTGGCAGCAATTGAAATGTCTTTTTTTTTTTTTTCCCTTATAAATGTCAGCTTTTCTGCAGCAGGTTCTATACAAGGTACTGATGCGCCACTTTACAGGCAGACTAAGGGGACCCCCCCCCCCTTCCAAGCACTATACTTACGGCATTTTTCAATGAATTTTTTTCACTTTAAGCATCTTGAAAATCGCTGCTCCTGTATAATCTTTAAAATCTGTATTTTTTTATTTTTTATTTTTTTTTGCACTGATGCATGTCCCACAGGGCAGTACCCGGGCCCCCATACCCTTTTTATGGCCAATAACTTGCATATAAGTCTTCAAAATGGGCAATTTTGATTTCTCAAGTTTGAGTCCCATAGACTAATAGAGTTCAGAGTTCAGGTTGCAACTTTTGTGATGTTCGAGAGTTCTGGCACGAACCGGGGTGGTGTTCGGCCCAACTCTACTCCCTAGGTAGGTGCGAGGATGAATGTAGAATCATTTTCCATTTTTCTGCTTAACCGAGAGACAGCTAGGTAAATTGAATTGCTGTCTGCTTAACAGAGAGTGGTGATCAGCTAGTGTAGTCTGCTCAGTGTGCTCTGGTGCTGCTCATGCGGTCTTGAAGTTAAACTGGAAAGTGCTGGCTAATAGGCATAAACTATGCAGATGGGAGCATGAATATTCATACAGCCTGGGTAATTACAAGGGGAGGTGTCCCTATGCATGCTAGGTGCCTGTATTTATCTTCTAGGAGCCCATGGGATCTTGGTCTTTCTTAGCATAGGATTGCATTAAGCTTTTTATTTTTTAGGCTTTCTTTCCTCTAATTTCATTGGTGATCCAGCAAGTAAGTCTGTTCCTTTTCAAAAGAACAAGCTCTCTTGCAGATGTATCAGTAACAGGGATGATACAAACCATTTACTACTGACAGGGGTGCTTGCATAGATCAGCTTTTATTTTTATCCCAAAAGGAAAAAACTGTTTGCTGTCACTGATTATAAAGTATTAGCTGCAGTTTGGCGTCAATTTGTTAGTGTATCTAAATCTGCTAGTACATCCAACACTCCACTTCCCACCAGACTGGCAATGCTGCTATCCTAATGTGCCCCCCCCCCCCCCCCGTGGTCCTTCATCCAGAGGGGAGGCACTCTAATACAGGAGGTATGTTACTGGCATTGGTGTGTGCAGCCTATTGCATTATGCAATTGCACCCCAAAGCTCAAACACACACCTGTGTGTGTCATACACACCCCCTTTATAAATAAGTGTAAATAAACATTTTAAAATGTATTAAAACATGGATAGTGTCAGTAGGGCAGTGGACAGCATCGGTAGACCGGTGGATTTTATCAGTTGGCAGAGGGCAGTGTCAGTAGAGCAGTGGATGGTGTCGTGAGAGCAGAGATTTGTGTCAGTAGGGGAGTGAACTGTGTCAATAGTTTTTTTAATTTTATTATTATTAAATAATTATTATTTTTTTTTTAGGAGCCCTGTTGGGGGGGGGGGTCAAGGATTCCCCATTCCCTTCTCTGCAGCCTCAGCTACCCTGCACAGTGAAGGAATGGGAGGTGCTCTGTGCTGAACTTCCTGTTCCTTCACAAACTGAAGCATATTAATCAGTTTGCTATACTTCAGTTCTGAATAAACACAGAACTGTGTTCATTCAGAAAAGGAAGGGTCGGTAAATGACATATTTACTGGCTCCATCCTGAAACAACCCCACAGCAGCCAGCAGGAGAGGAGGGAAGCAGGCAGAGCTTTGGACAGGACAATAGGGGCCCAGGTAGCAGGGGGAATCTGCACCCCATGGGGTGATTAGGGTGTACCCAGGCACACCTATGGTTACTGGCCAGATCACCAGGTGAAAACAGAGGGAAAATAGCCTAAGAAAAGAAAACTAATACAACTATCACATTTATTGATTGGTAAGCTTCAATGTATTACAAAATAAAATATTTTTTACTGAATGCATCCGATATTATTTTGCACCTTCAAAATCCCCACCCTCTTTCTCCTTTGAATTTTCTGTTTATTTGGGGATCGGTGACATTATATGACTGTACATTTTTGGTTTTGGGTTTAATACTGCTTTGAGGATGTACCCTGCATACAAAAAGTGAATTGAGCTTGCCATGTGTCACACTAAATTGAATACATTCTACGGCATTGGCCCACATTCACACTGCAGCCACCATTCATCTCATTGACTTTCTATAGCTCTCTTGGGTTAAATTCTGTATAAGCACTAAGTTGGCATATTCTAGCCTAAACCACTGTCTTAGGGCTCGTGCACCTGGATGTAAAGAACTGTACACCAGGCAGAAGCATACTTGTGAGCTCAGGAGTCACAGGAGTTTTGCGTGCAGCTGTGTCCATCAGCCTGTAAAATGCTGTCAGGTTGCAGGAAGGGGTGGCAGTTCGAAACCTTTTATTCTACAAAAGGGTCTGTTACTGACAATTACTTGTGCATACCTCCCAACTTTTTGAGATGGGAATGAGGGACACCTATCAGCAAAAGTATGCAGAGATAGGACACACCCCTTGCCACGCCTCCTTAAAGGAAAATTGTACAAAAAAAACAAGATTGGTTAAACCCACGAGTGCTTTTTTTTACCACTACTATTTATTTATATTGGCTTTTGGAATTTACAAATGCAGCAATTTAGAAATCAGATGAAAGGTTTAGTGCTGGAAAACACTTTTTGATAGATAAAAAATGCATTTTATATACATCTATATAGATCAGACCAAAATGAGGGACAAATGAAGAGGAATGAGGGACATTGCTCCAAATCAGGGACAGTCCGTCGACATCAGGGACAGTTGGGAGCTATGCTAGTGTGAGTGTGAGCTGTAACTGCCAGCCTTGCCACCAATGTGGGACCCTGTATGAACGTCCCTGCCTCCCATCTGTTCTAGTTTTGACAGGACAAGTCAGATACCCAAATCTAGCAATAAGGCTATGGTTTACACCAGTGGTCATCCACCCTGTCCTCAGGGCCCACTAACAGGCCAGGTTTGCAAGATAACTGAAATACATCACAAGTGATATAATTTGCTGCTCAGTGATTGCAGTATTCTAGTCTGCATCTCCCCAGGGTAATACATAAAACCTGGCCTGTTAGTTGTCCCTGAGGACAGGGTTGAGGACCACTGTCTTAGAGGGATATTTACTAATGTGGCAGCTAATGGTGTCCCAAGAACCCACAGCGCTTGCCACGTGTCTCTTCCTGCACCAACCTTGATGAATTCCGACAGATCTCATTCTTCAGCTTTTAAAACATCGAACACAAGAATTCTTTTTTGTAACAACTGTTTATTGTATGTTGGTATAAATGGCGTATGATTCCTGTAATAAACATTCTTATTGTTGAATAATATTGGAGTTCTAATCACTAGTAGATCGGAGTGTACAATAAGTAACATACACAAGTCTGGTACACATTACAATTTATACAAGACATATAAATACATTGTACAGGTCTATACAGAATATCACAGGTGTAGGCTGGAGGTTTCAGGCGGAAACACATTCCTATGCCTAAAAAGTCAGTTAAGGTTATTGCTTAAAGGAAAGGGTTAATTCTTATTTAATTAAAACCATTCCTTCTTTGTACATTCATTTGGTTCCTTTGGAAATACAGAGTAGGCAAATAAGCAGGTCCCCTTGATAACAGGAATCACTAGTATTTTATCCTGACCTCCCCCCACTCACCTTTTACAACTATCAGCCAATGCAGCTTGCCAAAAACCCGGTGTCTACAAATATTGGGGAACACATTACACTATACTTTGCTCCCATAGGGCAATGGAAGGTGCCAGAGCAGCCAATGGCCAAATCAAAGGGCTGTCTCATGTTCCTTCGGATAGGTTTCAAGTTTGTACTTTTACTAACTTGTGCAGGAACTTTCAGGAGCAATTCAGTGCAGAGGAGGCATATGTAGACTTCTTGTTGATCTTTCTATTAAGAAAACCTCTTTGCCTAGTCAGGGTTAAAGGAAATCTGAACTTCATGAATCTGTAAACCCAACATTTCATATTCCTGATGTGTCCCCTGGACCATGTACTTGTATTAAAACGTTCATTTTGTATTGCTTCCTTTGTGTGAAATCCCTGGTGATCCTACCATTCCTTCTTCGTTCCTATTAAAAACTGACTACACTAGGCATGAGAACAGGTCATGGTTAGTTCTCTAGCTGTGTTGGGAACTCAGGTATTTATAATTTTTTTTTATATTTATACACAAATGTTTTGCCTTTCATTTCTATTTTAAACTGAATGGGTTGTTTTATAAGGTAAGCATTTACAATCACTTTAAAGAGATAAGGTGGTGTCCATTGCTATCCTTCCAAATAACATTTCCTGGCCATCTCTGGCTTCAATAATGAGTCAGAACTTCCGATCTGTAAACTCGTGTCGGGTCAGTGCCTTAAAAACTGAAGCATGGCAGCCAGGCAATGATCAGTTTCAGAAGGAGAGAGCAGCCTTTGTGTTTTTTAAGTACAGGTTTTCTTTGAAGTGACCCTGTTGCCTTGTAAAGAGATTTTACAATGATCTCTGGCAGGCAGGGTATACAGTGTTCATGTAGAGGTTGGCAGGAGCCAGTCAGGGACACATTATCCCACACACCAGGAAGTATCAGATAGCAATGGCACCTGAAAATTAGCAGGACAACACACTACCTGCACTTTAAAGCCCAACTCCAACCAATTTTTTGGGGTAGTTTTGGATAATAGTAAACATTGTGGGCTTTAAAGTGCCACTAAACTTACTCTATAAAAACTTCCAGCCCCCTAAGCTAATTTACCCTAGACTGTCATCATACTCACCGCTCTGTGGCAGCATCACATGGAGTTTAGATCCTGGATGCAGAAATCTCGCTGGGCATTGGCTGTACCTGTGCAGTAACTTTCATTTGCCCTGAAAGTTGCCGTACTGCAAAAGAAGATTTTTGCATCCAGGATGTAAACCTGGTGGAAGGCTGTCAATGCTAAGGAGCGGTAAGTGCACCATGGTGGAGGTGGTTCTAGGTTAGCTTAGAAAATCAGGAAGGGATTTTATAGAAAATGTATAATTGCCCTTTAAATATAATGTATCATGTACTAAGTTTACTTCATTCACCAAAACTATTGTGTCTGCTCCAAAATCCTGGATCATACTGGCCCTCACGTTAGACAAGGTTGGTTTGTGCAAGACAAGACCATCTGGATAAGCGGTATCTAAACCGCCCAGTCACAAATTAACAGAATTCTAGAGCCAGACTCTGCAAATGCCCAAACCTGAAAATGGTAGACTTGAGTGATTGAACGTCCTTAGAGGGTTAAATGAAGTGTAACAATGAAAACATCTGTCGGCTACAAATTGGACTAATGCACCAAAAGGTTTTCTAGTGGCCATGGACGACTTACTAAAACAAAATATACAAATCAGAACATGGTTTCAGTAACAAATACATTCAAGGATTGTGCCACCTTTAAAGCAGAACTATACCCTCCTATCCTTTTTTTTAGCCAAGGAAGCTGCCATCTTGGCCTCTGTTTGATCTGCAAGTGCCATGATACCGCAGATGTGATCAGATATGACTCCAGCGGGTTGAGGGTTTGACAGTTTGGTTTAGAGCACAAGCAACTGTGCCAGAAATGTAACAGTTTTTTTTTTTACAACTGTTGGGTTTAGTTCTGCTTTAAGTAAATATTTTCACTTCCATAATTATTTACTTTGTTTGAACTTTTCCATCTCCAAAAAACTTTTCCCCTATTCTGTCTGTGGAAAAGCTTGCTTTCAGTTGGGATTTTGAAGTTCTTGAATTAAAGGCCAAGTCACCTTTTGCAGAAAATTAGTAAACACTGATCTCATAATCAAAGTGCATTTTTTTTATTTTCTTTTGACTGAAGCCTGACAAGTATTGCATCTACTAAATCTGGAGCACACAGAATGTATTGCACCCAGCATAGTAACCAATCAGCTTCTAGGTTTTATCCTGAATTCACACAATGCGGGTTTGAAACTCGCACGATTTCAAACCGGCATTTCAGTACGACTTCGGGGGTGATTTGAGAGACATCTGTGTGGGTTCCTGCACAGATGTCTATTGAAATCACCCCTGAAGCCCGCCAAAAGTAGTGCAGGAATCGGTGCAGCGTCGCACCATTTCAGACGGTGCCTTTGCCGGCAATAGGCGGCAATTTAACATGTCAAAGCGCCCCGATGTGAATGGGGGATTATTGTCCAAGCCTAATTTAAGAAGCCAAAATTAGAAGCCGATTACCTACCATACACAGCTGCACCAGATTCTGTGTGCGCCTGTATTATTAAATCTCTCCATAATCAAAAGGTGAACATAGCCTTTAACTGAAGGCCTACCTGCTCACCAAATCTGTTTATGTGATGTATTTTATTTATTTCAGGTACTTATATAGCGCCGTCAACTTACGCAGCGCTTTACATATACATTGTACATTCACATCAGTCCCTACCCTCAAGGAGCTTACAATCTAAGGTCCCTAACTCACATTCATAGATACTTGGGACAATTTAGACAGGATCCAATTAACCTACCAGCATGTCTTTGGAGTGTGGGAGGAAACCGGAGTACCCGGAGGAAACCCACGCAGGCACAGGGAGAACATGCAAATTCCAGGCAGGTAGTGTCGTAGTTGGGATTCGAACCAGCGACCCTTTTTACTGCTAGGCGAAAGTGCTACCCACTACACCACACCTTTGTTCTGCCTTTGTTACTAGCATTGCATAGCTTGTCTCTGCCACTAATATATGTGCACACCTGACAGTTACACAATGGAGCAAAATGTCATATTTGAATATCTGCAGCAAGACAAAAAGGGAATGAGGCCTGTGACACCTCGTATGACAAAAGTTAGGGGCATTTTCAAAGACTACTTAATGGCCTGGGACTCTGGCTGGCAGAACCAGGGTCTTCCTTCAAATAACAGAGCTACACCAACTATAAATCAGTTGCCCGAGGTTACACTACATTTAAAGAGGAACTATAGCGTAATGTAAATGATCAATATGTCTTATAGGATTGAAAACTAGATAAGTATTACGGTTTTTACAACTAATATGTACATAGTGACAGCCATATGGACTGATTACATATGCAGGTTGTGCTTCCTGACTAGCAGTGCTTCACATGGTGGTACCTTACCTTAACACGCGCTTGTTTAACGTGCAACAAACTTAAAATGACTTCACATCTGTACATTGTGGCAAGGTACAACTCTCATGCATTGTGTTAGTATGTTGGGGCGCTGCTAAAAATCAAAAGCAACACACCACACTGCGGTACATGAGTTTGCAGTAATACACCACAACCCACCAGTGTGAACAAGCCGATGCTCCCTCAATGCAAATCTACCAGTCAGATTTGATTAAAGTGTTATTAAACCCTCGTCAACAAGTTGTAGCTGTAGCACCATGCCTCATTTATTTGAAATGTTGTTGTACCCTTTGTCTTTGCAGCAAAAGCTTAAAATAACATGTATACCCCATTTAATTCCACCTACAGTGTGACTACACTACTATGCAGGGCCTCCCAGGGGCCCCATCATAGCTCTGTTGCTTCCAGCCAGGACTACTAAGATCTGGGAGGAGAGACCTGCTGCAGCTCTACAAGAGCAGGGCTGGGTGCAAGGAATGTTGGACATGTAGTCCGGACACAGGAGGTCGCTTGTGAACACTGCGCACTCCCTGATCTGGAAATTCAGAGAAGTGCCGCAAAGAAAGAATAGGCTGTATACACTTTAGGCAGGCACATCTAGGGTAAAATACTGCTTAATAACCTGGCAAGTGTTAATACGAACATGCTAAAGGGGAAAATACTTTATACAGTGATAGTTTAATACTACTTTAATTGAAAAGGTTGTACTATGTGGATGAGGTACATGCAGTAATTCAAATATGAGACAGCATGAAAAGGTGTTAAAGCTCAGCTGAATTTTTATTTCAAAATCAGCCAAATATATTCTAGGTGCATAAAAAAGGTATGAAAAAAAGTCTTACCGTTTGTTTCCTATAGAAAGTGGAAAAGCTCTCCAATCAGCAAGAAACATGAACTTTGCTTATTGGAGAGTTCCAGTTCTGACTCAGCGGGGGAAGGTCAGACCCCTGCTTCCAAAATCAGCCAAATCGCAGCGCACCGGTGTGAACCCAGCCTAAATCATCGGCCCATGGAGGCTTGTGTTTATAGGTATTCCATGCATCTAATCCCATTAGTGTCAACTGGGATGCAGTGGCTGCTCCCAATTTGAACTCCATGTGGGTACAAGGACCTGAACGCACACTGTCTGCGTTCAGGGCCTTGCACCCACACAAATGCCCATGTCTGTGCAGCTGCTGCATCCCAATTGGCAATAATAAGACTGCATGCATAGATAAACATGGTACTTCACAGCTGTACGCTTTAGTGTTATTGAGGCCTTAAAATCTTAATTCAATTGAGCTTTAAAATTACATCAAAAATTAAAATGTAAATATTACAGCAATCATTCAAAACATTTGCTCACTATAGTTTCCCTTTAAACTGCCTTAAGGTAATAAAATGTATTACTGTGAAATAGACATATAAAATAAATGCCCAAAACCACCATTACCTAGAAAAGGAGTGTCCTTTAATAACCAGGATAATGCTGATGTCCCTATTGCTCCTTATATTCTATTTAGCATTAAAATTTTTACATTTTTTTTTCTCCTGTGAATGCTGTAAAAATTGTAAACAGAAATAGGCTGCTGATCCAATGGCTCCAATACTTCCCGACCCAAAAAAACAAGTATGCAGATCAAAAATGTATATTCAAAGCAATTTTTTTTTAAGGAAAGTAGGAAATAATTAGACATGTTTCTTTCTATGTTGTCTGAGTCTCTGGTGTGATTTCATTATACTTCACAGTCTAAAGACATAACAGGTCATTTGGAAACAGGAAATAAACGGGGACCCCATCACTTCTTGTCCCAGTGACAACAACTTTTTTCCACAACTTTTTGTCTTGGTGACGATCTACCCAGTGGGGACAAACAGCAAAAAAAAAAAACCTGATACTTCCACACTAATTTTTAAAAAGTCTGGGTTTGTGATAAACCTGAAGACTATTATGCTTTGACCTCACTTGCTGCATGCTTATTTCTCATAAAGGAAGTACTAAAGCCAGAAACTAGCAGTTTCAGGGGATCAGCAATGGTGGTCAAATTTCTCTCAATACAAGTAACCTCTAAAGTAATCATAAAAAATATTAAGATAAAAAGAAATAAAATGTGTTATTGCCCTGAATTCATGAACAAAGATATAATATTCTAAATAAAAACACTACAACATTCCACAACAGGTGACGCAAATAACAGATATAGCCCTAAATTCAACACCGCAGAGTTACAATACTTCACGCAGCAAAAAAAACCAAAACTGCTTCTCTGTTTTGGTTAGAATTTAGGCATCCTTTCCCGTATCAAGGTTTAAGGCTGTTTGTAATGCTAAGGCAGACCTGAATTCTTCAGTTGAGCTACTACTGTTAAAAGGTATTCATATATTCTTATGAAGCAGCCCCTAGGGGGGCCTCAGAAATGCCCCTTCATATGACCTCTAGAGGATCTGCCATAAGAATATGTAGGTGAAAAGCCAATCCCAGCAGTAGGCAAAAATCATCCTTCTGGGGTCTCAGACAGCAGTAAACGCAAAGCACAGCATTTAGCCATACCCTACGTTACCCAAACATGGAGAGAGATGTATGCATATATTCATTGCAGACTAATCTGCTGCTTAAAAACAAAATCATAAAAATAATATGGAGCCACTGAACATCAGGAACAATCCCAGATGGAGTTAATGTTACCAGAGTTTGAGGTCAGAACACCGGCGCCCAAATATCTGCCTGCTGGCATAGATCTGGGTGAACACTGCTTGTAGCTACGCCGAATCCTTCATGCCACGCGGTAAGCCTTCATTAGTGAATATTCCCGCCGACTGGCCCGAGAGGCCCAGAGGAAGAGAGCTCCAGCCATAACCTGAAGAGGGGAGGAGACGCAGGCCAAGCAGAAGGACCAACCGTAATCCCCGCGCACACCTGGGGGAGGAGGCAGGCTCTTCTGCAACATATACATCCCGCTGGCAAAACAAAGGACTGCTCCCAGTGTGCACACACCTGAAAAGAAGCAGCAGAGACACATTAGTACACATCGAACAATGCTAATCCAATACCAGTCACAAATGGACCTATGCAAGAATATGAAGAGTCAGAACTGTTCAAGCTTATTTGTCACATATTTATTTATTTTTTTATCCAGAAAAATATTTTATTGAGAAAAAAACATGTAAAAACATACACATACCGATTTCACATTTGCATTCAATAATACATTATTCCACAAGGTATATCACATTTAAAAGCCCCACGGGCTGCATTATTGAACCAGCATGTCTTAAGTCACCATTTGTGACATATTTATAATTTCCTCCTTATTTAGCTTTTGAGCTGATCCTGATATCTGATATTTGTTACTCTATCACTTGCCCAAGCTCCCAGCTCCTGAGTGCGTAAAACAATATCAAACAATAATGCATCCTCACGCAAAGTATGTAAAGGGGGAAGGTTTGATCCTCAAGGCTAAGTTTACCTTTAGGGAGAAAATAAACAGTAAAAGAATGTAAAATCCAGAAAGTAAATAAGGAAAAATAGCAGCCACTTAGCAAACTGTGATACCAGTTAGTAAATTATAAAAGGGAAAAAGCAGCCCTCTTGGCCCATCCTCTGAAGATGTCTCGTTAATGACGAAATGCATCAGGGAGTGGCCTACCAGTGACGACATCACGCACACCGGATCACTTACCAGCGGTAGTGTTTAAAGCCAACAGCCTGATGTTCTTTTGTTATACAAAACGATTGCCCTTTATGTTTTGTATGAAGGTAATTGTAACCATCCTTTAAAATAAAATCGTTTTATATCATGATGGGCTTCACTGTGGGCCTTTTTATATCATTGTGAGTCTCCCTGAATCTGTGATCCATATGAGGGTTACCCTCCTCGATAAACTTGTCGTTGCCTGTTAGACTATTATAATTTATGGTCCTGGACATCTGGTAAGGCGTCTGAGTTGAGGGTGCTGCTGGTGGGGAATCCCTTTACTTTCCCTCTGCACGGATCATACCTGCATTGGATTGTTTTGCACTTATGGACTGTTTTTGATTTTTTGTGTTGCATTATTAGGATTGAGTTCTGTTTTGCACATGGACACTTTTTTTGCACAGGGATATGCAATTAGCGGACCTCCTGCTGTTGCAGAACTACAAGTCCCATGAGGCATAGCAAGACTGCCACAAGCATGACACCCAGAGACATGATGGCATGGGACTTATAGTTTTGCAACAGCTGGAGGTCTGCTAATTGCATATCTCTGGCCAAGAAGATTGTGGAGAAGAAATACAAAAAAGGAGGGGGAAGGAGGGCATTTAACATCACCCTTCCAAAATACACTGGAACTTGCTGTAATTGTACAAAGAAATGATCACCTTCCTTCCCACTATATTTATAGCACATTGTTTTAAAAAAAGAAACTCAGAAATTGAACTTTGACATATCTAAAAGATTGAAGAAAACTATTTATGACTTGCCTGCGAGGAGGTGTAAGGCTCCCGTCCCCAGAGCTGGATACAGACTGCGGCACACGCATCCAGCTAAGCCAATAATGGCACCGAAAAATATGAGCCCCAGAGAGACCAACGGCAGCAAAAACTGGCACCGCCAAAGATCTGAAACAATGACAATTTATTAGCTCAAACACAAGGCAGCCCAGTAAGTTGCTCAGCATATGACCATGTTACCTCATTTCAAATAAGCCTGACCTGACAAGATCAGGAGTTACCATAGCTGAACCTCACATAATAGTTTTCTGTCTATTTGTGGCTTCAATACATTCAGAGTCACTGAACCTGAAACAAGATCATGAAGGGTGACTCTTGTTGAGAGGCAAAACTTACAGGCCTAAGGACTCTCTGCCTGCCTCTATGTGACAATACTGGAGCCTAGTGATTGGTCGCCCAGGCCCCCAATGCAGCACTATGAAAGGAAGGGGAGAGGATCACATTCTCCTCCATACCTGGACAGGTATTTCTCTTGATTCGGGTGGACAAAAGGATCAACAGAAGCATCAAGGTAGAGAATACAGGTATAGAGGTGCAATAAACTGCCCTGCCTTCCTATAAATACTGTAATAAAATATGTAATATTTCAGAAACTTTGCCAGGCCATGCTATTCCAGCTTTAAACCTGTTTGTCTCAGTGCCCAGATTCAGCATTTGTCACCTACTCATTTTGTGAAGCAAGTTTAAATCACAAGGGAAGCTTTCAAAAGCTAAAACTACCCATTAAGCATTCCCTATTTTATGAGTCAAGATTAGGGCTGAAACAACTAATCGATTAATCGACAACTAATCGATTATGAAATTAATCGATTACTATTTTCATAATCGAATAATCGGCCAGTAACATAATGGGGTTAAAAAAAAAAACTAAAATGAGCCCTTATAGTGCAAAAAGAGCAAATAATCTCTACTGTAAATAATTTTAGTTGGTCTACCTGACTGTGGTTTGGTTTCAACAGAACCCCTCATTTTCCACTTCTTGATTAGAGTTTGAACACTGCTGATTGGCATCTCAATTCCTTGGATGTCTTTGTTTATCCCTTTCCTGTTTTATACAGTTTAACTACCTTTTCCCGCAGATCCTTTGACAATTCGATTTGACCCCACTAACGATTAGAAAATTGAACGAACGTTCTTAAAATGACATTTTTTGTCATTTGTCGGGGAAGACAATGTTTTTTTTAAATAAAAAATAGATCACCGAGTCTAATGATATTTACCAGATTCAACCTCTAATAGTATATACAGTATATCTCCTCTAATAGTATATACAGTATATCTCCTCTAATAGTATATACAGTATATCTCTCCTCTAATAGTATATACAGAATATCTCTTCTGTCTGTTATTCTCAAAGTGGATTAGATATTTTGCTCCCTAACCATATAGTTGGTTATTTATATTTACCACTGCATAGAGATATTTAAGGATAAATTGCCTTTTTTTAAAACTTCACATTTTAACTAAATTATACACCACACTTTTTTTTTTTAAGGTTATTAACCGATTAATCGATTAATCGAAACAATAATCGGCCAACTAATCGATTATGACAATAATCGTTAGTTGCAGCCCTAGTCAAGATATATTATTACAAGGTATAGTCCTAACAATAAACTTCTGTTGTACAATCCCTTTTGATCTGTTAAATATACCATTGGAAGTTTTCATTTTTATCACTGTGATAAGTTCAAAAAATGTATTGCTCAAGTCTTGTTCCCCCCTCAGATCTCTATAGATATTCCGTTTTACAAAATTTATATGTACTTTCACATTTATGAAAACTTTAAGGAAGAGAGACTGAATGAAAAAACATGCATTTATCACAAAATCTAGTGAGCTGTTGATTCGGCCTGTGCTGACCGATATCAGTTGCATTGTTCTCAGCTGTCTCTGAATAGTACAGAACCACAACCCTATACGTCAGAGGTCCCCATCCCTCAGACCGTGGACCACCACTGGTTCTTGGCCTGTTAGGAACCTGGCCGCACAGCAGGAGGGCAGCTGTCCGTTCCTGGCTGCAGGAGGGGGCAGCATATTTTTTTTGGGTTAAAAATTTTATTTGAAATGTAGAAAATGCTGTTGTACATTGCCATGTGATTGGCACGGTGTGCTGTGATAAAATGCAGCATGTGTTGCACTGTGGCTGTGTTGCACTGTGAATGCAAGCTGACAGATGTTTTACAATGCAGTATGAATTACTCTTGCAGCTGCTCGGTAGGCTATACCAAGTCCCCCCAACCCCCCCCCCCCCCCAAGCTTTAACTGTTTATGGAAATTTTTTGTTCAATGAAGCCAGTCCCTGGTGCAAAAAAATAAAAATAAAATATCGCTATGCCAGTTTTATGTTTTCATACTATACATCAGGGATATGCAATTAGCGGAAATCCAGCTGTTGCAGAACTACAAATCTCATGAGGCATAGCAAGACTCTGACAGCCACAAGCATGACATCCAGAGACAGAGGCATGATGGGACTTGTAGTTTTGCAACAGCTGGAGGTCCGGTATTTGCATATCCCTGCTATACATCTTTGATCAATGGGTAGAGCCAGTGTATGATTTTTCCATACAACACAAAAGTTCAATATTCCTACTTACATGTCCGGATCAGATCAATCTCAGGGTTGTGGTTTCCAGGTTGGGTGTATTTCTCTAAAAACTGGTCAGAGAAGGACAGTGATACACACCGGAACTCAGGCAGGACCTCTGTTGGTTAATGAATAGAAGACATCACAATCAGAGGGGAGGAAGTAGTGGTCTACAATGCAATTGTCATTCAAAGGTAATAATGTAGCAAAGGAAGGTGGTAGGTCGGGTACACATCCTATACAGTAGATCCAAGAATGAAGATTAACATTGTTAAGCGATAAAATAAAAATCATATTCCCCACTGGCCAATAGAAATGTGTGGGAGGTGGGCAAGTTCCATCCCTACTAGAAGGTACTAGACTAGAGCTTTTCCCATTCAGGCCATGCCAGCATTTATAGGAAATAAAATGTTCTGCAGACATCTGCATCTCTAGGTGCTACACGTTATACTTTAATCCCTGTACAAGTCTGCACCGTTCTTATCTGCAAATCCCCAAGGTTAAGGAGGTTAAAGCGGGACTAAAGTCAGTATACTTACCTTTCTAATGGTCCGAAGTCCGGGATCGTTCATTCACCAGCATCTTCTCCCTGGGTGTCGGTCCTTTGGGCATCTTTATTGGCCAGCGTGGGATAAAATAACTCCTGTGCATGTGCAGAAGTCATCCCAGCACACAGACCGAGATATAAGATGAGCAGCAATTTATTAAAAATTATATACAGTGTGAATCAGAACTAAGAGGAAGCAATATTTAAATGTTGTGATTCCTTTTCTTCTGTTATGGAACTTTACCCATAACAACTTGATAAACAAAATAATGCTTTTTAGCAAGAAACATACATTGCACATTAATAATTATGCTACCAAAATTAGTGTGTGCTGTAAATTGCCTCCAATATTGTTTATTCTTGCTAGAGGCTGACATTTTGCTGAAACAAACAGTATAGGCACTCACATGAGTGTAGACAGGTGGGCCGCACACCCCATAAAGTGCAAAAAATTCTACTAGAACCCCCTAACGGGGCTTTAAAGCAGCCAATAAAGTACAGTATCAATAGTTGAAAAAATTCAGTTTTATTAGTACAAAAAATATATATATAGCATATTATAAAAATCGCTGAGAATAAATACTGACTATTCGAGTCAAGACATTAACTGAATATGACATCCCATTACAGTGAACAAAGCATACAGTTAGACCAAGTGCCAGGCACAATGCATTAAAGGGCAACCAAGGTTATCTCAAATGTTGGATTCTTAAAATAGGTGACAACAAATATTGCCTATAAGTGAGGGCAATACAGTCCCTCCTGGATGACGAGGACCTTGTCGAGTACACCAGCCATATAACCAAATGGCTGAGGTATATCGACGACGTCTTCGTCGTCTGGGAGGGACCCGAGACTAAATTATTCAAATTTTTCAATAAAATCAATGTGAACGATCGTAATTTGAAGTTCACGATGACCCATGACCTCCACAGCGTCACCTTTCTAGATGTCTCCGTTTTGACCACTGCGGAAGGACATCTTTCCAGCACTCTGTTTCGCAAGACAACTGCTGGGAATACGGTCCTTCATTTTGATAGCTTTCATCCGATCCCATTGAAGAACTCGATCCCCTATGGACAGTATTTGCGCCTTCGGCGCAACTGTTCCAGTGACGCTTTGTTTATAAAAGAAGCAGGGGGGCTCCAAAATCAACTGTTAGCAAGGGGCTACAGTAGATCTTGCCTTAAAAAAGCTTACAATCAGGCTATAGGACATTCCAGATCCCAGCTACTTTTCAAACCCAAACCTTCCCGAAGCTCTGAACGCAACCCCACCCAGATTATCATGCGCTACTCCCGACAACATCAGGCTATTAGAAAGATCATAGAGCACTATTGGAGCATCCTCACAGACGACCCCAAGCTGCGTGGATTTGTTCAAGACAAACCCACCATAACGTACAAAAGAGCTATGTCACTACGTGACAAGCTCGTTCGTAGTGAATACACCAACGATAATAAGAGATTCAAGCACTATTGCGCAGTGGGTTCCTTCCCCTGTGGACACTGCTCATATTGTTCACTCATCAAACAGGATAAAATCTTTGTTTTGCCCAATGGCAACACATTCACACCTAAACAGTTTGTGAATTGCCACACTCGCGGAATAGTATACTTGATGGAATGTGAATGTGGTGCATACTACGTGGGGAAAACCAGGCAGGAATTCTGGAAACGCATTTCTCAACATGTTTACAGCATGGAGGTGGGGAACCCGTACCTCCCTATTGGGAGGCACATAATTTTTACACACAATTATAGAGTTCCCAGAGTCACTTCTGTGGCCCTCTATAAAATAAACATCCCCAACAGAGGTGGCAACTGGAATAAGTTTCTGCTGCAGAAAGAGCAGAGATGGATATTCCAGTTACAGGCCACCTCTCCACCAGGTTTAAATGAATCAATTTCGTTCGCCCCCTTTCTGAAGGGGTTCTCATCGGGAAAGACACAATAACTTCCCCTTTCCTCCCCCTCCCATCCCCCTCCCACCCCCCCCTCTCCCCCCCCCTTTTTTTTTTTTCCCCTCTCCCCGTGCTGACCTCAGCGGATTTTCCTCAACACATTTTTTCCATCAGCGTTTCTAGCTCTGTGTATACTGCTGCCTGGTTTTCCCCACGCACAATTACTAAAGTTACCATCATTATTATTATTTTTTTCACTACGTTTGTATGTATATTTATGTGTATGTTATTGGATTTAACAAAATGGACCATGTGCTTTGCATTGTTCTACCCCTAAGTGAAATCTAGCCTTTAAACAGTTCGGAGTTCTTTATTGCTTTAATACTTGGTATTATGTAATCTTTCCATTTGTATATGCACTATTTTGATTGCCCAGGTTGTAAAAGAAGAATGTCTTTGCAACTGTGCAATTATGTCAAAGTATATAATGCCATGCAGAGTATAATCAATCCACGGTACACAGACCATATGTGCAGCACCATTGAATAGGTAATGTAAATGGTTTGTGCCATGTTTTATTATTATTATTTCCGCATAACAGCACATTCCGGGCAGTATGGCTCTATGTTCCCCGTTGCCTCCCCTAGTGCCTGTATTTCTCCTCTGGGGGCGGGGGTGCACCTTTGCATCTTCCTGGCAGGGTGAGAGAGGAGACGCTTGGGCCCTGCGTCTCCTAAATGCGCCCACTAGGTGGCCTCACCTGAGTGGGACGCTTCTCTCCCTGCCAGCGGCGTCCCAGATCCCTTCCGGACGCTGCACTCACGCGCGCGCCCTAGGGCGCGTGACGTAGCGGCGCCTGCGCAGTTGCGGCAGAAGCGACGGGGATGCCCGAAGGTGTCTTCCTTTCCGGAACGCCGGGGGGGATCACACTAGGGCGCACAGCTGTGCTGCTCCTTTCCCCCAATGGGGGAGGGGGGGAGGGAGTGACGCAAGGCATACTGGCACCTGACGGGAGTTAGCCAATTGGCACTCCCCATAAATATGGGAAACCTCAGGGGACATTTATCGGATTCTTCCTATCTGGAGACAGACTACACAGACTGACAGATAATACTGGTAAGCACACATGGAATGATTGTGATATTTCCTTAGCGACTTGGTTCTTTTAAATCATTGCTGACCTTGCCATGATTTATTTAACTTTTCAGTATCCAGAACATTTCAGTTCTTTTATTCAGTTTCGCTGAATTAGGTAATTAGTTCCAACACCACCCTTGCCTTTTCACATTGTTTGTCACCTTCACTGTTTGATGATTGCATTGTGCACGTTTGCCCAACATGGTTTCTTTTTCACTTCAGCCCTCACACATTTCCCTTTCCCCCCCTTCCTTTCTCTGTCACACACCCCCCTTTCACCCCACACACACCCCCACCCCCCACCCTTTAACATCACCCTCCCCTTAACCACCCCCCACCCTACTCCCCCCTCTCCTCCCCCCCCCAGCACCCCCCCTTTTTTCCGTCCTTTCCTTTCTTCCCTTTTTCCTTTCCCTTCCCTCTTTCCTCCCTTGGTCTTCCTTCTCCTCCCACCCTCTCCCTTTTCTTTCCCCTTCCCTTTCTCCCCTTTTTTCCCCCTTCCCCTTCTTATTCACCCATTTTTATCACTCTAATCCAACCTGTCTGGTCTTTCCCTTCAACTCTTCCCCTCTCCCCTCCCCCCCCCCACTTCACTCCGTTCATTCACTGGTGGTTTGTCGGCACCTTTACCTGATTGCTTTTTACACATATTTCTATGTTACATGGGGATTGACTGGCAGTAGGGCATTTGCTATCCTCCATTCGATTCTTTCTCACATACACACTTTTGGTTTACTTTTTTCCTTTCCTTTCACTTCCCCTCACATTCCCTTCCTTTCTTTGTTTCCCCCTTTCCTTTTTTCCCCTTCCAGCTTTTCCTCCCCTTTCTCCCTCTTTTCCTTAGCAATGCCCTCTGCACATCCATGTACCTACTATTCAACATTTTTATAGATCTCCACAGTTGGGGAATTTCCCAATCTGTGTGGATCAATTAATTGACCCCTCGTTCTTTAGTATTTAACACTTAATATATTTTTCTACTTCTAGCATTAACGTGTACCCATTCGGGTGCAGTTCGGGTTGTTCGTTGCCTCCTCCTCTCCTTCCCCCTCCTATATGGGGGGCTGATAGATGTGATCCCTCGTGAGATACACTTGGCCCAACGCCCGCTCTCTGGGAGTTGGTCCGACACGGGGGAGACAGGGGAACAGAGGAGAAATTGTACCACCTAAAATAATCTACAATGCTTAAACTGAACGCGGAAACGTCAGAATTTCTGTAATAGGTAATTATATGATCCAGGCAACTATAATAGATGGTGCACATATATAAAAGTTTGGTACTGTTGAATTTGATGCTATGTTTGACACATATTGACCTCTTCACAGTGGACAACCATCCTCTGAAGAAGACCCGGGAAGGGTCGAAACGCGTCAGGATTTACGTATACAACTTCTGTTGTTCCACATATATGTACTGTATTGCCCTCACTTATAGGCAATATTTGTTGTCACCTATTTTAAGAATCCAACATTTGAGATAACCTTGGTTGCCCTTTAATGCATTGTGCCTGGCACTTGGTCTAACTGTATGCTTTGTTCACTGTAATGGGATGTCATATTCAGTTCATGTCTTGACTCGAATAGTCAGTATTTATTCTCAGCAATTTTTATAATATGCTATATATATATTTTTTGTACTAATAAAACTGAATTTTTTCAACTATTGATACTGTACTTTATTGGCTGCTTTAAAGCCCCGTTAGGGGGTTCTCGTAGAATTTTTTAGCAGCAGTAAATCTTTAGACTGTCAGCAGATCGGCCTCTACAAATTCAGCACAGAGCGTAAAAATAGAGAGCAACTGAGCATGTGCAAAGCAGGGGGAAACAGTGTATTACTGGATTTTAAACAGTATAGATCAGTGATCTCCAAACTGCGGCCCTTTGCTTGCTTTTATCCGGCCCTTGGGGCACTATTTCATCCACTGATACCACAAATGGGGCATAATTCCCCCCACTGACCAAATGACATCAATGATTGGGCACAATTCCTCCCACTTACACCAATAATGGGGTGCAATCACTCTGAATGAAACAAACATGGGGCATTATTTTTTTCCCACTGACATCAGGACCTTTTCTACTCCCGCTGTCATCCTGATCCTTGCTTCACATCTATGCATTTTATTGTGGGTTGTATAAAGAAAAAAATAATAATAAGCTTGCTGCATTTTTTGGATGTAGTTTCCAGCACATGGTTCTTCCACATGGATTAATGGTACTGCAGTAAAGAACATCACAAATGCACTATAAACAGAAGAAAAAGGCTGCGATCTGAGTGAGGCCTGAGGCACATTTACAGCGATTGCCAACCTTCATTTATTTATTTTTTAAAATAATAAACACGTCTGCTCTGTGCAATAGTTTTGCACAGAACAGCCCTGATTCTCCTTTTCTAGGGTCCCACACCAACGCTTCTGCTCTTCGCGAAGTGCCTCATTCCTATGTGGGCACCCGTGTGGGCTCGATCCTCAGTCGCGCTGCCTGTGTCTATAGACACAGAGATCGCTGCTGGGCACCGTCCTTGCCTACTCACCACAGGATTTGATTGACAATGGCTCCCACTGCTATCAACCTGCTCTATGAGGAGGGAAAGAGCAGACAGAGTTGCTGCCCTCGGGCACAGCGCTGGATCGAGATCGGCCTCAGGTAAGTATAAGGGGGGGGGGGGGCTGGGAATGCAATAGGGTAAAAAAACTTGAGCCCTTAGAACCACTGCAAATTAAGCAATGACAGTCACCATACTGCTATCCTCCTATTTAAAAGGGAAAGTATCATATTTTCCATGTTTTAGATACATGTGTAAAAAGAGATCATCTTGATGTAAGTAATCACATCAATCTTTTTGCAAATATTTCAAACATTTGGCTCCTCTGCATAGATTGCAATCCCTGGGGGGCAGCCATATTTTCTTCATTACAAACTCAGCCTCTACTTCATGCCATGCAATGCTATACATATGATGTGCTTTACTTTTCGTACAACGGCAGTCTATTCGTTAGCTAAAAGTTTATTCTGTTTGGCCAATATCTTCTCTCCTAGTTGGTCAGCAAGGGGGGGGGGGGTGAGGCAGAGTTAAAATAAAGTGTTTGTAAACCTTAAAATAAAATAAAAAATCATGGATCTGTCTCTTTAATGTATTGCTATTTGTTTAATGCAAACATTATATGAATTCTGCTAGCAGTTCTTGATTACCTGGTTTATCCTGCCGCTTCCTGTCATCTTGTTAACAAACTAGCATGGAAGCCGATCCATGGTGGTCAGTTTACGTCCTTTGTCATGCATTTAGATACAAGCAAGCTGTAAGCTTGCACAGCGTGCTTGTATCTTCTGTGGTCTGGTTAAAGCCACGCCCCCCCCCCCCGACCATCTCTCCTCCAATGATTGCCAGCGACATCCCTGGACTTTGCTGGGTAAAGGCGGAAGTGGCACAATTCTGCCGGGGCTGATTGCGTTTCATTGCCTTGGAAACGCTGATACCCGGTGGCATTACATCATTTCTTGCAATGAAATCTGCCCAGCTCTGTAACCTCCACACCTGTGAATTGCAGATCTGTGAAGAGCGGTCACGTGATCTGCATATCAATGGCATAATAAAGAGCTACAGGCAAGTTTTTTTTTTTTTTTTTTAATGCAAGCCAATGTTTTTATAATGTATGATAGCATCTCTTCAAAAATGATTTTCTGGGTAATTAACTTTAATTAAACACTAATCTCTTTCCTCCTGTAAGCACATGTGCATGTAGTGTGACCTGATTAGCACCTTCTCCCTTTCCCAGTCTGAGTGTTGCTGTACACAGGATGTCAACAGGCTGATAAGTCAGGCCGAGAATATTTTTGAAGGAATAGACAACTGCATTAATGGTCAAGAGGAGGAGGGGGAGGTGAATCATTGAAAGCATTCTTCAGGACTGTCAAGGTGTGAATACTTTTGAAAGGCCCGTATTACCATCCAAAAAGGAACGGGCACAGTATCCCCTGAAGAAGCCCCGTCTCAAGAAACATACCTTCCTGGTTATATGGCTGGGAGGCCATAATGCACTGCTGCCACAATCCCAGGCTGCCATTACAATGATAGAGCGCATCTGTGTATACCTTCTCGTCTGCCCTCTCCAGCTCACCAAGGAATTTATTGGCAGCCGTCTCGCTGACATTGGCCAGGACTGGAGAGGTGAAGTAGTGGTACCAGGAGACAGTGCCCACTGCAGCTGACAGGTAGATGACAGACAAGAGGGACAAGACGCTCCCAATCACCAGCGCGGTGGCAAATCGGTTATCCATGGTGTTTGGTTAATCGGTTTCTCTTTTCTCAGCATACGGAGGAAGCATCTGGCAAAGGAAAAGCAGACAAGAGGTTAGGAATTGCAATATTTCAACTACATAATGGCACAAACAGATGAACAGGACAAAGAAACATTAATATTTAAGTGTAAGTAAACCCTAAATCGATTTTTCAGTATGTCTGGCATCTGGCATCGTGTATTGTGTACTGTATACTTGTGTATTGCGAGTGCACGTAGGTCTGTGAGTACCTGTGTATTGTCTTGTTGTGTACCTGTGTATTGTCTTGTTGTGTACCTGTGTATTGTCTTGAGTATTGGTGCCAGGAAGCTAGCTGTTAGGTAATTTGGACAGGGTAAAATCCCCAAATCCTCACTATATTCAATAGGTTCGATGCCCGGCGGGTGTGGAGAGGCGACTCTTTGTACATCTTGCCGCATGTATGCGTTCTTTGATCATCTGATCGAGGGTGAATACTGCTGTGCAAAATGTAAGCACATTGTTTCCCTGGAAGCCCGGGTTCTGAATCTGGGGAAGCAACTGTCAGCACTGAGAAGTCCCTCCATACTAAAGGTGAGCCAGGAACGTACACGGCAGGTGCCGGCAGGGGCCAGCACAGAGGCGGGTGGAGACAAAGAGGTGCAGGCACTAGCAAAGAGTAGATGTCAAGTCAGGAGGGGTAGAGGGGGAAGTGCCAGAGAGGCCGATCCAGGACTGGAGCATCCCAATAAGTACGCTCCATTGAGTGACATCGGTGGAACCAGTCAGGGACCAGCACTGCTGGAGCTGAGGGACTCTTTTAGCTGCCAGGGGAAGAACTCCTGCAGTGAGAGTGGGGGGGCAGCAAAGGGAAAGGAAAGACAGATTCTGGTGGTAGGGGACTCAGTTCTTAGAAGGACAGAGAGGGCAATTTGTAACCAAGACCTGAAGCGCCGAACAGTATGTTGTCTACCGGGCGCTCGGGTTCGGCACATCACGGATCTTGTGGACAGATTACTGAGAGGGGCTGGGGAAGACCCGGCTGTCATGGTGCACGTTGGCACCAATGACAAAGTCAGAGGCAGATGGAGTGTCCTAAAGAACGATTTTAGGGATTTAGGTGCTAAATAGAGGAAAAGGACCTCCAAGGTAGTGTTCTCAGGAATACTACCGGTACATCGAGCCACACCAGAAAGGCAGAGGGAGATTAGGGAAGTAAACAATGCGCTGAAGAGCTGGTGTAGTAAGGAGGGGTTTGGGTTCCTGGAGGACTGGGCCGACTTCTCAGTCGATAACCGGTACTATAGAAGGGACGGACTGCACCTAAATGAGGAGGGTGCAGATCAGCTGGGAATGAAGATGGCCAAAAAGTTAGAGGGGTTTTTAAACTAGGCGATGGGGGGGAGGGTCCAGAGACAGTGATAGCCAGCGCGGAAGATATTCCAGAGGGTAGTATTGGGGGCATTAGTGGTAGGTTAACCAAAGCACAAAAACACAAGGTGAGTATAGTAGCAAGTCCTAGTTGCAATCTTGAAACACCCAATAAGAGGACAATATGCGACCGGTCTAAACTATGTGGCATGTTCACTAATGCCAGGAGCATGGCGGACAAGATGGGTGAACTAGAGATACTGTTGTACAAGGAGGATTTGGATTTTGTGGGAATTTCAGAGACCTGGTTCAACAGCTCTCATGATTGGCTGGCAAACATTCAAGGGTATACCCTATACCGCAAGGATAGAGAGGGTAAAAAAGGGGGAGGGGTATGCCTATATATCAAGAATAATGTACAAGTGAATGTGAGAGATTACATCACTGAGTGAGCTAGGGAGGAGGTGGAATCCTTATGGGTAGAGCTCCAAAGGGATGAAGCTAAGGGGAAAATAATACTGGGAGTATGCTATAGGCCCCCTAACCTGAGGGAGGAAGTGGAGACAGATCTCCTACCACAAATTGGATTAGCAGCAAGGATGGGAAGTGTTATTATACTGGGGGATTTTAATTATCCAGACATAGACTGGGCGGAGGGAACCGCGCAGTTATTTAAGGCTCGCCAGTTCCTTAATGTCTTGCAAGACAATTTTATGGGTCAGATGGTAGACGCACCAACTAGAAATAAAACATTACTGGATCTACTGATTACCAACAATACAGACCTGATCACAGATGTGGAAATACGGGCCAATTTAGGTAACAGCAATCACAGGTCAATTAGTTTCAGTATAAATCACACAAATAGGAAACATGAAGGGAACACAAAGACACTGAATTTCAAAAGAGCCAACTTCCCTAAACTACGAACCTTGTTAGAAGGCATAAATTGGGATAAAATATTAGGAACAAAGAATACGGAGGAGAGATGGGTTTGCTTTAAGAGCATATTAAATAAGGGCATTAGCCAATGTATCCCATTGGGTAATAAATTTAAAAGAGCGAACAAAAATCCTGGATGGCTTAACTCCAATGTAAAAATGCATATAAAAGCAAAGGAGAAGGCCTTCAAAAATACAAGGTTGAGGGATCATCCTCAGCATTCAGACTTTATAAAGAATGCAATAAGAAATGTAAGGGTGCAATTAGGACGGCTAAGATAGAACATGAAAGACACATAGCGGAGGAGAGCAAAAAAAATCCCAAGAAATTCTTTAAGTATGTAAACAGTAAAAAAGGGAGGACAGACCATATTGGCCCCATAAAGAATGAGGAAGGACATCTGGTTACAAAGGATGGGGAGATGGCAAAGGTATTGAATTTATTCTTCTCCTCAGTCTTCACGAGTGAATCGGGGGGCTTCAGTAACCAAAACTGCAGTGTTTATCCTCATGACACAACACAGGAAGCACCTCCATGGTTAACAGAGGACGGAATTAAAATTAGACTTGAGAAACTTAACATTAATAAATCACCGGGCCCAGATGGCTTGCATCCGAGGGTACTTAGGGAACTCAGTCAGGTGATTGCCAGACCGTTGTTCCTAATTTTTACAGACAGTCTATTGACTGGAATGGTACCAGCTGATTGGAGAAAAGCCAATGTAGCACCAATATTTAACAAGGGCCCAAAAAACATCCCTGGGAATTACAGACCAGTTAGCCTAAAATCAATAGTATGTAAACTCTTGGAGGGGATGATAAGGGACTATATACAAGATTTTAGTAATAAGAATGATATCACTAGCAGTAATCAGCATGGATTCATGAAGAATCGTTCTTGCCAAACCAATCTATTAACCTTCTATGAGGAGGTGAGTTGCCATCTAGATAAAGGAAGGTCCGTAGACGTGGTGTATCTGGATTTTGCAAAAGCATTTGACACAGTTCCCCATAAACGTTTACTGTACAAAATAAGGTCCGTTGGCATGGACCATAGGGTGAGTACATGGATTGAAAACTGGCTACAAGGGCGTGTTCAGAGGGTGGTGATAAATGGGGAATACTCAGAATGGTCAGGGTGGGTAGTGGGGTTCCCCAGGGTTCTGTGCTGGGACCAATCCTATTTAATTTGTTCATAAACGACCTGGAGGATGGGGTAAACAGTTCAATCTCTGTATTTGCGGACGATACTAAGCTAAGCAGGGCAATAACTTCTCCGCAGGATGTGGAAATATTGCAAAAAGACCTGAACAAATTAATGGGGTGGGCGACTACATGGCAAATGAGGTTCAATGTAGAAAAATGCAAAATAATGCATTTGGGTGGCAAAAATATGAATGCAATCTATACACTGGGGGGAGAACCTCTGGGGGAATCTAGGATGGAAAAGGACCTGGGGGTCCTAGTAGATGATAGGCTCAGCAATGGCATGCAATGCCAAGCTGCTGCTAATAAAGCAAACAGAATATTGGCATGCATTAAAAAGGGTGATCAACTCCAGAGATAAAACGATAATTCTCCCGCTCTACAAGACTCTGGTCCGGCCGCACCAGGAGTATGCTGTCCAGTTCTGGGCACCAGTCCTCAGGAGGGATGTACTGGAAATGGAGCGAGTACAAAGAAGGGCAACAAAGCTAATAAAGGGTCTGGAGGATCTTAGTTATGAGGAAAGGTTGCGAGCACTGAACTTATTCTCTCTGGAGAAGAGACGCTTGAGAGGGGATATGATTTCAATTTACAAATACTGTACTGGTGACCCCACAATAGGGATAAAACTTTTTAGCGGAAGAGAGTTTAACAAGACTCGTGGCCACTGATTACAATTAGAAGAAAAAGAGGTTTAACCTTAAACTACGTAGAGGGTTCTTTACTGTAAGAGCGGCAAGGATGTGGAATTCCCTTCCACAGGCGGTGGTCTCAGCGGGGAGCATTGATAGCTTCAAGAAACTATTAGATAATCACCTGAATGACCGCAACATACAGGGATATGTAATGTAATACTGACACATAATCACACACATAGGTTGGACTTGATGGACTTGTGTCTTTTTTCAACCTCACCTACTATGTAACTATGTCTTTCTGTATACAGTTTTCCAAGGCAAATCATTTTTCTAACCTACCGATCCTGCCAATGACAACTCTTATGTACTTTTGCAGGACGCCAACTGCTTCATAATGAAGCCTTATCAGCCTCCCGTGTAAGTTTATTCAGTTCTCATTGAGCAGCTTCTCCGATCGATATCATAGGCAGCTCAACAGTCAACAGAACGATCTTGTTCAGCAAGCTGACTATGATGATAACTGCGGAGCAGCTGTTAGTCTGCAACAGAAAGTGCCGTTACTGGCAGGAAATGTTACAACAGATTAAAACAGATTTGCTTTAGAAAACAGTGAGACACTCCACCAGACATACTAAAAAATACATTTTGAGTTTATAAAAAGTTCTAGTGTTGGAGGGGTTACGTTTTTATTGCCAAGAACATTCCTCTCATCTCTTGTGTTGGTAACCATTGGCACTGGAACAGGAATGGAAGGAAATGTTTTCTTTTCGGGCGGGTATCCGATACCAAAGCATGCCCACAGGGACAAACCTTACAGCAGGGATATGCAATTAGCGGACCTCCAGCTGTTGCAGAACTACAAGTCCCATGAGGCATAGCAAGACTCTGACAGCCACAAGCATGACACCCAGAGGCATGATGGGACTTGTAGTTTTGCAACAGCTGGAGGTCCGCTAATTGCATATCCCTGCCTTAGAGGTTCCCGATGACACAGAAGGGAGATTCTCTGTTTGGGAACGATCCCATCATCACAGCAGATCACGACATTCCACTTGGTCCAATGCTTCTGTTTATGTAGAGGGATGGGGCCAGCGGTGCTGGCAGAGGCTGCTGACATTGGCTATTTCATGAGTGCTTCATGTACTACCTCCATATAGTGACTAGATGTGTCTGCGGGAGGCCTCCAACTTTACAAAACCCAAACTGAATGACTATGCAAGGCAAAAGAACAGGTTCCCTTTACATAAGAGGCCGTAAGCAGTTTATACTTACCTTCCACTTGTTCCTCTGTCCTCATTAGGGTTGTCACCTCATCCCTTTAAACCCGAACACATATGAAGTACACGGGTTCTGAGGCTAATTTAATGCAGATAAGGCACCAAGTGAGTTTAATTACCACCTTAATCAGCCACAGAACCTGTGTAATTAATATGTGTTCGGGTTTAAAGGGATGAGGTGGCAACTCTACTCGGAATCAATGTCCACCAAACACGAAATTAGCAGGAGGGGCCCAAAGGGTGGCGCTCAAGAGCTGAAATTCCCCGTAGTACGTCACTACGTTCGTGTTTGTTGCCCGACAATTGTGTACCATTAGCATGTAAGACAAGATCCTGGCACACGCCCTTAAGACAAAAATCAGACGCTCGGTTGGCCAACAATCGGATCGTGTGGGGGAGGGGGTTGTCAGTGCCGTGCCGCCGGGGGGGAGGGCTGGTTGTTTGCCGCCCACCCCCAACAAACAACCCACCAGCCACCACCGATGGTAGCACACAATGTAGACGTGTTCTCCCGTAAACCGTTGTCACCCTGGGGTCATTCCTCTCTGGAGGGGACACCACGCCTTCCTCTGCCATCAAACGGGTAAGGCTCCAATCACATACATGTGTTCTGGGAATAAATAGGAGTTGATAAACTCCTCTCCATGGCCCACCTCACTACATGTCCCCTGGACCCTGTCCCCTCTCAATTGCTGCGACCACCTTCCCACTCTATCCTCAACTCCCTAACCCACATCTTCAACCTCTCCCTCTCCTCCGGCACCTTTCCTTCCCCGTTCAAACATGCACTGGTTACCCCCATACTCAAAAAACCCTCACTAGACCCCACCTGTTTGAATAACTTAAGACCTATCTCCCTTCTCCCGTTTGCCTCCAAGCTCATCGAACGCCTTGTTCATGACCAAATGAGTCGCTACCTCACGGACAACAACCTTCTCGACCCCCTACAGTCTGGCTTCCGCCTACAACATTCGACTGAAACTGCCCTACTAAAAATCACCAATGACCTAATAACTGCCAAAACCAATGGCCACTACTCCATACTCATACTTTTAGACCTCTCTGCTGCCTTTGACACAGTTGACCACCTGCTGCTCCTCAGCAAATTACACTCCCTTGGCCTCCGTGATTCTGCATTATCCTGGTTCTCCTCCTACCTATCTCAGCGCACTTTCAGCGTCACTTACAACTCCATCTCCTCCGCTCCCCTTCCTCTTTCTGTTGGGGTACCCCAAGGCTCTGTCCTTGGGCCTCTCCTTTTCTCACTCTATACCTCTTCCCTGGGCCAGTTGATCACCTCCCATGGCTTCCAATACCACCTCTATGCCGATGACACACAGAT
This sequence comes from Lithobates clamitans, assembly GCA_037952925.1. Taxonomy (NCBI): domain Eukaryota; kingdom Metazoa; phylum Chordata; class Amphibia; order Anura; family Ranidae; genus Lithobates; species Lithobates clamitans. Next base: position 4,714,656 of record JBBGZY010000168.1, on the reverse strand, counting down.
CTATCTCTCCACTCCCCAACTCACCCCCACTATCTCCTCACGGATCTCAAACTTGCTGAATGACATATCGGTATGGATGTCACACCACTTCCTCAAACTTAATCTTTCTAAAACTGAGCTTGTTATATTTCCTCCTTCACGGTCCCCCTCCTGTGACTTCACCATTAATATCAACAACACAACCATTGCTCCCTCCACACATGCCAGAGTCCTGGGTGTAATCCTTGACTCTGACCTCTCCTTCAGCCCCCATATCCAATCACTGGCTAAATCCTGCCGCCTTAACCTCCGCAACATCTCCAAAATTCGACCCTTCCTGACTAATGACACTACAAAACAACTTATTCACTCTTTGATTATTTCCCGCCTCGACTATTGCAACTCTCTCCTTAATGGCCTACCCTTAAGCAGGCTATCCCCCCTTCAGTCTATTATGAATGCTGCTGCTAGACTAATACACCTCACTAATCGATCCGTGACTGCTGCTCCTCTCTGCCAATCCCTTCACTGGCTTCCCCTACCCCACCGTGTAAAATTCAAAATGCTAACCATAACATACAAGGCCATTCACAACATCGCCCCCATCTACATCACCAACCTCATCTGCAGATATCGCCCAAATCGCCCCCTCCGCTCCTCCCAGGACCTCCTGCTCTCTAGCTCCCTTGTTACCTCCTCCCATGCTCGCCTTCAGGACTTCTCCAGAGCCTCTCCCATCCTCTGGAATTCCCTGCCCCAGTATGTCCGATCAGCCCCTACCCTGTCCACCGTTAGGAGATCCTTGAAAACTCATTTATTCAGGGAAGCCTATCCCACACCCACATAACTGTCCCTGAGCCACCCCCATCAAATCATTCTTTGCAGCGATTACCTTTTGTACCACCACCCCCTCCCTTTTAGAATGTAAGCTCTACGAGCAGGGCCCTCCTGTACCTTTTGTATTGAACTGTACTGTAATTGTGTTGTCCCCCTTATACATTGTAAAGCGCTGAGTAAACTGTTGGCGCTATATAAATCTCGTATAATAATAATAATAATAATAACATACGTAGAGACGCGCTCGTTCCTACTACACGCAAAAAAAATCTGCTACAAACCCACGTTGTGGTTGCAGTGTTATAAATGAACGGCGCTTCAAACGCAGCTAGCGGAAGGCGTTTTTTTTTTTTTTTTATAACGCCCCAAAAAAAAGAAGAAAAAGTGCAAAGCTAACAGCCCAAAACATTGGGAAAGTTTCTCTGGCGTGTTTGTTGTGTGAACGGTCTGCTATGCCGCGTTTGCTCCTTTGCGCAAAAAACGTGCGTCAGCGCGACACGTGGGGCCTACGGGGGGGCAGAGATGGGTGTCCTCTCAGAGGTAAGGTGGAGAAGACATTTCCAACCTCCTCAGAAGACATGCCACCATTCTTCATAGGACCTGAGTGTCCACTCATGGACAAGTCACTGGTGACAGGTTCTCTTCAGCATTCTCCTCTCCTCTCACTTCTTTCACAAAACAAAGAAGCTAAACAAGCCTAACATACACCGTTCCATAATTAGCGAACAATAGCCTCACCCTCTCCATCGACTTCCATCAGCTGTTTCTTCCTGGGTCACGGCGCGCAATGCTCTCTGGGAGATGTAGTCTCTTCGTCTGTATGTGTCTGCTGCGCCCTACTGGTGAGATGTGATATCGCAGCCTGTTTCTCAATAGAGACAGAATCTGTTAGAGGTGACACTCGTGCAAGGAGCGCTGCTGCCACCAGTTGGTCGGAAACGGAATTGCAGCAGTGGTGATTCTCATAGTACGAGGAGGAGACACTCATAGATGAGGATAGAACATTCTCAAGCTGGGTTCCATAAACCTAGGGTTCCTCAGAGGTGGCTTGCACAAAAAAAAAAAGGTACCCCCTGTATGGGACTTTAAATGACCACCACCTCTCAAGTAAAAAAATATATCTTTATTAGAAAATAAATCTAGACAATGGTCTTGGCTAAAAAGACGTATAACATCTACACACGTCTACACAGTGTGTAGACGTTATACGTCTTTTTGTCCAAGACCATTGTCTAGATCTATTTTCTAATAAAGATATATTTTTTTACTTGAGAGGTGGTGGTCTTTTAAAGTCCCATACAGGGGGTACATCTTTTTGTCCTATTGTACCAGGGATGGAACCACCACACTCCACATCTGACATGGCGGAGGTCTTCCTTTCTTTCTCAGAGGTGGCTTGGGGGTTCCTTGAGCTGTGGTTGATTCACATCACATTTTGATGGTGTTTTGTCAGGTCCAACTCCACCAGCTTTCCGCCAACACGCTTTTTATTTGTATTGTAAAAGGTGCATTCTTCCTACTCACCACCAATGTACAGGGCATAAGAGGTGCATTCTTCCTACTCACCACCAATGTATGGGGCATATTTTAACCACTTGCCACCCAGGCCAATTCTGACATTTCTCTCCTACATGTAAAAATCATCCTTTTTTGCTAGAATATTACATAGAACCCCCAAACATTATATATATGTTTTTTTTTTAGCACAGACCTTAGAGAATACAGTGGCGGTCATTCCAACTTTTAATCTTGCACAGTATTTGAGCAGCAATTTTTCAAACGCATTTTTTTTTTTGGAAAAAAAAACAGTTTCGTGCTTTAAAAAAAAAAAACAGAACAGTAAATTTAGCCCAAATTTTGTTGCATAATGTGAAAGATGAAGTTACGCCGAGTAAATAGATACCTAACATGTCACACTTCAAAATTGCACACGCTCGTGGAATGGCGCCAAACTTCGGTACTTAAAAATCCCCTTAGGCGACGCTTTAAAATTTCTTACTGGTTACATATCTTAGTTAGAGCCCTTGCACACTGGGGCGGTTTGCAGGCGCTATTGCGCTAATAATAGCGCCTGCAAACCGCCCCGAAAGTGCCGCTGCTTTCGTTCCAGTGTGAAAGCCCCGAGGGCTTGCACACTGGAGCGATGCGCTGGCAGGACCATAAAAAAAGTCCTGCCAGCAGCATCTTCGGAGCGGTGAAGGAGCGGTGTGTATACCGCTCCTTCACCGCTCCTGCCCATTGAAATCAATGGGACGGCGCGGGTATACCGCCGGCAAAGCGCCTCTGCAGAGGCGCTTTGCGGTGGTATTTAACCCTTTCTCGGCCGCTAGCGGGGCGGTTTTACGGACTGTAAAACGCCGCTAATAATAGTTTTACCGCCGATGCCGCCCCCCGCCCCAGTGTGCAAGGGCTCTTAGAGGAAATCCCTGCAAAATAATGGAATACACTGGGGTCCCCATTGGAAGATTTCCATTTTATGACTTTTCTGGGGACAACCCAATATTTGGGTTTTTCTTTTATTCTCACTTTCAATGATAATGGTAAACAAGACAAATAGAGAGGTTGAATCTCTCTAACGGGGACACAGACAGCAATGAAAACCTCATAGGTGTTCTAATCCCACTCCACTCTATCCAAAACCAAAAAAAAAAAAAAATTTTGCCTTTAGTTAGGCTGCTTTCACACTGAAAGCGCCGGCCATTATTGCTAAAGGGCCACTCGTTTTAGCGGCGCTTTTTCAACCGCTAGCGGGGTGCTTGTAACCCCCGAAAAAAGGGTTAAAAACTCCCGTTTTGCAACACTTTGAAAGCACTTTGAAAGCACTGCCCATTCATTCCAATGGGCAGGGTGTTTTGGGAGCGCTAAATACAGCGCTCCCAACCCGCTTCAAAGATGAACGTCCCGCCCAGTGTGAAAAGGCACACTGGAATGAATAGGAGGTGGTTTTCAGAGGCTATTTCTAGTGCTAAAGCACCTGAAAACCACCCCAGTGTAAAAGGGGTCTTATATTTTCTGGCTGAATGGGTTAACACTACCTCCCTCCAGGGCTGTCTTTAATATTGATTGGACCCTGGGCAAAAAAAATTTTTGGGCCCCCCCTCCATGCAGTTTCACTCTCCACCTGCTTTGAGACATGCAATAAAAAGCAGCTAGACTCAAAATCAGTTTACTGAATCAGATCAGACAGCGATTGCGATTGGTTGCCAGAGGTTACAGTGTATCATTACCACTCACTGACTGGTTGCTAGAGGTTACAGCACATAATTTCTGCTTGTTGATTGCTTGCTGTACATCAGAAGAGATTACGGTACATCAATACTGCCCACTGATTTTGGAAAAGGGTTTGGGAGTTTCTTCCGCATTTGTAGCGCATAGAGCAGCCCATTGAAATAAATGGACTGCCCTACACATGACCTACATCTTTATCCACCCTGTCAGTACACCTTTGCATCCTTAAACCAATGCTAACCACTGCACCCCAAACCTCCCCCATCCTCTCCACACCCCCTCCTCTTTAACTCTTTAACCTCCTCTGCTCATCTTTGCACCCACCTTACCTACCTCTACACATCCCCTCCTTGCTCACCTGTGCACCCCAAACTGTAATTCCTTCACTGCCTACCTCTGCACAACCCACACTACCCTCCCCCCACTAATTTGCTTACCTTTGCAGAACAGGCTTAATGACCACAGCTGTAGGCAGGACTTTCAAGCATGCCCCTTTACCTCCCCAGTGGGCAGCATTCAGTATAGGTGATGGTGGAATTGACCTCCAGGGAGGCATGATATACATATGAATACTGCCTCTATTTACATATTAATCCTGCCTGTCTGCTGCTATTTACATATGAATGCTGTCACTATTTACATTTCAATGTCGCTATTTACGTATAAACACGGGGCAGGTGAGTCATCTGTAGACAACAAGAGGGCAGAGCTGGGCAGCATTAGTAACAGAACTTCACACCGAAATATCAGGACACAGCATGGGACTAAAACCTCAAGGGACAAGGGAATTTAAACTGGGATAGTTGCCAAGTATGAGGCGTCTGCTTTGGGCCCCACAACAATGACAGGGCCCAGGGCAGCTGCCCCTTTTGCCCTGCCTTAAAAACGGCCCTGCCTCCCTCTCCCACCAGGGGGAGCTGACAAGCAGAAGCTGCTTAAAGAGGAGTTCCACCCACATTTTACACTCCTCCCCATCCAGCATGTGTACCCTTAAAACGAACTGCCATTTTTTTTGGGGGGGGGGGGGCGATCACTTACTTTATTTCAGCTTTTATCCTTTTTTACTTCCTCCTTAGTGGCTGCGACCCCGCATGTCATTTCTGGCTTTGCAATGTCTCCTGGTAGATGTGTGTCATCAATCCCAGGAGACAATAAGCAAACCTGACCTACAAGCTATTACGCTGCTCGCGCCACACTGCGCATGCGTGAGATCGGCAGGTGCATGCTGGGTAGCCAGCATGTACGGAATCCAGGAAGTAATACACTGCAGCTTCAGATGCCCACACAGGAGATGGCCGCAGCGTGCTGGAACTTCCTGAAGTAAGAAAACAACGCTGCGCATATACAAAACAGTTAGTTTACAGAATCGCTTTAGTAGACTACACTAACCTTCAGTATGATAGGGGTATTTTTATCTAAAAAGTAAAATTTCGGCCAAAACACTGCTTTAAAGTGTAGCAAAAGTCCAGATATTTGAGATGAACAAGATAGTTACCACCGCTCTAGGTGACCGGGTTCAAGCTTCCCGTCCTCCGCTGTGTGGATGATTGTGAGAGCCCCAGGTGCCAGCAATTGCTATTCCAATGGTATGTGTGTGATGGAAAAATCTGGACAGCCGCACTCCGGATTGGAAAAGTGAAAAATAAAATCCTCTTTATTGAAAAAGTAATAACATGATTAAAATCCGTACATGGCTTTGTTGGGATAATGCAGCATAACCGCTAACGCGTTTCACGCTCCCATAGAGCGCTTACTCATAGCTATGAGTAAGCGCTCTATGGGAGCGTGAAACGCGTTAGCGGTTATGCTGCATTATCCCAACAAAGCCATGTACGGATTTTAATCATGTTATTACTTTTTCAATAAAGAGGATTTTATTTTTCACTTTTCCAATCCGGAGTGCGGCTGTCCAGATTTTTCCATCACACACTGCTTTAAAGTGGTTGTAAACTGTTATACCACTTGTGCCTACCTGCACGGTTTAGGAGATACTTGCCATATACGCTTGCACCGATGTCATCGGCGCATGCGCACTGAAGAATTGGCTCACTCGTGCCGTTTCTTCACCAGCGTGCCGTGACCGGCGGCTCCCGCTGCATGGGGTTGGGTTCCCTTGTGATTGAGCCCTATATCTGCAGGCTCTGTACCTTTCTTTGCAGTACTACATAAGGTTTGTGCCTTGCTGGTCCTCCTATCTTCACTATTAGTCTACCAGACTTACTCTGTTTTAGTACCCCTAGGATATGAGGAGATGCATTTGGTTTAATGCCACTGGCTTTGCCATATGAAGTTGGCCCTAAAATGATGCAGTCCTTGTTAGGCAGGAGATCAATCCACCACTACTAATGAAAACCCTGGTGACTGCTAGTGGAACCCTCGTTAAAAAAAAAAAAAAAGCTACCATTACTATTGCCATGAAATGCCCACAATGTTCCTGATAACCAGAAATAAGTATTTAGATCACACAAGCAAGAGGTAGATTTTTCTCAAAATAATGAGATTTTTTTTTTTTACAATTGAAGATGCTAATCTTTTTCTTTTATACCCCACTTGAAGTCTTTGTAGACGAAACGTGTCTGGTTTGATGAGTCCTTTCCCTGCCATTGCACCTTTTTGAATTTCATGCTTTTGAGGTCACAGAGGAGATTTTTTACTTGATGCAATACATCTTAGAACCTATGCCTTTTTATGCTAAATAAACTGTAACCATACGGTTTTTCACTATGTGGAGGCTTTCTGTTGTTTTTTATGGATGCTGTTAACCATAAACCTACCAAAGGGTTCTGTGGTGGAAGGAGGTCTTTTTTACTATCTGGGACATTGCCACCCTGATCCATATTCTCATATGCCGGGTTGGGTTTGCCTAGGGTGGCTCAGCTGAGGAGGAGGAATTGCACCACTCGCTATCCAGAGCTTTGATATCACATGCCTGATTGATGCTACCTTCTGGTAAGTGTATTTAATCTTCTCCCATGGGTGGTGGATGCACACACGGCGGTGAGTCCTTTAGTCCTACACGCCTGAATTCCTTCCTATCAATATATACTAATGGATTAATGTTTTAATCACCAATGGGGCTATACTACCAGTGTTGATTTACAATTTGTACAGTGCACTTTATTTAGAGACACTATCAATCAGATGATGGCGTTATGCCGCGTACACACGGCCGGACTTTCCGACAGAAAAAGTCCGATAGGAGCTTTCGGTCGGACATTCCGACCGTGTGTATGCCCCATCGGACTTTTTCTGTCGGCATTTCCGACTGACTCAGGTATAGAACATGTTCTAAATCTTTCCATGGGAAATGCCAATGGAGTTTAGCCCGTTGGCAAGTCCGCTCGTGTGTACGCAGCCTTAGAGTTTTTCGTATATGCTAATCACAATTTATTTTGTTTATCACGGTATGTTGATATGTCGATACTCAACATTTGATTCTTAGCGCTTTTCACTTTAATCTTTTTCTTTGATGGATAAAAAAATTGAAATTATAATAGGTGCTGGTAATACATCCGCCTGCACTGTGTTATCTAATAACCTTGACAGTGTCTCTTGACATATATGTAATCGCAGTGGTTATAATCTATACGTTTTATAGTTTGCGGCACACCTAGGAAGATGACACATCCTGTGTGTAATCAGGAAGAATGTGCTACAGCCTAAGGGCCTTATCAGAAAGTAGTGATCCAACACGCAGAGAACTGGGAGGGCCTGTCTGATTGGGCATCAGTTGAATGAATCATTTAGATGGCCCCTTAGGGGTTCCATTCACTTAGACGATTAGCACACCCTGCGGATTCTTCCATTCCGAATGACAGGTGTGTGCGAATAGCTGCACACAAAACAATGAAAGGCCGCCGCTAGCCGCCGCTATTCGTGAGCAGCCATTACCTGCAGTGATCATGGCTGGACACATTTTGTACGCAGCTATTCTCACAACTGTCATTTCAGCCGCAGGAATCCGCAAATTCTTGCCACCAGAAATCACAGTGTGTGCTAATCACCCATGTAAATGTAACCTTAAGTTACAGATTTAATAATACCTTTTTATGGATCTCACAGATCAAACTTTGACTGTGTGTGACCAGCTTCTGATATGTAATCTGTCACTATTGTACACAACAAAGCCGTACCATACATGGATCGAAATTTGGCCAGTTCTGGGGGACCGGACAAAATTTCAATCCATGTATGGGTTAGCTGGTTGTACACAAGTTGATCTATCGATAGACTTGTGTACAACCAGCCTGTTGTTTTTTTTCTGAACGATGAGTGCCGCAGACTCCCCGCTGGCAGAATACAAACCGCTTTGATTTGGTTTATTTAAATCTTTTTCATTTAATCCACCAGTTGAATGAAAAAAAAAAAAAAAGAATCACGTATGGCCAGTCTAATGCCTGGTACACACGATGAGATTTTTTTTTGCATGCTAAACTCATATGGAAACTGAAGAGTTTATTAAAGTTACAAAAATTCTCATACAACAGAATAAAAATGCGGAAGCGATGTAATGTGTTGTAATGTATTTGTATTGTATTTTGGAATGACAACTGTACTGATTAACCACTTGACAACTGGGCACTTAAAGCCCCTTAATAACCAGACCAATTTTCAGCTTTTGGTGCTCTCGCATTTTGAATGACAATTACTCAGCCATGCAACACTGTATCTATATGAAATTTTTGTCCTTTTTTTCACACAAATAGAGCTTTCTTTTGGTGGTATTTAATCACCGCTGGGTTCTTTATTTTTTGCGCCGTAAAAGAAAAAAGACCGAAAAATCTGTAAAAAAATGCATTTTTCTTCATTTCTGTTATAATATTTTGCAAATTAGTAATTTTTCTTCATATATTTTGGCCAAAATTTATACCGCTACATATCTTTGGTAAAATTAACCCAAATCGGTGGATATTATTTGGTCTTTGTGAAAGTTATAGAGTCCAAAAGCTATGGTGCGAATATCTGAAAATTGATCACACCTGAAGTACTGACGGCCTATCTAAATTCTTGAGACCCTAACATGCCAGAAAAGTACAAATACCCCCCAAATGATACCTTTTTGGAAAGAAGACATTCCAAGGTATTTAGAAAGATGCATGGTGAGATTTTTGAAGTTGTCATTTTTTCCCACAATTCTTTGCAAAATCAAGGTTTTTTTTTTACTTTTTTTTTCCCACAAAATTGTCATATTAGCAGGTTATTTCTCACACACCACATATGCATACCACAAATTACACCCCAAAACACATTCTGCTATTACTCCCGAGTATGGCGATACCACATATGTGAGACTTTTACACAGCGTGGCCACATACAGAGGCCCAACATGCAGGGGAGCACCTTCAGGCGTTCTGTAGCTTCCAGGCCAATTCTGACATTTCTCTCCTACATGTAAAAATCATCATTTATTAGCTAGAAAATTACATAGAACCCCAAAACATTATATATGTTTTTTTAGCAAAGACCCTAGAGAATACAATGGCGGTCGTTGTAACTTTTTATCTCGCACGGTATTTGCGCAGCAATTTTTTTAACGCGTTTTTTTTGGGAAAAAACAGTAAAGTTAGCCTAATGTTTTTGCATAATGTGAAAGATGAAGTTATACTGAGTAAATAGATACCCAACATGTCACCTTTCAAAATTGCACGCGCTTGTGGAATGGCGCCAAACTTTGCTACTCAAAAATCCCCATAGGCGACGCTTTAAAATTTTTTACTGGTTACATGTTTTGAGTTACAGAGGAGGTCTAGGGCCAAAATTATTACTCTCGCTCTACCGATCGCAGCGATACCTCACATGTGTGGTTTGAACACGGTTTTCATATGTGGGCGGGACTTACGTATGCGTTTGCTTCTGCATGCGAGCACGCAGGGACAGGGGCGCTTTAAAATTTTTATTTTTTTTTTATTGTTCATTTTACTTTATTTATTTTAGTTTGATGCTTTTTTCCAAAAAAAAAAAATTTTGACCACTTTTATTCCTATTACAAGGAATATAAACATCCTTGTAATAGGAATATGGCATGACAGGTCCTCTTTACAGTGAGATATGGGGTCAATAAGACCCCACATCTCACCTCTAGGCTGGGAAGCCTGAAATAAAAAAAATAAAAAAAACGATCCTGGCTTCGATCGTAGCGGTGAGTCGGTAGAAGCGCGGGAGGGGGGGACATCCCCTCTCGCCTCCCGTAAGAACGATCAAGCAGTGGAACAGCTGCTATGATCATTCTCATGGTGTAGGGAATCGCCGCCTGAAAAAGCCGATATCTGAATGATGCCTGTAGCTGCAACCATCATTCAGATATCTCTGCACAAAGTCAAGGACGTTGTATGACGGCCGGTGGGCGGGAAGTGGTTAAAACGCATTTTTTTTTTTAACACAAAGTTGTCCATTTATACAATATTTCTACCACATAACATGTACATACCAAAAATGACACCCCAAAATAGATTCCCCTGCTCCTCCTGAGTACGGCGATACCACATGTGTGAGACTTCCACAGCCTGGCCACATACAGAGGGCAAGTACAGCTGAGCATGGCTCAGCATGGCAGGGTATGGCGGAGTATGGCGGAGTATGGTGGAGTATGGCGGGGTATGGCAGGGTATTGCAGGGTATTGCAGAGTATGGCGGGGTATTGCGGAGTATGGTGGGGTATTGCGGAGTATGGCGGAGTATGGCGGGGTATTGCGGAGTATGGCGGGGTATGGCGGGGCATGGCAGAGTATGGCGGGGGCATGGCAGAGTATGGCGGGGGCATTGCAGGGTATGGCGGTGGCATGGCAGAGTATGGCGGGGGCATGGCAGAGTATGGCGGGGGCATTGCAGGGTATGGCGGGGGCATTGCAGAGTATGGCGGGGGCATTGCAGAGTATTGCGGGGGAATTGCAGAGTATTGCACAGCATTGCAGAGTATTGTGGGGGCATTGCAGAGTATGGCGGGGGCATTGCAGAGTATTGTGGGGGCATTGCAGAGTATTGTGGGGGTATTGCAGAGTATTGTGGGGGTATTGCAGAGTACTGCACAGCATTGCAGAGTATTGTGGGGGTATTGCAGAGTATTGCACAGCATTGCAGAGTATTGTGGGGGTATTGCAGAGTATTGCACAGCATTGCAGAGTATTGTGGGGGTATTGCAGAGTATTGTGGGGGTATTGCAGAGTATTGTGGGGGTATTGCAGAGTATTGTGGGGGTGTTGCAGAGTATTGTGGGGGTGTTGCAGAGTATTGCAGAGTATTGCAGAGTATTGTGGGTGTGTTGCAGAGTATTGCACAGCATTGCAGAGAGTTAGGGATGACTGAGCATGGATGGATGGATGCCTGGATGTCTCTGTGCAGCGCTATGGGCACTACACATACAGCCCACAGCGCTGCAGACATCCATCCATCCGCCTCTCCGGTCACTGTGTACCGATCGGTACACAGGCGGGGAGGAGAGGAACCGGCGTCATCAGATGACGCCGGTCTGTTTACATGTGATCGCGCCGTCATTTACCGGGATCCGTGATGCGCCGGGTCCTCTGGACCCGGTGGTCACGGATGTGTTCAGGTGCGCGCCCCAGGGGGCGCGCGAGAGGGGAATTCTGGGAGGACGTCATAGTACGCCCTCCCAGAGTTATCCAACCGCCCTGCAGCCGTCATTCGGCTATGGGCCGGTTGGTAAGTGGTTAAACGAAAATTGTATGATCTGGTATCGTATGAGAAAATTTTTAGTGCTTTTTTACTTGGATAATATCAGATGAACTGTTGTGATTGGCTCTGGAAAGCTGTGTACTAACGATCAGATTATCGTACAATCGCTTCAAATGCGGTATCTTTTTGTATGATTTTTTAATCGTGTGTATGGGCCATAAGTGGTCACCTTAAGGCTAGGTTCACACTACTGTGAATTGGATGCAGGTGTAGCACGGTCCCCTAGAGGACTGCTGAGAATTACCTGCTCATTTGCACAGCCATGACCTGGTGAACCTTCCATCCCATCTGACACTCTGGGTTCAGACATCCTTGTATCACTGTATAGCAATAATCCAACAACTCAATGTATTTAGGTTCTAGGAATACTTTACTTGAACCAATAAAAGGGAAAGTTGTTACAAAGAGGAGGTAATAAATCTGCTGAGTTTCAGGCACAGCGCCAACTCAGCAAAAGAATTCCCCCGAAATACACAAGACAATATTTCAGCAACAACAACAATATATACATACAGTATATGTACACTTCCTTTTAGATGTACTGTTACCCCCTAGTGCAGCCCTCAAAAATTCCACTTGCCTGCTCGCATTTTGCGAGTGGATTTTGAGGGCTGGCAAGGGTGGCCTGCCTGGGAGCAAGGGGGAGGGGGGGCGAGCACTGCCGGCTGGCAGGTTGTATGGGAGTCCTTCTCCAAGCGCTTGTGGGGGGGGGGGAGAGAGAGCCAGTTGGGTGATTTAGAGCATGAGGGACATCATTAGTGGTTTTCATTTCAATAGCCGAGTGTTCCCCGCACTCGCTGTCACACACAGCCCCGCCCCCTGGTTCCGGGGAATTTGATAGACAGATCACCCGTCCAATCCCGGGATGAGTGACGTGTATCAAAGCTCCCTGGCCAGGGGGCGGGGCTGTATGGGACACAGCAATGGGAATCAAAGCTGTTCCAGTGATGTCCCTTACGCTCTTATCCGGCCAGCAGTGCTCTTCCTCTCCTCTGCTCCCCTGCATGATAGACACAGGTAAGCTGCATGATTTACATGGGTAGGCAGCATGATGGACATAGTTGGCAGCATGATGGACACAGGTAGGTTGCATGATTTACACGGGTAGGCAGTATGATGGACACAGGTAGGCTGCATGGTTTACACAGGTATGCAGCATGATGGACACGGGTAGGCTACATTGGTGGACATGAGTGAGGCTGCATTGGTGGACACGGGTGAGGCTGCATTGGTGGACATGGGTGAGGCTGCATTGGTGGACACGGGTGAGGCTGCATTGGTGGACACGGGCGGGCTGCATTGGTGGACAAGGGCGGGCTGCATTGGTGGACACGGATGAGACTGCATTGATGGACACAGATGAGGCTGCATTGGTGGACATGGATGAGACTGCATTGGTGGACACAGATGAGGCTGCATTGGTGGACACGGATGAGGCTGCATTGGTGGACAGGTGTGATAAAATGCAAACATGCTGCATTTTGTCGCAGTGCACTGGACAGGACTGCATGCCACTGTACAGCAGCGCAATACCGGAGGCGATGCGGAGATGTGTGAACCGGCTCCATTAAGAGCCGGTCACAATCTCCTGCTATGTGAATTGGATGTGGGGAAATCTGCATCCAATTTGCAGTAGTGTGAACCCAGCCTAAAGCGGAGTTCCAGCCTAAAAAAAAAGTAAAAGTCAGCAGCTACAGGTACAGTCCATCTGAGTACCTGTCCCAGTCCATCCAAGTACCTGTCACAGTTCATCTGAGTACCTGAGTATCTGTCACAGTCCATCTGAATATCTGTCACAGTTCATCTGAGTGCCTTAGTACCTGTCACAGCCCATCTGAGTACCTGTCACGGCCTTTCAGAGTACCTGTCACCAGCCCATCAGACTACCCGAGTACCAGTCACCAGCCCATCAGAGTACCCAAGTACCTATCTGTAGCCCAACAGAGTACCCGAGTACCTGTCATCAGCCCATCAGAGTACCCGAGTACCTGTCACCAGCCATCAGAGTACTCGAGTACCTATCTGCAGCTCATCAGAGTAACCGAGTACCTACCTGCAGCCCATGCCTCATATACGTTGGGGTGTTTGCTTTCCAAAATGGGGTCATTTTGTGGGTAATTCCACTGTCCTGGTGCTCAAGGACCTTCAAAAGTGTGATTGGTAGGAATTAAATGAGATGTATAATTTATGCTCCTAGCACGCCTGAAGGTACTACTTCAATGTTGGGCCTCTGTATGTGGAATGGCTGTGTAAAAGTCTCACACATGTGGTATCGCCATACTCAGGATGAGTAGCAGAATGTGTTTTGGGGTGTAATTTTTGCTATATACATGCTATGAGTTAGAAATATCTTATATATTGACAACTTTGTGTAAAAAAAAAAAAAAAAAAATAGGTTTTAATTTTCTTTCCACGTTTTCTGAAGACTTGTGTAAAAAAAATTAACCGTTCAAAAGACTCATAATGCTTCATAGAATATACATTGGGGTGTTTGTTTTCCAAAATAGGGTCATTTTGTGGGTAATTCCATTGTCCTGGTGCTCCAGGGCCTTCAAAAGTGTAATAGGTCGAAATTAGAGTTGTATTTAATACTCCTAGAATGCCTGACGGTGCTCCCTGCATGTTGGGCCTCTGTACGTGGCTAGGCTGTGTAAAAGTCTCACACATATGGTATCGCCATACTCAGGAGGAGTAGCAGAATGTATTTTGGTGTGTAATCTTTTGCTATATACCGTATTTATCAGCGTATAACACGCGCCGGCGTATAACACACACCCCAAGTTTAGGATGGAATTTTAAGGAAAAAAACTATTTAAGGAAAAAAAACTTACATTTAAATGCCCATCAATGCAGCCTTGCACAGCGTCCATTTGCAGCCTTGTCAGTGTCATTTGCAGCCTTGGTGTCATTTGCAGCCTTGCAGCCTTGGTGTCATTTGCAGCCTTGCAGCCTTGTCAGTGCCCATCTGCAGCTTTGTCAGTGTCCATTTGCAGCCTTGCCCAGGCTGCAGTTAAACTGCAATGACTTGTCAGTGTCACTGCAGTTTGAAAATGGCGCCGCCGGCACCGAGATACACAGAGCCGGTGTCTTGCGGCGGCTCTCGGCCACTTTCGGCTCCTCTCGTAGTCCCTCCCGGGATGGGCGTAACTGTGAGCGGGGCCGAGCGCCGCCCATATATATAGATAGCCGAGTGTACTCGGCTAGGTTCGGCTAGCTCCGCTCACAGTCACGCCCAGTCCCTGTGTCCATCATAGGGTTGGACTGGGCGTCACTGTGAGCGGAGCTAGCCGAACCTAGCCGAGTACACTCGGCTATCTATGTATATCGGCGGCCGGCGCTCGCTCCGCTCACAGTCAGAGGGGGATCGCAGAGGATCGACGTATAACATGCACCCGCGATTTTCCCCTGATTTTAAGGGGAAAAAAGTGTGTGTTATACGCCGATAAATACTGTACATGCTTTCTGTTAGAAATGTCTTATAAACTGACCATTTTGTGTAATGTTCCACATTTTCCGAAGACTTGTGGAAAAAAAATGAACCGTTCAAAAGACTCATTATGCCTCATAGAATAGACGTTGGGGTGTTTGCGTTGCAAAATGGGGCCATTTTGTGGGTTAATTCCATTGTCCTGGTGCTCCAGGGCCTTCAAAAATGTAATAGGTCATTAGGAAATTAGAGGTGTAATTTATGCTCCTAGAACCCCTGATGGTGCTCCCTGCATGTTGGACCTCTCTGTGTGGCCAGGCTGTGTAAAAGTTACACACATGTGGTATTCCCTTACTCTGGAGGAGTAGCAGAATGCGTTTTGGGGTGTAATTGGAAGTATGCATATGCTGTGTGTGAGAAATAACTTTTTATTATGACAATTTTATGGGAAAAAATAAATCTTCATTTTCCCAAGAATCGTGGGAAAAAATTACAACTTCAAAAAACTCACCATGCCTCTTACTAAATACCTTTGACTGTCTACTTTTTAAAAAGGGGTCATTCCGGGGGCGGGGTATTTATACCTTCCTGACATTTCAGGGCCTCAAGAAATAAGATAGGCCATCAGTACATCAGGTGTGATCAATTTTCAATGATTTGCACCATAGCTTGTAGACTCTATAACTTTCACAGAGACTAAATAATATCCACTAATTTGGCTTATTTTACCAAAGATGTAGCAGTATAAATTTTGGCCCAAACTTATGAACAAAAATTACTTATTTGCAAAATGTTATCATAGAAACTAAAAAAGTGGGGTTTTTTTCAAAGTTTTCGCTCTTTTTTCACTTATGTCGCAAAAAATAAAAAACCCAGTGGTGATTAAATACCACCAAAAGAAAGCTCTATTTTTATTAAAAAAAAAAAAAATTTGTTTGCGTACAGTGTTGCATGACTGAGTAATTGGCATTCAACATGTGAGAGTGCTGACAGCTGCAGCTGAAAATTGGTCTGGGCAGGAAGGGTGTGTAAGTGCCATGTTTTGAAGTGGTTAAAAAAATGTACAAACTTTTCAAAGGATCTCTCTAAATGAATGAATTGTAAAAAAAAAAAAAAAAAAATGTACAAACTTTTCAAAGGATTTCTTTAAATAGTATATTTTTACTGTTATTTTGAAGTCCTGGAAACTATTGGTTTCTGTTCATGTCTTTGGCCCCACTGGGGGGATTGTTTCTCACTTCCTGTCCCAGGTGGCAGAACTGAAAATTAGGATAAACCTCCCCAATTCAGGCCAAGGAATAAAAAAAAAAAATCTCCATTCTATTAATGAGATTCTGTCATGGGAAAAGTATGGGAGCTGCCATGGCTGTCTTCTCCTATCCTTTGAGAATGTTAGTTCCCTGGCTGCCATTTGGATGCTAAGGCTAAGTTCACCTTTTGGTGCTCGTTACACCCATATTTAGGATATAATGTGTAGCATGCTCCAGACCTGCCCCCCTGCACCCCCGATTCCCCCTCCCTTTGTGACAGCGGGCAGGAGATCCTCTCACCACACTCACTGTCACTGAAAACAGAACGGCTGTACAGGGCTCCGTCCACAGAGCTGCATCATTCATTCATAGAAATCTGTGAATAAGAAAATTACAAGTATCATCCACCCATCACAGCAGATTGC
This sequence comes from Lithobates clamitans, assembly GCA_037952925.1. Taxonomy (NCBI): domain Eukaryota; kingdom Metazoa; phylum Chordata; class Amphibia; order Anura; family Ranidae; genus Lithobates; species Lithobates clamitans. The sequence continues at coordinate 4,697,818 of JBBGZY010000168.1, read as the reverse complement.
CTTATATCTCCCAATGGACCTGATCAGGATGCTCATAGTTCACCCACACTGCCTACAGCAGCGCTGCCAACAGAAAGGCCGTACCGATGTATGGGCAACAGTGCTGTAGGCAGTCTGCAGGCTCCTTTGAAAAAAATAATAAATGCACATATTTTTTTTTTTTAATCATTTTTATTTTGTTTTATAAAATGCACATATTTTTGAAGGAAAAATAAGTGCATTTATAATTTTTTTAAAAAAAAGTTAATTTATTCTTTGTATTCTGACCATTTTTGTTCTGAAACTCATGGTCAGCTTACTAGTTCTGGGTCTGTGGCACATAAGAATTGAAGCCAAACACAGCCAAGCAACTAGCCTTTAATAAAAGGAGACAGCAATAGGTTATCCAGGATTCTTTTATCATGAAAGGGTAAGTTTTTAAAGCAGACCTTGAAAACAAAAATTTGCCAGCAGGTAGGGTCTTTTGGTAGACGTGCTTCAGGCCTGCTCCTCTTGCAGCCAAGGCAAGGGTAGAGGGCAGGCATGAGCCAAATGCCTAAAAAAAAGCTTGGGTTTAGATGTCAATTACAAGTTGCCTGGGCAGGTTTTAGGCAGGGTGGGGAGAGCATAAAACCACCATGGTGTCCACACTTTAAGAAGTTTTGTGTGAGAGTCATGTAGAAAACTAAAGGTGGCATACATATTTTTAAACTACAAATCTCTATGGCCTGTGCGTGGCAGGAGGAGCCAGGAGGGCTTTACTGTATATTCTTTGCCCGGGGAAAATCCCACTGTTTTGGCACTGTGGACATTCGAGCAGACCGGCAATGGCATCCCTAGGGGGGGGGGGGGGGCAGAGGGGGCCCTGACCCCCCCAACATTATGCTGTGCCCCACCATGTGCCCCCCCATAAAAAATTTTTTTTTTTTTTTTTACAAAAAATCAATGTCTAAGAGGGAGAGAGTCCCCAGTCTGCTCCTGCGGGTGATTCCTCCCCCCTCCCTCTGCTTGCTGACACTGCATAATGTGAGCGTTCACACAACCACGGCCACCCGATCTGCTCCTTCCCCTGCATCCTCATTGGCAGGGAGAAGAGCGAGTTGCAGGGAGGACTCCACCAGGACTCTCAGTTACTGAAAAAACAGACTGATTTCTCCCATCCTTAGGACAGAAGAACCAGCCTGTAAATTCCAAGAGATGCCAGACCAGAGCAGTCAATAGCAAGGGCAGAACAGCAAGAGGAGGCTGGGAAACCCCACAGTGGCAGAACACCAGGGCCTGGAGGGAAGACAACCTTTGCTACCCTGATAGTTCTCCCACTGCTTTGGAAACTTATGTTTTCTTGGTATGCTGGTGACATATATATCTTGTTTTCTGCCACCCTGGGGGACCCCAATACAGTAGGAAGGGAGCTCACTGCAGAACATGTGAAAGGGCTGTTGTGGGGTCGTAGTAAAGGGCCCCAGTATATATTTATCTATCTATATTTTATAGTTTCCCCCCTACTTTTGTCCCTGTCCTCCCATGTGCCCCCCCTAAATATGAAAGCTGGAGACGCCACTGCAGACCGGACCTATTGGAACAAACCAGTCTGGGAGTAAACCTAAGCTTGGTTGGGAGCACTATTTGTGCCGTTCACAGACGGAGGCTGAAGACGCTACATTCATCAGATCCACCATCTCATCCTTAGCTGAGAGAGCTGCATATCCTCCAGACCACCTGTCAAATGAGTCAGCAGCACTACCACCACCTCAGAACCTGCTAACAAGGTGGGTCCCCTTCCACCCCAAGACTTCGTCTTCTGAGAAGTTGGTGAGTGAGCCACCAGCCCACCTACATTTAACAACTGACATACTGCTGGGAGCAGAACATCGATTACTTCTCCCATCGCCTTATAATCTGTCGATGTCTCTATTTCTTGACTTCATTTCATACATTGCCATCTCACGGTACAGTCCCATTACAGTTCAATCTGGAAGGAGCAAAGTTTGGAGAGGTGGGAGGCGAAAACAAAATCAAATGTGATGGCCATGACATCCAGACAGCACAAAGTTGTAGCACAGCGATAATCCTGCACAACACTTGGAAACAGGAGGGAATGTCCCAAGGTTTGACAGATTTGAACATGACACTTAGGAAAAACCCTATCGGCAGCAAACTAGAAGCTAAATGAAAGTCTAGCCTGCCTCAGATCGAACAGACGCTTTTTATTGATTGATCTGTGTACAATGTTATATCTAAAGGGCATATTGGACTTCAGAAGCAGCTGCATTGAAAGTTACTGCTACCTTGTATGTTCCATATGGACTCTCTTTTAGCTGCTGAGGTTGCCGATTCATCACCTTACCACCTGCAGAGGTGACCAATCACCCAGGTTTAGGAGAAATGCCACCTGTGACTGAGGACTTGTGGAAATGGTCTTTCCTCTCTTCCTCTGGTAGAGGCCTCAACTAGGAACCTTTACTGAACCAATTTGAAGAAAAAAAACCTCAGTCCAAATCTGTCCTGATCCTTCTGCCATGGATGAACAATGCACAGAGTTTTCTCATGAAAACGGACATTTAAAATTCACCTGTCCAAGTAAACCACTAGTCCATCTTAGGAGTGAGCAAGAGATGGTGGCTACGTTCCTATGTACAGTGGGACCACGGGGAACGAACCTAGCCACTCTTTAACAGGAGGTCAGCAGCAAAACATAGGAATTTGTACAAGGCTGAGAGCAATAGAAGGGACATTTTTAAAGAGGAACTGCAGTCTGCTCACATAAATTGTAATAAAAACATCTTTGCCATTCTGAAGCTTCCCTCCAACCACTTTGCATATTATTTTATATATGTGATTCTGTACCAAATATGCTGCAGAAATCTCCCTCCACTGAGTCTGGCTGCAATAATTTTAACTGTGGGCAGCTGAAGCTGCTGCCTATTCACTTTCTAGGTTTACACAGACACACATAGGCACACCTCCAGCTCTGCAGCTCTCATTGGCGCTCTTATGACTCATCACCCCTCCCTTCCTGGCAAACTCTCACAAGAGTGAGAGAGTGAGAGCTGTGCATGATGTCATAAACCTAGTTTTTTTCCAGACAAGAAACAGGAAGTGGGCTGTCTAAGGTATTTTTACTGGCAGAGAAAAAAATGTTTTACTATCCAAAGTTAAATCAACAAGGGCAGAAGATTTAATAGATGGAAAGATGAAAAAATGACTAAAGTTCCACTTTAAGTAAAGAATACATACTGGAAAATATATATATATTCCATACCAGAGTTTAGCCTGACTTTCAGGTTTTGGGTAACTGCCATGGCTTATTGCTATATTTAAAGCTCATTAGTGAGAACAGTAAATGGGTGTTGAAGACTAAAGATTGGTGGTTAAAAATTTATGGATATGGTTTATGAGCTAATAAAAGTTCAAAATGGATTTAACCCTTTTGCTGTTAGAGCTTTTTTTGACAAATGTAAAATGATAAATGCATTAATGTTTTAGTAAAAAAAAAAAAAAAAAAAAATTCTCAATATAATAGCCTAATCTTTTAGTAAAATATAAAGGATGAGGTTGCATTGAGTGCATAGATGCCAAACAAGTCAAACTTTCAGATTGCATGCAGCCACTAAACCGTGCAACAGTACAGTAATTATAATTGTCCATAGGTGACACTTTAAAACTACTTGCGGACTGTTAGGTCCTACATACTGTACATTTTAGGATGGCTGGGTGGAAGAGGGGTGGGGGGGAGGCCATTCACTCAGTGGTTTAGCTCTGCTTTAAAGTTATTGCTATCACAAGAGGGCTAATAAGCTGAATGGCTGTAGGCTGACGGGGGGAGTCATCAAAGATGGCTTTGTCAGTCTGCTTACTGCATCTTTACTGTCCAATCACAGGCTGGGGGTGGAGAAGTGACCAAACTGTATTGCTTAACTGCAATAGACAGCAGTCAGGTCACCAGATTTCTGGAATGGCTGGACAGAAATACAGATCCTTTGGCAGAAAAAACATCTACATATCTGTGAATTTACCTTTTTTATATGAAGTTCAGCTTTAAAGTATAACCTTAACCTTTTTTTTTGATAGAGTGGAGGGGATTTTACCACCTGTAAGATTTTTATTGCTGTCTATGCACCCACTTTATCTGTGTTCTGTTTAGGCCTGGTTCACACCTATGCAGGTTGCAGATTGCATATTGCAGGTGCATTTTGCATTTTTCAATACACGCTTTTGATCCATTGAAGTCTATCGAACCGAAAACCAGAAAGATCCTGGCCCTTTCCATAAAATACACATGACCAGTGTAGGACAGATGTTCCATCCTTAGCCTAATAGCTGCCCAGCTAAACCCATACTCCACCCCAACCCATACCATTAAATCCCAACAATGGAAACCACACCATCATACCTTCCAACTTTTTGAGATGGGAATGAGGGGCACCTATCAGCAAAAGCATGCAGGCATAGGACACACCCCCTGTCACACCCCCTTAAAGGAGAATTGTACAAAAAAAACAAGATTGGTTAAACCCACAAGTGCTTTTTTTACCACTACTATTCCTTTATATTGGCTTTTGGAATTTACAAATGCAGCAATTTAGAAATCAGATGAAAGGTTTAGTGCTGGAAAACATTTTTTGATAGATAAAAATTGCATTTTAAAAACCATCTATATAGATCAGACCAAAATGAGGGACAAATGAGGAGGAATGAGGGATAGAGGGACATTGCTCCAAATCAGGGACAGTCCCTCCAGATCAGGGACAGTTGGGAGGTATGCAGATGTTCCATCCTTAGCCTAATAGCTGCCTAGCCAAACCCATACTCCACCTCAACCCATACCATGAATTTAATTAGCCTCAGAACCTGTGTAATTCAAAGGGATGAGGTGGCAACTCTACTTTGAAGGCACCCCCCAAAACTATTGTAATGGTCCACAATGCACTGCGGTACCTTTACCATACTAGGCCTCCAGCCGCAACAGTTGGCTCGGAGACAACACACTAACCGCAGTGCACCCATTAAACTATTCCAGCTAAACCGATGTTAACTGGAATACACCAGAGGGACCCGTATCACCGATTGGTCCCGAACCCTTCCTTATCTGAGGTTTTTCTATTTGCCATCATAGACCAACAACCGCCGGCTGCTGTGACATCCTTAATCTGCTGCTCCCGCTGGGAGAATTGACCAGAACAGGGAGGGCGGGTGGGAATTTGCTGCCTGCACCCATCGAGCTCCACTGGACGCCAGGGCTGAACCACCCCTCCTTAAAGACACCTAACCCCTCCCATCCAATGGGCTACCTCCCAATCAGATAAGCCCTCTCTTCTCACCGCTACATGACCTGTTCACCTGTCATGCCTGCCCTACGCTTTATTTTTATTTTTTTTATTTTTTAAGCTCCGGGCCTTACTGATGTGAACTGGGACCAATCCTGTTTAATTTGTTCATAAACGACCTGGAGGATGGGGTAAACAGTTCAATCTCTGTATTTGCGGACTAAGCTAAGCAGGGCAATAACTTCTTCACAGGATGTGGAAACCTTGCAAAAAGATCTGAACAAATTAATGGGGTGGACAACTACATGGCAAATGAGGTTCAATGTAGAAAAATGTAAAACAATGCATTTGGGTGGCAAAAATATGAATGCAATCTATACACTGGGGGGAGAACCTCTGGGGGAATCTAGGATGGAAAAGGACCTGGGGGTCCTAGTAGATAATAGGCTCAACAATGGCATGCAATGCCAAGCTGCTGCTAACAAAGCAAACAGAAAATTGGCATGCATTAAAAAGGGGATTAATTCCAGAGATAAAATGATAATTCTCCCGTTCTACCAGACTCTGGTCCAGCCGCACGTAGAGTATTCTGTCCAGTTCTGGGCACCAGTCCTCAGGAAGGATGTACTGGAAATGGAGTGAATACAAAGAAGGGCAACAAAGCTAATAAAGGGTCTGGAGGATATTAGTTATGAGGAAAGGTTGCGAGCACTGAACTTATTCTCTCTGGAGAAGAGACGCTTGAGAGGGGATATGATTTCAATATACAAATACCGTACTGGTGACCCCACAATAGGGATAAAACTTTTTAGCGGAAGAGAGTTTAACAAGACTTGTGGCCACTCATTAAAATTAAAAGAAAAGAGGTTTAACCTTAAACTACGTAGAGCAGTGGTTCTCAACTCCAGTCCTCAGGACCCACCAACAGGCCAGGTTTGCAAGATAGCTGAAATACATCACAGGTGATATCACTTGCTGCTCAGTGATTGCAGTATTCTAGTCTGCAACTCCCCAAGGTAATACTTAAAATCTGGCCTGTTGGTGGGTCCCGAGGACTGGAGTTGAGAACCACTGACGTAGAGGGTTCTTTACTGTAAGACCGGCAAGGATGTGGAATTCCCTTCCACAGGCGGTGGTCTCAGCGGGGAGCATCGATAGTTTCAAGAAACTATTGGATAAGCACCTGAACGACCTCAACATACAGGGATATACAATGTAATACTGACATATAATCACACACATAGGTTGGACTTGATGGACTTGTCTTTTTTCAACCTCACCAACTATGTAGCTACATCCATAGAAAACCATGTTAAATGGACTGTACTGTGTTTCTGCAAAACTGAAAGCGCATTAAAAAATGCATAGGTGTGAACCAGGCCTTACCGTTAACAACGGTGAAGACAAGAAAAATCACAGATTCTGGGTTGTCACCAGAACAGGAGATAAAGGGGAAATCTTTCAATGAGGAGAATAGTTCAGTGACAACCAGGGAATAAAAATAGAAAATGTTCGAGTGCAGTCATTTGAATGTATACATGCATATATTGCAATAATGGCGACTAGAAGAGGATGAAGAATTGTATGCATATATATGCACACTTGTGCGCCTATAGTCTTTACAGAACAACTTGGGATCTTTCTGTTATCACGATCCTGAGTATAAACATAAGTAAATTATTGTGTCAAATGCATTCCTTTCTTTTTGTCTCTTTTTTCTTTTTTTTTTTTTTTCATCGCCTTTTTTTTATGTTATTTTCCTGTCCGTCTGGGGTGACCTAACGTGTTGTCTGTGATGTACCATGATCCATAGCACCAGTCAGAAATGTGATCAGCTTACCTCCACAGCAGGTCTCGAAATATTACGACAGCCAACGCAGTGCCAAAGAGAAACCTCAAAAATCTGAAACACCCTTCAAAAGGAAACAAAGTTTATTTGGGCAACTTGTTTTTGTGGTTCGCATCTTTCTTCCCTCCCATAATCCTCTCCGCCTTCTCTGACTCTGATGTGCTTCATTAAAGGAAGAGGAAGGGGGGGGGGGGGTCGGCTGATGGATTCAATTACCTGTCAGCCTTGAATGTGAAAAGTCTTGTTTCTCCCCCTCCCTCTTCTACGCTGCAAGTCTTGTATTTTGCACACATGATACTGAGTCATAGCCAGCCCTCCCTTTTTTTTTCCTCTTTTGAAAACCACAAACTTCTTGCAGAATAAAGAGAGTCCTCCGGGTTTAACCGGGTGTGGTGATCAGCAAGCGGAGCAGTCAACAGCAAGGACGACAGAGCAGCCGAAGAAGAAGGTGAGCGATGACGGGGGTGACAATGATTACGGGGTTCGGCCTTGGTGTACTATTTGTCTGTTAAAGCGATACTGAACTTTGGTTTTTGAAAATGATTCAAGTATGTATTCTTAACTCAAAAAAGTTCCTTCTATTGCTCAAAGCCTCCTGCAAATTACTTTTTTTTTTAATTCTATTTACTGCTTTTGATCTGAACTCCTGTTAGAGGGAGGCTATGTTTGTTCTCCATGGTCCCACTGTGTGTAGGAACATAGCCATCGCTCTTGCTCGCTCCGGAGATGGACACCCTCTCGAGAGTGAGCAATGTGCATAGAGCAGTACACATGAACGCATCTAACGTTACATAGTAGGTGAGGTCGAAAAAAGACACAAGTCCATCAAGTCCAACCTATGTAACGTCGTGCGCTGCTTGTTCCAAACAAAAGAAGGTGAGGGCAAGTAGGACAGGTTCAGGAGCTCGCGGATGATGGTACAGAGGCAGAAAAACACAGTAAGAAACAATAGGGGTTGATTTACTAAAGGCAAATCCACTCTGCACTACAAGTGCAGTCGCTGTAGATCTGAGGGGAAGCTCTGCTGATTTTATCATCCAATCACGTACAAGCAAAAAATGCTGTTTTTATTTTCCTTACATGTTCCCCTCGTATCTACAGCGACTGCACTTCAAAGTGCACTTTTAGCGCAAAGTGGATTTGCCTTCAGTAAATAACGCCGCCCCCCATCATAAGAAAAGTAGATTATAGGGCCATGTGTTCTGTCAAACTGGCTTGCTGGAAAAAAAATTTCGATCAGAGGCTGCAGCGCAGATCAGTGCATTCTGACAGCAGAGGCTCCCCACTGTCAGAATACAATGGGGGCTAATTACTAAAACTAGTGCGCACAGAATCTGGTGCCGCTATGCATAGTAACAAATCCGCTTCGAGGTTTGAGTGCTGGTTCACGCGATGCGGTGTCGCAACACGATTTTTAAACAAGAATTGCACTTCATTCCTGTTCAAATCACATGCGATTCTTCAGCAGTGTTATTTGAGCCATATATTATTCTGTATGGCTCAAATCGCACTGAACACGCACCAAAAAATGTGCAGGACTCTTTTTTTTTTTTCGGCCGCACCAGAATCAGATGGTATGTGTGTTCACACCCATGCAATCCGGTTCTGCAAATTGCACTGTGTTTTGCAAACCAATTTTGGGGTGTCGTTACCTTAACATACACATCCACAGCAGTTTGCATGAACGGGATACGATTTGGATGTGGTGCGGAATCTGTACAGAATTTGCAGCAAATTTGCACCGTATCAGTGTGAAGCGGGACTTAGTGCCGGTGTCTTGTCAAATACTGTCCCCCATCCGATGCAGGCGCAGTACGGAGGACAAACGAGAGCCGAAAGTCTCCGAAGTTCAACAGCTGATCGTCAGCTGTACACGGCGCCTGCGCTTTTATTCTTACCCTATGTCCAGGTTCATTCCCTACTATTCAAGTGGACATAGAGTAAGAATAAATAGATGCCGAGCGCAGCGATGCCGTGCCCGAAGCGTAGCAAGCAAAGCGAGCCCGCGAGGGGCCCTCTTACACAGCCACCACTAATAAGTGCCCAAGCGCCGTGTACAGCTGATGGTCAGCTGATCAACTTCGGACACTTTCGGCATCTCCTTCTCCTCCGTACTGCGCAGGCGCTGCGCCTGCGCAGTACGGGGCGGACACTATCTGATAGGAGGATAGTTCTCGTCAGAACACCGGTTCACACTTGTGCGATGCCAAACATCGCACAGACAGCGCATGTAATTCGCATCGCACTGCCGTTCACATTACATGCGATGTCAGCCATAGAGATAGTATGGCTGATATCGCACCGCATTCGGTGCAAACACACACAGGACCCCTTTTTCTGTTCGGACCAGAATCGGATCGCATGTGTGTTCACACATATGCGATCCGATTCATGTCCGAACTGTCAGTTCGCAGTGGAATATGCAAGCTGAACTGGGGGTGTCGTTAACAATGTATTGACACTCCCCAGTGATTCGCATATGGCAGTGTGAACTGACATGCGATGCGGGAACACGCAGTGAATTCGCAGTCAAATATTAAATGAACAAGTTAGACAAGTTAGAAGCTTATCTTGTATAAGGGGCAGTTAGCCGAAATGATTGCTTGGTTTATGGAGCAAGTCATTACATGTAAAACTATGTATATAAAATGTTCAGTAGTCTATTAGGCCCCTTCATATGGGCATTTCGATCAGGTCCGCCTGTCAGTTTTTCAGGCAGATCTGATCGGCGCCTCCATTCACTCCTATGGGGCAGCGGATGTCAGTAGTGACATGTCCGCTGACACCCGCTGCTATTCGATCCTCTCCGTGAAATCCAGATGGATGGAGACCCTATTTTCCATTCGTTTGGGGGATCGGATTGGATGGGATCAAATGAAAATAGACAGGCGGTCCGTTTTCATCCAATCTCCCCATAGAGGAGAGCGGGGCTCTGACCGGCCCATCTCTACACATTGGGCGGAGACCGATCTGTCATCTGCCGGCTTAGCGGGGAACACCGGATCGATTCCCCTGCTGAGCAAGCGGAGTCCACCGGACACTAAATGTTAAATAAAGATAATTCAGATAAACTTGTCCTTGCAAAGAAATATGTTCTCACACATTGGGGTTGATATGCTCTACATATTTTAGTTTGCAGTGCATTTTAACTTGGCTTGATGAACGTCATCTGTTGAAAAAAAATTAAATAATAATAAAAAGGAAAAAATATATATATAATTTTTTTTGTGCACATGATGTATTTAATGTGAATACAGCTAAGCTTGGTAAAGGAGAAGCTGCAGACTGATGAGCTCTCTCTCTGTCACTATCCTTATTAGCACATAAGCACTGCATCACAATTGATTGGCTCCTTGTGCTCCCTCTCCCAGTCTTCTCTCAGGGATCGCAAGGGGTTGATATCCGGTCCAATTCAGGTACACAGCTTGCATTATATTAGTAAATACAGAACTGTATTATAGTGACTTTTTTGTATCTGCTTGGATTTCACCTTAGGGCTGCATCAGCCCCTACGTGTTTCCTCAACATGCGACAAAACACACAAAGTTGTGCATTTTTCCAAGCATTTCAGAAATGCACTGCAATAGCGGGTCACGCATGCAGTGCCGTTAATTGTCAATGACACCCCAAGCGCAGGTAATAGACGTGTGTTTTGCCTACAAACATGCCAAAATGTGCACTGAAAAAATGCTTAATGAATGAAAAGGTTCTGGAGCTACTTTGGAGCGTTTGTCCTGCTTAGGGCAGGCCATTCATGTGAATGAGCTACCCTTGGCGCAACGTGTGTTAACACATGAAAACGTGCAAAGAAAAAAAAAAAGCTATACTCAGGTGTGAATGAGGTCTTGTGTAGAACTCCAGGCAAAATGTTTTTATTTTTTTATTTTTTTTAAATTCTGAATAGAGTAAGGGATCCCCTGACATTTTTCTGCCATCTGTGTCCCATTGGGGAGGATTTCTCTTCACTTCCTGCCGCATAGCCAAAATGGACTGAGCGGAAATCCCTCCAAAGTGAGGGAATCCCCGGTTGTCAGCACTGCTGGTGTCCCCATTGGAGGATTTCCCCTTTATTACTGTTCTGGTGACCACAATCTAAAATTTGGGGATTTTCTTTCACTCTTGGTTATAATGGTAAACAGGTCAGAAAAAATGGAAGTCTTCAAATTCCAAAATGCAAATACAGTGCATGGATGTAAAGCAGCCTATTTTCTTTTTTGGTGTCAGGAAGGCCCAGATCCTCTGTCAGGTTTTGTTTGCTTCCTGTGTCCTTTGTGGTGGCCACCAGCACATAAAGTGAGGGGAAAATTCTCTCCCTTGCTTTCAGTCCACACAAAGTTAAAAAAAAAAAAAAGTTCCTCTTTGCTTGTGGAAAAGGCAATGACTAGATTCTAGTTAACTAAGGATAGCCATACACATATAGATTCCTCCAGCCACGCTAAACACTGTGGATGAAGGAATCTCCACTGCCGGCTATTGTATTCTAAATAGAAGAACAAACAGTGGCTTCAGATTTTCTAAGGGTCAGTGATATTGGCACTGGGAACAATGGCCCTGGTTCAGGAGCACACCACAAAACCGAGAACTGTCCTCAAGAACAGAGAACGAGCCCATACTTGAAAGTCCACATACATGCAATCCAACAAAAGCGCCAAACGCCCAAGAATTGATTTAATGATCAAATTGATTCATAGCAGAATAAATCCAACACATTTCAGGGGGCACACACACTCCCCCTTCATCAGGGTTATTTTCCCTGGTGAAGGAGGAGTGTTTTTGGCCTTTAAAACACTTTTTGGTTTTATCCAACAGGAGTGCCAACCAAATATCCAAGGTAATTTAATGATAACATTGATTCCTAGCAGAAGAAAGCCAATGTGTTTCAGGGGTCAAACACACTCCACCTTCACTACCTGATGAAGGGGAGTGTGTTTGGCCCTCGAAACACATTTGTTTTATCCAACGAGAGCACTAAACAAACATCCAAGGTAATTTATTGAGAAAAATGAATTCATAACAGAATAACGCCAGTATATTTCAGGGACCAAACACACTCCTCCATAATCTGATGAAGGGATTTTTTTTTGCCTCTGAAACTTATTGAATTTTATCTGCTGTAATTCAATTTTGTCATTAAATTACCTTAGACTCTTGGGCATTTGTTTGGCACTCTCCTTAGATTGTATGGCTATTGTATTCTTTCAGCCAGCACCTTCATCGTGCTGATGCTTCTGCTTTGGGATTGCAGATCTGACTCATTCAGAGCCAAAAGCCTATATTGTAGAAGAATTATTTGAGAAGAACCATTATGGAGCAAAAACTCCATTTATTGTTGCCACCATCCCAAATATATTGTATATTAACCACTTCCCGCCTGCCCTATAGCGGATTGACGTCCGGGAAGTGGTTCAGTTATCCTGACTGGGCGTCATATGACGTCCAGCAGGATAACATGCCGCCGCGCGCCCGCATTGCGGCGATCGGTGGATCGGTGTGTCAGTCTGACTCACCGCTACACCGATCTTGGTAAAGAGCCTCCGGCGGAGGCTCTTTACCACGTGATCAGCCATGTCCAATCACGGCTGATCACGCTGTCAATAGGAAGAGCCGTTGATCGGCTCTTCCTCACTCCCGTCTGACAGACGCGAGACGATCGGCGGCTCTCCTGTCATGGGGGTCTGCGCTGATTGTTTATCAGCGCAGCCCCCCCTCAGAACACCACACTGGACCACCAGGGATCGCCATTAGGACCACCAGGGAAGGGGCAACATGTGGATGGCCAGGTATGTACCCCATGGCCATCCACATGTGCCCAATCTGTGCCAATCAGTGCCCACAAATGGGCACTGATTGGCACCATTATGTTGCAGTGATGCCCAGCAATGCCACCCTTAGGGGCATCACTGCAAACAACCAGTGTCATTAGTGCCACCCATCAGTGTCCATCGGTGCCACCTGTCAGTGCCCATCCGTGCCCATCAGTGCCCACCTATCAGTGCCCATCCGTGCCCATCTGTGCCAACTATCAGTGCCACCCATAAGTAACCATCAATGCCGCCTATGAGTGCCCATCAGTGCCGCCTATGAGTGCCCATCGGTGCCACCTATGAGTGCCCATCAGTGCCGCATACCAGTGCCACCTATCAGTGCCCATCAGTGCCACCTATCAGTGCCCATCAGTGCCACCTATCAGTGCCCATCAGTGCCGCCTATCAGTGCCCATCATCAGTGCCCGTCAGTGCCACCTCATCAGTGCCACCTCATCGGTGCCCATCAGTGCCACCGTATCAGTGCCCGTCAGCGCAGCCATATCAGTGCCCGTCATTGAAGAAGAAAACGTACTTATTTACAAAAAGTTTTAACAGAAACAAAGAAAAACGTGTTTTTGTTCAAAATTTTCGGTCTTTTTTTATTTGTTGCGCAAAAAATAAAAACCGCAGAGGTGATCAAATACCACCAAAAGAAAGCTCTATTTGTGGGAACAAAATGATAAAAAAATTGTTTGGGTACAGTGTAGCATGACCGCGCAATTGTCATTCAAATTGCGACAGCGCTGAAAGCTGAAAATTGGCCTGGGTAGGAAGGTGTCTAAGTGCCTGGTATTGAAGTGCTTAAGAATAAGTACCCCCCGGTACAAAGGGATTTTAAGGACGAACTTTTGAAGACACAATATTTTAAAAAAATAGAAAAAATGTATTTCATAAAAACAGTGTAATGGTAAAAGATAACAACTGGTTGTTATCTTTGACCGCTATATATTAAGAAGGGACCAAAAGAAGAAGTCCTATCATTATGTCACATCAGTAGAGTCCAAAATACAACCTCATTTTTCACAACAGCTATTTTAATTATCTGTGAATTATCATCATAGGAACCCATACATTATGTAATTTGTTGCTGCCGTAAATTCAAGCCATTAATTTTGATGGCTGATTTAAAGGAATTTAAATTTAATAAAAATTTAAAGGACATCATTTATAAAAGAGATATGCAGGCTGCTACTGCTGACCTTTCTGAAAATTATACTTTCTTGGCTGTCTGTGGATTTAGTACTTCGGCCACTGATCCAGAACAACATACCTCCCAACTTCTTAAGATGGGAATGAGGATCACCTATTAGCAAAATTAGTAGACATAGGCCATACCCCCTGCCAAACCCCCTTACAAGGAGAATTATACAAAAAAAAAAAGATTATTTAAACCCACAAGTGCTTCTGTTTTACCACTACTATTCCTGTTCTGGCTTTCAAAATTTCCAGATGCAGCAATTTAGAAATGGGATAAAAGGTTTAGCGCTGGGAAACACTTTTTGAAAGATAACTAGTGCATTTTATATACAACTGTATAGATCAGACCAAAATGAGGAGGAACAGAGGGACTTTGTTCCAAATCAAGGAAAGTCCCTTGAAATCGGGGACAGTTGGGAGCTATGGAACAAGCCTGACAGAGAAAATGAATCACCGCTCAGGTAGACCTGATTCCAGGTGTATGTTAGTAAATCCTTCAGTAAATCCTTCAGAGGAGGGGAGTCCCAGGTGCTGGCTAAATGCAAATTGAAGCAAGGTTTGGAACAGGAAAATCTGGATGCCGCACACCGGATAAAGTTGAAAAATCTTCTTTATTGTAAAACTTGGATCATCAAAAATACAGGACAATCAGGCATATAGTACAGACACAGCTGACGCGTTTCGCACTCTAAATCGAGCGCTTACTCATAGCTATGAGTAAGCGCTCGATTTAGAGTGCGAAACACGTCAGCTGTGTCTGTACAATCTGCCTGATTGTCCTGTATTTTTGATGATCCAAGTTTTACAATAAAGAAGATTTTTCAACTTTATCCGGTGTGCGGCATCCAGATTTTCCTATGGAACAAGCATGCAAGAATAAAAGCATGTGGTTCAGAGCATCAGAAGTTCTAATCGGTGATTTCCAGTTGTTAATAAATATAAATATATATGTATATATATATATATACATACATACATACATACATACATACATACACACACTAAATACCTGGAGTACCTCCAAAGGTAAGGAGAAAAAAGGGGGGGGAGAGACAGAGGCCGCAAGAGAGTTCCTTATGGTGTAGTAGTTTGATAGATAATTGTATGAAATCTATGATAATAAGGTAAAATACAATGGTATACTCACATCTGTGAGGTTGCTGAGCTCCCCAAGGGGATCAGACAACCTGGAATATAAGCCTACAGGGAATATGACTGTTCCTGTTCAGAATAAGGTAGCTCTTGATGTTCGGTGGAGTGAGCCGGACAACCCTACACCCTGCGGTCTCAGAATTCCACTGTGCCCCAAAAGATGGGAAAGTGGTGTCAGCAGATGCGCCAAATGTGAAGGAGAAGCTTAGAAATGGCGTCTTTATTGATCTATTTATTGCTCACAGGATAAGATAAAAATTAAAGGTGGTGGGTGGAAGATTGTCAGCCCAACAGTGAATGCACCTAATCAGATGCAATCACTGTTTGGAAATATAAATAGATGCAGGTGTCCTCGAATGTCGGATTCCTCTATCCATGCCATTTGGTGGAGATAGGTGAACCTACAGTATTTTTTTCTCTTGTTTAGCTAATGGGATTGGGAAAAGGACTGGAAGAGCAGTGGGGCCAGGCTCTGCCAACGCTACTCATCTCGAAAGGCAACTATAGCAATCCAGGCATCTTTTCGAACGTTTCTGATTGAATGTCCCCAGCATCTGATGAACTAATACTCATGATGTAATTACCCAAACTGACTTGCTGATCAGGGATGTCTCAGACAACCACTGTATATTCCTGACTTACCACTGGCTGGCTGGTAAAGGAGTGTCTGCTTGTTCATTCAGGAATGATGATACAAGTTTAATGCACAAAAAATGTCTTACCACGTCATAATGCTTTATCAATGCAACTTGCTAATAACCCTTCCTTTTTTCCTTCTTACAGTTTAAAGATGTACGGAGGACCCAGTGCAAGGTACGCTGTATAGAATGGAATCTTTCAGAGACACACGATATCCACACAGGTGTTCATAAACAAAAGCCACCAGCATCACTAATGGCACACTGTGCCCATAATAGCACTGAACATGGATGTCGGTCTAATTAACAAGAAGGACCTTTTTAAAAGAAGAGCAGTCTAAACCTGACCTCCAGGCAAATAGAAAAGGATACCCTTTAATTTTGTTTTTTCGTTGGGCTTAAAGGCTAAGTTCACCTTTTAAATAATTAATGCAGTGATTTTGCAGGTAAAAAAATTGTACATTTTTTTTTTTTATAGAAGCGTGCAGAGAATTGCAGCTGCGATCAGCAGATCACGGTTGCAATGTCAGGCTCCTGCACAGTCTTCCTCTAGCTTTGTGTCCATATCTCCATAGCTTTCTGTTAAAACCTAGGAGGAAACGACATAAACTACAAGCATGCTGATCAGCCTACTCACAGTTCATTAAAACAAGAAGTCCATCTGCCGTGGTGGCTGATGAGACTTGTAGTTTTTTCATTCATAGATCTCTTTAAAGTTTAAACAGATGACACGGCTATGTGGGCAGAGCCCTATGTATGTTGCGCCATTCTTAAAAAGTAACGAGAAAACCCCACCTGCTGTCATGGTGGGAGTGAGGAGGTTGAGGTGGGGAGGTGCTTAACACTAATATGTTAAACCCTAAATATGGGTGTAACATGTTACCAAAGGTGAACTTTTCCTTTAATAAAGGAAGTTAGGGGAAACAGGCAGCTATTTTCTTCGAAGAAAGACCATTTGTAATTTTTTTTTAAATTTATTTTATATTAATAGTTGTATCCCATTTGAGAAACGTCCTATCACTCCCCGTCTTGTAGTTCCAACAGTGTGGGTGTAGAGGCACGCTAGGTATAAAAGTTAGTAACACTTGAAGGTATATTTAAGTTTATTAAAGTTCATAGGTAAAGCCTAAAGGCTTTACCTGTTACCCGTGAATTGTCAACTTCAGTAAAGGCTTTGCCTTTTACCCGTGAACCTCAATAAAGGCTTTACCTGTGAGCTTCAATGAACTTCTAAAATATACCCGTGTTAGGAACTTTTATACCAAGTGTGCCTTGACACCCATCCTAAGCACTCTGCAAAGCATCTTTTACATCGCTTTCAGAGAGTCAGCAGCCGAAACCTTGACAAGGTAAACCTACACCACACCTCCATTGGGTACAAACTCCCCATGAAGGATAACCAAGCCCACAGTGCTCATTTAAATACCAGATGAACCACCGTTCCAGCACTATCACACACACAATGGATTCTGTAGTTCCAACAGGATGTTGCATCTTCAAAGTGAGGGAACTCCTCTGATAGACAATTATCACCAAGTGTAATCATTGGAGGATTTCCCCTCTATTATTGTTCAGATACCAAGTCAAGTTTTGGATTTTCTCTCACATTCAGTCCAAGTGGAAATGTCCACCAGGACAAATAAAGGGGTGAATCTCCCCAGCAGACAGTGATAACACTTACAAGGGATTCTAACACTTCCCAACTCTACTCAAAAAAAGTTTTGGCTTTATATATACCCTACGCATGTTAGAGTCTCTGTTGCCAGACTATTCTTCTACCAAAGAATTTTTATGTGCACTTAGAGTATTTTACGCATGTTATTTCCTGTAAAGGTCTCCCTTGTGTAGACCTCCAAAAGCCCTGAAACTGCTGCTAGGCGCCACCATCTTGAATGTAATATCAGCAGCCCCATCAGACTCCGAGATATCACTCAAGTGACAATATAGAATTTCCCTTTGCTTCTTATCCAGCTGCCAAATAAAAAGATTATGTAGAAAGGCGAGGGGAGGGGCAGAGGAGCTGGGCCAGCAGAGACAGTAATCTGACACTCCCAGGAGAGTGTCAGGGCATGCAAGGGAATTGATTCTTTCTAAAGTACTCGCATTCAGACATCCCAACCTGCAAAAACTCATTCCAGGGAGGTGACATTTTACCCCCCCCCCCCCAATGAAATGCAGCCTTACCAGTGCCAATTAAATGCAGCCTATCAGTGTTTATCCATGCCACCTCATCGGTGCCTACCAGCATAGCCCATCAATGTGCATCAGTGCAGCCCATCAGTGCAGCCTATCAGTGCCCATCAGTGCAGCCCATCAGTGCCACCTCATCAGTGCCCACCAGTGCACCCCATCAGTGTCTATCAGTGCCACTGCCACCTCATCAGTGCCTACCAGCGGAGCGCTCCTGGCTCTGTCCCGCCCCCTCCCCTGAGCCACAGACAGTAGACAGAGCAACCCGAGCGGCCACTGCGGCCGTACTCCATTTGGCCACTCGGGCTATTGTCTTCTGTCTGTGGCTGAGTGACTGGCCCAGCTGGGAGATCGCCTGGCCCACGCAGGTGTCCGGGAGCCCGCAGCCAAATGCGGAAGACTCCCCCGACTCTCGGGAGACTTGGGATGTCTGTACATTTATTATCAAATTCATTGGCTCATTGCAAGTCAACAAAAAGAGTTTATAGGAAGAAAGAAACCTTGAATGTCATAATTTAAAACACTAGGTTCTTCCTGTACTTTTGCTTGCAACTTTTAAGTTGGTTGCAGGGTCTCTTCAACCACATTTGTATGATGTGTATGTATGTGTGTGTATATATGTATATATGTATGTATATATATATATATATATATATATATATATATATATATATATATATATATATATATATATATATATATATATATATATATATATATATATATATATATATATATATATATATATATATATCTCTATCTCATTTCGTACATGAAATCCAATAATGAAAATATGGGCCACAAATAAAAATGTATATATCTTATCAAAAAGTTGCAAATAACTAAACATGAATACACTATAAATAACCATAGTTTCCCTTTTAATCTGGGGTCTCAGAAGATGTGCGTACAACAGATATTGAAAGGAATGCAGAAGTAGAAAGCTAGAGTCAGTGGTGCATGGTTTTCAGCATGTTGTTTGTTTCATTCATATGAATTCACGCCTTCTCATGTTTCAGACACTGAGGAAGGTACTTTAGAAAAATGTAACTTTGCTGCACCCTCTCGCCAGTTGTTTACTTACCTTGGTTCCAGAACTGAGGCCTAACTGGCATTTTAGGAATGTTGGAAAAAAATTCTTCAGGGCTGTCCAGGGGGTGTAGATAAGGAGTAGGAGGAGGAGGGGGGGGGTAGGAAGTCCATTGCCCCCCCCTCTTCCCAGAGCAGCTGTGCATGGCATGAAAAGGGGGAAATAGACCAAAATTGAATAACCTCAGTATTTCATGTCAATGGGAACTAAGCAGGGCCAGCCTTGGGGGACCCTGAATAAAAACAATAGGAAGTGCAGGCAGAGGAAGAGCCACTCTTATGCTCTGTACATATGGTCGGACATTGATCGGACATTCCGACAACAAAATCCATGGATTTTTTTCCGACAGATGTTGGCTCAAACTTGTCTTGCATACACACAGTCACACAAAGTTGTCGGAAAATCCGATCGTTCTAAACGCGGTGACGTAAAACACGTACGTCGGGACTATAAACGGGGCAGTAGCCAATACCTTTCGTCTCTTAATTTATTCTGAGCATGCGTGGCACTTTATGCGTAGGATTTGTGTACACACGATCGGAATTTCTGACAATTTGTTGTTGGAATATTTTATAGCCTGCTCTCAAACTTTGTGTGTCGGAAATTCAGATGGAAAATGTGTGATGGAGCCCACACACGGTTGGAATTTCCGACAACAAGGTCCTATCACACATTTTCCATCGGAAAATCCGACCGTGTGTACAGGGCATTAGGCTATCAGTTCAGAGCAAGGGAGGCTGCTTTTCCCTGGCTTCAGTCACATGACCCAGCTGAGGGAGGACTTCCCTTAAGCCGGTTATACATGGATGGAAATTTGCCTGTTTCAGCAGGGACCAGCTGAGATTCGATCCATGTATGGACAGACTGATTGTACCCAAGTCGATCCATTAATTTACTTGGGTACAACCAGCCTGATGGGTTTTTTGTAATATTCAATTATCGCTGGTGGCTATAACCGCTAGCAGTAATTGTTTTGTCCTGCCTCCTGCACTCTGTGTCTAAAACACTTCTGTGCACAGTTTTGCCACATGTACAATTTGCTGCAGCGCACTGTGTGCACTGCCTATTGTTTTTCCTCCAAAGCTGACCCCTCCAGAAAAAAAAAATATCCATGGCCCTGATTAGTCCCTATGGATGTGAAATACTGAAGATCTTCAATTTTGGTCTATTTCCTCTTTTAAACCAAAAGGGGTGCAATATGAGATAAGTAAGTGACTAGGGAGAGGGGTTAGCGCGGTTCAGTTTAGGAGGTCAATTTAGTGATAATTGTAGTTAAGGGTTTAAAATCAAAGTAGGTAATCATCATTGCATGGGGGGACGAGGGCTAACTAGAGATCCTGTTACTGCCTCTGAATAGACAGGGCACGGACCCCATAGGTATAAAAAAACATGTTTAAAAAATGTGGTCATACTATTCAGGGCAAAACAGCAATGTAGCATGGGGAAAATTGTGGATTCAAATATTTTTCAGACGTGGAGTATTATTATGGCCTGGTTTATCATTTTGAACTGGAGTCCCCCTTTAATAATGTTCCTGTCAGCCAGTGCTCTGTACAGTATATTTTGCTTCATAAACACTTAGAGCCATTTCTAACTGCTTCAACCTTGTTTCCTGCCTTGTGGTTCTTCCTTCCTCCGTCTAGATTTTTGGTTTCCGCAAGAAAATAACCAAGATGTTTGTGAAAGATAGGAATTAATCATCTTAATGTTAAATGAGGTTAAACTGAGACTGTCTGTCCTGTTTGAGAGACTCACTGGGGTAGATTTACTAAAACTGGAGAGTGCAAAATCTGGTGTATAGAAACCAATCAGCTTTTAACTTCACCTTGTTCAATTCAACTTTTGCCAAAAGAAAACTGGAAGCTGATTGGTTTCTATGCAGAGCTGCATCAGATTTTGCACTTTCCAGTTTTAGTAAATAAGCCCACTGTCTTGTTGACCATCCAAGTTTTGTGATATGATTGCATGATGAAAAATGTATGCACATTTATCATCGTAAACAGAAGGGAAAGGGGGTCTCTGGTGAGATAGACAGTAATCAAAACCTGCCAAAGCAGCTGTTTGAGCAATCCCACCGATGAGCAATATAAAGCTATATCATTTATGCCCCTGAGGAAACATTGGTTTGTTTATATCTTTCTGGAATGCTACCTAGTTGCCTTAAGGTTTGAGAATCATTCATTAAATTCAAGGCCTTTATAGTAGAAGACCAAACATTCAGAATCTAGAGAACCATATTTAGAACCTGGACAGCTCTCTAAAATATAAGGTCCATCACTGGGCTTGATGGATGAGAAATTTTGTAGGGGTTCTTCAGGGCTTCATTAGCAACTTAGGCCAGGGAGCTGAACAGGCTGTACACCCTTGACATGATTTCAAATATAGATCAATTCATCATCCAGACTTCTGCAAGTTCAGAAAGAAAGTTTTTTTTTACCTTCGCTCTTGACACCTCTGTTTCACCGGCACCGGGTCTAGGGTTCCGTTGAGTTTACCTCTGGATGATGTAGACACTAACACTTGAGTAGATTTTCCAATGCTTTAATGAACAAATAATAAAGGAAGTAGCAGGAAAGAGGCAGAAGGAAAGTTGCAGGGAAGCTCAAATACCTTTCCTTAGTATTCTTTTGAACATTCTCTGGAATTGAACACTTGCGGTTGAATGGTTGAATGCGCTCCCCCTTGTGGGACCCAAGCTCTGCCCGCCTGGATAGGCCTCTCTCACTTGCCTAGCAGCCAGTACGTAGCACGAACAAAAGTCTCTGCCACAGACTTGTTTGAAATAAAACCCGTACGATCCTCTGCCACAGGATGTATTGGTTTGCAATGAACGTCAGACACAGTTCTTGAACCTTTAAGCCAACCCGGCAGTACTATGCAGTAAGATTACTTCAGGATACGTCCTCCAACCGAGTCACCAGGCCCCTCTCCAGACCAGCACTCTGCATGATCCTTCCATGACGGTTCCTCCCCTGGGATCTTCTTGGTTGTCCAGCTTCTTCCCTCAGGATAGACAGCTCAGGACTGTTCCTCTGCTGCTGTGGTAGGCCCCAAACAGGCTTCTGGGCCCACCCACACGCCGCAGCGACGTGGGCCTCCGGAACGGAGGACCACGAGGTGGTACTCTTAACGCATACCTGTCGGCCAGGAGGGCCAGCAGGTGGTGAAAACGAACCCCTAAACATGGCGTCTGCCCCATAAATACCCTCTCCCAGAATGCAACTCGGAGGACCACCTCCACCGAGTTGTCTCCGGGACAGAGGAGCACTCATATGCTTCAACACGTTGCCTTTCCAACACCAGCCCATGGTGATGACGACACCCACCGGCACAGTGTGGAGCTACACGCAACGTCAGCCAAGCTGGAACAGAGGCAAATTTAACTTCCTCTAACAAGTGACCCACAAGATTAACCTATCAGCGGTAGATTAAAAAATCTACCAGCGCTATATCTCTATAAAAGTAAGAAAGTTCTAAGTTTCTAAAATGTTCCAAGTTTCCTCATTTGACCGAAAAGTTTGAGAACAATTTGTTTGGAATTAACTTTCATTTATGCATACAGAAACCGTATTTATTCAGTATGCACCCAGGGGCTACTGAGTTCAGCCCACATGGTTAGAGTGGCATTCAAAGCCATACATTCAGAGTACATACCTTTCAACTTCATCAAATGAAAGAGAGGCACTTTTTAGTGCAAATAGTTAAGGCAAAGGACACACCACTGTCATTTGGTTCATCCCACTGATATTTTATTATACTGCCTCATCTCTTTTCTAGTGGTGTTTGAAAACCATTTAAATCATTTTATAGGCTGGATGAAGAGCCTAGTGCAATATACAGTAAACCCTTTTTGAAGTTAACATTTGTTTGTTATGACAATGTTATGGGAGTGTAGAAGAGGCCTATATACACAAAGCCTACCCTGTCTAGCTTTATCTGGTTTCCTGGTTGGCCTTACAGCATTCCTAACAGAAAAAAAAATGTGAAACGAGAAATCTTACATAAGTCTGTAATTTAAGTTGCAATGACAGTATAGTGCTAATATCAGTTTTATCTTATGCCATGTTACCCCTGTTTGTTGGCACTCATCCTCCTAATTATTGAATTTGCCAGTAAAACCTGGGTTGATGGCTTTATTGAAGTGGTACCAATTGCCAGTCCCAGAACTGTCACTTGGGGATGGAAACAAAGACTTGGCCCTGTGTAAACTTTGGCCACAACTACTTTGAGCTTACACAGGGGCCATGCTCCACCTGTAAGCTTTGCTCTGGCCTCCCCCCCCCCCCCCCCCCTCCATGCCTAACTAACCACTGAGTTAATTGTAGAAAAAATATTAATCTAAAAGCCCAAACTGCTAATCTAAATCAATGGTCACATGATGCACCAAGTTCTTAATCTATCTTTCCTTCAGAGGAGGAGGGTCCTTCTTTGGCTGTCATGTTAATGGCTAGGTGATTTGGACACTTTCTATTGGATGTCCAACAGTGGGGTTCTCCCAGGATCCAGAAGACTGCAGATAATTGACAATTACTCCAACCTGGAAATACTATTCTAAATCTATGTGAATCAATCAGCTATTAAATCTACAATTGCTTTATTTGTAGTCTTCGGTAAACTGCAATCCATTTCATGTGTCCCTAATATAAAAAGTCATTCTTACAATAATACAATCCCTTACATGAACCCTTTAAAGCTTTTCTTCCCCCGAAACAAAGTTCAAACCACCCAAAAAAGAAATATATACAGTATATTTCAGTGTTTGGTGGATGCTGGGGAGTTAAACTACTTTCTCTTGGCTGAGTTCCCAGCTATGCACACTCCCTGTGCATATTATTAGGGATTCCCATCATCCTTGGTGGGAATGTCCAGCATTGGGGTTCTCCCAGAATCCAGAAGACTGCAGAGAATTGACAATTACTTATGTAGCGCTGGTAGATTTTTAATCTACCGCTGATAGGTAAATCTTGTGGGTTACTCGTTAGGTGAAGTTAGATTTGCCTCTGTTCCAGCTTGGCTGAGTTGCGTGTAGTTCCACACTGCGCGGTGGGTGTCCTTGTCACCATGGGCTGGTGTTGGAAAGGCAACGTGTTGAAGCGTATGAGTGCTCCTCTGTCCCGGAGACAACTCGGTGGAGGTGGTCCTCCGAGTTGCATTCTGGGAGAGGGTATTTATGGGGCAGACGCCATGTTTAGGGGTTCGTTTTCAGCCAGCTGCTGGCCCTCCTGACCGACAGGTATGCGTTAAGAGTACTACCTCGTGGTCCTCTGTTCCGGAGGCCCACGTCGCTGCGGCGTGTGGGTGGGCCCAGAAGCCTGTCTGGGGCCTACCACAGCAGCAGAGGAACGGTCCTGAGCTGTCTATCCTGAATGAAGAAGCTGGACAACTGAGGAGATCCCAGGGGATGACCCATCATGGGAGGATCATGCAGAGTGCTGGTCTGGAGAGGGGCCTGGTGACTCGGTTGGAGGACGTATCCTGAAGTAATCTTACTGCATAGTACTGCCGGGTTGGCTTAAAGGTTCAAGTGCTGTGTCTGACATTCATCATAAACCATTACATCCTGTGGCAGAGGATCGTACGGGTTTTTGCTCTAAACAAGTCTGTGGCAGAGACTTTTGTTCGTGCTACGTACTGGCTGCTAGGCAAGTGAGAGAGGCCTGTCCAGGCGGGCAAAGATTGAATCCCACAAGGGGAGTGCATCCAACTACAAGTGTTCAATTCCAAATAATGTTCTAAAGAATACTAAGAAAAGGTATTTGAGCTTCCCTGCAACTTTTTCCTTCTGCCTCTTTCCTGTTACTTCCTTTATTACTTGATCATTAAAGCATTGGAAAACATACTCAAGTGTTTGGTGCCTACATCGTCCAGAGGTAAACTCAACGGGACCCTAGACCCGGTGCTGGTGAAACAGAGGTAGCGAGAGTAAAGGTAACAGCCCGCTTTAAACCAGCAGCTCCATCAAGAGTTAGTGCTACACTTAGACTGTAAATTGATTGGCTATTAAAGTTCAGTCCACCCAAAAAATAAATATATACAGTATATTTCAGTGTTTGCTGGATGCTGGAGACTTAAACCACTTGGCAGTTTCTTCTATCTCTTGGGGATTGGTAAGTTCTCTTTGAGTTCCCAGCTTTACACACTCGGTGTGCTAATTATAAGGGATTCCCAACATTCTTGCTGGGTTTTTATCATTATTTTTTATTCTAGCAAATGTAACAGGAGCTGGAACACACAAAGGTGGGCGGGAATACCCAGAATTCCCAGGAGGACAGTTGGGAATTATGGCAGGAATTTGAGAGTAGGTAGGCACAGGGAGACAAAAAAAAAGCCATTATAAAAATATGCCATGTTCATTATATCTAATCAATAGTCACATTTTCATTTTGGAATGGACCATATTTAAATCTTTGCCATTTAAATTGTTTTCTCTACTGCAGAGATCTTTGTTTCCCTAAATCCATTTCGGAACAGGGACTCCATGTTTTCCGCATTGAAAAAATGAAGCTGATCCCGGTGCCACAGGAGAGTCATGGTGTATTTCACTCTGGGGACACCTACCTGCTGGTTCTCAATTCACCCGAAGGCAACAACATCTATGTCTGGAATGGTAAGGCTCAGAGAGACAGAGTAATGGAAAATGAGAAGAATGTGCCTAGCACTTGCTTTCAAGGTCACAGCTTAACAAATTACCGTATACATCACAAATGCTCCAATAATGAATCCTCTTCTTGGCTATAGCCACCAATTGGATTCTTCTTTAGATTTCTTTGAAAACTAATTTTTGCTAGGCGTTTCATTAAAATGCCATGTTCATGGTGGGGAAAGCATAAAAAAGGCACTTAATGGTGTCTTAGCAAGCCACAGCCTACATTTCTCTTTCAAGAAAGTTGCTTTAAGATACAGTGATTTGTTGCGTAACTTTTTTTTACTATTTTTTTTTACTATTTGGTTGTATAGATAATCTTTTTGCATGTTTACTATAGTGTTCCATGATAGAATAATCAAATGATCACACATGTGACACCTGTGACTCTCGTACCTTTTAAAGATTCATTGTTAGCCAACTTATACTGTATATGTAATTTGCAATCTTTTTTTTTTTTGAGAAAATCTGCTGTCAGAATACAGTAGCTCTGCGGTAGGGATTGCCCCATCAACATCGAGTGTGTTGATGGGGAAAATCAAATCATTTTTTTCCATTTATTTTATTATTTTTTGTTTTGTTTTGAGTGAGCTGTCATAAAGTTAATATGTTGTGATATACATAGTCAGTCTGTTTGGAAAAAGACATCCAAGTCCATCTAGCTCAACCAACAAAAGGAAGGAAAAAATAAAAAATAAAAAAATCCTAAAAAAAACCCAAAATCCAATCCTATACCCATAGTTGATCCAGAGGAAGGCAAAGGAAAAAAAAAAAAACAGCAAAGCATGAACCAATTTGCTCCAGCAGGGGAAAAAAATCATTTCTGATCCCCTGAGAGGCAATAGGATATTCCCTAGATCAACTTTACCTATACATTTTAGTATCCTGATCAGTGGCATAACTAGAACCTTCAGGGCCCCGGTGCAAGAAACCATGGAGGGCCCCCATGACCTCCGGCCAGGGCCCTTCCCACTGATCCCAGGGGCAGCAGGACCTGGATAGGAGGGGGAACAAATCCCCTCCATTTTCCTCCTGCAGCCACTGAATGCCTACCAGAGGGAGAGGAGAAGAAGCAGATTTTTCGTGGCTGCAGGAGAAAAATGGAGGGGATTTGTTCCTCTAAATGCCCCCCCCCCCCATCCAGGTGTTCAGGGGCAACATGTGTGCTATTGCAATTGTGACCCCTGTAGTTACGCCCCTGGGATGAGTGGCAGCGGTGTTGGTGGGGGATGGGATCAGTGGTGGTTGGGGAGGGATAGGATCAGTGGCATCGGTGGGGGGTTATGGGATGAGTGCCAGCAGTGAGGGAGAGATGGGATGAGTGGCAGTGGTGGGGGGATGGGATCAGTGACAGCAGTGGTGGTTGGGTGGGGATGGGATGAGTGGCAGCGGTGGTGGTAGGGGGATGGGATGAGTGGCAGCAGTAAGGGGGATGGGATCAGTGGCTAGGGTTGTGGTTGGGGGGGTGGGATCAGTGGTAGGGGGGATTGAATGGGATGAGTGGCAGAGGTGGTGGGGGAATGGGATCAGTGGCAAGGGTGATGGTTGAAGGAGGGTGGGATGGGATGAGTGGTAGTGGAAGGGGGGATTGGATGGGATGAGTGGCAGCGGTGGTGGACATTGGATGAAATGAGTGGCAGCGGTGATGGGAGGATGGGATCCGTGGCGAGGGTGGTGGTTGGGGGGTGGGATGGGCTGAGTGGTGGGGAGTGGAATGGTATCAGTGGCAAGGATGAGATCAGTGGCAGCAGTGGTTGTGGTGGTGTGGGGGGTTCAGGGTAGCAGTGGCAGTAGTGGTGGTGGTGTGGGGGATCAGTGGCAATGGTGGTGGTGGTATCAGAATATCAGTGGCAGTAGTAGTGGTGGTGGTGGTGTGGGGGGGTATCAGTTGCAGTAGTGGTGGTGTGGGGGGTATCAGTGGCGGTGTGCAGGGTATCAGTGGCAGTAGTTGTGGTGGTGTGGGGGGGCTATCAGTGGCAGTAGTGGTGGTGTGGGGGGGTATCAGTGGCAGTAGTGGTGGTGTGGGGATCAGTAGTGGTAGTGGTGGTGGTGTGGGGGGGTATCAGTGGCAGCAGTGGGGGGGGGAATCAGTGCAGTAGTGGTGGTGTGGGGATCAGTGGCAGTGTTGATATAGAGGGATGGGTGCCACTTACTTGCAGATCACTTGGTTCCCCCTCCTTACTGGGTCTTGCTTGGGCGAGCAGAGAGGATGGGCGGGGCCTGTGAGTGCAGGCGGAGCTGGAGAAGATGGGCGGAGCGGGCGGGGACTGTGCCCGTGAGTGCAGGCAGAGAGTATGGGCAGAGAGGATGGGCAAAGCGGGCAGGGACTGTGCCCCTGAGTGCGGGATGAGAGGATGGGTGAAGAGGATGGGCAGAGCCTGTGCAGTGTGCCTGTGAGTGTGCTCGGGGAGGATGGGCGGAGCGGACTCCACATAAATGACTGTAGTGTACACCGTGAGTGTACACTACTGTACTATCTCCCAGGCGGCGGGCCCCCCTACAGTAGCGGAACCCGAAGGCTCAGTCGCAAATGCGACTGGTGCGACCCTGGTAATTCCGCCACTGATCCAGATATATTATGTACATTTAGAAAAGAATCCAGGCCTTTGCTTAAATGAAAAAAAATGTACTAAGCTGGCCAGAACCACCTCTGGAGGGAGTCTATTCCACATTTTCACAGCTCTTACTGTGAAGAAACCTTTCCGTATTTGGAGATGAAATCTTGTTTCCTCCAGATGTAAAGAGTGCCCCCTTGTCCTCTGTGATGACCTAAAGTGAATAACTCAACACCAGGTTCACTATATGGACCACTTATGTATTTATACATGTTGATCATATCCTCCCTTAATCTCCTCTACTCAAGAGAATAAATTGAGTTCCTCTAATCTTTCCCCATAGCAGAGCTCCTCCATGCCTCTTATCAGTTTGGTTGCCCTTCCCTGCACTTTTTCCATTTCCCCGATATCTTTTTTTTTTTTTAAACTGGTGCCCAAAACTGAACTGCATATTGCAGATGAGGTCTTGCTAATGATTTGTACAGAGATAAAATGATATCCCTCTCTGGAATCCATACCTCTCTTAATACAAGAAAGGACTTTGCTCGCTTTAGAAACTGAAGCTTGGCCTTGCATGCTATTATTAAGCTTATGATCTACCAGAACACCCAGATCCTTCCCCACCATTGATTGCCCCAGTTGTACTTCCCCTAGTATATATTATGCATGCATATTCTTAGCCCCCAAGTGCATAACTTTACATTTATCAACATTAAACCTCATCTGCCACATATTTGCCCAATTAAACAGTGCATTGAGGTCGGCTTGTAAGTTGGAGACATCCTATAAGGACGTTATTCAACTGCTTAGCTTGGTGTCATCTGAAAACACTGAAAAGGTACTTTTAATCCCAGACCCTATATCATTTATAAAGATATTAAATAGTAAGGGTCCCAACACTGAACTTTGGGGTACACTACTGATAACCTTAGACCATTCAGAGTATAAATCACTACTCTCTGAATTCTGTCTTTTAGTCAGTTTTCTATCCATTTACAAACTGATATTTCCAGGCCTGTAGACTTTACC
Organism: Lithobates clamitans; assembly: GCA_037952925.1. Lineage (NCBI taxonomy): Eukaryota > Metazoa > Chordata > Amphibia > Anura > Ranidae > Lithobates > Lithobates clamitans. Next base: position 4,668,422 of record JBBGZY010000168.1, on the reverse strand, counting down.
TTACACATGAGCCGTGTGTGGGGAACTGTGTCAAACACTTTTGCAAAATCCAAGTATATCCCATCCACAGCCACCCCTCTGTCCAAAGTTTTACTTACCTTCTCATAAAAAGAAATCAGATTTGTTTGACAACTTATGTCTTTCATGAATCCATGCTGTCTGTTAAAAAAAAAAATTCCAGCAAGAACTCATCTATGTGGTCTTTTTATGAAACTCTCCAGTATCTTCCCGAATATAGAAGTTAAACTAACAGGTCTATAGTTACTTGGTCAAGACTTTGAATCCTTTTTTTAAAAATAGGCACCACATTTGCCTTATGCCAATCCAGTGGTAGTATTCCAGTCATTAAAGAATCCCTGGGAGACGTTTTACGGTGATTAAAACTAGGACAAATATATTTAAAGAGAGCTCCTTTCCCAGGGCTTTTAAGACTATCAATGTAGGAATGAAATGAAAGAGGTCACATAGTCTTAATGTATTGTCTTGTCTAGTTTTTATTATGAGGACACTTTTTTTTTTATATTTTTATTATACATATATATATTATATATATATATATATATATATATATATATATATATATATATATATATATATATATATATATATATATATATATTTGGGGTATAATTAAATCCTGTGTGGTAAATGCATGGTTGATAATTGATAATAAATCTTATCTCATCCTAAAAATTAGAAACAATGGCTTTGAACTGACAGAGCTCAATTCTTTTAGGGCTCATGGGTGTATGACATCTATTCCAGGTGCTTTATCCACCTTTATTTTTCTCTAAATATTTCTGGTCACTGTTACCCAGATGTTCTTTTATATGACCATTAGCAATAAGCTCTGCATGGTTGAGATTACCAGGTCCAGCAGAGCATTGTTCCTAGTTGGGGCCTCTATGAATTGTACCACAAAATCGTCTTGTAATAGGTTTGTACAATTTTTGCCCATTAACTGTTCCTGCAGTGCCATTACTCCAGTCAATTTCCGGGTAGCTAAAATCCCCCATTATTATCACTGTCCCAGTCCTTTCTATCTGTGCAAGGGAATGACCTCCTCATTACCCTGGGTGGCCTATAACAAACTCCAATGATTACCTTTGTAGTACGCACCACCATGTACAGTTCACCCATTCTGCTTCAGCCTCATTACTCTCCATCAACTAGGTCCTCATTCACACTTGCTTTTCACATAGAGGCAGACACCTCCCCCCCCTCCATTTACCATGTCTTTCCAAAAGAGAGCATAGCCAGTAATATTAATAGCGCAGTCATGAAGAATGAAGCCAAGATTCAGCAATACCAATTGAATCATAGTTCTCTGCATGCACCAAAGCTTCCAACTCACCTATTTTGTTTGGCAGAATGCTTGTGCATTGTCACATTTTGCACACATAAAATGTACTTCTGCTTCATCACACGTCTTAACTCTTGGTTTTGTCCACATACAGGAAATGGAACAACGGTTGACGAAAAGGCAGCTGGAGCCATCTACAGCTCTCAGCTTCACATGCATATGGGTGAGAAGCCTACTCAGAACCACGAGACGCAGGGACACGAAAGTGTAGAGTTCATGTCTTTATTCCCACGGGGGGTGACGTATTTGGTAAGTAAGCACCTTTTTGTTCAAGTATTTCTTGGGGTTTATTGAAGCTCAGTCTTTGGTACACTAAGATTTATTAGTGTAGCACCCTCCTAGGTAGAGTTGGGCAAACTGTTCGAGCCGAGTAAAAGTTTGGCCCCAACAGCGCATGTTCACCCGCAGAGTGCCCCACAATGCACTGCAATCTAAGCCCTGATAGGGCAAAGCTTTGCCCAATCGGGCACAGTGAATAGCTGGTTGTTTAGGAGTGCGCCAGGAAGCCGGCCACAGCATCCTTGACAATGAATGAGTCATCAGCTGTCCACAGGCTTCCCTGATGGCAGCTGAATGGGAAAAAAAAAATTGGCGGCAATAGAAAAATATTACAAAAACGGTGTGGAGGTCTCCCCAATCCATACCAGGCGGTCTCCCCCAATCCATACCTTCGGGTCCGATATGGATTATAGGGGGAACCCCACACCAACATTAGAACAAAAACCCACATTGAGTCCCCCCAAAATCTATACCAGACCCTTACCCGAGCTTGCAGCCTGGCAGGCCAGAAAAGGGGGACCATACCAGGTCACATGCCCTCAACATGGGGGAGTTCTTTGGAGCAGGAGAGGGGCTCTGCCCACCCCCCTGCCCCAAAGCACCTTGTCCCAATGTTGATGGGGACAGGGGCCTCTTCCCCACAACCCTGGGCTGTAGTTGTGGGGGTCTGCGGGCAAGGGGCTTATCAAAATCAGGGGGCCCCCAGATTCTGCCTCCCTATATGAATGAGTATGGGATCTACATCGTTGGACATTGTTTTTTTTTTTTTTTTAAACGTAATTGTCAAAAACTGTGTGTTTTTATTCCTTTTCAAAACTTTCCTGGCCTGCATGCTCGGATAAGGGTCTGGTATGGATTTTGGGGGGGACCCCACGCCGTTTTTATTTTGCTGTGGGGTTACCCTCAAAATCCTTACAAAACCCAAAGGGCCTGGTATAGATTGGGGGGGACCCCCACCCCATTTTTTTTTTTTGCTATTGGCGGCAATTGAAATGTCTTTTTTTTTCCTTTATAAATGGCAGTTTTTCTGCAGCAGGTTCTATACAAGGTACTGATGCGCCACTTTACAGGCAGACTAAGGGACTAAGGGGGACCCCCCCCCCCCAGGCACTATACTTACGGCATTTTTCAATTAATTTTTTTCACTTTAAGCATCTTGTAAATCGCTGCTCCTGTAAAATCTTTAAAATCTGTATTTTTTTTTTTGCATTGATGCATGTCCCACAGGGCAGTACCCGGGCCCCCATACCCTTTTTTCGGCCCAACTCTACTCCCTAGGTAGGTGCGAGGATGAATGTAGAATCGTTTTTCATTTTCTGCTTAACCGAGAGACAGCTAGGTAAATTGAATTGCTGTCTGCTTAACAGAGAGTGGTGATCAGCTAGTGTAGTCTGCTCAGTGTGCTCTGGTGCTGCTCATGCGGTCTTGAAGTTAAACTGGAAAGTGCTGGATAATAGGCATATATTATGCAGATGGGAGCATGAATATTCATACAGCCTGGGAAATTACAAGGGGAGGTGTCCCTATGCATGCTAGGTGCCTGTATTTATCTTCTAGGAGCACATGGGATCTTGGTCTTTCCTAGCATAGGATTGCATTAAGCTTTTTATTTTTTAGGCTTTCTTTCCTCTAATTTCATTGGTGATCCAGCAAGTAAGTCTGTTCCTTTTCAAAAGAACAAGCTCTCTTGCAGATGTATCAGTAACAGGGATGATACAAACCATTTACTACTGACAGGTGTGCTTGCATAGATCAGCTTTTATTTTTATCCCAAAAGGAAAAAACTGTTTGCTGTCACTAATTATAAAGTATTAGCTGCAGTTTGGCGTCAATTTGTTAGTGTATCTAAATCTGCTAGTACGTCCAACACTCCACTTCCCACCAGACTGGCAATTCTGCTATTCTAATGTGCCCCCCGTGGTCCTTCATCCAGAGGGGAGGCACTCTAATACAGGAGGTATGTTACTGGCATTGGTGTGTGCAGCCTATTGCATTAGGGTATGCACCCCAAAGCTCAAACACACGTGTGTGTCATACACACCCCCTTTATAAATAAATGTAACTAAACATTTTAAAATGTATTAAAACATGGATAGTGTCAGTAGGGCAGTGGACAGCATCGGTAGACCGGTTTTATCAGTTGGCAGAGGGCAGTGTCAGTAGAGCAGTGGATGGTGTCGTGAGAGCAGAGATTTGTGTCAGTAGGGGAGTGGACAGTGTCAGTAGTTAATTTTATTATTATTAATTAATTTATAATTTATTTTTTTTCACAATTTTTTTTTTTTTTAGGAGCCCTGTTGGGAGGCAAGGATTCCCCATTCCCTTCTCTGCAGCCTCAGCTACCCTGCACAGCGAAGGAATGGGAGGTGCTCTGTGCTGAACTTTGCTATACTTCAGTTCTGAATAAACACAGTGAGTGATTAGTACCGATCACACACTGTGTTCATTCAGAAAAGGAAGGGTCGGTAAATGACATGGTAAATGGTACAACAAAGGCAAAATTTTCCTGTACATACACTGAGCAAAATTATAAACTCAACACTTTTGTGTTTGCCCCTATTTATTGTGAGCGGAACTTGAAGGTCTACGACCTTTTCTATGTACACAAAAGGCCTCTTTCTCTCAAATATTATTCACAAATCTGTCTAAATCTGTTAGTGAGCACTTCTCCTGTGCCGAGATAATCCATCCATCTCACAGGTGTGGAATATCAAGATGCTGATTAGACAGCATGAGTATTGCACAGGTGTGCCTTAGCCTGGCCACTCTAAAAGGTGCAGTTTTATCACATAGCACAATGCCACAGATGTCGTTTTGAGGGGACATACAATTGGCATACTGACTGCAGGAATGTCCACTAGAGCTGTTGCCCTTGAATTAAATGTTCATTTCTCTACCATAAGCAGTCTCCAGAGCAGTGTTTCTCAACTCCAGTCCTCAAGGCGCCCCAACAGGTCATGTTTTCAGGATTTCCCTCAGATGAAACGGCTGTGGTAATTACTAAGGCAGTGAAACTGATCAAATCACCTGTGCAAATCAATGGAAATCCTGAAAACATGACCTGTTGGGGCGCCTCGAGGACTGGAGTTGAGAAACACTGCTCCAGAGGCATTTCAGACAATTTGGCAGTACATCCAACCGACTTCACAACCGCAGACCACGTATAACCACGCCAGCCCAGGACCTCCACATCCAGCATCTTCACCTCCAAGACCAGCCACCCCGACAGCTGCTGCAACAATCGGTTTGCATAACCAAAGAATTTCTGCACAAACTGTCTCAGGGAACTCATTTGCATGCTCATGGTCCTCATCGGGGCCCCGACCTGACTGCAGTTAGTCGTCGTAACCAACTTGAGTGGGCAAATGCTCACACTCGATGGCGTCTGGCACTTTGGAGAGGTGTTCTCTTCACGGATGAATCTCGGTTTTCACTGTACAGGGCAGATGGCCGACAGCATGATTTCAAAATTATGGATCGAGTGGCCCATGGTGGCAGTGGGGTTATGGTATGGGCAGGCGTATGCTATGGACAACTAACACAGGTGCATTTTATTGATGGCATTTTGAATGCACAAAGATACCGCGACGACATCCTGAGGCCCATTGTTGTGCCATTCATCCACAACCATCACCTCATGTTGCAGCATGATAATGCACGGCCCCATGTTACAAAGGATCTGTACACAATTCCTGGAAGCTGAAAACATCCTAGTTTTTGCATGGCCAGCATACTCACCGGACATGCCACCCATTGAGCATGTTTGGGATGCTCTGGATCGGCCTATACGACAGCGTGTTCCAGTTCCTGCCAATATCCAGCAACTTCGCACAGCCATTGAAGAGGAATAGACCAACATTCCACAGGCCACAATCAACAACCTGATGAACTCTATGCAAAGGTGATGTGCTGCACTGCGTGAGGCAAATGGTGGTCACACCAGATACTGACTGGTTTTCGTTGATCTTTGCGTTCAGCTCATGATAAATAGGGGCAAACACAAAAGTGTTTTTCGTTTTAGAATTTTGCTCAGTGTAGTTACATTGTAGTGTAGATCAGGAAATAATGTGCATGTGACCTTTTTGTAGCCATGCCTTTAAGGGCCATACGTTCAGTGTGTTGCAGAGTTTTTGTTCTTTTTCATTGGATCATTTTGTAGACTATCTAATCTATCTAATCTATCTAATCTATCTAATCTATCGAATCTATCTATCGTAGATTTTTCAATCTACCGCTGATAGGTGAAGTTAGATTTGCCTCTATTCCAGCTTGGCTGAGTTGCGTGTAGTTCCACACTGTGCCGGTGGGTGTCGTTGTCACCATGGGCTGGTGTTGGAAAGGCAATGTGTTGAAGCGTATGAGTGCTCCTCTGTCCCGGAGACAGCTCGGTTGAGGTGGTCCTCCAAGTTGCATTCTGGGAGAGGGTATTTATGGGACAGACGCCATGTTTAGGGGTTCGTTTTCAGCCATCTGCTGGCCCTCCTGGCAGACAGGTATGCGTTAGGAGTACCACCTCGTGGTCCTCTGTTCCGGAGGCCCACGTCGCTGCGGCGTGTCGGTGGGCCCAGAAGCCTGTCTGGGGCCTACCACAGTAGCAGAGAAATGGTCCTGAGCTGTCTTTCCAGAGTGAAGAAGCTGGACAACCGAGGAGATCCCAGGGGCGGACCCGTCATGGAAGGATCATGCAGAGTGCTGGTCTGGAGAGGGGCCTGGTGACTCGGTTGGAGGACGCATCCTGAAGTAATCCTACTGCATAGTACTGCCGGGTTGGCTTAAAGGTTCAAGTACTGCGTCTGACATTCATCGCAAACCAATACATCCTGTGGCAGAGGATCGTACGGGTTTTTGCTCTAAACAAGTCTGTGGCAGAGACTTTTGTTCGTGCTACGTACTGGCTGCTAGGCAAGTGAGAGAGGCCTATCCAGGCGGGCAAAGATTGAGTCCCACGAGGGGAGTGCATTCAACTACAAGTGTTCAATTCCAAAGAATGTTCTAAAGAATACTAAGGAAAGGTATTTGAGCTTCCCTGCAGCTTTCCTTCTGCCTCTTTCCTGCTACTTCCTCTATTACTTGTTCAATAAAGCATTGGAAAATCTACGCAAGTGTTTGGTGTCTACATCGTCCAGAGGTGTCGAGAGTGACAGTAACAGCCCGCTTTAAACCAGCAGCTCCATCGAGAGTTAGTGCTACATATATATCATATAAATCTATATCTATTATATATATATATATATATATATATATATATATATATATATATATATATATATATATATATATATATATATATATATATATATAATATCATAACAGAAGTAACTTCAAAAGAAGAAAAGGAAACGGAGCACACAGTGTAAAAAATAATGGCTAACGCTCTTCATAATACGAATAAACTTTACTGTTTACAAAAATGTTTTTCGTTGCATCTTTTTCTGGGTCATACTTTGTTTCTGATCACGTGCAGTCTTTCCCATTCACTTTATCATGTATGAATACTGTACATATTAAGCAAAAATTGTTAGTTCTGTTCACCAACAAGAAAAATACTCTAGATCGACCCTTCATTCTGATAACGTGTTTTTTTTGTTTTGTTTTTTGGTCGATTTTTATAGTGTGTACCCAGTTCCTTCTACCCCCAATGTCTAATGCTTGTGTCCCTTTTGAATATTATTGATAGATAAAACTTCTAGAGAATAGGGAACAACGCCCATTGAAAAGCTAGCAAAACAGTGCTATCTACATTACTAACCCCGAACAATCTGCTGAGAGTGTTTTTTTTATGTTTTCCTGTACAACCCCTTTAAGCTATTTTTTTTTTCAGCCTTTCACTGTTACTTTGTATGCTTTTATCACAGGAAGGAGGGGTCTCCTCAGGTTTCCAGCGTACAGAAAAGGACACAGTGGCCCCTACCCACCATCTTTACCATGTGAGCGGTCGCAAACACATTCGTGCAATTGAGACAGACCTAACATGGGACAGCTTCAACACAGGCGACTGCTTCATCCTGGACACAGTAAAGGTATTATTTTTTTTTTTTTGCAGGAGGAAGTCTAGTTCAACTGAAAGTCATTTAGATAGCGAAAATTTTGAAGTCACTAAATAGTAGCAAAATTAATACCACCTGTTCTGGTAATGGGAGGGTAGCATATGTGTATGACTAAACACTCCGTTACATTGCCTGATTGATAGGCTTGGTTGTCAATCTAGGAGCAAAGCAAGGAAAGCTCCTTTGGATCATGAAACAGTTCAGTTTGACTAAGAAAAGGCATAATGAGAGGGAGAAGAGGTCTTCATGTTCTTCCTGTCAGAGGCATTGGACACCATAAAGTTCCAATTCCAAAGCTGGCCATACATTAGTAGAATTGTGCATTCTTAGAATGTCCCTTCTTGCCATCATTGAGTCAACTAATTATTTTTTTTCCAAACCCCTTACAATTTAGTTTGGATCTGCTATTTGCATGTAATCCCAGACCTATTATAGAGGTTTGATTACAATATGTATGATTTTTTTTCCTGAACAAAAACAACATTCGCAGTTAGCATTTTGGTCATTTGAGAAGCATTTTCTATCCTGCTCCTTCAAATTTTTTCATCACTACAGTTGAAAAAGGATATCAGTTGACCCTGAATGAACATTCTGAAAATGATCATTTTTGTACAAAATTTTACTAATGTACAGAAAGCTTAAGGAATCTAAGACAGAGCTTTCCTCCAAGATCTCTTATCAAGGAGAGAACTGGGCTGGGGGGCATTTGTCTTTTTGGCTAGTACTAATAAGCTTTGTTGGGCTGGTGGCCCAGAGAGGAGATCCTTTACAAACCAGACATTAATTAAAGTAGGACCCAAAGTAAGTGGACATTATATAGCTACAGTCTGACTTATTGTTCAGACCTATGATCACAGTGCATGTCAGTCTTCCAGCACCAACTTCCCTTTCTGCTCTAAGATATAATGCAATCAAATGCCAAGAGCCTTTAATGAAAGTAATACTGGAAGATGTGTGTTGCAAATGAAGAAGAACAGAGGGATATGGTTTCAAAAGAGGAACTGTCAGTCACTCTAAAAGAGGAACCTTTTAAGGAGCTATGGTTTAAGATATGAAAGTGGTCACGGACCTTAGATAGCAGGTGTTCAAGCACAATTCAACCATCAGGAGAGGGCCTTTTCTTCATGAATAAATGATATAAGTTCAGGTCACCCAGGCATTCATGTTTATGATAAAGAAGAGGCTATAGAACAGGGGTTACCGAACTATGGCCCTCCAGTTGTTCAGAAACTACAATTCGCATCATGCCTAGTCATGTCTGTGAATGTCAGAGTTTTTTACAATGCCTCATGGGATGTGTAGTTTCGCAACTGTAGGAGGGCCACAGTTTCAAGATCCCTGAAAGAATAGAGAAGAAAACAATAGTACACGTCTTAACTTTCTGAAATGATAGAGAAGTTTTTTTTAGCACATGGTAACTTGGCTTTTCTAGATAGCAGATGTAGAAATATTGAGGTTGTATAAAAAGCTAGTGCAGCATAACACTTTTGGTAATAAATTAGTACATAATATATATATATGTATAAATCCGGCAACTGAGACTGCACAAGTGGCAGAGGGATCTGGTCTCAAAAGGAGCGTTCCTTCCAAATGAGGGTTAGTTGGGAGCAATGCAATAGTGCTTGGACTGGGATTTCAAACTTCTCTGATTGAACTTTCCCTTTATGATTGATTGAGCTAGGCTTCTCAGTAGACCTCTTAAGTTATAGCCTAGAGTGACATGACTATCCTAGCTTCAAATTTTGGTGGCCACTTCTAGTTAAAGTCTTACACACCCGAATGTCAGCTTAACCCCCCCCCCCACCACCACCACCACCACCACCACCTTTTCCTTGTATATTTGCAACTCCCATATTTGTCACAACCCACCCAGAGCTGAAGTCCATCTCCAGCTAACTTGCTCCTATCTCGCTGTGTGCTGGGACATAAGTCAGAGCATGCATGCTTTTGATTGTGCCAATACACTACTTGTGTGGAACAGTACATGTGTCCTATATGAGTTTGAATTGTAATGCCGCGTACACACGACCAGACTTGCCAACGGGCTAAACTCGGTCGGCATTTCCGACGGAGAGATTTAGAACATGTTCTATATCTGAATCCGTCGGAAGTGCCGACAGAAAAAGTCCGATGGGGCATACACACGGTCGGAATGTCCGACCGAAAGCTCCCATCGGACTTTTTCTGTCGGGAAGTCAGGCCGTGTGTACGCGGCTTTAGAGGTGAAAAAAATTTAAGTCCAGGCGTAGTGACCAGTTGAGAAGACATTTGCTAGTGCCATAAAATTCCAACGAGATTGGGCAGTAATTATCTTATGCCTGTCACCAGCAAGAATTGACAATAAATGTCTGATGTCAGGTTCACATGTGACCAGTGTGCTCATCGCATGTGACATGGTTTAGTGAAACTTTTGCTGCTTCTCTCCTAGGCTGTCCTCATCCTCTTCAGCTGGACAGTGTACTTAGCTCTTCTCTATTGTCTGAAGTCGATCCTTTCACTTTCTCTCCCCTTTCTACAATATACCAGGTAATACTTTTTTGTGTTCCATCCTTTCCCTTCCATATTGCACCTTTTACTCGAAGGTAGGCTTAACAGGAAGTGGTCAGGTCACACAATACGAATGCTATAGCATATATGCAATTAAAATGCATTTCCACCCCATACTGTTTTCTAGTTTTAAACTGGGGAGGGATAGAATGTCATTTGCCAGTGCAGATTCCAGTAGTGACAACAGGTGATCCTGCACTGCATTCTCTGGCCAAACTGATCACCTCTTTGTGACATTATCATGATGCTACAGTTTCTTATCCTGAAATGGCTCTACAACCAACCAGCTGAACAACCAATATGAAATGTCCACATCACCCAAGAAGTGATGTGAACACCTGAAGTAGGGCAAGAAGCAGGGAAGAAGACAAGGAACCTGGCTTGTCACAGAACTAAAGATTTGAGTGAGTATTTAAGGCATAAAGTTTAGTTAAAATCTAACTAAACGCAAAAACTTTTTTTTAGTTTTCGCAGAAAAAAAAATAGCAAATTAATTAAATAATATAACATATACAATTGCGTCACAAGTCATATTGTAATTGAATGTTATTAAAAAATGACCTTTCCTTTTAAAATCTGCAGCTCTGTAGTTTTCAGTAAAATGCAATATGGCTACCTGGAGGTGTTCTGTACACCGAATGTGTACAGAACGCCTCCCGAGAAACATAATATACTGCTTGTGTGATTGGCTCACCAATTTTCCCAATAAGATACAAGTCAGATTTCGGGCATCCTCTGCAACAAAATGTCATTTTTGGTGATATACTCACAATAGGAAATCGTGTCTAAAGGGATGCAGACCCTGCACTTTTCTCAGAGCCCTGCAGGTGCAGCAGGTGATTGATAATTAGGAAACCAATCCCATACAAATTAATTCTGCAAATGACAAACAGGGATTTCTTTAGAATAACAAAAGGTAGGAATCTTCAACAAAGTTTGTTAAAATCCTTGCCATGTTCACAAATCACCCAGAGGGGAATGTTTTTTCTCAGCAAACGTGAAGTTACTCTTTAAAGAATATCTGTACTGAAATAAACGTGGGGGGTGCCCTTGCTTATTTACTTCTGAAAATGCTACATGCCTGATGCTCCCTAGCTTTAGTAGTTTGAGACTCTGACTTGAAACAAAAAAAAAAAAAAAAAAAAAAAGATTAATTAAGAATTAAGTCAGAGTATATTCATAATACCTAAACTGAATATTTTCATAATTTACTAAAGCAATTGATTCAACAGGACAGCCCAGAGACTAATATATTGTAAAAGGAGAGGTCAGCAGTAGTAGGCTCAATATTTCTTCCCTGCAGGTTTCCCTTCATGCAGGCAGGCCAGTGGGTGCTGCATTTGCAGTCAAGCTTAAAGGTAAGAGCCCTTTCACACTGGGGCGGGGGCGTTGTCGGCGGTAAAGCGCCGCTATTGTAAGCGGCGCTTTACCGTCGGTATTTGGCCGCTAGCGGGGCGGTTTTACCCCCCCTGCTAGCGGCCGAGAAAGGGTTAAAACCACCGCAAAGCGCCTCTGCGGAGGCGCTTTGCCGGCGGTATAGCCGCGCCGTCCTATTGATTTCAATGGGCAGGAGCGGTATATACTCCGCTCCTTCACCGCTCCGAAGATGCTGCTGACAGGACTGATGAAAACACGTGACTCCCTGTGTCGAAGACGCGTAGGGGAGGGGCCAGGACGGAGCGATCAGCACAGAGCTGGGTTGTGGATCTCTCATACCCCGCAGCACGCCGATTAGCGTTTTTGGATTTGTAATGTATGGTGCACACTAGCACCTTATAAATGTGAGTACCCCAGTGTGGGGATTGGGTGTAATTTTAAATAAAATATTTAGCGGTATTACACTATATAGCCCTTTTCTTTTTTTGGTATGGTGTTTGTGGAGCCATAGAGAGTCTGCTTGGAGAATCATCTGGTATCAATCATTGAGCCCAGGGGTGGCTCCACAGCGTGTATTGACGCAGCTGAACACTGTGTCACCTGCTCTAAGGTGAGCGCAACCACATTGGGGGTCACCGAGGCACATCATGGCATGATTTGGGCACTTTGATTCAGCACTGGAACTTTCTCTGAAGCACTATTATACTACTACATATTTCCTTTTGGAACTTATCACTGCACAATTGCTGTGTTGGAAGATTTTTCACAAATAAGGACGATTGTAGTCTTCAATATCACTCATTACACATGTGGTTTATTTATCTACTTATTTCACCTAGCACTTTATAATCACAGTGGAGTTTTGCATGTGATATATGTATAGTATATCTTTTATTGTGCACAATTTTATTCAAGCATTAATGTTTTGCTGTTTTCGTTTATTTATTTATATATACAGAGGTGTTTTCAGATCCATATTGATTTATTTATTATATGATTTCAGATACTTATTATTTGCACATCACACTTTATTGTACATGGCACCTTGCTGCACTTGTGACATATTTATTTATTCAAGTATGCAAAGTTGATCTTAGATCCATATTATCTGCACATTGCACTTTAGATTTATTTATATGACACCACTAGGGTGTATGGATACATAAATATATTCCTAAGCGCAACGCAATTTTTTGTTTATATAGGACTTTTTTTTTCCGTCCTGCCAGCGCATCGCTCCAGTGTGAAAGCCCTCGGGGCTTTCACACTGGAATGAAAGCAGCGGCACTTTCGGGTCAGTTTGCAGGCGCTATTATTAGTGCAATAGTGCCTGCAAACCGCCCCAGTGTGAAAGGGCCCTTAGAGCAGTTTGTCCACAATGCTGCTGTCCTCTGCCGCTGGAACCCTTTTTACTGCATATTTAAATTCCTGATATTCAGATGCTCCTTATTTGGTTATTAAAGGGGAAACTTACCCAGATTCAGTTATGGGTGATTACCAGCACATTGAATTAGTTCTTATTACATCAGTTTTGGGACCTGTACTGCACTAGAGGGAAAAAAAACGGCAATCAGAATAGTTGCAAGTGTCAATGACAAATTTTTTCCTTCTATTTTGATCTCGCGCAGCCCCAAATATATTAATTCCATACGTGAAACACTGCATATATATATACTTGACAACGTAAACGTTGACTATTTGTTCTAACTCGTGCAATGGCATCACTAAGGGGGGCCAGAGGGGGCCCTGACCAAAATTATGCTAGGCCCCACCATCTGCCCCCCCCCCCCCAATTAAAACACATTTTTGTTCCTAGATGTAGCGGGTGCCCTTGCTGGGCTTGCCGCTGAGTGACACAGGCTCTCCTGAGAGGCAGAGCGTCCTAACAGCTCCTGCGGGGGATTTCTCCCCGTCCCTCTTTCCTCGCTGACACTGTGCAATTCTGCATGTATAATACGAGTTACTCATGTTATGACTATTTAGAACAGTGGTCTCCAAACTTCAGTCTGGGGGCCGGATGCAGCCCTTTGCTTGCCTTTATCCTGTCCTTGGGCATTATTCCTCCCATTGATGGGAGTTACTATTCTGCCAATTGACATCAACAATGAGGCAACATTTCTGCCACTGATGCCAGGTATGGGAAACTATTCCTCCCACTGATGCCAGGGATGGGACACTATTCCTCCCACTGATGCCAACAATGGGGCACTTTTCCTCCCAATGATAGCAATGATTCCTTCCAATGATACCAGGGATGGGACACTATTCCTCCCACTGATGCCAACAAAGGAGCACTATTCCTCCCAATGATAGCAATGATTGGGCACTATTCCTCCCCCTAATACCAAATGTAACAATTTTTTTTTCCCACTGATGCCAGGAACATGTCCCCTTCTGCTGGCCACAGTCCAGCCCCCTAGAGTCTGAAGGACAATGAACTGGCCCTTTGCTTAGAGAGTTTGGAGACCCGATTTAGAAGAATAAAAGGAATAAATTAAGATTACTAAAATATCTTTCCTCACCAATTCAGATTATCTACGTCTGGTCGGGATCTCAGTCAAACATGATGGAGAAGAACCGTGCAAGAGATTTGGCCTATCAAATACGAGATAGTGAAAGACGTGGCGCTGCAAAAGTGGAAATTTTACAGGAAGGGGAAGAACCTGAGGAAATGGTTCAGGTACATTTGTCTGTCTTAAACTTATACTGGAGGACAGTGGCGGCTGGTTGTTGTTTGGGGAGGTCAGCAACCACCCACCCCCCCCACGGCACCTCAAACACCCCCATCCCCCCCCCACTGCTGTCTGCCGGTCGGTCCACCGGCACTTAACCCATCTAGGCAGCGGCGCTGATTGGAGCACCAGGCAGCAGCAGGGATCGGGCATCCAAGGAGCAGCGGGGATCAGGGCACCAGGCAGCAGTGGGGATCGGGCATCCGAGGAACGGCAGGGATTGGGGCACCAGGCAGCAGGGGGTCGCACATCGGCCAGCAGCTCTTCTCCTCCTCACTTCTGCGGTGTGTCTCCTTCCCTCCTCCTAGATGTTCAATAGGAGCGCATGTCCTTTCAGCCAATCGGGTGATGGGTATCAGACCCATTTCCCGATTGGCCAGGAGGAGATCCAGTGTTGCAACAGCAAAGATTCATTCGCTGTTGCAATACACCTGGGTGGGCTCCAGACGCAATGCTTTGCGCCCCGAGCCCATCCTATTTTGAAGCCTATTAGAGCCTCTGGCTCTAATCAGTGCTTCAAAAAAACACACCCCCTGCCCACCCCTGCCATAGGAATTCATTCACCCAGCGTCCTAAAAGGGGCCGCGTGCATGGATGGGGGGGGGGGGGGGGTCGGCACCTGTGCGCCCACAATGGACGGGCCGCCCTTGCTAGAGCTCTTATTAGAACACCCAATGTAGCTGGGCAACAGGACACCATCTGAATAGAGTTTGCATGTTCTCCCTATGCTTGTGTGGGTTTCCCTTGTGTACTCTGGTTTCTTCCCACATGCCAAAGACATGCTGGAAGGTTAATTGGATCCCATCTAAATTGGCCCTATCACTGTGTGCATATGCATTTAGGGACCTTAGACTCCTTGAGGGCAGGGACTGATGTGAATGTACAATATATAAAGCACTGTGTAAATTGTAGGTGCTATGTAAAAGCCTATAATAAAAAATAAAGTTAAAAGGTGGATTTCAATGGCATGTATTGAGCCCCACAGTATGCTTTATTCTGGCACAGCAGCCCAGATTGCTAGTGCTGTAAAACAGAATGTTCCTACTTGACTCCCCTGCCAGAACACAGGCAGGGGAGTAGACAGGCTGCAACAGTGGGAGTGTGGCCTGATTCTGCGCACTCTGGGTGATCAAGACCCCAGTAAAACATTATCAAAATATATATATATATATATATATATATATATATATATATATATATATATATATATATATATATATATATATATATATATATATATATATATATATATGCGGCTGATGGGTTTTGCATTGCGAGTGACTGTGACTTTTAAGCATTTCTGCGTGTGCCACATAGGGCGGTCCATTCACTTGAATTTAAACTTATTTTATCTTTCTTCGTCTTGAATATGATGCAGATTCTGGGACAGAGGCCGGTGACGCTGAAAGAAGGGAGCACACAGGACGACAAGGAGGCGGATGAGATTCACACCAGGGGAGCTGTACTCTACCAGGTAAGTGTTTCTCACACCAAATATTTTTTTTTTCTGTCTTTATGATAGGAGCACAAGTCATTCACATAGTTTTGCACGTTAGGAAAAAGGGAATTGGTGGCTTTTATGCCCCATACACACGATCGGACTTTCCGACGGGAAACGTTGGATGTGAGCTTGTTGGCGGAAAGTCCGACCGTGTGTATGCTCCATCGAACATTTGTTGGCGGACTTTCCGCCATCAAGTGTTGGCTTGCAATTAGTTTTGTTTCAAATTTGTTTTGAAAAAAATACATCAGCTTTGTTTGGGTGGAGTATCACACGACTGCGCAATTTTCAGTTAAAGCGTTGCAGTGCCGTATCGCAAAAAAATGGCCTGGTCATTAAGGGGGCAAATCTTCCGGTCCTCAAGTCGTTAAACCTCATTTGCCACTTAGTTGCCCAAATAGACAGTGCATTGAGGTCAGCTTGTAAATTGGAGACATCTGTAAGGTCGCTATTCCACTGCATAGCTTGGTGTCATCTGCAAAGAAAGAAACGTTCATTTTAATCCCAGACCCAATATCATTTAAATTATTTTAAAAAAGTAAGGGTCCCAGCACTGAACCTTGGGGCACACCACTGATAACCTTACACCATTCAGAGTAAGAATCATTAACCACTACTCTCGGAATTTGTTATTTTTTTAGCCAGTTTTCTATCCATTTACAAACTGATCTTTCCAAGCCTGTAGACTTTACCTTACACATGAGCCGTGTGTGGGGAACTGTGTCAAACGCTTTAGCAAAATCTGAGTATACCACGTCCACAGCCACCCCTCTGTCCAAGGTTTTACTTACCTCTTCATAAAAAAAAATCAGGTTTGTTTGTCAACTTCTGTCTTTCATGAGTCTATGCTGTCTGTTGCGTAAAATAATATGTAAACTTTACCTGTACAACACATGGATGTGGTAACTACGATGTCTTTAACTTTTGCATAATAAAATTTGGAATTTTCTATTATATACTTAGTGAGCAGAACCAACAAAACCGAAACATATGTTCTTTTGTAGTCCCTTTGCTACAACACATTCTGTTATCTCTGGATTATCATTTTAACATGAAGGTTTCATGATTAACTCTGTGTATACATTTTTTTTTTTTGTTAATATCACAGAATGTTTGAATTTCCCACTTTTGCAACAGGTATTTTTTAAAGCCCATCTCTGGGCAAAAAAAAATATTTTTTGTCTTAATCTGTTGAACAGTGGTAAAACTTCCAATTGAAAATTAAATTTTTTTACTGTAACATTCACCTTCTGTACAAAAACGGTAAAATGTTACATTGCGCCTTCACCTGACATTTCCTCAACCTATTTAAAGAGGAGTTCCACCCTCTTTAAAAGTCAGCAGCTACAAATACTGCAGCTGCTGACTTTTAATTGGACACTTACCTGTCCCTGGGTCCAGCGATGCGGGGGATCGA
The DNA here is from genome assembly GCA_037952925.1 of Lithobates clamitans. Classification (NCBI taxonomy): domain Eukaryota; kingdom Metazoa; phylum Chordata; class Amphibia; order Anura; family Ranidae; genus Lithobates; species Lithobates clamitans. The sequence continues at coordinate 4,651,159 of JBBGZY010000168.1, read as the reverse complement.
AGCCCCGCTCGTCTCCCCCTCCGCTCGTCGGCGCCGGCATTTCAACTGTGGGCGCCGGGCTGTGGCTTCACAGCCTGGCACCCACTGCGCATGCGCGAGCGGCGCCACGCGCCGTGATTGGCCGCTTAATCACCTGGGACCTGTAATGGGTCTCAGATGATTGACAGGAGGGAGGGAGCAGAGCCAAGCCCTTCCTGTGCCGAAGGGGAAGTGATGTCACCAGCCCAGGCAAAGGAAGAGGCAGACTACGAGGGACCCCCTAGCAACAGGCATTTAGAGGTAAGTAAAAAAAAAAAAATATCCAAATGTTTTGGCTTTTTTTTATAATTTTTCAGGTATTTTTGTTCTTTTGGGTGGAACCACACTTTAACAAAAAAACAGGGATTCTGTGAGTTACTTCTGGTAGGATGGGTTTTTATGCTATTATATATTTTAAATTTGTTTTTACAGTTTCAGTATCACCTGCTGGATAAAATCCTAATATTTACATCTACTGTAAGTGAGATTGGGTGGCCATTCTCTGGCTCCTGCATTCATCTAGTGCCCCCGATTCTATTGTTAATATAAGGAATGTAACTGTGGAATACAGGGCGAATGTTTTTGTTATTGAGTCACGCTAAATATAATAGTGTCCATTCAAACAGTTATGGAAAAAAAAAAAAAGGACCAAAACATAAAAGAAAATCCACATGTGATATAATGATAAAACCATATAGTCTTCGCTTGAAAGTTACTAAGGAGAAAGTTACCTTATTACTTTCGCTTGAAAGTAATAAGGAGTCATTACTAGCTTACCAGCTAGTAATGACTCCTTATTACAGGGGGTCAATCACATCTGTGGCTGTATACCCAGCCAGGGCCTTGACAAGGCAAACCACTTTAAAGTGCATTCCTGTTTTTGCTGACACATTTGAGAACCCCCACTATAGGTTTGTGTTGCCATGGAACAGCATAACTTTTTAAGAAATCATTTTGCCTTTTTAGTTTACTTGGAGCAGGATTATATATAGGACTCTATAGGCAGCTTATATGAATTAGGGGGTTATTTTTGTGAAAGATGATAATTTTTCAGACGGAATTAAGTGATATTTAGGCATATGATGTTCACATATTTCTGATAAACCTAATTGATACAAACACAGGATTTTTTTTTACTGAAGTGTGTATGGCCACAGTAACTGTACAATGTCTCTTTCTTTGCACAGGTCTCTAATGCTACCGGAGAGATGAAGGTGACCCGTGTGGCTGATGGAGGTACTTTCCGTAAAGAGCAGCTCATTTCAGATGACTGCTTCATCCTGGACACAGTAGGGAAGCTCTACGTCTGGAAAGGTAACTCCGGATGACATAAAATTGCTTTGACTCCATATTTATTTATTTCCTTATTTAGCTCTACACACTTTGAAGCAGGCTCTTGTATTTGGAGTCTGAGGCCCCCCAAAGTCAGAACATTGCTGCCCTGTTAATTTTTGTTCATAAAACACACACTTCTCACAGCTCATGTGTGTGTGTAATGGCATCAAAAATCAGAGCACATTTACACATTCCGGGTGCACCCCACTCCCCATCAGAAGTCTTGCACCCCGGGGGATCAAGGCCAGGGTCCTTCCTCTTTGAAGGAGGACCACGTGCATTTATTTCTGGTTCATTTGTGTGTGCTCACTTTTTTTTTTTTTGCACTTGGTGTTTAGTATTGAGTGTGCACACTCAATACTAAAAAAAAAAAAAAAGCAGTGTCGGTAATGTTATGCAAGAGCTGGCAAACAATACATAGTATCAGGTCAGGCAATTGACAGGAAGCCAAATGTCTCACATCAGGGCCTCTATTGGCTCTTACTCCCAACTTCAGAGTTATCTTCATGCAAAGTACAGCTAAAAAAAGCCGAGAAGCATAAATCTTTTGTAGTTCTGAACAATATAAGGCTACATTCATGGCTTCATAGGTGCAGATAGTGTGCTGCATACAGAGGTGGCTAAATGTAGTGTCTTGACACAGCAACACTCTGTGCTATGGCAGGATACAAACTGGCTAATTAGCTGCGAGTGCGATCAGAATAAACTAACTGGATGAACACTATCTACATACTGGGTCAGTTGGGGGCTCTATTCCCATGTAACTACATGTGAAAAGCAACACCACCAGCCATTGATTTTTACAGAGTACCAACATGACAGCCGCTGCTTGTCACACAGTATCTGCGGGCAGCATTTAGATTCGCCAGCAAGAATTGATTCTTGCCTGAAGCCTCCCCTGGTCACTGCTGTGTGAATGTAGCCTAATACGTTAAGTCAGAATTTTCAATCTATGAATTAAGCCCAGATTGTGATTTTAACCTCTGATACAAAACTGGAACATTTAATGGGATTGCTAACACTGTTTACCGCACTTTCTTCACCCCCCTTCTTGAATGAGGTAGTGTTTTTCTTTTAATTTTAAAACCAACTAGGGAACATTTTAAAGGGGTTGTAAAGGTTCGTTGTTTATTTAAAAAAAAAAATGGTATACTTGCCTCCTCTGTGCAAGGGTTTTGCACAGAGTGGCCCCGATCCTCATCTTCTGGGGTCCCTCAGCGGTGCTCCTGGCTCCTTCCCGCATCGAGTGTCCCCGATTCCCAAGGAGGTACTAATGCGGGCACGCTCCTGAGTGCTGCTCCTGTGTTCATTGATAGAAAGCAGAACTCGGCTCCACCCCCAGCTCACTGGATTTGATTGAAATCAGCGGGAGCCAATGGGTCCTGCTGCTATCAGTCTGTCCAATGAGGACCCGAGACAGCGGCTGGAGCTGCTGCGCTTGTTTTTATCGCTGGAAGGATTGGATTCAAGTAAAAGGGGGGGGGGGGGGGGTAAGAGGTGCAGCGCTAAAAAATGGTGGTAATAAACACAAAGTAAAAGGGGGGCTTCTGCATTAGGGTGAAAAACCACAAGGGTTTACAACCCCTTTAAGTATATATTTAAGCTTTTACCACCAGAAATGTATTGCAAGGAGTATTTCTCCAGCTGTAACATATGGGTGTGTAGGCAGGGGCAGGTCCCCCCCTTTGTGCAGAGTTTTGAAATAATGTGCTGGAAGCTTCTTGTATACAGCCATACGCTTTGCTTTTATGGAGGATTAGCAATGCATGTCTTACAACATGAGAAGCATGAAAAAGGAACTAACCACAAACAAGTGCACTGAACTTAGATAAACGGTACATCCTGTCATATCATAGAGTACACAATATAATGCTATAGCGCCACCTGCTGCATAGATAAGTATAATGCATACAGTATTGTCCGTTACATGCTGTTGTACTTGCAAACACCCCCCCCCCCCCCAAACTGTGGGCACTATGCCAATAACACAAATGGAGAGGAGTCTGTTAGGGTGATTGATTCCTTGTAGATTTCATCAGGGACTCAGAAAAGCCAACTGTCTGAAAGATCTCAGGTGGCCATCTTGACATGAAACCTTATATATAGGGTCTCTTGTGTTATTCAGGAACACCTGGAGTGAGTGCTAGGTCAGGGATAGAGACCCAGCTGGCTAGGGAAAGTGCATAGTGCAGGTAGAAGTTCCTGGTGAGTTCAGCTCGGGGGGAAAAGCCCAATTTAGCCTAGGTTCACATTGCTGCAGGCTTTAAAATGTGCAAGTTCAGCTGTGTGGGTCCCTGCACAAATGTCTATTCAAATCGCCCCTGAAGTCACGGCACTGCACTGATTCGGATGGTGCCATTGCCAACAATAGCTGCCGATTTGGCATGTCAAATCGCATGCTAAATCAGAACAATTTGAACGTGGGCTTAAGGAAATATCCTGATATATAGAGACAAGTAACATGGGGCTTTTCTCAGCTGCATTATAATGCCATCCTGGTACACTGCAAACCACCACCCCTCCAGCGGAAACCATCCTATGGTTATACAGGCCTGGTGACACTGTATAAATACCAACTGCTATATTGCCTTACACCAGTGCCTCCTAAAACTATCTTTATTCATTACTGCTAACATGTATAAAACCTAAAAGGTAAATTACAAGATCAAGCACTGTGTGGTTAGTCTCTCCCTTATTGGGTACCCCTGACCTAGGCTCCACCTATAGGTGGAGCTTATCCTCAGGGGTGGGCTTTAATGAGAGATGATGAGGGTGGAAGTTTGCAGTGCCAGCTACTATATCATGAAAAGCTGCTAGTGGCTGTGAACCAACTGGGGGGGGGTTAGGGAGGGAGAGAATCAACATGAATAGGATTCACAACAATATTGTAATGTCAAATATTCTTTTATTATCAGGTAAAAAAGCAAATAAGGAGGAGAGGGAACAATCACTAGCAACTGCCGAAAAGTTCATAACTCTCATGAAGTATTCAACTAAAACACAGGTGAGATGGTGAATTCTTGTCCATTCTTTTTTTTGTTTTTCTTTAACTTGAGCTCACTGGTAAAGTACATAGGTCACAAAGTAGAATACCTGTGTGTACAGCCCACGATTAGAGCCACCATCCTTTTAATAGGTCAGTGTCACTGCACTAGAACAAGCATGTATCCTTGGTACCTAAGCTTCTTTAGGTACTTAAAGCTTCATCTTGACCAGTGGTGGCTACTCCATTAGGGGCGCAGCTCCCCTAATCTTCATGCAGGGTGCCGGACACATGGATTTTAAATGGGGTTTTGTTTTTTAAAGCACATGATTAGAGCCTGAGGCTCTAATTGGCTTCAAAAAGAGTGGGCTCGGGGTGCAGTGGTCTGCACTCGAGCCCACCTACTTGTGTGACATTACCAAATTAATATGTGCTATTTTCTTCGTGTTTCTCCTCCTGGCCAATCAGAAAGCGGGTCTTAAGACCCGATTGGCCAAGAGAAGCGATCGTATTGGCCAGCCAGGAGCAGAAGCGGGGGGAAGCCGCTAAAGCTGCCTGCAACCTGGATGGGGCAAGTGCGGGGTGGGCGGACGACAGGGGGGTAGGGTGTTTGTTCAATCAACTGGGGGGAGTGGGTCGGGTGGTTTGTTTGCACCCCCCCAAAAAAAAAATTGAGCACCAACCGCCAGATTGGAAGCAATTGGGCAGCTGTTTAGCTTGCTGTTAATCAAGCTGAAATCTATGTGTAGAAAGCCAAGTCACAGCCACAGTTTTTTTTCTTTTTATCTATATTTGATATCAAGTAGATCTGAAGACGGCACCAAAAAAGCTGCTGGAAGCTTAAAAATGCTTTTGAAAAACGTATATTGTACATATTCTATTTATTATGCTTAAAGCCCAATTTTAGTTGGGTATAAAATAAATCGATAGCCCAGCAATTCCATAAATAAAAAAAATGTGGCTCTAGCAGAATCAATGCTCTGTGATCCAGCATAATACTTTTCTGGGTTATAAACCAGTTGGGGCCATTCATCCTCCCCTTCCTGCGAGTGCAAGTTCTCATGGCCCTTCCCCCTTCGAGCATGTGACCACAGCATCCTGTATGCCCAGTAAAATGATGCAAAGAAAGGAGTGGTTGTCATCACTTTAGTGACCCTCTGCATCATTGGGTACTGCCCATCACCAGTGCAGAGAGGATGAGGAACAAACCATGTTGCCAGTCTGAAATCAAGAAAATATAAAAAAAAATGGTGTGTGTGTGTGTGTGTGTATATAATTATATATATATATATATATATATATATATATATATATATATATATATATAAATATATAAAATCATCCATACCGAAGACTGGATTTGGGCTTGCCTGTACATGGCTTAAAGTGGATGTAAATGCTCACATATTCCCAGTGAAGTGAATAGCCTCAGATACAGAGATTAAAAAAAAATCTCCCTACATAAGTTTTACATGTATATATTCTTTAGAAAGTGCACATCATGTCATTTTTCGCTTCCTGTTCAGTACTGGAAGTGGATTCTTGGCATACAGCCGATTGGAGGAAAAGCACCCCCCCCCCCCCCCCTTCCACATAGGCAAAGACTTGCAGACCTTTGCTGTGACTGACAAGGCAAGCTCTCTGCTAATAAATTTATAGCAACCTCCCACAACACAAATTTCAGGCTGGCTTTATCCTGGTTGACAGAGAGCTTGTCAGAAGTCATCATGCTGATAACAGAGCAAAAAGACACTGGACTTAGTGGTTTGGAAAGAGATCAGAAAACACTACAGATATACAGTTGTGCTCGTAAGTTTACATACCCTGGCAGAATTTGATTTTCTTGCCCATTTTTCAGAGAATATAAATAACACAAACTTGTCTTTCACTCATGGTTAATGTTTGGCTGAAGTCATTTATTATCAATCAACTGTATTTACTCTTTTTAAATCATAATGACAACAGAAACTAGCCAAAATTACCCTGATCAAAAGTTTACATACCCTGGTGATTTTGGCCTGATAAGTTGATACAAGGGGATTGGAATGGCTATTAAAAAGGTAACCATCCTTACCTGTGATCTGTTTGCTTGTAATTAGTGTGTGTGTATAAAAGGTCAATGAGTTTCTGGACTCCTGACAGACCCTTGCATTTTTCATCCAGTACTGCACAGACGTTTCTGCATTCCGAGTCATGGGGAAAGCAAAAGAATTGTCAAAGGATCTGTGGGAAAAGGTAGTTGAACTGTATAAAACAAGTTTACATACCCCAGTTCTTAATACCATGTATTGCCCCCTTTCACATCAATGACAGCTTGATGTCTTTTGTGGTATTTGTGGATGAGGCTCTTTATCTTCTCAGATAGTAAAACTGCCCATTCCTCTTGGGAAAAAGCCTCCAGTTCCTGTAAATTCTTGGGCTGTCTTGCATGAACTGCACGTTTGAGATCTCTCCAGAGTGGCTCAATGATATTGAGGTCAGGAGACTGAGATGGCCACTCCAGAACCTTCACTTTATTCTGCTGTAGCCAATGACTGGTCGACTTGGCCTTGTGTTTTTGCCCATTGTCATGTTGGAATGTCCAAGTATGTCCCATGCGCAGCTTCCTGGCTGATGAATGCAAATGTTCCTCCAGTATTTTTTGATAACATACTGCATTCATCTTGCCATCAATTTTAAACAAATTTCCTGTGCCTTTGTAGCTCACATATTTACAAAACATCAGTGATCTACCTCTATGTTTCACAGTAGGAATGGTGTACCTTTCATCATAGGCCTTGTTGACTCCTCTCCAAATGTAGTGTTTATGGTTGTGGCCAAAAAGCTCAATTTTAGTCTCATCACTCCAAATGACTTTGTGCCAGAAGGTTTAAGGCTGTACTCTGTGCTGTTTGGCGTATTGTAAGCAGGATACTTTGTGGCATAGTAATGGCTTTCTTCTGGCAACTCGACCATGCAGCCTGTCTTTCTTCAAGTGCCACACCACATGTTTTCAGAGAGCCCTGTATGTCACCTGAAGTTATTTGGGGGTTTTATATTGCATCCTGGACAATTTTCCTGGCAGTTGTGGCTGAAATTTTAGTTGGTCTACCTGACCGTGGTTTGGTTTCAAAAGAAACCCTTATTTTCCACTTCTTGATTAGAGTTTGAACACTGCTGATTGGCATTCTCAATTCCTTGGATATCTTGTTATATCCCTTTGCTGTTTTATACAGTTCAACTATCTTTTCCCACAGATCCTTTGACAATTCTTTTGCTTTCCCCATGAGTCAGAATCCAGAAACGTCAATGCAGTAGTGGATGAAAAATGCAATGGTCTGTCAGGAGTCCAGAAACTCATTTTATATATACACACACTAATTACAAGCAAACAGATCACAGGTGAGGCTGGTTACCTTTTTAAATAGCCATTCAAACTCCTTTGTGTCAACTTGTGTGCATGTTATCAGACCAAAATCACCAGGGTATGTAAACTTTTGATCCAGGGTCATTTTGGTGGTTTGTTAGTTTTTTTTTTTTTTTTTTTTTTAATCAAACACAGTTGATAATGGCTACAGCCAAACACTAACCATGAGTGAAAGAAAAAAGTTTTTGTATTATCCATATTCTCTGAAAAGTAGTCAAGCAATCATAAATTCTGCCAGGGTATGTAAACTTATGAGCACAACTGTATGTGCTTCACAAATCAGGTTTACATCCACTTTAACCACTTGCCGACCGCAGCACGCCAATATACTTCAGCACAATGGCAGCGGTGGGCAAATGGCCATACCTGTACGTCACTTTTAAATGGCGGGGCTAGCGGCACACACGCCAGCCACGTACAGCGTGACCATGCCAGATGTCCGCCGGTCTCCCAGCGATAGTGTCATGGAGCCACAGAACAGGGAAGTGCCTATGTAAACAAGGCATTTCCCCGTTCTGCCTTGTGACACGACAGGGATCACTGCTCTCTGTGATCAGAAGTGATCGCTGTCATGCGAGTGGAAGCCCATCCCCCCCAGTTAGAATCACTCCCTAGGACACACTTAGCCCCTTCATCGCCCCCCTAGTGTTTAACACCAACCTGCTGTTGTCATTTCCACAGTAATCTGTGCATTTTTATAGCACTGATCACTGTATAAATGACAATGGTTCTAAAATAGTGTCAAGTGTCCGATGTGCCCGATCTAATGTCGCAATCACGATATAAAAACGCAGATCGCCACCATTACTAAAAAAAATAAATAAAAATGCCGTAAAACTATCCCCACTTTTGTAGACGCTATAACTTTTGCGCAAACCAATCAATATACGCTTAGTGCGATTTCTTTTTTTTTTTTAACCAAAAATATATAGAAGAAGAATACATACTGGCCTAAACTGAGGAAAGAATTTTGTTTTTTTTATATATTTTTGGGGAATATTATAGCAAAAAGTAAAAAAAAAATTGCTTTTTTTCCAAAATTGACACTTTTTTTGTTTATAGCGCAAAAAATAAACGCAGAGGTGAGCAAATACCACCAAAAGAAAGCTCTATTTGTGGGGAAAAAAAAAAAGACATCAATTTTGTCTGGGTGCAACTTTGCATGACCGCACAATTGTCAGTTAAAGCGATGCAGTGCCGAATCACAAAAAGTGCTCTGGTCAGGAAGGGGGTAAAATCTTCCGGGGCTGAAGCGGTTAAAGCAGGGTTCCACCCATTTAAAAGTCAGCAACTACAAAAAGTGTAGCTGCTGATTTTTAATAAACACACTCACCTGTCCCATGGTCCAGAGATGCGGCCGCCCAGAGCCTCGCTCTTCTACACGGTGCTATGATTGCAAGTGTGGGCGCCCGGCTATGACAGCTTGCGGCTTCATAGCCGGGCATGCACTGCACCATCTTGAACGGCTGCCCAATCTTCTGGGACCTGTAACGTGTCCCAGAAAATTACAGGGGGAGGGAGGAAAAGAGGAGAACTTCCGCTCGCACCGTGGCGCTGGGAGAGGAAGTGGGAGCTGGGTAAAAATGAATGTTTTCCAAGGATAATATGTGAGCTACTTTTGAAAGTGATAGCTACATCACCATCATGTTGCTCTACTGTCTTCAGTACTAAGGCTGGTCATACTTGCATTTATTTTCGTTCAAGCAGTGGGTTGGGGGGGGGAAAAAAAGCCTATCCCTTCCCCCCATCCAATGTGGATAGGGGAAATCTTCCCCACTGTGCCATTTTATTAAGAATCTTAATTAAACCTTCCCTGCTGTCAGAATACCATGATCCGTGCATGGCAGGCTGGTTGTACACAAGATAGTTGGTTGATCCATGCATGTATCAAAATTTAGCTGTCCCTATTGAACCCGCAGAATTTCAATCCGAGCCTGGCCAGCTTAGCCACTGACCGTAACATCAACTTAGATAACAAATCAGGAAATCCTAATCTGCATACATGCTCAGAGTTAACCTGGCCATAGATTGATCACTTTTTTTTTTTCTTTGAAATCGGGCAGCTGCCTGATCCAAAAATATGATTTAAAAAATCCCCCATCCATACATTCAAGATGGATTAAGGAGTCCTCCCATTGTTATTGTACTCCGCTGTCAGAATATACTGGCCAGTGCTGCAGCCAATTGGCTGTATGTACTGATCAAACACAAAAATTCCCAACAGTTCTTTGCAACAGGAGTCAATCTCTAAGTCAACTGTACTCGACCAGGGAACAGTTGATCAAAATTTGGCTGGTCTCTGCTGAACTGCCCAAATTTTGATCTATGGCCAGCTTTAGTGACTCAAGTGAAGGTAAATTGGGTATCTGGCGCTCCAGGAGGCAATGCCCTTAGTTTGTAATGTACATTTGATTAGTCAGTCTTTAGGTAAAAACAAAAAGTTGAACCACAGTTAGGGGGCGATTTAAAAAAGGAGGCAGCCATCTTCAGTGTGTCCAGCAACTCTGCAAAATACATAAAAGGGGAGGGTGGTGCCTCTGTTTCTTTTAAGTGTAGTATTAAAATAGTATAATTTATTGCACAAGATTAAAAACACTTACAAGATATAAGTGGGAGTCATGCTCGTATCTTGTAAGTGTTTTTAATCTTGTGCAATAAATTATACTGTTTTAATACTACACTTAGAGGCACCCCCCTTTCCTCCTCCTGTTTCTTTTATAAGCTTTAGTGACTCATGTACTGAAGCAAGAAGATCCATGACAGTCAGGTTGCCAGCATTTCCAATAATGGCAGCGGTCTTATTTTTCCCAGAAAAAGGTTCTCTTGCCAGATAAAAAAACAAAACAAAACAAAAAACACTTTGCTTTAACCTGAAATTACCTATCTCTTTGTCTGCAGGTTCAGGTGATGTCTGAAGGGAACGAGTCACCTCTCTTTAAACAATTCTTTGGAAACTGGGTGTGAATAGCTGGCCTTGGGTTCCTCTGTGCGATAAGATTTCCTCTCTCCCCTCCACCTGCTTCACCAACAGGTCAATTTTGTATTAAAAGAGGATCTGCAGTCTGCTCAAATAATTTGTAATAAAAACATCTTTGCCATTCTGAAGCTTCCCTCCAACCACTTTGCATATTTTATATATTCTGTGATTAACACAAGGACAGAAGATTTAATAGATGAAAAAACGACTGAAGTTCCGCTTTGAGGGTAAGCCCCAGCCGCCAGGTGAAAAACTGTGCTGCCTTCTCCGGTTGCAGTGAAGGGCTCGGAATGTCTCGAGACAGAGGGATGCATTCTGTCACATTAAAAATGTATTGCAACTCACATATAAAGTTCATGTTCACTGGGCCGAAACACGTTTGGCTTGTACCTAGCTTTTCATCTGCAGCTGCTATCTGGACACCAGTATCCCTCATTGAGCTTTATTAACAATGCACCAGCATGAAGGAGATCATTGATCTAACACTGCAGACCTAGCTGTCAGTCACAGATGCTTCAACTCTTCACCTTTTTTATAGCTGCAATTATATCATTTTTATTTTTTTTTTGGTTTATACGATAGCAAGTCATTTTAATGACAGCTAGGCTCAGGGCTTTTGGAGATGTAGAGGGGTTTTTTTTTTTTTTTTTTTTTTTTTTTTTACACAGGTAAACATGCACATATAATCTGAGGATATTTGTAGAACAATGGTCTGGTGACAGGGTCTCAATTATAACTGGCACAGTATAATCATGGAAGCCTTAGTAATATGGCAGCTCACACATAATCACCACATAGTTGAGCGTTTGCCTTAGGATACATTTATACCAGATGTTTTGCCATGGTGCAAATGGCAGGGGCAGGAACCTGTACATTTCAATGATAGGTTGACAGCGACCACAGCCAGAGATTACCTGAAGTGCGACTGTAGCCTTGCCCCAACCTGTGTAACAAATGTCAGGATATACAGGAACCAGACTGCTTGATCCTTATTATTGATGGAGGGCTCTGTTAGCAGCTCAATTGTTACTACTTCTGCAATTTCCCTTCACTTCTTGTCCCGGTAATGTGCAGAGACACAAAAACACGTATTTGTACATATCTACTGCCCTACAGGTAAAAAGAAAGGCAACGATCTAAATACAGGAAATCATTTACATTTTCCCTGCCAAAAATAGGTCTGAAAACAGATTGTGAGCTTCTGCGTTTAGATAGATGCAAATAATTTCAGGTTAGTGCTGTGCACCAAGAGCTCCTGGGGTGTATTGAAGGTACAGCCTCAATAGAGATGTTTATACAAATGTGTTCTGCTTATTAGCGCTAAAAAAGGTAGGACACTGCGTGACTGGCATTCTGTGCATTTATAATATTTTGGTATTTCAGTCTCAAATCTGCATTTTTTTTGAAAGTCATCAACTCTTAGTAGAAATTTTCTGGTCTACAAACTGATCACCTAATTTCACAGAAAGCATAGATAGGACAAAGTAACATATCTGTTTAAATGTCTGCCTTGAGCGCTGCTTATACTTGCATATTCTGCACAAGCCTTCCACCAGGACAGCAAGCAAACTTACACTTCAGGTTGTTGGAAGGGACATTGACTGTCTTCCCTCCACTATGATATAGCCCTTGGGGACGAGCTGCCAGGACTGAGTGGTCATGTGGCAATATTAGGGAACTCTTTACTCAGACCAGGCAGGGCTTCTTCACACTCCCATGGGCACTGGGACAAAAAGACTTACGATAGCAGAGAAAAATTAAACAAACTTGTCCTTTCTGGGCCAAAGCACAGGTTCAGCTTTGAAGATGAATGAACAACACTGAATGGTGCCCTGTGGAATCAGTGAACATAGTAGAAGCTGCCCCTTTGAAAGTGAAGTTACCAAAATCTGTAAACAATATATTAAAGGTTGTATATTTTATGTTTTACTGAACATCACTAGCGCCCCATAGTATAGCAAGCTAGAAAGTCCATACGTGATGAAGCCCAACACCAAAATGTGATGCTCAAAAAATAAACTTCTAGATCTTCACCAGGAGTGCTCAGTAGATGGGTGGCCACTCACCAGAAAATTCTGACCCCTTTTTACAGGAAGGTCAAACGGCGCTTCTGGAATACCAATTGATTCCACTGAAAACAGTTCCACTCCACTGGCCCCTCGAGATGAAATTAGACTGTGAAAAAAAAAAATGACTCCACAAGAGACAGAGGGAGGTCTCAGTGAAATAATTTTATTAAAGTGGAGTTCCACCCAAAAATGGAACTTCTGCTTTAAGTGATTGTGAACCCCCCCCCCATGCCACATTTGGCATGTCTTTTTTTTGGCGGGTGGGCGGCTACCCAGGTTTTACAGGGACCCAGCTTCCACTTTCTCCTCTGGCTCCAGAAAATACTTCACCTTTCCCCCCCCCTCCCTGCAATCTTCTGGGACACACAGGTCCCAGAAGATTGCCCAGCCATTCACGGCTTGGGCATGTGTGAAGCCACAGCCAAGCGCCCACAGTTAGCATGCCGGCACTGTGGAGAGGAGGAAGAGTGAGGCTTCGTGCACCCGCATCACTGGACCGTGGGACAGGTGAGTGTCCGATTAAAAAAGTCAGCAGCTACACTTTGTAGCTGCTGACTTTTAAATGGGTGGAACTACGCTTTAGGGTAAAAAAAAATGACGACCACAATGACACTGTAAAATGCGAGTGTAATTGCCATTTCTCTTTACCCGAATAAAATTACTATACTATGAGACCTTCCTCTGTCTCTTGTGCAGTCATTTTTCCCATCCTAGTTTCATCTTGAGGGGCCAGTGGAATGAAACCGCTGTTGGTATTCCAGGAGCGTTGTTTGACCTTCCTGTAAAAAAAGGGGTCAGAATTTTCTGGCGAGTGGCCACCCATCTATAAAAGCACTCATGGTGAAGAACTAGAAGAAGTTTTTTTTTGGGCATCACATTTTGGTGTTGGGATTCATCACATATGGACTTTCTAGCTTGCTATACTAGGTATATTTATATTTGCAATTCATTTTATATGTTCTACAGATTTTGGTATCTTCAAAGTGATGATCAGTAAATTATGCATGAGTCGTACCAAGAGAAAATCAGTAGGCTGCCACTGCTAGCCCCTTTCTGGATTCAGTACTTTGTGGCAATGACCTGGAACAAGAAAACAGCAGCTGGAGAACTGACTTCCAAACTCGATTCAGGACATTGAAGTTTTGAAGCTTTTGGATCAATATGGACACCTTACAGTTAGTGTGGTTATGAAGGAAAGCTCAGTAACAATGAGAATCTATATGCCCCACCTCCTTTGTACTAGTAGCATTTTATTGTGGAAAGTCTTATACTACTTTCTCCCTCAGGACCTCAACTTTTACTGTGAATTAGCATGGCTCATGTCAAAGTCTAGCATTTTTAAATCGACCAATTTGTGCCCTTCTAAGAAGACTTTGTATAATCAATGTTCATTAAAATGTTTGAGCAAAAGAGATAAACATTTTCAGTCTTCAGTAATCAGGAAGACCCAATTTAAAGCAGAACCGAAAAAGTGAAAAGGTAAACTTCGGAATGGAAAGATGCTTCCATTCTTTGTACCAGCTCTACAGAATTGACTCTCCCACAACCTGGTTTTAACCAACTTCAGCCAACACTTGTTTGGGATACAGTGGGGATAGGTTATAACACAAGGTTTTAAATTGCTGCCTGTGCTCCCACTGCATACATTTTCAATTACCGGTAGTTACTGTTGTGACAGCCATTACCTGCACAGGAATAGAGGGAAAAATCTTCCATTGAGATATAGCAAAAATCCTGACAGATTCTACCCACCCAAGGGCTTCTTATACCATAGAAATTCTAGCAAAGAGACATCCATGCCAGAGTTCCTAACTTTCCTCCCTTGAATCGGTGTTCTGAAAAGCTGATCTATTGTCCATCCCATAAAATATAAATCTTACAAGAGTGAGCCATTCATAATTGTTCACATGGGAAGAGTTGGAAATACATGCAGAATTTTTTCTATGACAAAGTGCACCACAATGCATGGTAGTACATAGTGTGCTGTGGGGCTCTTCAGTGCATGCGTGTCTATGGTGCACTACCTTAGTGTGTTGGCGTGCCACTGAAAATGCATGAAATCTCAATGCCAATATAAGCCTAGTGTTCACATGTTACCTCAATACACCAGAATCCATAAGTGTTAATGGGTTCTTAGGGAATTAAGGGAGCGTGTACATGACTATCCACGGCTATACTCTGCAGGTTTACTACATACCACAGCATGCATTTTGCAGCCAAATTTTTAAAATTCAGGCCACAGCATACAGCCCGTGGTATCCTAGAAAGTCCTCCCTGCTTAAAGTGGTGTTCCGGACGAAATTATACTTTTTAAATAAAAAATACCCCTATAATACACAAGCTTAATGTATTCTAGTAAAGTTAGTCTGTAAACTAAGGTCTGTTTTGTTAGTTTATAGCAGTAGTTTGTTATTTTATAAACTTACAGCAGGCCGTGGCCATTTTAAGTCTGGGCATCTGAAGCCAGACTGTATTTCTTCCTGGATCTCATCCTTGCAAATCTCGCACATGCTCAGTGCAGGTTTCAGGTCAGGTTTCCATAGCAACGGCAGTGTCAGAGGAAGTTGCCGCCCCTTCCCAGAAGGCATTGCAAACAGGAAATGATGCGATGGGCCGTGGCCAGGGAGGAGGAAGTGAAAAATGAATACAGCAGATATACAGTAAGTGCTGAGAAAAAAAATTTAAAATTATCCAATTCGTTTACACTGCACAGTTTAGTGAGGGATGCTGAAGAGTTGTGAAAGTGGGTGGAACTCCACTTTAACACAGAACAGAGTGGAGAGCCAAACAGAAAAGTCACATGGTTAGGCATTCCTCAGTTTCCCACACTGCTTTATAAATGTACATTTTTTTTTTTTTAGCAGCAGTATGCCCAGATCAGTGCTTTACAATGCAGTCTTTGGGTGTACCTCCAACTGTTTTGGATACTAAAGATGAAGTTTCAGAATGTGATAGAAGTCCTTACATTTTCTCCCTATACCTTCAGAACTGGAAGTTTTGGTAGGAGTTTCTCTTTAATTACAATCTGTGTGGAGTTGCCCACAAATCATAAAAAAAGTCAGTTGGTGCCAAGTTGACCACATTCTCTATTAATTCCATCATTATTCAAGTTACAGAAGACTAGGTCATGATTCAGAATTCAGGTGCTGCTGGGGCATTCCCAAGGCCCCATAGCTTTGTGAGCTATACTTTTTTTCCTTTCAAAATCATTAAAACACATATAAGACCAGAGAAGAATATAAAGTGCTTTAATTGAAAACTAATCTAATTTACATTTACGGACCTAACTGTAAAACTGCGTTTGAGCACGACGACAAGACATAGGAGAACAAGTAGTGCCACTGCAAATAGGATTCCTGGAAGAGCCATGGTGAGGTGCTGGTGGCTAGCCAATCCTGTGACACACAAGAACAAGATGTAACAAGAGTTACCTGCATTGCCAGATCATAATAGAATATATTCCATTTAAGTTTAAGATTTACATTTATCAGGATGATGCAGGCTGCAGAACTTGCATAATTTCCTGGCACTTTTTTCCTGGAACTGAGTTTGAGCCAGAGCTATGAGCACTTTTCAGTAGATTAAGGCTAGGGCTGCACTGGAGATTTTAATCATCTGTTGCTAAGAATTAACCATTTGCAGGTGGTCACTAGAACAGGCTGCTATACAGGATATTTTTAATAGCACAATGCTGCTACTAAAATGGTTAGTGAAAGTTAAAATAGGTATAGCAAATAATCACTAAACATATGGCTCCCTATGAAGCGGGCTACCCAAGGCCATCAGTCTCGCAGCATGTCAATGCTCCATTCATGCACAAGGGATTGCTACTGCATTGGGGGGGGGTTGGGGTTTTTGTTCTGATTTAATGGACTGATTAGGGCAGCTGTATTTTTTTGTAAATTTAGTTAGCTTAGTGAACAGCCTATATGCACTCAATATTTTCCTGTCTAGATATGTCACCTTGTTGGCATGCAAATATCAGCCTTTCCTAGCAAACTGACCACATTCCCACTGGCTGTGCTGAAACGCCTCCCCCAACAGTGTTGTCATGCTCCAGTCCCCCTCACTGCATGTCTTGTCACATGAAACAGTTGCATCAAAGATGAACTGCACAGAACCGCACTACGTACAAGCAGCAGTGATCGCTTCTCATGATACCCATCATGTGCCTTAAACCCTCTTCAGGAGTCATGACAATTCAAGCAGCTTTACTGGAAGAACCAAAGTCAACACCCACTTATTTTGACTTACTTGCATATGTTACCCCTTGCTGATATAGCTTGGCTGCAGTATTAGCACCCATAGGTCTTCATTTTTCACTTTTGCCACTGACTCACTCTGTAAAACTCATCGAAATAAGAGTCATCTCCCTCTGTGTAAGCCACAGAGTGCCAGCGCATTGTTGGGATCAATATCCTTTCCAATGCTGCAGAAGCAAAGTTGTCGCAACCAAGCAGACACTGTTGGGAATGGATGTATATCAATCCACCCAACTTGCCATGTATCAATCCATTCGGGTATGTGTTTAGTGCAGTGGTTCTCAACTCCAGTCCTTGGGACCCACCAACAGGCCAGATTTTAAGTATTACCTTGGGGAGTTGCAGACTAGAATACTGCAATCACTGAGCAGCAAGTGATATCACCTGTGATGTATTTCAGCTATCTTGCAAACCTGGCCTGTTAGTGGGTCCTGAGGACTGGAGTTGAGAACCACTGGTTTAGTGGCAGTGCAGCAGCACCCCTATCTAAAGGTATCGGTTTTGGACTGGCACAAAAATGCATGCCTTTACGTCACACAAGAGGGAACATGTCCACTTTACATTTTTAAGTCACCAAGTAAAACACACCACAATGTACCCAAATGCCATTGAGCAATTTAACCCCTCAATGCTCAGTTAATACTGAAGCAGGGTGCATACCTATGTTTTGATGTGTCCTTCATTAGGGAAGCCCATTCACTTTAAATTGGTCTTTAAATATGTGCGTTGTGATGTGCTGCCACTAGTGTACATTTGTCGGACGCCATTTAGAATGAATAGCAGTGTACAAAAACAGTGTTGTAACATTCTTATACATGCATTACTGTGGTGTGAAGCTAGACTAAAAGAATGAGGGGTGTTTTTACAGTGCAAATATGGCATTTTTGTGTACTTAGCTCCTTACATGAAGTATTAAAAAAAACAAATTGTCATACCAGTTTTGGCCCCTGTTTGAAAGACAAGAGGCCCAGCTGTCTTCACCAAATGATGGGAATAATCAGTCTCAAAGCGCCGACCTACAATGGCAAGAAAGTGGGCAAAAGATCAAGCAACACCAATGATCAGATTTAGGCTCAAATTAGGTCACTGCTCCTTACCTCGCTTAAGGCTAGAACAGTCCGAGGTGCAGGTTTCATTGGAGGAGGGAACACAGACCGAGACGCTGCAGAAAACAAACACCTAAACACAAGCAGAGAAAACATTTTAAATGCATTTAATCACCGTTTGCCCTCCATCTTTCTTCCTCCCAAGAATTCCGAACACAATGGCAGTACTCCTGCAAATCAGGCACCATAGTTAGTAGGTAAGGTTGAATAAAGACATTAGTCCATCCAGTTTAACCTGTGTAGGTATACTTGTGTCAGTGTCTATTATTATTTCCCATATCTCTGTATGTTGTGTTCTTTAAGGATGCACGTCCAAGAGTCTTAAAAATATCAATACTCCCCGCTGCCACTACCAATTGTGGAAGAGTTCCACATCCTTATCGTCCAGACAGCAAAAAAAAAAAAAAACCTGCGCAGTTTAAGGTTAAACCGCTTCTCCTCCAATCTCATTGTGTGGCCCATGTCCTCTTACACTCCAAGATTGAATAGTTCTTTTCCTACGTTGGGATCACCATTGAGGCATTTGTAAATCGCTATCATGTCCTCTCTCAAGCGTCGCTTCTCCAGCGAAAATAAATTTAGTGCTTGTAGCAGTTCCTCGTAATCAAGGTCCTCTTGTTAATTTAGTTGTCCTCCTTTGGACTCTCTCCAGCATGTCCCTTATTAGGACTGCTGACCAGAACTGGACAGAATACTCCAGATGTGGCCTAACCAGAGTTTTATAAAGTGACAGTATTATAGTTTTATCCCTGGAGTATATACCCTTTATGCATGCTAAAATTTTGCCTTATTTGGTAGCTGCAGCTTGACATTGCATGCGACTGCTCAGTGTCTACTACTAGGACCCCCAGACCTTTCTCCATCTATGATTCCCCCAGACGTTCTCCCCCTAGTGAGTAGTTTTAGTTATATTTTTAGCCCCCAAGTGCAATACCTTAAGTTTCCCCACATTAAATCATATTTGCCATTTAGTGGCCACCCCATTATTTTGGTCGGGTATTTCTGTAAAATGTCTATATCCTGATGTGAAGTTATCATAAACCCATGCCAAATTACCATCAATGATATTTTTTTCCTTAGTAAATTCTTAGATATAGTACCCTTATCCCCTCCAATAATTTACCTACTATTGGATGTTAAGCTGACTGGCCTGTGGTTTCTAGGAATAGGTCTCTGCCCTTTTTGAACATTGGTACCATATTGGCTTTTCTCCAATCAGCTGGTACAATTCCTACAAGTATGCTGTCCACAAAGATTAGGAATAAAGGTCTGGCTCTCGGGTGTAACCTATCTGGTTCCCCATTGAGTGGTTTATATTGCTCAATAAGGCTTAAGAGAGAAGTGAGGATATATTTCTAGTGTAAGTAACATTCTCTCCCTCAGTTTTCACAGAAACAAACACCACATTAGAAGATTCTTCCTCTACTGCTGTTCTGGCGACAACTTACATTAGAATTTAAACCATTTCCAGCGACATTGGTGATCAATAGAGTAAAAGACGCTAACAAAGAGACAGCAATAAAAAACATTTTAACCACACCATCTTAGCAACCACAATATACAGGAATATGGGATATAGACAAATACATGCAGCCACACAGGTTGAACTGATGTCTTTATTCAACCTTACCAACTATACAACCCCCTCCAAATCCCCAAAAAAGCTTTGCCTTAGATCTACTTTTCTATGAAGTGCATAGAAAAGTAACCAGTTTCCCCGAAAATAAGACCTAGCGTGATTGTCGGTGATGGCTGCAATATAAGCCCTACCCCCCAAATAAGCCCTAGTTAAAGTCCTTGTATGTCTTCTTTTCAGGGCTTATTTTCGGGGGAAACAGGGTAGGGCTTATATTGCAGTCATCACCGACAATCACGCTAGGTCTTATTTTCGGGGAAACAGGGTAGTAACCCCTCCAGCAGCACATACTACCTTTCATTTACCCCACCGCTTCTCCATGAAGCCATTTCAAACTAAATACTGAGGCTGTCATACTTCTCCTTTAAACCAAGAAACCATCAATGCCCTGACAAAATCACTAAAGAACTTATGTTTTATAGTTTTCTCAAAGGGTCAAACCTAAACACATTTCCTGCATCTCTTCAGATTCTCTTTTCTACCACAATTACTGGAAATTAGGGAGCATTTAAGTGTTACATAGCGTTTGATAGCAGCAGCCCCTGTGGCTCAGATTTGATTCACTATACACCAGATAGGCCTTATTTGGCTCTATTTAGATATGTCCAATGCTGTAAAACATGCTACTGTGCAGGGATGTAACTAGAAATAGCAGGGCCCCATAGCAAAATGTTGTATGGGGCCCCCCTGCAAACAGCGCCCCCACAGCTGCCCTAGTGTCAATACAGCGTGACCTGTGCCCCATGCAGCGTGACCTGTGCCCCATACAGCCTGGTCTGCCTGTGCCCAATACAGCCTCACCTGTGCAGAGGAAGAGGCAAGCCACCCGGATCAGCAGAGAGTGGGATTGCCCGCTGCAATAGCTTTCATTTGAATTTCCCGTCTTCCCGGGGCTCATTGTCACATAGCCCCACCTCTTGGCCTGACGCTTTTGATGACATCACACGTCCCACATTGGATTGGCGTTCTGTCTATCAAAGGTGCCAGGCCAAGAGGTGACTCGAGCCCCGGAAACACTGGAAGTTCTAATGAAAGCTATTACATCGGGCAATTCAGCTCTCTGCTGATACTGACAGCTTGCCTCTTCCTCTCCTCCCCTGGCAGGGAGACTGTACCGGCGGTGCTCTCATCCTTACCAGGCCCCACTCGGCTGCGGGCCACATAGCGCTCGCATGGGTCGCTATGGTGGTAGTTCCGCCCCTGCTACTGTGCAACCAAGTGCATATATAGTGATCTTAAAAAATAAAATAAACACCACGTTACCACCAAAACGTAAAATCCATATACACAATCCTATACCCACAGCTGAGTCTGAGGAAAGTAGGAAAACTACAATAGATGCAGTGCCATTGATTTTGAATGTAATACAATGCACCTAACCATTGCCACACGTACATTTTAGGGCACCACAATGCATAGATATGTACAATATGTACAATTTTGTGTTGTGTGCTGCAAAAAAAAAAAAAAAATATATATATATATATAATGAATGATAACACAAACTTCAATCATGGTTAGTATTTGGCTGAAGCCATTCATTATCAAATGTGTTCTTTTAAAAAAAATAAATCACAACAGAAACTACCCAAATGACCCTGATCAAAAGTTTACATACCCCAGTTCTTAAATACTGTGTATTGCCCCCTTTAACATCGGCAGCTTGAAGTCTTGTCGATGAGGCTCTTTATCTTCTCAGATGGTAAATCTGCCCATTCCTCTTGGCAAAAAGCCTCCAGTTCTTGTAAATTAATGGGCTGTCTTGCATGAACTGCAGGTTTGAGATCTCCCCAGAGTGGCTCAATAAAAGAGGTCAGGGGACTGAGCCGGCCACTCCAGAACCATCACTTTATTCTGCTGTAGCCAATGAAAGGTCAACTTGGCCTTGTGTTTTGGATCATTGTCATGTTGGAGTCTCCAAGTACATCCCATGCACATCTTCTTGGCTGATGAATGCAAATGTTCCTCCAGTATTTTTTCTTATACTGCATTCATCTTGCCAACAATTTTGACCAAAGTTCTTGTGCCTTTGTAGTTCACACATCACCAAAACATCAGCGATCCATCTCTGTATCTTTCATCATAGGCCTTGTTTACGCCTCACCAAATGTAGCGTTTATGGTCTCATCACTCCAAATGACTGTTCCAGAAGGTTTGAGGCTTGTCGACTTGCTGTTTGGCTTATCGTAAGCGGATAATTTGTGGCATTTGCCTAGTAATGGCTTTCTTCTGGTAACTCGACCATGTAGCCCATCTTTCTTCAAGTGCCTCCTTATTGTGCGTCTTGAAACAGCCACCCCGCATGTTTTCAGAGAGTCCTGTATTTTACTTGAACTTATTTGTGGGTTTCTCTGCATCCTGAACAATTTTCATGGCAGTTGTGGCTGAAATTTTAGTTTGTCTACCTGACCGTGGTTTAGTTTCAAAAGAACTCATTTTCCACTTCTTGATCAGTTTGAACACTGCTGATTGGCATTCTCAATTCTGTGGATATCTTTTTATATCCCTTCCAGTTTTATACAGTTCAACTACCTTTTCCCACAGATCCTTTGACAATTCTTTTGCTTTCCCCATGACTTTGAATCCAGAAACGTCAGTGCAGCACTGGATGAAGGATGCAATGGTCTATCAGGAGTCCAGAAACACATTGACCCTTTTATACACACACACCAATTACAAGCAAACAGATCACAGGTCAGGATGGTTACCTTTAATATCCATTCAAGCCCCTTTGTGTCAACTTGTGTGCATGTTATCAGGCCAAAATCAGCAGTGTATGTAAACTTTTGATTAGGGTCATTTGGGTAGTTTCTGTTGCCATCATTTAAAAAGAGTAAACAGTTGATTAATAAAATGTCTTCAGCGAAACACTAACCATGAGTGAAAGAAAGGTTTTTATTCATATTCTCTGAAAAATGACCAAGAAATCAAATGCTTAATGTAAACTTCTGAATACATACATACACTCACAAAAGTGAGTACACCCCTCACATTTTCCCCTAAGTGAAAATGTCCACATTGGGCCCAAAGCGTCAATATTTTGTGTAGCCATCATTTTCCAGCAGGGCATGGAGTTCACCCGAGCTTCACAGGTTGCCACTGGAGTCCTCTTCCACTCCTCCATGACGACATCACGGAGCTGGTGGATGTTAGAGACCTTACGCTCTTCCATCTTCCATTTGAGGATGCCCCACAGATTCTTAATAGGGTTTAGGTCTGGAGACATGCTTGGCCAGTCCATCACCTTTACCCTCAGCTTCTTTAGCAAGGCATGGGCATCTTGGAGGTGTTTTTGGGGTCGTTCTCATGTTGGAATACTGACCTACGGCCCAGACTCCGAAGGGAGGGGGATCATGCTCTGCTACAGTATGTCACAGAACATGTTGGCATTCATGGTTCCCTCAATGAACTGTAGCTCCCCAGTACCGGCAGCACTCATGCAGCCACAGACCATGACACTCCCACCACCATGCTTGACTGTAGGCAAGACATACCTGTCTGTACTCTTACCTGGTTGCCACCATCTGAACCAAATAAGTTTATCTTGGTCTCTTTAGACCACAGGACATGGTTCCAGTAATCCATATCCTTAGTCTGCTCGTCTTCAGCAAACTGTTTACAGGCTCTCTTGTGAATCATCTTTAGAAGAGGCTTCCTTCTGGGACAGCCATGCCGACCAATTTGATGTAGTAGCATATGTTCTGAGCACCGACAGGCTGACCCCCCCCCACCCCTTCAACCTCTGCAGCAATGTTGGCAGCACTCATACGTCTATTTCCCAAAGACTACCTTTGGATATGACGCTGAGGACGTGCACTCAACTTTCGGTTGACCATGGCGAGGCCTGTTCTGAGTGGAACCTGTCCTGTTAAACAGCTGTATGGTCTTGGCCACTGTGCTGCAGCTCAGTTTCAGGATCTTGGCAATCTTCTTATAGCCTAGGCCAGTGATGGTGAACCTTGGCACTCCAGATGTTTTGGAACTACATTTCCCATGATGCTCATGCACTCTGCAGTGTAGTTGAGAATCGTGGGAAATTTAGTTCCAAAACATCTGGGGTGCCAAGGTTCGCCACCACTGGCCTAGGCCATCTTTATGTAGAGCAACAATTTTTTGTTTTCAGATCCTAATGCCCCGTACACACGGTCGGACTTTGTTCGGACATTCTGACAACAAAATCCTAAGATTTTTTCCGACGAATGTTGGCTCAAACTTGTCTTGCATACACACGGTCACACAAAGTTGTCGGAAAATCCAATCGTTTTAAACGCGGTGACGTAAAACATGTACGTCGGGACTATAAACGGGGCAGTGGCCAATAGCTTTCATCTCTTTATTTTTTCTGAGCATGCGTGGCACTTTGTCCGTCGGATTTGTGTACACACGATCGGAATTTCCGACAACGGATTTTGTTGTCTGAAAATTTTATCTCCTGCTCTCCAACTTTGTGTGTTGGAAAATCCGATGAAAAATGTCCGATGGAGCCCACACACGGTCGGAATTTCCGACAACACGCTCCGATCGGACATTTTCCATCGGAAAATCCGACCGTGTGTACGGGGCATAAGAGTTCTTTGCCATGAGGTGCCATGTTGAACTTCCAGTGACCAGTATGAGAGAGAGAGCGATAACACCAAATTTAACACACCTGCTTCCCATTCACATCTGAGACCTTGTAACACTAAACGAGTCACTTGACACCGGGGAAGGAAAATAGCTATTTGGGCCCAATTTGGATCTTTTCACTTAGGGGTGTACTCACTTTTGTTGCCAGCAGTTTAGATATTAATGGCTGTGTGTTGAGTTATTTTGAGGGGACAGCAAATTTACACTGTTATACAAGCTGTACACTCACTACTTTACATTGTAGCAAAGTGTCATTTCCTCATTGTCACATGAAAAGATAGAATAAAATATTTACGAAAATGAGGGGTGTACTCACTTGTGAGATACTGTATATACAAACACACACTACAGATCTTTTAAAACCCATGTTATGGTTCAATAACTGCTCACTGAAGGGATTCAAGCACTACAAAATACACCCTTAAAAAGTAACAAGGTGTCTATTTTTATGGATGTGTTAAAAGAACCAGAAGTAAATGGGAAAGCTCACAAAATGGGCACAGTAAAAAATACACTTCAGGCAAGTTAGAACCTTTATTTTTTTTTCTTCCAAATTGATGAGGCAGTGTAGCTTCTACATATGTTTGTAAAATGGCAACAGCCTTTTTCAGCATTTAAATAGTTTGTGCGATTGGTTTGCTACCAGGTAAGTTTGCTGTGTAAAGCCCTTCCATCTAACACCTTACCCTAAAAGCAGGGGCGGCTTCAGACAATTTTTTTTGGGGGTGCTGTGAGAAAAAGTGGTGGAGCTAATGCAGAGCACGCAGTGCATCATGGTCTCGTGGGTGTGGCCAGAAGTGGGTGTAGCCAAAGGTAGGCATGACTTAAAATTGGGTGTTCACGGCCCTTCCCCTTTATATAGACAAAATAGGGCCTTTGGACACAGAATTAAGTGGAGTAAAACAAGCCCAAATGGGAATAACAATGATAACCCCCAGCAAGTGTCAAGGTCAGCAATAGCTCCCTGGTAAGTATAAGGGCCAGATAATCTCCAGAACATGTCAGGGCCAGCCATAACAACCTGCAGAACATAATAACTAACCCCCGGCATAGCACAAAAATGAACCACAAGCATGACACAATATTGAACCACAAGCATGACACAATAAACCTCCAATATTGCACAATAATTAGCCCCTTAGCATGGCAGAACAATTAAATCCCAGCATGGCACAATAATGTAGCACAGCAATAAACCCCCAGGAATATGCATTAATAACTACACAATTAACCCCCAACACTGTACAATTAACCTCCAGGATAATAGCAGTCAGTGAGCCCCCTTTATTTTAAAACTTAGAGAATATACAGTGAAGAGGTCAGCACTATATGTGGTCACCATAAGTGCCTAGATTAGGAGTGACACCCTAAGATGCCAAGAGCAGGAATGACCCCTAAGATCACAGCGCCCCTATATAAATCAGGCTTGCTCCTTAGAATGCCCAGAAGAGGAGTGCCCCCTCAGTGTACAGAGCAGAAAAAGTGACCCCTCAGAGTACCCAGAGCAGCAGAATGTCCTCTTCAAATGCCAAGAGCAGGAGTGTCCCATCAGAGTTCCTAGAGTAGGAGTGACCCCTTAGACCAGTGGTTCTCAACCAACCTAGTGCTGTGACCCCTTGATAAAATTTCCCAAGTTGTGGGGACCCCTAACAGTAAAATTTATTTTCGTAGCATGGGTTGTCAGCACCCAAGGCAAGACAAGTCATTTGCGCCTCTAACCCATGGACATTTAGCGCTCCCCGAGTCCTTTTAATGGCAACTATAATCACAGGTAGTGTAACTCACTGTGTCTCCGAATTTGTGATGTCTCGTAGCAGTGACACCTCTGACGAAATCAGGAGATAGGGTCTCCTCCAGCACCTCTCACTTCACATTCCTCACCAGTCAGCTGACATTTAGTCTCTGCCCCCCCAGCCATGCCGTGAACTGAATGGGTGGCTGCGAAGAGGCTGAGTGGGCAGCCGCGGGCTCCAGGTACAGCCCAGCTGGGCGGCCGCAAAAAAGCCTGAGAGAGCAGTGTGGGCTTCAGGAACAGCCCAGGATTCGGTGGCCCCTGGCAAATCATCAATTGACCCCCGAGGGGGTCCCGACCCCCAGGTTGAGAACCACTGGCCTAGAGTGACATGACTATCCTAGCTTCAAATTTTGGTGGCCACTTCTAGTTAAAGTCTTACACACCCGAATGTCAGCTTAACCCCCCCACCACCACCTTTTCCTTGTATATTTGCAACTCCCATATTTGTCACAGACCCTCCCACTTCACATTCACTCAGCCGACCTCTAGTCTGTCACCCCAGCCATTCTGTGAACTGAATGGGCGCCTGCGAAGAGGCTGATGGGCAGCCACGGGCTCCCGGAACAGCCCAGCTGGGCGGCCAGAGGCTCCAGGGATAGCCCTGCTGGGCAGCCGCAAAAAGGCTGGGAGAGAGGTGCGGGCTTCAGGAACAGCCCAGGATTCGGTGACCCCTGCCAATTCATCATTCGACCCCCGAGGGGATCCCGACCCCCAGGTTGAGAACCACTGCCTTAGACCATAGAGGAGATTAGGAGTCCCCCACTCATAATGGCTCCAGGCTGGCACTGCCTGGTGTGTGGGGAGGGTTGGCACAGCTTACTGACAGAAAAACAATCCTTATCCTTCCTCCATTGATTAGGACTGGAGTCCCACTGCCTGTCCCTATCCCCTTCCCAGCTCAGCAGCTCTATAATAAGGATCAGGGCCAGACAGGTAATAATGTGAGGGGGCGGGTGCACTCTACTTACATTTCCAGAAGAAATCCTCCTTCCTCCAGGGCTGGGATAGGAAACTTCCCTCTTGTCCTGATCTTGGCACAGCCCACAGCAGCTGCATAGAAGCGCATACAGCTGCTGTCTCTGCCTGGTTGTGACAAGGAGGAGGGGTGGGCATGGCTTCCATGCAGGGAGAGAGCATAGTTGCCAACATTGTAAAAAAAATTTTAGGGACACTTTTTTGGCTGTAGGCGGAATTTTGTTATAATCAGGGGTCTGGGCATGCGTTTGTGGGCGTGGTATAGGGGAAAAGTAAAAATGCAACGCGCGAAGCATGCCGTGGCGAAAAATGGGCGTGGTTTATGCGAAATAGTAGGCGTGTCTTAAATGGGCGTGGCTCAAAGGGGGTGTGGTTAGAGCCTGAGATGAATGAGGGATGGAGAGGGAAAGGGGGGGGGGAATGGAAGGACAGCAGTCCCAGATCCTACACAATGGAAATGTGTATTCTAGAAAGTTTAACAATCAGCAGATAAAGATACTCAATCATCCCAGCACCATGGTTCTTATGGTGTCAGGATGATTGAAGTGCATTATTTCAATTACATTGTAATATAAAATGAAATCATTCAACTCACCATAATGCTGAATCAGTGGGATCTCTGAGCGTGTCACCTGCCACCAGCCGTCCGTCCTTGCATCAGGTGCCCCCAGCAGAGCCCCCCCTCGCACCAGGAGTCCCCAGCGGGGCCTTCCTCACATCAGAGTCCCCATCAGCAGAGTCCTCCTTACATCTGGTGCCCTCCCCCCGTGACACCCAGACTATGCCCCCCGTGACATCCACACCGCCCCCCCCCATGACATCCACACTGGCCCCCCCGTGTGATATCCAGACTATGCGGCCCCAAAGTTTGTCAAGCGGAGCCACATGGTTACCGTAGAGATTGAGCTGCGGCGCCGCCCACCCCCCCGCCCCTTTCCATAACAGGTCAGAGACTGGCAGCGGGGCGGAGGATGGGTGGCGCCGCAGCTCAATCTCTATTGTAGCCATCTAGCCAGCCTACGGTCTTCTTGAAAATGGCGGCTGGTGGAGACCTAGTCTCAGCCGGCCGCGGACCTCTAGCAGCCGGCGGCGGAAATCGGGAAATAACGAATTTCTCGGGACATCTCCCGGGAAACGATTAGATCGGGAAAAGGGTCTAAATCCCGGGAATGTCCCGAGAAATTCGGGACAAATGGCAAATATGAGAGAGACTAATCCCTTCCTCCACGGCCCGACTGGGCTGAGAGCTTCTCCCTCCTTCATTTCCTTAGTGCGGCTGGCAAGTACAGAGGAGCCACATGTCCCAATGTTTTCAAAACCTAGCGCCTCTGTACAGTACTGAGATCAATCCACCACTAATGATGCCGGGACTCACTGAAGATCAGCAGCTTATGCGGCCGGAGCTGCAGTATCCCTCCTCTATATGAAAGAGTCCCCAGACTGTCACAGAGCACACAGGTAAAAATTTATTTAAAAGAATTCCATGACATATATTGGAAATTCAAGTGTGTACATTTTGGGGGTGCTATGAGGGTGCTTAATTTTTGAGGGTGCTTTAGCACACCCAAGCACCCACCTGGCGCCGCCCCTGCCTAAAAGAAAGTTCTAAATTGGGGCGATTGTCATTTTTTGATTTGGGGAAATTTCCCATTGCCCCCTATTCTGTTGATCAGGGACCAAGAAAAAAAAAAAAAAAGGAGGGAAACTTCCCTACAGGTCACGTAGGGAGCACAAAAAAAAAATAAACAAAAAATTTGCAAGAAAAGTTTGTCAAGGTTTTGGTGTATTGCTGCATATTTAAGTGATGGAAACAATCTTTAAATGTGGTCTGACCCAAATAAGGAAACAAATTCAAATAATTTTTCACTGCCTGTTCTGGATGGAGTTCCCGATTGAACCACAAACTACTCACTTAAACATTGCAATTGCATGTGTCAGCAAGCCTGCAACCCACGAACACAGATTTCATGCAGTCCTTGGCTGGAACGCTGCTATACAAGGCTGCCAACCGCTGTTTAATCCAGGTTCCAGAACCCATTCTGCACTCATGTGCAACACTTGTAAAATGGAAAAAAAAAAAAATCATCCTTCTGGTACATACCTGTGACTGGCTTGAGAAATCTATAAATGTGAATGCAGACACAACAAATCTCTGATAACTGGAAGGAACGGGCCCTTTTAAAATATTGGTCATTGGGTCATCATCTGTATAAGGACATCTACAAAAAGGACAGAACATCTAGATTAGGAAAACCCATCTCCACACAAATTGGTTTTTAGTATACACTTTTTTTCATAGGTGGTTACTTGATGTACAGGGCCCTCTTGCCATTTTGTCCAGCAGTGAGCAGCCCCACCAATGATCCAGGGACCATCACAGTCATAATTCTGCACACTATTGACATTCTACAAATTTTACAAGAAGAAAAAAAAAAAAAGGAAGACTGTCAAAATGCAGTCTCAAATGCAAAAAAAGCACAAAGAACAAACAGTATTTAAGTTTGAGAATAAGGGGGGAGGTCAGCACCAAAAAAGGAGACAGATATAGATCTCTATATCTCTATATGAGAATGGGACTTTATAGGTACATCATATGCAAGATACATGCAATAGTATAAAGAATATAAATCATTTAACAACCGGCCCATAGCTAAATGACGGCTACATGGTGGTTGCTTAACCCTGGGAGGGCGTACAGTGACATCCTCCCAGAATTCCGCTCTCGCGCGAGAACATCCGTGACCGCCGGGTACAGAGGACCCAGCGGATCACGGTGATGACAGATCGATCACTTGTAAACGAACATGTCATGACGCCGTTTCCTCCCTCCCCTCTGTGTACCGATCTGTACAGTGGGGGAGAGATCGGATGGCAGCAGCGCTGTATCTGTAGTGCCCACAGCGCTGCTCTGACACAGAGCCACAATCCATCCATGCTCCGCAATACACGGCCTCTGTATGTGGTATCGCCGTACTCAGGAGTAGGAGAATTTATTTTGGGGTGTCATTTTTGGTATGTACATGCTATGTGTTAGATATATTGTATAAATGGACAACTTTGCGTTAAAAAAAAAAAAAAAAGTGTTTCAACTATTTCCCGCCGTCATATGACGTCCTTGAATTTGTTATCTGAATGATGCTTGCAGCTACAGGCATCATTCAGATATCAGCTTTTTCAGCTGGCGATTCCCTACACCTTAAGAATAATCATAGCGGCTGTTCCACTGCTTGATCATTCTTACGGGAGGCGAGGTCTCTCCCACCCCCCCCCCTCCCGCCACCCACCGGTGCTTCTACCGGCTCACCGCTACAATCGAAGCCAGGATCTTTTTTATTTATTTTTTAATTTCAGGCTTCCCAGCCTAGAGGTGAGATGTGGGGTCTTCGGTACTTAAAAATCCCCAGGCGATGCTTTAAAATTTTTTACTGCTTACATGTCTCTAGTTGCAGGCATCATTCAGATATACCCCCACAAACCCAGGATGTCCTATGGTCGGCAAGTGGTTAAAGGAGACAAGATAAAAGTAAGGACTGCAGTTACAAACCTAGTCCTGGGTAAGCACACACATCCTAACTCTGACCAGTGAGACAACTGAAGTCACAAACAATATGGCAAAGAAAAAAACAAAAATGAATGCAATACAATAGAATTAACACAACATAACATTGCACATGCATGACCCCATATCGTTCATAAACCATGGGAATTACCACCCACCCCACAAAACAGAAGAAAAAAAAGTTTTTCTTTATTATAGAATATTTGAAAGGCGGCTGTGTTTTAGTTACATAGTTAGTGTTTTATAGATTTCTTAGATGGATGTATCTGGTGTACACACAAAGGATACGCCCTCGCCCTGTGTGACTTTCTCATCCATATGAGCTCCCAATAGAGATAACCTCATTAATTAAGACATAGGTTTGTTGTGAGTACAATTCATTTTAGAGCTCTATATGGACTTGTGCTCCCTTCATCCTTAATATGTTGCAACTTTATTTTAATACATTGCAGGCATTGCTGCACTTTCAACAGATTGTCTTAACTATACAAACTACATCCCTCCCTACTGGTGATCTGACAATTTGTGGACTGGTTTTGGATGCAGGTTTTGGGGCCGTTTGGGATCCTCCCAAGTATGCCCACTCCAAGACCCATTCTTGATGTATGGAGGTTGGGCCATCTTTGGGTTTGTGTGGGTGTGTTTTTTTTTC
The DNA here is from genome assembly GCA_037952925.1 of Lithobates clamitans. Lineage (NCBI taxonomy): Eukaryota > Metazoa > Chordata > Amphibia > Anura > Ranidae > Lithobates > Lithobates clamitans. The sequence continues at coordinate 4,619,760 of JBBGZY010000168.1, read as the reverse complement.
TCTTCTTCTGTTTTGTGGGGTGGGTGGTAATTCCCATGGTTTGTGAACGATATGGGGTCATGCATGTGCAATGTTATATTGTGTTAATTCTATTGTATTAAGGTTGTGAAAAATATATATATATATATATATATATATATATATATATATATATATATATATATATATATATATATATATATATATATATATATATATATATATCTTTTTAACTGAATATCCCCATCCTATTCCTGATTAAGCCATTCCGGCAAAACATGTTGAAACTCTAGGTCGTGGGAACACATTGTTTGTGACTTCAGTTGTCTCACTGGTCAGGATTAGGATGTGTGTGCTTACCAAGGACTAGGTTTGTAACTGCAGTCCTTACTTTTATCTGATCTCCTTTAAATAAATGATTTATATTTTTTATACTATTGCATTCGTCTTGCCTTGTATATGATGTACCTATAAAGTCCCATTCTCTCTCATTTTTTTATTTTATTTAAACACGTTATGGTGGTTGGTTTGCGCAAAAGTTATAGCGTCTACAAACTATGGGTAATTTTACATTTTTTTTTTTCTAGTAATGGCAGCAATCAGCAACTTATAGCAGGACTGCGATATTGCAGCAGACTGTCGGGACACTGACAACACTTTTTGGGGACCAGTGATACAAATATATTGATCAGTGCTAAAAAATATGCACCGTCACTGTAATGACGCTGGCAGGGAAGGGGTTAACATCGGCAAAGGTTTAAATGTGTGCCTGACCAGTGCTTTACTACTGTGGGGAAGGCTCTTGTACTCGAAGGCATGGACTGGTTCTCCTACCTAGCAGAGACACAGGATCCATGTATTTAGTGACAGAACAATGATCTGCCTTGTTTACACAGGCAGACCACCGTTTTGCCTGTATACCGAAGCATCGGCAACAGCAGAAGCAAGCTGCCACCAGCGCGTCCCAAACCCTGAAGAGCAGGATCACGTACTAGGTACGTGATCCTGTGCAGGACAGCTGCCTTGCTGCCATAGATCTACAGTATAAAGTCGGCAAGCGGTTAATGATACTTCTCAGGTCACCAGAACTAGTGTCTCCATTGGAAGATTCTCTCCATTACTTTTCTGGGGACAACCCAAAATGTGTGATTTTATTCTATTTTCACTTCAATGGATTATGGTAAAGCAGAGAAAGGGGGGGGGGGGGATCTCCCCAACAAGGGCACAGACAGCAATAAAACCTGATAGGCATTCTAATCCCTCTCCACTCTATCCAAAACTAGAAAAAACATGTTTTTTTTCCACCATCTGTACATGAGGAGAGTGAGGTTGGGGTGAAAGGATTGACCTGGAGTTCAGTTTTAGCAAGTTAATATAAAGTTTGTTAATATTTGGTGATCCTGCCATGAAGGTCCTTGTTTAGACATGGTAGAATGGCAATGCTCGATCCCCGTCTCCCATTTCTTCTGAGTTGCCACCTTATAACATGGGCTTTTACATGCCAGGAGGGACGGGGTAAAAACATAGGTCCGAGCAGATTTTTTCCATGCCTTCTGGTCACCCATCTGAATTCTATCTTAGCTGACAGGGCTGTACGCATACTCTGACTGAGATTTGTCATGACTGGCATTTTTTACTTTGGTTTCAGAGTTTGACAGGCAGCACTGCCTGTCAAACTCCATTTTGAGATAAATGAGGGCAACGCCGCAACCAAACATCCAACCACACAACCCACTCTTTCAAAATTTAGACGGGCATTCTCTATGTTGGTATATAACCCATTCATAGCCAGGGGTGGTGCCCAAATCAGTTATCCATTCTCTAAGGGTGGGAGGGGAGGCACTTTTCCAGTGAAGCAAGATGATCCTGTGTGCCTGAATAAAGGCCCCGGAGACTGCAACCTTAAAAGCATCTGAAACTAGGTCATCTGAAATACGCAACAGCATTTGGCATCCAGGGGTATAGTACACTGAAATGCTTGAATAGTAGAAAGTATGGATTCCCAGTATATATGTAGTTTTGGACAGTGCTATAGCAAATACGATCTTCATGGTCCCTACTACATTTAGGACAGGTGGGGTCAGAGAAGTCCCATCTTAAATTCTTTAAAAGTATAGTGTACTCAACAAAATGTACAGTTGGGGACGATGCAGAGAGATAAAGAACTATCATGCACCACTTCCAATGCCATCTCCCACTGCTCACTGGTTAAATTCCCCCAAATCGGACGGCCACTGTTCCATTGCATTGCAGGGATAGACTTCCAAATAGATGTTGTGTAAGGATGAACATCAGCTTGATATAATACCTTTCTGTACATTACTGCATTGCAATATACCAAAAATGGGAGTTCGAGAAAAGTCTACAGATATGTTTTGGGCCACAAGTGCATGATGCAGCTATACATAGAATTGCATAGACTGTGGTATTTGATACAGATCTTGTAAAGAACTAAACTAATAATTTCCCCACCCTAAAGATATGCTTCAAATCCGCTTTACACCACACCTTATGCATTAAGCGATAAGGAAAAGTCTTAGATTAAGCGAAGTATTGAGCTTCGAATCCTTCAGGGAGAGGCTGCATTTGTATGATGTAACAAAATGGACAGGAAAGAAAATCAGAAAAACATTTAAAGGGAGGAGAGAGGAGTAGGTATCAATACTGGGTGAAAGTGATAAAAACACTATAAATTTACCTTTAAGGCCTCATGCACACTAGAGGTTATAAAAACGGCAGTAGCATTGGCTTATGGCTCAAAAATGTTGATAGATGGCGAATAGCGCTTTATTGGCGTTCAGCTTTTTTTCAAAGTTAGTGTTTTTACAGCCTTAGGCCGCATACGCACAGGCGGACTTTTCAACCGGACTGGTCCGACAGACTTGATGGACTTCCGACGGACTTTCGAACAAACAGACTTGCCTACACGCGATCACACCAAAGTCCGATGGATTCGTAGGTGATGACGTACACCGGACTAAAATAAGGAAGTTGATAGCCAGTAGCTGCCCTACCGTGGGTTTTCGTCCGTTGGACTAGCACTAGAATTTTTCGACCGGACTCGGGTCCGTCAAAAAGATTTGAAGCATGTTTCAAATCTAAAGTCAGTCAGATTTTCGACTGGAAAAGTCTACTGAAGGTTCGATGAAGCCCACACACGATCAGATTGTCCGTCGGACCAGTCGGGTCGAAAACTCAGCTCGTGTGTACGCTGCATTATACTCACCTTTATCCATTTTAGTCCATTATTGTCTACATATATGTGCTTCAGGTGTGGCTGCATGGCATATCTCAGGGTGGATTTCCTGATGGTGACAACCGTGGAGCATGTCTGGAACATGGGTGCTGAAAAGATCCACACTCATGGTAATGTTCACTGCCCTCTAAAAAGGGATAAGCAGTGGATTGCTTTCGGAGGGTGGTATAGCAGTGGCTGGAAGGTGTTGAGGAGGCGCTACTCGAATAGCCATTTTACATTGTGGGACCGTGCGCAACTGTGAACCAAGCATTTGGCTTGTGGTTGCGGCGTGGCCATTTATCTCAAAATGGAGTTTGACAGGCAGTGCTGCCTGTCAAACTCTGAAACCCAAGTAAAAATGCCAGTCATGACACAAATCTCAGTCAGAGCATGCGTACAGCCCTGTCAGCTAAGTTAGAATTCGGATGGGTGACCAGAAGGCATAGAAAAAAGCTGCTCGGACCTATGTTTTTACCCCGTCCCTCCTGGCATGTAAAAGCCCATGTTATAAGGTGGCAACTCAGGAGAAATGGGAGACAGGGACAGAGCATTGCCATTCTACCATGTCTGAACAAGGACCTTCATTGCAGGATCACCAAATATTAACAAAAGCTTTACATTAACTTGCTAAAACTGAACTCCAGGTCAATCCTTTCACCCCAACCTCACTCTCCCCATGTACAGATGGTGGAAAAAAAAAAAAAAAAGTAAATCCCTTCTGTGATGAAGAGTGAGCCCTGGGATAATGGAGAACACCCAAGACATAAAAATTGAATCTAAACCCCAAATTCCCAATTTACATACACTTTCAGGCATGCCTTATATGCCCAAGAGCTTTGTGGTTTTAAGAATTGTTGGAACTTCATTAAACCCTAGGATAAAAATTGTAGACACATGAAATGCTGTGTTTGGGTGCAATCTGAATGCATCCAGTCGGGCCCAAAGCATAACCGGAGCATAGGAGCATCGTTGTGCTATTCAAAATACCACTAACATATACACCGGGTGTGAACCACAACAATGTTCCCCTACTGTGACATCAGATAAAGTCATGCCAACATGCCTCACCCATCATAAATCAGAGGCCAGCGAATTGTGGATGCCGGGTCCAGGTTTGGTGCCCCCCAGCAGTGATGAAGACGGAGATGTAGCCTGGGATCGGATGGCTGCAGAAGTCTAGCCTCAAAGAATATGGGATCTCGCAGCAGTATCTGAAGTGGGTAGTCTATTGATGTATAAAATTCTGAGAAGTCTGGACCTAGATTAGATTAAAAAGAAAACAGTCACAACTAGGCTTACACAAGAATCTGAATATTTAGTCTAAATGGAGCAGGCTTAATATAATATTTTTCAGACATAAATGGGTAATCGTACTACTGTATATAAAAAAAAAAAAAAAAAAAAAGTATATTTTATATGATGTATATTTTATATGATGTATACACACTGCTAGCTTTTTTCGATGCATCTCTCAGATACTCACTTTGTTTTTGAAAACTTCCAACAGATTAAATAAACTGAGCAGGCTTCCATATACCACTGTGCTGTCTTTATTCAGCATGAGAGCTCAGGTCACCTGACCACAGAAGGCTGCACTGTAAACTACTGGTAAATACTCCATTCACCCGCACCTATGTGTAGCGCTCACTTCCACATAGGAGTTGCTAAACTTGTTGGGTCTTCCCCCCGCCCCCTCACAGCCAGGCAATGGACACTTTCACAGGCTCAACAGTAGGGGTTTTGGTTTTATCTTTTCGCCTTTTTAGGGTATAATTGGATAGGGAATAGGGATGCATTAGATGTCCAACTGAAGAACATGAATAAACTCTTGAGGACTTGCTAATGTCTCTGGTTAATAAGAACAGACTTATAACTGTGCTGTCCATCCATAGAAATGATGGTGCAGCCAAAACAAGGGAGGTTCCAAAATGAAAATGTAGGTGCTGCTCCTTGCAGACAGGGCCATAGATAAAGGGGGTACCCCCTGTCCTGTAGGGGAACCCGGCTAGCAGGGGGGCCCAGGCAGCTCAGTGAATTGTATGTGGGCAGGAGGGTGATCAGTATGGCGGGGGCAATTACTGGCATCAGTCCCCTGTATGGCTCTCTGCAGCAGCTGAAAGCCAGCTTCTTTTCCTCTCCCACCAGCTTTCAGCTGCTGCAGAGAGCCATACAGGGGACTGATACCAGTAATTGCCCCACCCATCGCCATACTGATCACCCTCCCTGTGCACCATACATTTCCCCCTGCTACCCAGGCCTTACTGTTTGACCCCCACAGCGCTGCTGGCCTCTCTCTTCTTCCTGCCGGAAGCTGCAAGCACACAATAGGATCCTTCGTGACTGAGAGTGGGGGAAGGGTCAGGTAAATATTTCATACTTACAAGCCCATTCCTTTCCTGAGTGAACACATATGTGAGCTGTACCACTCACTGTGTTGATTCATAGCTGAAGCATTGGCTGTATGAGGCCCAGTGTCAGGTTATCTGGAGATATGGGATGGTTTCTGGCTGCTTAGCGCTGGCTCCAAGCTGTCCCCTGGTCCTGGACATGTAAAGTATTGCCGTCTTACTGTCCTCTATACAGGCTTAAGGAAGGCTGAAATGGAAGTTACTCACTCAGTCCCCTCAGCGATTCCTGGAATCCAAGAGGACCTCTTGTATACTGGCCAGACCTTGCTTCTCAGCTAAGCCTAGTTGAGGCTGTTAAAGGTGTGAGACATTTAGCTGCTCCTCTCTTCCTCCTTGCCTTCCTTCTGCCCAGGAGCAGAACCCCCAGCACAGAGGTCCCCTCCAGATGACTAGACCCTGGACTCTGCTCCCAGTGGCAGCCTGTCTATTAGGGGCGCTGCCCCCCTAATTCATGCACCCGGCATCCAACGGATGGATTTTTTTTTGTTTTTTGTTGGAAAGCACGTGAATAGAGCCAGAGGCTCTAATTGGCTTCAGAAAAGGATGGGCTCGGGGCGCAGAGCATTCCCTATAGTCTTCCTGATTCTCCTCCCGGCCAATCAGGAAGCGTGCGAGACCCAATTAGCGATAGTGTTGCCCGCTGCGCCGAGGGAAGGTGCCGAGGGAGCCAACTAAATTTACCTCACCTAACAAGGAGGGTGCTACATATGCATAAATTTAAAAAAAAAAAAAAAAAAAAAAAAAAAAAAAAAAACTGTAGTCAAGAACACTTGTGCACTCTTATGATGTGCAAGATCAGACAGCTGGCATGGTAGCAACTGTTAGGTCCCAATGCCATTACACCATATAGTGCACATGTTCACGTGGCCAATCACTGGGCCTGAGCTCTGTCACATGAGAGAGAGGTATGTGTCTAGCACTATTCAGGTTTTAAAAGTGCACAATAGCAATGGAGCTTTGCAAGGTTTGCAGTGCAGATAAATGTAAAAAAATTTAAGTTATTGCACCAAGGTAAGTTGGTAGTTAAGGGAGCCTAAACAGAATCAATATTGGATGCGGTCATTTCTAGTCTTCTTCTGAACATGCTGGTTGCTTGGATGTCTCTGGTTTCAAATTAAAGTTACTGACCCACAACAAATACGCATCAAGAAGTTTGTGAAATTCAGAGCTTCTCTGCATACTTGTACCTGATTAAAGATTTAAGCCACTGGATCAGTCTGTCAACCTGCATTTTTAGAAGAGGACGACAGTGGCAGCTACCATATAGTATATTTCCCCATACAGAATTACCAGAGCACTAGGAGTTAGCTAAAGACCTCCTTTGACTCAAAACTTGAACTGTCCCAACAAACGACCCAGTTCTGTAAAAAAGAGGGATTCGGCACAGCTGTGAAACATACTTCGGTGCACATGAATATGTTCATATTGTCTTACTGATATCTATAAAATGTAAGTATGGATACCTTTAGCAATGTGCAGGTCTACATCCAGTACCCCGCTATTGGTCACAGACGGGAAGGGAGGTGGAGGCTCCACAGAGGACACTAGCTTTAGTGATAGTGTGATATTGTACAGGCATTGGATTGTCACCCTGAAAAAAAACAAAAAACGGTTAAGTCTTACACCTAGGTCTTTATAGCCATGTACTTCCCACATCTTTTAACCTGCAACAGATTTTTGCTGTGGAATGCCTTACAAATTGGAGTCATCATTTAACATACAATCCTGCATTGGAGAACATTAAAGCTGAACTCAAGGTATTCAGCCATTTTGTAATATGTGCTGACTTACTATGAGTTAAATCCAACAAGGTGCATGCCACCTTGTGGATTTCCGGTTAATTTACAACTGACAAGTTTTATGGAGCTTTGGGATCATAGCCATCACTATACTTCCGGAACTCCATCACTGGACTATCTGGCCTCAGCTCCTGTAGCTGCAGAGTCACAAGCAGCTGCTGTGCCCACCCATAATCAGATAGTTTTATGTGAACCCATTCACAGAATAAAAGGCCTGCTATGAATGAGCAGCAGAGGGAAAGGGCAGACAGCTGCTGTGTGCGAGCAGACAGCATCTCTCCTGTCAGAGCCCCAAAATAGTAACAAATAGCTATCCTCCATAAAACTCAGATGTGCATTAAAATAGCCAAGTCCAGGAGGTGGCATGCACCTTGCTGGACTTAAAACCAAGCCATCAGACTGTACAAACTGCCCGAATTCCTGGAGTTCAACTTTAAGGGACATAGGATGAGTAATTCAGTGTGAGTATCTAGGGTTATGCTGCTGCCTTCAGGAAAATGTAAGCTGGCATATAAAGTTGTAGTGACAGCCTAGTGAAAAAAAGAGTCTTGCACCCCCATCATGCTTCAGTTTTGTAGTAAAAGCAACAGTAGGAATGAGTCATAAGAATTAAAAGGGCCTTAATGTACTGCAAGAAAATTTAAAAAAATTAAAATGTACCTGAAGAAAGTAGAAAAAGTAGTAAGCTGTCCCTTATGGGACAATTTTTTTCTGTAGCACAAGACACAAATTAAGGCTGCCAAAGAGGCGAAAGGTTGATCCAGACTGAAGAAAAACCTTAGACTTACCGGTGATGGTATTTCTGGAAGTCTTGCAGGACAGCACCCGAAGAGAGTGTAGCTCCACCCAACTTCCCTGGAAAATCTGCGAATAACGCCTTTTAAAAAAGGCAGCCCACTTCCACCATAGCCTCAGTCAAATGAGAAACCTCCAGCCATGCTGAAAGACAGAATTTTTACAACTAAACATACACATAATAACAGTGCAAGTCATATTGGAAACCACTAGGGAGGGTAAAAGCTGCTGTCCTGAAAGACTTCTAGAAATACCGTCACCTTTAAGTCTAAGGTTTTCTCAAAGTGTCTTTCAGGACAGCACCTGGAGAGAAGCGAGAAAAACGTACCCTAGAGTGGGACCACCGCCTGTAGGACCTGCCGGCCAGAGACCTGCTGAGGCGGATAGTAAAAAATTCTATAAGGCAGGATGAACGTAGTGAAACTTGTCCAAGTCACAGCTTTACAGATCTGGTCAGGCGAGGCTCCATCCCTCTTAGCCCAGGATGTTGCAACTGGCCTAGTTGAGAGAGCCAGAATACCATCCGGTGGTATCTGCCCCGAGGCCTTGTAGGCTTCTTTAATGGCCATCTTCCTATTGAGCTTTGGAAAGCACACTCTTCCTTACGAGCCCCTGAGAACAGCACAAAAAGAATTGCCTAGTCAACTCCAAATATTGCATTAGACATCTCTTCACGTCCAGCGTGTGGAAATCTTCCTCTTTAGAACTGGCTGGGGATGTGCGAAACGTTGGTAGAATCACCCGAGAGTGATGAAAGGCAGAGGAGACCTTAGATAGGAAGCCTGGGTCCACCTTTAGGACTATCCAATCTGGAAAGACTGTTAGGAAAAGTTCAACTATGGAAAATGCCTGCAGCTCACGACTCTCCTGGCAGAGGTTACTGCCACCAATAGGGCCGTTTCCAAAGTCCAATTTCTTACTGTAGCCTCTTTTAGAGGTACAAAAGGCTTCCTAGTTAGTCCCTGCAGAACCACTGACAAGTCCTAAGTTGGAAAAAATTTGATAGGCCCTGGTCTTAACCTAGCCATTGCCTTAAATAATCTAATAACTAAAGGATCTTGTGATAATTGTATTTCTGAAAAAAGAAAATGCAGCCACTTGTGCTAACCGCTAATCCCTTCTCCATTCCATTGTAAAGAAATTCCAGGATGGAAATCATCTCCTGCGGAAAATACTTTGTCACGCACCAGGAGTTGTAGCATTTCTAAACCTTGAAATAAATATCTCTGGTGACTTTTTCCTGCTGTTTAGCAGCATAGGAACTAAATTTGTCCGATCGACCCCCTTTTCTTTAGGATCTGCTCCTCAGAAACCAGGAGTGTCTTGTGGAGGCAACATCCAATGGAGTTCTGCCGTCAGGTTCAGAGGTGTCGAGAACCAAATCCTCCTGGGCCAATAGGGAGCCAACAGTATTAGATTCGTGGACTCTCCCTGAAATTTTTTGAGGACCAACGGCATTAACTGGAAGGGGGGAAAGCATAACAAATGGAAGTCCCATGAGCCAGAGCATCCAAGCCTCTTGCCTGATCCCTTCCCTTCAGAGAAAAGTAAGACGGGAGCTTTGCATTTGCATGGGTCACAAACAGGTCGACCTGAAGACTGCCCCACCTGTTTACCACCATCTGGAAAACTTCAGAATTTAAACTCAACTCTGATTAAGAAATCATCTTCCTGCTCAGGAAGTCTGCCATCCAATTCAAACTGCCTTTCAGGTGTATTGCTGACAGGGACCCCAGATTTTTCACTGCCCAGATTAAGATCTCCCGAGCCAAGGGCAGGCTTCTGGTACCTCCCTGCTTTGCTACATAGGAGACTGCCGTGGCATTTGTCGCAATGTCCAATTTGTCCAAAATTGCTTTCAGTTCCCTCCAATTGGATGATCTTTTTGCATCTGAGCTTTTCCAGATTCCTTTAGGCAAAACAATCTCCCAGATGTGCCCCCCACCCCCAGGAGCTCGCATCTGTTGGACTTTTTGAGACGGGGAATACCCAAAGTAGGCCCCCGCTTAGCTTTAACTGGTTCCTCCACCACTAATTTTCTCCTCACTTGCGCAGGAATCATGAACCGTTTCTCTAAGGGTTCTTTGTACCTCCAATTTTGGAGAATTACTTGCTGCAGATCCCTTGAGTGAAGGCAGGCCCATTGAACAGCCGGAATGGATGATGTCAGGAGGCCCAATGTCTACATCGCTGACTGTACTGTTACTGGTGAGCTTGTCTGGATCTGTTTTATCGCCCCCAGGATCTTTTCCTTTCTCTTCCAGCAAGAAAATCTTTTGTTGATAGAGTTGATTCTGTACCCCAAAAATCTCATCTCTTGGGAAGTGATTAAGTTTGATTTCTCCTCGTTCAGGATCCAACCTAGGTTTTGAGAGTTGCATTTTGTTCTGTTCAGATTTGCCAGCAGCTGATTTTCTGAGCTGATGAACAGAAGCAGATTGTCCAGATACGGAACTATGATTTCCTAGATCCTCAGTGGCATCAAGGCTTCTGCCATGACCTTGGTGAAGATCCTCTGAGCCAAGGACAAACCGAAGGGCAGGGCTCTGAACTGCAGATGGGATATCCTGCCCTCTGAGCCGATTGCCAGACGCAAAAACCTCTGGGACGCTACTGCTATTGGGATGTGAAGGTAAGCATCCGAGATCGATGGAAGCCATAAAACACCCCCTGTGAGCAGTTTCCTTACGAAGTAGATCGTATCCATGTGGAACTTTTTGTAGCAAATGGACGGATTCAGGAGTTTTAGGTTCAAAATGAGGTGAAATTTTTCCCAAGGGTTTCTTTATTGGGTAAATGTGAGAATAAAACCCTAGACCAGGGGTAGGCAACCTTTTGAGCACAGTGTGCCAAAAAATGTTTTCAAAGAAATTGAGTGACGATTTTATAACAAAAAAATATCAACTTCACAATATCATGAAAAGGATTTTTTTTAAGTAAATACTGTAAACTACTTGAGTAGTAGTGAGAAATTAACATCCTGCACTCTCATGACTCAGATCAGCCCCAATTCATGCACCTTCACACCTCAGATCACTGCCCCCCCCTGCACATCTGCCCCACTACTGCCCCACCCCCTGCACATCTGCCCCACCACTAACCCTCTGCTCTGCGGCCCACCACTAACCCCCTGCTCATCTGTCCCACCAATGCACCTCCTTTCACATCTGCCCCACCGCTGTACCCCCCTGCTCTTCTGTCCCACCACTGAACCCCCTTCTCATATGTCCCACCACTGTTTCCCCCTGCTCATCTGCCCCATCGCTGTACCCTCCTGCTTTTTGGTCCCACTGCTGAACCCCTCGACTCATTTTCCCCCACCACTGTACCTCCCTGCACATGTACCTCCACTGTCTTCTGCCCCACCACTGTAACCTGCTTTCTCATCTGCCCCACCAATACACCTCCTTTCACATCTGCCCCACTGCTCTACCCCCCTGCTTTTCTGTCCCGCCACTGAACCCCCTTCTCATCTGTCCCACCACGGTAACCCCCCCTGCTCTTTCCCACTGCTGAACCCCCTTCTCATCTCTTCCACCACTGTACCTTCCCTGTACATCTGTCCCACCGCTGTACCCTCCTGCTCATCTGCTCCACTGCTGTACCCTCTTCTCATCTATGATATGCGTGAAATGCAGAGTGGGGAAAGGAAGCCGAGATGAGACAACTGTCCTGGCACACTCATCCTGCTGATTCACCTCTCGCATTCAGTCCACGTGCTTGTGTGTGATGTCACATACAAGCATCTGGAAAGGATGCACAATGATGAGCTCAGGTCAGGGGTATTTTCTGAAAGCAGCGGGCTTATATGCAGGATCATAAGTTGGGCCCCTGCAGCTGAGAAAAATCACAGAGCTCTGCGCTGCAGCAAAAGTTGGGTGTGATTTTCATTGTGCTGCATACTGGCTGTGGCTTAAAGGGACACAGAGTGCAAGGGTTCAGAAGTGATGCAAAGTTTCAGGAATAATTTCAACAAAGTTCCTAGAAGCTCAACAGTAACTCCACAAACTGTCACCTGATTGTGGTGTAGCAAGGTCCCAGGCCTCCTTTGGTCTAATGAGAACCTCCAGGACCAGGGATAGCCGACATCCATCTGTAGCCCCCCCATCAAAATTTTTGAAAAAAAATCTTATGCAGTTTGTTAGATCAGGTTAGATCAACCGTTGTTTGCATTAGATCTCACAAAAGCAATATTAACAGTTATTTGCTGGGGGGGCTAACCCGTCATCAGCCCCCCTTATCAAAAAATTGACCAGTTAGCTATTTTGGAAGCCATTTGTTAGATCCGGTAAGATCAAGTGGTTTTAACGTTAGATCTCACATAATTAGAGACTTATTAATTAATGAGGGGGGATGGCCCCCCCTTATCAAATTTTCTGGCCAAAAATCATTCAGGCTAATATATATTTGTTAGATTCGGTAAGATTAAGTGGTTTTAACCTTCTCACATTTCAGAGATATTCCATATCAAAATGGAGATATTAGGTGGTACATATGGACGGGTTTGCCCCCACAATTTTCTGGCCAAAAATCATTCAGGCTAATAGATATATTTGTTAGATCCGGTAAGATCAAGTGGTTTTAACGTTAGAGATATTAGGTGTTGGTACATAAGGATGAGATTAGATCTCACATAATTAGAGACTTAAGTGATTAATAAGGGGGGATAACCCCCTCTTATCAAATTTTCTGGCAAAAAAAAAAAAAAATCACCCCGGCTAATTGATATTCATTGGATCCAGTAAGATTGAGTAATTTTAATGTTTGATTATCCATAATTACAGGGATACTATGGATATTTGATAGCAATGCACGGATTTCCATAATAGTGTATACCGGAGCCGATGAGCATTTTCACGTGTACCAGTGAGGAGTGCCATGGAGCATACCGAGGTATGCAGAAATTAAGTGGGATATTAATTGACAGGTGTGTCCAAGCCCAGTGAAGCCTGAAGCAGTGCCAGAAGCCAGAGGGAAACTTCGGAGGGCTCTGGTGAAGGAGCCAACCGGGTGCCCATCTACGGTAGCTGGCTCAAAACCAATGACACGAAGAGACAGCATGGAAAGTCCAAACCCTTGGAGGGCACCCGTTGTAGCCTCCAAGCAACCCAGTGTCCTGTTTCCTTTGACACATGGTGCCTGATGTCGGAGAGTCAGTGCACACCAGACTCCCAGAACTTAGCGCAGACTTAAGCATGATCAGAACATCCGCAGATAGGAGCGCGGATACAAACCACCAAACAGGCCAGGGCCGCCACTTCCTCTATGTTCCCTGACAAGCTGGTGGGATCTTCTCCTGTTCCCATCCAAGTAAAGGGAGTCTACACCAAGGTCCTTCTGGATAATGGAGCTTAAGTGACCCTTCTCTACAGAGACTATGACAGGCACCTGCTGTTGCAGAAGTTGGAAGAGCTGCAGACATGGGGCATTGTGACTCAACTTCCCCTATGATGGCCATCTACCGGTCAAGCTGACCTTCGATCCCTCCATGGCTGGGAAAGCCGAGACTTGACACTCAGGCAGTGGTCTGTCCTCACCCACCAGGGGTCAGCAAGTTTCATCATAGGGACCAATACTGATCTTATCAGAAGGCTGTTGACACCTCTTGTTCTGGAGCCACGCACTTCAACTACAAGTGCGCTCCCCATGCTGAGACAAGCCTACCAGCACCTGGTACAAAAACAGAAGGCTCCAGGCTAAAGGAGTGGAAAAGATCTGGCGCTTGGACCAGTGTGAGAGGTGTTACAGCCTGGTAAAGTGGCCTATTTACGAGCATCTGTCAAGCTAAATTGGAAGCAACCAGGCCCTTTCATTGTCCTTGAATCTGACAGACAGAGAAGACGTGGGAGTGGAGATAATTCCTGAGGTGGTTTCAACCAAAGGGTTGCAAAGAAGTCACGGGAAGATCTTGGTTAGTGTCCGCAACATAACAGCCTCACCAGTGAAGATGCCAGCTCAGATGTTGCTGGGACAAGTGAATCTGGCCACCCCAGTCTGGTGGGGGGAGCAAAGGATGGGATCTCTGTGGAGGAGTTCTATCCGAAGAATATTCCTTTTGCCTGAATGGAAAGAAAGGGCCAAGACTCAGCTCCTGAGATAGCAGGCTGCATTCTCCAAGAGTGAATTTGATTTGAGGTGTGCAAAAAGTGCCCAATACCGGATCCATCTCTTCGAATGCATAAGCTATTCAGGGAAAGAGTTTGATGGATTCCTTTAGGGCACTTGGAGGATCTGCGTGAACAACTGGCAGAGTTGAAGAGGGCAGGTATCATCCGAGAGTCCCAGAGTCTATGCGCTACCCCAATAGTGGTGGTATGGAAGAAGAATGGGTCACTGAGGCTGGGTATTGACTATCGGACGCTGAACCGAACGACCATTCCCGACCAATATACCACTCCAAGGATAGAAGATGCCTTGCAGAGCCTGTCAGGAGTGAAGTGATTTAGCATGCTTGATTTGAAGAGTGGGTATTACCAAATCCCCATGCACCCTGAGGATCGGGAGAAGACCATTTTCATTACCCCGGAGGGGATCTTTAGATTTGACCGTATGCATGAAGGCCTGTCTGGTGCCCCAGCCACCTTCCAAAGGTTAATGGAGAAGACTGGGTGACATGAAACTGATCGAGGTGTTGGTGTAGTTAGACGACATCGTTTTCGGCAAGACCCTGGAAGAGCATGAAGAGCATCTGCAGAAGGTCCTGAAGAGACTCCATGATGAGGGGGTTGAAGCTGTCTCTGGAAAAGTGCCAGTTTTATCAACCCTCAGTCAACTACCTTGGCCACATTGTGTCTGCTGACGAAATGGCCACCGATCTCCAGAAGCTGGAAGCTGTCACCTCCTAGCCGAGGCCTACCAAAGTGACTGAGCTTAGGTCATTTCTGAGATTCTGCTCTTATTACAGGAGATTTGTCAAGGGATTCGCCAAGACACTGACCCTGATCTGGCGAAGCCTGTCAGACCAGCTGGAGGGCCCAGAAATTCAAGAGAGTCCATTCAGGAACAATGGACTCCTAAGTGTGAAGATTTTTTAGGCAGCTGAAGTGAAGCCTAACAACTGATCCAGTTGTGGTCTATGCAGATCCAACCAAGCCATACGAGCTACACTTTGATGCCAATCGAGATGGGTTGGGTGGGGTGCTATATCAAGAGCAGGACGGCCATCTATGGTCTGTTGCCTATGTGAGTCAGAACTTGGCCCCCATCAAAAACTACCCCATGCACAAACTTGAGTTCCTGGCCTTGAAGTGGGCAGTGGTGGATAAGCTGAGGGATTACCTTATGGAGCAGAGTTCGTGATCAAGACCGACAACAATCCTCTCACCTACATCCTCACTACCACCAAGTTGGATGCCACGGGTCACAGATGGTTGGCTGCTCTATCAGGGTTTATTTTCAGCCTGAAGTATTGACCGGGGTCAGGGAAACAAGATGCGGATGCTTTGTCAAGAAGGCCAAATTGTTCCAGAAACCCTCCCGAAGAATAGGCCCAGCTATATAAGAGGTTGGAGTGTCAGCCGCTGATGTCCCCAGATGTTATTGCAATGTCACCCAAGTCAGGGATGAAGGTCTGCCCAAGCTGTCAAAGAAAGACCTGTGGAGGGACCAGTTGGAGGACCCTCCCTGTAGCTTGGCATTGAAGGCCTTGGAGAGCCAACGCCCAGATTTGCTCCTCACTGACTCCTCGAAGGAAACCCATCTGCTGCACCAGGAGTGGGATCGGTTTCAGGTGCACAGAGGGTTGGTCTACCGAAGGGGCCCCTCTGACGATTCTGAAGAAAAATGGGAGCTATTCCTACCCGAAAAATATAGGGAGACAGTATTAACTGCCCTACATGACAACCATGGCCACCTAGGGCCCAAGAGGACTTTTCACCTGGTGAGGGGCCGGTTCTACTGGCCCTGCATGCAGGCTGAAATTGAGGACTATTGCCACTCCTGCATCAGATGTATCCAAAGGAAGACTTTGCCTCACCGAGCTGCCCCAATGGGCCATTTTCATAGTCAGGGACCCATGGAGCTGGTGTACATTGACATTCTGTGTTTGGAGCCTGATCTGAGCGGGCAGGGAAATATCCTGGTAGTGACTGACCATTCCCCTCGGTATGCCCAGGCGTTTTCCACGAGGGACCAACAAGCATCCACGGTGGCCAAGATCTTCGCTGAGAAATTCTTTGTGCACTATGGTCTGTCCCAATGCATCCACTCTGATCAAGGGAGAGATTGAGAGTAGACTCATTAACAGACTTTCAGACCTGTTGGGCATCAGGAAGTCTAAAACCATGCCATATCATCCTCAAGTAGATCCTCAACCAGAGAGATTCAACCAAACCCTCCTGGATATGCTTGGAAATCTAAGTTCAGAACAAAAGCAGCACTGGAGCAAGCATATAGTGGCTATTGTGCATGCTTATAACAGCACCGTCAATGATGCCCACAGGTTACTCTCCCTATAGTTTGATGTTCGGACCGTAGGCCCGGCTGCCAGTAAGCTTGGCCTTCGGCACATCCCTCGACCATACCTCAGCAACTTCCCACAGAGGGTATATGGATCGCCTGCAGAGACGTCTGAAAATTGCCTATGATAAGGCTCAAGTTGCCTCATATACCCGAGGACAGAGAAACAAAATAAACTTTGACCTCAGGGTACGAGTGCAGGACCTGCAGCCGGATGACAAGGTACTGCTGAGAAACCTGGGTGTCCCTGGAAAGCACAAGTTGAATGACCACTGGAAGTCGCAGCCCTATGTAGTTTGCAAGCATCTGCCAGGACACCTAGTATATCAAATCCGGCCAGAGGGAAGCACAGGCACGCTGAAGACTTGGCATCGCAATCTGTTGCCTCTGTCAGAAGCAGTCCATGTACCACAGCCAGATTTACAGTCCACACCCACGGCCTCTCAAAGATCCGGCCAGTGACTAGATCTCACTCTGTACCCCTTGCTGAAGATGAAAACAGCAAGGATGAAGAGAAAGATTGTCTGTGGCCGTCTCAAATGAAAGGGCCTGCCACTCCCCCTTTTCTTCTCCTCCCAAGGTGACTGAGGTAACTCTCAGGCCAGAGGCTCCTGAGTTTGTACCTCAAAGTCCACCTTTTGAAGAGTTGGAAGACCCCCAATCTTCCCTGCTGACAACAGACCCCTAAGACTTTCCATCCTTCATTGAGGAAGCTGAAGCTGATATGCAGGAAGAGGAGACCAGTGTGCCTGTAACCCCAGAACCTAAAGAACAGTGAGTGCGAAGTGTTATTCACCCGCCCTAAAGACTAACATATTATACTTCGTGTGAAATCTCTGAGGTCGTTCTCATTGTAAAAAGGACTCTTGAAGTAACTGACCCTTCCACCGCAGATTTGGTGGTGGACAATCCCAACTCACTGTCAGGGCTGGGCTCAGCCCTTCCTCCTCTGAGCTGGCCGCTCAGCTGTCGGCTAATTGCCAGCTCCCATCTCTCCACAGTTACTCAGCTGTTGATATCCTGCTTGTCAGTCCTGCCTACTTAAGCCGTCCAGTCGATCTCGGCCTTCGCCTTGGTCAACATCACAGAAACAATCTCCTGCGATCCTGTTAAACACTTGGTTTGCTGACATCCCTTCTGGCTCCAGATCCTGCTTGCTGTTCCACTACATTGATCCCTGACTTCTGGCTTGGCTGACTATACGTTCCAGTTACAGAACTTTGGCTATGTTTTGACTACGTTTGTTCTTTTTACTTTTATTATTAAACAAGTGTGATTTACCGTACTTCTGTCTCGGCCTGATTTCTTGGTTTCTGACACTCACCCCCTGCCACATCTAACTGGGCCATTCCAGTTAAGGTGGCCTGTAGGCAGGACAACCTCCCCTCCTATGTCAATTGGTGGGATGTTCCTCTGCCAGGGTTTTATGCAGATGTAAATTGTATGGTTTCCTGTGCACACTAAACCTGTTTTTTTTTCCGTATGTATATCAAAAGCATGTTACAGGTCATACACTCTACCTCCTTTGGTGAACCAAAGGTTCTTTGGTGGGGGGAGCGTGTAGCGGGGGCTACTCTATCACCTGTGGTCCCACACCTCCCGCCAGACTGAACAGACACTGACAGGAACTCACTGAGGGAGAGCATGCCTGTCAGTCCCTGTGAGGGATTTCTCCCCCTCCCTCTCCTCTTCCTGTGTCCCTATTGGCAGGGAGAGGGAGCCAATCAAGCAGCAGGGGACCACGGGACTTGAAGTCTCATCACAATACAGCCCCATTGATTTCTAGCCTGCTTTGCATGAAGGTGGGGGCTAGCTAAAGACTTAAGCTTGTTGGTCTGAGGAGAGATCACCATGAGGCAGGGAGGTGAACGGAGGTGCGAGGAGAGACTACAGGCACCCGCTGAAGAACCATCCAAAGACGGTTGAAGATAGATGTACCTTTTGTACCACCTAATATCTCTATTATGTGGAATATCTCTGAAATTATGTGAGATCTAACTTTAAAACCACTTGATCATACCGGATCTAACGAATATCTATTAGCCTGAATGATTTTTGGCCAGAAAATTTGATAGGGGGGGGGGGGGGGCTAACCCGTCCTTATGTACCACCTAATATCTCTATTTTGATATGGAATATAAAACCACTTGATTTTTTTGATCTAACAAATAGCTTCCAAAATATCTAACTGTTTGGTCAATTTTTTGATAAGGGGGGGGGCTGATGATGGGTTAGCCCCCCCAGCAAATAACTGTTAATATTGCTTCTTCTGTGTGAGATCTAACGCAAACAGTTGATCTAACAAAGATCTAACAAACTGCATAAGATTTTTTTCAAAAATTTTGATATGGGGGGGGCTAACCCGGCAGAGGTTTCTGTATGTAGTGGGTTGTGGGGCATGGTGGGTGTGTAGTTAAAGTTATTGGGCGCTAGACACTTCTTGGATGCAAAAGAGTTTTTCTCAAACCTTTTTGGGGTAGAGGGTTAGGGCCAGGACACCCCTTTAGGTAGTTGCAAGATTGGTAGACTCCGAGACTTCAATAGGACAGCCATGCAGGTAAAGGCATCCAGAAAGACACCACATCTGCATGTGTAGGAATGCTTTCTCCTATGGCAACAGTCTAACAGTTCCAAACACAAGGCTAACCGTTCCTTCACTTCCACTACAATCACTACTTTTAGTTCAAAACCGAGCTCCCGGCCTCTCCCTAGACCAGGAATCTTCAAACTACAGCTCTCCAGCTGTTGCAGAACTACACATCCCATGAGGCATTGTAAAACTCTGACATTCAAACATGACTAGGCATGATGGGAATTGTAGTTACTGAACAACTGGAGGGCTGTAGTTTGAAGACCCCTGCCCTAGACCCACTGATTCACTGCCACTGAATCCCTTGAGCTCCTCCAATCTTCATGGTGGTATTTTCCTCAAGCATCACCTCGCTTCTCTGCTGGGTCCCTAGCTTGGCACGCTAGATACCTCTCAAGCTTCACCCACGCTGGCCTTCTCAGCCCCTAGCTTGACTCACAAGGCTGCTCTGCAAGCATCACCTCCGCTGGCTGGGTCCCTGGCTTGATTCCCACTGAAGTTTTCCTGATTCCTCACTGTCCCCAGTTGGCAAGAATGCTGCTCTGGTACTCGCTTCAGTTACTCACTGGTAATAAGTTACTCACTCACTGGTAATAAGATGGATAGTCCCTTACTGGCAACAGCTTATCCTCTACCTCCGACCACGACAGGTTTTCCGTGGTCGGAGGTTCTTTTGGTTGGACTGCAAGCCGCAGTCCCAACCCTACGCTGCTCTCTCGCTTCTGGATAGGCCCTCAGACAGCCTAGCAGCCAGATGTGCCTGGGATAGGCCCAATCTCCGGCCTAGCAGCCCGGGCAGTACAACACGTCCACCCAGACAGCTGTCCAAGTGGCACAGAACACTAATCACCTGACTTCACCCGAATATATAGGCTCTCCCAGCAGGCCAAGGGATTCAAAAACCCCTGCACATTGGCCGAGATACCCCATATACCCATAACCTGACTGTGCTGCCCTTCTCGTATCTAGTACCACCAAGTACCCGGCCACCTGGTGGTAGAGGAAAAAAGTGCAACAAGGCCAAACTTAGGGAGCAATCAATAGATCTCTAGCAATCAACCAGGATAACTACTCCTGGCAAGTAAATTTGTGAGGAGCAACCCTGCCTAAATTCCAGGCTGCTACAGTGGTTTTCTCCACATCTCCACAAATCCCTTCTTTCTGAGATTGGTAGTGGCAACCAAGCAAGTTATCTTCCACCAGATGGATGGGGCTAGCAGGACTGATTGGCTTTAGCAGTGGCCAATGACAGTCCTCCTCATCCTCCTGTAAACAAGAACCACCCCCCAATAGCATAACTGCACCCAAGCTCTTCCCCAACATAAAAGCTGACCGTAGCTACAGCCAAGTTAGAGAACCAATGTTTCCAATCTTTTACAATGTGGGTGGCACAGTGCCTCCCCCTCAGTACAGGTACGGCGTGGTGAATTCTGAAACTGGAATGCATTAGTGTCTGACACTTCCCTGCGCTGCTCTGCTGATGGGGAGGAAGTCCTTGGGGGCCTGGGTTTGCTGAAGAGGATGAAAATTCTTTTGACCAAGGGCACCTGAAAAAGCCTCTTATCTGCAGTCCTATCCAAAATAGCCTCCAAGCTTGGGCCAAATAGCAGATCCCCATTACAAAGGGAGACCACAGAGCTTCACTTTAGAAGCGGAGTCTCCAGACCAAGTTTTTAACCAGAGCGCCCTTCACGCCGAGTTCACCAGGGCCGAAATCCTAGCGGACATTCTGATCGACTCAGCCGAGGCGTCCGTTAAATATCACACTGCTTTCAACAGAACTGGGAGGGTATCCAACAGATCCTCTTGGGAAGTACTTCCCTCGATATGCTCCCTCAGCGGTTCAAGCCAATGCTCCAGATTTCTGGCTAGCACAGTTGAGGCCATGGCCAGCTTAAGACTTGCCATAGACAGGGGCGGTGCTAGGGGGTGGCTATTGGGGCTATAGCCCCGAATCTGGGTCCCATAGCCCCAAGTCTCTTGCCGCTGGGTGCCTGCCTAACCAGCGGGTTGCAGCTGCTGCGACAGGTGGGCTGGCTGCATGAGAGAGGCGGAGGAGAGGAAAGAAGCAAGCTCTTCACAGCCAGGCCTCTTCACTTTGGGAGCGAGGTGTGGCGAGCAGCAGAGAGATGACATAATCTCTCACTGTCCGCCACAAATCGGCGCTCTTCCGCCCTCACAGCACGGTCATCGTGGAGCTCCACTTTGCAGCCAGACCCCCTTGCTTCAATGTCGGAGGTGCGACGGGGAGCAGAGAGATGACATCTCTCACTGCCCACCCTGCATCACCGCTCTCCTGCTCTCACTAAATGGACCAGTGCTGTCAGCCTGCCACCAATGCAGTGTCAATGCACACTTGGTGGCACTGGCTGGCATAGCAAGTGACAATCCACATCAGTTGGGTGGCAAGTGACAATCTGTAAATGGTGGCAGGAGACGTGGCAAGTGACAATCCACATCTGCTGCCAGGTGAAAGTGGCAAGTGACAATCCACCTCTGGTGACAGGCGACATGACAAGTGACAATCCACATCTAGTGGCAGGTGATGGTGGCAAGTAACACGCTGCATCTGGTGACAGGCGACGGTGGCAAGTGATATGCTGCATCTGGTGGCAGGAGATGTGGCAAGTGACACGCCCAGGGCTCCCACTAATTCTGCAGTTTAGTGAGTTGAACCACTTCATTATATTTTAGAATGTGGGAAAGCGCCTATGGTCAAAAGGTTAGGTTGTCAAATGTAGAGTACCATCATCCCGAAAAATCTAGATCTTCTCCTTCCATCTTTCTCCTTTTTGCACACCGGGTTCTAAATTCATAGCTATTTTATGGGTACCCCTATACTCTACCACGCTATGCCTATCTTGTGGTTTAATGATCCACACTCAATTACTTAAATATTTTACCCACCAGAGGCTGTTCTGTTACCCCTGTGTTCGTCGCAGGGGGATTTGTTTGGGGTCCTATATACCTACAGAGAATACCTGAACGGGTGAGCCTGTCCTTTTTTTATTCAACCTGTACCTTATTGTTTATTGTATTATTTAATGATCTCACTGTAACCACCACAAAAACCATGCATCTGTGAATTGTTATATATCTGTTTTTTATGCCACATTACAGACTTTACTCTCCCGAGGAAGCGGTGAATACCGCGAAACCGGTCGAGAACCCAAGTCACTTTTGCAACCTCTGTTATTGCTAGATACAATTTATGTGGTTGTATACATTACTTTGTCCTGTATTACAACTGTATATGTTATTATTACTCTAATATCTAGATATATGTATATATCTTCTTTTAAAATGGTTTTCTATTAAAAATATAGCTTTTATCTTACCACCTTCTCTTCATTCCTCTGTACTATTATTTAATTACCCTCAGTACCGAAATAGTCCCCTGTGTTGTTTTCTTGCATGTGGGGGGTAGGGACAGTTGCCGACAGAAGTAGCGAACTGCGGCCTGCCCTACTCCCTGCCTCCCTCTGTAGTATATTTTAGAATGTAACAATAGAAATAGTGCACTTCAATCACCCTGACACCATATCAACCATTATGCCATGATGATTGATGCGCCAACACCAGCCATCGCCCGTGAAAAATTGCTTACCACTGGTCCCCCCCCACGGGCATGCAAAAAGGTTGGTGACCGCTGCTATGGGCTCTAGCCCCAGATCTTTTGCAGACCTAGCAACTCCCCTGGCCATAGATATTCCTCCCTAGGAATATGTGTTATGCCCTATTAAAATTCCAGTTGTCTTTTACATAGACAAGCGTGCTGAGAGTGGGACAGTGCCCATAGTGGAGTCAGTTTCACTCTGCCATTGGTCTCATTTCATAGACGCATTTCTAAGAGGTTAAATTAAATAACTTTCATTTGTGTAGTACTTTTGTGAGTTAAATCTGTTGGCTGTCACACTATGTTGGTCTGATAGTAAAACTGCTGTAATCATTTTTGAAGCAGATACAATAAAATATTAATCTTGGTTAAGTACCATTGCGTGGAGTGCTGTTTCCTTTAAATTGCATACCAGGTGGAGAGCTGGAGGTTAACCACTTGAGCCCCGGACCATTATGCTGCCTAAGGACCAGAGGTCTTTTTCCAATTTGGCACTGCGTCGCTTTAACTGCTAATTGCGCGGTCATGCAATGCTGTACCCAAACGAAATTTGCGTCCTTTTCTTCCCACAAATAGAGCTTTCTTTTGATGGTATTTGATCACCTCTGCGGTTTTTATTTTTTGCGCTATAAACGGAAAAAGACCGAAAATTTTGAAAAAAAAAATGATATTTTCTACTTTTTGTTATAAAAAAAATCCAATAAACTAAATTTTAGTCATACATTTAGGCCAAAATGTATTCGGCCACATGTCTTTGGTAAAAAAAATGTCAATAAGCGTATATTTATTGGTTTGCGCAAAAGTTATAGCGTCTACAAACTAGGGTACATTTTCTGGAATTTACACAGCTTTTAGTTTATGACTGCCTATGTCATTTCTTGAGGTGCTAAAATGGCAGGGCAGTACAAAACCCCCCCAAATGACCCCATTTTGGAAAGTAGACACCCCAAGGAAATTGCTGAGAGGCATGTTGAACCCATTGAATATTTATTTTTTTTTGTCCCAAGTGATTGAAAAATGACAAAAAAAAAAAAAAAAAAAAAAAAAAATATTTACAAAAAGTCGTCACTAAATGATATATTGCTCACACAGGCCATGGGCCTATGTGGAATTGCACCCCAAAATACATTTAGCTGCTTCTCCTGAGTATGGGGATACCACATGTGTGGGACTTTTTGGGAGCCTAGCCGCGTACGGGGCCCCGAAAACCAATCACCGCCTTCAGGATTTCTAAGGGTGTAAATTTTTGCTTTCACTCTTCACTGCCTATCACAGTTTCGGAGGCCATGGAATGCCCAGGTGGCACAAAACCCCCCAAACACCCCAAGCTATTTGCTGAGAGGCATATTGAGTCCATGGAATATTTTATATTTTGACACAAGTTGCGGGAAAGTGACACTTTTTTTTTTTTTTTTTTTTTTTTCCATAAAGTTGTCACTAAATGATATATTGCTCACACAGGCCATGGGCATATGTGGAATTGCACCCCAAAATACATTTAGCTGCTTCTCCTGAGTATGGGGATACCACATGTGTGGGACTTTTTGGGAGCCTAGCCGCGTACTGGACCCCGAAAACCAATCACCGCCTTCAGGATTTCTAAGGGTGTAAATTTTTGCTTTCACTCTTCACTGCCTATCACAGTTTCGGAGGCCATGGAATGCCCAGGTGGCACAAAACCCCCCAAAATGACCCCATTTTGGAAAGTAGACACCCCAAGCTATTTGCTGAGAGGCATATTGAGTCCATGGAATATTTTATATTTTGACACAAGTTGCGGGAAAGTGACACTTTTTTTTTTTTTTTTTTTTTTCCATAAAGTTGTCACTAAATGATATATTGCTCACACAGGCCATGGGCATATGTGGAATTGCACCCCAAAATACATTTAGCTGCTTCTCCTGAGTATGGGGATACCACATGTGTGGGACTTTTTGGGAGCCTAGCCGCGTACTGGACCCCGAAAACCAATCACCGCCTTCAGGATTTCTAAGGGTGAAAATTTTTGATTTCACTCTTTACTGCCTATCACAGTTTCGGAGGCCATGGAATGCCCAGGTGGCACAAAACCCCCCCAAATGACCCCATTTTGGAAAGTAGACACCCCAAGCTATTTGCTGAAAGGCATGGTGAGTATTTTGCAGCTCTCATTTGTTTTTGAAAATTAAGAAAGACAAGAAAAAACTTTTTTTTTTTCTTTTTTCAATTTTCAAAACTTTGTGACAAAAAGTGAGGTCTGCAAAATACTCACTATACCTCTCAGCAAATAGCTTGGGGTGTCTACTTTCCAAAATGGGGTCATTTGGGGGGGTTTTGTGCCACCTGGGCATTCCATGGCCTCCGAAACTGTGATAGGCAGTGAAGAGCGAAATCAAAAATTTACGGCCTTAGAAAGCCTGAAGGCGGTGCTTGGTTTTCGGGGTCCCGTACGCGGCTAGGCTCCCAAAAAGTCTCACACATGTGGTATCCCCGTACTCAGGAGAAGCAGCAGAATGTATTTTGGGGTGTAATTTCACATATTTCCATGGCATGTTTGAGCAATATATCATTTAGTGACAACTTTGTGCAAAAAAAAAAAAAAAAAAATTGTCTCTTTCCCGCAACTTGTGTCGCAATATAAAATATTCCATGGACTCGACATGCCTCTCAGCAAATAGCTTGGGGTGTCTACTTTCCAAAATGGGGTCATTTGGGGGGGTTTTGAACTGTCCTGGCATTTTATGCACAACATTTAGAAGCTTATGTCACACATCACCCACTCTTCTAACCACTTGAAGACAAAGCCCTTTCTGACACTTATTGTTTACATGAAAAAGTTTTTTTTTTTTGCAAAAAAATTACTTTGAACCCCCAAACATTATATATTTTTTTAAAGCAAATGCCCTACAGATTAAAATGGTGGGTGTTTCATTTTTTTTTTTCACACAGTAATTGCGCAGTGATTTTTCAAACGCATTTTTTGGGGAAAAAACACACTTTTTTTAATTTTAATGCACTAAAACACGCTATATTGCCCAAATATTTGATGAAATAAAAAAGATGATCTTAGGCCGAGTACATGGATACCAAACATGACATGCTTTAAAATTGCGCACAAACGTGCAGTGGCAACAAAATAAATACATGTTTAAAAGCCTTCAAAAGCCTTTACAGGTTACCACTTTAGATTTACAGAGGAGGTCTACTGGAAAAATTACTGCACTCGATCTGGCCTTCGCGGTGATACCTCACATGCATGGTGCAATTGCTGTTTACGTTTGACGACAGACCGCCGCTTGCGTTCGCCTTAGCGCGAGAGCAGGGGGCGACAGGGGTGTTTTTTTTTTTTGTTTTTTTTTTCTTTATTATTTTTTTTGCTTTTTTAATCTTACTTTTAAACTGTTCCTTTCATATTTTTTTTTTTAATCATTTTTATTGTTATCTCGGGGAATGTAAATATCCCCTATGATAGCAATAGGTAGCGACAGGTACTCTTTTTTGAAAAAATTGTGGTCTATTAGACCCTAGATCTCTCCTCTGCCCTCAAAGCATCTGACCACACCAAGATCGGTGTGATAAAATGCTTCCCCAATTTCCCAATGGCGCTATTTACATCCGGCGAAATCTAAGTCATGAAATACTCGTAGCTTCCGGTTTCTTAGGCCATAGAGATGTTTGGAGCCACTCTGGTCTCTGATCAGCTCTATGGTCAGCTGGCTGAATCACCGGCTGCATTCTCAGGTTCCCTGTTGAGACAGGAGAGCCAGAGAAAAACACGGAAGACGGTGGGGGGGGGGGTCATTCCCTCCCACGGCTTGTAAAAGCAGTCTAGAGGCTAATTAGCCGCTAGGATTGCTTTTACATGAAAGCCGACCGCTGGCTGAAAAGAATGATACCAAGATGATACCTAAACCTGCAGGCATCATTCTGGTATAACCACTCAAAGTCGTGAATGGCGTACCTGAAGACAAAAAAATGGTTAACAATGGTTAACAATAAAGCACAGTAAAGTGTAAATAATTACACACCTGAAAAACAAACATGATAAAACATAACAACAATAACAATAACAATAACAATAATAAAACATTGCAGAATAGAATACAGTAAAAAAGAGCAGAACAATAGAGAGAGAGAATAGAGAGAGAGAGAACAATAAAACAACAACTATTTTTTTTTATTTCATATTTTTTTTTTTTTTTTTACACTTTTTTTGTAACTAACTTTTATAACGGTAACCGGTTCCAGGTTCGGGTCTCTCAAAATGCAATGGCATCTTTGGAGACCCTGTGAAATGGCGCCTAGTCTGTGCAATGCTGTACCCTACGCTAATACTCAACTAGTGAATGGTAGCGTTCAAAACATTCACCAATGCAAAGGCCAGGATTTTCAGGACAGGAGGGACAATAATAGCGGGTGTCACGCCTATATCCGCGCTTGCTGCAGACACAACATCTTTTTTGGGGGGGTTCGTTGGGTAGGGGTACTCGGGAGGACATAAAAATGCCTCTCATGCAGCCGACTGCATTTGGTTGGGGATGTGAATGGGGGAAGTACGGGCGCTGCAGAAGCGGTGGGTTCCCAATTAGGATTGGCGAATGCAGCAGGAAGGGCACTATGGGCACGACGGGCCTGTGTTTGTCTTCTTGGTGGCAGCGGGACACTACTTGTGCTTGCCACCTCACCAGCTTGAACTGCACTTATGGGACTCGCCACGTCACCAAGTGTTACTGCAGTGCTGGTTTGACTACGACCGGGGTGTACTAGGCCGCTGGCGCTTGCCAGTTCACCAAAACGCTACCAAAAAACTGTTAGCGATCGCAGGGATCAGGCCTGACTCTGCGAACGCTGCAGTTATGCGTTTAGTGTTTTGTAAGTGACAGTGATCGATCGATACTGCACTTGGGTGGGCTGGGCCGGGCGGAGGGGCAAAACGCAGGTGCTAGCAGGTATCTGGGCTGATCCCGCTAACACTGCGTTTTTGGGAACCCTAAACTGCTGGGGACGCCAGTATAGATCTGATCGGGTCAGATATTGATCCGTTCAGATACTATACCACTAAGGGAGGTGTACGGTGCGTGCGTGGGTGTTAGCGGTACTGGCGCTAATCTGACGCTGCCTGGGGCTGGTGCTTGCCAGTTCACCAAAATACTACCAAAAAAACTGTTAGCGATCGCAGGGATCAGGCCTGACTCTGCGAACGCTGCAGTTATGCGTTTAGTGTTTTGTAAGTGACAGTGATCGATCGATACTGCACTTGGTTGGGCTGGGCGGAGGCACAAAACGCAGGTGCTAGCAGGTATCTGGGCTGATCCCGCTAACACTGCGTTTTTGGGAACCCTAAACTGCTGGGGACGCTAGTATAGATCTGATTGGATCAGATATTGATCCATACAGATACTATACCACTAAGGGAGGTGTATGCTGCGTGCGTGGGTGTTAGCGGTACTGGCGCTAATCTGACGCTGCCTGGGGCGACGCATATCACCGCCAGGCGATCGGGGGGGCTAAACCTTTATTCGGTAATAAACGGCGGGTGCCCTGACACTATAAAAAATAAACAAACTAACCAGCGTCAACCGTAACGGTTATACGGTGATCAGTGGTGAAAGGGTTAACTAGGGGGCAATCAAGGGGTTAAAACATTTATTAGGTAGTATATGGGGGTCCCTGACGCTATAAAACGCTGACGGCGAACCTAAATATTTACCTCACTAACTAGCGTCACCAGCGACACTAATACAGCGATCAGAAAAATGATCGCTTAGTGACACTGGTGACAGGGGGTGATCAAGGGGTTAAAACTTTATTAGGGGGGGTTAGGGGGGTATCCTAGACCTAAAGGGGGGTAATACTAACTGCCCCAACACACTAACTGTCACAAACTGACAACTAGCAGTAATCAGAAAAAAAAAAAAAAAAAAAAAAAAAAACTGCTGGTGTCAGTTTGTGACAGGGGGGGGGTGATTGGGGGGGGATCGGGGGGCGATCGGGGGGGGGATCGGGGTGTTTTGTGTGCCTGGCATGTTCTACTGTGTGTGTAGTGTTTGTGCACTCACAGTGAAGTCTTCTCTCCTCGGGCCGGAACGGAAATTACCGAGCCGAGGAGAGATGACATCATTTCCTTTGCTGCTGTTTAGCATACAGCAGCAAAGGAATGATTCGATTGGCCGGCGGCGATCGCGAGGGGGGGGCCACGAATGGGCGGTCGTCAAGTGGTTAAAGGAAAAGACAAAAGGTAAACTATCAATTGTGGAATTGTCTAAGTTTCTGCTGCACACTTACATTACACCACAGCTGTGTCAAGGGGACTGAGCATAGTTGTCAACATTGAAAAAAAAAGGCGCCGAAAATGGGTGTGGTTTATGCAAAATAGTGGGTGTGGTTTAAATGGGCGTGTCTCAAAAAGGGGTGTGGTTAGAGTCTGAGATGAATGAGGGATGGAAAGGGAAAGGGGGAAGGGGGGGTAGAAGGAGATGGATGGAGGGACAGCAGTCCCAGATCCTACACCACAATAGCAATGTGTATTCCAGAGTTTAACAATCAGCAGATAAAGATACTCCAAACACCTGGTGTTAGGGCTTTATTCATCCCGGCACCATGGTTATTGTGTCAGGATGATTAAAGCGCATTATTTCTATTATTACATTGTAATATAGAATGAAATCATTCAACTCACCATAATGCAGAATCCGTGGGACCCCTGAGCGTGGCCCCTTGCCGTCAGGTGTCCCCAGGACAGTCCGCCCCTGCCGTCAGGTGCCCTAGTGGTGACTAGACCGGAGGGGGTGCAGGTATGGTGATGACATGGGGAAGGGGGAACAGGTATGGTGGTGACACAGGAAGGAGGGGGGGGTGCAGGTATGGTGGTGACACAGGAAGGAGGGGGGGGTGCAGGTATGGTGGTGACACAGGAAGGAGGGGGGGGTGCAGGTATGGTGGTGACACAAGGAGGGGGGGGTGCAGGTATGGTGGTGACACAGGAAGGAGGGGGGGGGTGCAGGTATGGTGGTGACACAGGAAGGAGGGGGGGTGCAGGTATGGTGGTGACACAGGAAGGAGGGGGGGTGCAGGTATGGTGGTGACACAGGAAGGAGGGGGGGGTGCAGGTATGGTGGTGACACAGGAAGGAGGGGGGGGTGCAGGTATGGTGGTGACACAGGAAGGAGGGGGGGGTGCAGGTATGGTGGTGACACAGGAAGGAGGGGGGGGTGCAGGTATGGTGGTGACACAGGAAGGAGGGGGGGGTGCAGGTATGGTGGTGACACAGGAAGGAGGGGGGGGTGCAGGTATGGTGGTGACACAGGAAGGAGGGGGGGGTGCAGGTATGGTGGTGACACAGGAAGGAGGGGGGGTGCAGGTATGGTGGTGACACAGGAAGGAGGGGGGGTGCAGGTATGGTGGTGACACAGGAAGGAGGGGGGGGGGGGGGGGAGTACGGTGGTGACACAGGGGGAGGGGGTGCAGGTATGGTGGTGACATGGGGGAGGGGGTTGCAGGTATGGTGGTGACACGGGGGGAGGGGGGGAAAGCAGCTATGGTGGTGACACGGGGGGGAGGGGGGGAAAGCAGCTATGGTGGTGACACGGGGGGAGGGGGGGAAAGCAGGTATGGTGGTGACATGGGGGAGGGGGGTGCAAGTATGGTGGCGACATGGGGGGGGGGAACAGGGTGCAAGGGGGAGCCAAGACCATCAGTGCACTGTCCCCAGCCAGCGGAGCCCCGGTCCTTCCAGTGTGACTGTCACCTCCCCGCCACCCTGCTCATCGCAAGGAGGGAGCCAGGACCATCAGTGCACTGTCCCCACCAGCGAGCCCCGGTCCTTCCAGTAGTGGCGCTCTTCAGACACACGGGGCGGAGCGGAGGGTTGGCGGCGTGTGGAGACTGAACATTTCCTTGTGTTCAGTGGAGAGAGGGGAGGGTTCGCCAATCTCTGCAGCCAATAGGCTTCAGTGTACAATAGAATTTTCTATTTGTACACTGAAGAGAGAAGCTGATTGGCTGCCCCCCTCCTCTGCACTGAACACAAGGGGAAACACTTGGAGGCGACAGCGGCCATTTGTGTAGCCATTGCCTTTTTTTGCCAAAAACATTCCCGATTTTCTCGAGACAAAACCAAAATCCTGGGAAAACAATCGGGACAAGCTTTATTCGGGACGAGGGTCCCAAAATCAGGATTGTCCCGGGAAAATCGGGACTGTTGGCAACTATGGACTGAGTCAAATTAAGGGGGCGTATAGCAGAGTACAGGCCCGAATCAAAATATCAGCAGCTCCTTCGGGGGGGGGGGGGGGGGGGAAATCAGTGCTACATATTCCTTTCACGTCTGATCAGAAAATTTACAATCCCCTGTAGATAGCCTCTTTGATATGCAACATGCAGCTTTTCTGCCAGCTGTGTTAGGCCTAGTACAAAAAAAAAAAAAATGTATATTTATTTATATTATCCTACATGAAAATCAACCAACAGGGGTGCTTGGGTGTAATAATTTGCTTTTGTTTTTTGTAATTGCATTACAATAAATGAAACGGCAGTGAAATAGTGGGACTCTCTGCAGCTGGGCCACAGAATAATCCTGCGGCCACATTTGCCAACAAGGCTCTTACGGTTCAGACCTCCCAACCGGGTCAGTCTCCAGTGGTTTCAAATACCTACCGATTTGTCTTTGCATCGCACCAAATTATTAGCATAAAGGACTATTCCTTAATTTTGACTGCTTGTGTTCTACAGCAAATACTATGGGACCGATTTACGAAAAATGGAGAATGCAAAATCTGGTGCAGCTCTGCATAGAAACCAATCAGCTTCCAGGGTTTTTTGTCAAAGTTTAAATATATACTCAAGTCCAAGTATGATGCTACAAGCTTGGCACACTTTTTTGGGCAGTTTTTCCTATTCTTTGCAGGACCTTTTAATCTCCATCAGGTTGGATGGGGAGAGTCGGTGCACAGCTATTTTCAGATCTCTCCAGAGATGTTCAATCTGATTAAAGTCTGCGTTCTGGCTGGGCCACTCAAGGACATTGACAGATTTGTCCCGTAGCCACTCCTTTGTTATCTTGGCTGCGTGCTTAGGGTCGTTGTCCTGTTGGAAGATAAACTTTTGCCCCAGTGAGTTCCAGAGTGCTCTGGAGTAGGTTTTCATCAAGGATGTCTCTGTACATTGCTGCATTCATCTTTCCTAGTCTCACAGTTCCTGCCACTGAAAAACATATCTGCAGCATGATGCTGCCACCATCATGCTTCACTGTAGGGATGGTATTGGACAGGTCACGAGTGGCGTCTGGTTTCCTCCAGACAGGATGCTTGCCATTTAGGCAAAGAGTTCAATCTTTCTTTCATCAGACCACAGAATTTAGTTTCTATTGGTCGGAGTCCTTCAGGCACCTTTTGGAAAACTCCATGCGTGCTGTCATGTGCCTTTTACGGAGGAGTGGCTTTCGTCTGGCCACTCTACTACGATTGGTGGCCTGATTGGTGGAGTGCTGCAGAGATGGTTGTGCTTCTAGAAGTTCTCTCTCCACAGAGAAACGCTGGAGCTCTGTCAGTGACCATCAGGTTCTTGGTCACCTCTCCGAGTAAGGCCCTTCTCCCCCTGTGCCTAGATACAATCATGTTCTTGGAGGTCTACAGACAATTCCTTAGGACTTCATGGCTTGGTTTGTGCGCCGACATTCACTGTTACCTGTAGGACCTTATATAGACAGGTGCGTACGCCTTTCCAAATCATGTCCAATCAACTGAATTTACTACAGGTGGACTCCAATCAAGTTGTAGAAACCTCTCAGGAATGATCAGCGGAAACAGGATGCACCTGAGCTCAATTTTGAGTGTCACGGAAAAGGTTGTGAATACTTAGGCACATGAGATTTTTTTTGTTTTTTATTTTTAATAAATTTACAAAGATGCCAAAACAAATGAATTTAATCCATTTTGGAATAAGGCTGTAACAGAACAATGAGGAAAAATGCTTGGCAAAAATGGGAATACTTTCAGTGCAATACAGATGCACTGTATGCATACAGTTAACCTATGTTGGGCTCTGGATTCCATCTTGACGTGATGAGATGGAGTTGCGTTTATACTGCAGTGAAATCCTGCAGATTTAAATGTATGGTTTGACATACACCCAATAACTGCATATAAAGGGTTTACTTGAAATACCAAACTAAAATAAATACTTGTTTAGTCTGGGGGGGGGGATAGGAATAAGCAGTAAATATTTACACAGTCCATGATGCCGCAAGCTTGCTCCCTGATGGTCCCGCCTATGCTGCCCGCCAGTCGCAGACTTTTCCACATCACATACAATGTAGGACCAGTGGTCATGCATTGTATGCGAGGCTGGTGAGGACCTACCCACAACCCAGGACATTGGAGCACATAGTAAAAGTGCTAGCTGCCTAGGAGTGGAGGAACAAGGCAAGTACTACTGCTAATAATTAATTTAGTCAATGACTTTGGATACTATTTGAGAGCCATGTATTATATAAAATCAGTACCCAAAACAAAAGATGGTTTAGGCCTGAGTGGGCATTTTTCTAATGTCAATCCAATTCTTAAAAAGGTAAGCATTCTCAGAATAGTGAAAGCCATTGTAGCTACAAGGGGTGAGGTCAAACTTCATGGTTTTGGAATGCATGTCCAACAAGCTGATACAGGTTTGAGGGTCAAGTGTCTACAAAACAGGCTAAGGAACTGACACTTACGTAAGCGCGCTATCCCGAGTGATCGATCCTAATGAGGAAACCAGAACATCTTGCTTTGATATGATCGACAATTCATAAATCAGCTGTCCCTGGACAAACTGAAGAGACAGAAAAGGTGACAATCAAATTATGCACAAAATGTCTTATAAAGGGCACAAAATCATCTTCCCACCTGAGGGGTGCTGCAAGCCAGCAGCTTTCCTGTCACCACCAGAAAATCTCCTATTATAACTGGGGAAGGACATGTCCCAAGGTCCAGTACAATCGATGTCAACAACAAGGGGGGGTTGGTGACAAAGCGAGAAATTACCAGCTGGAAGAACCCATCCGATGAGCAATTTGCAGTCACTGAAAGATAAAAAAGGGTCTTCATTAAAAAGGGTGTAGATAATAGTAACCAACCAGAGGCAATTTACCGATCTGTTAAAATCTGACAGTCTGCACACTCTTCACGATGCTGGCCTGAATAATCACAAAAAGTTTTTCTTCCATGATAAACTTGTGTAACGGAGAAAAAAAAAAAAAAGGAAGGAAGAAGATTACTTACTTATATCTGTATAGCCATTGCAGCAAAAATATACAGATCTAATCTATTTGATCACATGGTACACATAGTACACAGTGGCATACCAACGGGGGGGCTTGTGGGTGGTCTACCCCGGGTGTAGGGGGGGGGGTGTCAGGTCCTGCATCTTTGACGCACTTTGAAAGAACCGGAAAATAATGTGTGTGTGTGTGGGGGGGGGGTGACATGTTTTATTGCACCAGTTGACCCCAACCCTAGTGACACCACTGCTGCACAGTGGGCACCACCCTGACATGTAGGTCTGAAAATAAATAATATTCCTGAAGACCCATCTCCTGTAACTCCAAAAAGGTTTGCATTTCCCATCACTTTCTGTACTTAACACCATAGTCACAAGGACCAAGAGGGGAATATACCTAGTGGGGAAACAGACCTGCCAGGAGGTTGTAATACTTCCACTGCAAAACTAAAGCTTTATGCAATTTATGTAAAACAAACTGTATATATTCCAGCTTACAGTTCCTGTCCTAGGACTACAAACTTCTTCCTCTCTATCTCATCTCTTTGTAATTTTGGGGGGGGGGGGGGGGGATTTCTAGTTCACAGCACAGGAGATAGTTCAGAACATAGATAACACGGCAGTTTCAGAGGGAGTAATAAGCATAATGGATTGCTGGTAGGATCAACTGATTGTCTGTGTAGCCACCACATCTAAGGACAAGTAACCTGAAATATACAGTGCCTTGCAAAATATTCACCCCCCTTGGCATTTTTCATGTTTTGTTGCCTCACAGCCTGGAATTGTTTGAGGATTTGCATCAGTTTACAGAACATGCCCACAAACTGTGAAGATTTTTTTTTGTTTTTTTTATTGTGAAGCAAACAAATAGGACAAAATAACAGAAAAAGTCAATGTGCATAACTATTCACCCCTTAAAGTCAATACTTTGTAGAGCCACCTTTTGCAGCTATCACAGCTCCAAGTAGCTTTGGATAAGTCTATGAGCTTGCCACTGGGATTTTTGCCCATTCCTCCTTGCAAAACTGCTCCTTCAAGTTGGATGGTTTGCACTTGTGAACAGCAATCTTTAAGTCTGACCACAGATTTTCTATTAGATTGAGGTCTGGGCTTTGCTAGGCTATTCCAACACATTTACATGTTTCCCCTTAAACCACTCAAGTGTTGCTTTAGCAGTGTGTTTGGGGTCATATATATATGTATGTGTATATGTATATACATACATATATTACACAAAACGGGGCATGGTAATCCAATTAGAAAGTCATCACAATGGTTCCCCTGAAGTTCCTTGATATATCTATGAATAAAGTGGTACAGGTTTTGCTCAAGAATATCCCTGCATTTAGCACCATCCATCTTTCCCTCAACTCTGACCAGTTTCCCAGTCCCGACCGCTGAAAAACATCCCCACAGCATGCTGCCACCACCATGTTTTACTGTGGAGATGATGTTCTTTGGGTGATGTGTTGGTTTGCCACTCTGCCATAAAACCCAACTCTATGGAGCGTACGGCTTATTGTCGTCCTATGTACAGATACTCCAGTGTCTGCTGTGGAACTCTGCAGCTCCTCTAGAGGTACCTTAGGTCTCTGTGCTGCCTCCTTGCCTGGTCCGTGAGTTTTGCCCCCCTTGCCCGGTCCTTGAGTTTTGGTGTGCGGCCGTCTCTTGGCAGGTTTGCTGTTGTGCCATATTCTTTCCATTTGGTTATGATAGATTTGATGGTGCGCCTAGAGATCAAAGATTTGGATTTTTTTTTTTTTTTTTATAACCCAACCCTGACTTGTATTTAACATTGTCCCTTACTTGTTTGGAGAGTTCCTTGGTCTTCATGGCAGTGTTTGGTTAGTGGTGCCTCTTGCTTAGGTGTTGCAGCCTCTGGGGCCTTTCAAAAATGTGTGTATATGTAATGACAGATCATGTGACACTTAGATTGCACACAGGTGGACATCATTCCACTAATTATGTGACTTCTGAAGGCAATTGGTTGCACCAGAGCTTTTTATGGACTTCATAACAAAGGGGGTGAATACATGCGCACATGCCAATTATCATTTTTTTTATTTCTGAAAAATAGTTTTATGTATATATTTTTATAATTTTATATCACCAACTTTGACTATTGTGTTCTGATCCATCACATATAATTCAGATTAAAATAAGAATTGAACTAAAGGCTATAATGTAACAAAAAATAGGTAAAAAGCCAAGGGGGGGGTGAATACTTTTGCAAGGCACTGTAACTGAATTTGTGTTTCTGGTTTTAGATACTTCTTAGGGTAATTGACGCGTAGCAGTCGTCACGTCCTCCATACTTGCCTCCTCGGTTGGCACCAAACAAGGGTCACATAATAGGCCTGCCCCGGGGGTGGGTTCTTCTGGGCTACACAGGGCACCTTGTACAGCCACACTCATGACCCGACACATGACTAAACATGAACGAACTCTAGTAAACTCTTGATGTCATGTACACTGAGTCACTTGTGCATTTTAGGAGGGACATGCAGAGCCAATGCCCTCTTCACCTGTCCAGCTTATCACCGCTACCCAGTAACGGAAGGACTGCAAGTTCCAGCAAGCCTACATTGCAGAAGGCTCCTGGACACAGACGAATAGCAGCTATACTGAAATCAGGAACAAAAACACTCCTACATCTTGCTGCCAAGTGTCTTTCCTCCCATACAGACTGTGGTGAGTGAATCTCCCCTCACACCAGGATCTGGGCCCTCCTTTTTATAGCAGGACTGGAGGGTCAGACCCAAGAAAAACCAGCCAAGAAAAACCTGGTGTGCAGTTAACCTTAGACTTCCCGCTTGGGCAGCAGAGATCACTACCAGTCTACATGCAACTCAGGGTCTTCAGTGTATCAAGCTACAAAATTGACACAATTAAAACCATTTTTCAGTTGATCCCACTTAGTTGGCTTTGCTGCATGAATCCAACATTTGTCTAAGGCTTAGCCAGGGAGGCACAAACCAGCCTCAAACAAGGTTATTCTCCTTCCCAGCCATCTTATCCGAATATAAGCACCAATGTAATAGAAATATGTTACTGAGAAAGTGTAAGTAGTTCAATTCAGGAGTGTAGGTTAGGGTTAGATTCCATACAGCAAGTGAGCATTGTCACTCAAGAACAGGAAGAGAGAGTTAGCTGCAGGATAATTCTAATCAGGGGTGTTTCTAGGTCTCCAAAAGATCTGGGGCTAGAGCCCATAGCAGCGTAGTAAAGAAAGTCATACACTTGGGCGGGCATACACATATATAATGTGTGTGTGTCCACTTACATCAGGGTTCCCAGAGAGCCCCCCCTTAAATCAGGGTCCCCCAGAGAGCCTCCCCTCCCCTTGGGGACCCCTGCAGAGACTCGGGGCTGTGGGTCCCAGATTCGGGGCTATAGCCCCAAAAGCCACCCCCTAGCGACGCCACTGATTCTAATGGAAAGAAGCCTGAAAGTGCAGCTACTTCATGGACTAGTAAGCTGCGATAGAATTTGTTTGAGTGCAGATATACATAAAACCAAATTTAAATTTTTTTTCTAATGGAATCAGGCTAAACATACAGTAATAAGTACTTTGCTTTTTTGCTTTAGTGCTGCTGCAAAGGTGGCTGCCAGGACCTTTGAGATTGATTGCTCCACACACATAAGCAGCGGCCATAGTCTCCAGCAGTCCAACATGTCACCTGCACATTACTTCAATCAACAGGGAGGTAGAGCACTGTTGATTGGAGCAGGGAGTATGGGGGGACATTTCAGACTCCTGCAGTCTGACCACTGGAGACCTGGGCTGCTGCTTGTATGTGAGTGCAGTGGTCTTACTCTCCAAGGTGCTGCTAGCATGGGGTACTTAAAGCTTGCTGCAGCATATTGATTGCAGTATATGCAGCCTAAATACAATACAGTTAAAAAACAGAGGGGATTCCATTAGGTAAGGACCAGTTTTGTAGACTGCCAATAGATTACATTCAAAAACCTCACCTGTATGTCCATAGTAGCAAGGCGTGATGGGATCTTCAGGATCATGACAACAGCGGTAATGCACACATGTATCACGGGAAACACTGGAATCCAGGCATGGCACCCTTTCATTTGGCACAGAGCACTGCGACTCATTTAGGCTACCTGTTAAAAAGGAACACAAAATATTAAGGGGTCAGGGCGCCAAAAAGTTGAGCCATAACAAAGCCATATAATGATAAAGTGGATGTAAACCCCTACATATATCCAGGGACGTGACTAGCCTGAGGTGGTACACAGAACGGTAAGATATACCCTTTTTTCTGCAGCTCACTGTACACACACTATAGAGGGATATGCTTTGTTCATATTTCATGCCTGAGGTTTACAACCACTTTAAACTACAGGAACATCTCAATCTACACCTAGAGAGATAGTAATTCAACCTACCAGTAACAAACTGTTTTGTAACAAAACAGTTTTGGACAAACACTGCCTTTAGGTTACCAAAGTGACAAATACAAAGAAAACCTAATTACATCTCTCTGACACAAACATACTGACCTCACCTGGATATGTTTGGGAACTTCTCGTAGTTTGCTGTACGACAGGGAGAGGCCTTTTAAAGGTCACCTTCTTTGTTTTAGCGGTCACATGAGGGTCCTTTGTTCCAGGGACTGTGCCAGGAGGAGGAGTTGTCGATTTTTGATCTTTGACTTTGCTCTGAACAAATCTGGTTGTAGTTGGCAACGTTGCATTTGCCAAAACCACGCTTTTTTTGGTCAAAGTGCTGCTGAGTGGCGTTGTCCAAGTGGGCACAGTAGTCAGCTGAGGCATTCTGGTACTCTTTGGCTTGGAGGTAATCACACGAGGCTTCTTGTCTTTTGATATAGAGCAAACAATGTTTATGTCCTCACTTTTCTTACTTCCAACCAAGCGCACACGGAGTTTCCATGTCTCCGCCTAGCAGGAAGAGGGAATAAAGATTTTCTACTAAAGTAGGACATCCATTAAAAAAAAAAAAAAAAAAAAAAAAAAAAAAAAAAGGTATAATGTATAATGTATAATGTATAATATATATATATATATATATATATATATATATATATATATATATATATATATATATATATATACACATACAACTTATCTTATAATCAATGTCTAACTGCACTCGTTCAGCAAGGATACTGACTGCACTAACAGAGCACCAACCCATTACACTTATGGAATAAAAAGACTTGAGAAGCACATTCAATTAAAGATTTACACCAAGAAAAATGAAATTCTTCCCCTGCAGTGGGGCTGCTCTCGCACTGCAAGTGTTGATTGTTTATGACTATGGGACCGAGAAAAGCAGATTCACCCAACTCTGCACTACTAGACCAGTCCCTGCACTTTGGAGGTTTAGGGCCATCTGATGTCAGCAAGACTGATGAAGGGACTATAGCCCTGCACTGGAAGCAGGGACGCCAAGGGTCAGTCCACTTCTAGAACATAGGGGAGCGCCATTTGCTAGGGAGTTGAGGATCGGGTAAATAGAAAAGTTAACCATAGCAGTGCAGGTGCAGCCCCACTGCAGAGGACTTTCTGGAGTGGGGCTTTAAGCATCATGCGTTGCGATTGCCAACTCCCCCCCCATCCCCATAAACCACAGTATTTAACCATTTCCATCATGGAGGTTCCAGGTTCATAAACTTCTCCAACTGGTTTAGACCTAAATAGCCATTGAAAAGGACATTTCTATAGCAAATAAACATCCAACTGGTATATTAGCCATTGAAAGGACAATTTCCATAGCCAAAATAACTACCTAGTTATCCATCACCAGCATGGTAAGTGTGGTCATGTGACATGTCTTTCCAATATATTGTATGTAGCCATTGTACAAGAACTTGACTTTCTAGAGCAATGAGTTTTAGGGCTCATGCACACGGGACTTTTTTACAGCTGCTGTTAGGGGCATTTGACATTTTTTTTTTTTAACTACCTCTAAAAGTCCCTCCATGTTAGCCTATGTGTCCATGCACACAAACTGTCAGAGGCGTTTGGAGGCATAAGCGTTTAGGAGCAGAAAAAAACAAACACCACACAGCTTGTGCTATCAGGAGCAGTAAAAATGAAAACCGCATTTGAGGTTTTTAGGAGTTTACATTATAGGGAGTGTTTTTAATGAAAAACACGCAATAACGCTAATGTAAAAACGCAGCTAAATGCGCTGGCATTTTTAAATTGTTCTGTGTGCATGAGCCCTTTGATTTGTCATAAGTTGAACTTGATACTTTCAATCTCATTTGCTATGATCACTGACTTTTTAAGCAGATCCAAGAGAAACACAGGTGATGCATTGCAGTCTCTTTAATACTAGGTTACCTGGCTGTTATGACCCACTAGCATAAATTCTTTATTGTTACTTAGTGGAAGCTAGTATTCACATCAAAAAAAGTTAAAGAAAAAGGCAGGACTGTGCATGCTGGTCCCCAATCAGTTTACTCAAGCCAGTGGGTGAGCATAATAGCCAGGCAATTAGCATTTCCAAAGAAAAATTCAGTGGCAGCTTCCATGTTTATTTCATGACATGATTCTATTTTGGCTTTAAGTCCTGAACATAACAGGTGCACGAAAGGAGCCCGAGTTTGGCATAGATTGATGATCTGGACTAAACATTAGGGGCTATATTCATTAAAAGTAAACAGTGGCTTGCCACAATAGTAATTTAACACCCCTGGACAGGGCCCTCATTCCATATTGCTAGAAGCCCTGGCTCTTTAGGGCCTAGGGTCCATAGGAATGGACCTGCAGTTAACTAATGCATTGCATAAAGTGCTGATGAGGTGTGTCCAAAGCAACATTACAGGCCATCCCCACATCGTGGGATCTGGGTTACACCTCTGCCAGGTTAGCGCCCCCCCCCCCCCCCCCCCCAATATCAAAATTTTTGAAAAAATCTTATGCAGTTTGTTAGATCAGGTTAGATCAACCGTTGTTCGCGTAAGATCTCACACAGAAGAAGCAATATTAACAGTTATTTGCTGGGGGGTGGGGGGGTGGCCAACCCGTCATCAGCCCCCCTTATCTAAAGATTGACCAGTTAGGGGGGGGAGAAAAGGTAGGGTTGGGGGGTGAAATGGCGTTGGTTCAGGATAACTATGGTGAACGGGCTCCAGAAAATTACCTGACACATTATGTCCCAAGTACAGGCAGTACCCTCCGCGGAAACAGCAAACTGGTTCCATAGTCCCCAAATTTTAGAGTATTTTTCCTGTTGGTGTTGTGCAGTGAGTACTAGATCTTCCATCCTATTAATATCTTCCACCTTACGAAGCCAATCAGCGATGGCCGGTGGTGATTGTTTCTTCCAATGGAGTGGGATGCAAGACTTTGCTGCCTTCAAGAGGTGTCTTACAATGGAGTTTTTATAGAGTTTGTCTGAGATGGTGGAAACATGTAGCAGGAAAAAGGCTGGATCACCAGGAATCTTATATTCTGTAAATTTGTGTGGTTTCTCCGTCTCCCAGAAGTGGGTCAATTTAGGGCACGACCAAAATATGAGTATTGTTCCTCCATCCCCCTGGCATCTCCAACATTGGTCAGTTGTTACAGGGTAGTATTTATGTAAGAGGTGGGGGGTGAGGTACCACCTTGTTGACAGTTTATAGTTGGTCTCTTTCAACGAAAATCAGAGGATATGTTGTATCTGAGCAGATGTAAATGTACGCCCCGGTTTCCTTTTCCATTTGTTAAAGAACGGTAAGTGTGGTTATTCAGCCGGACAGTTCAAGAGGGCATATGTTTTGGATAGAACCTGTGGAAGGGAACCCTCTTCTGAACAGTATGCTTCAAAGGTCGTCAGGGGACGATTAAATCCCTGCGGATTAGGCAAAGTATTGAGAAAGTGATGTAATTGTAGCGCTGTCCAAAAGGAAAGTTTGAAGGGCTCATTAGCACTTCTGTGGAAGGCCATTAGCCTTCCGTTAGGAAGTGGGATGCCTGGACCCAACCTGCTTGGCGTAGGGTCCGAAACATCTGGGGTTCCAGACCAGGGAGGAACCGCGGGTTTTCAATGATAGGGATCAATGGGGAATCAGGGGAAGAAAGCCGGTTCTGTGTGCTGACCTGGGAGCATATGCGGAGTGTCGTACCCATTATGGGGTGTGTGATTTCAGCACAGGCAGTAGTTGGTCATAGAACAGAGCCCCTGGCAGCGGAATGTCAGTCTGGGCCTGTTCCAGTTGTGCCCACAATTTAGAGCAGCGATGGCAAGATGTATTAATTTTAAGATACTGCCACAGGGGCCGAACTTCTCATATAAAATAAACTGTTCTGCATTTATCTTAGATTAAATAAAACATCTCACTGTTCAAACTGCAACACGCTTATATCCCTACTTACATTGCGATTATTACTGATGTCTGCCATGTGCATGCTAGGTTTAATGCAGCAACAACTTCATTTAACAATTATCTACTAACCCGAATGTTTTTGCCAGAGAATTGCATGTGTACCACCCAATATCTCTATTTTTATGTGGAATATCTCTAAAATTATGTGAGATCTAATGTTAAAACCATGTCATCTTACCGGATCTAAGGAATATCTATTAGCCTGAATGATTTTTTGCCAGAAAATTTGATAAGGGGGCCAGCCCCTACATTAAATCACTTAATAAGTCACTAATTATGTGAGATCTAACGTTTAAAACCACTTGATCTTACCGCAGCTAAAAAATAGCTTCCAAAATAGCCAACTGTTTGGTCAATTTTTGATAAGGGGGGCTGATGACGGGTTAGCCCCCCCCAGCAAATAACCGTTAATATTGCTTCTTCTGTGTGAGATCTAACGCAAACAATGGTTAATCTAACCTGATCTAACAAAGATCTAACAAACTGCATAAGATTTTTTTCAAAAATTTTGATATGGGCGGGCTAACCCGGCAGAGGTGGGTTTCCAAGGTTTTACTGAGGTTAAATGGATTCAGGTGCATGTACGGGGTAGGCAGTAGGTGGTTGGCAACTCATTCGTGTTCCCCTCCTCTTAGGATTCTAAGTGTGGGTCACATGATAGGCCTACCCCAGGGTGGGTTCTACTGGGCTAGGCACCTAGAACAAAAGGTCACTGCCCTGCACATGGGGTACCTTTGCTTAACAGATGAGTAAACTAGTTGACTCTTGTTAGAGTCAACTAACTATGTTAATACACACCAATACTATGGTTGCATTTAGGAGGGACACGCTCTGCCAATTGCCCTCTCCACCTGTTAACCATATCTCTGCTCCCTCACTTCCAGTAACAGAATGGGACCGTGCCATGCGTGCACTCACTTAACTCTTCCATTCACTGCAAAAATACTAATATATAGATATTTTATATTATATATACATATACACACACACAAATGCTTTTAATTGTATTTTTGGTAATGCACGTAATAGTGTTATATACTCACAAAAGCTAGTTTGTCCCCCGAAATGTACAAGCTTTTTTACCATGTGGCCAGAGTCACCCGCCTCACCAGTTGGAGCATTGTGCATGACAAGCTTGATTTTATTCCTACTTTTGTGAGTATAACTTATGTGCTTTTAATAAATAAAAACAGCAGAAAGAGGGTGCCTAGGTCAGTGTGATAGTAAAAGCAACGCTTTATTCAGATACACTTACATAAAAGTATCTTGCAAGCTGCACACAGGGTGGACGTGGATCACCAAGCAGTCAGCTGTCACGAGGGATGAGAAGACCGCTGTGAGGATAAGCTCAGACCCACCGTATGGAGGTATATACCCGGCAGCAACTCAAGCTCTCAGAGCTACCAAGGGACCAAATCAGGAAGGGGCAAGCAGGCAGGCGGCTGACTGATTGGTGATCCGCATCCACCCTGTGTGCAGCTTGCAAGATACTTTTATGCAAGTATCTGAAGAAAGTTACTTGCTTTCACTATCACACTAACCCAGTATGATGCTACCATTTCCTGCTGGGGAGCTGCTGGTGACTATGTGCAAACCCCATCCACCTGTGGATCCATCCATCCTGTGGACTTCTTGATATTCCTTACTACTATAGACTGTATGGACTAATTATTAATTCATTTTGGTTATATCTTGTCCCCCCCCTCTCCCTGTTATTGATCC
Source organism: Lithobates clamitans (assembly GCA_037952925.1). Taxonomy (NCBI): domain Eukaryota; kingdom Metazoa; phylum Chordata; class Amphibia; order Anura; family Ranidae; genus Lithobates; species Lithobates clamitans. Next base: position 4,575,567 of record JBBGZY010000168.1, on the reverse strand, counting down.
CTTATGGTCCTCCATATAGCTGCCAGTGAGTGCTAACTCACTCTACCTGCCAGTTCTGTGTAACATTATTGCTTGTATGCTTTTAATAAAAATTGTATTTTTGGTAATGCCTTAGGCGTTTACGCCCCTCTGTATACATTTTTGCAGTGATTGAAAGGACCGCCCAGTCTGAGGAGTGCTGCATCGCTGAAACCATTGCCCATCATAGTTCTGTTTGGGGAAGTGCTGGAACTGAGCACTGGATGGTGTTTTTGGCTCTTCCTTTTCCATATCTGTGCCGAAGCTGAGGACCTCTGTGACGCTGATCTAATTCTGTTGCTATGGGAGACTGAAGGCTCATGGAGAGAGTGCCAACATCTCTCACTACAAGAGGCTGTGCCATCTGTCAGATGCACTTGCATCAGGCTGCTGGTTGCTTGCATTACACCCCTTTAGTAACTTCAGACCAGGCAAGGACAACGCTTCAAAAGCTTAACTGAAAATTTTCAGCTTAACAGTTCCCCAAAACAGAGTGCACAGTCTTCCCCAAACTAATCCCCAACTCAGGTTTGTGGTTGCCCCAGTCTATTTTTGGCAAGATCCATCTTGGAAGTATCTAGTAGCTGGTGTCTTTCTGGCAAACTGCAAGTCCCAGCAATCCTGTGCTGTGGAAGGGTCCTGAAGCAGAAGTTCTGTAGTAAGCACGCCGGACTCTGCATGATGCAGCAGGCTGTCAGGACTCTGAAAACCATATCAAAACGGAGGACCTAGTAATGTAGTACCTAAAAATGCAGGGTGACTCTGCAGGTACTAGATAAAAATTTGTGCCAGCGTCCCCAAAATTATAATGGTGAATAAATAGAGTCTAGGAATGGGACTTTGAAGGCACAACAATATTAAACTACAAAAAGGTAAGTTAGTTTAGGGGTTTTTCTTTATAAAGTATAAAAAGGACAAAGGACAAACATAAATGTTTAAAAACACATCAGACTAGGCATGAGACCCAATATTGGTGTACCGTGTGGAACCTATCCTGCAAGCTTATATAATAATGGAAAGATTATAAGTAACTAAACAAATCACTTGGTCAAGGTGGAGAAGAGATACTTCCCCAAGTGTTACACAGTAGGTAGTCAAAAAGCTAGCGCAAGCAAATTGTTGCAGGTTTGGTGATCCACGGTGAGTAATCTCTACTTACAGCACCGGTCCTTCACTGACCGGACGGCGCATCTACATGGTTCTTCTCAATGACCCTAAGCATTATTACTACAAAGTCTTTACTCCCTCATCTATGGATACCTGATGCTACCTTTCATTTGAGAGATCCCAGTATATGGCCGGCTGCTGTCTTCATTATACTCCAGACAACAGTGACTTCTGATCGAATCGCGATCATATGCACCTTATTATCATTAACAGTTCCTGAGCTTACCATTTTCAAATGAATCTCTAGCTCCTGAGGAAGCGTTCTACGAAACATGTAGAGCAACCAGAGATTACTCACCGTGGATCACCAAACCTGCAACAATTTGCTTGCGCTAGCTTTTTGACTACCTACTGTGTAACACTTGGGGAAGTATCTCTTCTCCACCTTGACCAAGTGATTTGTTTAGTTACTTATAATCTTTCCATTATTATATAAGCTTGCAGGATAGGTTCCACACAGTACACCAATATTAGGTCTCATGCCTAGTCTGATGCGTTTTTAAACATTTATGTTTGTCCTTTGTCTTTTTATACTTTATAAATAAAAACCCCTAAACTAACTTTCCTTTTTGTAGTTTAATATTGTTGTGCCTTCAAAGTCCCATCCCTAGACTCTATTCACCAGGACTCTGACAACGACAACCATGAACAAGCAAAGAACTATGAACCCCAGGAACCAGACCCCTGTCCTTTATAAATCACACAGGACCAAATGTGTTGGACCCTAGAAGCCTGCCAAGAAATGCCCAGGAAACAATTAACTTTAACCCTCCCGGCTGGGACAGCACCTAACCTATGCTGAAAAGGGCAAACTGCCTACACCCCCCCCCCCCCCCCCCCCTAAAACGCAAGCTCTCCCAGCTGCTTAACACACCCCAAACAACTTACACAATTACAAGCTAAAAACAAAAGTAAAACAGTACAGTGTACATTAGCAGGCTACAGAACAACGTTTTGACCAATAGAGCAAACATCCAAACAACAGTGTTCATACATAAAAGTCAGGGACGAGCAGGTAGACTAGTTTTCCCATAACAGGGTGGGTTCCACGAATCCGATGAACCGGGAAATGGCCATCCGGTTTACCAATTTTTATCTGAGCCATCATGTACCTCCCAGTGTTGTAGAAACAGTATAGCTGATGGAACTCAGCTTCAATGCACCTATTCTGCTTTTGGAAGCTCCGAAGATGTTCTGGGAACAGAGCTTTTCCCATACTGCTTGGCTGTACAGTTTGGGCCACATTTTACAGCTGAACGAACAATTTCTTAGGGACATAGGGGGAACACCCAATACTTTTGCACGACCTGGAGAACATGCATACATAATCTTTGTAGTTGGGCCAAGCAGGTGATCCATGCCTTGTAGTGCACTGTTTCCTGAGGCAGATAAGCATCCGGTGGATGGTGGTACTTGTGCCCGGTCCTCTACTAAAGCTGAAGTGGGTGCTGGCAGTGCCCCTGTCAGAGGGAGACGGGCAGGGTTTGGTGATGGTGGCAGCTCTTCATCTAGGTCGAAGACTAAACTCTACCAGGAGATCCTGTAGGATGATCATGGGAGTAGGTGGTTCTCAGCATTAGTGGGTTCACCTTAGTTGGGGTGTACTCCAGCAAAGGTGGTTACACAACGTCCCGCTATCGGGAGTCAAAGAGAGAAGAGTGCTCTCCGGACAGTCCCTAGCAGGGGAATCCAGTACTGGTTGAGGCAGCAGCTCCCCAAGGATGAGCTGCAAGGTGCACTGCCGATTCTCCCGGTTGGGCGTTTTCGATCTGGTGGTATGGCATGGCAGCTGGACTCCTGGAGTGCTGTGGAGGCCATCCTGGCAAAGTGGCGTTTACTGGGCAAAAGGATCATCACCTGGTCCTGATCTTCACCTGCTCTGGTGAGGTTGGTAGTATTTAGGAGAATGTTAGAATCCTCCTCGAACATCTGCTGGAATAGCAGGCCGTCAGCCATAGCAGTGAGCCCAAGGAGGCGAGTGTTGCCAAGTGCCTTCAGCAGGTAGGGCATAGGATCAGCAGCTCTACTCAGGTCCCCAAGCAGCAAAGGACAAACCCATAAAGCAGGCTGATACAGAATCCCGGTATCGGTGACAAGGATCCTCTTCCACAATAGCTGAAAATGGCATCTGCCAGCAAGGCATGTGGAGCATCTTTCCAACTCCGGTTGCTGTATACATCCCTCAACAGGGCATCTGCCAATCCAGTGAGGGTACTTTATGGACTAGCCAATCAGGAAGCCGACATGTGTAGTTCATGTGAACTTTTGTTGGGCAAGCCTGGACAAGTTCTAACTTGGCAACTATGCCATGGTACCTTTAGCCATAGTCTTCAGGTGTATGCAGTAGACCTAGCCCCCCACCTAGTGTGCCAAAAATGTAGGGGGTAGGTAGTGAGCAGTTTGTACCTCCAAGTTTCCCTCCTTGTTGGGTGCATAATGTGGGTCACATAAGAGGCTAACCCCAGGGTGGATTCTTCTGGCCTACGCTAGGCACCTAGAACAGGGTCACTGCATTGCACATGCGGTACCCTTACTCCACAGACGAGTGAACTCTCATTGATGCTCTTCATGTTAATACACAGCAATACTGTCACTTGTATTTAGGAGGGACGCGCTGAGCCAATGCCCTCTCCACCTGTCCAACATATCTCTACTACCTCACGCCAACAGAATGGTGTCCCACTGTGCACCTAGCACTGGCTCCAAGTTTGCACTCACTGAACTCTTCCATACCTGTACAGAGGCTAAGGACCTCTGCGGCGCTGACCTACTTTTGTTGCTATTTAAGATGGACCACTCATGGACAGAGGGCCGACCAAATCTTACTGCAAGAGACCGTCCCACCTGTTGGACACATGACTGGCTGCAGGCGAAATCTTTGTTACCCTTTCTAACTACTGGCGTCTTCATACCCCAATGCAATTAACTGACCCCAGGCCATAGACCAGTGATGGGGAACCTTGGCACCCCAGATGTTTTGGAGCTACATTTCCTATGATGCTCATGCACTCTGCAGTTGTAGTTGAGCATCATGGGAAATTTAGTTCCAAAACATCTGGGGAGCCAAGGATTGTCATAACTGCCATAGACTGTGCCAGTTACTTGCATTATAGCTCTTTAGTAATTCAGGCAAGGACAGCCTCAAAAGCTTTACTGAAAACTCAGCATTACAGTCCCAAAACAGAGTGCAGAACTCTCCAAACTAATCCCTAACGCAGGCTTGCGATTGCCCCAGCATACCTGGGGGAGTACAACTGGGGGAATCAATGGTAGAGAAGGATCCGAGTGTTCCGGTAGATCAAAAGCTTATTAGCATGCAATGCCAAACTGCAGTTTCCAAAGCGAGAAAAGTCCTATCTTGTATTAAGAGGTATAGACTCCAGAGAGATTTTACCTCATCTGGAACATGCGGTTCAGTTTTGGGCACCAGTTCACAAAGAATATTGGGGAACTGGAGAAAGTGCAGAGAAAAAGCAACAAAATTGATAAGAGACATGGAGGAGCTCAGCTATGAGGAAAGATTAGAGGAAATGAAAATATGTTCTCTTGAGAAGGAGATTAAGAGGGCTACGATCAACATGTATAAATACATAAGTGGTCCATATAGCGAACTTGGTGTTGAGTTCTTCACTTTAAAGGTCAGAGGACAAAGGGGCACCATGTCTGGAAGAAAGGAGATTTAAACTCCAATTATGGCTTCTTCACAGCAAGAGTTGTGAAAACGTGGAATAGACTCCCTCAAGAGCTGGTTCTGTCCAGTTCAGTAGTTTGTTTTTTTGTTTTTTTTTTTCAAAGCAAAGGCCAGGATTCTTTCCTAAATGTTTGTAGCAGAATCTGACCTCTTCCAGTGTAATGGTAACCATCAAGGCCAAAGATAGCCGACATCCTTCAAATATGTGGTGGGTTGTGAGGCATAGTGGGTGCAGAGGTGGTAAAAGTCATTGGGCGCCAGACACTTCTTGGATGTAAAAGGTTTCGGACAGTCCTTTTTATATTTTGTAGGGGAAAGAGTGTTAGGGCCAGGACACCCTTAAGTAGCTGCAATTTCAAATGGCAGACTCAGACCTCAATAGGAGAACAACCGTACCCTGCAGAATTGCTGTCTCCTATGGTAACAGTACTTAAAAACAGTTCCCAACTCAAAGTAACAGTTCTCTCAGCTCTACTACAACTTCTTCCTGTAGTTCTTCAGCCCCTTGAGCTTCTGGTCTCACTGGACCCTCTGATTCACCAACTCTGAATCCTGTGAGCTTCTCAAGGCTTTTGCGGTGGTATCTCCCTCAAGCATCACCCAGGCTTCCCTGCTGGGTCCCTAGCTTGGCACTTTGGATGCCTTCAAGCTTCACCCCTGCCGACCAGCTCGGTGCCTAGCTTGACACACAAGGCTGCTCTGCAAGAGTCACCTCCACTGGTTGGGTCCCTGACTTGATCACCGCCTGAAGTTTCCCCGATTCTCCATTGTGCCCATTCGGTGAGAATACTGCTACAGTACTTGCTTCAGTTACTCACTGTGGTCTCTGGTAAAGGCGATTGGTCCCTCTGTGGTGACCGCTTCCCTTATACCTCCAACCACGTCAGGTTCTTCGGCCGGCAGAACCGTCAATTTTGGTTGGACTGCAAGCTGCAGTCCCAACCCTGTGCTGCCCTCTTACTTCTGGATAGGCCCTCACACAGCCTGGCAGCCTGATGCCCCCGGGATAGGCCCAATCTCCGGCCTAGCAGCCCGGGGCGTACGACACGTCCACCCAGATGGCGGTCTGAGTGGCGCACCTGACCCCCGAATATATAGGCTCTCCCAGCAGGCCAAGGGATTCAACAAAATCCCTGCCCATTGGCTGAGATACTACACATACCCATAATCTGACCTTGAGTTGTCTTTCTCAATCCAATACCTCCAAGTGCCTGGCCACCTGGTGGTAGAAGAGGAAAGTACAACCAGGCCAAACTTAGGAATCCATTGACTTCTCCCTAGCAATCAACTACAGTGGTTCCCCGACTAAACCCCAGGGCGCTACATGTAAATATAACTGGATACTAACATTTAAAAGTAAAGTTGATCTAAAGAACATCAGATTGCCTCTTGTCAGATCAGGAAGGAGTTTTCCCCTGCTGGAGCAAATTGGATCATGCTTTGCCTTCCTCTGCATCAACTGTGGGTATGGGATTGTAAAAATTAACCCACCCTTTTTTTATTGGTTGAACTATATGGACTTTTTTTTAACCAGACTAATGCCTAGTACACACGGGCCGAATGTCGGGAGACAATCGGTAAGTTCAAGACCAGCTTACATTACGCCCGTGTGTATGTCAGCCAGTCCAACATAAGCCAGCCATTCGGCTTCTGTCAGACGAGCATGCTGTACTAAAATCGAACTGTTCATACAGCAGCTCTGACCAGAGTGGTCAGGTATTTTTCATTCAACCCACTATGTACCTGTAGAGGCAAGAGTCCATTTTTGGCAAATTCCATCCTGGAAGCATTGAATAGCTGGTGTCTTCAGGGCAGACTGCAAGTCCCAGAAATCCCCCTATGCTGTGGAAGGCTCCTAAAGCAGATGTTCTGTAGCAGGCACTCTGGACTCTGCATGATGCAGCAGGCCAACAGGATGGACTCTGGCAATGGTGACCACAAATAATGAGCAATGAACTTCCAACCCCCGGGACCTGGACCCCTGTCCATTTAAAATCACAAGACCAGTGGGTCAGACCCAAGAAAGACCCGGGAAACATGATTAACTAACCCTCCTGGCTGGGACAGCATCTAACTAGGCAGAATTCAGCAACTTGCCTACATGAACTGCTTCTATTGATGTATTATAAGACAAAAAGTTGAACAGATCCAAATGCACTGTTCCTATTGTTCTAGATGCATTGTTATCTATTGTTGTATTAGACAGTTAAGAGTTGATTGAAGAACCAGAAGAGAAAAATATTGAAGGATAAGTTTACCTTTGGGAACATGTGCCATCCCTTTTTTTTAGGGTGGAACATGTAAAATGTTCAACTGCTGCTGCTGTGCCCCGACCCTCCGCCTCTAGTGGCATTGAGCCGGGGATCTTCTCCCCGAACCCGCTGTCACAATTTTTTTAAAACGTGGCCAGGTGAATGAGTGGTGTGAAGGTAGTGACAGCAGGTAGTGTTTGTTGATGGGCAGCACAAGCAGGGGAGGAGTGCCAAGGGTGTGCCAAGAGAGGAGTGCCAAGGGTGTGCAACACCTGCAGCCACTCAACAGCAGTGCAATAGTTGCAAAAAACTTTTCTGCTCCTTGTTTCCCTGAGTCACCCTACAATATGGCCAAGGCTTCTGAAGGAGTGATGCCAGGTTCTGAGAAGGGGTTTGCCTGAGCAGGGTTCACCGTGGTGGTCATATGATGAATGTATGGGAGATGCTGAATGGCTAAAGATAGGGGCTCAGGTAAAAACAGGAAACAAAGGCAACATAGCTTGTATGTGGCTTGTTTTTTGATAGCTTAGCTTTAACTAAATAAAAGATATGGAGAAACTCCTTTATTTCATGTCAGATACTCAACAGTGATCGCTTCCTGACAAAAGTTCTGTTCCTGTCTACTTGGGAATTTGGGATTTTCCTGCCCACCTTTGTTCCAGCTCCTCCTGATACACTAAATATTTAAATATATAACATAACATACTGACCTCTCGAAATGAAATACAGATTTGGTAAGACACAAAGAAAATGCTTTCACCATTTGGCTTCCTAGCTGAGAAGACGCATTTTGAAATACATCCATCAATGTCGTAAACCATTCCAAATTCATCTGGAACAAGACAAAAAGCAATGAATGCAAGTTTGGCAGAGCTGAATTATTGGTTAGTTGGCAGTTACAGAATATGTAAACAGAATGCTGAGGGGTCAAAGTAATGTTTAAGCACTGGACAAAGAGTCCCCCCCCCCCCCCCAAAAAAAAAAAAAAGTACTAGTTCCTTACCGGTAACTGTCTTTCTGGGAAATCTTCCAGGACGGCACACTTGAGAGATGAGAGGCTCCTCCCGACAGGAAACACAATCAATCAACAGCTGTTTTAAGTCCACACCCTTCCCCTTGATCCTCAGTTTGTAGAGAAGTAACTCCTGAACCTGTTTCACAAGGGAAATCATTCCTCATAGGTACTCACCTTCTAGTGTTCTAAAATTTTCCCTCCTCCAACGGGTGGGAAGTAGGCCTGCCGTCCTGGAAGATTTCCCAGAAAGACAGTTACCGGTAAGTAACTAGTACTTTTCTCAAGTCATCTTCCAGGACGGCACACCTGAGAGGATAATCAAGTAGCTCAGGCCTACCTTTAGGGTGGGACCACTGCAAGACCCTCTTGGCGAACCTCGGTTCTGCAGTGAGCTTTACCTTCATTCCATATGCTTGATGAAGGTATCTTAGCTGGCTCATGCGGCTGATCTGCCGGTCTACTCCACCGGTGTCCCTGCCTTCTCTGCTTCGGATGCAGGATCTAGGTGGAGTGGGCTCTTAAAGATGGAAACAGAAAACATGTTAAACTTGTAGGTTATCAATGTTGCCTGTCACACATCTAACAATGGCCTATTCTGCCTATAGGTGCTGCTTAGAACCACTAAAAAGATTAATCGGAGAGCTGTGTTGTAAGACAAGGACACTACATTGATCAATAAGGGAGCCTGTCTTAACACAATCCTGTCCAGGGAAATAAAACTGCCAAAAGGGGGGCCCCTGACAGACAACCTTTTTTGTTCATTTTTATCTTTACGTCAGCAAAGACTGAAGGGAAACCTACTTAAGGGAAATAGATTAACAAAAACTTAACCCCTGGGTTATAGGCATGCCCAATCTATAGTTTTACTTATGCCCGAGAGCCTACTCAGGAGATTAACATCCGTAGCAGGAGGAGAACACTCATACTGCTACATCTAGTTTTGCTAGAAGGGCAAAATGAAGGCCATGCACCGAGCTGTAACCTATTTGGTCGGGTATACATCTTTATACTTCATCTTCAGGCCATAAAACTCCTCTGAACCGAACTTCCTAAGTTCTTATTACAGGGCGACTCATTATCGCCTTCCTCCAGTGACCCATAACTCTACCGGGCTTCAACCCTAGGAAATGGCTCTGGCATCCCTGAAAGTAAGGGGTCGAGGCTTTCTGACCTGTGACATTTGCAGCCAGAACTCCTGGCCCTTCCACGGAAGAGAAGGCTGAAATACAAAAGGGGATACATGTATTATTAATATCACAAATAAAAAAAAAATCATAGATTGTGGACATAGCACAATAGATTTAAACAGAAAGGACACAAGCATAGACATCAATGTTGTGTATCTGAGTGTGACTAGCTAAACCAACATATCAAACATGGGAAGAGACCCAAATCTGAACCTCATAGTCTGGTTTTCTGATGTGCGGCCAATATGTAAACATTAAGACACAAACACACCTTAAATGCTGCGCATTTCTGAAGTGCAGCTAGCTAGGTCATAACTGGTAAATACAAAAAGGACGGGAACCCCCTTTTACAATGGTGTTTTACTGATGTACAGCAAAACAAGGCCTTAAAGAGAAGACAGAAAGACCCAAACTTCTATGTTACGTATTTATGACGAACCACCAAGTACAGTTATAAGACAATCCTTTCTGTTATGCAGTTCTGTAGTGCAGTTACATAGAACCAACACAGAAAGAACACAGGCAACCTACAGCATTGGGTTTTTCTGAAGTGCCATAAGGTAAGGCAATATGAAACAGAAAGCACCAACAAGCTTCAATGTTGAGTATTTCTGCTGTGCAGCAACATAAAAAACAAAGAAACAGACAGCCTTTACAGCTGTGATCTTTCTGGTCTACTGCAAAATAAGGCAATAACTCCACAATGAGTATCCCTGCTGCGTAGCAAAACCTCAACAGGAGGGACAGATAAGCTTAGGGTTCCCACACCCATGCGACCCAACCTGCCACTTGGGACTGCAAGACGCCTGAGAAGACATATACTATGGCTTCCAAAGGGTACCATTCGTGACTGTGCGACTCCAGGTCGCAGCGTCTCCAGCAGTCCCTGCTTACGGAACCACAGACCTCAAGATTACACAGGTCGCAGGAAAAGCAGTTTTCAGGTTGAACAAACAAGGGGTCCCCATGCTGTGGCTCCCTGGAGGAGTGCAGCCAACAACCCCCTACTGTGTATACCTAAGAAACAGCAAGGAAGATCAATGAGAAACACCACTTACTGCTGTGCCTTTCTGATATACAGACGATAAGGCAGTAAATATAGGACATACAGGACAAACAATGTTCAATCTTTGTGTATGTCTGATGTGTAGCATATACCAATACTGAGCAGAGATGCCATCACGCTCAATGTGTCTCCCTGCTGAGCAGCAAAAACAAAATCAGAAAAAGACAAACAACCTTCACTGTTGTGTACTTTATGATATGCAGCCAATAAGGCAGTAAATGTAAGACATAAAGGACAGACAACCTTCCATCTTGTATGTGTCTTATGTGCAACAACAATTTTGAATAGAGATAGCACATCCATATTCAAGTGATTTGGCATGCGACTCAACATGTCAAATCGCATGCCTAAAATTGGCAGCCATTGCTGTTAATAGCACTGTCTGAATCAGTACGGGCCACTTTGTGGTGCTGCACTGATTACCAATGGCAGTATGTGTACTACCCCAGGCACAGGTTCAATTTTGTATTTTCCAACAAAATCAGGACCATCCATCTTCACTGCTGCCTTTCTGATAAGCAACCAATAAGGCAGTAATACAGGACCCACAGACAGACCTCAGTCGTGTACATCTCTGATGTGCAACAATCTAACAATTCTGAATAGAGATAGCACATCCATCTTCAAGCGATTTGGCATGCGACTCAACATGTCAAATCGCATGCCTAAAATCGGCAGCCATTGCCGTTAATAGCACTGTCTGAATCAGCATGACGCCACTTTGTGGTGCTGTACTGATTACCAAAGGCAGTATATGTACTACCCCTGGCCCAGGTTCAATTTGTACTTCTGTTATGGAGCCCGACAAATCAGGACCATCAATCTTTCCTGCTGCCTTTCTGATAAGCAACCAATAAGGCAGTAATACAGGACACAAAACCCCCACAGACCTCAATCTTGTGTAGGTCTGATGTGCAGCAATATAACACTTATGAGCAGAGATGTCTTTACCAGACTCAATGATGTGCGTTTCTGCCGTGCGGCACAAAACCAGAAAGTACAGACCACCTTTCCTGTTGTATTTTTCTGATCTGTAGCCAAACAAAGCAGTACCTTTAGGACATAAAGGACACCCAACAAGCTTCAGTGCAGTGCATTTCTGATGTACAGCAATATACCCCTTATGAGCAGAGATGTCACAAATCTCAATGTGTATTTCTGCTGTGCCACCAAACACCCCAGCAAGGACAAACCTTCACTACTGAGGTCTACTGGTGAGCAGCCAAGGAGTCATGGTGTATCCCTTTATGAAATAACCAAAACAGGGGCAATTTATTTCATAGGCCTAGCCTGGGCTGTAGATACTAATCCTTCACCACCAGTGAAGGAACCAATCCTAAAATGGTTGGACACCTTACTATAGTAGCTGTTGTCCTACCTTACCTCCGTAGATTGAGCAAACGCTAGCCAGCTCATACACGGGTGGGGCTGATTAGTAACTAAAGTCTCAATGAGCCCAGCCCTAGAGACCAATTTAAGACCCCTAGAAAGGGTGGTTACCAATTTAGCCTGGAGGTAAATTGTCACCTGCAGGCCTTAAACAAGCAATCATATAGCCATCTAGCTCTTGCATATGTTTGCACAGAAAATCCTTATTCAAAGGATATAGGAAAACGATTTATGGTAAATCGCTTTTAGATCTGTCACTGAGTGGACTGTAGCCCAAACCAACAAAAAGGTTTTTCTTACCCCCTGCATTAAAATATAACCACAATGTAAGAGTGGAGTGGGAGGTTGGAGCTTATGAAAAGTTACCCATAGCAAGCAACCCCCAAAAGGAGGATCTGTCACAAGGGAACCCCTACTGTGCCACACAGAAGCTTGGTCCCTGCCACATTGTTGAAGGTTAGGTCAGCTTTTAAGCATCTTGGAGCAACTTCAGATTCCTAGCAGCTGGGCTAATAGGGCCAGATAACCTAGTGCACCTGCTGAGCAAGGGAGCTTACTCCTGAATCCTTCAACCATTGCACCATTAATAATTTGTTCAGTGGTATACCTGGCCAGTAAGGAACTCTTTGTTCTACCAGGTCACCCCCTTTGCTCTATTCACCCCTACTAATGTACCACAACCGGGTATGTAGGGAGAGGCTGGCAACCTACTATTGTGATAACCACAGTGTCTCTGCTATAAGAGGGAGCTGTGGCTGGTGGTTTTTAGCAGTAGCTTCTGGGCTGTTTTGTTATGCAGACCCCAGGCCCTGCACCACTCACTAAATATAGGTGGAAGGGGAAATTAATGCCTTACCTACCTCTTTCCCATCTGAGGTGGTTTAGGCACACTCGCTCCTCTGCACCACTTGTCCACCATACAGCATCATTGATGTAAGAGGGAGCTGTGGCTGGTGTTCTTAGCAAAAGCTTCTGGGCTATTTGAATCCAGACCCCAGGGGAGATGATCTCAAATGCCCAGAAACCATCTGGCTGGGATTGGGGATTTTTGACTCACCGTTGTCGTCTTCCCCCTTTTGCCACAGCCACCGGGCTTGCTTTTCCATCCTTATGGTCCACACGCAAGGAGGATAGCCGCCAAAGTGCCCCCCCCCTCCAACTGCTGTCCCTTTAGGGAGCTGCAAGGTTAGGCTGTGTCCTGCACTGTACCAGTCAGTATATACACATGGGAGGGGGGGGGGCAATGCCGTACGTTCCTTATTCCCATCTGAGGTGGTTTAGGCAGACAATTACCAAAGTGAATTGGTGCCTCCTCGAAAGGAGGATGTGGGCGCCTGCTCCTGCTGACTCTCAGCCTTCCCTTCTGGGTAAGAATGCGGGTCGTTCAGGCGGTGCCCTCCCCAGCAGCCCACGCGAGCTACCAGGGGCCCAGAAGTCAGGGGATATGATCCCCCTGGAAAGAACCGACGGCCAGCACCCCCGTCTGAACGGACGCCCGGACAGGTAAGGGGGGAGACAGGATAAGGGCCCCTGAAGTTCTGGGTACACCACTGTACCCAGGGGCCTTCAGCTATCAGGGGGGCTTTCCCAGTTTTTGCTGCCCCCCCTGAAGAAAGGATAGGGGAACCCCCCGGGAAGGATAAATATATCCTGCCAGACCCAGAGGCTTCCCAGGCATTTGGTCCGGCTCCCAGGGGGAGACCACCAGCCCCAGGCTTCGGTCATTGGAAAAAAAAAAAAACAGTTTCGCTGTGTAGGGAGAAACACAATCAAAAACTGAGGATCAAGGGGAAGGGTGTGGACTTAAAACAGCTGTTGATTGATTGTGTTTCCTGTCGGGAGGAGCCTCTCATCTCAGGTGTGCCGTCCTGGAAGATGACTTGAGAAAAGTTCTTTTATAGAAAGCTAGCCCTTACCCAATGTTTCTGCTACTGTATAGACAGTTTATTCTGAAAAGGCCAAGATTTCTGAACTGAAATATCAGTCATTCACTTCTACTTGTCCTCTGCCCCAAGCAGCCTCTTCAGATATGGTCAAACTAACGTGGAATTTTTAGCTGCTGCACGACCACCTCACTGGCCTACTGCAGCTATATAGCTTCTCTTTCTAGCCTCTCTAGAACACATGAAAATATGAGGCAAAACAAAAAAAAAAAAAAAAACTACCATGTTTCTTAGAACAGAAACTCACCTGCACATGGATAACCTAGGTGCCAGCCATCATAATCCGTCCCCAAACCAAAACCAGCCTTCGACACATTTTACTACTACACTATTAGAAAAAAAAGTCCCCTTTCCCCCATCCTTGTGAGCAAGCCAGGAGTGGTGAAAAACATCAAGGAGCTAACTGGAGTGCAGCCGATTTTTTCCGGTTTCCAAGTTTTTGATACCAATATTTCCCACCTAAAATGAAAGCACTCTTTCTAAACACATGCATAGAGTGTCCTTGAAGTATGAAAAAAAAAAAGTTGTGACAAATGGGTTGCAGAAGCCATGTAAAAGTGCCATACCATAGAATGTTGTTCTTGACCATCTCGGCTCTCTTCTGATTAAAATTGCATAGGCCTAGTAAATGTTTGTGCGTAATAATGCAAAGTAAATTCATTTTTTATTGTGAGTAGGAAGGGTTACAACACTGTATAGTATATGCATTGCCACAGCCTTAATCATTTCAGGGATTTATACAGCGCTTTACATACCAGCAGTAGTGTATTTAGGTTTTGTGCTGCCCTAGGCCTGACCAAACTCGTGTACCCCCTCATTTAAATATGACCCACCCCTTCCTGTCAAGGCCACACACCTTACTATTTAAGACCCGCCCTGAAATTTTCGAGTGGGGACACTAGGGGACACAATGGATTCCCTTAATTTTCATAGATTTCCTCTCACTTCCTGTTTGGCTATGGGGCAGGAAGTGAAGGGAAATCTCTGCAATGGGACAGGGATGGTACAAAATAAACTGGCAGGGGTTATAACCCTCCCTTATTTTATCCAAAATGGAAAAAAAAAAAAAAAAAGTGTTGCCTATAGTTCTACTTTAAGCACAAATTTCTGATAATTTTATGGAGAAGACAAAGAAGATATAACCATGCCAATAGTGCAGCAGAAAACATAGCACAGTGAGGAAGGTTTGTGGTCCAGGATGAGAGGACAGTCAAAATTAGAAGAGCCCCCCCCCACAGTTGCGGAATGCCGGCCGCCCGCATACCAGAAGCAGTGCGGCCGCTTTATGGGGGTGCTAGACTAATTTGCCTCTCAGCCCAGTCCGCCCCATAAGACTGGCGCTACACTAATAGTGTAGCGCAAGCCGGCGGGGACTCTTTCGTGCTGCCCCCCAGCTTTAAGGTGGTCAGCGACAGACAAAGTGAAACACTGCGTTCTGGTCTGAACCCTGACATAGAAAACTATTGGTTTTCTGAGTGCCATTGCAGTTACCAGTGTTTTTTGGCTTACCAAAAAGCCAAAGACCTGACTGGCCAATAAACAGAAAGAAAAAAGGAGAAAGGAGAGTAAGTCACATGATCTCCCATACCCAGAAGTACCAGGTATTAGCCTTTACCTCTTGCAGCTACTGGAGCAGCAGGGGAGTGAAAGAAGAGAATGCAGCTTGTGGAGAACTCCTACAGGGCCCATTTACACCAAGGCTTTTTTTTTTTGGCAAGAAGAGAAAAAACAATTTTTGTTTAACAATAAACCTGTCTTAAGATGTTGGAGAGGACACAGAATTATCCAGTTGTATAGCCAGCCGGCCATACGATTTTTGCATTATTACTGTATATAAAGCAACAGTCCATACTAAATAAAAAGACATATTATAAAAACATAACTGAGTGTCATTTTTAAGTTACTATATATTGAGCATGTCCTCTTTGTACCCTATTCCCCAGCTCCGATTTCAGTCCTCAGCCGGACCACCTGGCAGGGCAGGGGTGCCACACACCCCTAAACAGTGGGGCAGGGATCACAGTGTTCATATATTAACCATCGCTTGAAACAAAATATATTTAACCACTGCAGAGCAAGATATCACATCAAGTATATTGCTTCAGGTAAAGTTGCATATGGAGTCCTAGTGCATCAGTCTAACCAGCTATCCACCCTGCCTGTCCGGCTATTGACCCTTGGGGGTAAATGGATGGCCAAGTCCTACCACCAAGGATTCTAGTTTGAACTAATTGCAGGGGGGACACACGAGGGACTTCCAGCCAGGCCTCCCAGATATTTACAAACTTTATTGGACTACCTCTGAGTTTATGTTAGCTGTTCCCTCAAAAGAGTGTACTTTATGGCAGTAACCCATTCTGTATGTGTAGGAGGTAATACTTAGAGACATTTTCGGGCAAAGAGTATTCTGGCAATAAATAGGACTCAGAGAATGGCTGTGTAGGTGTGAGGCTAGTATAGTTACTCGGCTAACCACCCAAGTAGGGAAAGCTTAGGGTCAACTTCAAGTGTAAGATTCCATATTCTATTAATAAAGCTGATCACTGCAGACCAGTACCTTTGTAATTTCGGACATTTCCAAAGCATGTGTATAAGAGTACCATTGTCCACCGGCTGAGGACAAAATGGATCGTCTCCTCTGTGCCATTTGTGCAATTTATATGGGGTACGATAAGTTTGGTGAATAATGAACAATTGAGTGAGTTTTTGGGAAGCCGAGAGTGACACACCCAAATACATTCTCCGGTATGGTGGACCATTCCTCATCCGTTATATGGCCTATATCTTCCCCCCAGCCACCCCTACAATTTAATGACATAGCTTTAGATACCCGACAGAGGAGAGAACCATACAGGGAAGATATCTGTCCCTTCTAAAACAATGATGTTACTAGTTGTGTAAGCACTGTGGGCCTAGTTAATTCCCAAGTAGACAGTGTAGATTGTCCCGAAATAGCGTGTGAGTTGCAAGTACTGGAAAAAAAAAAAAAAGGTATTTCGGTAGACCGTATTCCATTCTTAAAGACTGAAAGTCCTGCAGAAGACTGCCATGGTATAGCTGTGGAACATATACAATATACTTAGATCAAGCTGAGAAACCTTACAATATACCAAGTTCAGGGTAATTTCTATTATTCCAAATATGGGACCAGTTAGCGTACTCTGCGTATTGGAAGTGCTGTTTGGCTTTTTCCATATTTTATCTATGAGCACCAATGTGGGATAGTCGTACAATGTTCCAAGTTCTCCCGCTTCTATGCATTCCACAAGGCCATCACCGTAAAGTTGCGCGCGTACAATATTTCCTTTAGGGTCAGAGGACTCAGGGATTAGCTATCCCGTCAAATGCTGCAATTGAGCCACTATAGGATATGGGTTTGGAACTGCCAATCCACATGAGTCCTTTGCTTCCAGCTTGATACGAGGTACCCGTTTCCTCCATATCAGGTAGCGGAATATGGCATTACACTTTTTAAACACATGGATAGGAATCCAGATGGGTGCATTATGAAGCGCATACAAGAGTTGGACTCCAAATCATTTTTATCAAGTTACAACAGCTATCTACCGAGAGAGGTAACTTAATCCAGCTAGCTGTTTTTTCTTGAAAGAGAGAGGTAGATGTGTCGCAAAAAAAAAGCTAGTCCTCTGCATACAGGGCTAATTTATCTTCCACATCACCCAGTTTAAAACCATATATAGCCCAGGTTCCCCTTAATGGCCACAGCCAGAGGCTCTATGGCCAGAGCAAAGCGCAATGGGGACAACGGGCAGCCTTGTCACGTTCCCCGGTGGAGATCAAAGAGAGGATAAGGCGTTATTGATTCTAATGCAAGACTTTGGCACTTTGTACAGCAATTTGATCAAAAAAAAAAAAATAAGTCTCCACCAAGTTGAACTTTTACAGTAAAGGCAAAGAGTCTTGCGAGCCACAATAATCCAGTGCCCAGAAAAAAACAAAACGTAAATGTGAATACCTAGCAGCAAACGCAGATCACGTATTCATGGCCGTGCAAATCAAATGTAAAACAAGGATGTGCTGCGCTCAAGTATATATCATATAAACTATCCAGCGTGATTAGAATACCAAAAAAACATAAGAGAGAAATGTATATATGTTTACACACAATTCCTCATAAGTGAAATGTGCATATAAATAAATACTCCAACATGTAATCAAGAAGTCAACATATACTGTGCATATAATGTATGTATAAGTTGATAAAAAACGTGCAATAATTCATATAAAGTGCAACATGCATATACTCTGTTATTTCTCTGTATAGCAAGCTAGATGCGATCTCCAACCTGGATCAATGTGGCTCCATAAGCACCGTACCATAAAATGTAAAGAGAAACTATATAGTGTAATTCCGGCAAAGTGTCTTTATTAAAACAAAACCACTCCCCACAAAGGGGTACTCACATTTCCTTGGTGCGTGAGTGCACCATACATTACAAGCTTCTTAAAAAAACGCCAATTGGCGTGCTGTGGGGTATACGATTCACCCAGCTGTGCTCTGTGCTGCTCACTCCATCCCTCCCCTACGCGTGTTCGACAAAGGGGTCACGTGTCTTCATCAGGGGGAAATTCCCCTGATTTACATTTATGGTACGGTGCTTATGGAGCCACATTGATCCAGGTTGGAGATCGCATCTAGCTTGCTATACAGAGCCCGGGGGTGGCTCCACAGCCTGTTTTGACACAGCTAAAAACTGTGTCACATGCTCTAAGGTGAGCGCAATCACTTTGGGGGGGATCACCGAGGCACATCGTGGCATGTTTTGTGACACTTGGACTGAGCACGCTGGATGATTTGGACATTTAAATGTTTTCTTTGGACACTAATATACACATTACCTTCTGGATATTTTGAACACTGTTATATGCACTTTTTTTTGGGCGAGACCTCTACAGATTTTATTAATTTATCTAAGGTTTATTTGGCACTTTAATGTAATTTTCTTTCTGATTACAACAGAGTATATGCATGTTGCACTTTATATGAATTATTGCACGTTTTTTATCAACTTATACATACATTATATGCACAGTATATGTATATGTTGACTTCTTGATTACATGTTGGAATATTTATTTATATGCACATTGCACTTATGAGGAATTGTGTGTAAACATATATTTATTTCTCTCTTATGTTTTTTGGTATTATAATCACGCTGGATAGTTTATATGATATATACTTGAGCGCAGCGCATCCTTGTTTTATACATGAACTTTTACAGTACTTGCCATAGGTAACTCCACACTATCAAATGCCTTAGCGGCATCTAGTGAGAGTATAGCACTTTGACCCCGATTGCCTGTGGGGATCTGCATATTCAAGTATAATTGGCGAAGATTATGTGCCATGGACCTGCTGTGTATGAATGAATAAGAGACCTTCGAGGAGTAAACATCTTGAAAAAGGTACAGAACCCCTTCATAGTTAAGAGTACCCGTAGCTACCCGAGTTGGTGACACAGCCAGACGGTGTATGACCGGGGATGTCTGTTGTGATTTAGCCATCACAGACAACATATGGCCAGTTTTCTCCCCCTCCTTAAAAAACCCTTGTTTTCCACTTGCTGTTTATGTATGGTGCTGTATAGTTTTTGTGCATCTTTCCATATCCTCTCACTAACAGGTGTAGGAGCCCATAAAAAAGTCCTCCTCAGCCCTGTCTACTGCTGCACTGGCATCTTCAGCCCATTGTCTACTGCTGGTCTTAATTGTAGCCATCTCCCTAATGCACAGACCTCTTATGAAAGCCTTCAGAGTATCCCACACAACACCAGAGGAGGCAGAATGCCTATTATCTAGTAGAAAGTTTTGGATTTGAACCTGCATGTGTTCAGTGTCAGTAAACAGAGGAAGCCAAAAGGGGTTCATCTTCCAATGATGGGGATTTGAACAGTAGGGAAGGTTAAGCTGAGTTGTACTGGAGAGTGGTCAGAAAGGCCCCTGGTAAGATAGGAGACCTTAGGGTCATAACAGTGGGTCAGCATGTTGTCCACTGCAAAGTCTATACGGGATAAGGTAGAATGAGTTAGTGAGTGGCATGAGAGGAAATTTACATCTCCATAGATCAAGTAATCGAATTTCTGCTACATATTTGGCAAAGGCAGTATATGTTCTGGGGCCTTGCTGACAGTATTTTCTATGTACATCTAGTGATGTATCAAGTACACTGTTAAAATCTCCCAGCACATATACATATAATCTGAGGATGTTTAGCTAAAAACCCAGACAGACATTGTAACATTGCCAAGTTAAATGGTGGAGGTATATAAACATTATCAATTACACAAGCATGAGATTCCCAAGTGCCCATTAGAAAAATAAATCTGCCCTCTGGATCTATTTTGGCATCAAGTTTTGTGAATGAGGTAGTCCTGGAAAACAGCACGCCGACACCACTAGAGTAGCAGGTATGTACAGTGGTGTTGTACAGGATACTTGGAGAGGTGTAACAAGTTAAGTTTTTGGTGTCATTAGTGAGATGCGTCTCCTGCAAACAAACAGTGGGGGCTTGGTGTGAGAAAAGGAAAAATGGCAGTCCTCTTTTTGGAATCATGCAGGCCGCTCACATTCCAGGAGAAGACCGAATCTGATTACTCCTTTAACCGTGTATCTGGAGAAGTCCTGGTCTCCTGTGAGGTGTGCCTATGACAGGCTTGATCAGTCAGTGCACCGTATTCTCCAACATGCAAAAGGCATGTCAGGTAACTTGCATAGGGTATCTCGCTCTAAAAAAAAACAAAAAAAACAAAAAAAACAAAAAAAACAAAAAAACACCATTGGCCAGTGCAGTGGCGGCCCGTCCATAGGGGGCGCATGGGCGCAGCCCCCCCTCCAGGCAGTACCAAAAAAAAAAAAATTTTAATACCGGCCCTTTAAAAAAAAGAGAACAAAACAATAAAAGGTCCTTTAGTGCACTGTGTGTGGACGCCGGACAGTGCGACGCCGGACACATTGCACTAAGGGGAGGCGCCACGTCTATGCAATCACGAGATTGCAGACGTGGCGCTGCATTTGGGGGCGTTGAGCCCGCCTTGCAGCGCTTTCCAAAGCGCCGATTACCTTCAGCCCAGCGATCGCAGTATGATTGACATCCCAGTTTGATGTCACTTCCTGTTCTCATTCTCCCATTTCGCCCGGGAGAAAGGAAACAGGAAGTATGAAGAAGACACCGCTGGAGAGGACAACGGCAAGGTAAGTAAGACACTACCGCTGTGCTCCCGTGGAGAACAGGGGAGGGGGCTGCACAGGCTGCATTTGGTGGGACACAGGCTGCATGTAAGGACGGACTCTGCTGGGGACACCTGATGGCATCTGGTGGCAGGCGACGTGGCTAGTGACACGCTCAGGGCTCCCACTGATTCTGCATTATGGTGAGTTGAATGATTTCATTTTATATTACAATGTAATAATAGAATTAATGAGCTTCAATTATCCTGACACCATAACAACCATGGTGCTGGGATGATTGAAGTGCTAACACCAGGTGTTTGGAATATCTTTATCTGCTGATTGTTAAACTTTCTAGAATACATATTTCTATTGTGTAGGATCTGGGCCTGCTGTCCCTCCATCCCTCATTCATCTCAGATGCTAACCACACCACCTTAGCGCCACGCCCACTATTTTGCTGAAACCACTCCCATTTTCACCAAGTGGGAGGGGCCAAAAAGGAAGGGCAGGATCTGGCGCCCCCCCATCCTAAAACTTCACCAGCCGCCACTGGGCCAGTGATAAAAACATAACAGCAGTGTGACCTGTATAGGTACAGCCCAACCAACCCGTGCTTGAAAACAAAAAAATATAAACAAACAGTCTTCCGACCAAAAACACAGAATTTCCCATTGAAAAGCCTTCCAATTGTGCCCCGCAGGGCTATGTGAGGGGGGATAAGCAAGGGCTAGGACCTCGGGCCCTCAAAGTCAAACACAAGGGTTGCTGGTAAGAGATGAGAGAAAACAGCAGTCAGTTGTGTTCCTCTTTAGGCTCCATTACTAGCAAGGTAAGCAAATAGGTAGCAATGTAGGCAGGTTTCTACCATTTCTTAGCTCGGATCATTTCCGCGAGCAGCAGCTCGCAATTGCCTCTCATGGCGGTCAAGCCAGTTAGTAGCCATATTTGAATTTTCAAAGAAGTGCACAGGGCCATCTGCTACAACACATAGTTTGGCAGGGTAAAGCATGGAATACATTACCGAGATTGCACACAGTCGCTTTTTCACTTACGTGAATCTTGCTCTCTGCTTTTGAACAGCCACTGTGAAGTCTGGATAGTTGGACAGACATCCCAACCTCAAAAACTAGTTTCAGGGAGGTGGCAAACTAATTTCAGGGAAGTGGCGCTTCGCACCCGCAAACGCCCAGCCCCCCCCCCCCCCCCCCATGGCAAAATATTTTTTAAATCACTCCAAAAATGCCCCTGCCCATTGAAATGGATGGGCAGCGCTTCCAAAGCGTCGCAAAACGGGTCTTAATGTTTATTTTTTATGGGGTTTTTAAAAAGCGACCCATCGCTCGAAAAGCGCAGCTAAAACTACCAGCGCTTTAGCAGCTGTTTTTACAGCGCTTCAGTGTGAAAGGTGTCTTAAACCCTGATGGGTTTTACTTCCTCTTTATTCTCCTGCAAATTAAAAGCATAATGAGCTAGAATGCATTGCATACTAGCCCATTATGTTGCACTTACCTGCAAACAAAGCCTGCGATGTCCCCGCTGTCGGCTGCGTCCATTTTCACCCCTCTTCCTTCCGGGGCCGTGGACTCCGGCTCTGACTGATCGGAGTCACGCGACGTCACATGCGCGCGGGAGCCGGCAGTCACTGCACGGTCCCTATCGAAACGGCACGATTGTGCTGTTTTTCTTTAGTGCGCATGCGCCAATGACGTTGGCGCAAGCATATATGGCAAATATCTCCTAAACAGATTTAGAAGAGGTTTCCAGTACCTACAGGCAAGCCTTATTATAGGCTTACCTTAGGTAAAAGTGGTGTGTAAGGGTTTACAGCAACTTTAAGACCACTTTAAGGCCTCCTTCACACGAGCAGGCAGATACATCCGGGTTCAGTCATCCGCCCCCAACTGTAAGCAACCACTTGTGTGTGCAGCTATAGGTTAACAGCACTGGTTGCAGTCACTTGTTACATCATACAGGCTTAGCGACCACGGATATTCGCATGTGCCTGCCATTCCAGCCACAAGAATCCACTGATTTTTGCCACTGGAATCTGGCATATCTTGGTAAACACCTAAGTGAAGGAGGCCTAAATCTTAAACATAAAGGCTACCATTGTGGACCTCCTGAAAATGTTTGGTAGCTCTAGCTTCAGTCATTCCCTAGCTCCAGTCATTCCCTAGCTCAACCATACAGATCAGGAAAGAGGAAGTGAAATCTTTGTTGCTGATCAGGGACTCAAAAGTTTCAAAGCCATTACATGACAGCCTGGCAACTAAGTTTTGCAAAGAAAAAAACAAAAAAAAAACACACTAAACAAAAACTACATGGGACACCCAGTTGAGGCTCCATGCACACAATCATTTTTTTTAAGCTACAAAACCACTGGAACAAATGCTGGATAAAAAACACTGGCAATAGCGTTTTGTAGTAGTGTTTAGGGGGGTTTTTGCAGTAAAAAAGGAAAAAAAAAGGAAAGTGCTAAAAAAAAATAAAAAGAAAATGCAATTAATAGAGTTTAGCAGCATTTTGGAGTGTTTTTACTGGAAAAATGCTCCAAGAAACTCTACCAAAACTATTTTTTTTTTCTCGACTCCTATAGGCTGAAGCTCAAAAAATGCTAATAGCCTAAAGTAGTGTGCATGGACACAGAGGATAACACTATTTAGCTTCTAAAAGCAGAAAAAAAAACAAAACAAAAAAAAAAAAAAACCTAGCACTTTTTAGACTCAATGCACACACGCTAATGTGCATTGAGCCTAAATTATTGTTCAGTCTGTTAGCCATATCAAGCCTACTGTTTACTATTTTGCATGTTAAAGTTCCAATACTACATTTAAATAGTTACCAAATTATAGAAGATAACAAAAAAAATAAATAAAAATTAAAAACAAAAAAAAAAACAAAAAAACAAAAACAAAAAAAAACACAGAATACACACAAAAGTGAATGAAAGCTTAGCCAAATCAGCATCATTTCCAAGCTAAACAGCTACAGCTGGAACTTCAGCTGCTCCTCCAAGGAATGAAGCAGAACTCACCCCGGACAAAGAAAGTCACGTTTGTCCCTAGATAATCTGGAGGCACCTGAATTTGGACCCCTTCCTGTCCACACGAATAGCCTATCTCTGTAGAGTTGCTGCACAGCCCAAAAAGGGGCCACCCAGTGAGAAACAAGAGCCAGATTCCATCCAGCAGCAGTAAGGGCACCATTCTGATAGGGGTAGAAAGAAGCATTGGCGCCCACTTCAGGCATATATATACAATAGCAGGGTGTGGTCACTTAAATAGAAGCCCATTTATCTTGTAGGCAGCAGCTTAAATGGGCTATAAGGCCTGGTGCACACCTATCCAGGTTGCATATTGCATATTGCAGGTGCATTTTGTGTATTTCAATACACGCTTTTCATCCATTGAAGTCTATGGAACCAAAAACCAGAAAAAAAAGTCCCTGGCCCTTTGCATAAAATGCACAGACGTGAACTACATCCATAGGAAACCATGTTAAATGGACTGTAGTGTGTTTCTGCAAAACTGAAAACGCACTAAAAAATGCATCGGTGTGAACCAGGCCTAAGAGTGGGTTTTAACACTGGAAATCACTGCAAAGGTCACTCTAAGGGCTGTTATTAACCGGGGCCTGGTTTAAATTCCACCTTTTGCAAAAAAATAAATGTATATGTTTGCTTGAAAACAAAATGTGCATTTGTTTTTTTTTTTTGTTTTTTTCAAGTGAGCCTGCAAAGCTATTGGTTTTTACAAAGTCTAATCATTTTTACATCATAAGGTTTAGACGTGCTTCTAAAGCCAATGTTCCTTTGAAGAGTGATCTGTGTTTGGTCACTTTTTAGAGGCGATTGACAGGTGATGGGGAGGTGATAGGACACCTGTTTTAACCCATATTTTTGCTGAACGTGTGCATTACATGCAGTTCGGGGGATGTTTTGAAACGCTTCCCAAAACGCTTGAGTGGGTAGCGTTTGGTGGGCTTGCTGCCCACTGACTGTAATATGTGGGATAGTTTTTGCCGCAGGTGAGCCTTGAAACATTGCGACCGTGGCATGTAAACACCCCCTTCTGCTACCATTACAGCTTAAGGGGGGTCATTGGGGGGGGTGCTAAAACGCAGCTCAACCACACGTCTAAGCTTAGCCTACAGCGATTATTAATCATGTCCACAGCGGTTCACTGGGGACACTGTGTGGTGGTTTTTGAGTACTGCATAGGAATTTTCACGGATTTCTGCACATAAGTGTACTGAGCGGGATCTAATGTTTTCAGAAGAACCTTCTTTTCGTTTATGAGAATATTTCTCATTTTGTGGCCCTGCAGCATTTTTTTGGGGGGAGATATAGTGAGAAATGTAAATTTTGCTAAAGTTCCTTTTATGAATAATTTTTAAGTTGTGACTGCCACATCTGAGTTGTGATTTATTTAATTATTACAGGCTTTTATACAGCACCATCAATTTATGCGGCACTTTTCTGAGGTCCCCATCTCACACACATAACAGGACCACTTTAGCATGCTTCCTAACTTTTTAAGATGGAAATGAGGGATACCAATTAGCAAAAGTATGTAGACATAGGCCATGCCCCCTGTCACGCCCCCTTAAAGGAGATTTAAACAAAAAAAGATTTTTTTTTGGGGGGGGGGGGGGCGGCAGCAAACAGTGCACCCCCCCCCCCAGCAGGGTCAGTCAGGTCATCAGCAGCACCGGAGCACTTACCCCATCTATGGCGGGCAGAGCTTCACCCAGGCGACAGGTGGCAGCTTCCCCTTCCCCTGCTCTCCTCTGCAGGCATCACGGCGGCTTCCATCTCCTCCCGCCCCCTCTGCTGCCAATCGGAATGCTTCTCCTTTCAGCCAATCGAGAAACGGGTCTCAGACTCGCTTCCTGATTGGCCAGGAGGAGAATCAGTGTGAATATAGCAAAAATTTGCTGTCACACAACTAGGTGAGCTCGGAGCGCAGTGCTCTGAGCCCCCGGTCCACCCTTTCTTGGAGCGTATTAGAGCCTTTGTCTCTAATCACGTACTTAACCCCCCCTCTCCCATTGGAATTCATGCGTCCAGCGCCTTGCATGTAGATTAGGGGGCCAGACACATGGACGAGGGGGTGGCGCCCGTGCGCCCCTAACAGACAGACCGCCACTACTTTGGAGTGTGGGAGAAAATCCACATAAGCACAGATAGTGTCCTAGACAAGATTTGAATGGAGAATCCCAGTGCTGCCAGGCAGAGGTGCTAAACCCTGGGCTGGGTGATCCACACAGATAGGTGCTCCGGCAAATGCTGCTGGAAATGTAATTGAAAAGTAAACCCCCCCAGAGAGTAGTGTTTTTAGAGAAAGCCTATCCTTAAAAAAGCCCATCCTTAATAAAGCCCTGCGCTTGTTTTTAAACCCCCGTGTAGCCACCTTACTCTAGGTAGAGGTGAATGGCCAAATTTAGTTCTGGGGGGTGGTAAATCTGCCCAGGCTAATTTGTAGCATCTTATTTAGTTTTCCCATAACTCATTGTTATTGCTATTCCTGGCTACTGCCAAAAGGTGTCACTGACACCTTTGGCAATAGACTGGGGAGCTGCAGTAGTGGGTTATGTCCTCAGAGACTCTCAGAGGGATCCTCATAAACGCCTGCATTATAGATATTTGATTCTGCCTCTAAACGCCCCTCCATGTTAGCCTATCTGTCCATGCACCAGGGTTGCCAACCACCAGTAAATTTACTGACAGTTTGTAAAAATCTGTGATTTTTTTTTTTACAACTGCCAGTAAATTGGGGCTGACAATTTCATACTGTGTTGACTTTTTAAGTGTAAATCAAGCAAATTACTTTGTTATACGTATTGTCAGTGTTTCCATACTGTTCAAATATTCACTGTGTTCATTTTTAATAGGAGTTCTGTAATTTCTCAGGTTGCCAGTAAAAAATGTGCTCCGCCAGTAAATTTGACATGTTTTGTCAGTAAAAAATGCTGCGAGAGGTTGGCAACCCTGCCATGCGCACATAGGCGTTTACAGAAGTTTAGACGCAGGGGTGTTTAGAGGCAAAAGAAAAAATCACTTGTGCGTTCAAGAGAGGAGAGAAGAGGACAGTTTGGGCAGAAAAAAAACACCAAAATGCACCTAAACGCGTGTAAACACTCCTAGGCATGCTTTAACTTGCTTGCCGACCGCCGCATGTAAATATACGTCGACACAATGCCACAGACAGTCAAATGGGCGTACAGGTAAGTCCCTTTAAATTTGCTGCCGTGCCATCGCGTGCGCGCACGCGCCCGCCTCGAGCTCCGTGAGTGTGATCGCGGGGCCCGCGGACTTAATGTCCGCAGGGATACCCGCGATCGTGTCACGGAGAGGAAGAACGGGGAAAGGCTGATGTAAACAAGAATTTCCCCGTTCTGCCTAGTGACAGGACACTGATCACCGCTCCCTGTAATCGGGAGCTATGATCAGTGTTGTGTCACACATAGCCCCTCCCCCCCACAGTTAGAATCATTACCTAGGACACACTTAACCCCTACAGCGCCACCTAGTGGTTAACCCCTTCACTGCCAGTCACATTTACACAGTAATCAATGCATCTTTAATAGCACTGATCGCTGTATAAATGTGAATGGTCCCAAAATAGCGCCAAAAGTGCCCGATGTGTCCGCCATAATGTCGCAGTCACGATAAAAATCGCTGATCACCGCCATTACTAATAAAAAAATATATATTAATAAAAATGCCATAAAACTATCCCCTATTTTGTAGACGCTATAACGGCCTAAACTGAGGGAAAAAAAAGTTTTTTTTATATTTTTTGGGGGATATTTATTATAGCAAAAAGTAAAAAATAATGTGTTTTTTTCAAAATTGTCACAATTTTTTTGTTTATAGCGCAAAAAATAAAAAACGCAGAGGCGATCAAATACCACCAAAAGAAAGCTCTATTTGTGGGGAAAAAAGCATGTCAATTTTGTTTGGTTACAGCATCGCACAACCGCTCAATTGTCAGTCAAAGCGGCGCAGTGCCGAATCGCAAAAAGTGCTCTGGTCTTTGGCCAGCCAAATGGTCCGGGGCTTAAGTGGTTTAGAAGGAGTGGGCTCCCTCCAGGCAAACCTGCCCTTAACCACTTCAGCCCCGGAAGGATTTACCCACTTCCTGACCAGGCCATTTTTTGCGATACGGCACTGCGCCACTTTAACTGACAATTGCGCGGTCGTGTGACGTTGCACCCAAACAAAATTGATGTCCTTTTTTTCCCCACAAATAGAGCTTTCTTTTAGTGGTATTTGATCACCTCTGCGTTTTTTTTTTTGTGCTATAAACAAAAAAAGACCAACAATTTTGAAAAAAGAACAATATTTTTTATTTTCCTCCACCGCCTCGGCGCCACCCTGTCCTGAGCATCAGCGGGCGCAGCATCCCTGGCGCCTCCCAGAGCCCGCACTCCTTCTCCAACCTCCTCTCTGCTCCCAGCTGGGACATCAACAGGAAAACAGGCTGACCGAGGGCCCAGAGGATGGGCGGGAGGTACTGTATATTGTATATTGCAGGTTCTGCAAAGTAATGTCAATAACGACCTCTTCCCTTTGTCAACCTTGTGACAGTAATGGAAGCTGATTAGGGATGAGCCGAACACCCCCCGGTTCTGTTCGCAATGCGAACACTGTTAATGTTTATGGGACACGAACATGAATAATCAAAAGTGCTAATTTTAAAGGCTTATATGCAAGTTATTGTCATAAAAAGTGTTTGGGGACCTGGGTCCTGCCCCAGGGGACATGTATCAATGCAAAAAAAAGTTTTAAAAACAGACGTTTTTTCGGGAGCAGTGATTTAAATAATGCTTAAAGTGAAACAATAAAAGTGAAATATTCCTTTAAATTTCGTACCTGGGGGGTGTCTATAGTATGCCTGTAAAGGGGCGCATGTTTCCCATGTTTAGAACAGTCTGACAGCAAAATGACATTTCTAAAGGAAAAAAAGTCATGTAAAACTACTATCGCTAGCGCCGGCTATAATGAATTTATAGGAATATTACACTTTTATTGTTTCACTTTAAGCATTATTAAAATCACTTCTCCCAAAAAAACATCAGTTTTTAAAACTTGTTTTTGCATTGATCCATGTCCCCTGGGGCAGGACCCGGGTCCCCAAACACTTTTTATGACAATAATATGCATATAAGCCTTTAAAATGACCACTTTTGATTTCACCCATAGACTTTTAAAGGGTGTTCCGCGGCTTTTGAATTTGCCGCGAACACCCCAAATTTGGAGAACAGCCAATGTTCGAGTCGAACTCAACATAAAGCCCATCCCTAAAGCTGATCATATGCATCTGGGAAGGCTGCCACGGCTGACCTCCTTCTGAAAATTCTAGTTTCCTGTCTGTTTCTAGCGTTAAAATTTGAATTACTTACATATGAAGTAAGTTAGCCTGGGTAACAATTTTGCAACAGCCAGGTCTGTGAGTAATGATGCTGTTAAATATGCTAGACTGGTCGTAAAGTCTGCATGAGAGGCAAGGGCACAAAGAAAAAGAAACCTAGCAGCCAGTTCAAGTCTAGAGTGAGTGGTAGTTTAGTGACAGGCCTGTCAGAGGTGGTGGCTGGGAAGGTTCTCTGGGCACATCATGCACCCGTCAGCCTAAGCCCCAGGTTTTTTGGGCCTTAGGTGTTGGACAGGATCCCCTAGGGACCAAACCTGGAACCACTGGGAAGCTGAGACCTCATGAACAAAGTGTAAGTTGTGACTCTTGACCATGCCTACAACCAAATTAAAGTGAGCCTAATGCCGCATACACACGGTCGGACTTTTCGGCTACAAAAGTCCGACAGCCCGTCCGACAGACTTTCGACGGACTTTTGGCGGACTTGCGGCAGACTTTCTAACGAACGAACTTGCCTACATACGATCACACAAAAGTAGGACGAATTCGTACGTGATGACGTACACCGGACTAAAATAAGGAAGTTGAGCCAATAGCTGCCCTAGCGTGGGTTTTGTCCGTCGGACTAGCATACAGACGAGCAGATTTCTGGGTCCGGCGGAGTTACAACGTAAAGATTTGAAACATGTTCCAAATCTAAAATCTGTCAGATTTGTGGCTGGAAAACTCTGCCGAAAGTCCGGGGAAGCCCACACACGATTTGGTCCGTCGGCGTCCGTCGGACTTTTGTAGACGAAAAGTCCGACCGTGTGTACGCAGCATTAGTGTTTATGGAGGCACTCAACTTGCTTTCTCTGCAAAGCTGACTAGTGCGCCCCAGCTCCAGGAACTGGCTTTACAAACTGGACGCCAGGGAGCCCTTCTTACAATTTATGTGATCTTTGCGAATCTATGATCACCTTATCATTGCAAATCCTATTGTGTGTAGATTGAACTTATTGCAACACCCTATTTTCAGTAGTGCAGTGTGCAGTCATTCAAGATTTCGAAAGGGCACCAACCTACTATGAGTGCATAGATTTTTATATCATTTGGCAATTTTTTATTAAAAGTTTTTGCGCAATGATGTTGTTATAAGTTTGTGTTTCCTGTGTATCATATGAACATATGACATCAATACCGGTGGGTGGCCCATTGTATGTCCCTCTGAGGATGTCTTGGTTTGGAGGAGGTAAACAAGATTTCGAGCGTTGGTAGATCCACTTATTATATACATAAGGGATTAACTAAATCTGGTGAGTAGGCACACTTAAAGGGACACTTTGGAGCACAACTTGGTGTTGAAGGTGGTGATGTTTTTTTTACAGAGTTGGTGTGATGGACTGATTTCAAGTGTGTCAACTCACATGAGGGAAGATAATTTTTGGGATCATGGGCTATAGAGAAACGGCATTTTATGGACACGTGATATTTGTGCTTTAATGAGTTTGTGTCACAGTTTGATTATAAATATTGTAATATATTGTACACTCTGTGGGGGTTACCATACTGATTTGCTTTTTCACATTACTACCTGTACTAATATGAATTTTATTATTTTTAAGTTTAATGTAGTGTATTACACTTTTCACAATTTTAATTTACCTTTGTATTGGCACATTGGATAAAAAGCAAGGTCCTTTTCACTTAGTAGTTAGTTACATATACTGTATGTACAGTGGAAGATGTGGTGAGGTGCTGCTGCTAATATTGGCACTTCTGCACTCTATTGTTGGGCATTTCAGTCACAAGGGTATAGCATTGAAGTAGGCCCATTGGTGCTGGTGTTTTGGATATACTGTAATTAATAGTGATCAATCCTTTCATTGAAGTATAAAAAGATTTCCAATTTCACTTTCCTTGCTGAGGAAATCTAACAGCTGGAGAGAATACAACAAGAAAGCTTTTGTGTTGCCTCTCAGATTCGACCCTTCTGGAGTTTTGAATTGTAATGCCCCGTACACACAATCTGACTTTATAGCCTCAATACATGATCGGACTTCAAACAAACTTTTCCGTGGATTTCTGTCCAAAGGGCGTTGGCCGTAAACTTGGTATGCACACACACGGCAGGACTTTTTCAGCCAACTTTCACCAAATCACGTGTTTTTTCAGCTCTTTACCGCCACCCTTTGGTCAACTTCTGTACTGTTGTCTGATCTTCTGCATTGGTTCTGAGCATGCGTGTTTGTACTTTGGACTAATGAAAACCGAAAAAGTTTGTCCAATGGAGCGTACACACGGTCGGATTTTTCCTTAAAACAGGTAATTTGCATGTTTGTTGTCAAAAAGTCCGATCGTGTGTATGGGCCTTATGACAACAAAACCATACCTCCCAACTTTTAGAGATGGGAATGAGGGACACCTATCAGCAAAAGTATGCAGGCATAGGACACGCCCCTTGCCACGCAAAAAACTAAAAGATTGGTTCAAACCACAAGTGCTTTTTTTACTACTACTATTCCTTTATATTGGCTTTTGGAATTTTACAAATGCAGAAATTTAGAAATCAGATGGAAGTTTTAGCGCTGGAAAATGTTAAATTTTGGCATGGGGTTCCCCTTAAAATCCATACCAGACCTGAAGGGTCTGTTTGATAGATACAGTGGGGACGGAAAGTATTCAGACCCCCTTAAATTTTTCACTCTTTGTTATATTGCAGCCATATTGCAACCATACCTGGTGCAAGCAGGAGCCTGTAACATTTCCATACAGCTCTTTCCTCACCTATTACCTCATCCCATCCCCTCCAGGCCAAAATATAAAAGCTTGGTCTAGCCGAGTGTTTGTTTTTATGGAACGCATGATTATACATGGCTATACAGAAACTAAAAAGAATTAACGAATAAAATGAAAGAGAATTTCGGACAGCCACACAGATAAGATGTATTGGTATGCGTACACAGTTGTAATCCTTCTAGCTCTACAGCTTATTGTGTATTAATCCTTGGTGTTGTAGAGAATGGCTTGAATGGCATACAAGGCTCTCTCACCTTGATACAAGGGTCAGGCTGATAAGGACATAATCTCACTTTGCTGCAATTGTGATGAGCCAGCAAACCTCTGATTGTGACAGCCAACAAGATAAAGAGCTTGCAGTCTTTTTATTTTGTCAGTCTACATCTGTCACTCCTCAGATCCTGGTGCCATTATATAGGAGCTGATAACCAGATCAACATGCCTGCTTAATGCACTATAAAATTACTAGTGCCAGTCTTAACTCATGGATATTGACCAAAAGAATCGAACTCAGTAGATTGAAGCTTTCCCCTCCTAAAGTCTACAGACCTGTTACCAATAAGCAGGCAATATACCTCATATGCCGCGCACACACGATCGGACATTCCGACAACAAAATCCATGTTTTTTTTCCGACGGATGTTGGCTCAAACTTGTCTTGCATACACGCGGTCACACAAATATTTTCGGAAATTCCGAACGTCAAGAACGCGGTGATGTACAACACGTACGACGGCACTAGAAAAAGGAAGTTCAATACCAAGTGTGCCACCCTTTGGGCTCCTTCTGCAAATCTCATGTTAGTAGAAGTTTGGTGAGAGACGATTCGCGCTTTTCAGCCTTGTGCTTTTCTGATCGTTACTGCTCTTCAGTTTGTGCTTGTGGGTTCGTATCTGGTTTTCAGTGCTTGCCCCCCCAAAGCGCACGCGAAGTCCGTATAAAATATATGGAGTACTTTGCGGGTAGGGGGGGCCATTGATATGCCAGAAAATGTTTAATAAACATTTTTAAAATATTTTTTTTTATTCAAACTGAAATAATATTTCCTTTGATTTACTGCTTGTGTTTCTTTTAAGCTGTCTCCTAGGTTCTCCAATAGGCTTTTATTTTTTGACATTTTTCTTCAGTGGTGCAAACGTAATTTATTTGATACATGAGGTGACAATCTCTTCTTCAGCGAAATATTATGTTGGGGGTCTGCTACACACACACACCTTGTTTTTGTTGTTATTGTATATAATGCATTACAGTTTAAAAATATACATCATTTTCAGCACCATGAATGAATTTTGCAGAGTCACGGAAATGGCATGATTGTGGCAAATTATAAAGCACTGTGGGACTTATTTAATAAAGGAAAATCCACTTTGCACTACAAGTGCACTGCAAAAGTGCACATGAAAAAGCACTTGAAACTGCACTGAAAGTGCACTTGTAGTGCAAAGTGAATTTGCCTTTAGGAAATAACCCCCATTGTCACTGTAAACAACAACTTACTCCAAAAACTGCTATTGAGCATTGAAAGAAGAAGCCACACATTGTTGATTCTTAAATAGGCATGTTAAAAACCATAAAACAATACCCGATTCAGGAACTTACAAAGTTCAACTTTGAAAAAATGAAGGCAATATCAGACATTAGTATGTCCAAACTGTGTTGATATTGCCTTCATCAGATGGGGTGATGTCACCCCTGTGAAAGCCAAATTTTGAAGATGCACACAAATTAAGTCTATTTTCAATATCATTGATGTCTTCCTTGATCTTCTGTAAATCACGATTGCACACCATGATCTCCCCGATGAGGACGTGTGCACTTGCACTTGTGAAATGCAAATCTTCTTCCACAACATCCACATCACCTAAAATAAAAAAACACACCATGTATTATAAATATGCAGGCATACATCTATTACCTATAGCTGTGGTCTCAGACACTCACCTGTTGTGGTCACTATTTCTCCCACTCCATAAACCTCTCCTTCCTCCACATCTTCTTGTTGTGGTGTGGGGATTTGCTTTTCTTTCGGAGGTGGGGGGTCTCTGGTGTCCTCAGATGTCCCGAGTCTTTTTTCCCCTATGTGAATAAAAAAAAGGCATACAGTATTTATCGGCGTATAACACGCACTGGCGTTTAACGCGCACCATAATTTTAAGAGGGAGGTTTCAGGAAAAAAACTATTTTTAACTAAAAGAACTTTGAAGCAAAATAAGGGTAGCTCAGAACTTTTTTTTATTAATATTTATACAACTACTATTATATAAAGGGTGAGTGCTGGTTTAAACTTGTGCAATGTGGGAACCCTGTAAATCCATTGCGGGTTCCTGCATCGCACCCGACTCGCACAGCAGTTCACACTGCCGTATGCGATCTGCGGGGAGTGTCAATACATTGTTAATGACACCCCCATTTCAGCTCACATATCGCGCTGCGAACTGACAGTGCAGATATGAATAAGATCGCATTTGGTGTGATCCAATTCTGGTGCGGACCACAAAAAGGGTCCTGTGCGAGTTTGGCCCGAACGCGATGCAATATCAGCGATACAATCTGTTTGGCTGAAATTGCATTGCACTGACAATCGCATGTGATTTACTCTGCAGTGCGGTGCAAATCACATGCAATTTCACAGAGCGCACAAGTGTGAACCAGCACTGAGATAGAATGTCAAAAATCTTTCTTATTTCATTAATGACAGATTCTCCTATCCATTATTGGGAACTAACAATTCACTTTTACATTATTTAAGTGGAGTTTTTTATTGCCTGGAAGGGCTGGGACAAGGGGTGTCAGGCAGTGTGTTTGCATTTTTCCTCCCCCATCAGACAGTGTGTATCTTTACTCAATCCCCCCCCCCCAGACTCTTTCCCAGACTCTGCCATAATGTTTAACAAAGCCAAGATGGATGGGACATAAAAAGTTGTTCTACAAAAATGAAATCTTAAGGTCTGATAATAACTTGATGTGCAGTCCATGATGTGAGAGTAATAATAAATAAAATGTAAATATAACAGACCCATCACATCAAATCCACACACCCTCTTAGGATAGATGCCACCTGCAGCCAGTTGTTTTATAGTTGTTGATGTGGCTGAGAGCTTTCTGGTCCATCATACAGATTGTTGGTCCTTTTGTTTTTATTTTTTTTTATTTTTGAAATCCAAAGCAGAATGTGTGGATTGTGAAATGATGTGCCTCTTTTCCTTGTAAGTTCAGTGGTATAAGCAGAAGAATATTTTGGATTTATGAACATCTGTGCATGACCGCAGGCTATTGTTATCGTTTATTATAATATTGCCAGGAAAAAGTTGCCTTTTTGAAACATGAAACTGGAGTCCTTATGCCGCGTACACACGATCGGACTTTACGGCATACTTGGTCCGGCGTACCGGATTTCGTCGGACAATTCAATCGTGTGTGGGCTCCAGCGGACTTTGTTTTCTCAAAAGTTTGACGGACTTAGATTTGAAACATGTTTCAAATCTGTCCGACGGACTCGAGTCCGGTGGAAAAGTCCGCTCGTCTTAATGCTAGTCCGCCGGACAAAAACCAACGCTAGGGCAGCTATTGGCTACTGGCTATGAACTTCCTTGTTTTAGTCCGGTCGTACGTCATCACGTACGAATCTGTCGGACTTTGGTGGATTGTGTGTAGGCAAGTCCGTTCATTCGGAAAGTCCATCGTAAAGTCCGTCGAAAAGTACGCCGGACAAAGTCTGCCGTAAAGTCCGCTCGTGTGTACGCGGCATTACACAAACAGCATGATAGAAAACAAGCCATTGTAATATATTTATGCAAGCTGGACCCAGTAATGAAGGGTTCACCCCGATATATCAGAGCTGTAGCTTTTATGCAAAGGTGCTATTAGACAAAGTTAGATATTATTTTGGTCAAGCATTTAATTTTTAATGGTCCCACATTCTGCGCAGTAAATATACAGCTAACTAAATGTTTGTCTAATGAAAGGTTCAAAATATAAATTTGTTTTGTTTGTTTGTTTTATACTGAGGATGCAGTTTATCACCCAGAAGGATACTCTGTATTTAAAGTCATTGGATCCTTTTTTCCCCAGCTCAAGAAGCAGAGCTCCATGTTTTAGCAAAGCCTGTGAGCTATAAAAAGAGTGTATATTTATATAGATAGTCGAGATATAGAGAGCTTTTGGTTCCATTTGAAGGGCCAGAAGTTTGTTTTTACTTCGGCAGGTAAACCAATCAAGCATGCCAAGTTAATTTGATTTCCTGTTTTCAGCCTTCCAGGTTCTTGCTGAGGTAGCCATACTAACTTTAAAACTCACACATGGAAGCAGACCAGGTGACTAAGGATACTGCATTACAGCCCCGGACACTTGATGGGTCTGTGCAACTCACAGATTCCACCCTAGTTCTGGCCCAGTATAGCTGGGATTAATAATTCAACTTTAAGGACCCCAGAACGAGAAGAACAAGTGGTCCACAGGGGGCAACTTCTTATGAAATAGGACTTTGGAAAAGGTGATCGTTTATGTCTACCAGCCACTCTTTTCCCTCCAGCTTGACACATGGACCATGTCATCAGTCACAAGCAGTTATGGCTGCCTTAGTAAATGAGCGTGGGATAGAGCCAGGGTTCCCCACAGTTGTTTTTATAACACACCACTTCTTGTTTTACCTGTTACCAAAGGTGTTACCAAAAGCTGAACATCCCTTCCAGAGATTACAAAAAGATTTTGTTATGACCCATAATAAATGGCTATTTATTTTGTTAAAAGACTTGCCTATGTGTTTTACTTCAAAAACGGACAGTTTATTTGTGAGTAGGCGGGTACATTTCAAAAATACAATGTCAAATTAACAAGGGACACCAACCAACCTCCTTGAGGTTAAAAAATACAAGATAATAATAATGTTGTGGTAACTTAACACACAAAACAAAAAAATAAATAAATTATGGAGATCACTAGAAAAAAATAAATAAAACAGGAGATCTTGATTAAAAAAAATAATAATAATGAAAAAAAAAATCACTATAAAAAAATACAAAACATTATTATGGAGATCTGACGAAAAAAATAAATAATATTATTCAGGAGATCACGAGAAATAATAAAGAAATCATTTTTTCAGAACTCTGTGTGAATATCAGCAGCAAAACAACTTCATTATTCTAGCATTATAAAGATGAAGAGAATGTGCTGCATTAAATGATTAAAAAAATTCCAGCTTGCTGAATTTGCTATTTCCATTACGAATGCTAGTTTTACCAGACCGAGCGCTTCCGTCTCGTTCTGAGCATGTGTGGAACTTTGTGCGTCGGAATTGTGTACACACGATCGGAATTTATGAGAACGGATTTTGTTGTTGGAAAATTTGCGATCCAGATCTCAAATCTTATGTGACGGAAATTCCAATGGAAAATGTCCGATGGAGCCTACACACGGTCAGAATTTCCGACAACAAGCTCCCATCGAACATTTTCCGTCGGAAAATCCGACCATGTGTACACGGCAATAGAAGGATTAAACATGCAGGATCAAATCCAACCACGGGTAGAGGAATTTTCTAATAACAAGGTTCTCTCTGGTATGTTCTACTGGATGTGTGAAAATGTTTGCACTGGTGCTCACTGGCTTATGGAGTAGTACACCACATGGGCTTTTTCCAGGGGCGGACTGACAACTCATGGGGCCCCCGGGCAATAGGAGATTATGGGGCCCTCGAGCAATAGAAGATTATGGGGCCCCTGGGCAATAGGAGATTATGGGGCCCCCAGGCAATAGGAGATTATGGGGCCCCCAGGCAATAGAATATGGGACCACACAGTATACACACACATACAGTATACACACACAATATACACACACAGTATACACACACAGAATACACATACACACACTGAAAAGGTACTGGAGAGGCGGGGCAGCTATAATCTTGGGATTTTAAAAAAAACACAGATTTTTACATACTGTCCCTGGTTTTA
Source organism: Lithobates clamitans (assembly GCA_037952925.1). Taxonomy (NCBI): domain Eukaryota; kingdom Metazoa; phylum Chordata; class Amphibia; order Anura; family Ranidae; genus Lithobates; species Lithobates clamitans. Next base: position 4,537,535 of record JBBGZY010000168.1, on the reverse strand, counting down.
TTGAGGCTGGCAACCCTGATGGGGCCCCTTAGTGGCATGGGGCCCTCGGGCAGTGCACGAGTGCCCGAATAGTCAGTCCGCGCCTGGCTTTTTCCTCTTTTTGGTCTGTGGGCTGTGTGTGGGGAGGTGCAGTGTGGTGCAACGGCAGTAAACACCCAGGCTGGGTTCACACTATTGCAAATTGGATGTGGGTTTCGCATGACAGGAGATTGTGACCGTCTCTCAATGGAGCTCTGGAGCGACTGCGGAGTGAATTGCACAGGAATCCTGTGCATCTTTGGCTCAGTTTCAGGGCTGAATTCAGGTAAAAATTCAGGCCTGATTTGTCCCAGAAACGGAGAACAGGGACGCATCGGACCCCTGCTGTCAGCCGCATCCATCTGCAGTGGGATCCCAGCCTTAGAGTCTAGTTTGCAGAAAACAAAACTGTATTAAAATTGAAGTTCAGCAATGCGCAACAAGCCCGGTGGAAAGAAAACCTTCACAACATCTGCACTCACAGGATGTACAGTAATGAGTAGTAACAGTAGGCCTCAGGTGTGCAGACAGCGTCTGTCTCAAGGGGCAGAATGGGGCCTGGCTGATCTGGAACCAAGTGGGGAGGCTTCCAGGATGGATGGTGTGTCCCTGCACTTTCCCTGCTCATCTGGAACCTCTCCCTGATGCTAAGCACTGTCCCTGACAGACTTGTGACCTGACCCTGCGCAATTCACACACGAAATGCACGCCAAACCCAGGAGCCAGGGTCCTAAATAGACTTTGCCTGACCCAAGATGGCCACCAAAGTCGCATGGGGCACCAGCATCCAATTAGATGCTACCTTTCTGTGACTGAGGAAACCATAGAGGTACTAGGTTCCACTGGACTTCCTCCTTCACCTGAATTGCCGCTATGGATGAGCATCACACACAGTGGAGAAAATAAACTGCACCTTACTACAAGCTTATGTTTGGGTTGAGAAAAGATAAACATGGGGATCGTAAGGCAACGAGGCTCCTCTTGACTTTGCCTGACCCAAGATGGCCGCCAAAGTCACATGGGGCACCAGCATCCAATCAGATGCTGCCTTTCTGTGACTGAGGAAACCATAGAGGTACTAGGTTCCACTGGACTTCCTCCTTCACCTGAATTGCCGCTATGGATGAGCATCACACACAGTGGAGAAAATAAACTGCACCTTACTACAAGCTTATGTTTGGGTTGAGAAAAGATAAACATGGGGATCGTAAGGCAACGAGGCTCCTCTTGACTTCCTCTTCCACCGCATTGCCGATGCGAATGAGCGCCAACTGGAGTGGAGAAAATAGACTGCACCTGCCTACATTGCATTCCAAGAAGTGATTAGCAATGTCTGCTTTTGTCAATTTGCACCATGCATATATCATGATGTGGTGATGTCATGGATGTAGCTATATGAAGAGGAGGCATGGCATGCTAGGCTTGGCACTATTTGTGAGTCAGGTACGGAGCACTGAGGAGCTGTATGGGGGCTTCAGATTCATAGATGCTTGTGCAGGTTACCTTGGCAAAACATTGGGCATCATTTTCAAGCCATTTCCTCTTGTGCAAAGCTTGAGGGGTCATGGCTCGGGATCTGGTGGCAGCAGATCAGGGGAAGTAGGACCCCACTCAGGAAAGAAAGACAGTGCTAAAGTGGAACTTCGCTCTCCCAATCAACATTGATTATTTTTCATCCTCATGCTGCTAGCATTAATACTTGTTTAAATTTTTTTTTTTAATAATATTTCTTAAATGACTTCCTGGTTTCTTGCCTAGGCAAATGATGTCATACATCCCAGGATTCTTCAGGAGGGGAGGAGAGAAAGAGGGGTTTTCTCAGCTAAGCACACTCTTCTGCATGCGTGCTTGAGCTAAGGGCAGATGGATTCCAAGAAGTAAATGCTACCTGAATCATCTGCCCTTACTCAAGATGGCCACGGCTAGAAATGCTAGGGGGTGCTTTTCAAAGTGATTTCTCAACATGGGATGGATGGGGGAGTTTGCTTTGAATATTAAAAATGAATTAAATAGTGTTTTTGGTTTGTGGTGCTCAAATGCGCTGAAGATCCGCTTTAAGAGGAATCTATACAATTCTGTGTTTGTAAAGTTCTCATCTTTCTGCAATTGTTACCAAGCATGTGCTCAGTCAAGAGAATTGATGTTAAAGACAGATATTGTTCTGGCTTGTGCATTAAACCTCAAGGCGTGCCTCTTACCCTGTTATCAGTGTTATTGTAATTGCTTCAAATACCCATTACTGGTGACAGCTTCAAACTGATCTGCTAATGTGGGGGGGATCTGGCACAAAGGTCACTCACAGCTCAACCAGCCGTATCACTGTAGCTTTATAGCTTATAGATTTACAAAAAATCAGGGTCTGCCCTAAGGGAACAAAACTTTGGCTCTGCTCCCAGGTTAATACGTGCGATTGAACCAGCCGCTGAAGCTCAAGGCCCAACAGGATATGCCTCTCTTCTGAATAGTATGCACAATGTAGACAGGATAGACTGCTCCATCGCTAATTACTGTACCTTTGCTTTCACAAGAATTTTATTAGTTTAGTTGCCAAATGGTACATAATCAAATAATAGATTGGTAACAGAGATTATTAGTTCTTATTAAGTTCACCTCTACCAGAAAATAGCCTGTGCAGTCAAGGGGGTCCAGGAGATATTAACCACTTGCCGGCCACGCTATAGCCGATTGACGGCTACATAGTTACATATTTACATAGTAGGGGAGGTTTAAAAAAGACACAAGTCACTTGCCACATCACTTGCCACCATTTGCAGATTGTCACTTGCCACATCACCTGCCACCATTTGCAGATTGTCACTTGCCACGTCACCTGCGAGTGAGGTGGCAAGTGACAATCTGCAAATGGTAGCAGGTGACGTGGCAAGTGACAATCTGCAAATGGTGGCAGGTGACGTGGCAAGTGACAATCTGCAAATGGTGGCAAGTGATGTGGCAAATGACAATCTGCTAATGGTGGCAAGTGACGTGGCAAGTGGCAATTGGATAGTGATGTGGCAAGTGACGTGGCAAGTGACAATCTGCAAATGGTGGCAGGTGACGTGGCAAGTGACAATCTGCAAATGGTGGCAAGCATAAGCGTGCGCACAGGGTGTGCCGGGTGTGCCCAGGCACACCCTAATCCCCCCATGCGCATTAGTGTTATCGTTCTGTGTAGCAACAGGAACATGGGAAAGATCTCCCTCTTACCGGCTCTGCCATAAGAGAAGTGTTTATCCTTTTCTCTTTCACTGTGCCAGCAGGGAGATCAATGTGCCGGAGTCATATATATGTAGATACATACACATGGATGTGTGTTTGAGCCTAAGGGTGCACACCCTAATGCATAGCTACCATACATACATACCTATGGTGGCAAGTGATGTGGCAAGTGACGTGGCAAGCAACAATCTGCAAATGGTGGCAGGTGACGTGGCAAGTGACAATCTACAAATGGTGGCAAGCATAGGCGTGCGCACAGGGTGTGCCGGGTGTGCCCAGGCACACCCTAATCCCCCCATGCGCATTAGTGTTATCGTTCTGTGTAGCAACAGGAACATGGGAAAGATCTCCCTCTTACCGGCTCTGCCATAAGAGAAGTGTTTATCCTTTTCTCTTTCACCATGCCAGCAGGGAGATCAATGTGCCAGAGTCAAATATATGTAGATACATACACATGCATGTGTGTTTGAGCCTAAGGGTGCACACCCTAATGCATAGCTACCATACATACATACCTATGGTGACAAGTGATGTGGCAAGTAACAATCTGCAAATGAAGGCAAGTGACGATCTGCAAATAGTGGCAAGTGACGTGGCAAGTGACACGCCCATGGCTCCCACTGATTCTGCATTATGGTGAGTTGAACCACTTCATTATATATTACAATGTAACAATAGAAACAATGCGCTTCGATCACCCTGACACCATATCAACCATGGTGCCATGATGATTGAAACGCCAACACCAGCCTTCCTTTGCCTGCAAAAAATGGCTTACCACTGTCGTCGTCCCCCCCCCCCCCCCCCCCAGGTTGGTGACCACTGCTATGGGCTCTAGCCCCAGATCTTTTGCAGACCTAGCAACGCCCCTGCTCAAAAGAGGTCCTTCTAAACCCTACAACAGGGTCATTGCTGAGGTCACCACCATCTAATGCCTGCACATATCCCAGAGAGCCTTGCCTCCACTACTGTTCCTGCTCAGGACTGGGTAGTAGACTCCTTAGGTTTAGAAAGTGATGTGGGGATTACAGGAACCCCAGAAATCCCCCTCCAACCAGGAGCACAGTATAAATGAATGACATATTGCAATTTTTTTTTTTTAACAAGGTAGTACACTACAATGGCTTGTTTTGTTTGTGAAGTTCATTTTTCAGGACTATAGAGGTAAAGCATTCTGAAAAACTATAAAGCAAGAAACAAAGGACTCACTTTTCAAGTATCCAAGATACTCAATAAGCCAGGGACCAGCTCATCAAGCTTCACCTATGGGTGGACTGACTCTTTATGATCTTTATGATAAAGTTGGTTTTTTTTGTGTTTTTTTTTTACATGAAGGCTACATTCTTGCTCTACACAACAACATGTTTACCTATTTAATAATGGCCAGGCTGCATTGCAATTATACATGCACTTTAGCCTTGTACGGAGTTGTAGATTATCCTGTCAGTGAGAACCTGAAAAACCAGTCTGACGCATTAGGTAAAACCTTGTTTTTCACAGAGCGTGGCTGACATTTGGACTTGTCTGATGACACAAGCAATGCATGTTTGCAGGGATTGTCCTATGTCCATCTAGCCCTGGGGCATACCTCTATAGCCTGTATTCTAGATAGCTTAGACAAAGGGAGCTGACTCAACTAATCAATGGGTCAAGGGCACCTGTATCAATCTGAGCAATGTTGCATTTGATTGGCTGTAAGTGGACTGAATATTGGACTAGTTTGGTTGTTTTCTGTGAGTAATGCCGCGTACACACGAGCGGACTTTACGGCAGACTTTGCCCGGCGGACGGGATTTGGTCGGACAATTCGATCGTGTGTGGGCTCCAGCGGACTTTGTTTTCTCAAAAGTTGGACAGACTTAGATTTGAAACATGTTTTAAATTAATCTGTTGAAATTGAGTCCAGGCGAAAAGTCCGCCTTCTGTATGCTAGTTCGACGGACATAAAGCCACGCTAGGGCAGCTATTGGCTACTGGCTATGAGCTTCCTTGTTTTAGTCCGGTCATACGTCATCATGTACGAATTCGACAGACTTTGGTGGATTGTGTGTAGGCAAGTCCGTTCATTTAGAAAGTCCATCGTAAAGTACGTCGAAAAGTCCGCCGGGCAAAGTCTGCCATAAAGTCCACTCGTGTGTATGCGGCATAAGAGAAATACCAGTCTTAAGATGACCAATTGCTATAGGGCGAAAATTTTAGTTTGCATTTTTTAGTCTAATGACTGGCTCAAAGATATCTCCCACAAGTCCTTCTTGAGGAGACAGATACACATTTATATAAATTCCATAAAATGTGAAAGAGGTATATCTTTTAGTATACATTATGTAGGAAAAGGACACATCTCTTCTGATTGTGACAGTGCTCAGACCTGAGCAGCCAGTCACCAGGTATGGAAACTATGCTATCACATGTGGGAGTGCCATGATGTCATCCCCCGTCTTAGGTCCAACACTAGAGCTTAGACAGGAGCTCCAAAACTGGAGTTTAGAAGGCAGGGATGCAAGAAGGTGGTGAGAGAGTGTGACTGGGTGACTATACAATGTGTATGTGACAGTCTCTATTTGCCCCCCGAATAGGAAAAGGGACAGCTGCTCTTTAAATTCACAAGCCCTTTTTATCACCGCTTATACTTATGCATTGACTTTTCTACATTTTACTTTACATTTTTCATATATATGTAGCAAGGTCTCTGGCCCTGTCCAGTCTAATGAGAACTTTCCAGGCCATAGCTAGCTGACATCCTTCTGTAAGTGGTGGGTTGCGAGGCATAGTGGGTGTAAGGTGAACAAAGTTATTGAGCGCCAGACACTTCTTGGATGTAAAAGAGGTTTTATTTCTCTTTACAGTTCTTTTTGTTTTTTTGGGGGAAAGAGTGTTAGGGCCAGGACACCCTTAAGTAGCTGTAAATTTAATTGGCAGACTCAGAGATTTAAATAGGAGGAGAGCTGTGCAGGGAAAGGCCCCAGCAAGGTGCCACATCTGCACATGCAGGGATGCTGTCTCCTATGGCAACAGTCTTCAACAGTTCCCAACTCAAACGTAACAGTTCCTTCAGCTTCACTACAACTGCCTCTTGTAGTTCTTCAACACTGAGATTCCGGTCTCTCAATAGACCCTCTGATTCACTGACTCTGAATCCCTTGAGCTCCTCCAATCTCCCTCAAGCGTCACCCACGCTTCCCTGCTGGGTCCCTACCTTGGCACTCCAGATACTTCTTAAGCTTCACCCCAGCTTGACACACAAGGCTGCTCTGCAAGTGTCACCTCCACTGGTTGGGTCCCTGACTTGATAACCGCCTGAAGGTTCCCTATTCTCCACCCTGCCCATTCGGTGAGAATGCTGCTCCGGTACTTGTTACTCACTGTGGGCCGTGGTAATAAGGTGGTTGGTCCCGACAGCTTCCATTCTACCTCCGACCACTGACAGGTTCTCCGGCCGGCAGAAACGTGACTTCTGGTTGGACTGCAAGCCTCAATCCCAACCCTGCGCTGCTCTCTTACTTCTGGATAGGCCCTCACACAGCCTAGTAGCCAGGTGCCCCCCAGGATAGGCCCAATCTCCGGCCTAGCAGCCATATACCCATAACCTGAACTTAGGTTGCTCTTCTCATATCTAGTACCACCATGTACCCGGCCACATAGCGGTAGAAGAGAAAAGTGCAACAAGGCCAGCTGTATTTGATTATACTGATTGAACTTGATGAGGAAAGGCACACACCTGTCTAAGACTTTACAGCTCACAGTGCATGTCAGAGCAAATGAGAATCATGAGGTCAAAGGAACTGCCTGAAGAGCTCAGAGACAAAATTGTGGCAAGGCACAGATCTGGCCAAGGTTACAAAAAAAATTCTGCTGCACTTAAGGTTCCTAAGAGCACAGTGACCACCATAATCCTTAAATGGAAGACGTTTGGGACGACCAGAACCCTTCCTAGAGCTGGCCGTCCGGCCAAACTGAGCTATCGGGGGAGAAGAGCCTTAGTGAGAGAGGTAAAGAAGAACCCAAAGATCACTGCGGCTGAGCTCCAGAGATGCAGTCGGGAGATGGGAGAAAGTTGTAGAAAGTTAACCATCACTGCAGCCCTCCACCAGTCGGGGCTTTATGGCAGAGTGGCCCGACAGAAGCCTCTCCTCACTGTAAGACACATGAAAGACCGCATGGAGTTTGCTAAAAAACACCTGAAGGACTCCAAGATGGTGAGAAATAAGATTCTCTGGTCTAATGAGACCAAGATAGAACTTTTTGGCCTTAATTCTAAGCGGTAAGTGTGTAGAAAACCAGGCACTGCTCATTACCTGTCCAATACAGTCCCAACAGTGAAGCATGGTGGTGGCAGCATCATGCTATGGGGGTGTTTTTCAGCTGCAGGGACAGGACGACTGGTTGCAATCGAGGGAAAGATGAATGCGGATAAGTACAGGGATATCCTGGACGAAAACCTTCTCCAGAGTGCTCAGGACCTCAGACTGGGCCGAAGGTTTACCTTCCAACAAGACGATGACCCTAAGCACACAGCTAAAATAATGAAGGAGTGGCTTCACAACAACTCCGTGACTGTTCTTGAATGGTCCAGCCACAGCCCAGACTTAAACCCAATTGAGCATCTCTGGAGAGACCTAAAAATGGCTGTCCACCAACGTTTACCATCCAACCTGACAGACCTGGAGAGGATCTGCAAGGAGGAATGGCAGAGGATCCCCAAATTCAGGTGTGAAAAACTTGTTGCATCTTTCCCAAAAAGACTCATGGCTGTATTAGATCAAAAGGGGCTTCTACTAAATACTGAGCAAAGGGTCTGAATACTTAGGACCATGTGATATTTCAGTTTTTCTTTTTTAATAAATCTGCAAAAATGTCAACAATTCTGTGTTTTTCTGTCAATATAGGGTGCTGTGTGTACATTAATGAGGAAAAAAATGAACTTAAATGATTTTAGCAAATGGCTGCAATATAACAAAGAGTGAAAAATTTAAGGGGGTCTGAATGCTTTCCATCCCCACTGTATATATATGTAAACCCTAACTGAATGACATTTAAAGCATTATTAAACACAAAAGCAAATATTTAATATGTTGCAGCTTACCAATATGTAGATGTGATGGCTGTATTCGTTTCCTCTTTTAAGGATTTCTTTCTTTTGTTTTCATCTTGTGATCAGCCAGCAAATCTGTTGTTTTTCAAAATCACAAGCTCTCTAGCAGAATGTATCAGTTCACATGGATGAGACAAACCATTTAACACTGGCAGTGGTGTAAAAAAATTATCACCTTTAATTTATTCATGCAAAACATTTATTCCAAAAGGAAAAAAAACTGTTTGTTGTAACTGCTTATAAAGTGTGAGCTGGAGTTTGGCTTCAGTTTGTTAGTGTATTTAAATCTGCTAATATATTTAACACTACCCTCCCCTCCAGACTGACAATGCTGCTGTCTGCTGTGCCTCCTGTTCTCATTGCTCCAGAATTGTGTCTCACTAATGCAGGAGGTGAGTTACTGGTCAGATTACCATGTGAAAACAGAGGGGGAAAAAAAGCTAAAGAAAAGAAAACTAACGCAGCCATCATGTGTAATGATTGGTAAGCTACAGTATAATACATTTTTGGCCTTAAAGTGGTGTTCCGGCCGAAATTATAAATTTTAAATAAAAATACCCCTATAATACACACGCTTAAAGTATTCTGGTAAAGTTAGTCTGTAAACTAAGGTCTGTTTTGATAGTTTATAGAAGTAGTTTGTTATTTTATAAGCTCACAGCAGGCCGTAGCCATCTTAAGTGTGGGCATCTGAAGCCAGACTGTATTTCTTCCTGGATCTCATCCTTGGAGATCTCGCACATGCTCAGTGCAGCACAAGCAGTGTAATAGGTTTCAGGTCAGGTTTCCATAGCAATGGCAGATTCAGAGAAAGTTGCCGCCCCTTCCCAGATGGCACTGCAAACAGGAAATGATGCGATGGGCCGCGGCCAGGGAGGAGGAAGTGAAAAATGAATACAGCAGATATACAGTAGGTGCTGAGAAAAAAAATTAATAAATATCCAATTTGTTTACAGTGCACAGTTTAGTGAGGGATGCTGAAGAGTTGTAAAAATGGGTGGAACTCCACTTTAAGTTGATAATTAGACCGATTTCTGTCGACTTGACATGCTGGAAACTTCTGAGGATTGTCTGGAGCTGCTGCAGGTCCCAGTGGGGGGGAATTCCTTCATCCACCTCACTTGTGTGGAAAGAGGACTCTTGTTAGTTTTTTTTTTTTTGTTCAGAATGAAAAAAACTATCCATCTGTGGCCAGCTTTGACTGCATGGCATACCCCTGGACTTGTTTTCTGATGGTGACAACTATTCTGAGTCTAGTTTTTGTATTGGTGACTCTCTTCCTGAGACCTCTATGACTGGCCTGAATGTAACAGAGACTGTCACTACAAACAATATTCATGAAATCGCTGGACTCACCAAACACTTGGTATCCATTAAAGTGGTTATAAAGGCTGAAGGTTTTTTTACCTTCATGCATTCTATTCATGAAACTAAAACCTTTTGTGTGCTCCCCCCACAGCCCCTCAATACTCACCTGAGCTCCCTCTCGATCCAGCAATGCGCACAAGAAGCTAGACTGTCCCAGGACTCCCTCTCCTTACTGGCCGAGACAGCAGCAGCAGCCCGTTGGCTCCCACTGTTGTCAATCACAACCAGGAAAGAGCGGAGTGGGTTGGGGCGAGCCATAGCTCTATGTGTCTTATGGACGCATAGAATAGCAGCTCGGGAGCGGGCACGCAGCGGTGCCCCCAGGGAAAGTGGCTTTCTCTGGGGTCACTGCTCAAGGAGGAGGAGCCAGGAGTGCTGGCGAGAGACCCGAAATGATAAGGATCAGGGCTGCTCTGTGCAAAACCGCTGCACAGAGCAGGTAAGTATAACATGTTTGTTATTTTTGTTTTTTAAAAAACCCAAGCTTTAATATCACTGTAACATCTTTATTGCATGTGGAAGAGTTGAGGCAAACAATATGACGCAGTAGATCTCGGCATTTGCAGTGTTTGAGGGTCAAAAGGAATACTGATTACCGAGTCCCAATATGCGTCTTGTAGGAACAATACAGGAACTCACAATGAGAAAGGAAATGACATCTTATAACAGGGAAGACATACCGAACATACAGAACAGGTTCACACTGCGTTCTGGTGTGAGCTGACCCTGAGACAATGACAAAGCAAGGCTACAATTGGGAGATAGGGACATAGCATTGTCACCCTATCACTAGACCTTTAGCCCGGGTTCCCATCTATGCGAATTAGATGCGGCTTACACCGCATCCAATTCGCAGGACATTTTAAAATACATTCATTTGAATGTATCTGGTTCACATATGTGCGTTGCATTCGCACTGCGCATTGCACAAAAAACGTGTGCGTTTTTTGGGCATTGCGGTGCGAATTACAAGCCCATTACCTCCTATGGGAATGCATCTGATTTGCAGATGCATTGCGTTCTGAACAAGGATTTTCTCCTTCTCCTCACTACACCTCCCCCCCCCGCCCTCTCCCTGCTCACTGATCTGCAGCTAAAATGCAGAGAAGCCTTTGAACAACAGATTTTTATCTTCCCAGTGAAACCTGAGCTTCAATTCGCACCGCAAATGTGTGAAACCGGGCTTAAAGAAGGATCATCAGATGTTAGTATAATAAAAGCTGCAGATTTGAAAATATTGAATGTCAAATGACTTTTAAAATAACGTTGCCATCTTCGAGCTATATGAGAATTTGGTGATTGGGTCTTCGCTTCCCTTTGACTGTGTGTCACAATAATTGTGAACTTTGATCCCAGCCTAACAAACAAGCACGGACATATTAACTAACCCTCTATTCTCCCCTGATGTCCCAGACAAATAGAAAGTAAATAGAGTTATTGGTCACAATCTGACTGCTGGTGTACAACTGAAAGTGTCACATCTGGGACAATTAAACAGATTTCATCATTGCTACAATCAGCAAACTAAATAGCCATTATGTCATTTTTTTTGCCTTGCTTGTGTCATACATTAACCTGGGATCAGAGGCGTGTGCAGGGGGTGTGCCAGGGAATCGGCACCAATTAGGGTGTGCCACACCTGGCACACCCTAATCAGTCTGTGTGGTGCCGATTCCCTCTGGTGCCTGGGCTTTCCCCTGTGTTGTGCCTCCCCTCCACTGCAGTGCTGCTGGCTTCCCTCCTTCCCTCTCCTCTCCCCAGGCTGCTGCGGGGGATGTTTCAGGATAGAGAGTGGGGGAAAGGGCTAATCAATATGTCATTTACGGGCCACTTCCTTTTCTATATGAACACAGCGAACACACTCACTCAGTGTGTTCAATCATAATGGAAGCATAGTAAACTTTGTTTACTATGCTTCAGTTTGTGAATGAACAGGAAGCCGCTCAGCACAGAGCACTTCCCATTCATTCACTGTCAAGTGCAGCTGAGGCTGCAGAGAAAGGCATGTGTGTTTGCGCTTTGGGGTGCACACCCTAATTCAATAGGCTGCGCACACCTATTCCTTGGATCATGATTGAATAGACTACTGTTGTTTTTGTAGAGGAGGACGCATGGTGGATTTGGTGACTAATGCTGACCACATGTATTAAATGTCTGAAACATTTGTGTAATGCGCCAGTTCAATCAGTTTAAGTCAGATATTTGTTGGAAAAAGTTAAATAAAGATTAAAAGCGATCATGAAAGACTTTAAAACTATCTGAATTTTTCAACCCACCCAATCACTAGTCTATCTTTGATTGGATCCCATCAGTTAATAATTATCAAAATAATAATTGATAGCTGACATGGAATTTTTTGGATAGGCAACTCCTATCCTCATAATGATTATTATTGACTTCTGACTTACTGACTTCCTTAGACCCCATGTGGAAGGCCTGGTGTCCTATCTTCAGGACACCAATGATCTCCTCAGGATCCTGGATGGAATCACCATTCCAAAAGGATCCTGGTTGGTTGCCCTTTATGTGGAGGCCCTCTACAACTCCATCCCCCATGAATTGGGGGTGAAAGTTGTGGAGGGCTTCATTTCTGAGAACAATGATGCGCCCAAACTGTACAACCAATTTATTTTGGATCTGCTCAAATTTATTTTAACCAACAATATTTTTTTTTTCGGTGGCTCCCACTACCTACAGATGCAGGGGGCGGCTATGGGGACCAAATGTGCCCCCTCTTACGCCAACCTGTATCTGGGGGGGTGGGGGGTGGGAGTGCGATATCTTCTTTAGAGACGATATGCAATCATTTTTTCGAGCAGATACCAATTTGAAGACATCATCTTTGTCTGGACAGGGAACAAGGATCACCTCCTTGTCTTCCTGGACAGCCTGAAAATCAACCACTACAATTTAAAATTCACTTTTGAATTAAATCAACAGAGATTGACATTTTTGGACATCCAAATATTGGTCAATGAGGATGGAAGTATTCAGACAACTCTTTTCCGTAAACCCTCTGCAGGAAACTCTTTGCTCCATGCAGCTAGTTCCCACCCCGCCACTCTCATAGCCAGTGTGCCCTATGGGCAATACTTGAGACTGAGGAGCAACTGTAGTGCGATCACTTTGAATAAGACGCTCAGATGGGGTACTTTGAACCTATATGGGACGTATAATTTTTCTATTTCTGAACCAGGTTTATATTCAGCTTTTTGTTAGCCTAGGTAAGATTCGCTTCCTTCCCACTCTCATATTTTTTGTAATTGTATTTTTATCCATATGACTATCTATATGTATCAACTGTATATGCATTGGTATTTGTGCCGAATATACCTACCTCAATTGAATAATTTTGTTTGTTTATCCTAATCAAACAATCAACATGAGAACTCATCCTTGTCCTTTTGTTATTCTTAGCATAAATTACCTCTTACCAGAAACCCCTGAAGAAGCTCCAAAAGCGAAACATGTTAAGTGGTATTGGTTGTATTTATGCCATAAAGTGGAATTTATAACCTTGTCATGGATGGTCTAATTTCCTGATGTTTTTTACTTGTATAATAAAATATTTAAATTTTATTGATGCTATTGTGTCCTTACATTGTCCCTATACTGAACATCGTTAAAGTCCCAGGGCTTGTTACCCCTTCTTCTCTTCATCTTATCATATATATACTGGGATGTGGTGATCTGTCTGCCTTAAATTTTCGTTTTGATCAGCATGGTAGTAGTCAACTGAAAACTACAAACTGTCACCTCTACCGATTTTAAATGTGACAGTGGCTGCGGGGGAGAAGAACTCCTCCTACTGTCACAGGAAGGGGGGGGGGGGTGAGGAGGTTGCTGGAATGTGTTATATGTTACACCCTAAATATGGGGGAATTTAGCCTTTAATGCCCACTCCTGGGAAAATATTAAATTGTCCCTTTCAGGGTGCTGCAATACAAGAGTTAATTGCTTCTTTTGTCTAGGGGAGGAAGGAAACAGCTTTACTTACCTGATCCTCCACTCTCCTGGCTGGCAGTGGGCCCCCACGATCCAGTGGTGGACTATCCCTCAGCATCCCCCCATCCCCCATTCAATGCCTGCTTTATTCTTGATGACATCTGGACCCTGGATCTGCAGAGTGAGCAGATGCTGCATGGACTGGTGTAGCAACAGGGAGGATTGGGTAAGTAAATCTCTTTTCATTGTTCTCTTAGACCAGTGATGGCGAACCTTGGCACCCCAGATGTTTTGGAACTACATTTCCCATGATGCTCAACTAAACTGCCGAGTGCATGAGCATCATGGGAAATGTAGTTCCAAAACATCTGGGGTGCCAAGGTTCGCCATCACTGTCTTAGACGTAAACAAGCAAGTAACCCTTGCAGTGAGGGCACAGCCCCATTTTAAGGGATAATTTTATTAGTTGCCCGGATTTGGGCTTAAGAAATGCTTTTGAATTTATGTGTTGCTAGTTCTACCTTCTAGTATTACCCTCTATGCTGCATGACTGTATGGTAGTCATGGTCCCTGAGTCCTTCTAGATTCACTCCCTTTCACAAGGTACTGGAACCATGGCTTCCAAGTTTTGTCAAACTTCGACTGAGTATTATTGAGGGTACACAGGAGTTTATCATGGATCATTATCCAGTTTAGTTTTTGCGTCACATATTCAAGTGACACAGCTGACTGGTTCCAACACCCAGCAATGGCGATTCCAGCTACCAGGATGATTTAGGATTTTAATTATTCTAGGTATTTAGATGTCCCGGTATTGAATTTTGGAAAAGAGCTATTTCAGGGATATCACACATTTTAAAAACCATGGCTAAACCTAAAGTAGAGCTATAGGCAATATTGGATAGAGTAAGGGAAGGTCATAACCCTTGTCAGTTTATTTTTTGCCATCTGTGTCCGATTGTGGAAATTTTCCTTCACTTCCTGTCTCATAGGACAGGAATAAAAATGAACGTGTACTCAAACTGGTCTGGAATAGTAAGTGAGGTACCCCAAGGCTCGTCTTGGGACCAATTCTGTTTAACCGCTTGCCGCCCGCCGGCTGTCATATGACGGCCAGGCGGCGCGGATCTCGTTCTGGGCGGGCGTCATATGACATCCGTCCATTTAAACAGGGAATGCGCGCATCCCTGTTACTTCGGTGGCGGCGTGTCACAGAGACACCGCTCGCCACCGAGGGGGGTGAACAGCCATTGAGCATGACTGTTTAATACGTGATCGGCCATGATGAAGTCACGGCTGATCACAGACGGTACCGCCCCACTTTGCACGGCGCGATCGCGAGCGTGTGCACATCGGTAGCAGCGTGTTACCGGGAACACTGCTAATCACTGATGCTGGTAAACAGCCATTGGCCGGCCGCTGTTTACCATGTGATCAGCTGTGATCCTTTCACAGCCGATCATTAAATGTAAACATAGAGCGGTAACGAGATGTTACCAGGTTCTCCTCCTCACACACTGATGGACCTGTTACTGTCCATATGAGTACCCGAGTACCTGAGTACCTGTCACAGTCCATATGAGTACCCGAGTACCTGAGTACCTGTCACAGTTCATATGAGTACCTGTCACAGTTCATATGAGTACCGAGTACCTGAGTACCTGTCACCGCCCTTCAGAGTACCCGAATACCAGTCACCAGCCATTCAGAGTACCAGAGTACCTGTCACCAGGCCATCAGAGTACCCGAGTACCTGTCACCAGGCCATTAGAGTACCCGAGTACCTGTCACCAAGCCATCAGAGTACCTGCCACCACGCCATCAGAGTACCAGAGTACCTGTCACCAGCCCATCAGAGTACCCAATTACCTGTCACCAGCCCATCAGAGTAACCGAGTACCTGTCACCAGCCCAACAGAGTACCCAAGTACCTGTCACCAGCCCATCAGAGTAACCGAGTACCTGTCACCAGCCCATCAGAGTACCCGAGTACCTGTCTGCAGCTAATCAAGTTGCCCGAGTACCTGTCTCCAGCCCTTTAGAGTACCTGAGTACCTGTCACCAAGCCATCAGAGTACCTATCACCAGGCCATCAGAGCATCAGAGTACCCGAGTACCTGTCTGCAGCTAATCAAGTTACCCGAGTACCTGTCTCCAGCCCATCAGAGTACCCGAGTACCTATCTGCAGCCTATCAGAGTACCTGAGTACCTATTTGCAGCCCATGCCTCATAGAATATACGTTGGGGTGTTTGCTTTCCAAAAAGAGGTCATTTTGTGGGTAATTCCATTGTCCTGGTACTCAAAGACCTTCAAAAGTGTGATAGGTAGGAATGAAATGAGATGTGTAATTTATGCTCCTAAAACGCCTGAAGGTACTACTTTAATGTGGGGCCTCTGTATGTGGCCAAGCTGTGTAAAAGTCTCACATGTGGTATCGCCATACTCGGGAAGAGTAGCAGAATGTATTTTGGGGTGTAATTTTTGCTATATACATGCTATGTGTTAGAAATATCTTATAAATTGACAACTTTGTGTAAAAAAAAATGCGTTTTCATTTTTTTTCCACATTTTCCAAAAACTTCTGGAAAAAAATGAACCGTTCAAAAGACTCATTATGCCTTATAGATTATACTTTGGGGTGTTTGTTTTCCAAAATGGGGTCATTTTGTGGGCAATTCCATTGTCCTGGTGCTCCAGGGCCTTCAAAAGTGTAATAGGTGGTGTCATTTATGCTCGTAGAACGCCTGAAGGTTCTACTTCAATGTTGGTCCTCTGTATGTGGCCAGGCTGTGTAAAAAGTCTCACACATGTGGTATCGCCATACTCGGAAAGAGTAGCAGAATGTATTTTGGGGTGTAATTTGTTGTATGCATATGCTGTGTGTGAGAAATAACCTAATAATATGACAATTTTGTAAAAAAAAACAAAAAACTTCATTTTGCAAAGAATTGTGGAAAAAAATTACAACTTAAAAAAACTCACCATGCTACTTACTTAATACCTTGGAATGTCTACTTTCTAAAAAGGGGTCATTTGGGGGATATTTGAACTTTCCTGTCTTATTAGTGTCTCAAGAAATGAGATTCACCTGATGTACTGAAGGCCTGATCACATGTGCTCAATTTTCAGTGATTGGCACCATCGTTTGTAGACTATAACTTTCACAATGACCAAATAATATACACTAATTTGGGTTATTTTTACCAAAGATATCTAGCAGTATAGATCTTTTTAATAATTAGCAACATTTTATCACAGAAAAAAAGAAAAAGGCATTTTTTTCACAAAATTTACGGTCTTTTTTTATTTTTTATTTATAGCACAAAAAATGAAAAACCCGCTAGTGATTAAATACCACTAACAGAAAGCTCTATTTGTGTGAAAAAAGGGACGCAAATTTGATATGGGTACAGTGTTGCATGACTGAGTAATTGTCATTCAAAGTGTGAGAGCCCCCATCAATTACAGACTCACTATGTCCATCAAATGCAGCCACTGTGCCGTCAAATGCAGCCACTGTGCCGTCAAATGCAGCCACTGTGCCATCAAATGCAGCCACTGTGCCCATCAAATGCAGCCACTGTGCCCATCAAATGCAGCCACTGTGCCCGTCAGTTGCATTCACTGTGCCCGTCAAATACAGCCACTGTGACCCCAGCTCCCTTGCTCACTCTCTGTCTGACTGGTACTTACCCAATCTTGGTGGCGGGTCAGGCAGCGGATGACGGCGGTTAGCTGTGGGACTGGCAGCGGGTCAGGCGGAGGCTCCTGTATCCTCCATAATTCCTCCATGCTTTTCCTCCTGCTAAGTGTCCAATAGGAGCGTCTGTCCTTTCAGCCAATCAGGTGACAGTTATCAGACCCGTGCTTCCTGATTGGCAGAGAGGCGGTTCAGTGTTAGAAAAGCAAATTAAATTTGCTTTTCTAACACACCTGGGTGGGATCATGGCACAATGCTCTGCACCACGAGTCCACCCTGTTTTGAAGCCTATTAGAGCCTTTGCCTCTAATCAGGTGCTTCAAAAAAACACCCCCGCCACTGTAGTTCAGGTGCCCGGCGTCCTAAAAGGGTCCGGACGCCTGAATAGGGGGTGGCCATGGCGGCCATTAATAGATTCATGCTATGCATGAATCTATCCATTAAGAATATAGGGGGTTGCCTGATAGAGGAGGCGGCGCCCGGGCGCCCCTAATGGATAGGCTGCCACTGAGTCTCAGGGAGTGTAAGAAGACACGGGGCCACACAATGAGAATGGAGAAGAAGAACCTGAAGCTGCTCAGGGGGTTTTTCACTGTCAGGGTGATAAGGAGGTGGAACTCTCTTCCACGAGTGGTGGTGTCAGCAGGGAGTATTGATATTTTTAAAAGACTCCTGAACGTGCATCTTAGTGAACATAGTATACAGGGATATGGGAAATGATTATCGACACTGAAACACATTCACCAACACAGGTTGAACTGGATGGACTATTGTCTTTATTCAACCTTACCTACTATGTAACTATGTAACTATGTAAGCAGGAAGTGAAAGGAAATCCCTGGAAATTAAGAGAATTCATTGGGGACCCCCAGCTCACCAGAACTAGTGTCCCCATTGGCAGATTTTCCCTCTATTGCTTTTCTAGGGGCAACCCAAAATTTGGTATTTTCTTTTGCAGTCACTTTCAATGATAATGGTAAACAGGACAAATAGAGAGGGGGAATCTCCCTAACCGGTTCCCGACCGGCTCACGCAGATATACTGCGGCAGAAAGGCTCCCCTGGGCGAAATCCCGTACAGGCATGTCCTTCCCTTTTTCGGCCACCAAATGGCGTGCGCCCCCTACACGGTGGGGGACCCGATGCGTGTGGCCGCGAGCAATCGCATGCACGAGCGCCAGCATGTAAACACACAAATTCCTGTGCTGTCAGGGAAGAGGAGCCATATCATTTGTTCCTACTAAGTAGGAAAAACAATATGTCTCCTCTTATAGTCAATCCCCATACAGTTAGAATACACTGAGGGAACACACACTTAACCCCTTGATCACCCCCTAGTGTTAACCCCTTCGCTGCCAGTGACATTTACATGGTAATCATTGATTTTTATAGCACTGATCTCTGTATAAATGTGAATGGTCCCAAAAAAGTGTCAAAAGTCTCTGATCTGTCCATCGCAATGTCGCAGTACCGCTAAAAATCTCAGATCACCGCCATTACTAGTAAAAAAAAATGCCATAAATCTTTCCCATGATTTGTAAACACTATAACTTTTGCGCAAACTAATCAATATATGCTTATTGCGTTTTTTTTACCAAAAATATGTAGAAGAATATATATTGGCCTAAACTGATGAAGAAATGTGTTTTTTTTTTTAAATTGGGGATTTTTTTTTATAGCAAAAAGTAAAAAATATTGTGTTTTTTTTTTTCAAAATTGTTGCTCTTTTTTTGTTTATAGCGCAAAAAAAACAAAACAAAAAACGCAGAGGTGATCAAATACCACCAAAAGAAAGCTCTATTTGTGAGAAAAGAAGGACACAAATTTCATTTGGGTGCAGCGTTGAACGACCGCGCAATTGTCAGATATAGCGAAACAGTGCCAAATTGTAAAAAGTGCTCTGGTCAGGAAGGGGGTAAAATCTTCCGGGCTGAAGTGGTTAACGGGGGCACAAACAGCAATAGAAAACAACAGGTGTTCTAATCCAACTCCACTCCATCCAAAACTAAAGAAAAAGTTTAGCCTTTAGTTATACTTTAAAGACCAGCTCCCCCATTTCGGATAGAACACCAATATAATCTATCAATTTCTATCATTAAAAAATCTATCATAATTGTGCAAAATCACAGGACACTATTGAGGTTGATACTTTCCAGGGAGGTGGGACCTTTGATCTTGAATTCACTGTCTATTTTTTTCCATTCATCAATAGTTTTAGTATACAGTATAATATTTCTTAAAACATTTTTTTTTACTATTTTTGGGTCCACCAGCTGCTGAGGGAAGTCCCTATGGATGCCAACCAAACAATTATTTAAAAACATATATATTTTTATTACAATGTTGTCATTTTTTTATTGGTGAAGGTTCGTTATTTTGAATTTGTATTGATTGTGTTTTTAAACGAAATACCTTTCTAATAGATTTAACTTAAATAAATGTAAACCACAAAGACCTCCAGTGGTAATCACTTTACTACTGTAGGCTACTCTAGACTTCAGTTAGCTGTTTCGTTTAGATTTATTGGTTACGAGGCCCACATCAAAAAATGGTGAGTTGGTTAACTTAGCCCAATCTACTATTTACTCCGTTTTTCTTTTTATTATTGTTTTTGATTATATTGGGGTCCCATCTTGGAGCTTGTGTTTTCATAGTTACATAGTTACATAGTAGGTGAGGTTGAAAAAAAGACACAAGTCCATCAAGTCCAACCTATTTTCAGTTTAGCTATGGTTTTTAAAATGTGTTTTATCTCAATTTTTTGGAATAGGAAAAAAATGTTTGTACATACAAAAGGTTCATGGTCACACATATATTAGATTTTGCATACTTAGATCAGTGAATCCATTAAGTAGGTTTTTTAAAAATAAGGGGTATTTTTCCAGGAAAAATGATGTGATCATTTCTTTGGCTGTGCTCTGTGATCATTTCTCCAGATGTGATCCAGCAATAGTTTCTTGCTGGAAATGTTTTTTTTTTTCCACTTATTGCATCAATGAAAACATATTAAAAAATGAACTGGAATGCACAGTTCATTTTTGGGCACTAGTTCATAAAAAGGATATTGGGGAACTGGAGAAAATGCAGAGAAGGGCAACCAAACTGTTATGTAGACATGTGCAATCCGTTTTGTAACGAATCGAAATTCGGCCGAATTTCGCATCTTTCTGACATTCGGATGTATCCGAATAAAAAAATAACGAATTTCAACTAATACGAAAGAAATTATAGCGAATAAACTGAATGAATTCGACATGATTCGGTAATTCGTTAAAGATCTAATGAAACAAAAGGTCAACTCAAAGTAAATCTCACAGTCCAATTGGCTGATTAATTTTGTGCTGGAGGTTGGATTACTGGCAAAGTGTATTCCTGAGAACTGAGTGAGAAGGGTGTTGTATTGTATTTGAGCAGAGGAGAAGAGATATTGTCATTGTGTGTGTTAATAGATTCAATAAACAAACGACTTTCCAAACTACGAATCATTACCACGAATATATATACATACATTAATACATACATTAATATCAAATTTCAACTAATACAAAAGAAATTATAGCGGATATAACAAATTAATTCAACACGATTCAAGATTCAGTATAACGAAAATCGATACTCTACAAATAATAACGAATTATCCGAAAACTAATTAACGTAACAATATATAACAAATATAACAGAACGAAATTATGTATTTTACGAATGACAACGAAACGAAATTTCCTGTTGTGCACAAGTCTATTAATAAGAGGCATGGAGGAGCTCAGCTATGAGGAAAGATTAGAGGAACTGAATTTATTCTCTCCTGAGAAGAGGAGATCAAAGTGATACTAAAGGATCGTTTTATATATTTTTTAAATAACAAACATGCCATACTTACCTCCACTGTGCAGCTCATTTTGCACAGAGTGGCCCCGAACATTCATTTCTGGGGTCCCTCGGCGGATCTTGCGGCTCCTCCCCGCATTAGATAACCCCCCTGGAGAAGCGCTCTCCCAACGGGGTTACCTTGTGGCCGCGCTCCCGAGTCTAGCATTCAACGTCCATAGAGGCTGAATGCAGGACTCGGCCCCGCCCCACGGCACCCGCGTCATTGGATTTGATTGACAGCAGCAGGATCCAATGGCTGCGCTGCTATCAATCTATCCAATCAAGAGCCGGGAACCCGTGGAGAGAGGGAAGGCGGGGACGCGCCGACGGAAATTCAGGGCTCGGGTAAGTGAAACGGGCGGGCTAGGGGGCTGGTGACTGCAAGGTGTTTTTTTTTAGGATGCATTAAGGTGAAAAAAGACGAGTCTTTACAACCCGTTTAAGGGGGGATATGATCAACATGTACAAATACATAAGTGGTCCGTATAGTGAACTTGGTGTTGAGTTATTCACTTTAGACCCCTTTCACACTGGGCGAGTTAGCGATGTTTAAGCGGCGCTTTTCGGCCGCTAGCGGGACGCTTTTAACCCCAAAGAAGGTGTTAAAAGCGCCCGTGTTGCGTCGCTTTCGAATCGATTTTTTTTCAGGCGCTTTTTTTTCACAGTCACGCCCAGTCCCGCCATTGGACCTGTGTTATGTCCATCATAGGGCGGGACTGCGAGAGGAGCCGAGAAAAGCCGTCAGGAACCGAGATACACAGGACCGGTGTCTTGTCGAATACTGTCCCCCATCCAAAAGTGTCCGCCCTGTACTGCGCAGGCGCAGTACAGAGGACAAACAAGAGCCGAAAGTCTCCGAAGTTCAACAGCTGATCGTCAGCTGTACACGGTGCCTGCGCTTTTATTCTTACCCTGTGTCCAGGTTCATTCCCTACTATCCAAGTGGACATAGAGTAAGAATAAATAGATGCCGAGCGCAGCGAGGCCGTGCCCGAAGCGCGGCGAGCGAAGCGAGCCCGCGAGGGGCCCTCTTGCAAAGCCATCACTAACAAGTGCCCGAGCGCCGTGTACAGCTGATGGTCAGCTGATCACCTTCTGACACTTTCAGCATCTCCTTCTCCTCCGTACTGCGCAGGCGCTGCGCCTGCGCAGTACAGGGGGGACACTATCTGATAGGACACTTCTCGTCAGAACACCGGCTCTGTGTATCTTGGCGGCGCCATATTTAAACTGCAGTGACACTGACATGTCACTGCAGTTTAGCTGCAGCCTGGGCAAGGCTGCAAATGACACGGACAAGGCTGCAGATGGAGGCTGCAAGGCTGCAAATGACACTGACAAGTTTGCAAGGCTGCAAATGACACTGATAAGGCTGCAAATGACACTGACAAAGCTGCAAGGCTGCAAATGACACTGACAAGGCTGCAAGGCTGCATATGACACTGACAAGGCTGCAATGTCACTGGGCATGGCTGAAAATGACACTGACAAGGCTGCAAGGCTGCAAATGACACTGATAAGGCTGCATGGCTGAAAATGCAAAGCCATCACTAACAAGTGCCCGAGCGCCGTGTACAGCTGATGGTCAGCTGATCACCTTCTGACACTTTCAGCATCTCCTTCTCCTCCGTACTGCGCAGGCGCTGCGCCTGCGCAGTACGGGGCGGACACTATCTGATAGGAGGACACTTCTCGTCAGAACACCGGCTCTGTGTATCTTGGCGGCGCCATATTTAAACTGCAGTGACACTGACAAGTCACTGAAAATGACACTGACAAGGCTGCAAATGACACTGGACAAGCATGCAGATGAACGCTGTGCAAGGCTGCATTGATGAGCATTTAAATGTAAGTTTTTTTCCTTAGTTTTTTTCCTTAAAATTCCTTAAACTCTTATATTGAGGTTTGCTGATTGGTTATTGGCAGTTACGTAGTGCCTCGTTTACTGCCGTTGAGAAAACCTGTCTGCATTAGACAGTGATGTAATGGCGGACAAACGGTATCAGAGTGACACGCTTAAAAGAAAACTAAAGGTTTAAAGTAATGTATAGAAGGTACAGCCCGAAAGTGACTCAAGGCCAGGGGCCCCCACCACCCTAAGTCCTGCCCTGCCCAAGCTATTTGAAGAGGGGCATGTTGAGTATTTTGCAGATCTTATTTGTTTTGGAAAATGAAGAAAGAAAAGGAAATGTATATATTTTTTCTCTTTTTTCAAATTTAAACAATTTGTGACAAAAAACAAGATCTGCAATATACTCAACATGCCTCTCAGCAAACAGCTTGGGGTGTCTACTCTCTGAAAAAGGCTCATTTGGGGGGTCAGCACGTCAACAGGGAGGATTTGACGTGCTGACGTCATCGCGTGTATCTGTCTAAGCGGATGGGCTTTCGCACAGCCGGCCTGCTATTTTGCAGTTTTTAACCTTCTATGCTGTTAGTGCAAATTTTTCTTTCTTATTAAATGATGTCCTATCAGAATTATGCTATGGTGAGTTCCATTTCATTCTGGGTAACATCTAACCACTCTGTATGAGACCTGCCTAATCGGGGTATCCGGGCTGTTAGCTGGTTACATCCTCATATGGCATATTTAGAGGCATCGGTTTCCACTCTTGGATAAAGGCCCCGGCCGGGTAATTGGCCGCAAACTCATCTAGCTTGCCTTATGGTAAGCGCGCATTTTATGTGGTGTTTACACTCTGGTTGCGGTGGAGGAATCGTCGTTGTTTTTTACCCTCTATGCACACTTGCTTCACGGACTTTGGTTTATGGACATTCCTAAGTGGATGATTGTAATCTAATATCACACCTGTGTTGCAGTTTATGACTTTTATTCATATACACCTTTGGATTATAATTATTCAACAATATGCCTTGAGCATAACCACACTTTACCTATTGGTTCTAACTCAGCCAATACGTTCATATTATTATTTTGCATTTTTTATTATTTAGCACTGCTACAATTTTTCCTATTTATTCTATGTGCGTATCTCACTTCTAGTGGCTGCTTATGGTTATTTATTTTATTTTACCTTTGTTTTAGTAGCGCGGTGTTTTCTATTGATTATATGTAGCAGAATACATATTGGCCTAAATTGATGAAGACATTTGATTCTTTTTTTTACATTTACAGTAAAAAATATAGTTTTTTTTTTTTCAAAATTGTCTGCCTTTTTTTGTTTATAGCGCAAAAAATAAAAAATGCAGAGGTGATTAAATACCACTAAAAGAAAGCTCTATTTGTGGGAAAGAAAGGACAAAAATTGTATTTGGGTACAGCGTCGCATTACCGCGCAATTGTCAGTTAAAGTATCGCAGTGCTGGCAGAAAATGACCTGGTCATACAGGAGCTGAAGTGGTAATAAAAAAAAATATATATATATATATATATATATATATATATATATATATATATACATACATACATACATACAGTATATATAAATAAAAATGACAAATATAAACAGTATAAGCAGTATTAAAAATAAATAAAAATGACAAATATAAACAGTATAAGCAGTATTAAAAATAAATAAAAATGACAAATATAAACAGTATAAGCAGTATTAAGATTTTAATATTAGGTGAGCGAATTTGTTGGCAAGTCCTGAATGTGATGGCCTGTTTTTCCAGCATTGGGTAAACTTTTGTGCAGAGTTGTGATGTGTCTGAGCTCCCCCCAGGGCTCAGGGAGGGAGGGGGGTGAACTTTGCCCAGAATAAGGAATCCACTTCCTCCACCCAGGTCCTGCCTAGGCTCCAGCTTGGCTGTCACTTACTGGCTGACTTTGGAGGAGTGTGCAGACACAGAAGCCAATGGGTGATGGAAAAACATAGTCCACACCCAGATCCTATAGGTTGATGGATATATATATATACAGTTGTGTGATCACCTCTGCCTTGCCACTCTCAGGATCCTGACTGCCAGCTCAGTGCCAACACACCAGTAAGTGCATCTAAGGGGTTCAAACACTCTGCAGATCATACATAGGGCGATTTCCAACCAGCAATCAGGGCAACCCACCGCAGAATTAAGAATGACAAAGTTTTGACAGTTATTGGTGGTCTGTCGCTTTGATTCATGTGGCCGCCTTAAGGGGTCAAAGTTCCTTTATGGAACACAACTGCCATTTGTCATATGTTCAGATCTGATACAGGAGAATACAGATCTGAGCTTTAAGAGACTGGAGAAATGCTCTGCAGAGTTTGGGAGGCTGCTGTGTGTTTGTATGACTTTTTAGATTGTAAGCTCCTGCACGCAGGGATGGATGTGAATGTGCCTGCATATGCAAAGCGCCAAAGAATTTGCCAGCACAATATAAATCAATGTTCTGCGAAATTTGGTGGCTGTATAACTGCACTGCAGGGCTTTATGGGGCTGGAGCAATGATCTGCAGATGCAATACATTTTGGAGCTGTTCATTTGACGTGTGTGGTTCTGAAATGTTGGCTTATTTGGGTCCAAGTGTTCAAAATCTAGAGAACTTTAGGAAAACGGGGGGATACCCTGCATCCTTTTCAGAGAAGAGTGCAATGCTCTGCAGAAGTCTGAAACAGCACTCTGTATGTCTTTGTGAGCAATGCTCTGCAGCTGTTGGAAATACAAGGAATGCTCTTTGAAGAAGGGAGTAGTATGTGTTTATCTCCCTGGCAAGCTGGAGAGATGCCCTGCAGCCGTTGAAACCTGGAGCCCGCTCTGCTGCTCTTTGGAATACGTGAGCAATGCTCTGTTACTTTTAGAGATCAAAGGAATACTCTGCAGATGTTGAAAACTGGAGCATTGCTCTGCAGCTAAAGGTTGCTGCAACGCTCTGCAGCTTATTGGTAGAAGGGAGCGATGCGCTGCAACAGATGCAGGTGAGAGTATTGTATTGTGCTTTAGAAATACCCTAATTTTCTTTGGAAGGGAGCAACGGTCTGCAGATATGAGAAATAAAAGGAGTGCTGTGAGTAAGGAGAGTAGTGCTACTTTTTTTTTCATTTTAAAGCAATGCTCTGCAGCTATTTGGAAACAGCCCTGCAAACACTGTGCATTTTGCATCTGTTGGGGGGTAGAAGCCAAACTTTTATAACTCATTGGAAGAAGGGTGCAATGATCTGCAGTTTTTTTAGAATAGAGCAGCAATGTTCTGCATTAGTTGTTTGCAACAAGGCTTGAAAGTTTTGCAGACATTGCTATGCAGAGCATTGTGTAGTGTAGTACAGGTGATGGTTGAGATATTCTGCAGAGATCACACCCTGGGAAGGAGGAGGGGGGGGGGGGTCAGAACTGTTGATCAGAGGAAGTGACAGTTATGGGAGTTACTTCACTTAGATATGTGAAGATCCTGTTGTGCAGCTGTGTATTGGGCTGTTTCATGGAGTGCGTGTTTTTATCTTTGTCCATGTGTCCATGTTTGCCGAAGTCTGTAGAAGACATTCAGCCTATACAAAGTCCAAACTGTGCAGAACTTATATTTCATTATTGAGAGACCAGTATGCACAATATTTATACAGTGTATATATACAAAAAATGTTGTATATAAAGTGATTCTAAAGGTTTTATTTTTTTATAACAAACATATTATACTTACCTGCTCTGTGTAATGGTTTTGCACAGAGCCGTCCAGATCCTCCTCTTCTCTGGTCCCCTGTCGGCGCTTCTGAATCCTCCCCCTTGACCAGTGCCCCAATAGTTAGCCGCTTGCTATGGGAACACTGGTGCTTGCTCACTCCTGAGCCGCTCTCTATGCGTCCAGAAGACCCAGAGCCATGGCTTGGCCCCACTCTCTCCTCATTGGCTCACTGGCTGGATCGAGAGGGAGCTCAGGTGAGTATAAGGAAGGGGCTGTGGGGGGGAGCAGCACACAGAACGGTTTTTACCTTCAGGAAAAAAAAAACCTTCAGACTTCACAACAGTAATTTACAAAATGCAGCCCATTGAGTGACTTTATCTTGCCCTTGGGACACTATTCCACCAAAAAACAACAAAGGAGCGTAATTTCTCCCAATGACGGTGCACTATTTCTGCCACTGGCACCAATGATGGGGCACTATTCCTCCCACTGACACCAATGATGGGGCACTATTCCTCCCACTGACACCAATGATGGGGCACTATTCCTCCCACTGACACCAATGACGGGGCACTATTCCTCCCACTGACGTCACCAATGAAGCACTATTCCACCCATTTACAGCAATGGTGAGGCACTATTCCTCCCACTGACACCAATGATGGGGCACAATTCCTCCAGCTGACACCAATGATGAGGCACTATTCCTCCCACTCACACCAATGATGGGGCATGATTCCTCCAGCTGACACCAACTATGGGGTACTATTCCTCCTGTTAACAACAACGATGAGAGACTATTCCTCCCACTGACACCAACTATGGGGCAATATTCCTCCCACTGACACTAGCGATGGGACACTATTCCTCCCACTGACACCAACAATGAAGCACTATTCCACGCATTTACACCAATGATGAGGCACTATTCCTCCCACTGACACCAATGATGGGGCACAATTCCTCCGGCTGACACCAATGATGAGGCACTATTCCTCCCACTGACACTAATGATGGGGCATGACTCCTCCAACGGACACCAACTATGGGGCACTATTCCTTTCACTAACAGCAACCATGAGTCACTATTCCTGCCACTGACACCAACTATAGGGCAATATTCCTCCCACTGACAGCAGCAATGGGACACTATTCCTCCCATTGAAACCAACAATGAGGCAATATTCTATGTACTTGCACCAATGACGAGGCACTATTCCTCCCACTGACACCAATGATGAGGCACTATTCCTCCCACTGACACCAATGATGGGGCACAATTCCTCCAGCTGACACCAACTATGGAGCACCATTCTTCCCATTGACAGCATCGATGGGACACAATTCCTCCCACTGACAGCAACAATGAGGCACTATTGCTACCACTGACACCAACTATGGATCAATATTCCTCCCACTGACACCAGCGATGGAACACTATTTCTCTAATACCAAAGGCTGGCCATAGAAAATAAGATTTTCTTTCTTTCCACCCTGGATGTAAAGAGAGAAAATCACTTGTTTCCCTCATCAACAAAGTTAGATGTTGATGGGGGAATGCCTCCCGCTGCGCTATTGTATTCTGCCAGCGGGGGGCATGGGGAGCATTCCTGGCTGACAGTACAGTGGTTACTGCTAGCAGCTATAGCCGCTGGCAGTAACGGCGTGTAGAAAAATCTGACATGCAGATTGTACCCAAGTTGATTTATCGACTTGGGTACAATCAGCCTGCCCATACATGGTTCAAATCTCAGCAGGTCCCTGCTGAATTGGATGAGATTAAAACCTTCTATGGCAGGCTTTACTCTCATGGAGAAAGTGAGGGAAAACACTCAAGATAGATATACACGTCTCTCTAACCTGTGCCCGGGTCCAGTGCTAGATCTTTCCCTCTATGTGAAGCCCCCTGCGCTCAACCACTCAGAGGCCTCCAGTGCCGTAGCCAATATCCCATGTGCTTTTATAAAGGGTCCAGTTCTCCACCACCTGTGTGCCCTGTGTACTCCAAGTGAGCTCTCAGCATTTCTGCACTTTGTGCTTCCAGATTTTCTCACCACTATGTTCCTATGATCCCATCACCCTAGTTTTCCTAAAGACTCTCACTCTTGTGTTACTCACAGAGACTCTCATTTCTGTGTTCCTGTGATCTCAGCATCCCAGTGTTCCTGGGGACTCCCATTCAGTGATCCTGTGAGACTTTCTGCACACTGTAATCCTATTGTTTGTTTCCGCTGTACTCTGCACTCTTAAATATCAGTGCCTAATGTTCAGATGCTGCCTATTTGAGTGAGTCCTTCAGCAAAGGTCACCATTACTGGCTGGGCACTCTGTCGAATAACAGGCAACTGCTTAGACTGACTCTTCTTAGGGCTTTCACCTCCACTCAATGGGCAGGCACTCTGAGACAAGTCCCTCCCTAATCCCTGAAGTGTGTTGTCTTCCCAGTATCCAGTGCCATCCCTTTTCACTTCAGCTCCTGCTATTACTTAGTGTCTCTACAAGAGTCTCCAGTGTCTTGAGTTTCCAGATTGTTGTCCAATGTCCACCTCTCCATGACCCAAGCTTCCAGTGTTCCTTGGTGGCCTTGAGGTACCTCTCTTCTCCAAGAGTACCCAGTGTCTCATTGGATTTACAGATTGTTTTCCTTTCAAGATTGTTGTCCACCATTCCATGACCCAAGCTTCCAGTGTTCCTTGGTGGCCTTGAGGTACCTCTCTTCTCCAAGAGTACCCAGTGTCTCATTGGGTTTACAGATTGTTTTCCTTTCAAGATTGTTGTCCACCATTCCATGACCCAAGCTTCCAGTGTTCCTTGGTGGCCTTGAGGTACCTCTCTTCTCCAAGAGTACCCAGTGTCTCATCGGGTTTACAGATTGTTTTCCAACACTACGTAGCCTAAGCTTTCAGTGTCCCTTGGTGCCCTTGGGGTACCTCTCTTTTCTATGAGTCCCCAGTGTCCCATCAGGTTTCCAACTACTTGTCTACCACTCCACCACCCAAGCTTTCAGTGTCCCCTGGTGCCCTTGGTGTACCTCTGAGTATCTCTTCTGAGCCCTGAGCCTCCAGTCAGCATGAGTTACACTGTCCTGATGCCTGGTTCCCAGCAGATATGCACTCCCGTCAATGACACACATACCGGTAGCTATTTAATTATTTGTTGATTTGAGTAAATGAACCTTTGATTCCATTTTTTTATTGCAGTCACACAGCAATCTAATACATAAAAAGGTAGTTAGGATCAAGTGAAGGGTTACATAGTTAGTCTGGTTAAAAAAAGACACAAGTCCATCTAATTCAACCAATAAAGGGTGATAGGATATAAATTGTCTCGCTTGAACCAATCAAAAAAAATCCAATTACTTTTCACAAAATTGCTGTGTTTTATTTTCCTGTTTTTTTATTTGATCTCAATAAAGGGCATTGAAGCTGTCAATTTATTGCCCCCATTCCCACTTTACAAGCAATTGAAATGGTTAAAACAACTTAAAAGAGGTCCTGATCTTTCCTAGTTTGGTCTGAAAATAGCAATAAAAAAAGTTCTGGCTGAATTATTTGGGCTTGTACAGCATAAAATAAGATGATTGGACAGGGTAGACACATATTGAAGTACTCTAAAACCTTATTGATTAAGCTATTGGATGTAGTTGCTTGAACTGCTTTTTAAATTTCTCTTTTCTATTTACATAGATCAGCCATAATGTCTCAGTTTCCAGCCCTCACCACCGAACAGAAGAAGGAACTCGCAGAGAATGCTCAGCGTATTGTTAAAGATGGCAGGGGAATACTTGCGGCAGATGAATCTGTGGGTAAGAACCTTTTTCTTAAAGAGAATGTATAGTGATATGTTTATACTGTGTGTGTGTGTGTGTCTATATATATATATATATATATATATATATATATATATATATATATATATATATATATATATATATATAATTTACCTGTCTATCTGCTATGCTGAAGAAGGTCATGTTTACAGAACTCAGTAGCTGAAGCTTGGAATATTGGAATACACACAAAGTGAATACGTCCTTTTCTTCTTGCTCTGTATAGCTGTATACAGATTTTTATTACAGATTGACAGATTTAAAAGAAAAAAAAAACATTGTTGATGTAGTCTCTCTTAAAAAAAAAACATGGAGCTGTATGGAACTGATTGTAGTGTATTGTATCAAATGTTTATTTTCATATTAATAAGGGTAAAGTTAAGCATCACTGCAACAGGCTTGAACTTAACCCAGATAATTGACTACCAAATTTCACCTCCTTAATTAGTTCAGAGACCCCTTACTCCTCTTTGCTCTTGTGTTACTGGGGTTGATTTACTAAAACTTAAGAGTGCAAAATCTGGTGTAGTTCTGCATAAAAGCCAATCAGCTTCCAAGTTTTTTATTTTGTCAAAGCTTAATTGAACAAGCTGATGTTTTATGGGAAACTGTCTTAACCGTTCTCTGTCCTACCTTGCCATTTAAGGAACCATGGGAAGTCGCCTGAAACGTATTAATGTGGAGAACACAGAAGAGAACCGCCGCTTTTTCCGAAACCTTCTCTTCACAGCCGATCCCAACCTCAACAAAAGCATAGGAGGGGTCATCCTTTTCCATGAGACCTTATACCAAAAGTCCAGTGACGGCGTCCCTTTTACCAAAGTCCTGAAGGATCAAGGAATCGTTGTAGGAATCAAGGTCCTGTCTGCTTCATTTCAGTGGTGTCATGGTGTGATCAATACTGCAGTCTTTTATATATTGAACCTGGGCTTTCTTTTGCAGGTAGACAAAGGCACTGCTCCCCTGGCAGGAACCGATGGAGAAACCACCACACAAGGTCAGATACTACTGGTAACAATTATCACTTGACTCTTTTTAATGCCAATATCCACCTGCTTCTCTAAAAACCTAACTATAGTCATTTTTTCATGTTTGATTTGAGGAAGAGGTTAACATTTATGTCTGGTTTTTATTTCTGCCTGTGACCCCATCGGAGAAAGTTTTCCTCACTTCCTGCCCCTGTAGCAACCATACAAAATATGAGTAGTGTGGTCATCACCAAAACAGATACAGATGGATAAAAATAAAACATTGTCAGAAGTTCTAAGCCTTTGCCGCTTTGTTAAAATGTGTTTGTCTATGTTTCCATTAGAGAGGGTTGCCATCACTTCCTGTCTGAACAGGAAGTTAGGGTAATGTCACAAATAGGAAGACAGACAGCACCAGAAATCTGACAGGGTCTAATCCTTCCTCACTCTATCCAACACAAGATACATTTTTTGGCTTGATATGTACTTTAAAGGCCTAGTTCACCTTTACCAAAAACTGCCCGTGCCGGTAAGGGGCCTCTGTAGTTAAAAACATACTGTGCAGCTTTGCCCAAAGCTGAATAATGCCCTTGCTATAGGTGTAGGCCATTTATGTACCTCCTGAAAAATTCCCAGAGATGGCATATTTTTGTCCTGCCTTGTTGCTAGGATGTTGCTAAGACACTCCAGCTTTTACTGTTCTCCACCATCACAGGAGCTAGCTCTTTCTCCGATTCAAATCCCCTCACATGTACTTTTCCTCCCCTGACACTATAACTCTGAGCTCAGCATTTGAGAGCTCACTCCTGTGATATTGGGAGTGAACCATCACAGCTCCTGTCTTAGGAATCTTCTAGCAACAAGGCAGGATCGGATGGTTTCATCTCTTGGAGTTTTTCAGTTAGGCTTCAAGAGGTGGAAAACACTGAAGACAATGTGCTTGGTGCCTTAAAGCAGTGGTTCTCAACCTCAGTCCTCAAGTACCCCCAACATGCCATGTTTTGGGAACTTCCCTTAGATAAAATAGCTCTTATCAATACCATGTCATTGATATTGATTTAAAGCAGCTGTGCAAAGTAAAGTAAAACCTGAAAACATGGCCCGTTGGGGGTACTTGAGGGCTGAGGTTGAGAACCACTGCCTTAAAGGACAAGTTCACCTTTGGTAACATGTTACACCCATATTCAGGGTGTAACATGTAACGTGTTATGAACAGATCGGCACCTCCCCGATCCCCGCTGTGACAGTTTGCGGGGTTCTTCTCCCTCCGCCCGCCCGGCCGTGTCACTGATTGACAGGGCTCTGGGCATGGAAAACAACAAAGTCCAGCAGCCTTTGCAGCTGTCGGCTTGTAGTTTTCGATTAACTACCACGGTTCTGTGGAGCACTCTGGTAGTTCATTCATGCTTCCTGTCAGATTGTATCTGCTTACCAGTACAGGATGTACGGACAAGCAGATACACTGGTTCTGCTGGAGAGCTGCATGGCACCAGCAATCTGCATGATCGCTTGTGTAATGTTTTACAGGCTCCCCAAAAAAAAATAAAACCAATAAATGCACATTTTTTTACCTGCGATAAAATGTGCATTTATTATTTTTTTGCAAAAGTGAACTTATCCTTTGATATTTCTGTTTCTAAAGGGTAATCACTTCATGTAGATATATGAAAAAGTAAACATAGAAGGAGCTCTACAGCTCTAACATACAGTCCATGCAAAATAGGTTTAGCTATCTGCTGTGTTAAATCCCAGACTTTATAGTACATAAGTGGCTTACCCAACAGCGCATCGGCTCCCATCAGTAAATATGGCAGCAGTCGTTCTTGTGATGCTTTCCACATTGCAAACCTCTAACTGTTACAATTCCAGGTCTGGATGGACTGTCCGAGCGTTGCGCTCAGTACAAGAAGGACGGTGCTGACTTTGCCAAGTGGCGCTGTGTGCTGAAGATCTCAGACCACGCACCCTCAAGCCTTGCAATCTATGAAAATGCCAATGTGTTGGCACGGTACGCCAGCATCTGCCAGCAGGTGACTTCACTTTTATATATATATTTTATATCTCTTTCAGGGTGGACTTGATGCACCTGGTTTAGTAGAAGACATCATGCCATGCCTGACCTTCAGTCATTTTTTCAACTTTTCATCTAATAAATCTTCTGATCTTGTTGTTTTAACTTTGGATATTAAACCTTTTTTTTTCTGCCAGTAAATTCTTTATACCAGGGATAAGCAATTAGCGGACCTCCAGCTGTTGCAAAACTACAAGTCCCATCATTCCTCTGCCTCTGGGTGTCATGCTTGTGGCTGTTAGAATCTTGCTATGCCTCATGGGAAATGTAGTTCTGCAACAGCTGGAGGTCCGCTAATTGCATATCCCTGCTTTATACAGTCCACTTCCTGTTTCTTGTAAGGGTCGTCAGCCTAGGCTTATGACATTGTGCACATCTCTCTCTCTCACTCCTGTGAGAGTTTGCCAGGAAGGGGGGGGGGGGGGGGGGGTGAGTCAAAAGAGGGCCAATGAAAGCTGCAGAGCTGGAGGTGTGTGCATGTGTAAATCCAGGAAGTGAACAGCCAGCAGCTTCAGCTGCCCACAGTTAAAATGGCTGTAGCCAGACTCAGTGGAGGGAGATTTCTGCAGCATATTTGGCAAGTACAGAATCACAGTATATATAAAATAATGTGCAAAGTGGTTGGAGGGAAGGTTCAGAATGGCAAAGCTGTTTTTATTACAAATTATGCGAGTAGACTGCAGTTCCTCTTTAAGCATGCATGCAAGAGAGTGTGCTTAGCTGAGAAAACTACTCCTCCTGGAGACTCCTGGGATATATATATAACATTTGCCTAGGCAAGAGACCAGGAAGTACATGAAGAAATGTAAAAAAAAAGTTCAAAACAAGTAAATATGATATATGATCTACTTTCCTATCTATCTATTTACTAATGCTAACAGCATGAAGATTAAAAATAATCAACTATAGGAGACTTTACCACTTTTCCCATTCAGGATAAAGTGACAGGTTCTCTTGAAAGTTCACCACCCTTCTCTGCAATCATGCTACATATATCTACATAAAGTGATTACCCTCTCCCAGGATGTAATGCATTTCCCAGAGGGCCCTGCTCGTTAGAGCTTACAATCTAGGAGATATTTATACATATCATTTATCTGCAAAAGCTTCCTTTATGTAGACATCAAGAATCCTGAGATTGCTGTTGGGTGCCGCTATCTTGGATGTGAAGTCAGCAGCCCCAGCAGAGTCACAGCTGTCACTCAAGAACACACTGCAAATAAGCATTTCAAATTTGCTAAATTTATGTCTACCTGCAATTTTTTAAGTTGGTGATAGGGTCTCTTTTTTTTTTTTTTTTTTGCAGTGTTTTTCAGCACTGGGCTGATGGTGTGATCTTTATTGTTCCTAGTAGAGTTTTATGTCACACCCCTGCCTCTTTGACACACAGAGCAGAACAAACAGAGCTGATTAAGCTGTTTTTTTCCTTTGCTCTGTAGCTATCATTAACCCCCATTAGGATTCCAGTGAAAGCAAAAACAAAGGGCTTATCAGAGCCCGGATCATGATATGGTGCAGCTCTGTGCACAGTGCAATGTCTAAAATGTAGCAATAAAGGGATTCTAATCTCACTTTCTCATGTTTACTTTTGTCTAGAGCAGTTTATTATAGAATTTGCTGCTTTTTACAACAAACATTAGCCAGATACCCCCAAAGGTGCATTGGTGTGAGTCAATTTCCCTCAATTAGCCTCGTAGCCTCCCTGGCGGTTTTCCCGAGTGTGGCTCGGGGTTAAAATTCAGGACCATTAGCGGTAACCCCGAGCCACACTCGGGATTACATCGCAGGATCCTGGTGCCTCCTTACTTACCTTGTCCCCGGGATCCTGCGATGTCCCCCGCAGTGTCCGAGGGCTCCGTCCTCCCCCGAAGCCTCTCCTTTCCAGGCTCCGTTCCCTGCGAGCGTCGCGACGCACGGGGGCGGAGCCTGGCGGCAAATTAAAAAAAAAGTAAAAATCATAACACATACAGTACTGTAATCTTACAGATTACAGTACTGTATAAAATTATTTCACATCCCCTTTGTCCCCAGTGCTTTGGCCCATGCCCTGCATGCAGTTTTACATGATATATACTGTTCTTTCTGCCTGGAAACTGGAGATTGTCCATAGCAACCAAAAAGTGTCCCTTTACGTCAAAAGTGGCTTTAGACCAGCTAGAAAACAGCGATAGTAAATTAGAACACTTGCAGAATTGAGCGATAGTGAATTGTGGGGAAATTTATTTTATTACTATTTATTTTTATTTTTTTTAATTATTTATTTTTATTTATTATATTATAATTTATGTTTTTGTGTTTCAAACTTTATCATACCCGGAATATCTACTAGACTCTGGTTTGGACAGATTTTAGTGTGTTATTGTTAAGATTTACAGACCTACAATATAAAACGCCAAATTTCCATGCAAAATAATTGTACCGCTTTCAGCACCTAAAATCTGAAATAATCATACCGCCAGAGAGGTTAAGGGGGTAATACCCCGAGTATATTATTATTATACAGGATTTATATAGCGCCAACAGTTTGCACAGCACTTTACAACATGAGGGCAGACAGTAGAGTTGCAGTACAATTTAATACAGGAGGAATCAGAGGGCCCTGCTCCTTAGAGCTTACAATCTAAAAGGGAGGGTCATGTGATACAAAAGGTAATACCTGTGGAGGATGAGCTAGTGGAAAAAAACAAATGTACAGTTGTTAGGTGGAGCAGGATAGGCTTTTCTATAGAGAAGGGGTTTCAGAGATCGGGTAAAAG
The DNA here is from genome assembly GCA_037952925.1 of Lithobates clamitans. Taxonomy (NCBI): domain Eukaryota; kingdom Metazoa; phylum Chordata; class Amphibia; order Anura; family Ranidae; genus Lithobates; species Lithobates clamitans. The sequence continues at coordinate 4,501,141 of JBBGZY010000168.1, read as the reverse complement.
TGGACAGAGTAGGAGAAAGTTGGACAGATTGGGATAGGGAGTTCCAGAGGATGGGGGAGGCTTGGGTGAAGTTTGGAGGCGAGCATTGGAAGAGGTAAAAAGGGAGCTAGAGGGCAGGAGGTTTTAGGAGGAAAGAAGAGAACAGTTTGGTTGATACTTTCAGATAAGGTTAGTGATGTAGCTAAGGGCAGAGTTGTGAATGTATATTGATTACACGTACCCTCAAAACAGATATAAATTGGTTCTAAGCAATCCTTTATACTTTTAATTTCAAAGCCCATCTTCACCTAGTTTTGGATAACGCAGAGAAGGGTTAGAACTTCCTCTGTCAGGTTTTAAGAAGACACATGGGCTGAACAAGAGAAATCACGACTCCTCCATCCATGCTTAACAGCGCCGATGGAGGCATCTTCCCTGCCGGCTATTGTACTATATAAGCCGATGCTCCACTACTGACTTTGTGTCTAGAATTCCCATTGAGAAATACTACATTTGCAAAATCCTTTGTATTAAAAGTGGTATTGACTCCAGAGAGAAAGAGACTTTTGCCCCTGTACAAATCATTAGTAAGACCTCATCTGGAATATGCAGTTCAGTTTTGGGCACCAGTTCACAAAAAAGGATATCGGGGAACTGGAGAAAGTGCAGAGAAGGGCAACCAAACTGATAAGAGGCCTGGAGGAGCTCGGCTATGAGGAATGATTAGAGGAACTGAATGTATTCTCTCTTGAGAAGAGGAGAATAAAGGGCGATATGATCAACATGTATAAATACATAAGTGGTCCATATTGTATAGTGAACTTGGTGCGCTATTCACTTTCAGGTCATTACAGAGGACGGGGGGCACTCTTTACATCTGAAGTAAAAGAGATTAACACTCCTTTCATAAGTATGATCTGTTTAGGTCCACCTATCATTTTTCTGGTGGACCTGATCAGATGGTCCATGTATCCCTATGGACCGGTGGGTGTAAACAGACTTATGTCTATTTACACCCGCCTACCTCCAATCCGACCCGGTCCGCTAAAAAAAAAAAAAAAAAAATATGGACGCGGATCCGTCCCTCTTTATCTAGGCGTATCAGAGGGCAGTCAGGTGTAAATGGACTGTTTACACCTGGCTGCCAATAGAGCAGAGTGGGCTTTGTCCATGTCCGCTCTGCAGAAACTGTGCGGACGCAGACCTTTCATCCACCCGCTCTGATCTGCTCAGCAGGGGTTCAGTGAACAGATCCCCTACTGAGCTAATTATATTCTGCCACTTGTGAAAGGGACCTTAACCTCCACATACAGAAAGGCTTCTTCACAGTATGAGCTGTGAAAATGTGGAATCGACTCCCTCAAGAACTAGTTCTGGCCTGCTCAGTAGATTTTTCTTAAAAAAAGAGCTGGATGTATACTTAAATACACAAAACCTAACTGGATACGTACATTTATAGGTAATAACACCAGGGGTAGTGGATCCAGGAAATATCCAGTTGCCTCCTGGAGGATCAGGAAGAGATTTTATTTCCCCCACTGGAGCAAATTGGATCATGCTTTATTGTTTTTTTTTTTTGCCTTCCTCTGAATAAACTGTGGGTACAGGTTTGTGCATATGGAGGTTTTCTCTTGGTTTGCTTTTTTTTTTTTTTTGTTTGCTTTTTTCTTTTGTTTGAACTAGATGGACTAGTGTCTATTTTTAACCTAAGTAACATACAATTTCTATGATTGACGTGCCTTTGCTATGTAAATAAAGCGTCAAATTAACAAGCTGTCAATGTATATGTCTTGCAGAACGGTCTTGTGCCAATTGTGGAACCTGAAATTCTGTCCGATGGATCACATGATCTCCAAAGATGCCAGTATGAAACAGAAAAGGTGAGAATGCTTGCAGGGTTAACAGGCCCAAAGTGGTATTTTAGTCATAATTGGAGTCTGTAAAACATTTACCTTCCTCCTGCTATTCCCAGTCATATGTTATGCCCTCAGGCGCTTGTGTATGCTCATCCATGTGTGCACACACTCTTATACTGTGTGGCACAAGAACATACATTAGTGCTCCTGGTTCCCAGTGCTGATTGGTACTATTTGCTATTTAAAGGTACCTTGCCCTGTTTTTAGTGCCTGCTGGGGTCTATCTCTTCTATTTGCAGTCTTTCCCTAGTTTCTTGTAATGATAGCTGACCTTTCTAGTTCTTGGTTTTCTGATCCTCCTCTGCCTGCCATGACCTAGGCTCCACCTGAATACGCTTGCTGGTTTCTTCTTGGCTCCCGTGTTCTGGTTCTGACCACCGCGGAGCCGCGCAGTTTCAGCCTGTCACCAACTATCCTCTTCCCTAATCCTTAAGCACTCTATTGTGGGTAAATCTTACTGGTTTACTAGTATCCTGGGGTACCCGGGTACCAGAGCATGTCTATAAAGCTTCCGAAACGGGTCAAAAAATGTTGTAGAATGTATGGTTTGTGATTTTGAATTAGTATGCTTCTCATATTTTGTGAAATCCCAAAATGTCCCTTTCATAGCTTCCAGTCTGATTTCTGCCAATTTCTGAGTCTTTTGCCTTTCGCTACAACAGGATTGTTGCCGCTCTTCCCAGCAATTCCCCAATTAAACTTAAATTAACACTCTCCATTGCCCATGCAATGCAAAATAAAAGGTTCACTAAGCTCCCTCCCTTTCAGTGCAGTAAATATTCACCTCCCATTGCTCCCCTGCCACTCTGTTTGACTACCAGGGATGGAATGAAATACCCAGGTATGGGTGAGCATGTGAATCACTGCCCCTCTCTTTGACAGTAGTGATGCCTCCTGATTGGTCTAAGCACTGTCATAAGGGAGTCCCAACCCCCCCGCTTGCCAGACCGCGGCTTGGCAGGCAGCGGATACGGTGTCCTCCAGCACAGCGGACCCCATCTAGGCGTCTCCTGTCAGGCGTTACGCGTCCAATAGGATCGCCTGACATTTTGGCCAATTGGGAAACTGGTCTCACAGCCCACCTACTGATTTGCGGGGAATAGATTTAGTGTGAAAATAGCAAATATTCATTCGCTATCGTCACACAACTGGGTGGGGTCAGAGACGCAGTGCTCTGCGCCCTGAGCCCACCCTTTTTTGAAGCCTATTAGAGCCTCTGGCTCTAACCTCGTGCTTCAAACACCCCCCCCCCATTGGAATCCACAGTTTGGCGCTCTGTATGTAGATCAGGGGTCCGGACGCATGGATAGGGGGGGCGGCGCCCATGCCCCCCCACTGCATATGGAGTCCATAGACCTTTCTGAGCACTAAGTCAGCTTGCAGGTTACATAGGGCTTTGGAGGCGTGGTCTATTTGAAGTCCGGGCATAGGCTGTCTTACACCTCCTTAGATTTTGCTGTAATGTGCAACTAATAGGACTTACTTTCCCGTCTATTTTTCCTTAGCTCATGATGGGACTTGTAGTTTGCTAGCACCTGTAGAGTCCCTTGTTTCCTACACCCTTGTTGAATATTAACCTTTGTTTTTTTATGCATTGATGGTTATTGGAGAAGTCTGGGAATGTTGCCAGATGGAGTTTGAACCGGGCTCTGCTGACCTGAAGATACTGGTTAGTTTGGCTCAATCAGCGAATAGTGTGTATAGTTTGCACACTATATTTGCACCCTTTGTTGCGCTAATACAAACGCTGGGTTTGCGTCTGCCTAAAACAAACCTTCTGGCTATTTTCACATTTTAAAATTGAAAGTGCTGCTTGCTTCTAACTTTATTGGCCAAGTAGGTCTCCCTAGTGCAGCTATTCGCACTAGTTTCATTTTGTTATTGGGTTTGACTTCATGTATAAAAGGGGTTGTAAACCCTTGTTTTTTTTTTTGTTTTTTTTGTTGTTAAATAAAAATAACAAACATTCCTATACTTACTTGATCTGTGCAATAGTTTTGCACAGAGCAGCCCCAATCCCCATCTTCTGGGGTGCACCACTGGTGCTCCAGGCCCCTCCTCTTCATCGGTTGCTCCCCCCCCCCCACAGACAGCTGCTTTCACTGGGGGCACCCTTGCGTGCTCGCTCCTGAGCCCTACTGCTGCATCCATTGACAGACAGCAGGACTTGGCCCCCCCCGATCCCGTGTCAATGGATTTGATTGACAGCAATGGCTCGTACTGCTATCAATCTGTCCAATGAGGAGAGAGGCAGCGGCTGGAGCCACTGTGCTCGTGCACATCGCTGGATCAGATGGGTTCAGGTAAGGAAAAGCGGGGGAGCTGCAGCACAGAAAGTTTTTCACCTTAATGCATAGAATGCATTAGGATTAAGGTGAAAAACCTTGACGCTTTGCAACCACTTTAAGTGCCACCAGTTTCCAATGACAGTGCTCCTGATGGTCTCAAATGCACTCTTAGTGGTCAGGGAATGGCAGTTTGTATAGTATATAGTACTTTTTTTTTAAAGAAGCCTGTCCTGAAAGGCAGTTGCCTTGCTGTTGTGTTGACTTTCTGACTTCAAAACTTTGAGTCACTGACTGAAAATAAAACATGCAGATAAAGACTTCCAAGTTTTTCACAACTATACAAATTTGTGTTCTAGTTCTGTCACTTTAAGTGTTGAAGCCAGTGCATGGGCCTAACGGGTCAAGGACATTTCATTTTTAGAGGAAGGTCAGCATTGACGGCCCCCAAAAATTACTCATATTTATTGTAAGGGAAAACCCCACTTTTATCTCCATTTCGCATAGTTCTTCATCTACAATAGTAATAAAATACTTCCCATATGTGAAAAGAATGTCCAGACTTTTGGTGAATGACACTTGATAAGACAAATGCATTGCAAAATGTGATTTATTATTTCTCTGGAGTCCACTTACCAGATAGTATTGCATTACAAAGCAGAGTATAATAATGGTTAATGCTGCCGTGTACCTACATTATATAAATGTGTGCCTCTCTTATTGCAGGTCCTGTCTGCAGTGTACCATGCTCTTGTCCAGCATCATGTGTATCTTGAAGGCACTCTCTTAAAGCCAAACATGGTGACAGGAGGACAATCATGCTCTCAAAAATTTACGCCTGAGCAGGTTGCTATGGCAACTGTTACTGCCCTGAGACGAACGGTCCCTTCTGCAGTCCCAGGTAATTAAGACTGTCATCAAAGTAAATCTGTTATGATAGAGATATGGGGCTGCCATCATTCACCCATTTCAAGTAGTAGAGGCGTCATGAGTGTCAGCCTGATCCTGGCATCACTACCTAGTGGGACACTGAAGCCAGATATTGAAGCCAGGATCAGGATGACAGCGCTGGAGTTTGCATCATTAAAAAAGCAGTAATGGCAACTTCTATAATGAAAGCGAAAGAGCAAAAAATTGATAGTTTGGTTTTACATGTACAATAAAAAGTTGAGATACCTGCCTAAAACTTTAGAGATTCCACTGGTGAAACCTCTGCCCATAGTCTCAAGTTCTGTTAAATTCAAGAATAAGTACAGATGGTAGATTCAGGAACTCCTGTGGAAAGATCTTGCTCAGCCATACCAGGTTCCATTGTTATAGATATTGAAATCAGATCTTTGCTGGAATTTTTTATACTTATCTTGTCACTCGCTTATTCAAGTGTGTATTCTCAAAGAAATGCGTTTAGAAAATCTAGATTTGTAAAGCCATGCCTTAATTTGCCCAAACTTATCCAAATCTGTATATGTTTAGGCTGGATTCACACTATAGAATGCAGCGGCTCACAGCAGGAGTCCGGTGCGCCTCCATTCACCTCATCAAGTCTGATTTCAGTCTGAATTTTGGGCTGAATTCGGACCTGAAACGGACCAAAAGACGTACAGGGCTCCTGTGCAATTCGCACCGGAGCCGATACGGAGATGTGTGAACCGGGTCCATAGAGAGCCGTTCACAATCTTCTGCAATGCAAATTGGATGTGGGGAAACCCAGCCTAAAACCATGCCTGAGTCTATCAACCTCTTCCCACTCTGGGTAAAAGGGGCTGTATCGATCTGCATCGTCCCATAAAAAGATTGAAGGGTGGTTAAAAGCCAGCCCTTGCAAAACCGATGATTCAATTTTGGGTGAGTGTTGGTCATTTGGATAACCTACATACTATTTATCTCTAGTGATTTCAGCAGTGAGATCGCTATAACTTAGTTTGCAGTTCCATTCAACTGCCATGGACCAAAAACCAAAACTTAAACACTGTGGTATAGACTAGAATCAGCTATATACAGTATATAGAAAAATTTGTAAATACCCAAAACATATTTCACTGAGGCTGGGTTCACACCTCCGACGGATGAGGCTCACAGCAGGTGTCCGGTGCATCCCTGTTTTCCATTTTAGGGATGAATCAGGGCCGAATTTTCGCCTGAATTCAGCCCTGAAGACGGAGACCAAAGGCGCAAGCCGCATCCAATTCACATAGGTGTGAACCCAGCCTGAGACATGTCATCTAATAAAGACCATTAAACAAAATTATCATGCTATAACAAATCCCATAACGGATCAAAAGCAACAGGAGAGTTGATGACAATGTTAAAGAGCAGGTCTGCACACTACAAGCCTCAAGAGATACAAAATGTCATTAGGTCACTCAACCTACAAGCATCACAAACTAACATTATCATTTGTACATTGATTTCCTGCAGGTATCTGCTTCCTGTCTGGAGGTCAGAGTGAAGAAGAGGCATCTCTTAACCTTAATGCCATGAACCGCTGCAATCTCCTTCGTCCTTGGCGTCTGTCCTTCTCTTACGGCCGTGCCCTTCAGGCCTCAGCACTCTCTGCCTGGGTCGGGAAAACAGAGAATCAGAAAGCATCACAGGAAGCTTTCGCTAAGAGAGCAAAGGTCAGGATAACCCCTCAACTCTTTCAACTTTAAGTTAAAGTGCATTTATCGCCCAAACTTATTTTTAGCCTCGTGCAGATCAAGGAACAATTCTAACTTGTGTCAGGTATTTAATTTTCTGTTGGTGCCCCGTAGCAGAGAACTCCCTTTACTTCCTGTCCCGGAGACACAACAGGAAATGAGGGGGAATCCCCATTTTAGAAAGTGTGCTCTGTGGGTGCCTTGATTGAAATATTTCCCCTCATCATTTGTTTCAAAAACACCTGTAAAAGTTTAGATTTCCCATCACTTTCTGTTTGGCTACTTTCGCACTGAGGCGCTTTACAGGCGATATAGTGCCTGCAAAGCGCCTCTCCTGTCACTCCAGTGTGAAAGCTCAAGTGCTTTCACACTGGAGCGGTGCGCTGGCAGAACGCTAAAAAAAGTCCTGCAAGCAGCATCTTTGAGGCGCTTTAGGAGTGCCCCTGCCCTGCCCATTGAAATTGCATGGGCAGTGCCACCGAAGCGCCGGCAAAGCGCCTTTAACCCTTTTTCGGCCGCTAGCAGGGGTTAAAAGCACCCCACTAGCGGGCAAAAAGCACAGCTAATGCTTTACCAACGCTCCCGTGCCTCAGTGTAAAAGTGCCCTTACTGTAACAATGGCCACCAAGACAAATAAAGACAGAGGATCTTCCTGGGGGAACACAAGACAGTAATAAAAACCTGACACTTGCTCTAACATCTCCCAACATCCAAAACTACAGATATACAGTAAAGCTGGCCCTAGATGGATCAAAACATGGTTGGTCCAGCTGAATTTCGATCCATCCATGGCTGGTCCAGTTAGAAAGAAGCCAATCTAATGAGGGTCTCCTCTCAAACGAGACCGTTGGTAAATTTTCGTTTGACCAGTGCATGCAGCCAGTCTTCTACAGCACTGATCAGTGTATTCTGACTGGAGAAGTCCCACCGTGAGAATACAATAGCGCAACAATGAGGATTCCTCCATCCATATTAATTATGTGGCTGGAGGAATCGGTTCATTCCTTCCATCCATGTAGAGTTTACTCTAAAGTTCAGCCACAAGACTTTATAACCATAATAAAGTAGACAGACTCTCAGTTTTACAATAGAAGATATTTTTGACCATCTAATATGTAATGTGCTGTGGATACTTCACTCCCTTTGTAAATATCCAAATCTCAGATTAAAACATGGACAGGCAAGTGAGATGACTGCTTTTTCTGGGACTACATTTCCCAGAGGTCATGGCCTGCCTTTCTTCAGGGCTGAGCTGGGCGGTGGTAAGAGTGGTATTTAAAGTGTTACAAACCCCAATTTTTTTTGGTATTAGAAGTAAAAGTATTGTCTTTACCTATCTGTAAAACCCTTCCATCATCCATGTTGTGATAAGCTGGGTACACACAGTTAATTTTTTTCTTTTCGTTCACCATATGGGCTGAACAAAAAACCAAACAAACAGATTTCTGCATCCCGACAAGCGAGGTGGATGCAGGAATATCCCCCCCCATGCCATTTTATTCATACACTAATAACACTAATCAGTGCTACGGCCGCTTGGTTGCAAGCAGCTGATCAAAGGAGGTTTTGCAGCAGGACCATTTGGCAGAAAATGTAATGACCGGCTTTTGTCCAACCAAGAGGGCTACACACAGATCAGAAGGTGGCTGGTCCCTGCTGAACTTGTTGATCTTCCGTCTTTGTGTACCCAGCTTTCCATCTTTAGTATATACCTGGTTGATCCTGCCATTTCAGCAGACATCACTGTTCAGAGTAGCAACAAAAATCAGCCGATCCTAGTTATTGTCGTTTGCCACTTGGTGGCACACCCATTGTGACTGGACTCAAGATGACTGTGTATGAACCGAAATTGTTTCTGTTGCCTGTAGCAACCTGTAAGCTTTTCCTTGTTATGTCTTTATGATGATATAGGATAGTCTGATCAGTTCTAATGTCCAGTAACGACAGATTATTCTGCAACTTCTTCCACTGATAAAGCCGTCAGTAACTAAAATAATAGACATAAGTATAGATGAATTACATGGAACCTGTTCTGGTTGTACAGAGGGTGATAGATTTTAAAAAGTTTAATTAACTGTCTGCTAATTGCCTTTGTATATTGCAGATCAACGGTTTGGCATCCCTTGGGAAGTATGAACCATCTGGATCTTCAGACTCCGCCTCTTCCCAATCCCTCTTCCAGCCCAGCTACACCTACTAAATGCTGCTCTCCACTGCCCCCTTGTGTTACATCTTTACATTCCTTCTGTGGTTACTTGAATGGTATTAATGCCCCATTCCTCATACACTGAGCCAGTCATATCAGTTGCTCCCAGGGCAACAATGCAGAGAGCAATATGCAATGTGCAATAACCCATACCAACCAATCGGATGACATCTTTCACTGGTGTGATTGCAACAGACAGAAAACAGTTTGCTGTGGGTTGCTGTACTTTGCACGGCCTTAATAATTTTGCAGTAAAAGCACGGTTTTGGAATAGACAACTGGAAATTTTATCATTATCTGTAAGGAACATCGTCATTTTCTCCACATTATAGCTGGACTAACTATAACAGGACCAAAATCCATCACATTCATTGTGTTAATACCTCACCCAGAACTAAGATACATTTTATGTGCAGTATGAGCCTGGAAGTTTTTGAATTACACGTGCCTCTACCTCACTGTTCTTCAGTTCCAGCATGGCGGAAATGTGGATTTCTGACCTCTCGTTATCTGTTCCTGAAATATCCTTTGATTGGTTAGTTTAATTCAGGTTGGGAACATCTGCTGTAGTTTAGACTTCAGAGCTACCAGTTTTCACCGACTTGACTATTAGTTAAAGCTGACCATAGATGGATCGAAATTCGGCTGGCTCAAGATAGATTTGCATAAATTAAAAAAAAAAAAATTAGAAAGATCAGACAGAAGCCATGAATAGAATAGAGGTATATAGAGACACTGTAGGCCAAAAGGTAAAGTCACTTCTATGCAAAGGGGTAACTCAGAAAATATTTTTTTTTTTCAAATAAAATACAAAAAAAAAGATAAAAAATGCACAACTTACATCAAACTGAATGAATAGTTCAATATTTTACAAGTGACCATCCTTAAAATGTAAAGCACCATTGACTTGTCTATTCCATAAAAGGTGCCAGAACAACCCTACAGAATTAAATAGTACTCAACATACTTGCCTGAAAATTGCATTTTAGTTCTGGGTGGAGTTTCCCTATAATTTGTGAAATATTTTTGCAATGCTGCTATATGATGTGCGACCAAAACACACCAGGAACATCATTCCAATAAAACCTTTTAAAATAACTTATGTGTGTGCTTTGTACTTGTATAAAATTAAGCCAGTCTGTGGGCTCAGACTTGGAACACAGACTATGTAGTTCTGGGCTTAGAAAAGTACAGTCCCCAAGGGAGGCTCTAGCCAACTAATATTCTGCTGACATAGCAGGTGGCTTCCACGGCTAAACCTCTATAAAGAAGGCTGATCCTGTGAAATAAAGTGCAGCTTTTATGTCTAGAATACACTACTACACAGGAAAATGCAAGGAATATGTCTCAATACCATAGCAGCTTAGGATTATCACTTCCAAGTATTACCATTATGTTGTTAGTATGCAACACCATCTACCGGTTAAATATGTATCTACAGTTCCTTCATAGTTCTATAACTATACAGTATATGAACTTTGTATTTTCAAAGAGGACTTAGTCCTGTAAGTGATGTAGGCATCAGTGTCACAGAGAAACCCTTTTATCCAGAGAAGAATACAAAAATAACTCCAACCATAAAGCTGAACACACATTGAAATGGAAGTGATTTGTAACAAGGTTATCCTGTGATATATACCAAAGGACGGCAGCACTATTGAGAGCTTGCAGATCTGCAATTTCCAGTGTTACCAATCCATCTCCATCCTGGGCAATAGATTATACAGTACACCGATCAGTTATAACTTTATGACCATTTACAGGTTAAGGGAATAACATGGATTATATCATTACAACAGCATCTGAGTGAGATATGTTAGGCAGCAAGTAAATATGTCACCAAAGTTGAGGTGTTGAAAGCAGAAAAAAATGGGCATTGTTTGCTGTGTATGGGACTGTGTAGCCGCAGACCAGTCGGTGCCCATGCTGACCCGTGTCCACAGCCAAAAGCTCCTACAAAGGGCACATGAGCATCAGAAACGGACCACAGAGCAATGGAAGAAGGTGGCCTAGTCTGACAAATCACGTTTTCTTTTACATTATGTGGATGGCTGGGTGCATGTGTTTTGCTTACCTGGGGAAGAGATAGCGCCAGGATGAAGTATGGGAAGAAGGCAAACTGGTAGAGGCAGTGTGCTGCTTTGGGCAATGTTCTGCTGAAAAAACCTTGCCATTCATGTAGATTTTACTTTGGTACCTATCACCTACCTAAACATTGTTGGTCACCAAGTACGCCCCTTCATGGAAAGTATTCCCTAATGGCAGTGGCCTCTTTCACCAGGATAAAGCACCCATTCCACACTGCAAAAATGGTTCAAGAATGGTTTGTACAACATCAACAAATTTGAGATATAGAATTGTCCTTCAAATTTTCCAGATCTCAATCCATCGAGCATCTGTGGGATAAGCGAGAAAAGCAAGTCCAATCCATGAAGGCCCCACCTTGCAACTTGCAGGACTTAAAGGATCTGCTGCTGATGGTTTGGTGCCAGATGCCTCAGCATACCTTCAGAGGTCTAGTGACATCCATGCTGCAATTGGTCAGGGCTGTTTTGGTGGCATAAGGGGGACCTACTCAATATCAGGTGGGTGGTCATAAAGTTATGGCTAATCAGAATAAATTCACTCCTGAATTGGGGAGGTCCTTTATGCGCTGTCTCCACACTTCCTCCAGACCCCATTGCCTAAAGCATGTGAAGAGGACAATACTCCTTTTGTACTTGATTGACATACAGCTCCAAATCCCTCCCTCCAAATCAGCCTGACTTCTTGCAGTTCTTGAAATTCTTGTTGGTAGTTTTACTAAACGTAATAAAAATACATTTGTATGCAAACTCCAGCCAAAACGTTTTTTGGTCAAAAAGACAAATTCTTTATTAAAAGAAAGAAATGAACATATGACGGTGCAAACAGCACCAAAACTGAACAAGGTACAAAAACATGTTCACACATAATGGATAAACACACCGAGTAGCGTGTAGCAGTACCCACATTCATCATGTGAAATTTTACAGTAATAAAATGGCAGACATCTCATACATCGGTCTACAAAACATAATAGTATATGGTAACCCCCCCCCATTTCAAGTAACTTGTGGTGTCTATAGCCTAGTGCCAGATTAAACAGCTGGTTTATCATTGATACAAGTAGAGGCATTGTCCAAACCACCAGATTTTATGGTATTTGGTAGGGCACCCCCTGTGGACATACAAAACTTTTTTTGTAAGGTAAGGTCGTATTACTGGCAGCAACCCAGCTCTGAAAGGTCAGTGGGGACTCCCTAGACCAGGGGTAGACAACCTTTTGAGCACAGAGGGGGGGTATAGTGGCGCTTGAAGAGAGACGGATGGGTGGGAAATAAAACTATAGGTAAAGGTGATTGTGATAATAAAATCCAGTGGTTGGAGGTAGTTTGGATCCTGGAAAGTTCAGGGTTGAATGGGTTAGGAACAAGTTTGATGGGTTAAAGATGTATAGAGCGCTTTAGGAGGTGCAGCCAGCCTTGGAAGAGGAAGCAGCTCTGTAGATATATAAATGTGGAGAACAGCGGCGCTCTTCTGAGTGCAATATATTAAAATGATTGAATTTATTAAGATAAAAAATTTAAATAAGAATTAACTCACAGGGTAAGGGTTAAAATGGTTAGTCACAAGGGGAGGCTCGCTGTCTAGTCCTGATCCAAATAGACATAGTCACTGGATGTGGGGCACAGGGCCAGCAGGCGTACATTCGGAGCATGCGTGCTCCTTCTTCAGGCTGTGATAGCATCATGATGGAATGAGGCAGTATTTATATGGTGACATGGAGGAGGGAGGAACTACATTACCCAGTGTCCTTTGCGAGCTGCTACGGTGGTCAGGAGGTTTTTAGTGCAGCGAAAAAGGCATAGGGGGATGTGTGGTGTATATGGATACTGGGAATAAAAAATGGATTTAAAAATGAATATTCTATTTCAAAAGAGTAAGCAAGGTTATATGGAATGGTGGGAAAGAGATATTTGGATATCTTTTGAGCACAGTGTGACGAAAAATGTTTTCAAAGAAATTGAGCGTGCCGATCAACTTCACACTGTCAATCACGAAAAGGATTTTTTATAAAGTAAATGCTGTAAACTACTTTAGTATTGAGAAATTAGCACTCTCACACCTCAGATGAGCCTCAATTCATGCACCTTCACACCTCAGATCACTGTCCCCCCTGCAAATCTGTTTCACCACTGTACCCCCCTGCTCATCTGTCCCACCATTGTACATCTGCCTCACCACTGTACTACCCTGCACATCTGCCCCACCACTGTACCCCCCTGCTTCACCACTGTAACCCCCCTGCTCATCTGCCCCACCACTGTACCACCCTGCTCATCTGCCCCACCAATGTACCCCCTTTCTCATCTACCCCTCCACTGTAACCCCCTGCACATCTGTCCTACCATTGTACTACCCTGCACATCTGCCCCACCTCTGTACCCCCCTGCTTATCTGTCCCACCACTGTAACCCCCTGCACATCTGCCCCACCTCTGTACCACCCTGCTCTTCTGTCCCACCACTGTAACCCCCTGCTCATCTGCCCCACCAATGTTCCCCCTTTCTCATCTGCCCCACCACTGTACCTCCATGCACATCTGCTGCACCACTGAACCATCTTATCTGTCCCAACACCAAACTTATCTGCTCATCTGTCCCACCACTGTAACCCCCTTTCTCATCTGCCCCACAACTGTACCTCCTGCACATCTGTCGCACCTCTGTTCCCCCTGCTCTTCTGCCCCACCACTGTAACCCCCTGCTCATGTGTTCCATCGATGTACCTCCTTTCTCCTCCGCACCCTTCTGTATATCTGCCCCACCTCTGTACCCCCCTGCTCCTCTGCCCCACCGCTGTAACCCCCTGCTCATCTGTCCCACCAATGTACCTCCTTTCTCCTCTGCCCCAACACTGAACCCCCTTCTCATCTCTCCCACCACTGTACCTCCTGCACATCTGCCTCACCACTGTACCCCCCTGCTCTTCTGTCCTACCACTGTAACCCCCCTGCTCATCTGCCCCATCAATGTACCCATTTTCACATCTGCCCCACCACTGTAACTCCCTGCACATCTGCTCCCCCGCTGTATCCCCATGCTCTTCTGTCTCACTACTGAATCACCTTTTCATCTGTCCTAACACTGAACCCATCTGCTCATCTGCCGCACCACTGTAACCCACTTTCTCATCTGCCACACCAATGTATCTCCTGCACATCTCTCTCATCTCTGTACTCCCCTGCTCTTCTGCCCCAACTCTGTCCCCCCTGCCCCCCCACTCATCTGCTTCACCAATACACCTCCTTTCACATCTGCCCCCACTGCTCTACCCCCCTGCTTTTCTGCCCCAACACTGAACCCTCCTGCTCATCTGGCCCATCACTGTACCCCCTGCTCCTCTGTCCCACTGCTGAACCCCCTTCTCATCTCTTCCACCACTGTACCTCCGTGCACATCTGCCCCACCGCTGTACCCTTCTGCTGTTCTGTTCCACCTCTGAACCCCTCCTGCTAATTTTTTTCCCACCGCTGTACCCTCCTGCTTATCTGCTCCACCGCTGTACCCTCTTCTCATCTATGATATGCGTGATATGCAGAGCGGTGAAAGGAAGCAGAGATGAGACACATCTACCTGTCCTGGCACATTCATCCTGCTCATCCACCTCTTGCATCCAGCCTACTTGCTTGTATGTGATGTCACATACAAGCATATGGAATGGATGAGCAATGATGAGCTCAGGTCAGGGGTATTTTCTGAAAGCAGTGGGCCTGTGTGCAGGATCATAATTTGGGCCCCCGCAGCTGAGAAAAAGTGGTTGGGTGTAATTTTTCTTGCGCTGAATACAGGCTGTGGCTTAAAGGGACGAAGAGTGCAGGGATTCAGTAGTAAGTGACGCAAAGGTTCAGGAATAATTTCAACAAGGTTCCCAGAAGCTCAACAGTAATTCCACAAACTGTCTCCTGATTGTGGTTTTCTCAATCCCAGTGAAAACCCTTCTTTCTGAGATTGGTAGTGGCAACCAAGCGAGTCATCTTCCTCCAGATGATGGATGGGGCTAGCAGGACTATGATTGGCTTTAGCAGTGGCCAAGACAGTCCTCCTCCTCCTGGAGACAGGGACCCCCCCCCCCCCCCCAGCAGAACTGCACCCAATCTCTTCCCCATCACAAAAGCAGATGATCGCAGCTACAGCAAAGTTTCCCAACTTTTACAATGTGTGGGGGTTCAGTGCATTAGTGTCTCACTGACACTTCCCTACACTGCTCTGCTGACGGGGAGGGAGTTGAGTGCCGGCTTTGGGCACCAGTGCTGGGGGTTGCCTACCCATGCCCTAAACTATAACCTTGAAATCAGCAATCTAGCTGTGAAAAGCGTTTCATGGAGGAAAACATGGAGGTGTTTATCCTCTGGAAAGGTTGCCCAGAATGCACTGTTTGGGGCAAAGGGTAAGTGGAGAGTCCATGCAATTATGAAGAAACCTGACCACCTGGGTCCAGTAACCTGCTATAACAGGGCAGAACCAAAATAAATGAAAGAAGATAGCATTGTCCTCACCGCACCTAGGGCAAGCTGAGTTGTGATGTGATCGGTACCTGGATAAACAAATAGGGGTGAAATAAGATCTATGCAATATATGCGAATAAGTGAGTCTATCAGAGAGTTTTGGAGAGACTAGCTTACAGGATTCCAAAACCTCGTCCCAATCGTCCTCCTCCAGTTCTCCAACATCCTCCATCCACAGCCAAAAATAAAACGTTTTATTTTGTTTCGGATAAAGCAGGGAAGCGTTGGAGCTTCTGCTGCCTTCCTATTGCTGTCCATGTCCCTACTGGAGAATTTCCATTAATTCTTTGTCAGCAGAATAGGGAGCGATGGGAAATCCCCCCCCCCCCCCCCAAAGAAGCCACAGGCTCAGAAGAGCGGTGTCCTCTTTCACTAAATGCATACACTGCTCTGGATGAGCACACTGGTACACCTTCACCTCCTCATTCTTGTGGCTCACGGAAGCAGAGTCCCTGGCTTTGAGCGGTGCTCCAAGTATTTATGTCACATACACATATGATGTCCACAAAGGTAAACTTTTCATGAAATAATAAATGTGTACTCTCCACCCTTAGTTAATATTTGATCATCTGAGGTGTGTTTGTCTTTAAAGTGATATGAAGCAAGCCAAAATATGGTATGAATGATGAATACCAAAGTGTTAGGCGCACAATACCTGATGCTGGGAAATTTAATTGTGCAACAAAGTCTGTGGTACACATACACATGGTTACTGCATTGAAATGCATTGGTATTTTTAAGCCTCATGTACACTGGGCATTTGGCCCCTGTGGATGAGACTCCAGCATTTTTTTTGTGGGCAGAAGTCAAGGGCGCAACGTCCAGCCCCTGTAATACTCCATTAGTGGCAGATACAGCTGGTCGGTGCACTGAGTGATATTAAAGTTTAGGGAAATATGCGTCCAGGGACAAATGCTTGGCACACAAGAAGTTTGCATTATGGACATTGGCCCTTGGGTGCATACTGCCCTAAATGTTAGTATCACTTGCTGCACTGTCCAGCCCAACTCAGGCATGGCAGTTTTCAGCCTCAAGTAGAGTTTTAGAGGCTTCCGGAAGCAGGGTTGTCCAGTGTGCCCCGTGCCTGCCACCTGCATATAAATACTGCAACTACGCACCCTGACACCCGGGAGCTTTCAAAATGAAATTACTATTTTTTTTTTATTTATCAATGCCTGATGAAGGGGTCCTGTGAGGCTCCAAAATGTCAGTTTTGTAACTATAATGTGATAGCTGAATAAAGCTTTAGACCTGTCCTAGAAATCTTTGGTGTGCTGGGGACATGACAGGCCCATGGCCGAGGAGTTTTGTAGCCAGGGGAGGATGAAGACTGATGACGATCTAAGAGACTCATTCCCCATCAGGTGTGCCTTGCTGTCGATTGGCAGCGCACTGCAATGGGCGCATCCATAGCTGCTAATTAGTCCAATAGCGGCTTTCAAATTGCCGTGCGCTGTCAATCAAAAGTGAAGTGGACCTGATGGCAAACTAGTCTGAGTTTCCCATCAAGTTACACCCACCCAGTGACAAAAAACATTTCCCAAATTTGGGCATCACCACTATCTCCAGCCCCTTCATTAACATTTATCTTTCCTCCAAGGAATCCCTGTGCAGTAAGCGGTCACATTTATGACAGCTTTCCAGCACAGCCATGCCCCACTCCCAGCGCTGGTGTACTACTTGACTGCCAACTCATTGATGGTCTTAGATACTGCCAGTTTCCCAATCTGCGAACTGACAGGGATTCTTAAGAATGTGTTGCTGCCATAGCAGTAGTTGGAACTACCCCAATTAGTCGCATGTGTTGGTAGTGTTAGTGGGCGCCTGGATGTTTGGAACAACGTACCTACTGAGTTCCTTAAAAAAACTGTGTGCAAATGTACCTAGGAGATTTGCTGGTGTTTTAAAGGCAAAGCGTGATCTGATATAGGTTTTTTCTATTTATGCACTTTGTAGGATGTTAATGTAGCACCCTCTAGTTGTGCTAGATTTAGTGTAGGTTTGTTAGTGTAGGGAAATTTAGTTTGGTTTAGGGCTAAGCCTGAGCTGTGAATCTGGGTCAGGGTTAGTGAGTAAGGGCTAGACGACCCATTCTGACAGCTCCTCTGGTGTCTCTCCCTGGTCTAGAATGTTGTAGAAACTTCTATAGCAAGTGGGTGGAGCTGTTTGAAATATTTATGAGGGCCCCAGCCAATCCCCAGTAAAGGGCTGGCAGGGGGCAAGGCTTACCTCATAAATAGGCATGAGTCATGCCAGCAGGGGCAGTCGGGTGGAAGATGGAGATCTAGTGCTGTGGAGACTGTCGGTGGCCCTCTGGGGTGCCCCCAAGTCTGGGGGGGGGGGGTGACCTTGGACTGGGGCCCTGGTGCTGGAAGGATTCTGCCACAACACACAGAGAAAGCCCTTTCTAGAGGTAAGTTTGCCCACTTACAAAGAAATGAAAAGGTCTATAATTGTTATCATAGGTGTATTTTAAATGACAGGGACAGAATATCAACCAAAAATCAATAAAAAACATGATACAAATGGTATAAATTGAGTTGCAGTTCAGTGAGTAAAATAAGTATTTGATTCCCTACCAACCAACAATAATTCTGGCTCCCACAGACTGGCTACAATATGTGCTCATGTGGTACACAGATTAGTCTTGTCAATGTATGAAGGTGCGCCTAACGACAACACATTATGTGTATAAAGAAGACACTTGTCTACAGAATCTCTTACTTCCATTCAAACCTCACCATCACAGGCAAGACCAAAGAGCTGTTAAAGGATGTCAGGGACAAGATTGTAGACCTGCACAAGGCTGGAATGGGTTACAAGCCCTTCAACAAGAAGCTTGGTGAGGAGACAACTGTTGGAGCGATTATTCGCAAATGGAAGAAATACAAAATAACCATCAATCGCCCTTGGTCTGGAGCTCCATGCAAGATTTTGCCTCATGGGGTAAGGATGATCATGAGAAAAGTGAGCAATCAGCCTGGAATTACACAGGAGGAGCTTGTGAATGATCTTAAGGCAGTTGGGACCACAGTCACCAAACAAACCATTGGTAACACAATATGCTGCCAAGGATTAAAATCCTGCAGTGCCCGCTAGGTCCCCCTCCTCATAAAGGCACATGTACAGGCCCATCTGAAGTTTGCCAATGAACATCTAAATGATTCAGGGAAGGATTGGGAAAAAGTGCTGTGGTCAGATGAGACAATTGAAAATTGAGCTCTTTGGCATTAACTCAACTAGCCGTGTTCTGAGGAAGAAAAATGCTGACTATGACCATAAGAACACCATCCCTACAGTCTATCACAAAGGTGGAAACATTAGGCTTTGGGGCCGTTTCTCTGCTAAAGGTACAGGCCGAATTTGCTTCCTTGAGGGGCCAATGGACAGGCCATGTATTGTAATATCTTGGATGAGAACCTTCTTTCCTCAGCCAGAACACTGAAGATGGGCCGTGGATGGGTCTTCCAAGACAACAATGACCCAAAACATACCACCAAGGCAACAAAAGGAGTGGCTCAAGGAGTAGCATGGAGAGGCCTAGCCAGTCTCCAGACCTTAGTCCTATAGAAATGGAGGAGCTCAAACTTAGAGTTGCCAAGAGACAGCCAAGAAACCATAAGGATTTAGAGAAGATCTGTAAAGAGTTACTCACTGAACTGCAATTCAATTTATAACATTTGTATCATGTGTTTTTTCTGGATTTTTGGTTGATATTCTGTCTCTACCATTTGAAATACACATAGGTTAAAAACTATAGACCCTTCATTTCTTTGTTGGTGGGAAAACTTACAAAATCTGCAGGGGATCAAATAATTATTTCCCCCACTGTAAATATTTCAGGACAGTTATTAATACCCCAATCCAAACCCTGTGAAAAACCACCAAGCTGCTCATTCACTCCCTTGTTATCTCTCACCTTGACTATTGCAACTCCCTTCTGTCAGGTCACCTAGAGGCTGGGTGACAGGTGCACACTGTTGGAATCAGGAGTGCACCACAAGGCAGTGGACCCTACGGCTAACTGCTGCGGATGGGAGTCCGGGTGGTAAGGAAGGCAGGGCCGCTGGGACACCAACACTGATCCCACTGGGGCTAGAGCATAGGATTCCCTGGGGCGCGGAGTCTAACAGCCAGCAGGTGTTCACCAGAGCCTCTAGAGGTGAGGATGGACTGGGCTGCAACTGGCTCCAGGTCACGGCCCCCAGGGTCCCCCAGCTCACACCCACAGTAGGCAACAGAAGGATAGGGATAGTAAAGAAATAGGCTAAGGTCAGGGCCACAAGCAGACAAGGACAACAGAGTTCACGCCAAGGTTCAGGGTCACAGGCAAACAGGGATAGTTGGGGACACGCTAGAGGTCAGGGTCACGAGCAGACAGGAATAGTAGAGAACACGCCAAAGTCGGTAACAGAAACAAACGTAGAGTACATGGTAGGCAGGAACAGGAAGCCAAACACACAAAGGTTGATCAGCAGGGCTGACCTGCAGTACAGAGGTTAATATAGAGTTCTCTGATAGAAGCTGGGGTGGAGCCATGCTAGAGGAGAGTTAATAAAAGCAGTCAGTTGAGAGACAGCTGGTCTTTGGAGAAGAACACATGGAAACAGGTAGGCTGACAAACAACCTCTATTGCATAACCATGACACCTTCTCATAGGCCATCCCCTCTTTAGTCTATCATGAATGCCACTGCCAGACTAATTTACCTTACAAACCGCTGAGTGTCTGCCACCCCTCTCTGCCAATCCCTCCACTGGTTTCCGATTGCCCAGTGAATTTAATTCAAGTTACTAACAACGACATATAAAGCCATTTACAAATCACAAATCTTAGTTACATAGGTGAGGTTGAAAAAAGACACAAATCCATCAAGTCCAACCTATGTGTGTGATTATATGTCAGTATTACATTGTATGTCCCTGTATGTTGCGGTCATTCAGGTGCTTATCTAAATAGTTTTTTTAAACTATCGATGCCCCCCCCCCGTGCTTGAAACCACCTCCTGTGGAAGGGAATTCCACATTCTTGCCGCTCTTACAGTAAAGAACCCTCTATGCAGTTTAAGGTTAAACCTCTTCTCTTCTAATTTTAATGAGTGGCCACGTGTCTTATTAAACTCCTTTCCATGAAAAAGTTTTATCCCTACTGTGGGGTCACCAGTAAGGTACAGTATTTGTAAATTTAAATCATATCCTCTCTCAAGCCTCTGTTCTCCAGAGAGAATAAGTTCAGTGCTCACAACTTTTCTTCAACGAATATCCTCCAGACCCTTTATTAGCTTTGTTGCCTGTCTCTGTACTCGCTTAATTTCCAGTACATCCTTCCTGAGGACTGGTGCCCAGAACTGGACAGAATACTCCAGGTGAGGCCAGACCAGAGTCTCGTTTCTAAATATCATCCAAGTGGTCCTCTCCACTCTTCCCAAGACCTGCTCTCAAGCTCTCTTGTCTTCTCCTCCCAAGACCTACTCTCAGGGTCTCTTGTCTTTTCCTCCCATGCTCGTCTCCAGAACCTCTCCCATTCTCTGGAACTCTCTACCTCAATATGTCTGTCTATCTCCTACTCTGGATGTCTTTTGGTGATCCCTGAAAACTCATCACATCAGGGAAGCCTATCACACCTCCAACTAACTATACTTTTATTTCTTCCTTTAGTTCCTCCCCCACATTTATAACCTTTAGTACCACTTGCCCCATCCTATCAGATTGTAAGCTCCTATGAGCAGGGCCCTCTTATATTTTATTGTATTGCAACTATACTGTCTCCCTTTTGATTTTAAAGCTCCACACAAACTTTTGGCACTGTAAATCTTGTGTAATAATAATAATAATAGGAATATAGAACCCCATAAAAAAGTGAAATGCCTGGTGCTAGGAACATTTTTTGTTTTAAAATGTACATAATAATTGCAGCATACAAAGCTGCCAGGCAACAAACACAAAATTCAAAAAGAAAAGAAAAAAACAAGACCAATAAAGTAAAAAGGTGATAGCAAAACAATAGCCTCATCGATGTTTGCCAGTGCTGAGATCACCCATGAGCTTGCCAAAATGCAACTATTTGCAGTCAAAGCATGATGAACTTTAAGCTGCAAGCAAAACCCTCAAAGTACAACCCCAATTCCAATAAAGGTGAGACGCTGTGTAAAATCTACAAACAGAATGCCATGATTTGCAAATCCCATAAATCCATATTTTATTCACAATAGAAAATAGAAAACATATCAAATCTTTAAACTGAGAAAATGTACCATTTCAAGAATAAAATATATGGTAATTTTGAAATTGATGGCAGCAACAAGTCTCAAAAAAGTTGGGAGAGGGCCATGTTTACTATGGTGTAGCATCCCCTCTTCTTTTAACTGCTTGCCGACCGCCTCACGCAGATATACTGCGGCAGAAGGGCACGTACAGGCAGAATCACGTACCTGTACGTTCCCCTTTAAGAGGCGGCCAGCGGGCGCACGGCAAGCTCCGTGAGTCGGGTCGCGGGTCCCGCGGACTCGATCGCCGCATGGATATCCGCGATCGCCTCACGGGGAGGAAGAACGGGGAGATGCTAATGTAAACAAGCATCTCCCCGTTCTGCCTAGTGACAGTGTCACTGTTCTCTGCTCCCTGTCATCGGAGCAGAGATCAATGATGTGTCACACACAGCCCATCCCCCCTACAGTTAGAAACACGCCTCTAGGACACACTTAACCCCTACACTGTCACCTAGTGGTTAACCCCTTCACTGCCAGTGTTATTTACACAGGAATCAGTGCATTTGTATAGCATTGATTGCTGTATAAATGACAAGGGTCCCAAAAATGTGTCAAAAATGTCCGATGTGTCCGCCATAATGTTGCAGTCACAATAAAAATCGCTGATCGCTGCCATTTAAAAAAAAAAAAAAAAAAAACATTATTAATAAAAATGCCATAAAACTATCCCCTATTTTGTAAACGCTATAAATTTTGCGCAAACCAATCAATAATCGCTTATTGCAATTTTTTTTATCAAAAATATGTAGAAGAATACATATCGGCCTAAACTGAGAGAAAAAAATGTTTTTTTTATATATTTTTGTGGAATATTTATTATAGCAAAAAGTAAAAAATAATGCGTTTTTTTCAAAATTGTCGCTCTTTTTTTGTTTATAGCGCAAAAAATAAAAAGCGCAGGGGTGATCAAATACCACCAAAAGAAAGCTCTATTTGTGGGAAAAAAAGGATGTCAATTTTGTTTGGGAGCCACGTCGCATGACCGTGCAATTGTCAGTTAAAGCGACACAGTGCCGAATCGCAAAAAGTGCTCTGGTCAGGAAGGGGGTAAATTCTTCCCGGGCTGAAGTGGTTAAAAACACTCTGCAAACATCTAGAACAAAAACTGAGGAGACCAGTTGCTAGAGTTTTGGAAGAGATATGTTGTGCCATTCTTGCTTGATATAGGAATCTAACTGCTCAACAGTCCTGGGTCTTCTTTGTAATTTTTTGTTTCAAGATGCGCCAAATTTTTTCAAATGGTAAAAGGTCTGAACTGCAGGCAGGCCAGTTAAACACCCAGACTCTTCAACTGCGAAGTCATGTTGTTGTCATAGATGCATTATGCGGTTTAGCACTTTTCTGCTGAAATATGCAAGGCCTTCCCTGAAAAAGATGTCTTGATGGGAGCATATGATGCTCTAAAACCTCGATATATCTTTCCTCATTGATGGTGGCTTTCCAGATGTGCAAGCTGCCCATACCGTATGAACTAATTGACCCCCATGCGATCAGAGATGAGGGCTTTTGAACTGAGCACTGATAACAAACCGTAAGGTCCCTCTATTCTTAATTTCAGAGGACGTGGCACCCATGGTTGCCAAAAAGAATGTCAAATTTGATTCGTCTGACCACAGAATAGTTTCCCACTTTGCAACAGACTTTTTTAGGGTTGAAAATGTCTTTATTGGTAGTATAAACAGCGTAACAATGACATGACTGATATATCAAATAGAGTAAAGTTGCAGCGAGTGGGCCAAATGGCTATCGCCTACAGCGGTGCTCGCGCCATATAACATCATAAACATAGATGAGTGCAAATTATATTAAACAATGAATAAGGGGAGAAAAGAGAAAGAAGGATAGAGAGAGAAAGGCATGGAAAAGAAGAAAGAAAGGAGGGGGGAGGAGAGAGGGAATCTGCTGGGAGCATGGAGTAGAAAAAAGACAGTAACTTGACTAGTGGGGACCATCATCACACATTAATATATTCATGAAAAAAGGTTGAACTGAGTTCGGAAAGGGGGGGGGGAGCATGTCAGTCAAAGTATTGGATGAGTAGAAGCACAGCCAAACAGACCACAGAACTTTATGTTTATCATAGGCATTGTTGTCAAGCGCCAGCATCTCCTCCATTCTCATAACGTCGTTCACTGTGTAGACCCACAGTGACAATGGGGGACTAGTGGTGGTTTTCCAATAAAGCGGGATAAGTTGCCGAGCCGCAGACAAGAAGAAAAACGGAGGAGACATCGTTTCTGGGAGGCTACGAAGCCCAGCAACATGGAAAGGAGTGCGATCTCTAGGGATGGCTGTAAAGATTTCTCATAGATAGCATTATACACCTGAAATACCCGAGTCCAGAAGGGTCATATCCATTCACACTCCCACCAGACATGGAGGTAAGTACCCGAGGCTGGATCGCAGCACCAGTAGGAGGCCGGGGTAAATGGGAAGACTTGTGAAATGTAGAGGGGTTCCTGTACCATCTGGATAGGATTTTGAAATTCTTCTCCTGCGAGTAATAGGAGATAGAGGATTTGTGTGTGAAGTGGAACGCAGTCTGCCGATCTGCACTGGAAAGGTTTTTTTCCCTGGTCTGCTGACCACATCCTAGCGTAAGGGGGTAGGTCATCCTGTGTGAGGGCTTGGATTAAGCCGTGGAGGGAGGAAAGTAGATGTCTGGGCATATCATGTAGGGAGTTTAAAAGTTCAAATTCAGAAAGCGGACAATGTATTTGAGAGGAGAGGAATAGGTGTTTTGTAAAGGAGGACAAGTGTAGGGAAGTAAGCCAGTCCCAAGTCCTGGGCGGATGAAAGTAAGCGCCTGGGGCCAGGGGGAGCGGTGAAATGAACTCAATGTGGGGACCCCGATGCGGTGGGCAATGGCCGGATTGTCAAATAGGGAAGATAGGGGAGAGGGATCTGAGGAAAGGACCTAACATAGCCCCCTCCTATACCAGAGTGTGAGGACAGCGGTGGTTAGAGGCGAGGTTCAGGATAGGCTGGAGAAGCTATTTTTATAACCCCATAGGAGGGCACGTAAATCAACTGGAGCCAGATCCTGCTTGACCATGACAGAGGCTTTTTGAAAAGGGAGTGGGAACCACTCTAGGGCGCGTGGCACAAGAGTAGCTTTGTAGAATAAATCAAAATCAGGGAGTCCCGTGCCTCTCTGTAGCTTCGGGCGGGTGAGTAGTTTGTACTTGACTCTAGATGGTCCCTGGTTCCAGCTAAAGCGGATGGAGAGGGAACGTAGGGCAGAAAAAAGGATTTCGGAATTAGTATAGGTACAGTTTGGAAAAGGTACAGTATTTGGGGAGAGTATTCTTTTTTATTGGTGTTGACGTGACTGAACCAGGGTAGGGCAGTGCCCACCCAGGAAGCTAAGTCTTTCCGGAGACGGGAGAGGAGAGGGATGTAGTTCAGTGAAAAGAGGTTAGAAAGGTTGACAGGTATCGTTATGCCCAAGTAGGAGATGCCCTTGGTCTGCCATTGGAAGGAGTAGTTGGACCAAAGTGAGGACATTGCGGAGGTGGATAAGGAGATGTTGAGGGCCTCTGTTTTGGAGATATTGAGCTTAAAGTTACTAAAAGAACCGAAGCACTTGAACTCAGAAAAGAGTGAGGGCAGGGTCGTATAGGGTTGCCGGGCATATATCAACAGATCTTCCGCATGAAGAGACAGTTTATGGTGGTCAGAGGGAGTTTGGACTACTTGTATGGAGACGTTCTGACGGATGGCACACACCAGGTGTTCAGTTACAATGACAAAAAAGAGCGAAGAAAGGGGGAAACCTTGGCGGGTGCCATTCGATATGTTGAACGCCTCTGACAAGATGCCATTTACCAAGACTGAGGCAGACAGGTGTGAGTAAATGTCAGAAACCATGAAATCAGACTGAGACAGAAGTACAGTTAAATCACAGTTCTAAAAAAATATATAATAAAAGCATATATTATATAATAAAAGTAAAAAGAACAAACGTAGTCAAAACATAGCCAAAGTTCAGTAACCGGAACGGATAGTCAGCCAAGCCAGGGCTCAATGTAGTGCAACATCAAGCAGGATCTGGAGCCAGAAAGGATGTCAGCAAAGCAAGTCTTGAACAGGAACGCAGGAGTTTCTGTGATGTTGACCAAGGCGAAGGCAGAGATCCACTGGGCTGAACGGCTTAAGTAGGCAGGACTGACGAGCAGGACATCATCAACAGCTGAGAAACTGTGGAGAGCGAGGAGCTGGCAATTAGTCAACAGCTGAGTGGCCAACTCTGAGAAGGAAGGGCTGAGCACAGCCCTAACAGTAAAGAGACATAATTTTACTAATGAAAGGGGAGGCCTATTTGTTTCAGGGAGAGGCGCAGAAAGCACCAGTTGACCCTGTCAAATGCCTTTTCGGCATCAAAGGACAGGAGGCACGCCTGTAGGCAGTGGTGTTTGATATAGGAAATGAGGTGAATTGTTTTAGTCATGTTGTCCCGCGCTTCCCTACCCAGGACAAAACCGACCTCGTCTCTGTGGATAATCCCTGGCAATAGCGGTGAAAGGCGGTTAGCGAGGACCTTCACAAATAACTTTAGATCTAAATTCAGTAAGGATATTGGGCGGTAGCTACTGCATTGGGAAGGGTCCTTGCCGGGCTTCAGAAGGATGGAGACATTGGCCGACAGGAGGTCCCTGGAGGGGAGAGTAGAGTTATCGATCGCATTGAAGGCCCGGGCCAAGAGTGGCGTTAGTAGGAGTGCAAATGTTTTGTAGAATTGGGGGGTATATACATCCGGGCTCGGGCATTTGCCTAGTTTTAGACCCTTGATGGCGCCCAGAAATTCTGGTTCCGCCAAGGGCCTATCCAAGTCAGAGGACTTCTGAAAGTCAATTGCTGGCAAAGCAGTTTCCGCTATGTAGGCCTGCATGGTGTAAGTGGAGAGGGACGCAGGACTGTCCGAGGCACCCAGTGGTAGATTATACAACTGGGAATAGAAGTGTCTGAAAGAAGAGGATATGCCTTTCGTGTTAAAGACTTTGGACTGGTTGGGTTTAGTAATGAAAGGAATGGAGTGGCGGGGGGGGGGGGGTCTAGGATGAATAACCCGGGCTAGGTGCTGACCACACTTATTGGCCACGGAATAATGTTAATTGCGTGCTCGATCCCGGGCTATCAAGGAGTGGGAGTCTAGAAATTGGAGGAGGTCATGACGTGCATTCGATAAAATGACAAAGGTGGAGGGCTCTAGTATTCGTTTATGGAGGGATTCAAGGTCTGAAATTGTGGTCAGAAGGTGCCGAATTTCATCGGATCTAATCTTTTTTAGGCGAGAACCGTTCTGTATAAGGACGCCTCAGACCACACATTTCAGAGCATCCCACTGGATAAGCGGGTGGTAGAGTCGGAGGAGTGTTCGGATACAAAATGTTGGATCGCCTTGGTGACTTTGGCTATACACACTGAATCCCAGAGTAGGTTATCATTGAGGCACCAGGATGCACCTCTATGGGATGGCAGTGAGCGGGCAAAGGACAAATAAACAGGGTAATGGTCAGACCAGAGGGTATGCCCCAGGGAGGACTGTAGCGGGGTGTCCAGGAGAGATTGGGAAATGAGGAAGTAGTCTAATCTACTGAAGGAGTTATGGGCTATGGAAAAATAGCTGTATTCTTTCTCAGTGGGGTGGTGCATGTGCCAGACATCGACCAAGTGATGAGAGTGCAGTGGGGATTTGATATGCGAGAGGGAGGATGCGGTCATGGAAGACTTACCAGAGGATGTGTTGGCAGAAGGGGACAGAGCAACATTAAGATCACCTCCAACAATGACGCAGGGACCCCCAAAGGAAGATAGTCTGGTAAGAGTGGAGGCAAGGAAACGAGCCTGGTCCGTATTGGGAGCGTAGACATTGGCCACTGTAAAGAGAAAATTATTTAGTTCCAATTTGAGAAATATAAAAGCGACCACAGTCATCAATGTAGGAATCAAGAATTTCAGGATGAAAAGATCTATGGAATGCAATGGAGACCCCTTTGGACTTAGCTTGGGGGTTAGTGCTATGGAACCACGTAGGATAGTAGCGGTTATAGAATACTTGTACGGAGCCAGAGGGAAAATGCGTCTCCTGTAGTAGCAGGATACTGGATCACATTTTGTGGAAGTGGTAAAGGATCTGGCTGCGCTTCTCTGGGGTGTTAAATCCCCTACAATTATAGGATGCTAGGTTAAGAGGTCATGCATCTGCCATGGTGGGGAATGTGGGTTGGGGGGGGAATGGATGATATGGGCCCTTCAGGTGCCAATATCTCCCAGCAGAAGGAAAAGGGGGGGGGGAGAGGGGAGGAAAACCGGTGAGAAGGATAGGTAAAAGAAAAAGCAGCATGTGGATATAGAGAAGAAAAGAATGCCTCAGGCCTCAGTGTCGATAATGTGAGGTATACCAGACCAGAAAAGCAGAGGGGAGAGAAAATTACATAAGTAGGCCACTAGGTGGCACCAAATTGGCAAAAACAAATAGACATAATAAGGTACTATAGGGGACATTTCTGAACCAAGAACAGTGCCGGGGTAGGCACCGAATATCCCTAAGGGGGGGTAAGTGAGAGGCATGGAGAGGCCCCCGGGGCCCAGGCTCCACAGGGCAGTAGGTAAACTAGAACATAAAAATATGCCATTGAAGAGTAATGCCCCGTACACACGGTCGGACATTGATCAGATTTTCTGACGGATGTTGACTCAAACTTGTCTTGCATACACATGGTTACACAAAGTTGTCGGAAAATCTGATCATTCTGAACGCGGTGACGTAAAACACGTACGTCGGGACTATAAACGGGGCAGTAGCCAATAGCTTTCATCTCTTTATTTATTCTGAGCATGCGTGGCACTTTGTGCATCGGATTTGTGTACACACGATCGGAAATTCCGACAACGGATTTTGTTGTCAGAAAATTTTATAGCCTGCTCTCAAACTTTGTGTGTCGGAAAATCCGATGGAAAATGTGTGATGGAGCCTACACATATTCGGAATTTCTGACAACAAGGTCCTATCACACATTTTCCGTCTGAAAATCCGACCGTGTCTACGGGGCATTATAGTCATGATAAACAAAACAAAAAGATGGCAAAGGCATAAAATGGCAAACTCCTTCTATATAGGTATACGAGTGTTACAGCAACATGGGGATCATGGCGAGACCCGGATATCATGCAATGGCATTGAAAAGAAAAAAAAAAAAAAAAGGGAAAAAGGAACATATCCATAAGCATAGCATCCAGGTGTCGCTGTTAAGGAGATAAAGTGACATTGATCTAATATCATGCAATACAGGGGGGTAAAACCGTTAACAATGTATAATAAACCTGAGAATAAGCATTAGAACGTAGATATTATTGTGTGTTTTATTTCTCCCTTATCGTTTTTTATTTTCTCTATATCATTTAGAGTCTTCTTTTTCTTTAACATGTTAGCGAGATATTTACCCGGTTTGTTACCGTCCTTATATCTATTTTGCAATACTCTTATGTTCTTTTCTCTCTTCGTGTTCCATTAGTTCTTTTAATTGGTTTCTTTTTATGGTCAAAGCCCTGTATGTTTCTTTTTCAGCTTGGTTTTTATGTCTTTGTTCCAGGTTATGAATTTCTTTTATCAGTCGCATCATGTTTTCGTTTCTTTCTTTTTTCCTACCCCAATCGATATTAGTTTGCCCCTAATAACTGATTTATGTGCTTCCCATATGGTTGCTCTTGACAGATCAGGGTTATCATTCTCTGCAAAGTATTTTCCAATCTCTTCCGTTATAATTTTTACAGTTTCGCTGTTGTCTAATAGATCTTCATTAATTCTCCATGTATCTCGCCCCATGGGTTCCCCATGTATTTTCATCTTCAACCTTACAGGGGAGTGATCTGATATTGTTGTGACTCCTATTGTTGCTTCTATTACCTTCTCTAAGCTTCTGTGTTCCACCATGATGTAATCCAATCTGGAGTACGTTCCATGGACTGTAGAGTAATATGTATAGTCTTTCATGCTCGGATGTTGCACCCTCCATGCGTCCACTAATTGATATTCAAACAATTTCTTTTTGATCTTCCTTAATTGAGATGTTTCTCTTTCCTGTGCTTCTGACGAACTGTCTAATTTGTGGTCCATGGGGAAGTTGAAGTTTCCAGCCAGTATCCGTTTACCCTGTTTAAACTCTGTCAGATCTTTCAACACTTCCTTTAGATAATTTTTGAGGTTTTTGTTGGGGCAATAGACATTGGCTAGCGTAAATCTCATACCCAGTATTGTCCCTATGAGGAAGAGGAAGCGTACCTCTGGGTCAGTTTTCCTCTTCTCTGTTACAAAGCAGTTGTTGTTCCTGAATCCTATTGCGACTCCTTTTGCCTTTCTGATTGGAGAATCTCCGTAATACCACGTTGGGATATTTTTAGAATATAATTTGACATTTGAGTCCTGAGTGATGTGTGTTTCCTGTAGAAAAATTATTCCGGCCCCTGGCTGGCATTAAAACCGACGGGTGGGTGGGGGGGGGCTGCAAGGGGCGACACGCGGGAAAGCTACACATTTGTCTTTGTTCTCTTCTTTCTTTCCTTTCCCTGTTTCTATTTCTTTTCTTCCGTCTTCCTTTCTATTATGAGATAGACACAGGGGCCTGAGTGTCTTCCTTGTGAAACAAACCTTATTCCTGCCCTCCTACCCACCTCCCCCCCACCCTCCTCTCACTCCCCCCCCCCCCACCCCTAAAACTTTTGACCTTTTGACAGACATTGCGCAAGCTTTCTCGCAATACTATAGTTCACTCTATTCAATAAAAAAGCAAGAACCACAATCCGAAAAAGAAGCAAGAAGGAAGAAGATTCAAACTTATTTAAAAAGAGCTAATTTACCACAAATTACATCTGAACAACTGAGAGAGTTAGAAAAAAAGATAACGCAAGATGAAATTAGGATGGGCATGAAAGATACACCTTCAGGAAAAAGTTCCGGGCCAGACGGGTTCACGATTAAATATTATAAAAAATTCCAGGAACAGTTGATACCAAGGTTCTGTGAGTATTTGAACAAAATTGAAGAAGACGAAGAGGTAAGAAGAGAAACACTACTAGCATATATAACAATAATTCCCAAGGAAGGAAAAGATAAAACCAATTGCTCTAGCTACAGGCCCATAGCCTTATTAAATGCGGATACAAAAATTTACGCAAAAATATTGGGCAGTAGATTAAAAAAATCCATGACACTTTGGATAGATCCGGACCAGACCGGATTTATTCCGGCCAGAGAAGGAAGAGACAACAGTATTAAAACATTATTGATGCTGCGAAAGAAGAAGACCGGTGGATCCCCAGTACTACTCCTGTCGATTGATGCAGAGAAAGCATTCGACAGGGTAGACTGGGGATTTATGATGGATACGATGCAGCATCTCGGATTGGGTCCTAAAATCATGAAGTGGATCAAAAATTTATACAACGGGCCCACGGCAACGGTCAAGGTCAACGGGAGACTCTCACCAATTTTTGAGATGTATAATGGAACACGTCAAGGCTGCCCGCTCTTGCCACTCCTATACGTCCTGTCATCGGAACCCTTTTTGGAGACCCTGCGAAACAACCAGGGGATAGAGAGAGCGAGAGTGGGGGATAAAGAATATAAAATTGCGGCGTATGCCGATGATATTTTAATGTACGTAACGAACCCTAAGATGACTCTTGCGAATATAATTAAAGAAATAAAAGATTATGGAGAACTCTCTAATTTCAACCCTATAAAAACAGGAATACTAAATGTTGGATTGGGAAAAAACGAAGTTCTTGCTCTTCAAAGAGAATATTCATTTACGTGGGTAAAAGGTGAACTATCATATCTGGGAATCAAAATAACATCAAATTACGAGAGAATATACCCGGCAAATTACATCCCATTAGTAAATGAGATAAAAGAAGAAATAAAAAAGATAAGTCTACAATCAACATCTTGGATGGGCAGAATAAATATGTACAAAATGGTGATATTACCGAAAATAATGTACAACTTTCAGATGTTACCTATTGCGATCCCTCAGAGTTTTTTCAATATAATAAAAAAAAATGCAGATCAAATATATATGGCATAATAAAAAGCCGAGAATAAATTATACATTAATGACCAGGAAAAGAAAGCACGGTGGCCTAGCATCTCCAGATATAACCAGGTACTATAAGGCGGTAATACTAGCACGTATGGTAGAGTGGACAAAAGAAAATAGGGAAAAAAAAAGTGGGGTGAGATAGAAAACACTTTAAGTAAAACTACACTGCACAAAATGGTTGGAATGAAAAATGGTTATACAATTCACCTTTGATCTCGCTCACAGGAACTAATTTTTTTATACCTGGAAAAGAAATATTTTTCAAATCTAAAACAAAAAATCCACAAGTTAAAGACATCACTATAAAAGGGAAAATAAAAACAGCACTAGAATTAGAAGTCACAAATGGGTGGAAGATGAGAGAATGGGAACTATTTCAATTACATCACTTTGTAAATTCGTTGCCGCAACCTATTAGAGATGGAGGAGAGCTAAACCCTTAGGAAAAACTGTGCGCCACACAAATCCCACTGAAAAATAGAATCTCAAAAATCTATGGAATACTGACAGACCTTGAAGGAATAGGAAGACCTTCCTATATAGAAAGATGGGAAAAAGAATTGGATATTAAATTCGAAGAACAGCAGGTCGAGATGATGATCGGGGCTGGGTACGACCATGCCTGGGACATGAACACATTGAGATGAATTATAAATTCCTGGCGAGGTGGTACCTAACCCCAGTGAGAATTCAGAAATACCACCAGGATAGCTCGCCATGTTGTTGGAGAAACTGTGGAGGGAGAGCGACGATGACACATATTTGGTGGGAATGTCCAAAAATAAAGAAATATTGGCTGGAAATAGTCGATCTTATAAATGAGATAACAGAAGAGAAGATAGACTATAATGTGCTGACATGTTTATTCCACATCTCTAAAACCCCAAGGAAACAATACACAAAAACAATAACCCCAAAGTTGTTGAATGCTGCGAAGGGACTGATCCCAAAGAGGTGGCTAGGCAGCGAAGGACCAGATATAAGAGATTGGTTCAAACAAGTGGATTATTATAGCAAAATGGAATTTCCTAGGAGTAGAGACAAAGACCAAATCGAAAAATTCAATAACATCTGGGGTGTATGGAATAAATTCAAGACCTTGGACAAATACTGGGGGAAGATGTTAGAAGGCACAGGGCCCTAAGGTAGGAGGACGGGGAATAGACTGAAACAAACCAGCGGGGGGAGGGGGGGTGAAAAGTTCGATTGGAGAAAGGAGGTTTTTTCGTAGTACATAAAACTTGAAATAAATATTATTTTTATCTTATTTTTCTAAATAAATGTATAAAAGAATGGATAATCCCACAATGATGTGAAAATGGGAAGGGATAAAAATTTGAACTGCGAAGTTGAAATAAAAAAAAGTGGAAAAAAAAAAAAAAAAGAAGAAGAATGTAGATATTATTAGAAGTGAACTTGTCAGCGAACATGGGCCAAGAGTATGTCCCTGAGAATCAAATAGTAAGATGTAAAAAACAGTGAACATTATGCAAAACATGAAGTGGGGATTCACAGGGAAATGTACACCAGAGATCCTGGGAAATTGCAGGAAACAGTCCTGCTAAACTGGGACAGACAATTGACCAGGCAGGGTGAGTCAATCGTTGGGGTCCTTGTGCGAGGAGGATCTGGAGCGTCATTCGCGGCCTTGTTTTTGCCACTGCGATAGGAAAGGCAGGCCAGGGTGGTTGGGTGGAAAGGCCAGTCAGGCAGGGAAACATGTGGGAGTCCCAGGGTGCTAAGGAAAGCAGGAAGGTATCCAAGAGTGTGAAAACTGGCTGTCTTTCCCTCATGGTGGATTCATAGTTGGAATTGGAAACGCCACTGGTATTTCTTCTGGTGTGATAGCAGGAGTTGCGTGAGCGGCTTCAGAGCTTTCCTCATGGTCAAAGTCTGGCGGGAGAGGTCTGGGAGAAACATCACCAGAGTATCGTTAAAGAAGATAGAATCCTGTGTGCTTGCAGCACGCATAATGGCTTCTTTGATGTTGTAAAATTGAACCCTGCAGAGAGTACCACACACAAATGAGGGGTCAGGTTTTCTGAGGCCGGATGTTCTATGGACACGGTCAAGTTCAAGGCGATTATCTTTGGGCAGGTGCAATAGCTGATTGAAAATGGATGACACGGTCTGAGGGAGATCTTCGGGTTCAACGGACTCAGGTATTCCGCGGACGCGTATATTATTGCGCCTATTTCTATTCTCAATGTCATCTTGTTGGTAAGAGAGGTGCTGCACCTCCGTGTGAGTGTTGAGAATTTCTTCATGGGATTGCACAGCCGCATGGGAGGTCCTCTGTGGTGTTTTCTATATCCTCAAAACGGGCACCAATGTCTTTTTTAAGGTCAGATCTCCTGTTTTTATGTCTTTTCGATCCGTTTTACACACTGCTCAAAGTCAGCTTTTGTGGGAAGAGAGCGGATATAGCAATGTAGTCATTTCATTTGGGATGATATGTCCCATCCATCCTCTGATCCCAGGGAGGTGTTGGAGTGGCTCCTGGATTGTCTAGTAGAGCGATCCTGGTCTCCAGGGGGTGGATGGCGGGCCTGTGTAAGGGATAGAGAGTCCGGGGCTGACTCAGAGGGGCCGGGGACGGAGGCGCCATCTTGGATTCAGGCTGGCACTGGGCCATGGATTGGGTGAAAAAAAAATGCCCAAAATCACCCCCCTGGCCCCCTTCTGGTCTTTGTATTTATCCTTCCCATGGGATCGATGTGGACGGAGTTTCGTGCCATGTAGGAGCCCTGTAGAGCCGCAGGGTCTATGAACTGAGACACTGCACATCTTACTGCTTCATGCGTCAGGCCACGCCCCCAACAGACTTTTTAAAATGAACTTTGGCCCAGAGAAGGTGGTGGCATTTCTGGATCATGTTCAGATACGACTTCTTCTTTGCAATATAGGAGCTTCACCTTTTTTTTTTTTTTTCGGATGGCACAGTGAACTGTGCTCACTGACAAAGATTTTTGTCTCCATGTCCTAGATGGTTTAACTATAGGGACAGCTAGTGTTATACAGTCTGGTAGACCAATAAAGTGAAGGTTGCACGGAGTCTGTTCTCCATGTTGTCTTGTTTTGCCAGGAGTTGATTGGTCTGGTACTGCATGCATTTGGATGAATTCTGTAATGGCGGGATCGCGTCCTCCACCTCCCCTAATCTGGTCTCTGAGGTCTTAACCCGCTCCTTGAGCTTTTGCAGGTCCTGTCGGACGAGGGAGATATCCACCTTCACCTCCTTGATTTTAGTCGTTAGGGTGGCTTGTAGTGCAGAGATGGCCTCCAATACCTTGTCTGCATCTGCTCCCGCCATCTCACTCCACTCAGACGCGGCTTCGCAATCTTTCTCCAGGTTGTCTTTCTAATTTCTGAGATATTTGTCCAGCTTGGCAGCCGCATCCGACTTAGGTTTCATCTGAGCCATGGCTGATATAAAGAGGCAGGTGTAACAGGCTGGGTGATGTTGGTGTCAGTAGAGGGGGTTAGCTGGGCACTGGGGGAGCATGTAGGCCAGGGTTGAGTATGGACACTGAAGGAGGGTGTAGTAAGGTGGCTGCTGTGTATTAATAAAGTAAACAACAGTGCACTAAACTCAACCTCTTATTTTTGATGCAGCAGTAATAGTACATAAATTATATATACTTATATAGACTTACACTGCTACAATCCTCTGTGACAAAATAATAATCAAATAAGTAAATTAAAAAAGTTAACTAAAAAAGTTTGATTGCGTGAATAAATCAATTCCTCCGTGTAAAGGCAATTTAAAAGGAAGCCACCTGAGTGTGGATAGCCTGTTCACAGCAGTGGCCGCTGTGTATGGCACCAGGGATAAGGCCGCGACCGCTACTCGCTTCTGATGGAGCTGGACGCCTACTGGAAACTGAGCCAGGGATAGCGCTCAGACAAGGCCGGGGTGCTCCGGTAACAATGCGGGGCCGGAATCTGGCGGAGAATGGATAGGGAGGCTCGCCGGGGTGCAGCAAGATAGTGGCACTGTGTAGGCTGTAGGCTGCGGTAAGCGAGCGGGATGTCTCTTAGTACCTTGTGAGGAGGGATCCAGAAGTCAGCAAGGCCGGGATGCAGTGCTAGCCAGAAGGCCGGGAGGAGCAAGATGGCCACGAACCTCCGGGATTAGGCCAAAGCCGCAGTCTTTCCTAAATGCGGCAGCCGTGTGGGAGAGCGCCGCTCCGTTCAGGTCGCCATCCAGTCGGGGAGACTGTGGAGCCGCGGCAGTATATGTGCAGGGTCCTCAGGGGGATTTCCCAGGCTGGTACAGGAGATTGCTGGAGTGCAGGATCAATTAGAAAAGGAGTAATGAACGGAGCTTAGGTCACACATGTCCTACTCCAAGCTGCGTCAGGCCACGCCCCACCGACAAAGGTTTTTGGAAGTATTTCTGAGCCCCTGCAGTGATGTCCTTCCTGCCTGTTTTAATGCAGTGCCGTCTGAGGGCTCCAAAGATAATGGGCATCCAATATTGGATTTTGGCCATGGCCCTTGCACACAGAGATTTGTCCACCTTCTCAGAATCTCTTGATGATATTATGTACTGTAGATGAATGTATATTTAAAGTCATTTCCGTTGAGGAACATTATTCTAAAATTGTTTGACATATTTTAGAAACAACTTTTCACAAATTGGTAAACCTCTGCCCATCTTTACTTCTGAGACACACTGGGGTTGAATTAACCAAAACGGGAGAGTGCAAAATCTGATGCAGTTGTGCATGGTAGCCAATCTTCTTTATGGTAATGTCTAACTTCAGCTTGTTCAATTAAGCATTGACCAAAAAAACCCCAAAAAACTGGAAGCCGATTGGTTTCTATGCACGGCTGCATCAGATTTTGCACTCTCTAGTTTTGGTAAATCAACCCTACTGACTCTCTAAGATGCTCTTTTTTTACCCAGTCATGTTACTGACCTGTTGCCAACAACTTAAGTTGCAAAATGATCTTCCAGCTCTTCCTTGTTAGTACCACTTACTTTGCCAACTGTTTGTTGCCCTTTCCCAACTTTTAACTGTTCAATGATTTTATTAAAGGGATATTAAAGCTTTGGTTTTCAAAAAAGAAAAGAAAAAGAAAAGAATCATGTTGTACTTACCTGCTCTGTGCAGTGGTTTTGTGATTTTGCACAGATCCTCTTATTTTCGGGTCCCCTGTCAGTGCGCCTGGCTACTCCCCCTCAAGCAGTGCCCCCAGAGAAAGCAGCTTGCGTGCTCGCTCCTGAGCCGCTGCTCTATGCGTCCATAAGACAGAGAGCTGGGGCTCGCTCCCCCCGCTCTAACCTCATTGGCTCACTGGCTGTGATCGACAGCAGTGGGAGCCAATGGGCTGTCTCAGCCAATGAGGAGGGAGAGTCCCAGGACAGCCAAGGCTATCATAAAAATCGCTGGATTGGAGGGAGCTCAGGTAAGGACTGGGGGGGCCCTGCACACAGAAGGTTTCTTACCTTCATGCATAGAATGCATGAAGGTAAAAAAACCTTCAGCCTTTAGAACCACTTTAAGGTTTTCAAGGGGAAAAAACATAGCAACAGTAAATCCTGTGCAGGGGCAATAACATCAAAATGACAACATGTTATCGTCAAGGCAACTGAAAGTAATAGAACAAGGTCAGCTTTTAAAGGTCAAATGGTAAACCCTGTGTCAAGACCAGTTTAACTCAAATCGGCTCTAACTAATGAAAGTTGGTGAATATGGTAGAACAGGATAAGAAAGCAAAGGAGGAATAAGAAGTAGGGAAATGAGGACGAGGGTTGGGGGGCTAACGGGGAAGTCCCCAGGACTTGGTGCCTATCCAGGCCTAAGATTAAAGATATGAAAGGCTTGCTGGGCTTAAGAAAAACAGGGCTTTCTGTACAGGTAATGAGCTGAGATTAGGAGCACCCTCTTAAAGGGAGTACTCCTAATCTCAGCTTGTTACTTGTATAAAAGACACCTGTCTACACGAGCAAACAGATTACAATCTCTCCACCATGGCCAAGACCAAAGAGCTGTCCAAAGATGTCAAGAACAAGATTGTAGACCTACAAGGCTGGAATGGGTTACAAGACCATCGCCAAGCAGCTTGGTGAGAGAGTGACCACAGTTGGTGTTGTTTTTATGCAAATGGAAGAAACACAAAATAATTGTCAATCTCCCTCAGTCTGGGGCTCCATGCAAGACCGTCAAAGGAGAACCTCCTTCCCTCAGCCAGGGCATTGAAAATGGGTCGTGGATGGGTATTCCAGCATGACAATGACCCAAAACACGCGACCAAGGCAACAAAGGAGTGTCTCAAGAAGAAGCACATTAAAGGTCCTGGAGTGGCCTAGCCAGTCTCCAGATCTTAATACCATAGAAAATATGTGGAGGGAGCTGAAGGTTCAAGTTACCAAACGTCAGCCTCGAAACCTCTGCAAAGAGGAGTGGGACAAAATCTCTCCTGAGATGTGTGCAAACCTGGTGGCCAACTACAAGAAACGGCTGACCTCTGATTGCCAACAAGGGTTTTGCCACCAAGTACCAAGTCATGTTTTTCAAAGGAGTCAAATACTTATTTCACTCATTAAAATGCAAATCAATTTATAACTTTTTTGAAATGCATTTTTCTGGATTTTTTTGTTGTTATTCTGTCTCTTACTGTTAAAATAAACCAAGCAGTGGGCAAATGTACAAAATCAGCAGGGGATAAAATACTTTTTTCCCTCACTGTAGAGGCTTGCTGAATCGCTTTTATAAGCAAGTGTATCCCCCATTGCAGAGTGACATCCAATGGAACAAAGGAGGAGATATATTCCCCCACTTTATCCAAAACAAAAGAGTATTTTGATGGAGTTTTGAAAAAATTCATAAATGAACATATTTTTGCAACGAAAAAAAAAATGTGCATTTATTTATTTTTTTTTTTTACAGAAAATTTTTTTTATTAAACAAATCAGCATTACAGTACAAGAACTTAGTACAGTCATTATGGTGAGAGTAATTACAGTGGGATTTACCCTAAAACAATAACTACTGATTATCAGTTGTTCCAAATGTGCACTCAACAGAATTTTCACCCAACCATAGTTCTCATGGCTTGTGTCATCTTAAAAAAAAAAAAATTCTTGGATAATATGAAGTAAAAAAAAACAACCCAGTATTCAATCAATCCTGACAGGGGCGTCTGGGGGGGAGCGGGGAGAGAAGAGGGTGGGAGGGGGGGGGGGGGGAGGGAAGAGGAAGGAAGACAGGGGGGGGGGAGAGGGAAAAGGGAGAAAAAGGAAGGGGGTGAAGAGAGGCAGGTATAAGAATAGACTTGAGATGCAGGATGTCCTCTCCTATGTTTTGTGTCCTACTTATGGGGTAGGGGGTTCGGGGTCCCCAGAAGCATCCATCCAGGACGACCAGATTTTGTCAAACTTCCCTGGGCATTGCCTGCTTTCGTACGTCAGTCTATAGAGGGGAAGTACCTTGTTCACCGACCTTATCCACGAGGCCAGAGTAGGAGGCTCCTCCAGTTTCCATCGCAGTAGAATTTCCCGCCTAGCGTAGTACAATGCGAAGGTTAGACACAGTTTATCATACCTATCACCCTCAACATCCTCCAGATGACTGAGCAGTAGTATTTTGGGGTCAACCGGCAAGTCTGAACCTATGACATTGCCCAGTGTAGAGGCCACCGCTGACCAAAAGGGTCTTATTTTGGAGCAAAACCAGACCATATGCCAGAAAGTACCCTCCTCCTGTCTGCATCTCTGACAGTTGGGATCTCTTTGGTGGTATATGCGCGACAGTCTCTGTGGGGTAAAATACGCTCTGTGTAGGAACTTAAACTGTATGAACCTATCCCTAGCAGCGATCATAGAAGGAATGTAGGAGATTAAACACTCCTTCCACTCCTCCTCGTCTAAAGAGGGAATATCAATCTTCCACTTTTCCCAGGTTTTGGTTAGTTTTGCATCATATTCCACCGTAAGGTATAAATATATTGTTGAGAGAGGCTTCCCCATCACGCTGGAGGTCAGGAGCCTTTCAATGGAGTCCGGTTCCAGAGTGAGGGGGGCAGGGAACTGAGCCTCAAAGGCGTGCTTCAGCTGCCAATATCTAAATTGGAAGGAGGATGGGATAGCAAAGGTTTGCCTCAGGGCTTGAAAAGTCATAAGCCTGCCATCTTTAACTATATGTTTTAATGTGAGGATTCCCTTTTTTGCCCAAAGAGAGGGGTCTGGTATAGTGTAAAAGTGGGAGAGTAGCGGGTTACCCCACAGGGGCATGTGGGGTGAAATGTGGTTGGGTTTCCTATAGATTTTCCTAGCTTCCTGCCATACCCTCACCGTGGTCCGCATCGAAGATTAGATTGCTAAGGGCAGCAAAGGAACCCATGATGGCTGCCTCCAGAGTGACCGCCGGGTTCTGCGTGGGCTGGGAGAACCACCACCTAACCGTGACCAAAACAGCTGCCCAGTAATAGATTTGAAAATTCGGCAGCCCCAGACCCCCCCCCGAAAGCGGGAGGTATAAGATCTGCCTGGCCACCCTGGGTGGCCTCCCAGCCCAAACAAAGTGTATCAGCAGACTCTCCAGCCTACGAAAGAAAATCTTAGGGATGTGTATGTGCGTGTTGCGGAAAAAATATAAATATTTCGGGAGGAAAATCATTTTTAATAAATTTACTCTGCCTACCGGGGTCAGTGGAAGGGAACGCCATGCAGTACACCTAGTCGTAAGTTGTGCCATGAGTGGACGCAAATTGTTATCTATGTAATCTTGGACTTTACCGCTAATTTTTATCCCCAGATATTTGAAGTTATCTACCCATTTAAGCTGGGGGTGAGGTGTTCTAGGGGTCGAGGGATGGAGTGGGAAAAGGACCGACTTATCCCAATTAATACGAATCCCCGAGTACCCACCAAATCGGTTAATCAGTTCGAGAGCAGTCTGCAACGAGGACGACGCATCCGCCAAATAAAGCAGAGCGTCATCCGCGTACAGCGACAACTTCTCCTCAATGGGACCCACCTGGAGTCCCCTCACCCCAGGGTCAGCCCTCAATAATATAGCCAGAGGCTCCATCGCCAGAGCAAATAGACCCGGGGAGAGGGGACACCCCTGTCGCGTACCCCGAAACAACTGGAACCTTCCAGAGAGGCTTCCGTTAGTACGTATTCTTGCTGAGGGGCAATGATATAACATACGGAGCCATTTCGCGAAACCCGGGCCAAACCCGAATCGCGAGAGCACCTCCCATAAGTAGCCCCACTCGACGGAGTCGAAAGCCTTCTCCGTGTCGAGTGAGGCCACCATTCCATTAGTTGCCTCGTCCGCCCTATCTATGTGGGTATGGAGACGCCTAATATTAAAGTCCGTACCTCTCCCGGGCATGAAGCCCGTTTGATCCCTGTGGATTAGGGCAGTAATTACCAGGTTAAGCCTATTGGCCAGTACTTTAGCCAATACTTTTGCGTCCACATTCAGAAGGGATATAGGGCGGTACAAGGAGCACAACGTGGGGTCCTTCCCTGGCTTGGGGATCACCACTATGATCGCTTCGCTCATAGTGTCCGGGAGTTTTCCGAGGCGCGTCGATGCAGAGAAGAGGGCCTGAAGTTTATCGACTAGCTCCGCAGCATATTGTTTATAAAACTCCACAGGGACGCCATCGGGTCCCGGAGTTTTCCCTGTCTGCATTGATTTAAGGGCCTGTAATATCTCTAAGGACGTGATTGGGGCATCAAGCTTGTCACGATATGTTACAGTGAGGGTCGGGATGTCAATGTCATCTAGGTATGCTACCAGATCCTCCCCTCTATAGTCCACCCTGGACCCATAGAGGGATTCGTAGTACTCCGCAAAACAGCGGTTGATTCCTTCCGGGGTATGAATCAACTGTCCCGAGGGGTCCCTAATATGTGAGATGCTCATTCCGCCTGCCTGTTCCCTGGAAAGCCAGGCCAACAGGCGACCCGATCGCTCTCCCTGCTCAAAAATCCGTTGGGATTGAGCCAGCATTTTCTTCTGGGTAAGAGAGGTACGGAGACGAACCACCTCTTTCGTCATAAGTTGTAGATGCGAATAGTGCGCAGGGTCCCGGGTATGAACAAAAAGAGCCTCCGCACTACTCGCCTCCCTTTCAGCCTTAATCAAGTCTGCCCTGCGCTCCCGTCGGACTCTGGCAATGATGGTCTGGTAATGTCCCCTCGTCGTGGCTTTAAAGGCATCCCACACAACTACGGGGTCAGCCGAGCCCTCGTTTACAGCCCAAAAATCTAGCATTTCTGTTCTAAATTGGGAGTCTACTGCAGTGTCTGAAATCCAAAATCTGGAGAGCCTCCATATCCTTTATACTGAGCCAAGGGAAAGGTCCAATGACAACAACAAGGGTGCGTGGTCGGAAATTCCCCTAGGCAATATTTGTATATCTGTGACCCGTGGAAGGACCTGAGCCCCTGCGAAGACCAAGTCTATGCGGGAGAACGTTCTATGAGAGGCTGAGTGGCATGTGTATGCCCTGGTCTGGGGGTGACGCCACCTCCAGACATCAGTCAGACCAAACGTATCCGCCCACTCAGCCAACCCAGGACAGTGGTGTCCCGCAGGAGTTAGTCTATCCAAGTCCAGGTTAGGGACCAGGTTAAAATCACCCAATATAACATTATTGTCCGATGCGAAGTCGGCCATCTTGCTAGCGATCTGATTGAGCACCAGCAAGGAGGCCGGAGGAGGCAGATATAAGCCCACAATGGTCCACGTTAGAGTGTATATTTTAGCGTGAATAATTACATACCGACCATCAGGGTCCAGTGCCAAGTCCAAGAGCCGGAATGGGAGTGTCTTCAATACCAGTATAGTAACACCTCTAGAAAATGAGGAGTGCGTAGAGTGGTAGTGATGTCCCACCCATGGTTTTTTAAGGGCCAGAACCCTGCGTCCTGTTAGGTGTGTCTCCTGGAGTACACATATATGTGGGTTATAGGTTTTAATGAATTGGAACACCAGGGAACGCTTGACCGGAGAGTTCAGTCCCCTGGTGTTCCAGGAGATGATGTTAAGGGAGGACATGACCACTGGAAATATGGAGAGTATTAGGGTCAATAGAATTCACGGCTCTCGGACCGGACCCCGCCCCCCGAAGCGGACACATCTGTAAACAGTGCAATGCTGATGAGTCAATT
Source organism: Lithobates clamitans (assembly GCA_037952925.1). Lineage (NCBI taxonomy): Eukaryota > Metazoa > Chordata > Amphibia > Anura > Ranidae > Lithobates > Lithobates clamitans. Next base: position 4,458,017 of record JBBGZY010000168.1, on the reverse strand, counting down.
TTTTTTGTACAAATATCAAACAAAAACAAAACCAAATTAACAACAGGTAACGGATTCCAAAATTTAAAGTAGATGAAATTAGCCCCATTAGGGGAACTTACCCCACCCCCCACCCCACCCAACCTCCCAGAACTGAGGCAGGTTTCGATCCCTAACTTATACAGCTCGCCGGCTGCAACAGGGGGTCCGTGGAAGAGGCAACTCACCCCCCCCCGAGACTTCACACGGGGGGGAAAGTAGTAGTTCAAGCGTCTTGTGTATGTGAAAGCTCCGCTTGTGATACAGCAGGCTGTGGGGGCGTAAAAAAAAAAAAAACCCAAAGGGAAGTAGCCATAATGCGACCCCACAGTAAATTCGATCCATCTTTTAGGTGGAGATACCGAACCGGAAGTCCAGCATTCCTCAAGGAAACAAGCATATGTAGAAGAAGATTTATACTTCAACAATCTCCTGACCAAGTTCTTTGGCAGGGGCACTATCTTAGAATTTCCCTGGTAGGGATCATCCCCCCACCAGTCCGTACACACCATGGAACGAACTGGGCATAACTTATGCAACATAATAAGTCATCCATGTGGAAGTTCGTGTGGTAACGGAGACCTGAGCCCAGGTTATGGTGAGTAAACAACAAAAGGGGGCATATTCCAGGTGGATCATCAGCGAATCTGTGGTAGCGAGTCCAGCCAGGCAGAAGCCTCTCTCGGATTGGTAAAGAAGCGGGTTGTCTCGCCGTCCTGGACTCTCAGACGGGCAGGGAAGAGCACACTGTAGCGAATGCTGCGTGATCGTAGAGCCGCTTTGACTTGGTCAAAAGATTTCCTGAGCTTCTGGGTCTCCACAGAATAGTCGGGGAAGATCATCAACTTCGTGTTCTGGAATCTGAGTTCCCCTACGTTTCTAGATGCACGGAGGACTTCATCTCTGTCTCTGAAATTAAGGAGACGGAGGATGAAGGTGCGAGGGGGGGATCCAGGAGGCCCAGGCTTAGGCGGGATGCGGTGGGCCCTCTTCACCGTGAAGTAAGGTGACCAGCGGGCCTCGGGTAAGAGATCACGAAGCAGACCCTCTATAAAAGGAGGTAGGGTCGCCTCCCTCCACCCCCTCCGGTAATCCGACAATGCGAAGATTATTACGCCGGTTTCTGTTCTCCGCATCCTCGGCTCTGTATTCAAGGGCCTTCACTTTGGTTTGGAGCGTACGGAGTGATGCTCCATGTTCCGCAATGGTATCTTCAGTGGTACTCAATCTCTGCTCCGCCTCAGTGACTCGCGATCGGATTTTATCAATATCTTGGCGAATTAGACCCATATCCAGCTGGACTGCTTCAATCTTAGTTGTTAGCGTGGATTGGCAAGTAGCAATGGCCGCCATAACATCCGCCAGCCAGGGGGGCCGAGAGTCATCTGACTCCATAGTAATTGTCTGTGGAGCCCTTTGGGTGCTAAGTGTATGGAGGACCTCTGGGGGGGGACAGCCGAGCGCCGGAGGGGAGTCCGGTTGTGGTGGGAAGGTTAACTTTTTACCCCCTTTGTTATATTTTGCGCTGGAGTTCCTGCGCCTCATTCAGATAACAGTGGCCCAGATCTGGGCGATTATCAGCAGCTGTGTGTGGGAACCTGTCCGCAGAGTGAGGGGTGTTCAGGCAGCAAATAGGGCAAAGTGAGTGTCCCCTTTAATAGTACTCCCCCTCACCTGCAAATATATGATGCAGGAGAAGACTAGTTTAGGCCCACACTGAGCCACAAGGATTTTCAGCCCATCCACCTCTCTACACAGCCTGGGTGGGAAGGATGTGGGTTCTCTGTGCTCTCCTGCTGCTATCAGGCAGTCCTCCCTAGCTGTCCCAGGGTCTCCTCAAAATAGGTCACACTGACAGGCCGGAGCTCCAGGAGAGGCCGCGGCCTAGCAAAACGTGGGGAAAGGGAGAGGCAGCAGGGCCTGATCACTGGGTCTCTACCTTGTAGAAGCAGCTCACCCCCTTCCATCCAGCGTCTGCGGCGTCCGATGAAGCCCGGGAGCGAGTCCGACCGCGCTAGAGGCCTCCGGTCCGCCGCTCGGGCCGGCAGGAAAGGCCGCGGCTTCGGCCTAGTCGCCCGTGTTAGGCCGGGAGCCGATTTCGGGCCAGGAAACAAAAAAATTCCCCCACTCTCCAGTCGATAGGGATTCCCTGGGTCTCCCCCAGCTAGCAGGGATGCGATTGCTGAGGTTTAAAGGCCGATGGATCCGGATTTAACAGACGGAGCGGCGGAGCTCTCAAAAGAACCAACCGCTCACAGCGCCATCTTGGCCACGCCCCCGTGCATTTATTTTTACATGTGCCTGCAGAGCATTGCACCCACCATCAGTGTCTATTTTGGGTGGAGTAAACTTCAAATTGTGTTACGGATTCTTGTTTGTTTGCACTTTACATGTTATGCACTTTGCCCACGTTCACAATCGGGCCGATTTGGCATGCAATTTGACATGTCAAATTCGCGGCTATTGTGTCAATAGCACCGACCGACTCCGTGCGACGCCGACTTTGCTGCACTGCACCGATTGCCAAAAGTATTTCCTGCACTACTTTCGGCACCTTTGGGGAAGATTTCAATAGACATCTGTGCATGTACCCACCTAGATGTCTCTGAAATCGCTCTTGAAGTCGGACTGACATGCGGTTATAAAATCGTGCAAGTTCAGCTGAACTCGCACAATTTGTAATCCGCAGTCAGTGTGAACCAAAGCTCAATGTCTTGGAGCACTTTATTGATATTCATATAAAATTTTCATATTTAGTGTTTTTTATTTACTGTTTACGATTTATTTATTCTATTGTATTTTATGGATTGATCCTCAGAGATATTTGTGGTTTGCCTTGCATTTTATGTTTAGTAGCACAAGAGAATTGAATACCAAAAATTTGATCCATATCATTTGTATTAGCGCTGCCTTCTCCCATTACCTATGCTCCGATAGCGTATTTACACATTAAGAGGTAGCTGCTTGTAACTATGATAAAGTGGCTTTTGGTGCAGGTGTGCTTGTAATACGATCTTGTACACACTGCCTGCAGCTCTGTTGCCTGTACCTGTCCATGGGCTCTCTGTTACAGTGCTGTAGGCAGTGTGAATGGACGAGTGTGCTGATCAGCCTGCTCGCGGTCCATTGAGAGCTACAAGCCATCTGCCGCAGCAACAGACAGGACTTGTAGTTTTCCCATACAGTTTCCTGTGAATGAGATGCAGCTGTGCGGCAGAGCCCTCACCTTTTCAAAATGTGACAGCAGGTGTGGGGAGAGAATCCCCCATTGACATGGGGAGGATGGGATTAGGGGATGCGGGAGGACAGGCCTGGAGCATGTTACACCCTCAAATAAAGGGTAGTTTCACCTTTTTGGAGCATGTTACACCTTAACTACTTTAGGACCAGGCTTTTCTGGCACTTTTTACTTATAACCCCCCCAAACATTACTTTTATTTTTTAGCAGAGACCCTAGGGAAAAAAAATGTTGATCATTGCAATTTTTATTTGTGCAGTGGTTTTTCAAACTCATTTTTTTGGGAAAAAATACACTTTAATTAAAAAACAAAAAACAATATATACCCCAATTTTTTTGTAAAATGTGAAAGGATGATATACTGGGGGGGTTATGGCTGACAGCTTCAACCATATCTTCGGTAAACCACTTCAAAGCCAGACTCCGAGCAACTCAAAAATTTATTCCTTAGGTTAATAGCTCATTTTGTCTAGAGGAGAGGAAAAACAGTTTTACTTACTTGATCCACTCTGGTGGTGGACTATCCTTCTGCATCATCGGGTCCAATGAATAGCTCTGGACCCAGCTTTGGTCTTGATGACATCAGGACCCTAGACCACAGCAGCGTAGGGGAGAAGAAGGTCTGGATTACCCCCCCCCCTTCTAATCACAGGTCTAATCCCTGGACCGCAGCTGTGAAAGCTTGATGAATATCCACTTTCGATCTCTTCATCCATCTTTTCTGAATTGACTTGAATTACTTATTTTTGTGTTGGCTGAGATGCTAAAGAAGTATCATATAAAGGAGGATGCAATAAAGAGCAATAATTAGCCTTTGTGCACAGATACTATCAGATGGGACAGAAAAAGAAGAGAGATGGTTTAAACGTAAAGTAACCCTGTCATTAGATTAAATTTAATTTCTAATTCTACCAACAGTACAGCTAAAGTACCATTTTCAGCTTACCCCACTTTTCCTGGAGTGCATTTTCATCTAAATGGGGGGGGGGGGGGGGGGATGTAGAATATTGCCACTTATCAGTCCTTAGGATGTGGTAGCTACATTCGTTTTATTTTTTCCAGGATTTTTCTTTTATCTTCATCTGATGTTCCTTCCAGGAACACACTTACTGTCCCAGGTGGACAATGCTCACGCAATGTACTGTATAAATGACGGATCAGCATTACCATTCTAGGTTGTTGATTCCTCTTTTGACAACAGAACACCTCCAACTATACTCATCTCCATAACAGAAGGGAGTAGTATTCTGTAGTACAGCATGGCATAACTGATAACACGGTTTGATTTTTCTATGCTGTGAAGACAGCATTGTCAGCTCACTACAGAAAGTTAGGGGCTTACTGGATTTATGGCAGAATATAGTACAGATATACTATTGAAAGCTTTTGTTAACAGAAAGGAAAAGCAAGAGTGTAAATGGGCAGGGCAATAACTTCTCGGCAGGATGTGGAAACCTTGCAAAAAGATCTGAACAAATTAATGGGGCGGGCAACTACATGGCAAATGAGGTTTAATGTAGAAAAATGTAAAATATATTTTTTCCCACCAAAATGCATTGAATGCAATCTATACACTGGGGGGAGAACCTCTGGGGGGGTATAGGATAGAAAAGGACCTGGGGGCCCTAGTAGATGAAAGGCTCAGCAATGCCAAGCTGCTGCTAACAAAGCAAACAGAATATCGGCATGCATTAAAAAGGGGATCAACTCCAGAGATAAAACGATAATTCTCCCGCTCTACAAGACTCTGGTCTGGCTGCACCTAGAGTATGCTGTCCAGTTCTGGGCACCAGTCCTCAGGAAGGATGTACTGGAAATGGAGCGAGTACAAAGAAGGGCAACTAAGCTAATAAAGGGTCTGGAGGGTCTTAGTTATGAGGAAAGGTTGCGAGCACTGAACTTATTCTCTCTGGAGAAGAGACGCTTGAGAGGGGATATGATTTCAATTTATAAATACCTTAACAAGACACGTGGCCACTCATTAAAATTAGAAGAAAAGAGGTTTAACCTTAAACTACGTAGAGGGTTCTTTACTCTAAGAGCGGCAAGATTGGGGAAATCCCTTCCACAGGCGGTGGTTTCAAGGGGGGGACATCAATCATTTCAAAAAACTAATAGATAAGCACCTGAAGGACCACAACATACAGGGATATACAATGTAATACTGACATATAATCACACACATAGGTTGGACTTGTGTCTTTTTTCAACCTTATGTATGTTTATGTAACTATGTCAATAAGAAAAGTTTATTATTAGGCTTTACGTATATTTTGAAACTTTCTTTTTTTTTTTCAAATAAAAAATCTCCAAACTTTCACAGGAATCTGACAGTTACAATGACAGTGTTAGATCCCTGCCACTACATCACATGCTTGTCGGTGTGTGGCTCACAGCATTGCCTGGAGCGTTCGAGACTGATACCAGCAGCAGCCACTACCAATTTGTCGGTATTTGTAAAACCTTGGTTAAAGCGGCAGTAAACTCTGACAATGTGACAACATTTCAGCAATATATTAATCTAATTGTTTGCAATCAAAACGCCACAAATAGTATGCTCCAAAAATGTTCTTGCAGTAATAAAGAATATGTAAATGCTCCAGCTTGTTCATCGTCGCTGCAATTACAACAAGGACTAACAAGGAAGTGATGTAGCAGAAGGTGGCTGGTGCGGCAGCCAGATGCTGTTGGAACTGCACAATCAGGGATCCCACACTCCCAGAATAAGTTGAAGATCAAACAGAGGCTAAGATGGCAAGTTCCTTGGCTGAAAAGGATAGGAGGGTTTAGTTCAGCTTTAATTTTATTTGGAACTTACTATGGTAGGCATTTAATTGTTAAAGTGTCAATTTAGGTAAATAGGAAAATCCCCCTGAGGAAGACACGTGATTCCTGTGTCGAACACACGTAGGGGAGGGGCCAGGATGGAGCGAGAGATAGTGTATCTGCCAGAGATGAGATGCATACCATACTCCTTTATCGGTTTATTGATCGTACGCTTTGATTAGAGCGGTGCACTGACACACCTTAAGATTGCGAGTACCCCCATTTGGGAAGTATATTTATTCATTGATTTAATACATTTTAAATCGATATCACACCATTGAGCTTTTTTTCTCATATATCTTTGGATATCGCATTGGAGCCTGAGATCCAGTGATCTGCACTGAGCCCTGGGGTGGTTCAAAGGCGTGATTTGACTTCGTGTAGCAGCTGAGTCACACGCTCTGAGGTGAGCATATTACCTGGGGGCCACTGGATTGCACCAAAGCGTGGTTTGCGGCACAAAGAAAGTTATGTGCATGCTGGAAAATAACATAATTGGACACTGAGCATAATGCGCTTTTTGATATCGATTTACAGGATTTCACAAATCACCTATATTATTGTTTCAATAGGGACTGTTTTTTCACGTGTGTTGTGTGGCACTAAGCACTTTTTGAAATGATTTATTCATATTTTCATATATGCACTTTAGCATGCTTGTTTGATTAGATCATGCATATTGCACTTTAAGGTGCTTGTATACATTAACTTTGTTTACATTTTAATATTTAGAAATTTTTTGAATATCATTACCATTTTTTATTTTTATTCATTACTTTTATGTCTCACCCAGTGGGGGTACTTTTTACATATATGCATTTAGGTTTTTATGCGTTTATGAACACACACATATTTTGATATATTGATTAGCACAATATAGCACACTCTAGCGCAGCGTATTTTCTTTTGTGTCAATTTAGGTAGCCAGCCTATTTATTCCAAAAGCTGGACGAGCGGCCCCTACTTTCTCTGGGGACAGGCAGCATCCATGATCCCGCCTGAGAAGGAAGAAGGCCAAAAGATGGAGCCTATTGCTGATGGGGTCCAGAAGGGGGACTTCCCTCTCCAGCCACCTAATGACCCTTCCATTCAGCTGTGGCAGTCAAAAAGATTCCACCCAAAACTAGGAAAATTTAGAAAAGGGTGTGAAGAAAGAAGTGGCTGCACACCGAAGTAACAAAAGTCCTTTTATTCCTCTTCCATAAAATAAGGGATAGCACACCACAGGATAGTAGCAAGTACATCGGGTAGACGGTTTTCACACAGTTCCATTGTGCTTATTTATTAAGTATGTGTCTACCCGATGTACTTGCTACTATCCTGTGGTGTGTGAGCCCTTATTTTATGGAAGAGGTATAAACGGACTTTTGTTTCTTCCGTGTGCAGCCACTTCTTTCTTCACGTTAATTGCACGGCAGGCGAGCCGAGGCTTGCACCCGAGGGAGGAGTCCTCTTCCCAGCTCACCAGGATTCTCTCCTGGAGCGATGTTTCTCTTGTCTCCATTGTATACAGAAAAGGGCGATTGACTTTAGTAGTGCCAGTCCATGAACCTACAGGGATCGCTTCTGCCTCCATGAAAATCTGGATCTTTAAAAAAGAACTTTAGTCAGAAAATTAAGTCCTGCGTTCTCTCTTCAGGTTGGCCCCTTTTGCAGGTATAGCTATGTAAAACATTAGAAATAAGTGCCTATACTGTTTAAAATCTAGTAATACACTTTCTCACCTTTTCTGAAAACTAGAGGCACTAGAAGTCAGTCTGCTGACAGCCTAAAGATTTACTCCTGTTCAGGAGCTCTGGGCTTCAGCAAAAGGGTGGCCTCTGTCAAGAAGTAACAGGAACCATTTACAGCACACGTTAATTTTGGTAGCATACTTATTAATGTGCAATGTATGTTCCTTGCTAAAGAACATTACCGTATTTATTGGCGTATAACACGCACTTTTTTCCCCTTAAAATCATGGGAAAATCGTGGGTGCGTGTTATACGCCGATCTCCGCTAATTGCGATTTATCGGAGCGATCCCCGCGATCGCAGCCGACATTCACATAGCGTGTAGTTTTAAATATGGCGCCACGGAGTTCGGAGGGACTCGGCGGAGCTGAACGAGCGCTGCCGAAATCACAGTGACAGGGCAGAGCCGAGGTACACATAGTCGAGTGTTCTCGGCTCTTTCCGGCGCCGCTCACAGTCCTGCCCATGGACCTGTGTTATGTCCATCATAGGGCGGGACTGTGAGCCGAGAACACTCGACTATGTGCATCTCGGCGGCGCTCGTTCAGCTCCGCCGAGTCCCTCCGAACTCCGCGGCGCCATATTTAAAACTACATGCTATGTGTATGTCGGCGGCGATCTGTCCAAGCATGGACACTGGGGGCAAGGCTGCACTGACCACTGGGGCAAGGCTGCACTGAACACTGGGGCAAGGCTGCACTGAACACTGGGGCAAGGCTGCACTGAACACTGGGGCAAGGCTGCACTGAACACTGGGGCAAGGCTGCACTGACAAGGCTGCACTGGGGCAAAGCTGCACTGACAAGGCTGCACTGGGGTAAAGCTGCACTGACAAGGCTGCAATGCACACTGGGTCAAGGCTGCACTGACACTGAAAAGGCTGCAATGACACTAACAAGGCTGCAGATGAACACTGATGAGGCTGCATTGATGGGCATTTTAATGTAAGTTTTTTTTCCTTAAACTTCCCTCCTAAAAGTTTTTTTCCTTAAAATTCCCTCCTAAACTTGGGGTGCCTGTTATACGCCGACACGTGTTAGACGCCGATAAATACGGTATTTTTTTTTATAAAGTTGTTATGAGTAAAGTTCTGCTTTAAGTGAGGTACACAGAAAGGGGCAGGATATTTTAAATGCACAAGCCTAGGGACCTTTAAGAAATGTTCCTGCCCTAATGAAAATGAAAGAAAGAATTGAGAGGTAAAGGGAGTGTTCTTTAAAATCTTCCTGTCTGTTAAACGAGAAGGAACAATTTTTGGGCAGGATTGCTATGGAAGTAGAAATTGGAAGGTAGTACTTTATCTCTAATGTTTAAAGGAATACAAATAAAATGTTTGGTATGGCAGCACGTTTCCTATTTATTTGGGCTGCAGTTCTGCTTTATCTCTTCCATAATTCCAAATGTATGTTATATGCATGGGTTATAACATACAGCTTTTAAACCAGTGTACATATTCTTAAAAAAAACCAAAACAAGATCCTATATAAGTAACCTTTTTATACAGTTCCTAAACAGAATACAAAAGTTGAAATAAGACATTGATCATTATTATGAAAGTAGACTTTAAAGAACACTTCTGTTCCGTACAGTAAGGCACCTCAAAATTCAAATTTAGGGTCTGAAAGTAGTGCACATTCCTACTAATATTAAAGCTTTGTTGCCATACATAGGAAAGCCATATCCAAGTGATTTTACATTCCAATAATCAATACAGTACACTTACATTTAAAAGAGACTATCTAGCAGTTAACCCTAACTTGCATTATTTCATAAGCTCGTAGCTGCATTTAAAAAGAAAAGGAAATTGTCACAAAGCAAGACACCTGTGTGAATCATGTACCGCATTACTGATCCTAATGCCTAGTATACACAATGAGAAAAACGGACGAAAAATACCACGTTTGGAGCAGACGTCCGATAATCTGATTATTAGTACACAGCTTTCGAGAGGCGATCAAGAGAATTCATGTGAAATTATCCGAATGGACAAGCACAAAAGTTTTTCATTGCATCGCATGCTCGGAAAGGAAAGAATACAATACATTAAATCACTTCCGAAGTTGTATTCTGTCGTACAAAAATTTTCGGAACTTTAGTAACCTATTGGTTTTGGATACGAGACTAGCATGCAATTTAAAAAAAAAAAAAAAAAACGGACGCTCATTCGTCCGATATGCTTATCGTGTGTACCAGACATTAGGCAGCCGTGTTGTAAATCTCTTAAGCTTCAATGCATCATATACAGTAGGCAGAATAACTTTGGAAATAGCTGCTTGCATTCACAGCCCGATCTCACAGATGCTTTTCTTCACATATATCCATCACTTCTTATGATGTCAGAGATTTCCCAGCTTTTCAGAAAATCTTTGTGCAACAGGACTGCCCTAAATGAGTAAAGAGAAAAAAAGTCCTTCACCATTCCAACACCATCTGTCAAGTTGCATATCACTTGCAGGTTATGTCCCTTTCTTGGCCAGATGCCCCCAGTGCTTTCTCTAGCAAAGTGGAAAACCTTCAGAACATAAGTGCATAGAATATTAGTAGTGCAAACAATAAAAAATAAATCTATTTTTAATGTGCATCACTGTTCTGTTCAATAAATCATGTAAAAAAATAAAGTTTGTATAGTTTTATTTCATTCCCGGTCAAGAATTATAGAAATGTTATAGCAGCTGCGGCTCTTCTCCTTCAAAAGACCCTCTAAGTGTTGAAAACATTCCAACATGTGTTACCATGTTGGGTTCCAGTGCCCAAGCCCGTTCCCCCCTTCTCCAGAGCTCTTGGTACAGGGCGATATCTTTGGCATAACCTGGCTCACACACCATTTCCTTCAAGTAGGACAGAGTCCTTCGAGCAGATGCCTCTGAGAACAGCATAGCCGGCGTGCAGCACTCTGTAACAGGCACAACATTGTAAAGGGCTGGGGAAATCCTCCGCAGTTCCAGCAGGTAGTGGCGTCCTGCCAGCTCCGCCAGCATCATGGCATAAACAGTAAATGCCACAAACACCCACCAGCTAAACTGCTGCTGGCGAAAGGTAAGTGTATACACCCAGGTAAGGACCAGTCCTGCTAGCCCTCCTAGGCCAACCCATTCCAAAATTCGCATGGGCTCTGGGTTGATGTAACCCTGAAGTCTTTCTGGGTGGTAGAATTTTACATACAGGCCACCCCCTAGTGGCTCCTGAAGAAAGCGTACCTGCACTAAATGGAAGAATGCATTAAAAATATCATTTAAAGGAACCGCATCATCCTCAACGAGTAACACATATTCTGGGTTGTAGACCTCCAATGTGTGGGAAAGGCAAAAAGCATAGTCCTGTTTCTCCTGTTCAAATCGATTTGGGGCTTCACTCACATGCTCGGTCCAACGCCGCGCCACCATTGGCAACAGGTGGGAGAGGAGGCAGGCATCAGAGTGCACCTCAGGAAATGAATCAACGTTACAAATTAAAATCTGAAATGTGGAGCAGTCTTGGCCACACTCGGCCATCCGGTCAAGAAAACCACGTGTTACCTGAAGGAGGTAATGATATTCGGAACGGCGTCTTGTTGTAATTATGGTGACAACCAAACTGGTGGTGCCTCTGACACGTGATGGGCGATGGCTCCCAGCTGCTCTGTGGACACAGGGCACAGATGTATTGGGAGAAACTGTGCTGGATGTAGACACAATTTGATGGAAATGTTGCAAGGCATTAGAACCATCCTGCAGGCTTTTATGTAGGAACTCGCGACTCATACGTCTGAGGTTCAGTTGTCGTGAAAACAAAGGAGAGTAGAGGAGGTCGCGGAAACAGATAGGGGCAAGAAGTAGAGTGAGCACAATGAGGACCAAGAAACGAAAGCAAAAAGACCTGAAAATGACTGACCGACGCATGACTGATGAACGACACTTCTCTCTCACTCCATCAAATTCCCCTCTTCCTTTTTATCATGTTCCAGCTTGCATCTCCTTTCTGCTAAAAACTGTAGGCCCGTAAAATGATCATCTTTTACTAATCCCAGGCTTGTGTTTTCCTGGAGATTGCCACAGCATCCCACGGCCAAGCCTCTGGAGCATTCTGCAATATAAATCACAAAAATCAACATACAGAATACTGCAACAATATTTATCAGCTTAACAAATTGTGAACATAAATCTTTGGCAACAGTTTCAAAGAGTTGCTGTTGCTTGAGGCTGGGTTCACTGCGGATTCGACTTTGCCCTCCGACTTCATTAAATGGGACTTGACAATACCAGGCCCTTGGTATGAATATTTAGGGGAAACCCCACGCCATACAAAAAAAACAAAACAAAACAAAACAAAACAAAAGAACAAAATACAGCATAGGGTTCCCCCTCAAAGAATATACAAGACCTTACAGTCTGGTATGGATTTTAAGGGGAATCCCCACACCAAAAAAAAAAACAAAACGCCGTGGTCCCCCAAAATCCATACCAGACCCTTATCTGAGCACGCAGCCCGGCAGGACAGGAAAGGAGGTGGGGACGAGCGAGTGCCCCCTCCTGGACCATATCAGGTTACACGCCCTCAAATTGGAAGGAGAAGAGACACCAGAGCTGTTTTAATAAATTAGTTTGTCAAAAACCTGTGTGCTGTTTTTATTTTTGACACTTTTTTTTAGGTGAATGGGTAGGGGTAGATAACGATAAGCCCCTTGCCCGCAGACCCCAACAACCACCAGCCAGAGTTGTCAGGAAGAGGCCCTTGCCCCCATCAACATGGGGACAAGGTCCTTTGGGGTGGGGGGGGGGTGCAGGGCCCTGACATTCACCTATGTCTGAGGCAGAGAGACAGCTTCAGACAAACACGGCTAAAGCATTGTACAAAGAGATATCTTCCCTCTTCCATCCTCCGAGAGCACAGGACTGCTTTCTCCCCTTAGGACGTACACAGGCTGCAACCTTTCCTCCACCCAACCCGTGAGACAGGTCCACTCCACCCCACAGTCTCACATCAACAATTCAAAGGAGAACACACATACCGTCAACATACCACATAGAACGTTTGAATGTGGACTGGTATGGAACTCAGAAAAGCTAACTATCCATCACAGGCTACACCTCCCAACTAGCCATTCCTCTTTATATACACATGTTGGCCTACCGGCCTATACAGACTGTGCCCTGGTTCTAAAGGCTCCGATGAAGAGGTTATCCTCGAAACGCGTCAGCCGATTTTAGACACTCCCCTTAACATGGGCTTGTGTTACTTTTAACCTATTTTTAATTTTTATGTTTTGCATAATTTGTTACCGGTTTGCACGATACGTAGTATTGGTATTATCTATTTGTTTTTATTTCATTACATATGAATAAATTATACACATTTTGATGTGAGCAATTGATCACGCGCCCTCCATCCACCCTTCTCCATATAGTCTTACTCTGACCACCCCGGAGTCAGTTTGGGCAGCGGGACACGCAACACCATCTCTTTCAGTTCCTCTACAGCTTACAATACTACCATTCCAAACCTAATACACCCTCACAAGCGCAGGCGTAATCTTTCCTTGTCCACATTTTGGGGTGCAGGGCCCCCCTGCCCCAAAGCACCCACCCCCATGTTGAGAGCATGTTGCCTGGCGTAGGTTTAGAAAGGGGGGGTGCTCGCTCGACCCCACCCCCTTTCCTGACCTACCGGGCTGCATGCTCGGATAAGTGTCTGGTATGGATCTTGGGGGATCCCGTGTCGTTTTTTTGGTGTGGAGGGGGAACCCCATGCATGCCAAAGTCGGATCAGTTAAGACGACGATCCGACTTTGATCCGACAATAATGTTATTCAATAGGATCAAAGTCAGACAAAAGTAGTGCAAGAACCTTTTTCAAAGTCGGATCAGTTCAGACGGCTCTCATAGGGAACCATTGATTTTTACACATCATGCGACATGTGCTCCCAATATTGGAGCATTTGTCGTACCAGTCTGAACCCAGCCTGAAAGGCTAAACATGAGAAAATCATTTTATTCACCCATCCACACTAACAAGGGGAAGGGTGAATCGCCACTGCTGACTATTGGAGGCTTTTTGCCAAGAGGAATGGGCAGCTTTACCATGGGCAATTTATTTATTTTGTTTTTTTATACTAGTAATGGCAGCGAACAGCGACTTATAGCGGGACTGCAATACTGTGACGAACATTCTGACACAAACACAGTGGTCAGTACCAAAAAATATGCACTGTGACTGTACTGACACTCTAATGACACTGGCTGGGAAGGGGTTAACATCAGGGCCGATCAAAGGGCTAACTGTGTGCCTAGCCAGTGTTTGTGTACTATGTGGTAGGTGCTTTTAGTAGGGGAAGTCATGGCTCTTGTATCCTTGCTTTGCAAGAACACAGGAGCCATGCCTTCCCATCTAACCGAACAGCAATCTGCCTTGTTTACATAGCACTGTTAATGAGTGACGCGGCCAGGCAGGCAGAGCCTTGCTCAGCTACGTTTTTTTAAATTGTGGCAACTACGGGGAGGGGGGAGAAGATTCCTGCTAGCTGTCAGATCGGGGAATCAGGGGCGTGCGGGGGCCGGTCCGTTTGGAACATGTTACACCCTGAATATGGGTGTAACATGTTACGAAAGGTGAACTTATCCTTTAAAACGGTTCTTCAGTTTTTAAACAAAAACAAAAGTTAAAAAGTTAGCAGCTCCAAATACTGTAGCTGCTGACTTTTAGTAAAAGGACACTTACCTGTCCTGGTATCCAGCGCTGTCCTCACCTGGGCCAGTTCTTCACCAGTCTTTGGATCTCTGGGGCTGGAATATTTACTAAGTACAAAAGTGGGAGTGGATGGGGGGGGGAGGTGTTAAAGTGGAACTTCCCTTTTAGGGTGAGACATCGGCTAGGGAAGAATGTTACTGAACATTTTACATCACCGGGCAGCACTCAGATACTTTGTTCATGAATACGATTGCATTTCAATCGATCAGATCAGCCATTCTCAGCAATTCCTCCAGAGGCTGCTAGGGGTTCCTTGAGTTGTGGGAAAATTACCTCCCATCTGATGGTGCCAAGAGAGTCAGCAGCAGGAAACCAATGATGTTCTTTTTTGTGGTTTGGAAGGGTGGCATTCTACTTTAAGGGGGGCATTTTTTCCACTACCAATGTAAGGGCCACTCTTCCCACTGACCCCTAAAGAATTTGTTTTAGCAGGAGTTCCCCGAGATCTGAAAAATATTTCAAGGGTTTAGAAATGTTGGACCAAATGATGAAATTACATGGTGGAAACAGAAATGCGATTGACGAATTCCCATCCCCGGGCATCATTGATACGGCCTCGAGAGCAAGTGGTTATACCAGGATCATGGCTGCAGCTATGATCCCGATATGGTTTATTAGCACTGGCAATTGACCTTCAGGCAAAAGTGATCAGAACAGCTCTACAGCTGCATGCCGCCACCCTTCCCAGGGAGTCCGGGACCAATGCAACTGGTCAGGTCGGCTGCCCACAGATAAGATGAAGGAACATCTGTTCCCCCATCATTTCTTCGATGAAGGAAGACCCAAGCGTCTAAGATTTCATCATTTCAGTGCGGTGTTTCCCTGGACAGTAAAGCCTGGGAAGCACCCGGTCAAACAGATCTCTGTTTATTCAGATGCTTTAGAAGGCAGGAAGAGGGATCAGGGGTCTAATAGACCCCTCATCTCTCAATGAAGAGTGCCTGTCACCGTGCAAAGCTTTCACAAGGGGTGGTGTTCACCCCTTGTGATAGCAGTATAGTTAAAGTTAACAAAAAAAAATTTATTTAAAATAAAAAAAGGCCAGAAACACATCATCATCCACTGGCAGAAATGACGTCTGGGTGCCATCTTGGAACACCCCCACCATCCAAGGTGTATAGAGAGGCAGCGCTTAACAAGTAGATCGCTCAACCCAAAGAAGCATCACCCCCCGCCACAGGAAGTGACCATCGGGCACCATCTTGGCACACCCCAGATGCTTAGGAGTCCCAGAGTCAGCAGTTTCGATCAGAGAAACCTCTAACCACTGGACACCACTCTTGCCATCAAAAGCAATTGCCCCCAACATAAATCAATCTGATACCAGTTAGTGGAGCCTGAAAACATGCGGGTCCCCAATCGTAAAAAAAAAAAGCCCCATCACCATCTTGGGACCCCAGCACGTGGATCGCCACCAAGGCATCCATGGCCCGGCAAATAAGAGGCTCCTAGAGTTGATCCACACCACAATTGGAGAGTAAGATCCAAGAAAAGATCAGGAAAGCTCTCAAGTAAGGGGGAACCAGAAACCTACCTATAGGCAGGCTAGCTCACCCGGGAGAGGCAGGCAATCACAATTGCCCACCTACAAATAAACAAAAAAAAGGAATGATGTGTCCTCCCGGAGGGTCAGAAACACCATAACAACTGAGGACAAGGTGGTGGGAGGGGCCTTTTAACTAATTATGTGTTTCCTGGAGAGGACAGAGCTGATCTGGAAGATGTTTTGGAAAACAAAAATTTTAAAGCACCCCTGTGCAAATGTGAATGTAGGTCCCACATGCATATGAAAACGATAACTGCACCACACATGTGAGGTATCGCAGTGAACGTCAGAGTGAGAGCAATAATTCCAGTGCCAGAGCTTACGTTCAACTCTAAACTGATAACATATAAAGGCTTTTAAAGAGTTGCTTATAGACAATTTTAGATACCATACTTTCGACATTTCACAGGCGTGCATAAATTTAAATTGTGACATATTTGATATCTATTCACTCGACACAATATCATCGTTTATATTTTACCCAAAAAATTGGGTATTATGTCTGTGTGCACTAAATCTAATTTAAGTGTATATTTTGCTAAAAATTTGCATTTGAAAAATGGATGCATAACTATCCTGCGACAAAAAATGGCAACAGCCACCATTTTATTCTTCAAGGCCTCTGTTTTCAGAAAATATATAATATTTGGGGTTCTCAGCAAACAAATGCAGCTTTTAACATGTGAGAAATGTCAACAGTGCCCTAGTAGGCAAGTGGTTAATTATCAATCTAAATCCACTTCCTCGTGTGCGGCATGTCAATAAATCGGTTGTTGACTAATGGTTGATTATTCCTACTGGAAGAGATGGATTATTGAAAAAAATGTGATTATGTAGGAATGCGTGACTACCATAAGAACAGTGTTTTTTTTAAACCCAGATGGAGTCAACTGGGTTCTTTGTTTTCTACCTTTAGGCTCCGTTCACATCTTGGCGTTCCGAATCGCCGCGATTCGAAATAGCAGCAAATCGTGGGATGCCCGTACGATCCCTGTAACTTCCAATCACGGCACGATTTTGCACGAATCGCGGTAAAAGAAGCTCATGTGCTTCTTTTGGGCGACAGGTGCCCCGTCATTATGTTTGTGCGATTTTACAGCGCTTGTCGCCCGACTAATCGCGGCGTGATCGGGGTGCCATTGGAAGTGACGGGGAACGCACGGATGTCCCCTGCTTTTTGATGCTATTTCGAATCAAGGGCAGAATCGCGGTGATTCCACCCACGATTCAGAATGCCAAGATGTGAACAGAGTCGAAGTCTAGGCTCACACTGATGCAGCTGGTGCGTGTTCATGGGCACATTTGAATAGGCTGCTGTACCTGCGTCTTCTGCAGGGAAAAGTCTCTGACTTTTTTTTTTTTTTAAATGGGGCCGCTGTTGCACCATGCAGTTTCATGCACCTGAAAATGCACCACGTTTTTAGTTGCATGGGGGTGCCATTTAGGATAATTAAGCACCCCGTCTGTGCAAAAGAGCAGCACGTTTTGGCTGTGGGTGCAAGAACATGTGTGGATAACACGCATTCCCGCAATTGGGTGAACCTAACCTAGAGCTGGTTCACAATAGAACATGTATAGTCCTGCGTGTTCTGGTTTGGACAGCTCATTTATTTCAATGGGCTGCCTGACATCCTGGAACACAGAAGTGGTGGAAGCAAAGGCTACTTCTGCAGATCTCATCCCACCAAACTGTGTGGTACCCTGTGGTTTGGTGGCCGCAAGTAAGCTGCATTTGCAAGATGTGTTTGGGATGCCATTAACAAGGGCAGCACGTGCACGGAATGTGCCTTTACCGCATAATGTACCGCTGTGAACCAGCCTTTAGGCTGTATTCACACCTTCATGTTCCAGAAACAGTCGCTTTTGAGCAAGTTCATGGAAACATGCATAAATTGGGCATTGTGCTTGCGGCACCGATATTTTTTAACCACTTGACGACCGCCCACAGTACATTTACATCATTACTTTGACGTTAAATACTGTTGTTGCGGCAGCACTAGCTGCCATAACCTTGGTATTGTTTTGTACTGTGGACGATTCTGTGTCTGATAAAAGTGGTACCATTCGCCACAGGATCACTTTTAGAGGCGCCTGTAAGTGATTGCTTCCATCGGCTCTGGGGTGAGCGCCGCCAGGGACGCGTTCCCGCTGTGATTAGACACAACGGAAGACAATCAGCGGGTCCGGCAGTTGCGATGGCCGCTGTCCACCCGTAAACAAGGCAGACCATCGTTCTGTCAGTGAGGGAGAGAAAGGTCTGTAATTTCTGCTAATCAGGAACACAGATTTGTCTGTTTCTTGAGTCAGTCCATCCCCCCACACATTAACCGGTTTATTACCAGCCGCCGGCACAATGGCTCTCCTGCGCAAATCGCCATAGCTGTATGGCGGGTCGCGCAGGCTCAGTTGTGGGCGGCGCGCACTCGTGCCCACGGGTCGGGAGGACTCGATGTCCTCCAGCGGCCCACGATTGACTTGTACACAGGCAGAATGGGAATTGTAAACAAGGCCTTTCCTCATTCTGACAGGTGACATGACAGAGATCTATTGTTCCCAGTGGTCAGGAACAGTGATCCCTGTCATGTTCCAGTAAGCCCATCCCCCCACAGTTAGAAACACTCATAGGGAACAGTTAACCCCTTGATCACCCCCTAGTGTCAACCCATTCCCTGCCAGTGACATTTATACAGTAATCAATGCCTATTTTTAGCTCTGATCACTGAATAAATGTCACTGGCCCCAAGAAAAGTGTCAAAAGTGTCCAATCTGTCCGTCACAATCCTGATAAAAATTGCTGATCACCGCCATTACTAGTAAAAAAAAAAAAAAAATTATATATATATATATAATTAAAAAAAAAAAAATTCAAATACCTTAAATCTATTCCCTATTTTGTAGACGCCATAATTTTTGCGCAAACCAGAGGCGATCAAATACCACCAAAAGAAAGCTCTATTTGTGGGAAAAAAAAAGGACATCAATTTTGTTTAAGTACAACGACCGCGCAGTTGTCAGTTAAAGCGACGCAGTGCCGAATCGCAAAAAATGCTCTGGTCAGGAAGGGGGTAAAATCTTCCGGGGCTGAAGTAGGAAAGCATAGTTAACCCTTTGATTGCCCCTGATATTAACAAGGGCCCTGGCAGTGTCATTTATACAGTGAGAGTGCATTTTTTTTCAGCACTGATCACTGTATTGGTGTCACTGATCTCCAAAAAGTGTCACTTAAGCCTGGTACACATGATCAGATTGTTGGCCAACAAAGCGTCAAACTTTTGTCCGAAGGGCGTGTGCTAAGAACATGTCTTGCATACAAACGGTACACAATTGTCGGCCAACAAACACGAATGTAGTGACGTACTACGAGGAATTTCAGCACTTGAGCGCCACCCTTTACCGAAACCATATAATAAGTGGTCAAACCTTAAGAGTTTCAGTTTGTATGCAATCAGGCAGGTCCTTACACTACATCTGAAGACAAAAATCTGCAGAAAATCGAATAGTGTGTATGGGGCTCAAAGTGGAGGTTCACACAAAAATTGAACCTCCGCTTTTTGGAACCCTCCCCCCTCCGGTTTCACATTTGGCACCTTTTAGGGGGAGGGGGGGTGGAGATACCGTCCCCCCCACACTGTCTGCTGGGACACACACAGGTCCCAGAGACAGCAGGGACTGTTCTTATTGCGCAGCGCGACTCGCACATGCGCAGTAGGGAACCAGGAAGTGAAGCCGCAAGGCTTCATTTCCCAATTCCCCAAGAGCCCTTTCACACTGGGGCGGTTTGCAGGCGTTATTGCACTAAAAATAGCGCCTGCAAACCAACCTAAAGCTGCCGCTACTGTTTGTTCAGTGTGAAAGCCCGAGGGCTTTCACACTGAAGCGGTGCGTTGGCAGGAGAAAAAAAAAACTCCTGCAAACCGCATCTTTGGAGCGGTGAAGGAGCGGTGTATTCACCGCTCCTGCCCATTGAAATCAATGGGGCAGCGCGGCTATAGCCGCGCTATGCGAGCGGTTTTAAGCCTTTTTTGGCCGCCAGCGGGGGTTAAAACCGCACCGCTAGCGGCCGAATACGGCCGCAAAAACGACAGTAAGGCAGCGCTAAAAATAGCGACGTTTTACCACCGACGCCCCCACCGCCCCAGTGTGAAAGCAGCCTTACAGATGATGGCGGCGGCAGCAGCTGAGAGCCGAGCGACGGTTCGGCCTCGGGTGCCGACATCGATGGACCCTGAGACAGGTAAGTGTCCTTATTTTAAAAGTCAGCAGCTGCAGTAATTGTAGCTGCTGACATTTAATTTTTTTAGTTTTTGTGGGACTCCCTCTTTAAGTGTCAGGATTTGTCTGCCGCAATGTCAAAATCCCACAGAAAAAAAAAAAACACACAAAGAAAAACACGCTGATCACCGCTATTACTAGTAAAAACAATAAAAAGTCCTTTAATCTATCCCATAGTTTGTAGACGTTATAACTTTTGTGCAAAACAATCAATACACATGTATTGGGATTATATATGTATTTTTTTTTTTTACCAAAAATATGTGGCAGAATACAAATTGTCCTAAACTGATAAACAAATTTGATTTTTTAATTTTTTTTTATTGGATGTGTTTTATAGCAGAAAGTAATTTTTTTTTTTTTTTAAACTGTCGGTCTTTTTTTGTTTATAGCGCAAAAAATAAAAACAGCAGAGGTGATGAAATACCACCAAAAGAAATCTCTATTTGTGCAATTGTCGGTTAAATTATGGCAGTCCCAATAACAAAAGCTGCAGGCGCTACTTTGGCGTGTTTGTGGCGCGTATGGCAGCCCGTTAAAGTGCAAAAAGAAGAATAGTTGGCCTTTGGGGCCTTATGGTGTGAACAATTTCCAGTCAGACCTGCCTGTGCTGGAGGCCCTCTTGTACATCACACCCTCAGTCTTGGCTTCTCATTATATTCCTGCTCTCCTGTCTGCAGTATAACCCATCCCTACACCTAATAATTCCCTACACTGTGCCAGGGCACCAATACAATCTCTTACCTCTTGCAGTGACATGCTCTACCCACGTCGTCCCGAGTCTGGGTGTCACCCTTACCTTAATTGAATTCCTGATACTACCTGGGGCTATCCCTTCCTCTACCAACATGGCCGACTGCTCCAGCCCAACCAAGAGGCGGAGCTTCCGCCAGTACTACACGAACTATCCAATAGGGGCGCTCATACGACATCACGCCCGGTCTCGAGAGGAAGTTCTTCTACTCTACGGGGATTATCCAACATGGCCGCAGAGGCTTCAGTGGCGCGCAGCCATTGCAATCAGGCTCCGCTTAGCCCTTTACCAACATGGCGGCGATAGCCCCGCCCAGGCTTTCGCTCGCCGTGACGTCTTTTCCGCCTCCGGAGTGGGCTTTGGTGAGCTGATTGGGGTTTGCAGGTAATTGTAATGTGGTGAATGAAATCCCTGTAGGAGTGGGAGAGGGGATTTGGGATGCCTGTGGTGTTTGAGGTAATGAATAGGGTAGAGGTGGGTGCAAGGCCTGAGCTGGCTTCTCCTCACATTCACCTATACTAGCTGTCAGCTGAGGCTGTGCACATCCCCCGGCCAGAACTGTCTCAGCACGGTAGAAATGGTTTAAAGCTGCACACATGTTTACTTCTGGATGTAATGGGGAAGAGAGAACATTTCTGTGGGGTGTTTTATTTGTCTGTGACTACATTGGGTAGATTTCCCCCTCCACTTCCTGTCCCTGTGACACCAGTGTGAGAATTGAGCACAGTGGTTGTCACGGGGACATTCGTTCTCTTGCTCTTGTCTAGCGCTGAGGCCTGGTACACACAGCACTCCATGTAAACGCTCGGTTTTAGCCTTCATTTCGGGGCAGTAGGCTGCATGTTTGTTTCAGAGCACTGCGCTGTTTACTTTTTTTTTAAAAAACTTTATTTGAAGTGTCCCAAAGTGACGCTTTATTCATAACAACTCCGCATAGCGGTGACATGGGTTGCCTTCCAGTGCGCTGCAGTAGAATGCTGTGTGTCTCCTTTTTACCGCAGCTCATCGCACCTCCCGGCCATAGACAGATGGATCTTCATCCGCTTTAGCAGGAACTGGCCGAGTTTCAATCGATCGGCAGGCTGGTTGTACAGAAGCTGATCCATCGATCAATCTCAGTACAAACAGCCTGTGTGTTTTATTGTTTTTTGTAGCCGCCAGCAGTGATCATTGTGTTCTGATGGCAGGGAAATCACTTGTCATAACACAATGACTCCATGGGAGGGATTACCCCATCTACACTGACTGCGGGGAAATCAATCATCATCATTATTATTATTATTATTATACAGGATTTATATAGCGCCAACATTTTGCGCAGCGCTTTACAATATAAAAGGAGGACAATACAGTTATAGTGGAACCTCGGTTTGCGAGTAACGCGGTTAACGAGCGTTTCACACACCGACCACTGTATTTCTAAAAATCCTAACTCGGTTTGCCAGTGTTGTGTCGCAAACCGAGCAGGATTCAGGCCAAAAGCGGTGTGCAGTACCGCTTTTGGCCTGAGATGGTGGGAGGGCGCCAGAGCCAAAGTAGCCGTACGGAAATGCACGGAAAGGCCCGAGGACAGTTCGGCTGACCTCGGCAAACCTCGGTAAGGCTCGTGAACGGAGTCTTTCCGAGGTCAGCCGAAGTGTCCCTTGAACCGTTTCCGGCGCCCTATGCCTCTAGCAAGGAAAAGAAGTCCTGGACTGCCGCACTCCATACAAAAACATCTTTATTGAAAAATTCCGTTAAAATCCAATGTAGCAAACAAAACAAAGAGTGAACATGCTGGGCATAAATAGCTAACGCGTTTCACATTCAAGGATGCTTACTCATAGCTACACCCTCTGGCTGCATGCGGTATTGCATCCCATTGAGGTCAGTGCGGAACAAATTATTTCCGTTTCCATTGACTTCAATGGGAAAACTCGCTTTGATATGCAAGTACATTAGATTACGAGCCTAGTCCTGGAACGGATTTTGCTCGTAATCTGAGGTTCCACTGTATAATACAATAAAATACAAGAGGATTAAGAGGGCCCTGCTCAGAAGAGTTTACAATCTAATAGGGTGGGGCAATCCGTTTTCTTTCCTTAAGCCCGTGTTTGAAGGAAAGAAAATTGCAAAATGTATGGCCAGTCTTAGACCCCATACACGCTATTAGATTTTCTGCAGATTTTTGTCTTCAGATTAGGGCTGGGAGATTTTCTTTAAAAAAAAAAAATCTTCGATTCTCTTAAAAAAAAAAAAACTCGATTCATGATTCGAATCGAGTATTTTTTTTTCTTTGGAAACAGCGCCGGTCCTGAGGCGCTGCGGGCATGAGTTTTTAGGCGAGGCCGCGGCTTTGCCTAAAAATTCATGCCCAGGGCCTCAGGACCTGTGCAGTAAAAAAAAAAAAATCGATTTGACCTCTCAACTCGATTTAAGATTTAAATCAATTTTTTTCCCCCAGCCCTACTTCAGATTTACCAAAACCATGTAATATGAGGTCAAACATTAATGTCGCATGCGCGCGACCGGACTTTCCGTCAAAGTAGACTTTGACGGTCTTTCCAATGGAGTTCCGCTGAAACGGACTTGCCTACACGCGATGACGTACGACAGGACTAGAAAAAGGAAGTTCAATAGCTGCCCTTGCATCGTTTTTGGTCCGTTGGACTAGCATACAGACGACCGGTTTTCCCCATAGGAACTGATTCCGTTGGAAAGATTTGAAACATGTTCTATTTCTAGGTCTGTCAGAATTTTAGAAAGAAAAAGTCAGATGAAGCCCACACATGATCGGAATGTCCGGAATGTTTCCGTTGGACCTTTTCTGCCGGAAAGTCCGGTCGTGTGTACGCGGCATTAGAGTTTCAATTTGTATGCAATCAGGCAGGCCCTTACACTACACGGTTTTGGTAAATCTGAAGACAAAAAAAATCTGAGGAAAATCTAATAGTGTGTATGGGGCTTTAGGCAGGTCATAGATGATGCGTTTTCTTTCCTGCAACCACGGGCTGACGGAAAGAAAACTGCTTGATTTCCACCATCAACACAGTCAGTGTAGATGGGGTAATCCCTCCCGTGGAGCCATTGTGTTCTCCTGATGGAGGGGAGCTGTCCCTGCTGGGAGAACCCAGTAAATAGCCGCTGGCAATAATCGCATGCTAGAAATCCAACATCCTGGTGGTACCCAAGTTGATCCTTCGATAGACTTGGGTACAATCGGCCTGCCCCGAGATGGTTTGAATCTCAGCCGGTCCCTGCTGAACCATCCAAGATGCCAACTGTCTATGGCCGGCTTTTCACTGTGAACAGGCACATAGGTTTTCTATATACCTCAGCAATGATCCAGGGTGTAAAAAACACAGGTCACCCCACTGCATTAGAACTAGAGCTGCATGATTAATCGTTAAAAAAAAAAATCATGATTTCGATTCAACCCCCCCCCCCCCCTTACGATCCTAATCGGTCATTTCCACGATTCTATGTAAACAGAGCCGAGATGTAAAAAAAAAAAAAGTTGGCAAATGTTTATCAACATTCCTCAGCGCTGAGAGAAAGAGAAGAGATACAAAGATCAAAGGAATTAACTTCTGTCGGTAAGACCGCTTTCATACTGAGCTGCCCTGGGCGTCAGCGGTAAAGCAGTGCTATTTTTAGCGGGCGGTTTTAACTCCCCCCGCTAGCGGCCGAAAAGGGGTTAAATCCGCCCGCAAAACGCCTATGATTACTATGGAGAGATTGGACAAAAACGGACAGCATATCGGTTTTTACCAGATCTCATCCAATCCGCCAAGACGGATGGGGAGGGTATCACCATACGTCTGTTTGTAGCGGATCGGATGGCAGACGGGTGTCAGTGGACACATCTCCACTGACATCCATCTTTGCATAGGAGTCAATGGATGGCCCGCTCAGATCCACCTGAAAAACTGACAGGCAGATCTGAGTGGGCTTGCCATGTGAAAGGGGCCTAAGGCTTAATGTACACGGGATGTTTTACAACCCCTCCTGAACGATTTATCTTGGCAGACAGTAGCCTACATTTAAAAACGTTAGTTTAGCTGCGTTTACAAGCTGTTACAAATGCCTCTGAACATCCGTCCTGAACACATTTTTCTTTGCTTTTCAGAAAATGCTTCTAAACTAAGGCCTCATGCACACGAGACGGCTGTGCAAACTCTGCTGAACACATGTTTTTAAAAGCTGAAACCGGCGTTTAGAAATGTCCGTTTTGCCGCGTTTGCATGCCGCGTTTAGCCGCGTTTTACCGCGTTTGCGTCTAGAAGCGTCTGCAGAGCAGAGAATGAAACTTTGGGGCCCTGTATCTCAGGGCCACTTGGTGTGCTAACACAGTGGAAATAGCACTACAACATGTCCAATTTTGGGGTTCCTAGCACCAAGTGGCCTCAATATATGGGGCCTCAAAGTCGGGTCCCAAAATGTCAAGCACTTTTCTGCAGCAGAGAATGAAATTTTGTGACCCGAGTTTGGGGCCCCATATCTCGGGGCCACTTGGTGCTAGAAACCCCAAATTTGCATATGTTATAGTCTTCGTCCCACTGTGTTGGCACACTAAATTTGGGGTTCCTTGGTGCTAGGAACCCCAAATTTGGTGTGCTAACACAGTGGGACGAAGACTATAACATATCCAAATTTGGGGTTAGTGTTGGACTAACATTATAACATATCCAAATTTGGGGTTCCTAGCACCAAGTGGCCCTGAGATATGGGGCCCCAAACTCGGATCACAAAATGTCATTCTCTGCTGCAGTTTACCATCATATTTCTGTGTTTTCTGGTCCAAAAAATAGGGTTCCTTTAAAAACACTTATAAACGCAAACATGGCTAAACGCAGTACCGGCGTTTAGCATCTGAAACGTGGAAAACGTTTGCGTCTGAACCCATTTTTTAGCTTCTGGAAAAACAAGGTTAAACGCAACTGCCTAAAAACGCGACTGTGTACATGGACACATCGGATAACATTGAATTGGTTCAGGGGCAGTTGAAAAAAAGTGTCCAACTGCCTCTGAACACGCGTTTAACAGCGTCTTGTGTGCATGAGACCTAACCTGCCTAGAAACGACTATAAACGACCCTGTTTACATGTACCAATAAGATAACATAGAGGAGATTTCAGAGGCAGCTAAAAAAAAAATATGCCCAACTGCTCCTAAACGTCTGTTTACCAGCAGTAGTGTACATGAGGCATAAATGAGGTCAGTTTAGAACTGAGGGCACTTTTTTTTTTTCATTTTGGATAGAACAAATGAGGGTTATAAGCCATGTCAGATTTTTTTTCGCCATCTGTGTGCCATTGCAGAGATTTCCCTTCACTTCCTGTCCCATAACCAAACAGGAAGTGAGAGAAAATCCCTGCAAATTAAAGCAGTGTTCCACCCGCAAATTTAGTTTTTTTTAAAAGTCAGCAGCTACAAACACTGTAGCTGCTGACTTTTAATAAGGACACTTACCTGTCCAGGGAGCCCGTGATGTCAGCCCCCCCAAGGCCGATCTTGCCATCGGATCAGGTGCAGGCGCCACCATTTTAATTAAGGGAAGCAGGCAGTGAAGCCTTGCAGCTTCCATGCCCGTTTCCTAATGCGCATGCACGAGTCACGTGACGCTTTATGAATGGCCGGCTGTCTTCTGGGACACACATGTCCCAGAAGACATGGGGGGGGGGGGGCTCGCTGAAGAAGAGGTTATGACGTCCTGCGCTGCGGACTGGATGGTTTGGAAGTACATGCTCTACTTCATAAAAAGGTAAGTTAGAAGAAAAAAAAAATAACTAGCCAAAAACGAGAGGTGGTCTTTCATTTAGGACCACCTCTCAAAAGTGGGTGCAACTCCGCTTTAAGGGAAGTCCTTGGGGACCCCTCAGGTCATCAGAACTAGTGTTCCCATTGGAAGATTTTCCCTTATTACTTTTCTGGGGACAACCTAAAATTTGGGTTTTTCTTTTACTTTTGCTTTCAATGTTAATGGTAAACAGGACAAATAGAGAAATAGAGAGGGGGGTTCTCCCTAATGGGGACACAGACCGTAATTAAAACTGATAGGGGTTCTAATCCCTCTCCACTCTGTCCAAAACTAAAAAAAAAAAGTTTTACCTTTTAGTTGTACTTTAAAGACTAAACATTTTTCTGACACTTGTTGCTTACAAGTTAAAATCTGTATTTTTTGATAGAAAATTACTTAGAACCCCCAAACATTATATTTTAGCATAGACCCTAGAGAATAAAATGGCAGTCGCTGCAATATTTTATGTCACACTGTATTTGCACAGCAGTCTTTCACACTCAATTTTTGGGGAAATAATCCACTTTAATTTATAAACCAGCCCTGCCAGTTCCCTGTTGCTGCTCCATCTGTTGCAGCCGCTACTTCCTGCTCTGTGTCTCGTCTTGTTGGCTATTGAGCAACCCTTGATGGTGTAACTCCTGCACACAAGTGATGGAATTAAAGAAGAAGTTTGGGTTGTATAAAAGAAAAAAAAGAAACCTTCATCCTTCTATGCAGCAGCTGTCCTATGTCGGCTTTAAGCCTGAGGACCAAGTGATCACATAAAAAAGAAAGAAGGACGGCGCCCTCTAAGTGCAGCATGTATGTTAAAAATATTTATTACAATAGATAAAAACACTCACATTTGAGTTGCTAAAAATCAGCATGTAAAGTAGTTTCATCCGCGTGCTCTCGGGGGATGTGGGTGTCACGGGCCAGTGGAGGGGTTCCTGGGATGTGAGTCCTGTAACCTGGGTCCTGGTAGCTGTTCCAGGGGTGCCGAGGGTCCTCAGAGCCTCCGGGCGGCCAGGATGTCGGTCATGGATCCTCCGTGGAGCGCCGTGCTGACCTGCGTCTTCACTTCCGGGAGCGGGGTGAGGCGGGCGGTGCTTCGCGTTCGGAGCATGCGTGCTCCTTCATCAGGCTATGCTATGAAGGAGCACGCATGCTATGCCTGATGAAGGAGCACGCATGCTCCGAACGCGAGCTGCGGGCAGGAGTTTTTAGGCGAGGCCGTGGCTTCGGCCTAGTCCGCGAGGCCGGACGCCATGGACTAGGCCGAAGCCGGAGCCTCGCCTAAAAACTCCTGCCCGCAGCTCCTCAGGACCGGCGCGGTGTCCAAAAAAAAAAAACTCGATTCGAATCGTGAATCGAGTTTTTTTTTATAAGAAAATCGCAGATATTTTTTTTTTTTTTTTAAGAAAATCTCCCAGCCGTAGTTAGTATAGGGGTGTGAGCATTTTTTAAGTCCTCTACACACGGGCAGACTGTCGGGAGATATTTGCCGGTTAAAAAAAAAAGGCCAACATTGTGCCTGTGTGTATGTCGATCTGTCCAACAGAAGCCGAGAACGCTGATCAGAGTGTTCTGGCGGGGAGTGGGGGGGGGTTCTGCCCCCTGTCAGAACACAACAGATCAGCGGGGGAGATTGCTGAACTAACCTTGCATGGTTAGTACAGCGGCTCCCACCGGAGCTGGCAATTTTTTTTTTTGGTCAACCCTCGGGGTTGAACGAAAGAAAATAATAGTGTGTACCTGGCTTAAGATTAGTTCACTTTAGCCTGAAATTCTTCTTTAAACATACGTTTGTGGCTAAGCTTTACCAAGTGTCATCCCTGTCCAGTGGAATGGTAGCCGGTGGGGCTTAAGCTGGCCAGAGACTGTAAGATTTCTCCCATTCAGTCCTGCAGGCTGATTAAAGCCGGCCATAGATGGAGTGTTTTTCTTTCCTGCAACCACGGGCTTCAGGAAAGAATCCCTGGATCCCTCATCAACACAGTCAGTGTTGATGAGGGAATCCCTCCCATAGAGCTATTTTGTTCTGGCGGAGGGGCATGGGGAGCCATACTTTCCGGCTGAACACAAGGTGATTATTGCTAGCAGGTATAGCCGCTGACAAGTATCGTATTAAAAATCTGACATTCTGGTTGGACCCCAGGTGATTGATGGATCAACTTGGGTACAATCAGCCTGCCCACACATGGTTCGAATCTTGACCGGTCCTTGCTGATGGTTCGAATCTTGGCTGGTCCCTGCTGAACCATCTATGGCCAGCTTAAAGGAGAAGTCCAGCCTGAGCTTTTTAGGCTGGGCTTCTCCTATGGGTCACAGGAGTGCAATACGTTTTGCACTACTGTGACCCGTTTTCAGCGGAGAGCGGTCTGAAGTCTGCTCTCCGCTAACGTCACTGCCATCAGTCCAGACAGCGCATCATCCCGACATCCAAGTATGGATCCGTCAGGTGAGCGGACTGATGGCCGTCTCAACCTCTTAGCGAGCTGCTGAGACAGCCGCTCCCCGCCCCTCCACAGCTCATCGCTTCAATGAAAATTAAAAAACAAAAATTGCGCTTACACTGATTGGTATGAGCTGCGACTAAAAAGTAGTAAACCATAAACCATATAAAAATCAAAAAGTCGCGCTAGGAAAAAACGTGACAGCAGGCTAATGCCCAAACAACACTCATAAAGATGAGGGGGTGACGAGTGAATAAAATGTGAATAAAATATAAAGAAGTGCCAAGTAATGAAAAAATGCACTATACAAACACAACAAAGCTAAAAGTAAAAAAACTATGTCTGTATGAAAAATGAATAAATATTGAATGACACAATTATCAAAACAATATTGCAAATAATGATAAAATGATAAGAAAAACAGATTTGTGGCTGTGACGACTAAACCAAAATAAACATAAGGAAAAAATAAACCCAAAAAAAGTCCATGGCTAAAAAATTAATAGTAATTAAAGTCCATCCGTGTGAATAAACATGCATAAATTGTGGCTTGTCTCCGGGTGCTCTGTGGATAATTGAAACAAAAATCTTGCTGTGATGAAACCAAAGTGTGTAAAAAGACCTCCACCTCTTAGGAAATAGCTGCCTCTTACCAGATGAAATTGGTCTCTTAATTACAGGAGACCTAAGGGGGCGGATGGCTGCAACCCCAGCCAGGGGTCTTTGAACAGGACACTCAGCGTTCAACTCAAGGGACTCTCTCCAACCAGCATCAGCAGATAAGGGAATGAGACCATGCAAAAAACAAAATGCTCCACATAGCATAAAATCCAGCGATTTATTGTATATAAAATAAGAGTTGCACTTACAAACAGGTTGCAGTTTAAAGCGTGTAGAAAAAAGCCGGCCGGCTCCAAAGTATCCCGTGTCTTCCGGGTATGAGAATCGCGGTGTCGTCGGGACGTAACTCCTCCTCCCTACGTCGTTTCGTCACAAGCGGACGTGGTCACGGGATGTGAGCAGCGTCCCGACGCACCGCATTAAATAGACACCTTAACAACATCTCATTAACAAAACAAAAAAGAAGCGCCATCTTATCTGAGGGAAACAGTATGGGCAAAAATAAACATAACAATAGAGCATTGCCTTAGTGATACGTATTCAGGGCAAAAATAGAAGGGCAAAAATAGAAGGTAAAAATAGAAGGTATATGAAACATCTTTGCCAAGACTATCAAAGACAGATTATATGTGGCCAGAGAATTGCAGAACTACTATTGCACTGGATTGGTTAATAAAACCAAACAGAAAGGAGAAAACTGATAATGATAAAAATAAATGAAGTCCCCTTAAAGTTGCAGGGCTGCACGTAGACAAAAATAATATTTATTAAGCGCACGTATCTATATATTGAAGGAGAAGGTGCACAAAAATTATTATTATTGGCCTCAGAATTTAAAAAAAAATTTTTTAAAAAATAAAATAACTATATATAAAAAAAATTTTTTTTTTTCCCTTTAATAAAAAAAAAATGAAAAAATCCAAAATATGAATCAAAAACTCGGCAATATACATAACTACATATAAAGGTATTTGTCTCATGTTAACCGTTTCCCTGAAATGAGTAGGCATTCCAAACCAACTAGTCATACAAACCTAAAAAACAGCATATGTCATTATGACAAATTAAAAATCTTTTGAAAAAAAGGGGGAAGATGAAACGGTAATTGGTGGTCCCAGAAACACTATTACTCCCTAAGAGTTGTCTATAAAGGCGTTAACATCTACATCGATGTTAAGCCCGAAAGGGGTAAAAGACTTCAACTTGTGAGCCCAGGCCATCTCTAATTTGGAGATGCTACGTACCAGAACACTCCCCCTCCAATGGGGTTTAAACTTGTCTATCCCCAAAAAAATGGTGCCTGTGGGGTCTCGACGGTGAGCTGTCAGGTAATGTTTTGACACAGAGTGTTTTGTGAACCCTCTCCTGATGTTATTAATATGCTCGTTTAGTCTCACCTGCAGGGGTCTTTTGGTACGGCCCACATATTGCAGGCCACACGGGCACTGCAGCAAGTAAACTACTCCTGTGGTGGAGCATGTGATGAAGGGCTCAATGGTGTAGGACTTGTGTGTACAAGTGGAAATAAATTCCGTTGTTCTTCTACTCCTACATCCATTCAGCGAGCAAACCTGACATCTCCTACATTGAAAATAACCTGTTAGCTCAGAAAAGAAATTAGGCCTCGAAACTGGGGGATCAAATATATTGGGTGCCACTTTGTCCTTAAGTGAAGGTGCCCCCCTGAACACCACCTGCGGTTTAGCTGGCAACATAGATGCCAACACCCTATCATTTCTGAGAACATGCCAATATTTGTTAATAATACGTTTAACCCTAAAATGCTGGCAAGAATAGTCAGTGATGAAAGGGCAACGAAAAGATGCTTCAATGAGCATGGAGGAGCAGAGCAGGAGAGACGCTGACTGACAGGCAGCAGCTCTCCACTCTGGGAGGTAAGAGAACCAAGTCATCGGTGATGTTCGGTGGCTCAGTTCTCAGTGAAGAGGTGGACAGATGCAGCATTGGTCTGATACAGCATCCACCGAAGTAAGTATGAATAGGCAAAAAAAAGAAAAAACAAACTTCTCTTTTAAGAGAAATCTGTTGATTTCCCCTATCCACGCTAAACCGTGTGAATGGATGAATCTCCACTGCCAGCTATTTAGTATTCTGACAGCGAACATCAATAGTTGTCAGAATGCCTGAACAGTGGCTGCATCTGACTGTCAGAATCTTCTGTTGAATGATGATGGTGATGCTGGCAGGGAAAGCTTCAATATTAGTGTAAGTACACCAAAGGGTCATTTCCACTTTAACAGAGAGAGTTGTGTCACCATCCTGACTGATCTGTCTGCATGATTACAAAACTGGATGCATAGAATTACAAAACCTCCAGCAGATATTATGACTGTTCACGTGTATTTAAATCATGTACGTTGTAAACTCTTACATATACCCAGTGAAGTGACTGGCCTCAGGTGATATACAGAGATCAAACAAATCCTCCTACAGAAGTTGTACTTGTTTATCTGCACCATTCTCTACATCCGTTCAGAATTTATAGTGCCTGAGCTGTCGGGGGTAAAAAAGGGGGCAGAGAGCTGAAGTTACATCAGTGAGGAGAACTCTGAAATTGGATTGGAGGGAAGGGACACCCCCCTCCCCCTTCACACAGAAACAGAGCTGAGGCTGTCAATTGGCTGGAGGTCCCTCCCCTGTCACCTTTTTTCTCTTGGTGTCAGGAAAACTTGTCAGAAGTGACTCTTGCAGATAGAAGAGAAACAAAGCAGCAGACAGAAATGATGCCTAGTGCTCTTAAATGAGACGTGCACACTATAGAGGGATATGCTTTGTTCATATTTCATGTCTGACGTTTACAACCACTTTTAGGCTCTATTCACAGTTGTGTGACTTTGAACATGTTGCATTACAAGTTGCACTCCATGTTTTCCAATGAGTTATGCCCCGTACACACGATCGGAAATGCTGCCAGCAAAACTCCGATGAGAGCTTTTGGTCGGAAATTGCGACCGCATGTATGCTCCATCGGACTTTTGCTGGCGGAATTCCAGCCAGCAAAAGATTGGGAGCAGATTCTCTATTTTTCGGTCGGAAAAGGTTCCTATCCGAAAACGCGATCGTCTGTATGCAATTCCGACGCGCAAAAAATCACGCATGCTCGGAAACAATTTGACGCATGCTTGGAAGTATTGAACTTCATTTTCTCGGCTCGTCGTAGTGTTGTACGTCACCGCGTTCTTGACGGTCGAAAGTTCAGAGAACTTTTGTGTGACCGTGTGTATGCAAGGCAACCTTGAGCAGAATTCCGTCGGAAAAACCATCCAAGATTTTTGCGACTGATAATTCCGCTCTTGTATACGGGGCATAACATGCATATCTGTGCGACTTAAAGTAGTTCATGCACTACTTTGTTCCGACTTTCATGTGACTTGAGAGCCATAGACATGTTAATAGACTTTCGACGGTTGTGCAACAGTTGTCCATTATACATCGTCAAAGCCAAAGTCGCATCCAAGTCGTACCCATCCAAAGTTGTTCCCCAAAGTCGCGCAAGTGTGAATGAAGCCTTACTGTGTGTATTTTTTTTAAAGTGGAACTGCACTGCATCTGAGTACCACAAGTCAAAAACACTATTTTTAATTTAATTCAAAGAAAACTCATCCATGTATCCATCTTTGTCTTGCTGAGAAATAACTTTAAAAAATCACCTTCCTGGCATTTCTGGCTGTGGCCATCTTAAGTAAGGGCAGATGATTCACATAGCGTTTACTTCCTCTAATCTATTTGCCCTTAAAGTAGGGTTCCACCCAAAAAAAAAAACTACATGAAAAATCCTAAAAAAAAATACAAAAAAAATTTGGATATTTTTTTTTTTACTCTTCTCTAAATGCCTGTTGCTAGGGGGTCCCTCGTAGTCTGCCTCTTTCAGTGCCTGGGCTGGTGACATCACTTCCGTCTCAGCACAGGAAGGGCTCCGCTCTGCTCCCTCCCTCCTGTCAATCATCTGGGACCCATTACAGGTCCCAGGTGACTGAGCGGCCAATCACGGCCCGCGGCGCCGCTCGCGCATGCGCAGTGGGTGCCAGGCTGTGAAGCCACAGCCCGGCGCCCACAGTTGCAATGCCGGCGCCGCTGAACGGAGGGGGAGACGAGTGGGGCTTCGATCCCCCGCATCGCTGGACCCTGGGACAGGTAAGTGTCCAATTAAAAGTCAGCAGCTGCAGTATTTGTAGCTGCTGACTTTTTTCAATTTTTTTTTTTTTTTTTTATGACTGGCCCTCCTCTTTAACTCAGGCATATGCAGGTGTCCTGTCAGAAAGCCGCTACCCATAAGAATATGTGACAGAAGTGACGGTACGGCCATCTTGGTACACCCCACACTTGTCCGCAGTAAGCCTACAGTCAGAAGGCAGCAATCGGACATCTTTTTACACCCACTGAAGTCTTGCATATCACACTTTTACCAGTAAACTGAGCTTATATAATCAAATACAGTCTTTTATAAGTTAATGTGATTTTTTTTTTTATTTTGATTATCAATTTTAAAAGCGTCGGCAAGCCTGCTGATCTCACAGGTTTGCTAATCTGACAGAACACCTCTGATTTTAAAATTCAACATCAATACAGTTGGACGGATTTCTAAATACTGTATTTCACTATATAAGCTCAGTTTACTGGTAAAAATGGGTGTGAATTGCAAGAATCCGGACCTGATCTCTGCTTGGCGACTTCAGACTGTAGGCTTACTGCGGACAAGTTCGGGTGTACTAAGATGGCCGTGACATAACATCACTAAGGTTGCATTTTCTGATGGATATCGGCTTTCTGGTAGAACACAGGCAGAGGGTGTGCATAGCTAAGAACTCCCCCTCCTGAAGGCTCCTGGTATGTATGACATAATTTGCCTAGGCCTGGGAAGCAGGAAGTAACTGAAGAACTGTTAAAAAAAAACCTATTTAAATATAATAGACTTTCCTATCTATTTATTAATGTTAGCAGCATGAGGTTTAAAAATAGTCAATATTGATTGAGAGAGTGAAGTTCTGCTTTAAGTCATTATTTTACCCAATGCTTTTAGATGAGTATGTGGTATATAAAGTACCACTGGACCATATTTATCCACATAGCTAAAATAAATATTTTTGTTCAGGAAAATCTTTTGAATTAAATTTTACTTTTTTTTCCCCTGTTTGTAGTAGGAGAAAATAAGAATTGCTGTTGGGCAAATAGTTGCTGTGGTCACATAAAATGTTAGATGCTAATTGAGACTAGTCTGTAAACTGGAAATTTATAATGCAAAATGACCACCTGTTTAATTTTTCTCCATTTATAGCTTTGAAGCTGGGCTAGACCCCCTGAGCCCCTGATCTGTCCAGTTGGAGACTCCAGGATGTCGGGCCCAGGCAGTAAACGGTCAGCGGGGGACACCTCTTCGGGTCCCCCAGAAAAGAAGGCTGCAGTAGAGGATTCTGGGACCACAGTAGAGACCATAAAGCTTGGCGGTGTCTCCTCCACGGTAACCATATTTTGTGTGTTCATGGTTTCTTATGCTAATAATTGCCTTTTGATGTTGGCAAACTGTTTATTGCAGTTACAGGTGCATGCTGTATACAGAGAGAGGATGTTACAATAATGAAAATACTTCAAATATCAGTTAGGGTCCTTTCACATGGGGCAAATCAGTGATGATCCGCCCCGTGAACATCCGCTTGCTCAGCGGGGATCGCTCCGCCGATCCCCGCTGAGCAGGAAAATGACAGGTCCGTCACTGCTCACTGTGCAGCGACGGACCTGTCAGAGCGCCGCTCTCCCCTATGGGGGATCAGATGATGACGGACCGTAGAGTCCGTTGTCACCCGATCCGATCGGAAAACGGATGGAAAAGTAGGTTTTTCCTCCGTTACACGGAGCGGGTCGGATGTCAGCGGACGTTCATCCGCTGACATCTGCTATTCCATAGGGATACATGTATGTCCGTTTTTCATCCGAAGACGGAAGGATGAAAAACGGACATACGGATCGTCCGTGTGAAAGAGCCTTTACACTTCATACAGACCAATAACTTCATCTGTGAACAAATATATCTTAGGTTAGAAGCCCAACATTAAGATTTTACAAAACGCATAGATTTCGAAAATTGTGAATTTAACTGTGCAGTTATAGCAGCTGGAGTTCTAAACAGGATTGATACATCCAGCAAGAGGGAAAAAAAGCCGACAAAAAAAGTACGTTTTACACAGCCTAACACCATGGACCATCACTATCATTGCTTCATATCATATTGTGGGTTGCTTTTGCTACCAATGTGTTCGTTACTGTTTTTTTAATTATGATATTGTTCAGCCCATTTATCTGGGCATATACTATGATACTGTGTTAACATCTTCATAATAAATGTTTTTGCCCAAAATTGACGGATCCTTTGGCCACGTATACCCACCTCACGCAAAGTCCCAAAGCCCTTCTCATTTTTGGACCATCACTATTTTCCTCCTATTATGCAAAAGGTGCAGCCACCTCAGATCAAATAGTTTTATACTGATGAAGTAGTTTAAATGAACGTCCAAACTACATGAGTTGGGCATTAGCTCCATCCCATATAGGAAGGGTAGGACAGCTACTTGGGATCATTGCAGATGAGACCCTGGGCTAACTATCTGTCCCACATTTTATAGAACTTTGCCAGACAGCCTCTATAAATGTTTAGACATTTCTTATACTGGATGTTGGCATTGATTTCATCTACCCTGTTGTTGAAGGTAACACAGACATGCATGATTTGGCTATCGTTTTTCTGGCAATTTTAATATTTCCTGGAGGAAGATAGAATCTTACAAATTTAGCTCTAGATTTCCCACTATACCTAAAGCTCACCACGCACATTACAATCTGATGGGAGATCTAAAGGAGATTGTACAAAAACGTATGCAGTATAAGGACGTGCCTGAATGGCTACAGATTGATTTGATAGTCTCAGTGGCGTCGCACCTGGGTGACACCCGGCACGGCACTGGATTGAGAGAGGAGCCATGGCGCTGTCCTTTTCCTCTTTCCCCTGTGCACTTCGGTATCTCTGCTGGCAGCTACTGTGTCTCCTTCGCTCCCTGCGATGTTCGGGGAGGGAGGAGGAGACATTTTTGCCCTGCTTAGCTTAGTATTGTCCGCAAAAAGTGTGATTGCACAGGGGGGTGGGGGGTTTAAATTAGGGGGATTACACAGGGGCGTGTGCAGGTTACATTAGTGTGATTGCATGGGGGTAGGGGGTTACATTGGTGTGATTACAGGAGGGGGGAGGGTTACATTAGTGTGATTGCATGGAGGGGATGGGGTAACATTAGGGGGATTACGGGGGGGGGGGGGGGTGTAATTGAGTACAGAAACGTTCAACTTGGTGAATGACAAATCTTATACCATATTCGCTTGCCTTAGGAGGTGGTTATGCTTTTTATAAGAAGGTGGGATATATATGGCACCCCCACTATAAAGAAAACATCGCACACATTGAAGGGAGTTTAATAAGACTCGTGGCCACTCATTAAAATTAGAAGAAAAGAGGTTTACCCTTAAACTACATAGAAGGTTCTTTACTGTAAGAGCGGCAAGGATGTGGAATTCCCTTCCACAGGCGGTGGTCTCAGCGGGGAGCATCGATAGTTTCAAAAAACTATTAAACACCTGAACGACCACAACATACAGGGATATACAATGTAATACTGACACATAATCACACACATAGGTTGGACTTGATGGACTTGTGTCTTTTTTCAACCTCGCCTACTATGTAGCACACAGGGGCCATGTCATGCGTGTTGCCATGATGTGGCGGCATTCCCTGCAGCATTTTCCAGAGAGTCCAGGATTCATCTGAATCCGATTATACCCTCGTTCTGTTTACATGTGACCAGATTAGTATTTGAAAGTTAAGGCCCCATACACACTATTAGATTTTTGTCTTCAGATTTACCAAAACCATATAATATGAGGTCAAACCTTAAGAGTTTCAATTTGTATGCAATCAGGCAGGCCCTTGCACTACATGGTTTTGGTAAATCTGAAGACAAAAATCTGCAGAAAATCTAATAGTGTGTATGGGTTCTAAGATTGGATGTTGCAGACCCAGATTTTAGCCCCGAAGAGAAGGGAAGAGAGAGAAGGTAATATATTCCTTGTCACATTTTAATCTTTGTAGCTATTTTTCTGCTGACTTGCATCATCTCTTTAAGGTACAGCCAGCAATCCTTTAACTTAAACGCCCAGTCCTGTTTTTGTGTGCATGAGAGAGGGGGATGTAAGGCAGGTCATAGCATGTTTTATTTTTCTACTCTTCAAGCTTTACCTCGTTCTTGTTTCCCTTTAATCTTCTCAGTGCAACTAACACCTTGCTCTCACAACCTGACATGGTGCTGAGGAGAATGACTGGTGGGAGGGTCAGTGCCCAATTCTTTATTCCAGTGTGCCTTCTTTCACAGTATGACCAGTGTCCTCTATATGTCACATTTTTGCCTTCCTCAGGAGGAGCAGGACCTACGTACCCTGCAGGTGAAGAATAAGAAGTTGGCTGGCATGCTGGACCAGAGACAGGCGATAGAGGATGAACTTCGAGATCGCATTGAGACCCTGGAGAAACGGCAGGCCACAGACGATGCATCACTTCTTATAATCAATCGTTACTGGAGCCAGGTCTGTGTCTTTTTGCGTTCAAAATAATTCACAATTCTTAAAGGGGCAATATAGTGAGTTTGCAGTTAGCACATATTTTGAGCTGTAGTCACTTTTACATGCTTACTGTTACATATTGTATTAAAGAGACCCTGCTGCTGAAAGAAACCCATAATTTAAAAAAAAAATATTACATTTTGATCACCCTGTTCTTCTGGTTATTAATTGATATTGGTTGGTTATCTTAGTCCACTTGGTATTGACTTTGGTATATAGGTATAGTTGGGAAACAAGATACAAGTATCCCTCTACAGTGCCCAAAAATGAGACCCCTTTAAGATGCTGCCAAACATGTCTTAAAGACATTACAGGAGCTAATGGCTGCATAACCAGTGAAACTTCAGGAGGCTCCAGGGAAGAAGCCAACTGGGTGCCCAAATACTTCAGCTAGTTCCAAATAGAGATACTGTGATGTGAGAAAGAAGAAGGTGAGGCCTAAGCCCTTTTAACAAAACCTCACCCTGCATCCCAGAGGGACAAAAGCCTCCCACTGCATCAGGCTTCCTATCATGGGGGGCAGAAATGCACACCAATCCCCCTGAGACATCAGTCTGAAAATCATCTAAAGTATTCCCAAAGAAAGCGAGGAGTGCAAGCTCAGTCAGCTGGAATGTAGAATAAATATATAAAACATGTGGGTGACTGAGTCACTGGCATCTATCCAAAACTGTTATTGGTACTGGTTTTTTTTTGATAGACTGGCTCCAGTCTGATCCGTCTCCACTCTCAAAGTTTTATATAGATCATATATGTTCTTTGTCCTCTTTCAGTTTGATGAGAATATTCGTATCCTCTTGGGACGTTACGACTTGGACCAGGACCTGGGGGAATTTCTTACGGAACGCAAAGCTTTAAGTATTCCTGAACCAGAACCAGACTCGGACAGTAACTCCGAACGCAAAGACAGTGAGAGAGGTGATTATTTACATCATACGTAAGCCTGCAGATGCAGTCAGTAGAAAAGGTCTTCTCTTTATTAAGAAAGTTATCTTTCTTAAAGAGGAACTTCACTCGCCCCATTCCGCCTGTCCCCCCCCTTTTTCTTTTATTAAATCTCCCTCTTACCTGATGCTGGGCTATCCTCAATTCAGATGCTTACCCACCCAGTGGATCCAGCTTTATCCTGTTGCAATTCTCGTCAATGCTGCTACTGCTCAGGTCCCGCGCCACCATAGACAGCCTCCTCTCGATGATGAGCCACCAGGCCTACCCCACTGTTCCTTTAATGCACGGGAGCCAATGCATCCTGGGATATGTGACATGCATGCTCAGGAGACTCTGGGAATACAGAACATCATTCTGGCCTACACCAAAATAGAGACGGGTGGGGGATGGTTGACATTCAGGAACTTCACTGCTGTTTGATTTTTAACATAAAGGATTATGTCAAACTAAAAAAAAAAAAAAGAGGGTATACAAATTTGTGTTGCATAAAATTTCTCTAAATCTTGGTGCCAAACTACCAATATCAGAACACCATTGTATCTAAAAACTATTCTAACTTTGTCCAAAAATGCGTGACTATCAAACAAAATTTGAGCGTGCATCCTTTTTTATGGGTAGAAAGAATTCCCCTTATCAATTAAACGCTTTCCAGTCAAAGCTCTTTTTTTTGTTATAAGGTTCCAAAAAGACTATGAACTGATATCTCAAATATCTGCACTGACACGACAAGTGAAGACTGTTATCTTGTTTTCAGTATATCCACTCTTTATTTTCCCCTCATTGATATCCCATTTTATTCTTTATGGGGTCTAAGAATGACATACAGTAGATTTGGTTGCCATAAAAGTGGTACTTTAATATTTGGGTATAAAAGCATTGTTCCCAAATCTTCTCTATGCCTGTCCTGTGCCACTCACCTCTTCTTCTTGGTTCCTTCTCTATGTAGGTGAAGGGCTTCCAGACCAGCCTCTCTCTTTCCTGGCTACTCTTGCCAGCAGCAGCAGTGAAGAGATCGAGTCTCAGCTGCAGGAACGCGTGGAGTCATCACGCCGTGCTGTTGCCCGCATAGTGTCAGTGTATGACCGGCTGCACACACGGCTAGACCAGCTCTCCTCCAAACTGGACAGTGCAGGTAAGAATCGGCACAGATAGCTGTTTGGATATCAGCTGGCATTTTTTCCAGTGGTGGTTAGAAATGTAAAAGGTGAAACCATGTGTTCTTTCAGTCAGGTTTTTATTTGTCAACACCCCCTTTTTCATTCATGTTTTCACAGGGGCAGGAAAAGAATTAAAGAATGGGTGAATTTCTCTCACTTCCTGTCCCTGTTGGGGGTGGGGACAATTTACCACAGGGCAGTAAAGGAAAAATGCCAAAAAAAAAAACATTGTCAGAATTTTAATCCTTCCTCCAGTGTTTTTGTCTGTATTTGCCTCACACAGGTTGGAGATTGCCCATCACTTTATGTCCTGACGAGATGAGGGGAAATCTCCCTAATACAAAAATAACGAGTGACATTTAGGATGTAATGCACAGCAAACTTTTTGTTGTTGGCAGCACTTGGGTATGGCCAGCCCATGACATTGCCACGCTGCCCTTCTTATGTTTTGCAGCTTCAGATGTTCTAAGGCTATGAAAGTTTTTCCTAGCTAGTACATAGGTTGCTGCTCTTTAGGAGATCATTTCAAAGCTCAGTGATCAGTGCTGTGCCTCTTTCCAGGTGGGTGCGGTAGAAGCATTAGGTACTGATATTTTCATCCAATTAAATGAAACCATTCTAGAAAGAAACATGGAAACTACCAGTGCTGATTTCTCACAATATAAATTGTAACTTCTTGGATCCCTTTTGGCGTTAAAGCTGAACTTCAGGCAAACGGCTAAATATACAGATGAATTACATATTTGGGAGATGTTTTACCTGCCAAAGAATTTAATTTCTATCTCTCCTGACCTGAATTTAACACAGCTCTGTCTTGCAGGGCAGGACATCTGAGTTTTCTCTGCTGCAGTTAGGTAACACAGGTTTTGCAAGCTCTTGTCCCTAACTAAGCTTGTACAGTAAAAAGAGAAACGGCAGACCAATGAGCTAATTTTTTTAATCACTGACTCAGATATCTCCTCTTCTCAGCATGGCCCTTGTTGGCACATGAGAACTACAGCACAACTGATCCTTGTGGTGTGTTTTACCCTGTCCCAGCCTGAGCTGTATTGTACAAAGGCTGCAGGAGCCTGATGCCAAATCAAATTCAGGTGTTTGCATGGTGTACAAAGACCATTCACGTCAGGCCCTGGCTGAAGGTTACTACCAGTGTTAATTTTGGCAGAATATTTTGATTTAGTTTTAGTCTTAGAACTAAAATTGCGTTTTAGTCCCATTTTAGTCTTCTGCAAGTGTTTTAATCGTATTTAGTCGACTAAAATCTCCAGTACATTTTAGTTAAATAATGCATTATTTAAGCACTTCTCTAGAATTTCAAAACCCAATATACACTCCTGGAGTAAAAAACAAAACAAAAAACCTAATCTGTTATTTATGTTTTGAACAAACTACACAGACACAGATTTAGTATCTGTGTATCTGTGGCTCAAATTTGTAAGGCTGCTACCTGGTCTTCAGTGCATATGTTCACAAGATTTTATCAGGTGTATGTTAGAGCAGCTGAAGATTCGGCTTTCGGCCGTAGTGTACTACAGGCTGCCGTATAAAGTCTGATGGTTATTTTGGCAGGGTTTCTCCCTCCCTTCAAGGCTATTGCTCTGGGACATCCCAGTAAGTAAGGAATAATAGCCAGACTCTGTCTCCCATGATGTATTATAAATAAAATAAGGATTTTTTTGTCATACTTACCTGTAAAATCCTTTTCTTTGAGTACATCACGGGACACAGGTCCCCTCCCCTCTTTTTGAGGATTCAGTGCTTGCTATAAAACTTTCCTGTCTAAGACTTTGGTCTACCAGTGTCCACTCACCTCGATATGGCATATAACCCAGTAAGTAAGGAATAATGGCCTAACTCTGTGTCCTGTGATGTACTCAAAGAAAAGGATTTTACAGGTAAGTATGATGAAAAAACCCCATTTTTTTTTGTTTTATTTTTTTTTTTGTTCGTTAACGAAAACAGATTTGATTCTCGTCATAGCTTTTGTCAGTAGCTGAAAACGTGCTGTACGTTTTTAGTTTAGTTTTCGTCACTGTAAAAATGCCGCTGACGAAAACATTTTTGCTGACTAAATTAACACTGGTTACTGCACTCTAATGTCATTATCGCAGTCAAACTAGGGCCCATTTGGGTGGAAGCTGTTTAACCCACCATAACATTTTTGGGCTGTGGTAGGAAGCAAAAACCAAGGGGCAAACACTCACAAAACTGTAAGAGGTAGTCTGTCCAGCAAAAAATGTAACCCAATATGATTGCTGGATTCTTTCTTCTTCCTTTCTTTTTTTTTTATGGGGTAATGTTTTCTCCCGTTATTTGCAGAGCCATCTCAGATAGAAGAAGCTGTCAAGGAGATAGACTCTCTGTTGTCCAACGAAAATGTGCGTTTGCAGGAAGTGTGCAGCCGTTTACAGGAGAAACAACAAAATATGACTCAAGAGGTCAGTGGAGGCTGTTTATTTTTGTTACATGTGTGTTATAATTGTATGATGAAATTCACCACAAGGCGTCAGTTCATAGTATTTGCTTGTAAATACTTCCAGCACAGTGCTGATATAGACTTTGGTAATGGGCCCCCCCCGCATTATATTCTTGTGTAGTATGCCCAATTAGACACAATATTTAATGGCAAAGGTTCATGATAAATCCTTATTTTGTGGTGTGGTCAACTTCCACAGTGTCATAGTATGTTTGCTTGGCTAAAGCGAAGCAGGCGATTTACTTTTGCCTGAAAAATACAGGATATATAATAAGGGAATACAATTGGTGAAAATTAGGAGTTAAAGGATCAGTAGTTCCAGAGAAAGCTACAGCTTAAATTAAATGCAGTGAGGCTGCCATTCCCATAAAACAGCAACCAGAAAATAAAGTGGGGTAAACCCAAGCTTGATTTTTACGGGAAAAGTCAGGTTGCTTACAGTGCATCTGGAGAGTATTCACAACTCTTCACTTTTTCCGCATTTTATGTTGCAGCTTTATTCCAAAATGGATTAAATTTGTTATTTTCTTCAAAATTCTACAAACCATACTCCATAATGACAACGTGAAAGAATCAATCCTGATTAGTCTTCCTGCCGCTGAAAAACATGATGCTGCCACCACCATGCTTCACTGTAGGGATGGTATTGGCTAGGTAATGAGCGGTGCCTGGTTTCCTCCAGACAGTTGGGCAACTATATAGCAAATGGGGTTCAATGTAGAAAAATGTAAAATAATGCATGCATTAAAAAGGGGATTAATTCCAGAGATAAAACGATGATAATTCTCCTGCTCTACCAGACTCTGGTCCGGCCGCACCTGGAGTATGCTGTCCAGTTCAGGGCACCAGTGCTCAGGAAGGATGTACTGGAAATGGAGCAAGTACAAAGAAGGGCAACAAAGCTAATAAAGGGTCTGGAGGATATTAGTTATGAGGAAAGGTTGCGAGCACTGAACTTATTCTCCCTGGAGAAGAGACGCTTGAGAGGGGATATGATTTCAATATACAAATACCGTACTGGTGACCCCACAATAGGGATAAAACTTTTTTGCTGAAGGGAGTTTAACAAAACTCGTGGCCACTCATTAAAATTAGAAGAAAAGAGGTTTAACCTTAAACTACGTAGAGGGTTCTTTATTGTAAGAGCGGTAGTATGTGAAATTCCCTTCCACAGGCGGTGGTCTCAGTGGGGGGCATCGATAGTTGCAAGAAACTATTAGATAAGCACCTGAATGACCGCAACATACAGGGATATACAATGTAATACTGACATATCACACACATAGGTTGGACTTGCGTCTTTTTTCGACCTCCTTCTATGTAACATGATGTT
Source organism: Lithobates clamitans (assembly GCA_037952925.1). Taxonomy (NCBI): domain Eukaryota; kingdom Metazoa; phylum Chordata; class Amphibia; order Anura; family Ranidae; genus Lithobates; species Lithobates clamitans. The sequence goes on along the minus strand of JBBGZY010000168.1, from coordinate 4,413,476 downwards.
TGCCATTCAGGCTAAAGAGTTCAATCTTTGTTTCATCAGACCAGAGAATTTTGTTTCTCATGGTCTGAGAGTCCTTCAGGTGCCTTTTTGGCAAACTCCAGGTGGGCTGTCAATTGCCTTTTACTGAGAAGTGGCCACTCTACCATACAGGCCTGATTGGTGAAGTGCTGTTGAGATGCTTGCTCTTCTGAAAGGTTCTCTCTCCACAGAGAAACGCTGGAGCTCTGTCAGTGACCATTGGGTTCTTGGTCACCTCCCTGACTAAGGCCCTTCTCCCCCGATCACTCAGTTTGGTCAGGTGGCCCACCCTAGGAAGAGTCCTGGTGGTTCCAAACTTCTTTCATTTATGGATGATGGAGACCTCTGTGCTCATTGGGACCTTCAATGCTGCAGACATTTTTCTGTACTCTTCCCCAGATCTGTGACTTGATACAATCCTGTCCTTGAGGTCTACAGACAATTCTTTGGACTTAATGGCTTGGTTTGTGCTCTGACATGCACTGTTAACTGTGGGACCTTATATAGACAGGTGTGTCTTTCCAGATCTTGTCAAATCAACTGAATTGGACTCCAATCAAGTTGTAGAAACATCTCAAGGATGATCAGTGGAAACAGGATGCACCTGAGCTCCATTTTGAGTGTCATGGCAAAAGCTGTGAATACTTGTACATGTGTTTTTTGATACATTTGCAAAGATTTCAAACAAATTTCTTTCATGTTGTCATTATGGGGTATTGTTTTGTAGAATTTTGAGGAAAATAATTCAATCCATTTGGGAATATGGCTGTAACATAACAAAATGTGGAAAAAGTAAAGCGCTGTGAATACTTTCCGGATGCACTGTATATCTTCAGCTTCTTAAATCTTTGGATCTACTCCATTATTTGGAAATATGTTTTTTCCTGACCAACTGGATATATTATGAAAATATACATAGGCAGGAGTTCCCCAGGATTATTTTTAGCCCATCTCTACATAAACTGTGTTTCATACAGAAAGATTTCAAATGAAGAAGTAGAAAATGGGGGTTTTGAGCTGCATATTGATCAGATTGAAGAAAAAATAAGATTAATACATTTTATTTAAAAGACGTTATTAAAATTTAATAATAAAACCACCATGAATAAATTCATACGGTCGTTGTACAAAAGTTTTTCGCCGAGATCATGGCTTCCTTCCTCAGTAGATTCTACATGACCTAATTTACAATATCACTATAAGTAAACAAAAAATACATGGTCTAGAAATCTCATGATATATATATATAATATAGATAGATAGATAGATAGATAGATCTATATATATATATATCTATGTAAATATTTTATTCTATCTTTTCATGTGACAACACTGAAGAAATGACACTTTGCTACAATGTAAAGTAGTGAGTGTACAGCTTGTATAACAGTGTAAATTTTCTGTCACCTCAAAATAACTCAACACACAGCCATTAATGTCTAAACCGCTGGCAACAAGTGAGTACACGCTAAGTGAAAATGTCCTAATTCGGACCAATTAGCCATTTTCCCTCCCAGGTGTCAAGTTACTCGTTAGTGTTACAAGGTCTCAGGTGTGAATGGGGAGCAGGTGTGTTAAATTTGGTTTCATCACTCTCACTCTCTCATACTGGTCACTGGAAGTTCCAAATGGCACCTCATGGTCAAGAACTCTCTGAGGATCTAAAAAAAAAAAGAAAAAAAAGAAACAATTGTTGCTCTAGATAAAGATGGCCTAGGCCAGTGATGGCGAACCTTGGCACCCCAGATGTTTTGGAACTACATTTCCCATGATGCTCATGCACTCTGCAGTGGAGTTGAGCATCATGGGAAATGTAGTTCCAAAACATCTGGGGTGCCAAGGTTCGCCATCATTGGCCTTGGCTATCTACCCTATCATGAAAGGAGTCTCACCCCAATTGTAAACATGACTCCAGAGGACTAGCAAAACCCCCAAACAGATAGCCCAGCAAAGTATCAGTGAGTCCTAGTGAGGGCAAGTCCCTTATTTGAACCTACCGGAACATAAAACCAATAATAATTTGACACAATTAATTAAGTCCAATTAGGAATACAATTGTTGCCTGTCTAATCCAATAGACCTACCATGTTCCAGCATATGGCCTTAAAAATAGGGTAGTTCAACAAACATTCTTGCCACTAATGGGGAGATGAATACTTCAAAACTAATGTAAAGCTTGACTGTGTGGTTATTTTTTGCACTATAAACAAAAGAAGAGTGACAATTTTGAAAAAAAAACACTATCTTTTGCTTTTTGCTATAATATCCCACATTTGTTATAAAAAAACCTAATTTTTTTTCCCTCAGTTTAGGCCGATATGTATTCTTCTACATATTTTTGGTAACAAAAATCACAATAAGCATATATTGATTGGTTTGCGCAAAAGAGACGTAAGTCTACAAAATAGGGGATAGATTTATGGCATTTTTATTATAATTTTTTTTTTTTACTAGTAAAGGCGATGAACTGCGATATTGTGTCAGACTGGACATTTTTGGGACCATTGACAAGCGATCAGTGCTATAAAAATTGCACTGATTTCTGTATAAATGTCACTGGCACAGAAGGGGGTTAACACTAGGGGGCGATCAAGGGGTTAACTGTGTTCCCTCACTGTGTTCTAACTGTAGGGGGGATGGGACTGTCTAGGAAGAGAGAGAGATCGGTGTTCATACGTAGTATGAACACATGATCTGTCTCTACTCCATTGAGAGAACCAGATCTGTGTGTTTACACACACAGATCCCGGTTCTCGCTCTGTCACGAGCAATTGCGGGAGCCCGGTGGGCGCGCACTCGCATCGTTGTTTTACCCAGCTGTGCCATTCTGCCGCAGTAAAACTGCGGCGGCTGGTCGGCAAACGCTTAAATACCCCCTCCATCCCTGCGGCGTCTGACGTCCCTGCAGTGATGCGGGCGCCCGTTGGTCGTCTCCTCTCAGTCCTATAGATTTCCGGCTAAAATGAGGATAAACTATGGCGATGAACGCGATCTCGCCTAATACAAAGCGGCGTTCTGCGTGTGCATGAAACCACCGCAAGCTTTTTTGAAACTACTCATTCCAATACCTGTATTCAAAGATACAGAGCAGCTTCCTGCACATGCACAAAATAGCTGCTGCCATAACGAAAACTCCTCATTCTAATGCTAACAGATAAAGGCCTTAAGAAATGGGGGAGAGGATCCACCATCTGTTATCACCTATTTAACAATCCCAGTGCTCTTATACCAAAATTTAAATATACATAAATCACTACATTAAGAGAGAACACATTCAATTGTAAAAGATAGCGCTCTGCATATTACAAGGTAGATAAACCACTATTAAGCCCCATACACACTATCAGTTTTTCTGCTGAGTTAGTCCTTCAGATTTACCAAAATCATATAATATGAGGTCAAACCTTAGGAGTTTCAATGTGTATGCAATCAGGCAGGCCCTTGCACTACATGGTTTTGGTAAATCTGAAGGACTAAGTCAGCAGAAAAACTGATAGTGTGTATGGGGCTTAACTCTTACTATATCAACACAGGCAGGTTGAGAGAGGGAGATATCCATATTAAAGGGGAACTCTTCCATTAAAGGACAAGACCAATTTCCATGGATGCCGCTCAAACATCAAGCATATTCAGTATCTGCAACATGGCACTGTTGATTGATCATCCATAGCCCAATTTGTTACACAGTGTATTCAAATAGGGAGATAAAAAATGGGACAGTAGAAAGCATTTGGCGCCAATCCCCAATTAGTTACTCAAACTGCATACCCAGAATGACGCCCTGGGCGTCCATATGACCGACCACTCCACTAAGAAGCTACCCGTGTGGCTATACCAGGCCACGTGTTTCATACAGAGCAACACTGAGCTTGTATGAGTCTGCTGTAATACCTGATATCACAAAAAGGGAAAATCTCTAACTTGCACACTGGTACCGACTAGTATAGCAATGTTTCTTTTCTTCACTCGGCAAATGTGACCCCAGTGCTGGCGGAGAGGGGCAAACAAGGATGCTATGCAGGTACCGCTCCTCCTTAACCGATAATGTCATTGGTTGTTAGGATGCCAGCGACAGGGAGGTTGTAATGGTGCACAATGGAAACCTGTGACTTTGTGTAACTAAAAGGCAGGCTTGAACCACCAGCTGGCTTGTATAAATGGCACAGCATTTCAGCCTCATGCTTAACTATATCTGCTTCCTTTTCATTTGTTCAGTTCACTCAGCTGCAGTCCCGGTTGGAGAATGCGGAATCCCGTGTCTCACACCTGGATGGCCTCATTGAAGATCTACAGTGGGACATCGACAAGGTCCGCAAAAGAGAGCAGCGCTTGAACAGACACTTGTCTGAGGTCCTTGAGAGGGTAAGATACCGACTTGTGTTGGTGATAAGCCTCAGTTTCATCAAAGCTTCTGTAATTACAGCAGTCTGTCGTCTTGCTGGGAGCAAAGAAACACAAACCACTCCTTTTTTTTTTTTTTTTTGCAGCACATTTAAAATGTTTGTATGTGTCAAGTGGTGTGTACAGCATGACTTAGACAGATGAGTTTCTCCAGAGGCTTTGGTAAATGAGATCCAGTATATCTTTTCAATGATCAGGTGCCTCAAAGTTTTTTTTTGTTTTTTTTCTGTCTCCCTTAGGTGAATTCGAAAGGCTACAAGGTGTATGGTGCTGGCAGCAGCTTGTATGGAGGAACAATTACCATCAACTCAAAGAAGGTAAAGCAAAGCATAAAAGCTGGAGTGAAAAAAAGGATATCATGTCAGTCTGACCCCCTTTTTTTTCTCCAGATCGTGGGCATTTTCAGCACTTAGAGCAGATTAACTACAGGGTTCAGTCTTTAACCGCTTTTTGACAAGTGGTCATTGCAGCTCAGACCAAATTTAGCAGCTTCTGTTTAAGGACAGCCCACTGTACAAGTACATCCTTTAGAAACTGTGCTGCTGTGTTCACAGTCCTGTAACTGCGCTGTGATTGGACACGGATAATCACAGGCAAAAGATACAGAGCCAATGAGCGTGGCTCTGTACCAAGTGATCATTGTGAGCAATCGCAGCATCATAGTGTAAACACAGGTTGCAGTTAGCAGCTGAACCTCATTTACTGGCTGATGATCAGGAAGCACTGTTTGCTCTCACATGCTTATCGGTGTGTGAGAGGGAAGAGCCTCCTGACCACCAGCCTGCACCAGTCATTCACCCCTCTCCTACATAAGTCAGTCTGTTTTATGTCCTTGGAGGTTTTTTTTTTGGCTCTGTTGTGAAGCTTGGCCCTCTCTTTTCAGCTGAGATTTTTAGCACTGTTTTGTGTAAGATTGTATGACCCAAATTACCCATTTATTTACTGACTGATCCCAGAGTCCACTAGCACACACCTGCACCCTCTTCTGCAGGCCCTTTATCTGACTTGCCCACAGCCTTAACGGCAATTGACCGCAGAGACTGAACAGTTGCAGTCTACTGCTATCACTTCCAAACTAAAGGACACCATTTTTGCTCTTATTGATGTACTACTCTAAAACTACAGGATCTGCCTATTGCTTCTACCGCTGCTGTTTCCAGTCTTGGGTCATTTTAAAACTTTTATGGCCACAAAGACTTTCCCTTTGCACTTGCTTTTCCAACTCTCCCTTACTCCTTAGAGATTAGAAACCTCCCAACAAGCTGTTTTCTCACCTTAAATGTGTATTAGCCTTGTGTCCGTTTTGTAAGAGTTTTGTGCAGAAGTGGTCAGTCTCCACTGTTGTTTTGGCAGTGTCCCTTTTTAACAAGATGCTTACTATTCTGATCAAGGACATGCCTATCTTTAAGAACTCGATCGATAAGCAGTTGGAAGCCCTTTCTAGAGCTTTGTTCTTTCCTGGCAGGGAAAATGAGTGAAACTACATTTTTAAACTGCACAGTCTTTTTGCCTTTTGTGAATTAGCCCCAGCATCTTGCATCCATTTAGAAGCCAAAACTGAAGCATATTTATAAGGGGATGCCTGGAATTTGACTTTTAGCTCAGAACAGATTTCTGGGAAAAGCAGTGAACCAATTGCACAAGCAGAAAATTAGATTTCTGGGATGTTGGTGAACTACTCTTAGCATAACGTTTGAGACTATTATACTGGTTATCTAAGCCTCGGGCAATAGTGGAAGTACTGCCTTGCTGTTGCATAGCGTGCTCTATCCTTGTTGACAAAAGATGGGTGTCTGTGATGTTAGGCGTACATACTGCGGGTGTAATTTGGCTTGTGATTGGCCATGCCACCTCGGATCCATGCACGCAGTTTCTCACACGCCTATTTTTCAAGCAATCTGAATGCCATTAACAGAAGACTTTGTGCCTCTCTCAGGGCTCTTTTAATTGTAGTACTTAAGACCTGTTCAGTAGGGTATGTTTTTGTTTTTTAATTTTATTTTTAATTTTTTTTCAATTTCTGCAGTTTGAAGAAATGACTAATGAAGTTGACATGAATAAAGAGCTGGCTGTGAATCGCCTTCAAGAACTGGATAAGCTCAAGCAAGACTTGCATGAAGTGACTTCAGAGAATAAGGACTTGCAGGTTAATTCTTCAGTTCTTCTTCTTCCTTACCCAATGACTTCTTTGCTTCAGTAATTTGGAACCATCTGTAAATTACGTTTCTCTTGAATGTTCATTAACACTTTCCTAAAATGTAAAAAAATAAACTAATAGTTCTACATAATGCAGCAACATCCATACACGTGGGGCACCCAATATTAGGGGTGATTTATTCTTCCAAAGCAATACCCATTTGCACATTGGTACTGATGTATTCCAATGTTTCTCTTGCTCACACAGCTAATAATGACCCCAGTGCTGACAAAGAGGCAAACAAGGATGCTGTGCTTCATGCTGTTCATCATTGGTTGTTAGGACGCCGCCAGCAGGAGGGTTGTAATGGTACACAATGAATACATGTGGCTTTATGTAACTAAAAGGCAGGTTTGATCAACTGCTAGCTTATATACAATTTTTGGGAAATTTTTAGGCATTTTGCCAAGGCAACCCTGAAGAAACCTGAAGGCACCCTAGTTAAAAAAAAATTCTGCTCTAGGGGATTAGCTCTGTCTCTAAGAGGTTAGACACTAAACTAAAGCACAAGTGTGGTGTTCTTCCCTGCTTGTGTTAGGCAGTCTTGGTACATGGACACAAGTAGGGGAGTGGAGCAGTGCAGCTTTGCTGGTGTAAATTAAGTGTTTGTAAGATGCTTTTGTCATGTGACTGTCAGAAGTTTCTGTATTGTAAAAGTTAAGGGCTTTCAACTCTGACATTTTTTTTTATTCCCGTGCTGTCCAGGAGCAACTGTCAAGGTCAGTAGAGGACAACGTGCGAGTGTCTCCAGAATACCGCTGCATGCAGTCACAATTCTCTGTCCTGTACAATGAGTCACTGCAGTTAAAAGCGCAGTTGGATGAGGCTCGTTCTCTACTGCATGGGACACGCGGCAATCACCAGCGTCAGCTAGAGCTCATTGAAGTGAGTATACCACTACCCCTTTTAAATGATTCCTTGAAGTAAAATTCCTGCTTTCACAGAAAATGCAAAAAAAAAAATAAATTGCAAATATAGTATGTAGAACTACACTCAAAGTATAATCAAAGTCAAAATTTTTTTTTTTTTTTTTTTGAATGATTAAAACCCTTATCTTTTTATTTTAATTTTATTTTTTTGTGCCTTTTGGGGAGATTTTTCTTCTAGTCTTGAGACACCATATAAAGTGAAAGATAATCACTCCAAAGGGATCAAAAGATTGTGTCACTGGAACAATTGTTCACATTGGAAGATCTCCCTACTACTCCAATTCTATTTAGTCAAGCCCATTCAAACCAATTGGGAACATGCTTTTAAAATCTTGTCCAAAAGATTTGTCCAAAGGAATGGATGTATGCTTTTTTTGACACAAATGAGTTGCAATCGCTCGGCTAACAGGTGGCCAGAGGTGGGCGAGAGTAATGTTCATTTGGTGCATTGAATGGTGGGATTTGTAGTGAAGTGTTCTTTTGTACTAGTTTCTCCACAGGAGCCTGGATAGCCAGTGATAATTTAAGCAGCCACAATTTTGGTTGATTTTGGCAACAGAAATAAAGTGGTTGTAAAGGCAGAAGGTTTTTTATCTTAATGCATTAAGATAAAACGACTTCTGTGTGCAGCAGCTCCCCTCAGCCCCCCCCTAATACTTACCTGAGCCCCTTCTAGATCCAGTGATTGTTGTAGGAGTGTCTCAGCTGCCCGGGACTCCCCTCCTCATTGGCTGAGACAGCACCGCAACACCATTGGCTTCCACTGCTGTCAATCAAAGTCAGTCAGCCAATGAGAGAAAGGGGCTGGTCTGCGGCTTCATGCCTGAATGGACACAGGGAGCTGCAGCTGGGCTCAGGTGCCCCCATAGAAAGCTGCATGCTGTGGGGCACTCAACAGGAGGGAGGGGTCAGGAGTGCCAAAGAGGGACCCGAGAAGAGGAGGATCCGGGCTGCTCTGTGCAAAACCAACTGCACAGAGGAGGTAAGTATAACAAGTTTGTTTCTTTTAACTAAACTTTACAATCACTTTGTTAGCAGACCATGCCAAAATCTGTGGAAAAAAGGTTTATCATTTATATTGCTAATTTAATGAGTGTGCTAGGCTCATTATTATAATAATATTTAAATCAAAGTTGCGGTTGTACTTTAAAGTAAACAAAGGGCTGGACCTTTAGGCTCAGTTCACACTGGGGCGAACTGTCAGGTGACTTGGCCGCCTGACAAGTCGCGCTCAATTCAGTGCAATGGAATTGTTCTAATTGGAGCGGCTCAAGTCGATCTGGCTTAGAAAACGGTTCCTGTACTACTTGGGGGGGGGACCTAAGGGGATCTATTCAAAAAGAGTAAAACAAAGGAAAATAGGAAATATATTTGTGAGCCTCCATCATTTGCCTGCATGTATGGAAGGAGCTGTATTTTCAAGTGCGCATTTTAAAGCTTTAGGCCTCATGCACACTGGACATTTTTACAGCTGCTTTTTTTTGGCTTCAGGCATTTTTTTCTGCAGCCAGTAAACTCCCCAGCATCCTATGTGTCCATGCACACAGACTTTTATCAGCGTTTTTTGGCATGGGGCATTTTCTGGCTGGAAAAAAAAACGAGAACTAGTTGGTTTTTAGAGGAGTTTTTCACATGTAAAAACGCTCTAACTCTGAAAAATGCTGAAAAACATTGCTATTCAGTGTTTATCAGTGTTTTTGAGTCATAAGCTTATTTTGGAGTAAGGTTTGCAAAAAAAAAAAAAAATGCTAGAAAAGGCTACCGCAAAAATGCTGCAAAACTCATTCTACAGCTTCTAAAGCCAATGCTACTGGCTTTTTTATAACGTACAGTGTGCCTGAGGCCTTAGATATCAGTTTAAGGCGGACTTGCCCTCTAAGCCATATGTCTCAAACACAAGGCCCTCCCATTCATTTAATGTGGTCCTCGCCACCTCTCCTGCAGCTGCGGCACCCCCCTCCTCTCCGCCCCCACCTTGTCTCAGCAATTGGCAGCAGATAGGAGGAGGAGGAGGGAGGAGAACAGAACTCCTCCACCAGACTCCATGCAGCTGTGCAGTCGGAAGCATAGAGGAGGACAGCACTCCTACAGATCCTGCGCCTTTCTGTGCAGCCGCAGCACTCCCTTGTCTCCTAGTCCCCTGCTCTTAGCATTCAGCAGGTTCCAGCAGCTGACTCCAGCCCCCCTCTGGTCCCCCTACAGACCCCACATGTTGATTCCCAGCAGCAGCACAAAGTAAGGGGGGTGCAATGTGATGCAAGGGAGGGGGAGGGACTCCACTTCTGATGGTAGGGTGGCTCTTGACATCCGATGTAAAGCGGGGGGGGGGGGGGGGTTTGGACATGTGCTTATAAATATGAGGATTATTACTATAACCAGTAATAATCAAATGCAGAGGCAATTATTATGAGAAGGAGTAAATAAATATAGTCTTATAGATACAGTCAGCCCATTGCGAGCAACCGTACTTCTTATGCAGACCCCTGGTCTAAGCAGATTTCTATGGTTGTTTTCCTCTTTAACTATTGGCATCTTGTATTGAAGTTCTCTCCTTCCTCCATTGTCTTAGCGGGATGAGGTGGCTCTTCAAAAAAAGGTGCGCACTGAGGTGATACAGCTGGAGGACACACTTGCACAAGTGCGAAAGGAGTACGAGATGCTGAGGATTGAGTTTGAGCAGACGCTGGCTGCCAATGAACAAGCAGGTATGTTAAAATAACGTTGGTTTTGAGCATATTTTCCGAGGCTGAAATCTGCTCTCAAAGATTTAGATTGGGAGGGAATGTTATTAACCGCTTTAGCTCCGGAAGGTTTACCCCCCCCCCCCTTCATGACCAGGCCATTTTTTGCGATACGGCACCGTGTACTTTTAACTGACAATTGCGCAGTCGTGCGACACTTTACACAAAAATTATGTCCCCCCCCCCCCACAAATAGAGCATTCTTTTGGTGCTATTTAATGTGGTTTTTATATTTTGTGCTATACACAAAAAAGACCAACAATTTTTTGAAAATAAAAATATTTTTTACTTTCTGCTATAAAACATTCCCAATTAAAAAATATAAAAAAATCTAATTTCTTCATCATTTTATAATTTCATCATTTAGGCCAATATGTATTCTACTACATATTTTTGGTAAAAATACCAATAAGTGTATATTGATTGATTGGTTTGTGCAAAAGTTATAGCGTCTACAAACTGGGATGATATTTTTTATTTTGTACTAGTAATGGTGGCGACTTATAGCGGCATTGCAGCAAATTGGACACTGACACTTTTGACACCAATACAGTGATCAGTGCTGAAAAATATGCACAGTTGCTGTACTAATGACACTGGCAGGGAAGGGTTTAACATCAGGGACAGTCAAAGGGTTAAATGTGTACGCTGGGAGTGCTTATGTCACTGAGGGGAATGTGCTTTAACTGTGGGAAGACAGAGGTGTGTGTTCCTGCTTGGCAGAAATGGGGGATTTCTGTCTTCCCTACTAACAGAATGGCGATCTGCCTTGTTAACATAGGCAGACTGCCGTTCTGGCTTTGTCGGGAACAATTGGCAGACATCTGCTGGACCCGCTGATTGGTTCCCGCTGTGGCCAATCACAGCGGGAACTGGTCGCCGACAGAGCCGCGTGTGCGCCGCAGACCCAGGAGTATAAAATCGCGTACCTTTTACATGATTTGCGCAGAGGAGCCACCGTCCCGCTACACATGTATATGGGGAGGTCGACAGTAGGTTAAAGAACACAGTATAAGGTTTCCCGGTTACGCACCTCCAGTCCACCTTCCCGTATCGCTGGGCCGGCTCCGCTTTAGAATATTTGGGAATTAAGCTGACTCCCTCTTACTCCACTCTCTCTTTTCTGCCAACTTCTATCCTCTGTTACGTTCCATCACAGCGCTCATGACATATTGGCGGATCCCCACCTTATCTTGGATTGGCCGCATTCATGCCATCAAGATGACGATCCTTTCGAAGATCTTATACTTCTTCCGGACCCTACCGGTTCGAGTCCATGCATTCTTGCGTTTTCTCCAGAAAAGGCTTCTCTCCTTTATTTGGGCTAACAAGTGTCCCAGGGTCTCCCGCCTTACCTTATATGCCCACAGGCTGAGAGGTGGGCTTGGGGTCCCAAATATGGCAAAATATTGTCAGGGTGCGCAAATCTCCCAGCTTGCAATGCTTCAGGCTACCTCCGATATTCCTTTCTGGGTTCTTCTGGAATTTCCCAACTGTGCACCAGTCCCCATCTCTGCCCTCGTATGGCTTCCTCCTAAATTGCGTGCCCCCTCACTCAGCCCTCTAATGGCCCATAGCTTGAAGCTTTGGGACTCAGTTCGGTACTCCAGTAGGCTCATGTCTCCGTCTCTTCCGCTCCTCCCTCTCCTGAATAACCCAATGTTTCCCCCTGGCTTAGAACAACCTCATGTTTTTTCTTAGTGGCCAGCCCATGTATTCTCTCAGGTCCGGCATTTTCTTGGAACCCACACCTTCCCCTCTTGGGCTTCACTCTAAGAGACTTGTGAAGCTCCCCCAGTGGAATTCTTCCACTATCTCCAATTGCGACACTGGGTACCCTCACTTTGAGGCCATGACACTTTTTCATAAAAAAAAAAACAGAAAACAGCCTTTGAGCATACATGCCAACACTCTCCATGATCCCCTGGTACCATATCCTCAATTTACTCCTCCCTTACCCCTAACGGGACCCTAACCTCCTTATCTTATGAGCGGGACTTATTCCCCATTGATTTGGCGGATTGGAGCAAAGCCTGATCTAATATTGCGAAATGCTCCTTCAACACAGCTACCCTGGAGGCAGCCTATAAGGTACTGGGTCCCAACCTGTATTACCAAATCAAACCCATTATACAGTGATAGATACTTCAGGGGCTATAGTCAGCGTGGATATCTGGTGGTCCTGCTCCCGTTTAGTAGGATTCTGGTCAAGGGTATTTGTCTTCTGTTCACTCTCCACCATTTGTCTACCGGCAAAGATGCCAAGTTGGCCTTACTTCATTGTCCGATTCTGGGCCTTTTCTCCTATCGGCAGAAATTGTCCACCCATTTGTTTATCGCTGCTAAGCGTGCAATAACGAGGACCTGGAGGAAGCCAGCTGTCTCGTTTGTGGAGGTGAAGAGTATTTTTAACAACTCATGATTAATGAGATGTCTGGTATCCTCTACGACTCCCACGCTAAATTCCTCAAAGCGTGGGGGCCTGTGGTGGTCCTATGCTCTTCTAACTTTGCACCCAGCCAGCCTGGGTCTCTCTAACTGATCCCCCTCCTGCTGCCATGCCAGGCTCTCACGTCCCACCGGGGGAACTCTGGGATGCAGCTGGTGGTTCCACCGGCTGACCATGAAGATGATCAAGGACCGGAATGTCCCTGATCATCATCTCTATGGTCTAAGAAACCGGAAGCAACAAGTATTTTGTCACTTCTGGTTTGTCCGATATAAACAAGCCAACTGGCTTGGGAAAGCATTGGATCAAACTGATTTTGGTTTGATCCGATGCTTTTAAGGCCAGAGGAGAGACCTGTGGTCTAATAGACCCTAGATCTCTCAGTAAAGAGTACCTTTCACTGCCCTTGCTTTTGTGATAGCAATATAGTTGATCAAATTTTTAATTGTATTTTTTTTAAATAGTGTATAAATAAAAAAACATTAAATTAAAAATGTATTTAGGTATCCCCATCTCCCTGTGAGGAAAGATTAGCTGAAATGAATTTATTCTCCTTTAAGAAGAGGTGATTAAGGAGCGATATGATCAACATGTACAAACACATAAGGTCATTAAAGAGGTCAAGGTGGCACTCTTTACTTTTGGAGGAAAAGAGGTTTAACCTTGGTATGCAGAAAGGTTCTCTTCACAGTAAGAGCTTTTAAAATGGTAAATAGACTCCCTCAAGAACTGGTTCTGGCCAGCTCATTAGATTAAAAAAAAAAAAGTCTGGATGCATTTTTCAGTGCACAAAATAAAATATAATTGGATAGTAATATGTAAAGGTAATAACACCAGGCATAGTTTGATTCAGGGAAAATCCAAATACCTCTTGGGGGGATCAGGAATTCTTTTTTTTTCCCCATTAGAGCGAATTGGATAATGCTTTATTGGAGGTGTGTGTGTGTTGTTTTTTTGTTGTTTTTTGCCTTCCTCTGGATCAACTGTAGATACAGGTTTGTGTTTATGGAGGTTTTGGTTGAATTAGATGGACTAGTGTCTTTTTTCAACCTAACTATGTAGCTATGAGTGGAGTTAAAAATGTAGTTTAACATAAGAAATAATTTTAACATTCACCCATATAAAACCTTGAATTGCGAGCATAATTCGATCTGGAAACTTGCTTGTAGAAGCAAAATCCAGCAGGAGCTACAGAGTATAAAAGAAAAGAGAGGCAGCTCTACGTGTAGCAATATGGTTACATTTAATGAAGGTACAACATTTAGCAACTTGCATGGTTGATGATTAAACGAGGCACATCTAAGTATGCAGGCATCTGGGGTAAAGCTGTTCTCTGCACCGCTGGCTCTCGCCACTGTCAGTCTGCAATCGTGCCTGGAAAGACTACCCTGCAGTAGAGCGATCTGAAAACGAGGCTTGAAGTGCTTGTTGAGCGCAGTGTGAAGGGGATGATGAGGATGGTCTATGTGGACAGCTTTACCCCGGATGCCTTGTATACTTAGATGTGCCTCTTTTAATCATCAACCATGTAAGTTGCTAAATGTTGTACCTTCATTATATGTAGCCATATTGCTACACTTCGAGGTGCCTCTCTTCTCTTTTATACTCAGTTGAGACGTGACGCCAACTTTATATCAAGATATCGCTTGTTTATCAAGTCAAAATGTATAAAAAATGTTTTCTTGTCTTGCAAAACACTCTCAAACCAAGTTACTCACAATCCAAGGTTTTACTGTACAGTATATTTCCATTGACAAATTCCCCAATGTACTTTCAACCACACATTGAAGTCCTTCTCTTTTTTTTTTTTTTTTTATTGAAATTATGGCTTACCATTGAAAACACAATTTACTTCTTTTTAGGCCCCATTAATCGTGAAATGAGACATCTGATCAGCAGCCTGCAGAACCACAATCACCAGCTAAAGGGGGAGGTGCAGAGGTACAAGAGGCGATTGCGAGAGATCCAAAGCGAAATCAATAAGGTAAGTCCCTGAAGGAACTGCATGGCGTGTATCGAAGGAAAAACAGCATTACAATTCTTCTTCTGTCTTCAGGTGCGATCTCGCACTAGTAGTATCTTCCTGCTGCCCTCACAGTCCAGTGTGGAGGAGACCCGAGAAGAAACCATGGAGATAAAGACAGAGCCAGAGGAAACTGCACCACCAACACCAGCCCCACCACAACCAGAGGTTGTCCCAAAAAAAGAGAAGGAGGAGGAGGAGGTACAGCCGCCACCACCACAGCAGCCGAGAGAGAGGAGGGAGAGGGAGAAAGAGCGTGACAGGGATCGTGGGCGGGAGAAGGACCGAGGTGACAGCTCCAAGGAGAAATCAAAACACGAGCCAGACACAAAGCGCAAGGAGGCAGAGAATGTCAAGCAGATGAAGGCCGACCTCAAGTAAGGCAATTTTAGCATTTTTTACACATCTCAACACATCTCATAATATTAATCCTAACCAGTGTATTTAACTTTTTTCCCATCTAAACCAATCCTTTTTGACAGTGGGTTTGTATTTTGCTGTCATTGACACCAATAATGATTTATAACGCAGTCCTGATAGAGAGAGAGAGAGAGGAGGCTTCAGAAGGAGCTTGTAGTTTTATACAGGAATGACAGGTACTGTACAGCAGGGAACTGTTGTATGTTCTTGAACATTCTACGTTTACCTTTCATTCTGTTCACTTTTAACAAAATCCTTTGGTAAAAATGATTTTCCATTTCTGCCAGGGCTGTTATGTAGAAAAGCAGCAGACTTCTGGTTCTGCTTTCTGCTCTTATTCTTGGGCCTCTCCTAGCTGCTGGAAGTCATTTCGTGTTCGTTTATTTTCCTTATGTGAGAGAAAAGTAGTCCTTTTCTACTCTCTGTTCCCTGTCTTCCAAGCTGCACATACTAACTTTCCCTTAATTTCTCAACCGCTTCTTGGCCTATCGGGAGGGAAGAAATACCTGGTACTTCTGAAAACGGGAGCATCTGACTTGCACCCCCCCCCCCTTATCCTATAGGACAGCGCTGGTGCTTGATCTTACAGTCCCCAAGCGTGGGGTGGGGAGAGAGCCCCAGCCTATGTACCCTCCAAGTTGGGTGATCAGGGGGCAAAAGAAGTTCAGTATGTGCAGCTGGGGAGGGCAGAAGTTCACTTGGTATACTCAAAAAGGAACATTTACTTCTGAGCTCTGAACAGCATACAAGATCCAGAAGATTAAACCTTGCTCCACGACATTTAAAATGGAATAATCTTTAACTGGAGTTGCTTTTTTTATCGAGTGCCAAGCACAAGTTGTGTGATATTAAACCCAAAAACAATACAATACCAATTCTTAGTTGTAGTGGAGGCATTTGTTTTAAATTGTTGGCTTTTTTGCTTAACCACTTAACACAAAGTCATGTACCTGTGCGTCCGTTTTTTGTACCGTTTTTTTAGAGCCGATGGTCAGCTTTCTTGTACTAACAACCGACGCAGCTAAGCAGCCCTTCGGCTGTTATTACAAGCAGCCGCAGGGGACGTCCCTCCTGCCTCTCTGCCTCCCGCCACCGGGAGACCTGAGCCACCAGCCGGTGAACGTCTGCCGGCTGGCCAAAGACTTAAACAAAGCTGCATTCAGCTTTGATCGGGTTTCTGATGTGGAAACCCGGAAGCAACGTCGATTCCGGTTTACTCGACAGCCAACAGCGCCAGTCTAAAAAAAAATGTCAGCCGATCTTGGCATTTGGAATACTTTCATGTATTTAGACTCCTGGTCCCTCCATAAAGAGTACCTGTCACTGCCTATTACTATCGCAAGGGATGTTTGCATTCCTTGTGACAGCAATAAAAGTGATCAGAAAGATTTTTTTTATAAAGGGACAGCGTAAAAATAAAAGAAATAAGATTAAAAAAAACAATTTTTAAAGCGCCCTATCACTCCATGCTTACGTGCTAAAGAACGCATACGTAAGTCATGCCCGCAAATGTAAACCGTGTTCAAATCGCACATGTGAAGTATCGTTACGATCATTAGAGCAAGAGCAATAATTCTAGTGCAAGAACTCCTCTAACTCTAAACAGGTAACCGTTAAAAATGTTTAAAGCGCCGCCTATGGAGATTTTTAAATACCGTAGTTTGTCGCCATTCCACGAGTGTGCGCAATTTTTAAGTGTAACATGTTGGGTATCTACTCGCCGTAACATCATCTTTCACAATATATAAAAAAAAATTGGGCTAACTTTTTACTGTTTAGTTTTTTTTTTTAATGCATTGAAGTGTATTTTTTTTCCCAAAAATTGCATTTGAAGGACCGCTGTGCAAATACAGTGTGACCTAAAATTTTGCAATGACTGCCATTTTATTAATCGGGTCTCCGCTAAAAAATATATATATATAATGTTAATGTTTGGGGGTTCTAAGTAATTTTCTAGCAAAAAATACTGATTTTAACTTGTAAATGACAAGTGTGAGAAATAGGCCTGGTCTTGAAGTGGTTAATTTTCACCTTGTGATCCAGCCAGTAAATCTGGTAGTTTTAACCTTCCTTTTAAAAACCAAGCTGTCCAGTAAAAGTGGCAATTAGAGGGTTGTGATGAACCATTTAACACTGACAAGGATGCTTACAATGGTCAGTTTTTTCATTTATGTAAAAAAATGTATCCGAAAAAAAGGAGAAAACACTTGCTGCTTGAAAAGTGTTAGCATGAGATCAGCTTTAATTTGTTAGACAGGTGCATCTAAATTTGCTAGTGGATCGAACACTACCCTCTTCCCAGATTACCATGGCTGCTATCCAATGGTGCGTCCACTGCTCCTCCATCCATGGTGGAGATAACATAGGATGTGAACTGGAAGTGTTACTGGTCGGATCACCAGGTGAAAATAAAAAGAAAAGAAGCTTTTAAAAGGAAACTAATGTAGCCACCAGATTTAAGAGTTGGGAAGCTGTGTTTTATTATGTCAATTCACCAAAAAGTATTGTTTAATAGTTGACAGCCTGGCTTTTTACACCCCAGCCATGGAGTATCAGTCTTTTTGTTACATCAGAAAGAGTCTCAACCCTCCATTACAGTTTGATAAATAGAAGTTTAAAATCAAACAGTATGAGTTGAAACCTCTTCCTGTATTGACATGTAGGCAAAGTTTGGATCACGTGTAAAGAAATCTCTTCAGCCAACCATTATTTTTTTTTTTTATTGTTTCCTTGAAGTTGCTGCCTTTTGTCTTCCAGCCAGTTCTCCCCACATTCAGTCATCTTGTATCTTTGTTTTGTGCTAGGAGAGTGCAAGAGTCTTTAAGAGACATGAAGCTCCTCCTGGACATGTATCGTTCTGCTCCCAAGGAACAGAGAGACAAGGTTCAGCTAATGGCAGCTGAGAGAAAAAGCAAAGCAGAGGTATGGTTGGCTCTGTTAAGAGTTTCTCCTTTTTCTTGCAGAAGAATTGACCTTTTCACTGTGTTTTGACTTTTATCAGCTGGAAGAACTACGACAGAGGCTTCGAGAGTTGGAGGAGAGGGAACGGAGGGACAGTAAGAAAATGGCAGATGAGGACGCCCTAAGGAGGATGAGAGCAGCAGAAGAGCAAACCGAAGCCCTGCAGAAAAGACTGTCTGTAGCCAAACAGGTGACTAAGTAGCATTCGTGCTTTAGAAATAAACTCCGTTTAATTCTAACCACTTCTACAGCAATCGCTTCGCTCCCCTGCCACTCCATTCACTGCTGGAAGTGAAGAGAAATACTAAGTCTGGGTGTAGGAGAATATGTAAGTCCTCTCTTCCGTGTGACAGTGGTGATGCTCTAAAGCTGTTTGCTAAGTCACCGGGGGGCAGGGTGAGAGTCCTCAGCCCTGTGTTGGGCTGAAACTAGAATTGACTTGGAACATAAATTGGGGCGTCTTCTCACTCATAGTAGCGAATGGATAAGAAGTGGTCAATATGAGTTGCTAAAAGGATCTTTTTATTAACCGGATACTTTGCACTGCATAACCCAAAAAAACATTTTGTGGCACCTCCACACAAAAGCAGTTTCTGAAATCGATTTAAAACAAAAAGCATGTGTTAAAGAAGACACTTTGTATTTGCCTGTTTTTCTGTCTGTTCATAGAACCTTTGCTGCTGAGGAAAGGTGCCTGAAGTATATTCACTTCTGATACACTTCAGAGTGTCAGATGTTAGGGTACTCCTCCATGCTTTCATCCCGCTGTACCTTATGCCACTTCAGGACATAGTAGGGAATTGGCAACCAGTGGGAGGAACCGCAGCACAGTGGGGGGACCCTGGCATATGACATACTCAGAAGTGTGTCGGATATACAGAACCTTTGGAGGGGCTCCTTTGTTCAGCAGCATAGAGTAGATACTGCTAACAAGCAGCACAATGGGTAAAAAGTACTTTCTTATGCACATGCTTTTGGTTTTATTTTTTATTTAAGAAACCGAGCTACTTTAAGTGCAGGTTCAGACTAGGACGACTTGTCAGGCGACCTAGTCGCCTGACAAGTAGCGTCCGGTTCTGTACAATGGAACCATTCTAATCGGAGCGACGCAAGTCGCTCCGACTTAGAAAAAGGTTCCTGTACTACTTTGGGGGCGACTCGCATAGACTTGTATACAGAAGTCGCCGTGGCAGTCTTGTCCTGCCGCCCCTAGTGTGAACCGAGCCCTGAGCTTACCTGTGCAACTCCTTTGGACCTCCCTACTTGCTCACACGTTATTTTATGTGGACGCACCTAAAGGTGCTTGCTGTTAGGCCCTTGTTGTCTTCTTGACACCTTCATACCAAACACACGTTGGTGACCATATTTCATTGCTGTTTCCCTGCCTAGGAGGAAGAGGCTCTGCTGTCGGAGATGGACGTCACTGGCCAGGCATTTGAAGACATGCAGGAGCAGAATATCCGTCTGATGCAGCAGCTGCGGGAGAAGGATGATGCCAATTTCAAACTTATGTCTGAGAGAATCAAATCCAACCAGATCCACAAACTTCTCAAAGAGGAGAAGGAGGAACTGGCGGACCAGCTGCTCACACTACGCACACAGGTGGGGTGTGACACTACCAGACATGTAAATCTGTACTATCATAATGAACAAATTGGAAAGGTAGAGACACTACTTTTCTAGTGACAAAACTTTTAGTGCATTTTAGAATTGTGTAGTAGACCTGTTCAATAACTCCCTTATTTTGGCCTCTCTCCCCCGTTATACTTTTACATGGTAAAAACTGACATTGCTGACCTCTAAATACGAATTCCCTGGCTGTTTTTATGCTGAATCACTGAGCAAGAGCAGGCATGCTCATTATCTCATAATGTATTGAAAAGATTGGATCAGCATGACAGCCCAGCAAGACGTGTTAGAGGGGTCAGCAATGGCAGCCTACACGTATTTATTTGACAGCTTTCCTATCTTAAAGAAACTGCTGCTCTTGGATTCTTCTGGGTTTTCCATGTGAATACATACTTTACTATTGGTCACATAATCCCGGCTGAAGGGGGGTGGGTCATTGTTCAGCAAGAGCTGCTGACATAACATAAACAAGTTTGGCATTTTCTCACGTGATTCACAGTAGAAATATATAGTTTGGCATTTGCAAATATGCTGCAGAAATCTCCCTCCACTGAGTCTGGCTGCATCCACCTTAACTGTGGGCAGCTGAAGCTGCTGCTTGTTCACTTCCTGGATTTACACAGAGGCACACCTCCAGCTCTCATTGGCCCTCTTATGACTGATGCCCTGTCCCTTCCTGGCAAACTTTCACGAGAGAGAGAGAGCGCTGTGCGTGATGTCGTCATAAGCCTAGGCTTTTTACCAGACAAACAGGAAGTGGGCTGTATAAGGTATTTATTGGCAGAAAAAAAATGTTTTGCTTTGGCGACCCAACACCGATCTAGGTAAAGACTCTGACGGATACTCTTTACCACGTGATCAGCCGTGTCCAATCACGGCTGATCACGATGTAAATAGGAAGAGCCGGTGATCGGCTTTTCTTCACCTGCGTCTGACAGATGCGAGTAGAAGAGAGACGATCGGCTGCTCTCCTGACAGGGGGGGTCTGTGCTGATTGATTATCAGCACAGCCCCCCCTCGGATCCCACCCAGGACCACCAGGGAAGCCATCCACACTGGACCACCAGGTATGCCCCCTAGACCCCCAGGGAAATACCAATCTGTGCCCAGGCAGCTGCCAATCGATGCCCAGGCAGCTGCCAATCAGTGCCCACTCACAATGCCTACCACTGCCAGTGCCACCAGGGATGCCTATCAGTGTCGTGTATCAGTGCCGCCTATCAGTGCCCAGCAGTGCCACCCATAAGAACCCATCTTTGCAGCCTTTCAGTGCCCATCAGTGTCGCCTATCAGTGCCCACCAGTGCCACCCATGAGTGATCATCAGTGTCGCCTATCAATGCCCATCAGTGCTGCATATCGGTGCCACCCATCAGTGCCGCCTACCAATGCCCATCAGTGCTGCATATCAGTGCCACCTCATCGGTGCCGCCTTATCAGTGCCCATCAGTGAAAGAGAAAACTTACTTATTTACAACATTTTTTAACAGAAACAAAAGCAAAACTTTTATTTTTTTCAAAGTTTTTGGTCTTTTTTATTTGTTTAGCAAAATATAAAAACCGCAGAGGTGATCCAATACCACCAAAAGAAAGCTCTATTTGTGGGAACAAAATGATAAAAATTTAGTTTGGGTACAGTGTAGCATAACCGCGCAATTGTCATTCAAACTGCGACAGCGCCGAAAGCTGAAAATTGGTCTGGGCAGGAAGGTTTATAAGTGCCCTGTATTGAAGTGGTTAATCTGCTTCTATTTTACCTACTCTGGTTTCCACTGTTTCCTATGGTTGTCTCACTGTGACTTGTGATAACAGGTGGATGCCCAGCTGCAGGTCTTGCGCAAGTTGGAAGAGAAGGAGCACCTACTGCAGAGCAGCATCACCACGGGAGAGAAGGAGCTGACGCTGCGCACTCAGGCACTGGACCTCAGCAAGCGCAAGGTAACATTATTTTATGCACCTTCTTGATAACGTTAGAAGGCATTTTTCAGCACACATCCATTTTAAAGTGAAAACTCCCCAAAAACGGATGTTTTACTAAGAGTCTGTCAAAATCCAAGAGGAAAAATAAAATATTTCACAACTTACCAGCTTTGTTAGATGTGGTGGCTGCATTAGCTTTTTTTCCCCCCATTATTTACACATGGTGATCCTGCCAGTGACATACATGTCTCTAGAGAGGAGCAGTGTTATCCTAGGACAAGAAGTGGGTTAGGGCTACACACTCTTAATCTCCATTAGTGGGGAGAGGTGTTCTGTAGTTCTCAGAGATAGCTGGGGACAGTGTAGTTAATGAGACTGTAGCACAGGCAGAGAGCACTAAAAATTATTACTTCACAAGATTTCTGGCGGGATCAACATTTATTTCTTTATTTGCGCTAATGGAACAGCTGTAACAAAACACGTTCAACAGTATATTTAAGAGACAAAAGGGATCAAATAAGAGAAGATAAGATCACTGTGATTTACATGCACTTTAAAGTAATGGTGTCCCAGCTCTTGGCAACTTAAACTGAGCAAATGATCAAATAATGCAAAAACAGCGTATGAAAATTAAGTTATATGTAAACATTGCCATCTCATGTAGAAAGTTAAGCTTGACTTAAAGAGGGACTGCAGTCTGCTCACATGTTTTGTAATTAAAACCTCTTTGCCATTCTGAAGCTTTCCTCCAACCACTTTGCATGTTATTTTATATATACTGTGATTCTGTAGTTGCCAAGTGTGCTGCATAAATCTCCCTCCATTGAGTCTGGCTGCAACCATTTTAACTGTGGGCTGTTCACTTCCTGAATTTACACAGAGGCACACCTGCAGCTCTCATTGGCCCTCTTATGATTCATCCCCCCTCCCTGGCAAACTCTCACGAGAGTGGGAGAGAGAGCTGTGCATGATGTCTTAAGCCTAAACTTTTTACCAGACAAGAAGCGGGAAGTGGGCTGTAAAAGGTATTTACTGGCAGAAAAAAAAACTTTTACTATCCAAAGTTAAAACTACAAGTGCAGAAGATTTAAAAGATGGAAAGTTGAAAAGAATGACTGAAGTTCTGCTTTAACCTTTTTTTTTTTTTTTTTTTTTTTTTTTAGTTTTTTTTTTTTTTTTTTTTCCCATTTCCTGTGTCTCCCTGTTGAAACTTCTGACATCTGTGAGGTGGTACATCCAAGCTAAACTTGCTTCATGATAGGGCAACATTTTTACATAGCTTCTGCTGCCTATTGCTACCAGAATGAACAGGGTTTTAAAATGTGCTTTTGTTCTGGACTGTAGCCCTCTGGCAGGCAACCTTTTCCTGAGAACTATATCTCTTCACAACTAGTGCTTCCCAGAGACTTGATGGGCCACTCTCACTCCATAACTATTGGCATTCAGAATTCCCATAGAGCTGCGGGAGTTTGTTTTGACTCATCGTTGGGTTCATTTGCATGCTATGGTTTGCTTAATTAAAGTCTTAAAATATGATGAGAATTTGTTGATAGGATTTGTCCTGCTATCTCTGTTCATCCTTATCTTGTTTCCAGGCGATGGAGGCCTCCCAGCAGGCAGAAGAACTCAGAGGTCAATTGGACATGTCACAGAAGAAGCTGCAGGACCTGCGGAAGGAGATTGTAGAGAACAGCGCTAGTCGAGAAAAGGATTCCTTCAACTATAAGAGAGCACAGGTAAAGTTGACAGCCCTGGAACATGGAAGGCAGGCAGTGGCAATGCCTTGGTGCGAGGACAGATGTCCAGACCCTAGGAAATATAATATTGCTTGTATTTTGGGCTTTCTTCTTCTTTTGGGCTGTCTGCTCTTGACCAGAGACTGGCTCGGAGTACGCTCAAGGGTCAGGTTTCTGCCTTATCCATCCTCTTCCAGAAACCTCTGGCCTCATCATCCCTAATCAAGACTATTCTACAGAGAGTTGCATTTGCATTTTGAAACCCCCCCCCCCCTTTGAACTGATTATAGAAATTCCTTTAGAAGACTTCACCTGTAAGGTTGCCTTCCTGATCGCAATCACGTCTGGTAGGTGTTTCACTGAATTGTCAGCTCTTTCTTCAAAGAGCTTTTTCTTGTCTTGAACAAGGGCAACATGGTTTTGAGAGCAAAACTTCATTTTTACCTAAGGTGGTCTCTTCTCATCTCAATCTGGTCATTGTCCTCCCTTCCCCCTGTCCTGCTCCAAAACATGACAAGGACATTGCCTTATACAGTTTCAATGTGTTTAGGGCTGTCATGATCTACTTGGTAGTCCCTTTTTGTATTACATGGAGGTCCTTGTAAAGGACACCCTGATACCCGTTTTACCATTGCCAGGAGTATCAGAGAATTAATTTCTAGGGCCTATGCCCTTAAAGCGATTTTCTCCCTTTTACTATCAGAGCCCATTCCACCAGGGCTGTTGATGTGTCTTGGGCTTTTCAGCATCAAGCATCTGTATCCCAAATTTGTAAGGCCACTACCTGGTCTTCAGTTTACATTTTTTCCAAGTTCTGGTGAATGTTAAGGCCTCAGCGGATGTGAGCTTCAGCCACAAGGCCCTTTAAGAACTTCTTAATGCCGGGAGGCAGAGGTGGGCATTCTTGTCATGTGACTGCTGTCACATGATTGAAAAGCTCCCGATCACAAGTATACATCAGGGGCTTTTCGGTGCAATGACTGCATATATGCGGCCTCTCGGCCTTAAAGTCCTCCTGCCGAGAGGCAGCATATATGTGCCACGTCGGTGGGAAGAGATTAAACCCTTGATTTTCTTGTGGGCCTGTTGGCAGTTCTATGTTGCCCCCCCATTTTTATTAGTAGGGTATCTCCCATGGTCTAAAAATTCCAGCACTGTGTCCTGTATTGTACAATTAAGATAATAGGATTTTTGACTTGCCTGTAAAATCCTTATATTGGCGTATAGTACAAGACTCAGGTCCCTCCCCTCTGTGTTTGGATCACTCCTTATTGCTTGCTAAAAACACTGGAGTCTCAGAGTGGGCAGGATTATATGGGTTTATTGTGGGGCAGCTCTAGCAGGTTTTTAGCCAGTTTCCATAAGCCTTCTATCCGGTGAACTTCCTGTAAGGGTAATTCTTTGGACGTCCATGTCACTGCCTGTATGAATTGTACACTTCCTATTGGCTGGCCACTGTAGTGGACTTCTCAGGAGAGAGATGGGATGAGACCTGGATGGGGCACTTAGGTGATTATATCTGCCATCACCAGGCGAGGAAGAAAAAAGTCTGTCAGGAAGGGTTATAGAGGGTGGAAAGGAGATGTGGAATAAAATAGTTTTTGCCTAGAGTGGGGCTTTAAAGTGGTGTTCTCTTGGAAAAAAATAAGAAGTCTTTACTTTTCACTAACTGGTAATCCCTTCTTAAAGCATATCTAAACCCAAAACCTTAAGTGCCGGTTCACACAGGGGCGACTTGTCAGCCTGACAAGTCGTGCTCCATTCAGTAGTATGGAACCGTTCTAATAAGAGCGACTCAAGTCGCTCCAACTTAGAAAAACGTTCCTGTACTACTTTCGGGCAACTTCGGAGGGGCTTGCATTGACTTCTATTAAAGAAGTCGTTTGCAAGCCACGCTGAGGTTGCGCTGTGTGGGGCGGCCTCAGAGTCGGATGACTTCGAAGCCACCCCTGTGTGAACCGGCACTAATTGTTGCCTGATAATCCTCAAATTTAATACTTTTGTCCTATGGTGGCTAGGCTCTTTCCCTGTACTGTTTGTGTTGGGAGCTATGGTTGTTATTAGACTGACTGCTCTCCTGATTTCAATTACAGACATGTCTCCCTCTCTTCATGTCTTTTATGTTGGTGGTGGAGGGAATTCCTAGTTTACAGAAGATAAATATGGGAAGTAAGATTATATTGTTTGTAATTTCAGTTAAATTTAGAGGAAGTTACAAGGAGGGGTTGAAGGAAAGCCTCAAATTGAATCCTCCTGTAGCACTATTGTATTCTGACAGTGGGGTTAACTCCCCACTGTCAGAATACACTGATCAGCACTGCCTGCTATAACCGGTGGCGCAGATCGAGGGAACGTTTTTCCAACAGGATGTTTGTACAAAAGTCAATCAATGGATCAACTTGTGTACAACCAGCCTGCCCTTACATGGATCGAAATTTGGCTGGTCCCTGCTGAACCGGCTGAATTTCGATCCAGGTGACCAGCATAAGGCACATTCCGTGCAGATCCTAGTTCATTTTTAATGTTGGTACCTTGCAATTGATGTGTGTTTTTATTGTGCTTTTAGGAGGACATTTCCCGCCTACGTAAAAAGCTGGAATCCACCAAGAAACCTGATATGGTGCCCACCTGCGATAAAATCTTAATGGAGGAGATCAAAGAGTTCAAGGTAACTTTCCTGCTAAGCCTGCAATAATGCTCAAAGCACAAGTTCACCTAATAGGTCATGTTGCTTATGTCGTTTTCATATAAGATACTTTATTGTCATTGTATACAAGATACAATGAAAATTAGTTTTGCAGCCAATCACTACAAGTAGCAAGATACAATTTTTTAATGTAAAATGTGTATAGAAAATACAGCAAATAGATCTAATCCTAATCAAATCAACTCTAAAATATCACATACAATAGCAATCATTGCACTATCCTACCTCTTATTAAATCCTTGACAAATAACTTGTGGATTTGATGGGTTATCTACAGTCAAGCTGCAGAAAGAAAAATATTTCTTATCCTATTGGTCCTAGTAAGAAAGAGTCTTACCATACTAGAGGGGAGGGGAGCAAACAAAGGATACCTTGGAAGTTTCCTCTTGATCTCAGACGCTTGTTTATAAAGACATCTCAAATGGTTATCTCTCAGATTTGGAAAATGGAGAGCCAATAATACACTCCACCATTTTAACTACATGCTGCATGTCTGCTATCTACCATGGTTCAGCTTGAATACCAAACTCTGCATAAATACGACAAATACTCTATTTTACTATGAAAAATATTCACCTACAGATTTTGAGGGAGACCATTTGGCCTCAAGAACCTCCTGGGAAAAGGGGGCTGCTGAGCTACCATATCCAATTATGATGTATTTAAGCTTCATGTCAGCTCCTTAGAACCCCCAAAAGCCTGAATCTAGAAACCTGCCAGATTTGTTTTGTTATCTTTATATGCAAATGCAGAAAAGGATCCCAATACCATATGGACAACACCTTAACCTCCTCTCTGTTATCAGTTTCATTATCATATGTCAAAACCACCATAGTCATGTCATCTGCAAACTTGAAAGAAATTGAGCTATGGATGGCAGTGCAGTCACAAGTAAAAAGAGAAAAAAAGTGGACTAAAGTCTTGTACACACGATCGGATTTTCGTCCGGGAATTGTGTGATGACAGACTGTTTGCCTAAAATCCGACCTTTAGTACGCTCCATCAGACAATTGTTGGCCAACTTTCCGCCAACAAATGTTGGATGACAGGCTAGTAAATTTTCGGCAGACGACGGTCTGTTGTCAGATTTTCCTATCGTGTGTACACAAGTCCATCACACAAAAGTCCAAAGTACAAACACGCATGCTCGGAATCAATGCTCACCAAACACGACATTAGCAGACGGTGCCCAAAGAGTGGCGCTCAAGAGCTGAAATTCCACGTAGTACGTCACTATGTGTTTGTTGGCCAACAATTGTGTAGCATTTGTATGCAAGACAAGTTCCTGGCACACATCCTTCGGACAAAAGTCTGATGCTTTGCCGAAAGTCTGATCGTGTGTACGAGGCTTAAGACACGACACTATTGTTAAATATAGTGATGAATGTGAAATTCTGGTCAATTGGATAAAAAAAATCTTTTATCCACAGATATCAAGTCCAAACCTAAATCCAATATCTGTAAATTAGTAACCAGACTGTTAGGATTTATCATATGGGCGGCACTGATTAGCAGCACTGGATGGCACTAAGGGGAAAGATGTCCCTCTAACAGAAGCCAGTTAACGTCTTTCTTCTTTTCCTTCGCGCTGACAGCTTGAGGAAAAACAAAAAAGCAGATTACCGGCTTCTGTCTACTTCCATGATCAGCTGTCATTGGCTGACAGGTGATCACGTGGTAAAGGGCCTGCTGTGATTGGCTCTGCCCGGATCTGCGATCAACTGAGACCCAAAGACTCTGCGAGCACAGCGCCTGCCCTGTAACTGGAGGCTGTCCATGTACGCCCTCCCCAGCAGGAAGCCTGCACTGTAGTCGTCTTTTAGTTATAGCGCGGGCACCAAGTGGTTAAGAATTTACTGCAATAAATGTGATTTTGGAGTCCATATTTATCTTTCTTTTGTCTACAAGCTGTTTTGCGGGCTGGGCTGGCACCTGCACCGAAAGAGTGTGTGGGAGGTTATATGATGGTGCACCATTCTCATCGTATATGTCACCAAACTGATATTTGCTATCTCTAGCCACCAGGTGGCTGAAGAAAATAAGTTTAACCTCCATGTACGTAAAGGCCTCCTCACCATAAGAGCTGTGAAAATGTGGAATCTTCCTTCTCAGCTAGTTCTGGCCAACTCAGTAGATTGTTTAAAAAAAGAGTTGGATGCATTCCTAAATGCACAAATTTATAGCTAGATTGTAACATTTATACGTAATAACACCTGGGATAGTTTTTCCTAGGGGATTAGGAAGGATTTTCTTTTTCCCCGCTGAAGTAAATTGGATCTATGCTTTTATAGTAATTTTTTTGCCTCCCTCTTGATCAACTGTGGGTGTAGGATTATGTATGTGAAGATTTTCTATTTTTGTTTTTTTTCTATTGGTTGAATTAGATGGTCTTTTTTTCAACCTATGTAACTTTTAGATGGTGAACTTTAGCCCAATCCTGCTGCTGGACTTGCTAGACAACTCCTGTGATATTGCTTACCAGCCTCACCTGCTTTTTTTTTTTTTGCAAGGTGCATGCAGTATTTCAATGTATAATATTGTAGCAGAGTGAAAGGTTACCTGTCTCATTGTTTTTGTTATTTTAACTTTTCGTTGCCTGTCATATATGTTTCAAGAGTCCTGACAAAGCAAATACAGAACCTTTTACTGTAACAAAAAAGTCACTTATGGGGGAGGAACAGAGTCTTAGCATATCCCTGTAGTTGTCATTCTTTAACAAAGGGATGCATGTACTGTCCAAGCATCAATAGCATAAAGCAGACGTGTAGAAGGAGGACTTTGTTTTAACATAGGTGTATTGTACAAGGACCCTTTTGGGCAGTTTATAGGATTAAAGAACATATTTTTGTCTACTCTCTATCTCACTACAGCCCTGCTGTGCATTTTATAATAAAGAATATTTTACAGCTGCGCCTGCTGTGTCTTCTCTTTCCCATCTGTTATTCAGTGTCTTAAATTATTTCTACCCATTTTTTTTTAATTGCACTACACTCATAAGGTGTACTTTTTATAAGGAACCTGGAGTACAGCTTAAAAATGGTTTGCAGGACTGCAGATTTACTCACTTGAATAAATGTCCACCTCAGAACATGTTCATTGCTGTTGGCCAAATATATTGTGCCAAGCATCTCATGCAGCAGGCTACTTGAGATTCCAACATCTTCATGATGTTAAAGCTGACCTGCACCTTAGTACAGCTGACCCTATCCTAACTGTTCTGCTCTCTTAAAGCTGTACTCTGAACTGTGTTCCACCCTACTTTGATACCCCTCCAGCAGTATTTTATGCATTTTTTTTACTTACCATTTTCTGATGTCTTTTGGTCATTTAGGCCCCTTTCACACTGGGGCAGTTTGCAGGCGCTATTGCGCTAATAATAGCCGCTGCAAACCGACCCGAACCAGTGGCTGCTGTCTCTCCAGTGTGAAAGCCTCGAGCCTCGCACTGGAGCGGTGCGCTAGCAGGACAGGGAAAAAAGTCCTGCTAGCAGCATCTTCGTAGCGGTGAAGGAGTGGTATATACACCGCTCCTTCACCGATCCTGCCCATTGAAATCAATGGGACAGCGCGGCTATACCGCCGGCAAAGTACCTCTGCAGAGACGCTTTGCGGTGGTTTTTAACCCTTTCTCGGCCGCTAGCGGGGGGTAAAACCGCCCCGCTAGCGGCCGTATACCGACGATAAAGCGCTGCTAACAATTGCGGCGATTT
Source organism: Lithobates clamitans (assembly GCA_037952925.1). Taxonomy (NCBI): domain Eukaryota; kingdom Metazoa; phylum Chordata; class Amphibia; order Anura; family Ranidae; genus Lithobates; species Lithobates clamitans. The sequence continues at coordinate 4,383,637 of JBBGZY010000168.1, read as the reverse complement.
ACCGCCGACCCCGCCCCAGTGTGAAAGGGGCCTTATGATATGATATGCTGAGTCCTTTTCTGGCATTGCGCTATTGGTACTGAAGCAGTGCTAACCCGATCAGTGCCATTCTACCTCAATACACTGAGTGCAGGACATTGTGCTCAGGGGTGTGACCATGATGCCCTGCAATGTCTTTCTCTAATCTAGGCTGAGTGAACATTTGGGGAGGGGGGGCTGATTTGAGAACATAAATACATATCTCGGTACTGGCCACATTATTTGTTAATCTGGCTGCCAGTGACCTTGTATGCCTTCCGCTGTCTCTGTTTCCACTTCTGATTACTTTGCTTTTTTCCCCTCAGTCTCGACTTACCTGCCCGTGCTGCAACTCTCGCAAGATGGATGCCGTCTTGACCAAGTGTTTCCATGTCTTCTGCTTCGAGTGCGTCAAGACCCGCTACGACACGCGGCAGCGCAAATGCCCCAAATGCAATGCAGCCTTTGGTGCCAACGACTTCCACCGCATTTACATTGGATGAGCGGAGAACTTCTGTAAACTTTGCCAAGCCTCTCATCGATGCTGCTTACCATGCATTCTCTATAGACATAAAACAGATTTGTGACCCTTCCATGTCCACTGCCGATTCCGACAAAAAAAAAAGGACCTTTTAGGTCATTTTACAGCCTGAAGAATTCTTATTTTTACTGTGCGAAAATGAGCTGTATTTATAAGATCCTTGGAAAACATCTTTTGGGGGTCACTGTATGGAGAATAATCTTGTGGTTGTATGTATATATTTATTGTACTAGTAGAATGTGATGCATCGTCCTAAGATGGTCACACTAATGAAATACATTCCCATGTGATATTTCTTTTTAATAAGGATCTATTTTCATTTGCTGTACATAGAAAACTTGACTTTTCTCTGAAAATGCTAAGTGGCTACAAAATTTTAAGTCGCTGACCCAGAACAAGAATACAGCAAAAGTGAAGTCCAAACCCACTTGCTATGGGTCAGTGACTTAAAAAGTGCTGAAGTCAGACAATGATTATGACCGGATATAAACTAAAATCCAAGAGATAGTGTTGGCCCCTCATAAAGGTTTTTTAGGTCAGTCAGCAAGCCTCATTTATAGCAGCAGTACAGTGTTCAGGAGCTGCCCCTTATTAAAGGTAAACCTTTAGACCTCATGCACACTGGACGTTATAAAAACGCCAGTAGCATTAGCTGTAGAAAGCTGTAGAATGAGTTTTGCAGTAGCGTTTTTCAGTGTATTTTAGCAAAACTATACTCCCACAAAAGCTTATGGCTCAAAAACGCTGATAAACGCAGAATAGCCGCGTTTTTTCAGCTTTTATCAGAGTTAGAGCGTTTCTACAGCTGAAAAACTCCTTTTAAAACCTACTAGTTCTGGAGTTTTTTTTTTTCCAGCCAGAAAACGCCTGTGCCAAAAAACACTGCAAACCGCCTATGTATGCATGGACACATAGGATAACATACTAGGGAGTTTACTGGCTGCAGAAAAAAATGGCCGAAGCCAAAAACAGCAGCTGTAAAAATGTCCCCCTGGCATAGCAAAGCTGTCACCCGTTTAGGTGGAAGGAATAAAAAAAGGTCTGTGTGTAGTAATTTATTAAAATACACAATAAAACAAAGTATTGTGTACCATTAAACTCCTAATGATCTACCAGCATGATACACTTAGGCAAATATTTTTCTTTGAAGGGTGGCTCCTGGAGACTTCAGTGCTAAGAATGAGGTTTGCTCACTGACTAGCGATGATAAGGTGGTGGATGTACTGTGCTTTCTCAATAGTGAAGGTTGACTCAATAAGTGCATACTGACCTTACTTTATAGTTTTGCACATCTATCTGGTGAGTGTACTCCCTGTGGAAGGAAGAGGTTACATTGTTTATATCTTAACTGTGCAGTACAAGACGCACACAAACTTTTCTAGGATCGTTCTCCATTGTATTCATATAACACCGCCCACTCCGTGAGGCTCCGGATTTTTTTTTTTCCTATGCGAAAGACTACTTCACTTCTGGTGAAGATATGTTTCACCAGATTTCCTTTTGAATGACAGTTCTATCAAGATCTGACTGCTTATTGCCTTATGGTTTACTAGCTGTTTCATGATTAGTTACCCTTGGTGTATACCTTGGGTACCATACCCAGGCTCCATGGCAGAAGGTCAGCCTGTAATATTTATGTTGGATACTGGATTCTGGCACAAGTGTAGTTAGTCACGGTGCTTTACAGGACGAGGGCAGTGGTTCATTTTAATGGTCACTTTTTAATTTTTTTTTCATAGTTACTATTGTCTTTCTTTCTTCGGCCTTGCAGGTAACATTATTATAGCGTTTACCCATTTTACATCTGGGATCTATTTTCTACCCCTCTCTGGCTAGTGATGTAATGCTTATAAGACTTCTAATTGCACACTTCTTATATTAACTACCCTGAAGAAGGATGCTTATGCCTAACTATTCTCAGGACGCTCCAGTCTAGTTGCATGATCAGATCTTCTCTCTCAGCCAGCAGTGGCTTGAAGGGAGAGGAGCAATTGCCGACAATAAATGTCTCCTAGTAAGCCTATGGGTGACATCACTGTTCAGGAATTCCAGCTGTTGGAGCGTTCTCTCCTGTCCCCTGTAGCCACTGCTGGCTGATGCAGGGGAGATTACATGATCAGAACAGAGCACCCTGAGAATAGGTAAGCATCTTTCTTCTATGGGGTAGTTAGGATAGGTGTTTGAATCCTAAAACTGCTACCATTTTATCCTGGAATTACACAATAAAGTAGTCAAAGGACAACTTCAGGTAAATAAATGCAAAATACCCTTTTTAGAATAGGGTCGCTTAGGCCTCCTGGGGGGATGGGGGAGCCGCGGAAGGCGGCGGGAGGGTGCGGACATCCCCTCCTGCTGCTTGTAATAACAACCGAGCAGCTGATTAGCTGCATCGGTTGTTATAACAGGAAAGCTGACCGTCGGTTCTAAAAAGCTGTGGCATCACCTCTATACAACCCCTTGAAGCCGAAGGCCACATGTTTGCATTACGTCAGAGTAAAGGGATTGGTTCCAAAAGTGAACATTTTTGTTATTTTGCAGCTTACCAATTCTAAGATGTGATAGTTGAGTTGTTTTTCCTTTTTTAGGCATTCTTCTATTTTCATTTGGTGATCCAGCCAGCAAGTCTGTTGTTTTTCAAAAGAACAAGCTCTTTTGCAGTTACGGGGATGACAGATCATTTAACACTGACAGGGTTGCTTACAATGGTCAGCTTTTATTTATGGAAAACCTTTACTCCAAAAGGGGGGAAAAAAACCTGTTATAACTGCTTATAAAGTATTAGCTGGAGTTTGGCTTCAATTTTCTAGTGTATTTAAAGCTGCTAGTACATCTAACACTCACCTCCCCCCAGCCTGACAATGCTCCTGTACAAATATGCCCCCTCTGCTCCTTCAGTCAAATATGGGAGGTGTTTTACTGGCCAGATCACTGAGTGAAAACTGAGGAAAAAAAGCCTAAAACAAGAAAACGAATGCCATATGTTTTGATTGGAAAATATATATATTCGTATATATTCGTCTATATACACATGCACACACTACCACTTTATACTCTGTTAGCGAGTCAGTAAGTACACCCATAGAGTTGCATGAATGGTGCCAAAAAACTGATTGCTGGGCATTTATTACGTTGTAGGACGTTGTAGCATTGCAACAACCATAACCTGCTGATACCAAGGGGAAGTGTCTACCATAGTCGAGGGAATAATATTACTTGTAGTACTATAATGTAAAGTAGGATTTATTAAATTAATTTCATATATTAAATGTTTAGGGGTTAATGTACAATCTAAAACATCATGAAGGGGTTAATGAGATCAAGAGTTTAGGACCCCTTCTTTAGATAATTTGTATACTCCAACAAAAACGTCAAAGTTCAGTTCTGCTGTCAAAAATCTTGGAGTTGTCTCCCCGGTGTGGCAAAAGTTCCCAAACCCAGCAAAAGATGACGGTACTGGCAAAGGAAGGTGAGTGCATTTCTGGCAAACCAATAGGTAGTTTTCTGTACTTGCACTTGCAGGGTCTTTTAAAGGGATCATGTGCATGTATTGCAGAGGTGTGTGTGTACACACACACACACACACACACACACACACACACACACACACACACACACACACACACACACATAAAAAAAAAGTCTACACACCCCTGTTAAAATGTCAGGTTTCGGTGATGTAAAAAAATAAGACCAAGATCGATCATTTCAGAACTTTTTCCACCCTTAATGTAACCTATAAACCTGTACAACTCAACAAACTGAAATCTTTTAGGTGGAGGGAAGTAAAAATAAAAAGATATGGTTGCATAAGTGTGCACACCCTTTAACTAATACTATGTTGAAGCACCTTTTGCATTTATTGCAGCACTCAGTGTTTTTGGGTATACGTCTATCAGCATGGCACATCTTGACAATATTCGCCCACTCTTTGCAAAAACACTCCAAATCTGTCAGATTGCGAGGGCATCTCCTATGCACAGCGCTCTTCAGATCACCCCACAGATTTTCAGTCGGATTCAGGCCATTCCAAAACTTTAATCATCTTTTGGAGAAGCCATTCCTTTGTTGATTTGGGTGTATGCTTTGAGTCGTTGTCATGCTGAAAGATGTTCCTCTTCACTTCCATGGTATATCTAATGCCTTGGAAATTCTTTTGTACCCTTCTCCTGACTGATACCGTTTAACAACGAGATCCCTCTGATGCTTTGGAAGCTCTCTGCGGACCATGGCTTTTGGTGTAGGATGTGACTAAGAAAATGTCAGGAAAGACCTACTAGAATAGCTGAACTTTATTTGTGCTTAATCAGAGGCACTTGAAATGATGTCAGGTGTGTACTGACTCCTATTTAACATGAGGTTTTGATTGCTTAATTCTGAACACATCACAGAAACCTGACATTTTAATGGGTTTGTCGACTTTTTCTATCCACTGTATGTGTGTTTGACCTTGACATACACTTTAACTGAAGTATGTCTGGGGACAGCTCACATTGAAAAGGTTATACTTTGTTATTGCAGAAAGGAGAATTATAGGTGTTTTTTTTTTTTTAACAAATGTCTCCATTTCAATTTAACAATTGTAGTATTATAAGTTTACTGTTTGTTAGGATTGTCAATTTATTCTATTACTATTAGGAACGTTAGTAAGACAGAGTCATGTTGCAAAGCATTTTGTGCTTGTAGTATAGCCGCCTCCTTGCTGGGACTGGATCATACACCTTAAGGATGCTGAACATGTAACGACGCTCTCCTTGAGACAGCCCCTGGAAAACAACAAAGGAAGATCAAAGTTTTTGCTCTTAACTTTGGAAGCAAAAGATGAAAACAGTTTCTATGAGTAAATATTGTGTAAGAGAGCTGGCAATTTATTGCAGGGACTTGTATAGCCCTGCCAATTAATGCAGCTCTTTACATATTTAATATACATTCACATTATTCCCTGACCTCGAGGAGCTTACAATCTAAGGTCCCTAACTCACATTCATACGTACACATACTAGGGTCAATTTAGACAGAAGCCAATTAACCTACCAACATGTCTTTGGAGCGTAGGAGGAAACTCATGCAGGCGTAGAGAGAACATGCAAACTCTGTGCGGGCAGTACTGTGGTTGAGATTCAAACCAGTGACCCTAGGGCTGCTAGGCGGAACAGCTAACCACTTTGGGTACTCGCCAGTGTATAGAAAAAAAATGCTTACATATGTTTTTTTAAGATTTAGACTAATTTTCTGTAAAAAAAGCACTGGTAAAGGGGGTATGATCAGGGATCCTCAAGGTGTCTGCACATGGAAACTGGTGTCCGCAAGCGGTCCTTGATGGGTCCGCGGCCGCTGCTGACTTTTCATACTAACTTGAGTCTGCTCTCTGCTGAGTGTCACCATACAGACCCTCCCTCACCCCCGATGCGATGGCTCGACTCCCATCCTATATGTAGATCCAGCCGGGCTTGGCCGGCGCGGCCCACTCTAATATTAGGTGGACTGGAGCCCTGCATGCGGAGTGATATATCTGCTGGAGGGAGGGACTGGAAGTGTCAGTGCAGCGGCTGCCCAGTGTGGGAGAACAGGCAGCCGAGGAGGAAGCATGGAAGGAGCAGAGTCTAGAAAGCAAAGAAGGTGCTGAAGCTGGAATGGATTCTTCTGTTCTGTGTCTGCCCGGCTCCAGCATAACAAGTAACATGTTGGCTAAAAAATATATTACAGGCATACCCTGCTTTACGCATTCTCACTTACGTACACTCGCGAGTACTAACACTATGGGAAATCTTGGTCAGCTTGCCATGGCACTGCTCCTGGTTTTTAACATTGTCTATGGGAAATCTTGGTCAGCTTGACATGGCACTGTGACAGGGACACCAAACTTGGGGAGCACCGAGAGGGGAGCCAGGACTACAACATATCCAATTTTGGGGTCAGCCAGCTTGCCTAGGTAATCTACCATGTCGTAGTCCTGGGCCCCCTTAACGTGCTCCCCAAGTTTGGTGTCCCTGTCACTTATGGTTCAGGAGCAGTGCCATGTCAATTTGACCAAGATTTCCCATAGATGCTAATGTTAAAAACCGGGAGCAGTGCCATGTCAAGCTGACCAGGATTTCCCAGAGAGCTAGTGTATTTGCATGCATTGAGAAGTAAAAAAAGGTATTGCTTCACTTTTAAGTACATTATCATTTTACATACATGCTCTGGTCCCATTGTGTACTTGAAAGTGGGGTATGCCTGTATATATTCTTTGTAGGGGGGAGAGCCTGGAGTGTGGTGCAGGAAAACCTGTGGAATATACAGATGAAAAGGTAAGAGAGAAGACTAAAGGGGGATCTATTTTATGGGGGACCTGCTGTCTAAAGGGGGGATCCTGCTAGTAGACGGTGTTTTTTTTTTTTTTTTTATGGTTTTAATTTGGATTGTACTTTGGTGTCCTTCACTAGGATCTGTACTTTGGAAAATATCTGCACAGCCCTGGTCCGTGCCTATCCCTGGGTATGATAATGGAGGGTGGCGTATTGCCCTAGTCTCAGGTAAGGATATGCTGAGGATAAAGTTGGGTCTAGCCACCAAGTACCCTTATTAGCAGCTCGTTGAAGTAATTAAAGGTAGCTACAAGGTCATCAGGTTACCATCTACAGTATACAGGACAGGGCTGTGTCCGATTCCTCAGCCTTACAATATTTAATATGCACAGTCATCTCATACACGCTAATAACTCGTCTATGTAAATCACACATTCATAAAGAATGTTGACATTGGCGTGAAATGATACCCAAAATTATGCTCCAGGTGCAGGAAATGCCACTTATATATTATCTGATTGTAGAATTTTCTCATGATGGCAAATTAGAGATGCAAAAGGTATAACCTACAGAAAATCCCACAGCGCAAAAGGAGGCACAAAATAAATGTATGCAGCAGTACATCTAAAGGCTTTCTCCAAAAAGCAATCACAAATACAGTATATAAAAAAAAAAAAATAGATCATGCTTGCATTGATTCCAAAAAATAAATGCCAGTAGCCTGTGTTACGATGATCTGGTTGCTGCAGTTGTGCTTAGAGCAGAGTGGCACCTACTGTATATGAAAGTAGGTATTGCCATATTTTTTTTATCTCAAATGATCAGTATGAAATATCAGTTGTTTGTAATCTGTTATAAAATCAGATCATTATTGTGTTTTATGGCACTTTGGCAATATTATTTATTATACTTTATTTGAATGATACTGTCCTTTATTTTTTGGAATTAATGCAAGCGTGACCTAACTTTTTTGAGACATGCAAAATTAAAAAATATTCCACAGACTAATTTTCTGCTATTTGAGGTTTGTTGTATAGGTCCTTTACTGAAAAGTTACATCATTTATTTTAAGTATAAGATTGCTGTTTTCTGGTCAATGGGTAGACTTGTGCTGGGCTGCTGGCTATAGGCACAATGATAAATGACCAGTTGTTCACAGGTTTGATTGTTTTAAAGGATTTAATTGATTTAGATTTTGTATTAGGACCAATCATTTCTATTCAATAAAAACAATGATTTATTGATTTCAATTATATACAATCCTTTTATTGAAACAATCTTTAAATGATTTCATATATGCCTGTTATTAGGTCCCCTATTGCATAGTTTTTCATAGAGGATGGATTATTCATATTTAAAACTGTAGAAAATGAATAATATAGTATTAACAATTGTAACAGATTTTGTCTTAAACATCGCAGGGAATCAGCAGAGTATCCAGAACAACTATTCAGAAACTATTTTGTATTAGTGTGGACTCAGTAAAGGAAATTACAACTGGTTTCTATTAATTATTGAACTGTTTATTGAAAAAAAAATTGGCAAAAACAAAAGTCAGCACAAATTTTAGTTGGAAAATCACTGTCTCCCCCCCCCCCAAACAATAAATCATCATAACACGTAAGGCTCAAAAAGAAAATTGTACCCCAACCCTTAAAATTCACTCTTCCCTCTGCTGGACTTACCTTTTTATGGCACCAACTTCAGGAAAGCCTTTCAATAGTTTCAGTGGCAGTTCTGACATGTACAACATATGAATGCATTTGCATTAATTTTACAATGTTGCTATGCTGTGACAAGTCAACAAAGATCTACCTCCAGTTCATGGATAATGAAAATGGAGGTAATGAAAAGCAACTAAAACTTCGAGTACAGATAGGTCAGAATGGGGGGGGGTGTTAAAACAGAGCTAAGCTTACCTTTCCTTCAAGCGTCCTGGTGCCAGCACCTTCTGCTGGGTGCTGGTTTTCAGCCATCTTCATTGGTTGTCGCTAGAATGGCGTTGCACTTGCTCAGGAATCATCCCGTCACACAGGGGTCTTTCTGGCTATGTAGGCAAACGCAGCTCAGTTTATATGCTGCAGAAGTCAACAAGCGGGAAGGTAGGTGTATTTTATTGCAGAAGAGACATTGCATGTCTCTTTTGCAGTAAAGAGCCTGCCTGCTTGCAGTTTTTGATAGTGGACCTTTAGTTCCGCTTTAACTTTATTTTTGCATTTTGTGTATTTGCTTTATGCGGGCCACCAGCAACCAATGACATGGGTCTGAACAAGAGTGGTCGGACTCCATACACCACTATTAGACTGAATAATGGCAATGGAATCCGCTGTCCATAACAAGGTTGGCGGATCTGATGGGGAACCTGATGGGGATCTCAGAGCTCCCCATCAGGTCCACCTCCCTTGTGATTGATAGCAGACCTAATGGGCAACTAGTCCCCCATTAGGCCCCACTCTGCCCAAAACAAAACTAGTCAGCCTCTGTGCTTGTCTGAAAGGTGCAGTGGTTGAGCAGGGAACAATCAGTCTGATTTTATTATGCTCAGCATTACTGAACTGCACTGAGGACGGAGTGTCCAGTATGGACAATCAGGACTTGGTGCCAACTGCTTCCTAGGACAAAATCATGAACCAATTCCTGATAGGTACACAAATCTGTCACAAGCACTAACCCCATTTCTATGCCCCTTTTTAGCTCCTCTTTAAGATAACTTACTTGCAGTAATGGATTCTGCCTTTCAAACTTTGGAATCCTCACTTTTTCTATGTTGTGTTTCATTCTATGCAGCTCAACTGGATCCTGAATGAAAACAGTAGGTAAGTAAAAATGTATAACACCAAAGTTACCTTGCCACAGTTTCAAGCTCAACGCCAACCAAAGTTTTTTTTCTCTTTTTTTTTTTTTTTTGTATACCTTGGAAAGAGTTTAACCTTTCTTGAGATTTATTGCTCTCTGTTCCTATTGAAGAAAATTCATTTTGACTTTTTCTCCAATGGTAACAGAGACACAAGTACCAAAAAAAGTAGATTGCAATCATGTGCAAGCTAAAATGCTGTTTTTTATTGTCCTTGCATGTTCCCCTCAGATCTACAGTGAAGTGTAGTGCAAAGCGGATTTGCCTTTTCGTAAATAACCCCCATACTGTTTAATTTTACATTGTCCCTTCTGTTTCTGTATATGGTAATGCACTATAATTTTTTAAATTAAAAAAAGACATCTAAGCACCATTTTCCTAATCAATGTTGACATGACCCAGCTCTTTCCCAACCTGTCTACAGGCAAACATAGGCCTGAGGCTCTAATTGGGTTGAAAAAGGTGGGGCTCTGTGCCCCGAACCCACCCACTTGTGACAATAGCGAATAAATATTCGCTATTGTCTTCTGGCTTCTCCTCCAGGCCAATCAGGACAGGAGGCGTATCGGGTTGGCTGGGAGGAGAAGCCGTGCAGGGGGACCGTGTCGTTGAGCGGTGAGTGTGGACCTAGGGGGGTTTTCCCCCCCCCCCAAAGAAAGTTTAGCACCAGCCGCCACTGTCTTAGAATAAGAGGGAGGTGGAGCCTCCATTAATCTACATGTAATGCCCTGCCTCTATTGTGTTTTAGCTGGTTAGTGAGCATGAAGGAAGAGGGAGGGAGGGGGCTGTCATTTACTATTGTGTATATGTCCACTCTATAGTCACATGGGCTGCTCAGATGTGAAAGGGAGGAAATGCTCAGGATAGAAACTCACTGCAGAGTTGGCACCACAGCTGCAAAATTGATAGCTGAATTGGGGACATGAACAGAAGGTGGAGATAGAGAGCAGCATGATCAACCAGGCTTTTTAGAATACAGAAAACTAATCTCACAGTGAGTATGGACAGCATCTAATACAGCATTTATTGATAGTTTTTTATGATGCGGCTTTAGTGACACTTTAAGGTATGCATTCTCACAAATATATCAAAATGACAACGGCAGCAGCCAATGTAGTATAGCCCAATACCATGCTATGAGACCTGACTGGTCACACTGGTACTGTAAAAAAAAATTACTCCAGGTCAACAGTAACAGGAAACTCCCACTAAGCACTAAAATATATACATGTCTAAATACAGATGTGATATACATATACAGTGCCTTGAAAAAGTATTCACACCCCTTGAAATTTTGTCATATTACAACCAAAAATGTAAATGTATTTTACTAAGATTTTATGTGATAGACCAACACAAAGTGCCACATAATTGTGAAGTGGAAGGAAAATGATAAATGGTTTTCAACATTTTTTACAAATCTAAAATATCTGAAAAGTGTAGTGCACATTTGTATTCAGCCCCCTGAGTCAATAGTTTGTAGAACCACCTTTTGCTGCAATTACAGCTGCAAGTCTTTTTTTAGGTAGGTCTCTACCAGCGTTGCACATCTAGAGAGTGAAATTTTTACCCATTCTTTGCAAAATAGCTCAAGTTCTGTCAGATTGGATGGAGAGCGTTTGTGAACAGCAATTTTCAAGTCTTGCCACAGATTCTCAATTGGATTTAGGTCTGGACTTTGACTGGGCCGTTTTAACACATGAATATGCTTTGATCTAAACCATTCCATTGTAGCTCTGGCTGTATGTTTAGGGTCGTTCTCCTGGAGGAAGGTGAACCTCCCCCCAGGTCTCAATTGTTTTGCAGACTCTAACAGGTTTTCTTCTAGGGTTGCCCTGTATTTGGCTCCATCCATCTTACCATCAACTCTGACCAGCTTCCCTGTAACTGTTGAAGAAAAGCATCCCCACATGAGGCTGCCACCACCATGTTTCATGGTGGGCATGGTGTGTTCACGGTGATGTGCAGTGTTGGCTTTGTGCCACACATAGCGTTTTGCTTTTAAGCCAAAAAGTTCAATTTCAGTCTAATTTGACCAGTTTACCTTCTTCCACATGTTTGCTGTGTCCCCCACATGGCTTCTCGCAAACTGCAAATGGGCTTTCTTTCAACAATGGCTTTCTTCTTGTCACTCTTTTGCAGTTGTGCCATACTCGTTCCATTTACGGATAATGGATTAAACGGTGCTCCGTGAGACGTTCAAAGCTTAGGATATTTTTTTTATAAAATAACCCTGATTTAAAATTCTCCACAACTTTATCCTTGATCTGTCTGGTGTGTTCCTTGGCCTTCATGATGCGGTCTGTTCACTAAGGTTTTCTAAAAAATCTCTTAGGACTTTAGAGAACAGCTGTATTTATACTGAAATTAAATTATACACAGGTGGACTCTATTTACTCATTAGGTGACTTCTAAAGGCAAATGGTTCCACTAGATTTTAGTTAGGGGTATCAGAGAAATAGGGACTGAATACAAATGCACGTCGCACTTTTTCAGATATTTGTTTGGAAAACCATTTAGCATCTTCCTTCCACTTCACAATTACGTGCCTCCTTGTGTTGATCTATCACATAAAATCACAATAAAACACATTTACGTTTTTGGTTGTAACATGAAAAAATTTGGAAAATTTCAAGGGGTGTGAATACTTTTTCAAGGCACTGTAAATATAATCTATATTACACACAAAACACACTAATAGACAGATACTAGAATGATTAATATCTGATTGATATACACACACACACTCAGTATCTCACAAAAGTGAGTACACCACCCCTCACATTTTTATAAATATTTTATTATATCTTTTCATGTGACAAAACTGAAGAAATTACACTTTGCTACAATGTAAAGTAGTGAGTGTACAGCTTGTATAACGGTGTAAATTTGCTGTTCCCTCAAAATAACTCAACACACAGCCATTAATATCAGCTTGAAGTCTTTTGTGGTATTTGTGGATAAGGCTCTTTATCTGCTCAGATGGTAAAACTGCCCATTCCTCTTGGCAAAAAGCCTCCAGTTCCTGGAAAATCTTGGGCTGTCTTGCATGAACTGCACGTTTGAGATCTCCCCAGAGTGGCTCAATGATATTGAGGTCAGGAGACTGAGATGGCCACTCCAGAACCTTCACTTTATTCTGCTGTAGCCAATGACAGGTCGACTTGGCCTTGTGTTTTGGATCATTGTCATGTTGAAATGTCCAAGTACGTCCCATGGGCAGCTTCCTGGCTGATAAATGCAAATGTTCCTACAGTATTTTTTGATAACATAATGCATTCATCTTGTCATCAATTTTGACCAAATTTCCTGTTCCTTTGTAGCTCACACATCCCCAAAACATCAGCAATCCACCTCTGTGTTTCACAGTAGGAATGGTGTACCTTTCATCATAGGTCTTGTTGACTCCTCTTTAAAAGTAGCGTTTATGGTTGTGGCCAAAAAGCTAAATTTTGGTCTCATCACTCCAAATGACTTTGTGCCAGAAGGTTTGAGGCTTGTCTCTGTGCTGTTTGACGTATTGTAAGCGGAATACTTTGTGGCATTTGTGTATTAATGGCTTTCTTCTGGCGACTCGACCATACAGCCCATCTTTCTTCAAGTGCCTCTTATTGTGCAACTTGAAACAGCCACACCACATGTTTTCAGAGAGTCTTGTATTTTACCTGAAGTTATTTGTGGGTTTTTCTTTGCATCCCGAACAATTTTCCTGGCAGTTGTGGCTGAAATATTAGTTGGTCTACCTGACCGTGGTTTGGTTTCAACAGAACCCCTCATTTTCCACTTCTTGATTAGAGTTTGAACACTGCTGATTGACATTATCAATTCCTTGGATATCTTTTTATATCCCTTTCCTGTTTTATACAGTTCAACTACCTTTTTCCCGCAGATCCTTTGACAATTCTCTTGCTTTCCCCATGACTCAGAATCCAGAAACGTCAGTGCAGCACTGGATGAAAGATGCACGGCTCTGTCAGGAGTCCAGAAACTCATTGACCTTTTATACACACACACACATTAATTACAAGCAAACAGATCACAGGTGAGGATTGTTACCTTGAGTGAAATAAATGATTTTGTGTTATCATTCATATTCTCTAAAAAAATGGCCAAGAAATCATAAATTCTGCCAGGGTATGTAAACTTATGAGCACAACTGTATAAGTCATTCACTGTTTCAATACAAACTCGTGCATTTTTGGAGCCACACAGGTAGGACAGATGATCCATTTGCATATGCTCCCTGAGTCTGGCCAAGTCAGGTTTGGGTGGGATGGCAAGCCCAGTCTTCATTTAAACCAGTATAGATTCTGTACTCTCAATGTTTCTATGAAATTTATAAACCTTCTATGATCCAGCCAAGGCTGTAGTTAGAAACCACAGAGCCCCATACTGCCCACCTGACAGCGGCCACTCCCCCCCCCCCAAAAAAATAAACTATGCTTCAGTTATGAAAGAACACATTGAGTGATTGTTACCGATTTACTCATTCCATTCATTCAGGAAAGGAAGGAGCTGGTTAATATGACATTAATAGAGGATCCTTCCCCCACTCTCCATCCTGAAGAATCCTAATGTTTGCTTGCAACTGCCAGCAGGAAGGGAGGAGGGAAGCCATCAGTACTGTGGTGTTAGGGTGAGGGGTAAAAGTATGGTGCAAAAGGGAGGGGGTGGTCAGTGTGTGTGGGGGAGCAATTACTGCAACCGATCCCCTGTATGGCTTTCTCTGCAGAAGCTGAAAGCTGGCAGAAAGGGACAGGAGAAGATGCCAGATTTCAGCTGCTGCAGAGAGAGCCATACAAGGTATTGGTTCCAGTAATTGCCCTTCCTGCCCACATCCGATTCACCCTGCTTCCTTGGCCACCCGCTGGCCTAGGCCCCGTACAGGTGCACCGCTGGTACCCCCTTATCAATGGCCCTGGGTCCAGGTTCCCAACCATATGGCTCTTTGGTACTTCTTGTATGGCCCTTGACTCCTTACTTAAAGTGGAACTACACTGTATCTGAGCACTACAGACCAAATGTGCTATTTCATTTATTTTTAATACTCAAAGCAAACTCCCCCATCCATCCATCCATCCATGCTTTATTTTGCTAAGATATCACCTTGAAAAACTCCCCCCTAGGTTTTCTGGCTGAGACCATCTTGAGTAAGGGCAGATGATGCATGTACCATTTACTTCCTGGAATGCATCTGCCCTTAACTTAGCCAAGCAAGCAGGCAGGTGTGATTAGCTGAGAAAACCCCTCTTTCCCTCCTGAAGACTCCTGGAATGTATGACATCATTTGCCTAGGCATTGAAACCAGGAAGTAACTAAAGGAATGTATAAAACAAGCAAATATAATATACTTTTCTATCTATTTACTAATGCTAGCAGTATAAGGATTAAAATAGTGAATGATGATTGAGACACAAGCAAGATTGATGGAGGAATACTCCCTGCTGTGCCATTGTATTCTGATAGCGGGACTCCTCCACTGATTGACAAAAGTTTTCCAACAAACCTGTTCGACAGAAGTCGATCATTTAGAACTAGGGCCAAGGGCATAGGATAAGGGGAAGCCTAATCTCCCTAAAATGTATTATACCATGATAGTAAAAGCTCTTCTTACCATGTGGTGTGTCAGATGTAGCTTGTCCTTAGCCTGAAAAACACAAGCAGATGCAATTCATTTATATAACAGTGGAACTCAATTGGCCTGATTTACTAAACTGCAAAGTACAAAATGCAGCATGTCTCAAAAAACATTTTCCTATGCTAACTAGGCGGTGTGCATATTTGTTTGTGCTGAAATGACGGGAAGTGCGCATGGGCAACAGGGAAGAAACAGTCCCTGAAATGCAATTGCTGGTCATTGAGCTCAGGAGTCATGGTATTCAGGGGTATTATCTACGTTACTTGCCAAATAAAAAAAAAAAAGTAATACGTTTGGAAAACTAATGGACGGACAATGTTAAAAAAGGTTTACACATACAAATTTCAATGCCAATAATGTTTGAAAACAAGATTCCTTGCCACTTAAACTTTTTCAAAACTTCCAAAAAAAGAAGCTCCATCGGACTTGCCAGTAGCTAAATGTCTTCCGCAAAAAAAATAAAAAAATGCGTATGATGTAGTTGGAGCAGGAACATTTTCTGGACCTGGCTCATTCAAGGCTGTTGTCCACTTCCTCGTAGACATTGGATCATCACTTGATCCAAGCAGGAAAGGAAGGATCAAGAAACTATTATGTAATGTCTATGGGCACTTCAAAAGTCATATCTCTTAATCCCTTTGGAGCACATGGTAGTTAAAGGAGATTACCATGTGAAGACCAATTCACTACTAAAATAAATATTTGGGAGGTTTTTGAATTTCCCCCTATTTATTATAAATATGTATTAACTTGTCTATTCCTATAATTAGCTAGTCTATCAAAGCTCTGATAAAGTTAATGGTGATGGTACAATAACAAGGTTAGCTATAAAAATACACACACTGCTTAAATAAACAAGGGTCTTGTTTATTTCCCAAGAAAGTAGGAATGCTAACATAAAAAGACTAAAAGTAGACTTCAGAGCAAATAAAACAAAAGAACATAGATGATACTTTACGTAAGTTCCCCCTCGAGATGCTGTCCCGGCTGAGCTCAATGGAAAAAGAGGAAGTTACTACTTTTTTAAAGCCCACTCAGACACCACCCACACAAACACCCATTATCTGCCTATTTAGCCTTCTGTATCCTATAAGAATCTTTGAAAGGTCGTCCTTCCTAATCACCAGGAAGTATATTCTTCTCTTCCCATCCTCCAGGAAGTATGCTGTAATGTCCAATAGGGGCAGCAATTGTCCATGTATCACCATTATTTGACCCCGGTCATTCTTCAGTGCCAGCTGGCCTTTGATCTTCTGTAACTCAGGACATTTTAATTTGCAACTCCCCAGGAGGTCTTCTCTGGTGCTTCTATACCCCCATACCTCACATCTGGAGGCCTGCGAGAACATCATGTTAGGATATACATTCCCATTATGACTCAACCAGCATATAAAACTCCCAGAAATATGATATTAAACCATGTTGCCTTCCAACAACTACATAATGGTTTAAATTATCTGCATATTTATTATAAAATGTTATAGCAGGAAACAAAAGGGGTTATGATCAGTGGTGTATTTTGGTTTTGTGCTGCCCTAGGCAAGACTAAAATCTAAATTTGTCCCACCCCTTCCTGTCCGTTGACACCTGCTGTCATCCGATCTGATCAGGTGATCTATTTCCATACAACTGCCCCATAGAGGATAGTGAGCTGTGTCCGTGTCCACTCTGCATAGTGGACCGATCCCCCGGTGAGCAGGTGGATCCGCTTTATGGAGCCTGGCCGTGTAAAAGGGCTCTTACTATGTTTGTTTTTTTGCAACTTTATTTTTTTTTTTGTACAGATACAAATTTATTTTTTATATTTTTATTTTTTCCATTTATTTATTTATTTATTTTATTTTTTTGAGGGGGGGGGCTTTGGAGAGACATTAGGGGTCTAAACCGACATCTAATGTCTTTTTTTTTTTGAGGCAGAGCAAGGGTCTGAAGATAATCCCTTTCTCTGCAGCCTGAGCTGCACTGTGGATTTATGAGATAGGAGTCTGTATATAAACTCCTATCCATTCATAAAATGAAATATAGTAAACAGTGTTTACTATATTTAATTCACAAACGGACAAATAGTAAACACAGTTTACTATGTGTCAGTGATTAATGAATACAGAAGTGATCAGTACTGTGATCGCTGTCTGTAGTATTCTTTCAGGAAAGGAAGGTGAACGTGTTTACCAACCCCACCCCATCCTCTATCCATCCAGTGATCTCCTGCACTAACAGTGGCTGCAGCCAGGGAAAGGGGGAAGGGGGAGAAATGGCCAGCCGCTGCATGGAGGGGGCACTGAGTGATCAGCGAGGTTGGGGGCACTGAAGGCGGGGGTCAGAGGAGTAGAGAGGGAATCTATTTGGCCAAACAAATCCCTCTGTGGCTGCCTTGCAGCTCCCACAGTTGGCGGGGGGGGGGGGGGGGGGGGCAGAGGAGGGGAGCCGACAGCTGTCTGGAGGCGGTGCCATCCCCCTGAGAAATGCCACCCAAGGCAAATGCCTTGTTTGCCTTGTGGTAGATACTCCCCTGGTTATGATAGATATGCAGATAACCTTACTAATTTAGCTTTAGTAATTAGTGCAATGAGCAAAGTCCAACAAGCTACAGCACAACCAATTAGAATTAACTTACTGAACTTGGGCCAGAACAAGGTGGTTGCTGATTGGTTGCTACAGTGCATTGCTCCTTGCATTGTTTTAGTAAATAAGCCCCCACTGCCTTCCTGATAAAGCATACTTATTTAAGTGCATTGAGAGGGGATGAACAAAGAGGAGGAGGAGGAGCCAGGTGACTTTTGCTTCATATGGAGGAGTGAAGGGATGCAGCAGAACCCCTTTCATTTTCTTATTTTAGGAAAACTTTGAATAGCTGAGAAAATCTGGCAAGTCAATCATTTCTTCCCGCGACGAAACTCTAATGCCCTGTACACATGGTCGGACATTCCGACAACAAAATACATTGTTTTTTTCCGACGGATGTTGGCTCAAACTTGTCTTTTGTATATACACGATTGCACAAAGTGTCGGAAAATCTGATCGTTCTGAACGCGGTGACGTAAACCACGTAAGTCGGGACTATAATTGGGGCAATAGCCAATAGCTTTAGTCTTAATTTATTATGAACATGCGTGGCACTTTGTCCGTCGGATTTGTCTACACACGATCGGAATTTAAAGGATCGGATTTTGTTGTTGGAAAATGTTATAGCCTGCTCTCAAACTTTGTGTGTCGGAAATTCCGATGGAAAAAGTCCGATGGAGCCCACACACGGTCGGAATTTCCGACAACAAGCTCCAATCACACATATTACATCGGAAAGTCCGACCGTGTGTACAGGGCATAACAGTAGTTTTAATAAGAAGATGAGGAGCACCCACTGATACTTGATCTTGACAGTAGTTAAATTTTTGAACTTTAGCAACAAACCTTCTTATAAAGCCACACAACTGTTTATACAGTATGGCCATACACGAATCCTGTAAGTCGGCTAAAATTCAAGCAGAGGTTCGCCCTGTTGACATCACCCAGCTTGTCAAACTTAGAGTAAGAAATTAAAGGAGCCAGGTGGAGAAAAAGTCAGCCGAACAGCTTCAGCCAATCACTTTTTGCTGTGAGATGCAAACTGTCAAAATGCAATAGATGGCAGTGTATGACCATTTTTACTCAAATATGCAAACAAAGAATTTCCTGTAGGCAGGTAGCCTACTGAATGTATAGTCACCACCCAGCTGCCCAAGTCAAGAGGAAGATGTTAATGTTTTGCTGCTTTTCCTCTCTATTTTCGCAGGCTTTTGCTGGGGTCCAGCCTCCTTCCCGTGTTCTATAAAAGGGAAGATGTTTGGAGCCAAGGGGGGCTCCGGGGAACACTTGGGAAATGCATGGGGAGCCTACGCTAAAGAGTAGCTGGGATCTATGGTCCACCTGGAATGCCGATTTGCCAGAAGAACCATGGAACATGGACTTCTCTGCTTGAGCACTGCCAAGTTTGGACTTTCCTCTAAGAGTCTTTACCTGTGCAGGTAACCTGGGGCAGTCGCCGTTAGGGAAAGAAACGTTACTGCTTGTCATACATGTTCTGCCAGAAGTTCAGTAAAGTTGTTTCTACTGCTCAAGGCCTGGTCTGAAGTTACTCAAGGGGTGCATGTGGGGTCCTGGCATCTCTACAAGGAACCAGAGTCTGAAATAGCACATTGGGGTCTGTGAAACCTCACTGCAAAACAAGGTTTGTCTGTGGGTGTAAGGGAAGAAGTTGCTGTGGGTAACCTAAGAAGGAAACAGTAACCAGTCATTGGCATGGCACCTGGTTAGGTGACTGGTCTTCCAGTAGCGAGGGGGTTCAGTGCTGTGACTCCCTCCCTAGCTGTCAGTCTCCGCCAGTTACCAGGAGTGAACTAGCATTCTTGAGATCTATGGCCTGGTCACTAGGTATATAAGGCAAGAGTTAAGTGAGAGCACACATGAGATTCGAGCTAAATGCCGATCACTCATGTTCATTCACGGTCAAGGGGACCCCATTCTTTTATTGGGAGCGAGGTAACTGATGTACATTAGGACAAGGCACAACATCTTCTGGAGTGACTCCACATACAATACTACACAAGTGGCTCATCTCTGAGTTGGGGGACTCCATTAAAGAGGAAGTAAACCCTGATGGGTTTTACTTCCTCTTTTGCTCCCTGCAAAGCCTGCAAATTAAAAGCATAATGGGCTAGTATGCATCGCATACTAGTCCATTATGTGGCACTTACCTGCAAACAAATCCATCACTGTCCCCTGTGCAGGCTGCGTCCATCTCTGCCCCTCTTCCTACCGGGGGCCGCGGACTCCGGCTCTTTGACAGGCTGGAGCCGCGTGACTTCACTCCTGTGCATGCGCGCGGAAGCCATCAGTAACGGAACATGCTGGGGGAAGAAACGGCACGGAGGTCCGTCTCTTCACAGCGCATGCACCAATTACATCATCGCCCACTACAAGTGAAATATCTCCTAAACGGCGCACTTATTCTAGGCTTACCTATAGTTAAAAAGTCACTAGGGAGGGTTTACAACCACTTTAATGTTTGATTCTTCACATGACCGTGACCCCCGCCTGGTCCCTGGCACTGGTGAGCATGCCTTCTTGCAAGGTGTTACCCCTGTGCTAGTATTAATACCTTGGCATAGCCCAAAGAACCAACGGGGGGGGGTAGGGTAGTCCTCCCATGTGACCCAGAACTTGGTGCCCAAGTTAGCGGGAAGCATAGAGGAATGATCTATCATCAACAGCCTTCCCTTTCATGCTGTTTTTTATACAATTGTTTGCTTGAAGTACTGTATTTGAAGGTGTATAGCAGTGTGCAGAGGATTCAGTGAGAATCCCAATTTTGCAGAAAGTGGGTCAGACCTCGTACCTATCCTCTGGCCATAGATCTACTTTATATATTTGTGGCTTACTAATAGTTTAGTTCACAAACTGACAAAAGGAGATATCATTCTTAAACCTTACAGAAATACATCTGCCATGGCTGGGAAATGTTAGTGTAAACCTCCAGATTCTGTAGCTACGGTAATTCAAAAGGAGCGCACAAAATACACATATAATATATGCAGTAAATCCTGGCAATATAATAAAACATTTTAAATACCTGTTCTTGTGTCTGTCGTAGACCTTGTTGTGTTGTGTTGATAGCTGGTTACCAATGAGATGTGGGTGGAGAGTCAAACAGGATTAAAGCATGTTTGAAGGTTACACAGGAGACATCTGGTGGTTATAGAGCTAATATAGAGCTAAAATTACATGGAAGATGTAATCTTGCCCATTTCAGCGGGGACCAATCCTTGGCTGGCTTAAGGAAGAGTGACTTTAATACATAAATTCTTGAAATGTTTAATGGACCCTCTTTATCCACTTTAGAATTTTCCTCTCTCTCCCCATCCTGTCCTGTGATATAATCAAACATTTTTTTAAATTATTATATTCCTCTAAATACCTTTTCAGCGGGATCGTCCCTGCACTCCAAGTTTCTTAGCTAGGTGAAATTTCCTGGGATAGTGACAATACGTTTCCCAAGATACTTTGGCATATCCCCAGCACGTTGTGCATGCATTGGGCAATCTCCAGAACACTGGGCACGCATGGCGGCTCATCATCAGGGGTTGCTGAAAGAGACATCCAGCCTCCTGATAACATTAGAAGAGAAGACCTGAAACAAGTCCTAATGACAATGCTGGATTCCCAAAGGGGGGGGGGGGGGGGTAGATTCTGAGTACAACCCAGCATTTTGAAGTAAGAGGTGAAAGAAAAAAATGTAAAGGGGGAGTAAAGTTTTTGATCCTGTTATAACAGCACAGGCCAAAAAGGATAAACCCTAAAAAAATTATAGGTCATATTCAGCCAGCACTAAAGCTGTACTTTGCCAATTTGTAAAAAGACCACCCCTGCTGATACTTAATTTTAGAGCTCATTCTCAACTCTTCTAAGCAGGTCTGGTTGGAGCTTAAGCTGGATCAAAATTTGACTAGTTCAACTAGGACCATGTATGGCCATTCCAGCTCAATCTAACGGCCACCTTCTATCAAACGGAAATGTTGGAAAACTTTCCTTGATCAGCGACTGCAGCCAATTGGACAAGTCCCACTGTCAGACTACAGTGGCACGGCAGGGAGGAGTACCATTGCTTGTGTCCATGTAGATGGGGGAATCTTTTTTTATTTTTTTTATTTTTCACTGGCCGATCAGCAAAAAAAAAAAAAAAGTATGCCTTATGCAGGGTTAATGACCATCTCCCTGCAGCATATTAAATTAGCAAAGTACAGGTTCGCTTTACACTGGATAACCAGCTTCACTGCTTCAAAGAGCATGCCTTATATTGGGCAGTCCAAAGAGCATTGGACAGTCCACAGTATTGACTAACAAACGCGCTAAAGAGTGGGGTGACATTATGCTTTTTTGAGTATGGGGTCTAAACGCTAAACAATTAACAACAAGGGATGTTCAAGACTCTTGGTCCTGGTGAATTTATAGTTAACTTCACAGGGCTGAATGCTTTGTAACCATAATGCATTGCAAAGTACTTATGTCAGCTGGCTTAGAAGGTCCAATAATGGGGGCTTTGTTACGTGCCAGGGGGGCAGAATAGTGTCAGTGTATTAAAAGCTGCTGTAGGGAGAAATGGTGAAGGCTGACAAACTGCTTAGGAAAAGAGTAGGTTCAGTTTGTTTTCAGTGAGGAGTAGGGATATGACAGACATGTCAGTGTATTTTTTCTTTTGAGGGACAGGCTGATCTCGTTCATCATGATTGTTAAGGATCTGCATAACCTGGTGACATGGTTGAGGATAAATTTACATGACATTTTTTTTGTTTTTTTTTTAAATGTATTTACTATGGTTTTTTTTGTGAATGTCTGGGAGTACTTTGAAGTGAGAAAGAGGCCCATGGCTTCTTCAACATAGACCCCCTTAGAAAGATACCTTCCCCATTTTTTTGAGCATGTAGCCTGGTACAGTTGTGTGTGTGTGTGTGTGTGTGTGTGTGTGTGTGGGGGGGGGTGCATGCTTGTGTCCCCCTTCTCTCTTGGCCAAACAGGCTGCGTACTCGGATGTGGGTCTGGTTGGATTGGGGGGGCAACAATATTTTTTTTTTTATCTGCGGTAACCCTTTAAATTCATGCTAGACCCTCATCACGGATAAGGGTTCTGCTGTGAATTTTGAGGGGAAACCCAACTTTTTTTTGTAATTCTTGCTATTGGATGTACTACAGCAGGAGGGCAACAAAGGTCCACAAAATACATGCCAGATCCTTAAGGATCTGCTATATATTTTGAGGGTACATTGTACAGGTGAACCACTTTAGTAGTACAGCTTGCGTAGGTTTAAGGCATCTCCTAGCATATTATTTAAAGGAATTGGGCATTTTTGATGTTTCACTTTAAGCATTTATTAAATCACTCATGCCTACCAAACTATTTTTAACTCATTTTTTTTTGCCTTAGGCCATGCCCAGCCCCCCCCCCCCCCCCCCCCAATGTTTGTTTTACAATCCTTTGCCTACTAGCCTTTAAAATTGCCAGAACTGATTTTAAACCTTTTTAACTAATGTTCAGAACTTCAGCACACTGCAGCAAATTAAAATTACTTTTGTCACATTCCTAGTCAGCAATGGTAGTTAATTATAGTTGGTGTCAGTGGTCACACAAATAAAACATAGTTGGTAACACTTGGAGAGAATTAGGAACAACACCTGAGAAGAAAAATGTGGTGTGCTACATTGGCCACCTGCTACCTGCCTTGAAAGGGTTGAGAAGAAAAAATGTGGTACATATAGTGCCCCGACCGATATCCAGTTGCTGGAGTGGCCACAATGGGCATAGCCAACAAAGTGGGTGTTGCTTGTGCCATCTTTCTCCCTTTGCTTTCTATGCCATAAACAAAATAGGTCCTGGGGGTACATCAAAGAGAATGCGGGAGTAAAATAAACCCAATTGTTGGTGTCATACCACCAATAGTAACCAACATGCGTCAGGGCCAGCATGATCTCCTGCAAGTGTCAGGGCCTCAATGAAAAACCCCAGCAATAACTCCCAACAAGTGTGATGGCAAGCAATAACCTTCAACAGCAACAATGACCCCACTGTTTGCAGCAGTAATAATTCCCAAGCAGCAATAATAGACCCCCACTGTCCCCAGAAATAATAGACCCCCACTGTCTCCAGCATCAATACACCCCTAACACTGGTGTTCAGTAGTTTTACTTAACCATTTACCTACTTCCTCAAAGCCCCCCCCCTCTTTTTTTCCCCATGTGCTACTACTGGAACTATAAGTTATCTGGTGTGCAGTGTGTTCCTACCATTTTCTTTTTTTTTTTTGTAGGCAGCAGGGGCTATGGATGAAGGTTCTATGGGGTGCCTGAAGAAATTTTGGGGGGGCTTGAGCATACCCAAGAACACCTGGTGCCACCACTGCCACTGCCACTCAGGCATTCAGAACTGCATGGTGGGAGGTAGTGGAGTAAATCACACAATGCTTCATACCTGAGGGTACCAGGTATTTCTCTTCGATTCAGTGACTGAACAGAGTAATTTGTTTATTGAAGTGAAGAATTTGAGAGGAACCTTAATAGGTAACACATGAATAGTTTATAATCTCCTTCTCTAATGTCTAGTTACTCTATTACCCTGGAATTGGGAATGCACTGACAGTGTGTGGATGCACAGATCTTGGTTTCCACTGTGCAAGCCTGTAGTGAGAGGGTGATGGATCCAATTTTTTATGTAGAAGTGAATTTGAGTCAACAGCAGAGCAGAGAACATGTTATTTTGACAACATCTTTACCTTCATAAAGAGAAGGCCTCATGCACACTGGACGTTTTTACAGCTGCTGGTTTTGGCTTTAGGCATTTTTTTTTTTTCTGTAGCCAGTAAACTTCCCAGCATGTTATCCATGCGCACAAAGGGTGTTATCAGCGTTTTTTGTCAGTAAAAAACCCCCAAACCAAGTGGGTTTTAAGAAGAGCTTTTCAGCTGTAAAAACTCTCTAACTGCGATAACTGCGATAAAAGATAAAAAATTCTGAAAAACGGAGCTATTTAACGTTTATCAGCGTTTTTTAGCTATAAGCTTTTGTGGGAGTTTTGTGGTTTTGCTGAAAAACGCTACTGTACAAAACGCTGAAAAACTCATTCCACAGCTACAGCTTTCTACAGATAATACTACTGGTGTTTTTATAACGTCCAGTGTGCATGAGGCCGAACTCTTTTCTGGCAGTAGTGTGTGAGTAGCAGTAGCGGCCCGTCCATTAGGGACGCATATTCCAGCATGAATCTATCCATGGGCACCCCCTATTCATGCATCTGGCCCCTTTCAGGGCACCAGGCACATTAATTACAGCGGGCAGGTTTTTTTTTAAAACACCTGATTAGAGCTCTAATAGGCTTCAAAATAGGGTGGGCTTGGGTCACAGGGAATGCACTCTGATCCCACCCAGGTATGTTGCAACAGTGAATGAATATTTGCTGTTGCAGCACTGATCCTCCCCTGGGACAATTGGGAAGCGGGTATGAAATCCGTTTCCCGATTGGCCAAAATGTCAGGCAATCCTATTGGATGCCTAGCGCAGGGAGGAGCAGAGAGGAGACGCACCGCGGAAGCTGCTCCAGGAGAGGACACCAGAGCAGCTTTCCCTGAGCCCGCCAAGCTTAAGGACAGGGGCGACCACGCTGGAAGATGGCCGCATCAACCCTGCACTCCATAAAGACCCAACTGCTGCTCTCACCGCCCGCATCCAGGGTAAGGACTGACCAGCAGACAGCAAGTGGGGGGTGGGGTTTGCTGGGGGTGTTAGTGCCGCGGGGGGGGGGCAGTTGTGCTAGTACCGCTCCACCGGAGGCCCGGTGGGTTTGTTTGCCGCCCTCCCCCCCAAAAAAAACCCACCAGCCGCCACTGGTGAGTAGAATCTACATTGCTACATAGGTTAATTTATGTTTCTCTCAGTTGCTACATGTAGATACTTTTAATAAAGTTTGTTATTGCGGTGTCTATGATACTATTGTATCAAAGTGACTATGCTTATGGAAAACAGCAAATTCAAAAAGTGTACATAGTGCATACGGCGCTCCTAGGATGAGTGCACTCACTTAGTCCATTGAAACCTTTATCTGTAACTGTAGACCATTAACAAGGTAGAGAAAGGAATAAGGCAACTGGATGGATGAGAGAGTAATCAATGGATGGATGGCTGAGCAGGAGAAGGGACTGAGACTGGAACCTCTGCAGCTGTCACAAAAGATCTGGGCAGGATGCAGAAGAAAACGAACAGCAGGGCGCTGAGGTCAGTGTCAAATAAAATAATCACTTTATTAAAATAAGCAGAACATTTACAGTTAACATGAAACAGCATGAATAGGGAACACCTGAGACCAAGCAGCTGTGATCAGTGTGGGGCTGTAGGCATCACTGAGCAAACAGAGACCAAGGATGACAGGGTTCAGGCTAGCTCAAGGTTTGGATATTAGCAGCGGCATTCTCAGCCGCACATGAAGATGGCAGCTGTCAAAATGTCTGGTGGATATTGGGAGAGGGGATGTGTATGACATGTTTCTAGGGACATCATCCTTTTTTTCAAACGAATGGCCATGCTCAGTGAAGCTTACAGCTTATAGCCTCACACTGATCACAGCTACTTGGTTTCAGTCGTTCCCTATCCATGCTGTTTAAATGCTAACTTCATTGTAAGTGTGCTGCTTATTTTAAAAAAGTGATTTTTTATTTGATACTGATCTCAGCGCCCTGCTATGCGCTTTCTTATGTTTATGAAATATATTTGATGCCTGGCACAAACAGTTGGAAACAGGGTAGATATCATGTTATGCTTTATATTAGGTATTAAGAAAATACCTACTACTTCTGGGAATGTATAAGACCATTGCTGAGAACTCCCTGGCTTTCATGCAGAGACTCCAGCTAGTCAGTTTGAACATGGAGCCTCCGAGCCACCTGGAATTTACTCTGGCTCTGCCATTTGTCAGCTTGTTGCCTGTGTATTGCAAAAACTATCCCTTTTGTTTTTCATGTACTGTAAACAGTTGCACATTTGCCATCAGCCTATTGTGACAATTACCCATTGGTAATTAGTGTATTGTGTCAATATTGCCATTTTCCCGTCTACTGTAATATGGGGAGCCTAGGTTCACCAGCCAGCCACTTGTAAAAGTAAAACATTCTTTATTGTTTTCAAATTCAAGCAAACAAAACAGCTTCCTCTTCTTCAGCAAAAGTAAATGCAAACAGTCCATAATTCTGATGTACAATGGCTCACCACCAGTATACCAGTCCCACATTAGGGTTTAGGCTTCCTGTCTGCAGGTACAGGCTTCTTCCTGCTCCTTTTCAAGCCTCCCCTGCAGGCTAGGACCATTACTATTTACCAGCAAATGCTTTCATTTTGTCCTAAAAAAACGTGGTATAATTCGCCTGGATACACAAAGTAGTTGTAATGATACTGTATTAATAGCCGTGGCCAAAAGTTTTAAGAATTACACAAATATCAATTTTCGCAAAGTTTTATGATGGCTATTTGCTTATACCCCAGAATGTTATGAAGAGTGATCAGATGAATTGCAAATAATTGCAAAGTCCCTCTTTGCCATAAAAATTAACTTAATCCCAAAAAAAAAAATTTCCACTGCATTTCAGCCCTGCCACAAAAGGACCAGCTGACATCATGTCACTAATTCTCTCGTTAACACAGGTGTCAGTGTTGACGAGGACAAGGTTGGAAATCACTCTGTAATGCTGATTTGAGTTAAAATAACAGACTGGAAGCTTTAAAAGAAGGGTGGTGCTTGAAATCATTGTTCTTCCTCTGTTAACCATGGTTGCCTGCATGGAAACGTACAGTCATCACTGCTTTGCACAAAAAGGGACCCGGAGGCAAGGATATTGCTGCTACTAAGATCGCACCTAAATCAACCATTTATCGGATCATCAAGAACTTCAAGGAGAGAGGTTCAATGGTTCTGAAAAAGGCTACAGGGTGCCAGCAAGTCCGGGATTGTCTCGTACAGTTGATTCAGCTGTGGTATCGAGGCACCACCAGTGCAGAGCTTTCTCAGTAATGGCAGCAGGCAGAGGTGAGTATATCTGTATGCACAGTGAGGCAAAGACTTTTGGAGGATGGCCTGGTGTCAAGAAGGGCAGCAAAGAAGCTGCTTCTCTCCAGGAAAAAATTAGGGTCAGACTGATAGTCTGCAAAACGTTCTGGAATTGGACTGCTGAGGACTGGGGTAAAGTCATTTTCTCTGATTTTAGTTTTTCTTCTTCCCGATTGTTTGGGGCATCTGGAAAAAACCTTGTCCAGAGAAGAAAAGGTGAGCGCTACCATCAGTCGTGTCATGCCAACAGTAAAGCATCCTTAAACCATTCATATGTGGGGTTGCTTCTCAGCCAAGGGAGTTGGCTCACTCACAATTTTGGCATGAATAAAGAATAGTACAAAAGCATCCTCCAAGAGCAACTTCTAACCATCCAAAAACAGTTTGGTGATGAACAATGCCTTTTCCAGCATGAAGGAGCACCTTGCCATAGGACCCCTTTCACACTGAGGTGTTTTTCAGGCGCCTTTGGGCTAAATATAGCGCTTTCACACTGAGGCGATGTGCTGGCAGGACATTAAAAAAACTCCTGCAAGCAGCATCTTTGGAGCAGTGAAGGAGAGGTGTATACACCGCTCCTAAACTGCCCCTGCCCATTGAAATGAATGGGCAGCGCCGCCGAACCGCCAGCAAAGCGGTGCTTTGTGGGTCATTGAACCCTTTTTCTGTCGCTAGCGGGGGTTAAAAGCGCCCGCTTGCAGCCGAAAACCTCTTCAAAAACGACGGTAAAGCGCCGCTAAAAAAAGCGGCGCTTTACCGCCGACGCCTCGGTGTGAAAGCAGCCTATGCCAAAAGTGATAGTGACTTATATCTGTGACTTAGTATCTGAAAAGCGTGGCATGCATTTATATTTAGCCCCCTTTGTGTAATTTAGTCACAGTGTAAATAGAGCTGTTCTGTGAAGCCCTCAGTGAACAAACAGCATCATGAAGGCCAAGGAACACACCAGACAGGTCAGGGATACAAAATATAAAAACAAGACCAGGGAATCAACCGGCACTGTTTTACATTCACCCTTGATTTGCATGGGTGATACACCTGTTTGAGCAAGGTGGGGTCCAATACCAGTAAAGTTCAACCAGAAACTAAAACAGAGGCTCAAAGACTGCCATTCAGAAAGATGGTATTAATGGACCAACTGCGGTGATAGTGAAATTTACAAAAAACCTTTATTCGGAGATAACAAAAAATATCAAAAACTGTATACACAGCAATACTTCTGCCGTTGTGCGGCCATCAACCCACCAGGGCACCAATTAAAAATTAGACAACATTTTCACAGTTTAACTACTTCAGCCCCAAAAGGATTTTCCCCCTTCCTGAAAAGAGCACTTTTTGTGATTCGGCACTGCGTTGCTTTAACTGACAATTGCACGGTCGTGTGACGTTGTACCCAAACAAGATTGCCTCTGCATTTTTTAAAAAAAGAGCGACAATTTTGAAAAAAAAGCAATATTTTTTACTTTTTGCTATAATAAATATCCCCCAAAAATATATAAAAAAACAATTTTTTTTCCTCAGTTTAGGCTGATTATGTATTCTTCTACATATTTTTGATAAAAAAAAAAAAATTGCATTAAGCGTATATTGATTGGCTTGCTCAAAATTTATAGCATCTACAAAATAGGGGATAGATTTATAGCATTTTTATTTTTATGATTTTTTTTTATTAGTAATGGCGGTGATCTGTGATTTTTATCCGGACTGCGACATTATGGTGGACAGATTGGACACTTTTGACACTATTTTGGGATCATTGTCATTTATACAGCGATCAGTGCTATAAAAATGCATTGATTACTGTGTAACTGACCCTGGCAGTGAAGGGGTTAACCAGCAGGGGGCGGTGAAGGGGTTAAGTGTGTCCTAGGGAGTGATTCTAACTGGGGGGGAGGGGCTACACCTCACATGACAGCGATCACTGCTCTTGATGACAGAGAGTAGTGATCTCTGTCATGTCACTAGGCAGAACAGGAAATGCTCTATTTACAAAAGCATCTCCCTGTTCTACCTCTCCATGACACGATCATGGGCACCGGCGAACATCGAGCCCGCGAGACCCGCGGGCGTGCACGCCCACAGCACTGCTTCTTACCTGTATGCCCTTTTGCCCACCAGTGCCATTCTGCCAACGTAAATCGGCGTGCACTGGTTGGCAAGAGGTTAAAACACTCAACTGAGCTCAGAACCACATTCAAACAGTCTCAGCAGCCGTCATTCGTTCAGTTGTGAGAACAAGATCACAATGACCATATATCAGCATGGATGTTCTTTGCATCATATAAAAGCATTTGTTAACCCAAAAAAGAGAA
The DNA here is from genome assembly GCA_037952925.1 of Lithobates clamitans. NCBI lineage: Eukaryota > Metazoa > Chordata > Amphibia > Anura > Ranidae > Lithobates > Lithobates clamitans. The sequence goes on along the minus strand of JBBGZY010000168.1, from coordinate 4,353,371 downwards.
AACAGATCCTGTTCCCTTAAAGCATGTTATACAGCACAGTGCTTGTGCTGTGTCATTTGGCTCTCTGTAAACCCTAAAAAACCTTGCTGATCCTGCCTGGCTATACCCTCCCCTCTGTAATCTGACCACAATAATTATGGCTGCTGAGCCCTGACACCATGGTCAGTTTGCGTGATTCCATCATCCGCAGCCTGCTCTCTGCAACTCTCCTGTGTCTGTCTCCTCTGTCCTCCTCCCCCCTCCCCTCCCTGTTCGTACCAGTGTCCGCCCCCCCCCCACTCCTGCTGCTCTCATATCCTCTAATAAATTGTCTTATCCCCTCTGTACCATTATAACGTGTGCCTATGTAATGTAAAAAAACAGCCGATCTGTACCTGTGTAAACATGGCTCCCGGCGCTTAGCTGATTATGGGCGCTCTCTCTCCTCTCTCCCCCTCCTCCCCGGCTGATGTCAAGGGGAGGGCTTGGCCCCGTCCACTGCAGCTGTGAGCCGGAGAAAGCAGAGAGGAGAGGAATCAGCTGAGTGCCCAGAGCGGAGTTTATATTGGTACAGATCAGCAGATTTTTTACATTACACAGGCACATGGACACGTTATAATGGTACAAAGGGGATAAGACAAGGTATTAGAAGTGGGTTAACAACCAATTTAGGGATATATCACATTTTCCATCAATAAAGACAAATTCCGCTTCATCACTTCCCGGTGCATTCACGACAGTGTTAATACTGCCCAGCGTGTTCATTGCAGCCTTAATTGCTCAAGCGTCAGTTCATTATATGATAGCGCTCATGCGCTGGGATATCAAAATGTCAGGTAATGGATGGTGTAAATAGTTCTGATTCCTGCAGTGTTCAAACAAAATTATATAGTAGGATGATTTGAAAAACAGCCTAGGTATTTAGACAATGTGCATTCTTAGGGACCAATGCAGTCTCTTTGTGTGGGATATTGGAGTATAGAGGAATGGCTTCTTACAGGCTTAACATTTCCTCAGTTTATTCAGCAATTTCCATGTCATCCGTGATAACATGGAACTTGGTTTGGGGCCTGGTACTCCTATTCTCCGTCCTCAGTTCTTCCGGAACAGATGTAGTGGACATCTATGCAGAGTTCCTGTAGGTCGTAACACAATCTTAGGTCATCATCAGGGTGGTTCACTGGGACAATGGTCAAGGTAATACTCCAAATAGTCCTTCCTCACAGAGCTGTGAATAGTCTGCGCGAACGGTATGTAAAATCACCGTTGCTGGCTTGTTTAGCGGGTTCCAAGCTCACTCTGTGCGTCTTACATCAACGCGTTTCGCACATCATCGCGTGTTTCGTCGGGACGTTGGAGCGTACCGCGTCACCGGCTTTTAAAGAGGACACGATCCCTCCTTTGTTTTTTGGGTTGCCGGGACATTTTATTAAAGGGATACTCCTACTGTAGCTAGTTGTACTAACACACTTCATCAATAAAAACATGGGGAGCAATTGGTTACTATATAGTAGGATGATTTGAAAAAAACGCCTAGGTTTTTAGGCAATGTGCATTCTTAGGGAGTGGGGACCAATGCAGTCTCTTTGTGTGGGATAGTGGAGTATAGAGGAATGGCTTCTTACAGGCTTAACATTCCCTCAGTCTATTCTGCAATTACCACGTCATCTGTGATGACATGGAACTTGGTTGGGGGCTGCCCGAAGGCTCTCACCACTGCCTGGTACTCCTACCCTCCATCCTCCGTTCTTCCGGAACAGAGGTAGTGGACGTCTATGCAGAGTTGCTGCAGGTAGTAACACGATCTTAGGTCATCATCAGTGGGACTTACTGGGACAATGGTAATACTCCAAATAGTCCTTCCTCATAGAGCTGTGAAAAGTCCCTGGGAACGGTATGTGAAATCACTGTTGCTGGCTTGTGTAGCGGGTTCCGAGCTCACTGCTGAGTCTTACATCGATGCATTTCGCATGTCGTCTCGTGCTTCATCAGGACTTTGCAGTGTACCGCGTCACCGGCTTTTAAAGGGGACATGATTCCTCCTTTGCTTTTTGGTTTGCCGGGACGTCTCATTAAAGGGACAATCCTCTTGTAGATTGTTGTACTACACTTCATCTATAAAAACATGGGGAGCAATTGGTTACTATAAGTTACACTCCACCTCCACATACATATGTGCCACTCAAATTCAACTCTCCCGGAAAACATTGATATTGATATTTGGGTTTTACTTCCTCTTTTTTCCCCTGCAAAGTAAAAGCATAATGGGCTAGTATGCATTGCATACTAGCCCATTATGTGACACCTGCCCGCGCGGTCCCCCTTGATGGCTGCATCCATCTTTGCCCCTCTTACTTCCTGGGGCCACGGACTCCGGCTCTGTGACTGTCTGGAGTCGTGTGACGGCACTTGCTAGTGAAGAAACGTTGCTGTTACTTCATAGTGCATGTTGGCGCCAAAGTTCCAAGTTTAAAAATGCAGGACTTTTTTATCTTTAACAACAATGTGTCCTAATGGCCCCTCCTATTAGTTAATTTCAGGGCATAAAAACCCTTAATTTTCAAACCAGTGGGCTGTCCCACATGATATTCTTTAAATGCATTGCTATTGGAGTCTCTTCGTTTTGGTTAATGCCCTTAATATGCTTTCCAAACCTAATAAGTAGCTGCCTTTTGGTCTTTCTCACGTACAGTTTTGTACATGGGCATTCCATGATGTACAGTACCCTAGTTGTTGCACAGTTTATGAAGTGTCTGATTTCTTATTTCCCTCAGAGTCTGTAAACACACTCGAGCGGTCCACGAATTTACACATACCACAATGACCACACGGGTACATGCCCCTGTAGGTTGGGGAGATCTGTCAGACAGTTCTTATTTGGGGATCTTACAAATTCTGACTGCACCAGCATGTCATTCAAATTCCTGGCTCTTTTGGCTACCATTAGGGACCTCCTACCTATTATTGTCTCAATGTCATCCCTGCGTGTCAGGATGTGCCAATGTTGCTTTAGCATATTGCCTACTGCCTCCCATTGTGCCCCATGAGTTATAATCCTTACTGGGCAGTTTTAGGGTATCTGGCCTGGTCCTCCTCATTGCCATGCTCTTTGCCCTCCTAAGAGAGCAATGTGAATAACCCCTAAATCTTTGATATATATCATATATAACATCACGTCTGTAGTCATCAACAGTGGTGCAATTCCTCCATATCCTGAGGAACTGCCCCACCGGTATACCCCTTACCAAACCTCTTGGGTGATGACTACTGGCGTGCAGCAGCATATTGCCTGCCGTTTCTTTACGAAAAGTCCACGTCATAAGCTTTTTATTTTCAATGCTAATAGAGAGGTCCAGAAAAGGGATCTCATAGGGGTATGCACAGTATGTTAATCTGATTTTCTGTGTATTTTGTCTAAGTTCTTTCATGGATTGCTCCAATTCCTCTCTGGAGCCATGCCATAGCATAAATACGTCATTGATGTACCTCAGCCATAATTGTTAATGGCCGCGGTACATCAGCGAGGCATATACTAGCTCCTCTTCCCACCATCATGAATAGAGACAGGCATAGGAAGGGGCCCCCATGGCTGTGCCTCTAATTTACTGATAGTTACCCCCATAAAGAGAGTTAAGTAGATGCAAATTTCCATATCAATGTTTTCCCCGAGAGTTGAATGTGAGTGACACATATGAATGTGGAGGAGAACTTATAGTAACCAATTTCTCCCCATGTTTTTATTGATGAAGTGTAGTTAGTACAACTAGATATAGGGGGAGTATCCCTTTAATCAAACGCCCGGCAACCCAAAAAGCAAAGGAGGGATCATGTCCCCTTTAAAAGCCGGTGACAAGGTACGCTCCAACGTCCCGATGAAACACGTGATGATGTGCCTTAATACCTAGGCTGTTTTTTTCAAATCATCCTACTATATAATTTTGTGGGAACGCTGCAGGAATCAGAACTATTTACACCATCCATTACTTGACATTTTGACATCCCAGTGCATGAGCGCTATCATATAGTGAACTGCCGCTTGAGCAATTAAGGCTGCAGTGAACACGCTGGGCAGCATTAACGCTGTGGTGAACGCACCGGGAAGCGGTGAAGTGGAATTTGTCTTTATTGATGGAAAATGTGATATATCCTTAATATGATGCAAAGAACATCCATGCTGATATATGGTCATTGTGATCTTGTTCTCACAACAGAATGAATGACGGCCGCTAAGACTGTTTGAATGTGGTTCTGAGCTCAGTTGAGTTTTTTAAACTATAACAATGTTGTCTCATTTTTAAATTTGTGCCCTGGTGGGTTGTTGGCCGAACAATGGCAGAAGTATTGCTGTGTATACAATTTTTAATATTTTTTGTTATTTCCCAATAAAGGTTTTTTGTAAATTTCACTATCACGGCAGTTGGTTCATTAATACCATCTTTCTGAGTGGCAATCTTTGAGCCTCTGTTTTAGTTTAAGGTCAGGGATACAGTTGTGGAAAAGTTTAAAGCAGGGTTAGGTTACTGTATAAAAAAAATAACCTAAGCTTTGAACACCTCACAGAGCATGTTCAATCTATCATCCAAAAATGGAAAGAGTATGGCACAGCTGCAAACCTACCAAGACATGGGCGTCCACCTAAACTGACAGGCCGGGCAAGGAAAGCATTAATCAGAGAAGCAGCCAAGAGGCCCATGGTAACTCTGGAGGAGCTGCAGAGATCCACAGCTCAGGTGGGAGAATCTGTCCACAGGACAACTACTAGTCGTGCATTTTACAAATCTGGCCTTTATGGAAGAGTGGCAAGAAAAAAGCCATTGTTGAAAGAAAGCCATAAGAAGTCCCATTTGCATTGCAGTTTGTGAGAAGCCATGTGGGGGGACTCAGCAAGCATGTGGAAGAACCCCCTCTATCACCAATAGATAGATTCGTGCATTGCATGAATCTATCCATGGCCACTGCTGCCAACCCCTATTCAGGCACCTGGCCCCTTTTTGTTTTTTTTTTTTTTTTTTTTTTTTAAATTCTTTATTTTCTGACGGTCATATATCACATGCCACATGGAACATATTCTTTTAAACATCATATCAGCATATACATATTCTTTTTATCATAATATAGCTTTTTCACTCATTTCCTTACCAATTGGTTCAGAGTCTCTTCTATTTCAAGGGCAAGCATATAATTCCCCCTTTTTCATTTCCCTAAACCCCATTACCCCCCCCCCACCAGTACAAAAAAAAAAAAAAATAAAAAAAAAAAAAAAAAAAAAAAAAATTGCCCCACCCCCCCAAAGGGGGGGGGGAGCCCCTCTCCACAGGTCTATCTGTTCTTATCTGTCCCCCTTCTCCTGTTCTCTAATTCTATACTCTACTAGGGGAGACCAAATCATCCGATATTTCTCATCTTGTTCTTTCAGCATCATCGTCAAGTTTTCCATTTGTTGAATTTCTGTGATTCTAGCCCACCACTGAGATTTAGTCGGGGGGACTGTACTCTTCCACAGAGCCGGGATACACGCCCTTGCGGCGGTGAGAAGGTGTTTAAGCAGGGACTTCCTGTATTTTTCCACCGATAGGGGAACATCATTTAATAGAAATGCAACCGGGTTACCCCCAAGAGACACACCTGTAATGTCCTTAATCGTTTCCTCAACTGTTTCCCAAAAGTCCTTAATATCCTCACATTCCCAGAATATATGTGTCATCGTTCCCACCCCCCTCCTACAGCGCCAGCATCTATCTGATACTTGTGGATAAATTTTTTGAAGAGCTGCTGGAGTTCTATACCATCTGGTAAGGATTTTATATCCTCCCTCTTGGTATCTACTGGCAATTGATGTTTTATGTACTGATTTTAATATTTTCGTCTTCTGCTTTTGAGTAAACATTACTCCTAACTCTCTCTCCCAGGCTTGCATAAAGTTGAACTCCTGTGGCACTTCCAGGCTTGTTAATATTTCATAAAAATATGATAAAGAATGCCTGATATTTTCACCATTTAGACAAATCCGTTCAAATCTGGTCAATTCCCGTATCACTGAAAATTTTTTATTTTTTGAACGGATATACGCTCCTAGCTGCATAGCCCTAAAATAATCCAAGTCTTCTGTCACCTCTCCCTCTATCTCACATCTTGTCATCAGGCGACGGTCCCTGGAAAAGTCTATCAGCCTCTTTTTCCCTTTGTGTTTTATTACTTCGTACCTCCGATCGATTAGACCAGGTAAGAAGTCCGGGGCACCCAATACCGGGGTCATTGGACTCGGATTTGGTGATAAATCTGTTTTTTTGAAAATCATGTAAATAGAGCGAATAGTTGCCCCTGTTAGCGGATGTTTTTTCACTATGGTGGGCAATTCTGATTTTTTAATCCATGCTAATCCTTCCAGTGGGATTTTAGACGTCGCCTGCTCTAACTGTATGTGCGGTTTCCTTACCGAGGCGCACCATTCCACCACTCTCGCTAGTTGGAGGGCTTCCCAATAAAGTACTGGGTCTGGGAGACCAATACCTCCTTTCCCTTTTGGGAGTACTAGGATGTTTCTCCTTACCCTTGGTGGTTTACCTGCCCATATGAACCTTAAAAACCCTGATCTAAGGTCCTTTAAAAAGTTTGATGGGATCTTTATTGGTAACGTTTGAAACAAGTAAAGAATTCTGGGCATCACATTCATCTTTATAATGTTTGTCCTTCCAAACCAGGTGAAGATATCCCTATCCCATCTCCTAAAGTCTTGTTTAATTTGTTTTAACAGCGGGGCATAGTTTAATTCAAACATTCTACTAAGCTTCTTTGGGATTTTAGTCCCCAGATATCTTATGTGGGAGTCTGTCCACCTAAAATTAAATTGTGCTTTTATCCGGTGTATTTCAGTTGTGTCCATCTCCACCCCCATGGCTTCGGACTTAGAATAGTTTACCTTATAGTTTGCTATTTCCCCGTACTTGTTTAACTCACTTAGAAGGGAAGGGAGGGATATAATTGGAGAGGTTATGAAGAAGATCAGATCATCAGCATATGCTGCTAATTTGTGTTCCTCTCTCTCCGTCTTAATACCCCTGATATTACAGTCAGCACGTATTTTCCTTAGAAAAGGTTCCAGTGTAAGAATAAAAATAATTGGTGAGAGAGGACACCCCTGCCGCGTTCCATTTTGTATCTCAAAGGGGTCCGATAGCCTATCATTAACCTTAACCCTTGCACTTGGAATTGAGTAAAGGTTTGAGAACCAGCTCAACATTCCTTCACCCAATCCGATATGTTGCAAGGTTGTTTTCAGAAAAATCCAATCGACCCTATCGAAAGCTTTTTCTGCGTCTGCTGAAAACAGTACGATGGGTTCCTGTCTGCTCTGTGCAGTGTATATTGCATTTATTACTCTTTGCGTGTTTTCCCTACCTTCCCTTCCTGCCGTAAATCCCACCTGGTCTGGATGAATTAATGCCGGGATATGTTCTTCTAATCTTAACGCCAGGATCTTAGAAAAAATTTTTAAGTCCACGTTCAGTAGCGCAATTGGCCGATAGCTAGAGCATTGAGATGGGTCCTTTCCTTCCTTCGGAATTACTGCTATGTGTGCCATCAAGGTTTCTCTAGGTATCTTCTGCTCTTCCCGTAGGGAATTAAAAGCCGCTGTAAACCTCGGAGCCAGTTTCTCAGCAAAAAATTTGTAGTACGTCAAAGTATATCCATCTGGGCCCGGGGCTTTCCCTGCTTTTAGAAGATTTATTGCTTTTTTAAATTCATCTATTGATATCGGTGCATCTAGGTCTCTTGCTACCTCCTCCGTTAATCTTGGCATTTCTGAATTGCCCAAATATTCTTTTGCCCTCTCTTGTTTGTTTCTGCGCCTATGTGGGGGCTGATGACCATCTAACTGGTACAGATCCTCATAGTATTCCTTAAAGATCTGTGCCATCTCCTGTGACGATTTCGCCGCCACCCCCTGCTGTGTTTTAATACCCGTCAAATGGGGTGGTGTAGTGGCATCCTTAAGGGCCTTTGCCAGCATCCTACTTGGTTTATTCCCAAATTCGTATAGTGTCCGCCTACCCCGTTTCAGTTTAGCTTTAGCCTGGTCGATGAGGAGCAAGTTCAGTTCTCCTCTAAGGCCACCTAGTTTCTCCTCCAATGCCTGTGTTTGAGATTTTTTATGTTTCAGTTCTGCTACCCTAATTTTTTCGAGCAGATCCTCAATCTGTGCGTTAAATTTCTTCTTCCTATGCGCCCCAAGCGATATCAGAACTCCCCTCATCACACATTTGTGTGTTTCCCACACACAGAATGGGGTGACTTCACTCGACTCATTTGTCTGGAAAAAGGAGTCTAGCTCCTGATTTAGTTTTTGCTCATATTCCATATCTTTTAAAAGAGTTTCATTAATCTTCCAATGCCATTCCCGACGTTCTTCCTCCCCCAGATCCAACGTACAATCTGTAGGGGCGTGGTCTGAAAGGGTGAATGAGCCTATTTCCGCACTCACCAAAGATGATATGACTGTCTGTGATATCATAACATAATCGATACGCGTATATGTTTTGTGTTTTGATGAATAAAACGTATAGTCCCTGTCCTGGACATGGATTGACCTCCATGTGTCTATTACTTGCAAATTACTCAGTAGTTTCTTAATTCTTCGTGTTTTTGTCAGAGAGAGATGTGAGGCTCCCCTGGACGTGTCCAGGAGCGGATCTAATACTAAGTTTAGGTCGCCTCCTATCACTAAAAAGCCCTCCTTATGTTGATATATCATTTGTAAACAGGTCTCCAGGTAGCTAACCTGTTCTTCATTTGGGAGATACAGGTTCACCAGTGTGATCCTCTGAAATCCAATTTGTCCCTTTACAATTAAAAGGCGACCCTCCTCATCTGTAACTACCTTCGATTCCTTCCACGGGATCTGTTTTGAGACTATGATTGATACTCCATTGGTTTTAGAACTCGGAGATGTACTGTGATAAGCTGTTACGAATTTATGATTTCCGAGTTTTGGTATTCTGTCCCTTCTGAAATGTGTCTCCTGGAGGAAGCCAATCTGCGTCCCCAACCTTCCCATCTCCGCAAGCAACCTAATCCGTTTTTCCGGGATATTCAGTCCCTTGACGTTGTATGAGGTGAATTTTATTCTAGTCATATTTTCCCCTTGTGATCTATTGGAATTTACGAGGAGAGGGGCCCCCCGCCAGGATCCCAGGGAGAGGGAGCAAAAAAAAAAAAAAAAAAAAAAAAAAAAAAAAAAAAAAAAAGGGGAGGGGAGACCCCCCTTGTACCAATTGGAGGTCACAATCCGAACGGCGCGAAAACCTCGGTGCCGTTTGGAGGAGAAAAAAAAAAAAAAAAAAAAAGACCTACTTTGTAAACGCCTCCGACTTGTCCTCCACTAAGAGGGGAGACGTTTATTGTAGGGAGATGCCTCTGAGCACAAAAAGTTTGAGTATCTGTATATCAGGAAAAAAATACAGTGGCACGCCCATTGGTAATAACTAAGAGTGAAATAGCCCAGGAGAATACACCTATAATATTACCAGTCAGATACCCTTTTACATCTATGTTTCCATTTCCATACTTGTCATAAAGTTTGAATATCTGTATATCAGAAAAATATAGTAGCAAGCCCATCAGTAATAACTAAGAGTGAAATATCCCAGGAGAATACACCTGTAATATTCCCTATCAGTTACCCCTCTACTTCCATGTTTCCGTTTCCCTACTTGTGTTCCACTTGTTAACATATAACCCCATCCAACCCCACCCTCCCCCTCCTCCCGCCTCCCCGTCCATCCCTTCCCCTGCCCCCTACTCCCAAGTAGCCCATACCTCACCCCCCTCCACCCCTGTCCCCCTCCCCCCCCCCACGCAGGGGGGGGGGGGCCAGGGGGAGAGGAGAGAGAGAAAAAAAAAAAAAAGAATATACCCTGAAAACAGTGCGGCAACTACAAAGTTCTTGTGACCATCTAATTCTTAGGGGGCCCTAGGGACCCCTATCCATTAGTGTGAAATTTTGTGTACTAACAAAAACATATTATTTAGTGTCATTATTTCCCTCCCCCTTCTCCCACCCCCCTCCCTTCCTTCTAGCCCCTCCCCCCTACCCCCCAGTGTAGCATGTGTAATCACCCAAACCCCCATGCTCTGTATTCATAGCACGGCAAGTCCTTGATACCTTTACCACACAAAAAAAAAAAAAAAAAAAAAAACATTCCACCAGAAAACCTCCTGTGCTTCTAAATTCCCTTAACGTAATTCTCACCAAAACACAGCAATAATTCATTCACTTGCTATCCCCACCCCTGTGACACCCACACTCTCAGACATAAAACACACAAAAAAAAAAAAAAAAAAACAAAAAAAAAAGAACATGGGAGCAGTAACGGGCCTTCCATTGGTATTGCCTATAATGTATCGCATTCAGGTAAAACACCTTCCATTATGCATAAACAAACGTATATAAACCCTCAGGTAGCAAGAGAGCGAGAGGGAAAGAAGAGAAAACTTTCCCTCTTCCCCTCCCCCCCCCTTCCCCTTTTGGGAGGCGGAGCACGATGGGCACCCCCAAGGGGGGAGAGAGTGTCCCCCGAACCTTCCATCAAGTCCGGTACCACGCACAATTGTAAGGAGTCAAAAAGAAAAAACAAGAGGAAAAAAGAAACATAAAAGAGAAAAAAAACAAAAAGCAAGTCCATCAATAAGTCATGACCCCATATCCTTCTCCTTTATTCCTTCTCCCTCGCAGTTACTTCCGTTGAATAAACTCCCTGACATTGTCCGTAGTCATATCAGTCCAATCAGGGATCTCCACTGTTTCTGAGCCTAGGAACTTGAATAAGTCCGGTAGTTGCTCTGGCGCCGTCAGGGCAAAGGTGTGATCGTCCTTTTTTATAATTACTGAGAATGGGTGTCCCCATCTGTAAGTTGCACCTTTTGCCCGTATTTGATCCAACAGTGGTCTCAGTAACCTTCTCCTTTTTTTCGTCTGCCGGCTAAGGTCTGGGAACACCTGTACCCCCTGACCTGCGACCTCCAGCACCCCTTTCTGCCATGCAGCTCTCATTATATCCTCCTTCACCCTAAAAAAGTGCACACGGCACAGCACATCTCTAGGGGGTCCTGTTTCTGGCATGGGCCCTGCTGGGCTCCTGTGCACACGATCCAGCTCAATATGATTGTCAGCTGTCTTTCCTAGATATTTATTAAAGACGTCGGTTACTGTATTCCTCAGCTCGGATGGTTTTATTGTTTCTGGGATCCCTTTAATACGTACATTGTTTCTCCTGCTTCTATTCTCAAATTCCTCTGCTTGTAACTGCAACTGTAATAGTTTATGATGTTGTGTTTTAAACTTCCTTTCCAGTATCTCTATTCGGGCGTCTGCCGAGGACTGGGAGGACTCACAGACACCCACTCTTTTGTCCATCACCTCTAATTTAGCAGTTACTTCACTTAGTTCTTCCCTCACCGCAACTTTTAGGTCGCACAATAGGACTTGTAATTCCTCTTTAGTTGGTAATGCCTGTATGAGCTTCCTAATGTCCTGTACACCATCAGTAGCCAGTACAATAGTTTCCCCCCTATTAACAGAACATACCTGAGTCTCTGTAACAGCCCCAAACCGGGGCGCGATTGGGGGGCTTATTTCTGCGGTTTCAGCCACCTCCGTACGGATGTTCCCGGCTGACACACTTACAGTGATCGGGGAAGGTGGTTCCTCCATGGCCGCTTGCTGTCTCAATGCGGCCCGAGCAGCACGCTGTGAAACGGCCCCGGCCTCCACTGACATAACTGGCTCCGTCTTTCCGGTGAGGTACTTGGTGATGGACGGGTATCTGGGTGCCTCCGCCCGACCTGTGCTCTTCTCTTGTCTGCTTCCAGGCATAGACTCGCCCCTGCAACTGCTCGTGGTTCTCCTGGCGTCTCTCACTCAGCCCGCCAAACCCGATCTCCTGCTCGAGCGCGCCACTGCGATGCTCCGCCTCTCACTCCGTCATGCTCAGACCGCACCTCCCTGCGTCAATCAGTCCTATCCTGTCCCCGCCCCTTTTTGTTTTTTGAAGCACCTGATTAGAGCCATAGGCTCTAATAGGCGTCAAAAAAGGTAAACAGTTCACCCAGCTGTGTTAGAAAAGCGAATGAATATTCGCTTTCCTAACACTGAACCGCCTCTCTGCCAATAAGGTGCTCAGGTCTGTTACTCGTCACCTGATTGGCTGAAACGACAGGCGCTGTGATTGGACACCTATCAGGTGTCCAATCATAGGAGAGGACGGGAGGAGAAGACGGCAGAAGACATTGAGGAGATGGAGGACGTCACACGCTGCCTCACTGAGTAAGGGTAAGTGCCGGGCAGACGGCGGGGGGGGCTCAGTGGCAGCATTCGATGGGGACAGTGGGAGCATTCGATGGGGACAGTGGGAGCATTTGATGGGCACAGTGGGAGCATTTGATGGGAACATTGGCAGCATTCGATTGGGCACAGTGGGAGCTTTCGAAGAGCACAGTGGCATCATTTGATGGGCACAGTGGCAGCATTTGATGGGTACAGTGGCAGCATGTGACGGCACTGTGGCAGTATTTGATGGGCACAGTGGGAGCATTTGATGGGCACAGTGGGAGCATTTGATGGGAACATTGGCAGCATTCGATTGGGCACAGTGGGAGCTTTCGAAGAGCACAGTGGCATCATTTGATGGGCACAGTGGCAGCATTTGATGGGCACAGTGGCGGCGTTTGATGGGCACAGTGGGGGCGTTTGATGGCACAGTGGCTGTATTTGATGGCACAATGTGGCTGCAATTGATGGGTTTTTTTTTCAGAATTTTTCAGTTTGTTTGCACTCCCCCCCCAAAAAATTTTGAGCTTCCAGTGGTGGCAAGACTTTCTGTTCACAGACGCTCACCATCCAATCTGAAAGAGCTTGAGCTATTTTGCAAAGAATAATGGGAAAACATGTCACTCTCTAGATGTGCAAAGCTGGTAGAGACATCCCCAAAAAGACTTGCAGCTGTAATTGCAGCGAAAGGTGGTTCTACAAAGTATGGACTCAGCGGGGCTGAATACAAATGCCAGCTACATTTGTCACATATTTGTGACAAACAATATTTCCTGACAGGCTCCATGGCAGCATACGTCTGGGTTAGCCCTCCATAGCTACCCTATAGGACACCTCTCCCATAAATCTTTGCTCTGGGCTACCAGCTGTGTTCCCTTTTCGTCCTCCTTCGTAGGACCACCAAGTCGTTGATTCTTCTACCTGAAGATGACTCCCCTACGATCAGGATCAGCTGAACGATATGGTGTCTCACCCCTCCGATAAGCCTTGGCTGTTAACCGCTTGCCGTCCAGCGCACGCCGATGTACGATGCAGAATGGCGCTGGTAGGCAAAAGGGCGTACAGGTACATCTCCTTTCAGAAGCGGTGTCGTGGGCACGCACCTGCCGCGGTCTCCGTGACCGTGGGTCCCGCGGACTCAATGTCTGCCGGGTGCCCGCGATCGTGTCACAGAGAGGAAGAACGGGGAGATGCTTTTGTAAACAAAGCATTTCCCCGTTATGCTTAGTGACAGGACAGTGATCACAGCTCTCTCTCATCGAGAGCTGTGATCACTGTCCTGTGTGTTGAAGTCCAGCCCCTAACAGTTAGAACCACTCCCTAGGACACACTTAACCCCTTCACTGCTCCCCAGTGGTTAACCCCTTCACTGCCAGTGTCATTTACCCAGTAATTAATGCATTTTTATAGCATCGATCGCTATATAAATGACAATGGTCCCAAAATAGTGTCAAAAATGTCCGATGTGTCCGCCATAATGTCGCAGTCCCGAAAAAAATCGCAGATGCCGCCATTGCTAATAAAAAAAAAAAAAAATGCCATAAAACTATCCCCTATTTTGTAGACGCTATAAATTTTGTGCAAACCAATCAATATATATAATTTGTTACCAAAAATATGTAGAAGAATTCAGCTTAAACTGAGGAAAAAATTTTTTTTTTATATATATATATTTTTGGGGGATATTTATTATAGCAAAAAATAAAAAATATCACGTTTTTTTCAAAATTGTCGCTATTTTTTTGTTTATAGCGCAAAAAATAAAAACCACAGAGGTGATCAAATACCACCAAAAGAAAGCTCTATTTGTGGGAAAAAAAGGACATCAATTTTGTTTGGGTACAACGTCGCATGACCGTGTAGTTTTCAGTTAAAGCGACGCAGTGCCGGATCGCAAAAAGTGCTCTGGTCAGGAAGGGGGTAAAATCTTCTGGGGCTGAAGTGGTTAAGCAGGGTATGGAGTGTATATGCAGAGTAGCAATGAAGAGCTGGAAACCTGTCTGTCATCAGGCGAGTGCGCACAGGCCTGATTGCCTAGCTGTGAGCAGACAGCCACTATCTGCCTTAAAGTGTTGTATAGTCATTTTTTTTTACTTTTACCTACAGGTAAGCCTATAATAAGGCTTACCTGTAGGTAAAAAAAATATCTCCTAAACCTTTACGGTTTAGGAGATATTCCCCTTGCTATGAGCCGCTGACTGCAGCGGCAAATGCGCACAGGGGATTCTCGGCTGAAGGCAAACTGCCGGACCTTGCCGAGTAAGAAATCTCCCGCGCGCATGCGCGGGAGTGACGACATTGCAGTTTCAGCCACTCACAGCGCTGGAACCGCGATACCCAGAAGACACGCCGAGGCAACATGACAGCTCCCTTGGCGTGGACCAGGTAAGATACCGGCGCCTCGTTCTAAGGTAGGTATTTCATAATGACCTAGTATGCGGTGCATACTAGCTCATTATGCCTTTTGCTTTACAGGGGTAGAAAAAAACATTTTTTTTTTGCGGGTATACAACCGCTTTAAGTCCGGTGTGTATATGGCTAAGCGTTCATAGGTGAAGGGGTAAGATGGACGTCGTCTTCCATGGCAGCAGTGTTTTTGTTGTATTTGTTACCCGATCCTGTGTCTGTTTTTTCTCTTTTCTGCCGACCAGTGTCCCTATGCATGGCGGCTGGTTTCGTTTGCGTTCCAGCCGCCGTTCTCTCTCTTCCGGGTCTTGGTGTGCGCTCTGCACATGCACGGTCCCGGAACAAAAACGAGGCCTGGTTCGTGCATTCACGTGAGCGTTTTGTGCCTGGCGCTGCCATGACGTCACGTGGCGCCACTTTTAAAAATGGGGAAAGGCCTGCAGAGCCTCGGGAATGATCGTGGGCTCTTGCGGCGACTTCCCTAGGCATCTGTTGCGGCTACCCCAGGTAGGTTCATGTCCTTCAGGGGATTGTTTAAACCCTATCTGTGACTGATCCTTTATTCCCCACCTGCAGTGTTCTACCTGGAACATCATGAATCCTTCACTGCCTCCTGGTGGCCAGCCCTCTCGCAGCAGGTATGATTATGGGACTATTCCAGTGTTCTGCCTTCAGGGGGGGAGGAGAGTGAGTTCAAGGTGTTAGCTTTAATATTGTCTTTTTCTCTTACCTTTTCTTCCCCACAGCCCTTCCATTTCTGATCCACAGCGCAGTTCCCGCAGAAGGAGCGGGTCTTCTAAATCACACCACCGTCACTCTTCTTCTGGTTCCAGACACCACGGATCCTCTTCTAAATCCAGGCACCACAGTAGAGATCCTCCCTCATCTCACCCCAGCAAGGGGGCAGAGATGTCATGTTGGGGATGTAGGGCCCCAGTCAACAAGTCCCTCTGTGACCGCTGTTTCTCCAAAGCAGCGGATGAGAGGGAGGGTGCTGACAAACAAGTTGTGAGAGAATCTCTGCAGGAGAGAGAGGCTAGCAAGCCTTGTGAACCCCCTCCAGACCCTCAATGCTCTCCAACGGGAGAGGGGAAGGCAAACGAGACATGGGAGTCTTCCCAGCCAAGCCATCCATCCGTTCCTCCCTCAGACAGCGAGTCGGATGCAGAAGATCCAGGGATGGGCTTTGAGTACGCCCTGGTTCCCTCTTTGGTGAGAGAGGTAAGGGAAGCTCTGAATTGCGAAGATCTGGTAACTTCTCCTTTTAAGCAGAGAAAATTTTTCAACCAGTTCAATGAGGAGTGTCAATATTTTCCCTTCCTCACTGAAGTGGGTGACATCATCTCTGACGAATGGGGCAAAATGGACAAGAAGATTTCCATCCAGTCTAAAATCCTAAAGCTGTATCCCTTCAGGGAGGAAGAGGTTAAGCATCTTGAGTCGGCTCCCTTGGTGGACGTGGCGCTTATGAGATTAGTTAGATATGTGACTTTTCCTCTGGAAGACACAGTCTCCTTCAAAGATCCCTTGGAAAGACGGATTGATTCCAATCTGAAGCGTATTTACTTAACTGCGGGCATTGCCTGTAAAGCAGTCCTGGCCTTAGCCGTTGGTATCTAAAGCCTTGGAATGTTGGTCGGACAACGTTGATGAGACCCTCAGAGGTATTTCCAGTGAAGTGGCCAGAAGTTCGCCTATTCAAGAAATCAGGCTGGCATCTGTCTTTCTGGGGGAGGCTTCCATTGATGTTATCCGCCTGGTGGCTCGGGTTATGCTGGCAGCGGTCACAGCCCATCATGCCTTGTGGCTCCGTCCGTGGTTGGCGGATCCGGCTCCCAAGCAAGTTTGGTGCCGAATTCTCTTTGAGAGCACATCCCAAAAAATTGACAGCGCCATAACCCGAGCCATGGGTGGTAAGTCCAGTTTTCTCCCTCAGGATCGGCGCTTACAGAATCAGAGGCACACTTTCCCGAGAAGACAGAATACTGATTGCGCAAGAGAAGCGCGCAGTTACAGGCCTGGCCAGGAGTTTACAAGATCCTGGAAAGCCAGGCAGTCCTCATTTAAGAAACCCACAAAAGGTGGTTCTTCCGGCAACCAGGATTCCACTAAGTCTTTTGAGTTTGGGCCCACTCAGGCATGCCATACCATCAAAACGGTCACCTCAGGTCACACCTGGGTCTTCAGCAGCACCCCCAGACTCAGATTTATTCCTACAACTCTTCCATGTTCAGAAGAAAAAAAGCAGATTCTGTTAGCTTACGTAAACTCTTTATTGGAGCAAGGCGCAGCCATCCCTATTCCAGATGGAAAACGAGGCAAGGGCATGTATTCTCCTCTGTTCATGGTACAGAAAAAGAATGGCACATGGAGACCAGTCATAGACTTGACCCATCTCAACCACTTCATCTGAAAAGAAAAACTCAAGATAGTCTTTACTTACAATCCAGCAGTTGGTCCATCCAGGAGACTGGTTAGTGTCAATCGATCTGAAAGATGCCAACGTCCACGTTCCGGTGGCAGTGAACTTCCAACAATTCCTCCACCTTTGCAGTAGGTAAACAGCACTTACAAATCACCTGTCTCCCCTTCAGTCTAACAACATCACCTTGTGTCTTCTCTAAGGATTTGTTAGCTGTTGTGGCTCTGCTCCGAGTCAAAGGGGTTCATCTTTATCACTACCTAGATGACCTTCTTCTCCTAGCTCAAGACAAAGGTCAACTTTTAGAGCACAGGAGCCTGGTCATCTCCACCCTTCAAGAGTTTTGGGTGGTCCCTGAATCTGGAGAAGAGCCACCTGGAACCCGCACAGTCCCTCGTGTTTCTCGGTGCTCACTTCAACACGGTGGAAGGCACTATCTCGCTGCCCGAGGAGAAGATTGTAGTAGTCCGAGACAGAATCCATCAACAATGGAGTTCCGTCAACAAGAGCCAGCACATCCACCTTACTCCAGCTATGAGAGTGTCCCTCCTTTGGTGGCTCCAGGGGAAAAATCTTTGCAATTGCCACTCGATCATTCCCATCACATGGGTCACGATGCCAGCAACTGGGGCTGGGGTGCTCATTGCCTATCGGAAGTGGCACAGGCAGATGGAACTCCCCTTCTCTAGGGATTGTGTCCAACATCCTGGAACTGCGGGCTGCCTTTCAGGTGCTTCTATCATTTTGTCATCTAACAAAGACCTCATCAGTGATGCTCAGGTTGGACAATACAACCGCGGTGGCCTACATAAGGAAGCAGGTTGGAACTCGCAGCCGGTCCCTGCTACAGGATGTGGAGCCAATCATGAGCTGGGCTCAGAGGAACTTATCCAACATCTCAGTGGTCTACATTCCTGAGATCCAGAATATACAGGCAGACTTCCTTTCGTGTGTTCAGATGAACAACAATGAGTGGTCCCTCCACAAAGAGGTGTTTGAATGGCTCCTGACTCTGGGGGTGTCTCCAGAAGTCGACCTCTTTACATCCCCATGCAACTGCAAGTTGGCCAAATACTACTTGAGGTTCCGAGATCCTCAGGTGTATGGAATAGATGCTCTGACGGATCAGTGGAGGTACAACAAGGCTTATGCCTTTCCTCCAGTGCCTGTGATACTCCAGTTTCTCCGGAGGCTCAGAACAGAGCAGGTAGAAGTCATAGTGGTGATTCCTTTCTGGCTCAACAAGCCATGGTTTCCTTTCTTAACACTCCTCAGTTATCGTGACTCAGTTCCCCTGCCTCTCACTTACTATCTCAAGGCACAACTGTCTCAACACAACCCTGTCCTTCTCACCTGCACCTCAGGGTTTGGTTCTTGAGAGGGGAAAGCTTGAGGCTCTAGGTTGTCTAGGCAGTGACAGCACACTCAACTCGGAGTATCTTGACCTCTTGGGCAGCTTCTCGACATGTCGCTCCTGAAATAATCTGTAGAGCGGCTTCCTGGTCTTCTATCAACACATTTGTGTCTCACTACTGTGTTGAGCCAGCTGCCTTGTCATCTGTTAATTTTGTTTTGCAAGTACTGTCGGTTGACGGTGTTAAATAGATTTGGTTTCTTTGCTCAGCATTTTTCTCACCCGGGTGTGTATGGCGAGTTATTTCCCACACGTATGCTGCCATGGAGCCTGTCAGGAAAACTGAAAATTTCCTATCAAATAATTACCGTACCAAGTTATCCCAATGCTTGGAGTAGGCTAGTTACGGAACATAGCTGGTAGCCCAGAGCAAAGATTTATGGGAGAGGTGTCCTATAGGGTAGATATGGAGGTGGGGCTAACCTACACGTATGCTTCCTATCAGGAAAGAAAATTACGGTACGTATTTGATAGGAAATTTTCAGTTTTTCCTTCCACTTCACAATTATGTGCCACTTTGTGTTAGTCTGTCACATAAAATCCCAATAAAATACGTTTATGTTTTTGGTTGTAACATGACAAAATGTGGAAAATTACAAGGTGCATGAATACTTTTTCAAGGCCCTGTAATTGTCGATAAACGCCTTTGACACTTATGAAATTCTTGTAATTATACTTCAGTATACCATAGTAACATCTGATAAAAATATCTAAAAACACTGAAGCTGCAGACTTTGTGAAAATTAATACTTGTGTCATTCTCAAAACGTTTGGCCACAGCTGTACAGTTTTACTAAGGCTACTTTCACACTGAGGCCCTTTACAGACACTGTAGCGCTAAAAATAACACCTGCAAAGCGCCTGTCCTGTCACTCCAGTGTGAAAGCCTGACTGCTTTCACACGGGAGCGGTGCGCTGGCAGGACGCTAAAAAAAGTCCTGCAAATAGCATCTTGGAGGCACTTTAGGAGCGGTGTATACACCGCTCCTTAAGTACCCCTGCCCATTGAAATCAATGGGTAGCGCCACTGCAGCTGTGCTTCACAGGCGCTTTTAACCCTTTTTCGGCTGCTAGCGAGGGTTAAAAGCACCCTGCTAGCAGCCGAAAAGCGCTGCTAAAACGACGGTAAATCGCCGCTAAAAATAGCGGCGCTTTATCGCCAAGGCCCCAGCGCCTCACTGTGAAAGTGTCCTAAGACTTCAGGATTTGTGTTACCTTTGTCGTGAAGGGGTTAAGTTGGGATTTCCCACACACATTCTTATATTTACCTATCTGTTCAAATAATCCTGGGCTCAGTACAAAAATAAAACCAGGGCTTCCTTTACAAATATTTCTCCTTTTAGTGGAATGTGTGTAATAAATGACAGGCGGGTCTATTTGGTTACATTGAGTTTGAATGGTAAGGAGTCAGCACATATGCCTAGAAATCACACCCAAGTCCATATATCAGTATGACAGGGGGACTGCTTATCAGTGCTGAACACCTATGCTATAATATTTCCACTGCCATAGCTGTAATCTCCTCTTCAATTGTTTGTTGCCTGGCTGTCATGCAGATCCAATGATATCAACACATTCCAAATCACCGACCCACATAAACAGATTAGGAGTTCTGTCTTCATTTTGACTTTCAGCATGCTTGTACTGGGTCAGCGAAGCTTGAACATGTTTGTATTATGTAACGGTACCCCCACAGGAGCTCCTAAATCTTTGGTATATATCATTGGCTTCACGTCTGTAGTCTTCAACAGTGGTGCAATTCCTCCGTATCCAGGGGAACTGCCCCACCGATATACCCCTTACCAAATGTCTTGGGTGATGACTACTGCGTGCAGCAGCGTATTACCTGCAGTTTCTTTTTACGAAAAATCCTCATCATAAGCTTTTTGTTTTCAATGCGAATAGAGAGATCCAGAAAAAGGATCTTGTGGGGGTCTGCACAGTATGTTAATCTGATATTCTGTGTATTTTTTCCACGTTCTTTCATGAATTGCTCCAATTCCTCTCTGAAGCCATGCCATAGCATAAATACGTCATTGATGTACCTCAGCCATATTTGGTCATGGCCGAGGTACATCAGCGAGGCATATACTACCTCCTCCTCCCACCATCCCGAATGGAGACAGGCATAGGAAAGGGCGCCCATGACTGTGCCTCTAATTTGCTGATAGCTCCCATAAAGAAAGTTAGGTAGATGCAGATCTCAATATCAATGTTTTCCCCGAGAGTTGGATGTGAGTGACACATATGAATGTGGAGGGTAACTTATAGTAACCAATTGCTCCCCATGTTTTTATTGATGAAGTGTAGTTAGTACAACTAGCTACAATAGGAGTATCCCTTTTAATAAAACGTCCCGGCAACCCAAAAAGCACAGGAGGGATCATGTCCTCTTTAAAAGCCGGTGACGCGGTACGCTTCAACGTCCCGACGAAACACGCGATGATGTGCGAAATGCGTTGATGTAAGACGCACAGAGTGAGCTCGGAACCCGCTAAACAAGCCAGCAACGGTGATTTCACATACCATTCCCACAGACTATTCACAGCTCTGTGAGGAAGGACTATTTGGAGTATTACCTTGACCATTGTCCCAAAGAGCCACCCTGATGATGACCTAAGATTGTGTTACGACCTACAGGAACTCTGCATAGATGTCCACTACATCTGTTCCGAAAGAACGGAGGACAGAGAATAGGAGTACCAGGCCCCAAACCAAGTTCCATGTTATCACAGATGACATGGTAATTGCTGAAAAAACTGAGGGAATGTTAAGCCTGTAAGAAGCCATTCCTCTATACTCCACTATCCCACACAAAGAGACTGCATTGATCCCTAAGAATGCACATTGCCTAAATACCTAGGCTGTTTTTCAAATCATCCTACTATATCATTTTGCGGGAACACTGCAGGAATCAGAACTATTTGCACCATCCATTATCTGTCATTTTTCACATCCCAGTGCATGAGTGCTATCATATAGTGAACTGCCGCTTGAGCAATTAAGGCTGCAGTGAACGCGCTGGACAGCATTAACGCTGTGGTGAATGCATTCACTATATGATACGCATTGGAAAATGTGATATATCCTTAATATGATGCGAAGAACATCCATGCAGATATATGGTCATTGTGATCTTGTTCTCACAACTGAATGAATGACGGCTGCTTAGACTGCTTAGACTGTTTAATTGTGGTTCTAAGCTCAGTTGGACCATGCGAACAGACCAAAAATTTGTGCGAACACGCGAACCCTGTTAAAGTCTATGGGACTCAATACAGGAAAAATCAAAAGTGCTAATTTTAAAGGCTAATATGCAAGTTATTGTCATAAAAAGTGTTTGGGGACCCGGGTCCTGCCCCAGGAGACATGTATCAATGCAAAAAAATTTTTTTTCAGGAGCAGTGATTTAATAATGCTTAAAGTGAAACAATAAAAGTGTAATATTCCTTTATATATCGTGCCTGGGGGGTGTCTATAGTATGCCTGTAAAGTGGTGCATTTTCCCCATGTTTAGAACAGTCCCTGCACAAAATGACATTTCTAAAGGAAAAAAAACTGCTAGCGGCTGTAATGTAATGTTGCCCCCCCCACAGCCCATTACCAGGCCCTTTGGGTTTGGTATGGATATTAAGGGGAACCCCGCACCCAAATAAATAAAAAAGCTGTGGGGCTCCCAGGCCCTATATACTCTTAACAGCAGTATACAGGTGGTCCCCGGGTTACAAATAAGATAGGGACTGTAGGTTTGTTGTTAATCTGTTTGTAATTTGGAACAGGTACATTTTTTAAGTGTAGCTCCAGCCCAAAAATCTAGTTTTAAGCTTTTTGGATAATAGAGGGCAGGGTTATCACCCCTGTAACATGTTTTTTGCTGTCTGTGCCCCTGTTTAGAAGATTTCACCTCACTTTCTTTCCCAATGACAATTGGATTCTGAAATTTTTGGGTTATTACGGAAACAAGGATTGGTGATAAAGCATCAGTGGATACACCCTTTTCCCATATTAACTCTTACAGGAGAGAATTTCTCTTCCTAGAGGTAGATTTCCTCTCACTTCCTGTTGTCTCCCTCCGTTTGTAAGTAGGAGTTGTTTGTAAGTCTGATGTTTGAAAATAGGGGACTGTCTGTATATACTATACGGCCTGCCCTATACACTCTGTGGAAAATTGGGCCTTAGGTGTTGGTGGTACCAGAACACTGTAAGCCCTCACAGTTACTCTTGGTGGGTGCTGGAACGGGCCCTGCTGTGAAATATTATATCAAGAATTGTAATTACATGCCCCTGTTAAACAGGGGCAGAAAAATTGGGCCTTAAGCGGTGGTGGTGATGGCACAACACTGTAAAGCCTCACATATAATTTTGTTGAGCGCAGGAACAGGCCCTGCTGTGAAATATTAGTTCAAAAATTGTAATTACGCGCCCCTGTTAAACAGGGGTAGAAAAATTGGGCCTTAGGCGGTGGTGGTGGCACAACACTGTAAAGCCTCACAGATACTCTTGGTGAGCACAGGAACGGGCACTGCTGTGAAATATTAGATCAAAAATTGTAATTACAATACAGTGCAGCCGTAGTGCAATTGCTAATACTTTTCTGGTGGTGTACACAGTACACAATACAATGCAGTGCGGTGTTGCAAAACAAAATATACATCATGTCCAGAAGGCCAGCAAGGAGAATCAGACGCTCACAGGCCACTAAAAGAGGGCAAGCAGGCTCTGTGTCTACAGTCAACAGTGCTGGTCATGGACATGGTGCATCCTCTGCCGGTGGCCGTGGGGCACACTTGTCTTTTTTTCTGCTGCTGGCTGTGTTATTGAGCCAGAACATGCAGAAGAGTTGGTGGAGTGGATAACAAAGCGGTCCTCATCATCCTCATCCTCTGTCACCCAGGCTCAGAGTAGTTTCCTTCCTATGCAGCTGCCAAAGCGGCCTATTCCACCGGCTCCTTGTCCACAGTCTCTCCTTCCGTAGCCCCACCATCATTCATGGAAGAGTCCCCCGAACTATTTGACCACAGTGTCAGGTACATGCTGCTGGAGGATGCGCAGCGATTTGAAGGCTCTGATGTTGGTTCCCAGGTTGAGGAAGGGAGCAATGTCAGCCTAGAGAGAGGGGTGCCCAAGGAGGACAAGAAACTGGCAGTCATGTACCCCCAGCTGCAGCATAGTGCCAAGTTTGCTCCAGTGACGAGGAGGGAGGGGATGATGAGGTCACTGACTCTACTTGGGTGCCTGATAGAATAGAAGAGGAGGCACAACTCCAAGGAGGCAGGATGTCCTCTAGGGGGCAGCCACCCTACTGCATCACACTGCTGATTTTGAAAAGTTTCTTTGGTGTGGGCCTTTTTGGACACGTGCAGCAGATCGCACTATTGCTGTTTGCAACCTTTGTCTGAAGCGGATCAAGCATGGCCACAACAGCAGCCGCTTGGGCACCACATGCTTGACCAGACATATGACGACCTCCCATGCAGTCTTTTTTCCCGTATATACTATATTTGAGATTTAATATCTCTCAGATATGATTTGGGTTAAATGAGAGTTCTTTGACCATGAGTGAAAGCTTTAACACAATAACAACATTTATTGGTGAGTAGTTGAAAGTCTATCTAATACACAACCATCTATCTATAATCTACACCAAGGAAGAAAATATTAGGTTAAAATAAGAGAATTACATGAAGGAATAAAGAGTATATTCCTGAAAGCAAATCTGAAAACATATTTAGTTACAAGTAAAATGCAGACCTTTCCCATAATTACCCTTTGCACCAAGGTTCCATTCTGATGGTTGCTCTCACATAAAAGTGTGCGTTTCCCTCCCATCTAGTCTGTGTATATCATTACATGCTGATGCCTCATTGGTTGGCATAGCGTGGCTCTGATTGGTGAGCTTCCTTATTCCTGGTTAAGGACTGGCTACATCTCCAATCCCTATACTTTGCAAAAGTCAGCCCCCTTTAATGCAAATCCTTGTGACTATTCTGAGCAGGAGCTTAACTTGAATTTTCCCGGGAAGTTAAGTATTGATTACGGATTGGCCTCCCTTCATTGCTTCATTGCATATCCCACCATGGGATCCTTTGAAGTGAGTATGTGTAAAACAATGAGGTTTGGATCCCATTGTTTGTTTACACAAGCCTAGGCACCGACTTGTCTGGTCTACCAGAGATTTCTGTGAAGATAATATGTTCCGCCCTACATAGATAAAAGCTAAATTAAATATATTGATTAAATACAAATAAATTAAATATAAAGTAAATATAAAATATACAAATATAAATAATTAAATACAAATTAAATATATTCATATTTCCAATATTTTACAGCTATTAATGTAGATTTCACATAAACTCGTAAAGCAACAAGTTCGTAGACCCACATCAAAGAAAAAGATAGACTTCTGCTTGCTCCTCATCTGGGATCTCCAACCCTACTCCAGTCCTCTCGAAAACCTGCACTGAGAGGAATGAAGGTATAGCAATAGGTGTCCCAAGTACTTGCAGCCAATCTGCTAGCAGTACACCACCATCTGATTTTAGCAGGCAAATTTCCCTACCCCAGTTGCTAAACCATAAAAAGAATTTCGGTCCCAGACATCCACATGCTCACATTCTGAATGCTAGCTTGAATGCCAGCTTGGCCAAATTGCTAGCACTGCAACTACTGCCTTTTCAGCTGGTAGACTCTGCCCCCCTTCGTGAATTTGTGGAATGTGCTGTAGCTCAGTTGCAGGTTCCAAAACACCATTTCTTTTCATGGAAGGCCATTCCAGCTCTCTATGTGGAAGGCAATGTTTTTATCTTGTTGGACAGGGCGGTCAGCAGTAAGCAGTATATTACCGCAGACTCATGGTCTAGCAGGCATGGGCGGGGATGTTACCTTTCCTTCACAGCGCACTGGGTAACTCTGCTGGCAGCTGGGAAGGATGCAGGACAGGGTTCAGTATTGTTGGAGCTTGTTCCGCCACCACGCCTCCAAAATGCTAGCGGTGATTCTGCCACAGCTCTCTCCTCCACCCCCTCCTGTTCTTCTTCCTCTATGGCCTCTTTTGCAGATTTCTTCTCTGAACCAGCGGTGCTCTGTAATCGTTCAAGGGGCTACGCAAGCATTCAGGCAAAAAGATGCCATGCGGTGCATGAGTTACATAGTTACATAGTAGGTGAGGTTGAAAAAAGACACAAGTCCATCAAGTCCAACCTATGTGTGTGATTATATGTCAGTATTACATTGTATATATGTTGTAGTCGTTAAAGTGTTTATCTAATAGTTTCTTGAAACTATCGATGCCCCCCACTGAGACCACCACTTGTGGAAGGGAATTCCACATCCTTGCCGCTCTTACAGTAAAGAACCCTCTACATAGTTTAAGGTTAAACCACTGCTTAGGGGACAGGAGCCTCACTGGGGCAGAGATTCTGTCAGCTCTGCAGGGGCAGGCTCAGAGGTGGTTGACGCCATGCCAGCTCCAGCCAGGAATGGTTGTATGCGACAATGGCACCAACCTTCTCTCCGCCCTCCAACAGGGACACTTGACCAATTTTCCATGTTTGACACACATCCTGAATTTGGTGGTGCAGCGGTTCTTGAGCAGGTACCCAGGCTTACAAGATCTCCTGAGACAGGCCAGAAAAGTCTGTGGTCATTTCCAACGGTCATACAATGCCAGTGCTCGGCTGGCTGACATTCAAAGGGAATGCAACCTGCCCACCAACCAAATCATTTCTGACATGTCCACCAGGTGGAAGTCAATTTTGGCAATGCTGCAGCGGCTGTACATGCAGCAGAGGGCCATCAATGAGTACCTGTGTGAGTATGGCACCAGGACAGGGTCAGGGGAGCTTGGCTTCTTTTTGCCACGCCAGTGGCTACTGATCAAGGATACATGCACTGTCCTGTCACCATTTGATGAGGCCACGAGGATGGTGAGCAGCGACAATGCATCCATCAGTGATACTGTCCCTCTTGTCTTCCTGTTGGAGCATACGCTTCATGGAATAATGGACAGGGCACTTGAGGCAGAACAGTGGGAGGAAGAGGAGGACTTCCTCACCTCTCAAGGCCCCCTTTATCCAGATATTATTCTTGCAGGCCCGCCAAACACACAGTAGGGAAGAGGAGGAGGAGGAGGATTGTGTCAGCATGGACATGAAGGATAACACTCAGCAGCAGTCTTCAAGGGATGGTTTTCAGTTCCCAGAAACCCAAGGCTTTGCAGAATCAGGGTGGCCATGCAGCGTAAGGACCCTAGGATTCGTGGTATCAAAGAGAAGGAATCATTACTGGCTGGCAACCCTTCTTGATCCATGTTATAAGGGTAAGGTTACAGAACTCATCCTGCCTTCGCAGAGGGAGCAGAGGATGAAACATTTTCAGGAGGCCTTGAAGAAAGGTTTGTGCAATGCATTTCCAGACCCTGTAAGGTTACAATTTCCTGGTGCTGGACAACGTGTTGCTGAGGCTTCTGTCAGGTCACCTGAGGCCAGGTGACAGATGCACACTGTTGGGGTCAGGAGTGCACCGCAAAGGTAGTGGACCCTACGGCTGACTGCTGCTGATGGGAGTCTAGGTGGTTAAGGAAGGCATGCTCGCACCAACACAGATCCCACAGGGGCTAGACCATAAGATTCCCCAGGGCGCGGAGTCTAAGAGCCAGCAGGTGTTCACCAGAACCTCTAGTGGTGAGGATGGACTGGGCTGCAACTGGCTCCAGGTCGCGACCCTCAGGGTCTCCCAGTTCATGCCCACAGTAGGCTACAGGAGGACAGAGATAGTAAGGGAATAAGCCAAAGGTTGGGGCTACTAGCAGACAAGGATAAACATAGAACACGCTAAAGTTCAGGGTCACAAGCAGGCAGGGATAGTCGAGAACAAGCCAAGATCTGTAACTGGAATCAGGCATAGAAGACACAGCAAGATGCACGCGGAAGCTAAACACACATAGGTTGATCAGCAAGGCAGGCTTGCAGTGCACACATTAATATAGAGTTCCCTGATAGGGGCTGGGGTGGAGCCATGCTTTGAGGAGAGATTATTTAGGTACAAACAAGAGAAAAGATGGGAATCCCGCCTATATTAAACAGCGAGTAGCACGCACCGAATATGTAGTAGAGGGTGTAATCAAATTACTAAACCAAAAATGGAAAAAAAATGACAAACAAAATGACCAAAAACACACCCTAAAGTTAAACTACACAATTTTATTAGTAGAATACAAAAAGGTAATAAAAGGTCCCTAAGTCCCCTATAAATAGATCTAATAGGAAAACCCAACTGAGTTGGACCCCACTAATCTAAACCCTCTCAAAAAATAAACTGAACAGATAGACCATGCAATAATAATCTTCATGGAAGACTGGAAACCCACAGTCCAGAGAGCCCTCCCTCCCCCGATATAAAGCACTCCCCTATTGCACCTGTTGATACCCCCAGCTACCTAAGAGTGAGGGCTGAACTGTAAAATTCTTGAGAGGACAGCGTGATTCTGCAAATGCAGAAATGTTCATGCTGTTTCCTAGGAAGAATAACACAGTAGCCAACCACAGAGAATAAGAGAATACAAAAATAGTAAAATAAAACAATAGTCAGTCCGTCAGTCAGGGTTTCATGGGAAGGGACAGAGAGCAATACAAATGTGGGAGGAGAACTCTGTACTCCTAATGAAAAAAATGTGCTCAACTGTGGATAAATCCCATTGTTCTCATTCTGTAATCCAGATAAAAGATCATTGTGAGATAGCCGATACCATTGGTAGTTCGCTTGATACTGTAGGATATACAGTCACAGAGATAGAAACATCTTCTCAAATGTGTATACAGTGTAACCATATGCCGAGGTGCCTGCTACATGCAGGTGTATCCTCCAGGCTTAAATAGCAATAAATGCTGTATAAAGATACACTTTCGGTTACTTACTGGTGTTCGTAAAGAAAGAGGGGGGTTCCGGCGCTCTGAATGATGTGCTGTCTAGAATGGATAGTGCAATGGTAGCTTTAATAGCACATTTACATCAGTGAATGTCATATGGGACAAGGAGGCAGCTATCCTCAGAGGGTGTCCATTACCTCTGTTAGCAATGAATGTAGAGGAAGGGGGGGGTGGAGGTGCCAACTGTGATAGTCCTATTATGCAGATAAAAAATAGTGTAGTAAATACACTTACTGGTTTGCAGGGTGAAGGTGTCCTTTAAGAGTGGTGGTGTCCTGGGATGTGCCGGTGATACACTGCCGGCTCGGGTTACGTCCCATCGGCCGTCAGGGTGCAGGATCTGGTCACAGGCTGGTCTGCAGCATCCACTGAATGGAGGGCTCCACGCTAACCACTCTGGAGCACGGAAGCGGAAATGACGTCACCAGTGCACAGCGAGCATCCAGGCAAGGAATAGGGGATAGTACAGACTACGCGCTCGGGGCTCACAGCTCCTTCTACTGGCCTTTTTGCTCTCAGGAGAGCAGCTTAAATACATGGATATTTGATCCATGGACAATATGATTTAAGTATATGGGCTGGAGGTCCGTGGCTGTGGAACCACAACAGCCAGCGGACCCACACATTTAAAGAAGCACAAAAATAAAAATAAAAAATAAATAATAAAAAATGAATAAAAACTGGGATGAATTAAGGGTCAATTTAACGCAGTATATAAATAGTAGGTATAAATGGAATAAAAATAACATTGAAATAAAAATATGAAAAAATATATAAAAATTAAAAAAAAATGAGAAAAAATAAAAATGAAAAAGATATTTATTATAGACAGAAGATCCGCGCTACAGGATATGCTTGCAACTGCAGCCCCCCTATGTAGGCAGAGGGTACCCACTTGTACCCTCAGAGAGTAGATCTAAACAATATATATATATATGTATATATATACAGGGAGTGGCGCTGTGCATGAGGGAATAATTGGCATGAATGATTGTCTATCGGTTATAGTTTTTGTGTCTATAAATCATATTGAGGAAAAAACATAAAAATGTGGAGAAATTAAATATGTATCCCACATGGGGATCGGTGAATGCTAATGGGATAGGTATAATTTACAAATAGATGTACGATGTAACCTTCATCCCGTACCCAATAACCGCTGATTAGGTGTTATATAATGTGCATTAATAGGTGCCAAAGTGTCAAGTGCGGTCCAATTAAGTGTTCCAGCCTCTGCTGGAATAGAATACAAGTGATTTAAATATAAGAAGGGGTATCCACACCCTCTAAAGTGCAGTGCTGAGAAATTTCAATTAATATACAACCAATTATATAAGAATTAATAAATATATATATATATATATGTGCAAAAAATGGTTCAAAATGATGTGGAATGTAAAATATAAGAATGGGTAGTGAATAATAAATTCATTAACTAATAATAACACAATTCATTAGCAGCATGAGATCATATGTGAAAACGCAAAATCAGAGTAAAAGTCCAGTAAGTCGTTTAAAAAGTTCATCTAAAATCTTCCACCCGACGACTTCCAAACTCTCTATAGATACAATCCCCCTGTTGTGATTCCACTCACCGGAACGCTATACCCCTGCAGGGGTATAAGCATAAGATGTTTCCACTCAGCCGATCAGATCCGGATGCCGATCGAATCCTTATAACCTCTTGCTTCTGGTTTCCCAGTCCAGATCAGCCTCTCCAGCCGGGCACCGAGACGGGGGAACTGAATAGTCCCCTAGTTTAATCCTATCTCCAGCCGGACATCCGCTCCAAGGATTTTATATGTAATAAAAGGAATTATATCCACATAGCGTAACTCCTTTTAAAAAGTTTATTAGGTAAAAAACGACATGCAATCCGATAAAGTAAATAGATTTAAGGGATATATTTAAAAACGGGGAGAGATTATTATATATAAAGAGCTTTAACAAGCTCACTGGCTCCCCTTGCTGTCCCGGGACGCAGCGTTGTTCGCAACCACCGCTTGCGTTCCACCGGTCAGCTAGCAGAAACCACAGCGGCAGGAAGTGACGTTGTGCGTACCAAGATAGTCCCGTCTTACGCGTTTCGTCACACGGACGTCATCGGAGGCGCTGCCATCTTGGTCCTCTCAACGACTTATATCTGGGTGTAGTACGTACCATGGCCTATCATACATCAAGTGTCGTTTGACGGACAGAGTGTAAGGCCAATTCAGGAACCGCTTTAGTTACGGAGATAAGAGTTAAAAAAAACAGTATACGAGTAGGTGACATCTCCTTAAGCGCCATCTAGTGGCAAAATTGTATATATATATATATAATTGAATGGCGGCCATGGGGAATTGTATTTTACAAACCAGATATTAGCCGGTAAAACTAATTTACAGCATATTACGTCACATAGATGAAATAAATACATTAATTCTCATTTCCTCGGGAGGTATGTGTTAGAGTTAGGTTGGAGAAGGAGATTTTGTACATAAATATAATTATATAATGTAAGAAATAAAAGATATCAAAAATAAAATAAAAATAAAAATAAATAAAAATAAAAATATAAATAAACATAAAAATAAAAATAAAAATAAAAATAAAAATAAAAATAAAAATAAAAAATATTAAGTAAAAAATAAAAAATAAAAATAGAAATACATGAATCAGTTTAAAAATGTGCTAATAGGATTATGGCTAACCCTATTCCATAAAAACTCATTAAATATGTGAAAATAGATCGGTTGAAATGTGCAATTTGTAGGATTGAAAGTGGGATAGGACTTAATTGTGTAATATTTTAAAGTCCTTTATCCATACTCGTTATGCATCCCAAACGTGAGTGTTGTGTGTTCAAGGTGAGTGTGAACTGGAGGGGGTATTCCAACTTGTATATGAAAAACAGACCTCCTACATACAATCAATCCATACATTTGATTTTAAAATTAAAAGGAAGATTGGTAATATAGGGGACTCAGAGATAAATTGAGAGCACATGTAAAACCCTATTCAAATTTGAAGCCTGTTGGCGATGATTCTTAAAAATAGGGTGGAGGAATATTGAAAATTATGCATGTATTAAAATAGTAGTTTTGAGAGTAGAATAGACCAGTAGTAAGAAATAGTAGAAAATGGACACCCATCTAAAAATTAGATAAAAAGCAGTTCAGATCGATGTCCACATTCAATCCTCTAGGGACCAGACTCCCTAAGCGGTATATCCATTTAGTTTCATTCTGAGAAACTTTTATTCTTTTATTGCCTCCTCTCCAATGGTCTTTAATCAGATCTATACCGTAGAAGATTAATCCCGTGGGGTTCCTATTATGGACCTCATCGAAATGCCTAGACAGGTTATGCTTTGGGAAGCCTTTCTTAATATTGTTAATGTGTTCTCTAATCCTAACGCGGAGAGGCCTAGTGGTTCTTCCCACATACTGTAACCGGCAGGGGCATTCAATTACATACGTGACGTGGGTACTTTCGCAAGTTATCAATTCCCTGATTTGGTACTCTTTTCCTCCTCTCGATTTGAAGGATAGCTTTCTCTTCGGTTGTCTTTTACTCACACGACAAGGTAGACACCTCTGGCACCTATAGAAACCTTTCATTTCGGGGAACAGTTTAACCGTTTTAGGTGGGTCAGTCACATTGTGTACTAACTGATTCCTCAGATTAGGGGCCTTTCTGTAAATAAATCTTGGTTTTTTTGGGAGTATCTTTACCAAGATTCTGTCAGATTTTAAAATAGGCCAATATTTCCTAAAAATGTGTTCGACCGAGCGATATTGCTTGTTAAAACCAGTGATAAAAGCCATATCCATCTTGCTATGATGGTCAGTTTTCTCCTTTTTTCTTAGTAGGAGATCACGGTCTAGGTCCCCTATTGCCAATTTTTGCTTCATTAAAGGTTCTTTCTGGTAACCTTTATCAGTAAACTTTTTAATTAAGGTATCAGCTTGTGCGTAGTAGTCGTCTATCCTATGGCAGTTCCTTCGCAACCTCATTAGTTGGCCTTTCGGGATATTCTGTTTCCATTTCGGGTGATGGCAACTTGATGTTGGTATGTACCCATTGCGATCTGTAGTTTTAAAAAAAAGTTCTCGTACGCAATTCATTGCTTTCTTTAAAAATCTGTACGTCCAGGTAGTCTATCTCTTGGAGATCGCATTTCCCACTAAAGGAGATGTCGTATTTATTTTGGTTCATTATTCTTAGAAAATCCTGAAATGAGTCTACCGTGCCCCTCCATACTATGATCACGTCGTCAATGTAGCGACGGTAAAATTCAATCTCCGGGCGTAAGTTCTTATATATGTTCTCTTCTTCCCACATGTCCATGACGACGTGATCATTGACGACGTGATCATAGTATGGAGGGGCACGGTAGACTCATTTCAGGATTTTCTAAGAATAATGAACCAAAATAAATACGACATCTCCTTTAGTGGGAAATGCGATCTCCAAGAGATAGACTACCTGGACGTACAGATTTTTAAAGAAAGCAATGAATTGCGTACGAGAACTTTTTTTAAAACTACAGATCGCAATGGGTACATACCAACATCAAGTTGCCATCACCCGAAATGGAAACAGAATATCCCGAAAGGCCAACTAATGAGGTTGCGAAGGAACTGCCATAGGATAGACGACTACTACGCACAAGCTGATACCTTAATTAAAAAGTTTACTGATAAAGGTTACCAGAAAGAACCTTTAATGAAGCAAAAATTGGCAATAGGGGACCTAGACCGTGATCTCCTACTAAGAAAAAAGGAGAAAACTGACCATCATAGCAAGATGGATATGGCTTTTATCACTGGTTTTAACAAGCAATATCGCTCGGTCGAACACATTTTTAGGAAATATTGGCCTATTTTAAAATCTGACAGAATCTTGGTAAAGATACTCCCAAAAAAAACAAGATTTATTTACAGAAAGGCCCCTAATCTGAGGAATCAGTTAGTACACAATGTGACTGACCCACCTAAAACGGTTAAACTGTTCCCCGAAATGAAAGGTTTCTATAGGTGCCAGAGGTGTCTACCTTGTCGTGTGAGTAAAAGACAACCGAAGAGAAAGCTATCCTTCAAATCGAGAGGAGGAAAAGAGTACCAAATCAGGGAATTGATAACTTGCGAAAGTACCCACGTCACGTATGTAATTGAATGCCCCTGCCGGTTACAGTATGTGGGAAGAACCAC
This sequence comes from Lithobates clamitans, assembly GCA_037952925.1. Lineage (NCBI taxonomy): Eukaryota > Metazoa > Chordata > Amphibia > Anura > Ranidae > Lithobates > Lithobates clamitans. The sequence goes on along the minus strand of JBBGZY010000168.1, from coordinate 4,319,701 downwards.
TAGGCCTCTCCGCGTTAGGATTAGAGAACACATTAACAATATTAAGAAAGGCTTCCCAAAGCATAACCTGTCTAGGCATTTCGATGAGGTCCATAATAGGAACCCCACGGGATTAATCTTCTACGGTATAGATCTGATTAAAGACCATTGGAGAGGAGGCAATAAAAGAATAAAAGTTTCTCAGAATGAAACTAAATGGATATACCACTTAGGGAGTCTGGTCCCTAGAGGATTGAATGTGGACATCGATCTGAACTGCTTTTTATCTAATTTTTAGATGGGTGTCCATTTTCTACTATTTCTTACTACTGGTCTATTCTACTCTCAAAACTACTATTTTAATACATGCATAATTTTCAATATTCCTCCACCCTATTTTTAAGAATCATCGCCAACAGGCTTCAAATTTGAATAGGGTTTTACATGTGCTCTCAATTTATCTCTGAGTCCCCTATATTACCAATCTTCCTTATAATTTTAAAATCAAATGTATGGATTGATTGTATGTAGGAGGTCTGTTTTTCATATACAAGTTGGAATACCCCCTCCAGTTCACACTCACCTTGAACACACAACACTCACGTTTGGGATGCATAACGAGTATGGATAAAGGACTTTAAAATATTACACAGTTAAGTCCTATCCCACTTTCAATCCTACAAATTGCACATTTCAACCGATCTATTTTCACATATTTAATGAGTTTTTATGGAATATTGTTAGCCATAATCCTATTAGCACATTTTTAAACTGATTCATGTATTTCTATTTTTATTTTTTATTTTTTACTTAATATTTTTTATTTTTTATTTTTATTTTTATTTTTATTTTTATTTTTATTTTTATTTTTATGTTTATTTATATTTTTATTTTTATTTTTATTTATTTTTATTTTTATTTTATTTTTGATATCTTTTATTTCTTACATTATATAATTATATTTATGTACAAAATCTCCTTCTCCAACCTAACTCTAACACATACCTCCCGAGGAAATGAGAATTAATGTATTTATTTCATCTATGTGACGTAATATGCTGTAAATTAGTTTTACCGGCTAATATCTGGTTTGTAAAATACAATTCCCCATGGCCGCCATTCAATTATATATATATATATACAATTTTGCCACTAGATGGCGCTTAAGGAGATGTCACCTACTCGTATACTGTTTTTTTTAACTCTCATCTCCGTAACTAAAGCGGTTCCTGAATTGGCCTTACACTCTGTCCGTCAAACGACACTTGATGTATGATAGGCCATGGTACGTACTACACCCAGATATAAGTCGTTGAGAGGACCAAGATGGCAGCGCCTCCGATGACGTCCGTGTGACGAAACGCGTAAGGCGGGACTATCTTGGTACGCACAACGTCACTTCCTGCCGCTGTGGTTTCTGCTAGCTGACCGGTGGAACGCAAGCGGTGGTTGCGAACAACGCTGCGTCCCGGGACAGCAAGGGGAGCCAGTGAGCTTGTTAAAGCTCTTTATATATAATAATCTCTCCCCGTTTTTAAATATATCCCTTAAAGCTATTTACTTTACTTTACATGTCGTTTTTTACCTAATAAACTTTTTAAAAGGAGTTACGCTATGTGGATATAATTCCTTTTATTACATATAAAATCCTTGGAGCGGATGTCCGGCTGGAGATAGGATTAAACTAGGGGACTATTCAGTTCCCCCGTCTCGGTGCCCGGCTGGAGAGGCTGATCTGGACTGGGAAACCAGAAGCAAGAGGTTATAAGGATTCGATCGGCATCCGGATCTGATCGGCTGAGTGGAAACATCTTATGCTTATACCCCTGCAGGGGTATAGCGTTCCGGTGAGTGGAATCACAACAGGGGGATTGTATCTATAGAGAGTTTGGAAGTCGTCGGGTGGAAGATTTTAGATGAACTTTTTAAACGACTTACTGGACTTTTACTCTGATTTTGCGTTTTCACATATGATCTCATGCTGCTAATGAATTGTGTTATTATTAGTTAATGAATTTATTATTCACTACCCATTCTTATATTTTACATTCCACATCATTTTGAACCATTTTTTGCACATATATATATATATATTTATTAATTCTTATATAATTGGTTGTATATTAATTGAAATTTCTCAGCACTGCACTTTAGAGGGTGTGGATACCTCTTCTTATATTTAAATCACTTGTATTCTATTCCAGCAGAGGCTGGAACACTTAATTGGACCGCACTTGACACTTTGGCACCTATTAATGCACATTATATAACACCTAATCAGCGGTTATTGGGTACGGGATGAAGGTTACATCGTACATCTATTTGTAAATTATACCTATCCCATTAGCATTCACCGATCCCCATGTGGGATACATATTTAATTTCTCCACATTTTTATGTTTTTTCCTCAATATGATTTATAGACACAAAAACTATAACCGATAGACAATCATTCATGCCAATTATTCCCTCATGCACAGCGCCACTCCCTGTATATATATACATATATATATATATATTGTTTAAAAATGAAAAAGAAGATTGGGTGGATTAAAATGCACTGTAAAACAAATTATATGAGGATAAGCTCAGAAGGGACATGAAGGGAGGGGGGAAGGGGGGTGGTTGTATGGAGCAAAAAGGGGGGGGGGGGAATTGGGGAGTGTGTTTGAGACAAGGAGTTACTTACTTGGCACGTAAGGGGGCATGGTCCCCCAGGTAACTCGGTGTCATAGAACAAATAGCAGATGACCACAGAAGTATTCTTTCGCTGTGAGACACCAAAAAATTGTATATAAAGATAGAAAGAGGGGAAAGGGGGGGTATAAGCTACAATAAAGAGTGTGTTTCTATTTCTTCATTGAGTCCCCCCAGCAAGAGAGTACCCAATAAATATATCCAGTAGGTCTCCTGCTGACATAAGCGTTTTAAAACGTTCTGCAGCAGGAAGACCTCTGGGCATGGCCTCTATAACCCAAACTCTGAGGCCCATGGTGGATTTTTGGTGTTCCTTCAGAAAATGAAGAGGGACACTATGCTTGTCCCAGACTTTCTCTATGAAACGCCTATGTTTGCCAAAACCTTGGCGTAGGGGGCGTATGGTACTGCCCACATAAAAGAGGCCACATGAGCAGGTCAGACAGTACACTATGTACTCACTAGAGCAATTATAAAATTCTTTTATGGTGTATGTTTTATCTTTGACGGTAACGTTTTTTTGTCCATGGTCAACAAATTTGCAAGTAAGACATAATTTTTTCTTGCATTGATACATTCCTACTAATGGAATTAGGGGAATATGTGAGACAGGAATGGATGGAACATTTCGGATTTTACTATGTGCTATCTTGCGCTTTATGTTTTTTGCTTTGCGATATGAAACCTTGGGTAGTTGGGTGAGGGAGGAACCTAGGAAGGGTTCTCCAAGCAGGATACACCAATGTTTAGCTATAATATTCTCCATCTTCTTATGACAGTCATGAAATTGGGTGGTGAAACGTGTTGGTTGTGAATCATCTGATGTTTTTGATTTAGGTGGGGGTTTCTTTGCCTGTTGGAGGAAGGCCTCTTGTACCAGATTTGGTGGGTATCCTTTGTCCTGAAATTTTTTTGGGAGGAGTTTACCCTGTGTGTGGTAATCTTCGTCATTGGTACAATTCTGCCGGATTCTATGAAATTGGCTCTTCGGTATATTTTTAATCCACGTTGGATGGTGACAGCTCTGGTAGTGGATATAGGAATTCCCATTGGTAGGTTTGACAAAGTTTGTAGCATGTATTTCAGATTCACTGTGAAAAATTTCTAAGTCCAAGAAGGTTAGTTTGTTGGGGTCTTTGACATGAGTGAAGGATAACCCTAGGGAATTGCAGTTGCAATGCTTTTTTTTCACAATAGAGCAGTTGCAATGCTTGACAAAGGACTCTACACTCTCTGATGTTCCCTCCTAGATCATAACAATATAATCGATGTAACGTCCATAATATATGATTTGGGCGGCAAAGGGGTTGTTGTGTGAGACGTACTGTAGTTCCCAATAGCCCATGGTCAAGTTGGCATAACTTGGGGCAAAATTGGCACCCATGGCAGTAACTTGAGTTTGTAGATGGAAGGTATGGTCAAAATAATTATGTTCTAGACAAAATTGTGTGGCTTCCAAGATGTACTGTGCCTGTCTGGGATTAATAAGAGGGTCCTCAGAGAGAAAATGTTCTACTGCTCTGAGGCCTACTGCGTGGGGGATGGAAGTGTATAGGAATGTAACATCCAAGGATACCCACTGATAGGTGGGTTCCCAGGTGTAAAAGGAAAGCATTTCCAATAGATGAGTACTATCTCTGATATATGATGGGAGGTGTTGTGCAAGAGGTTGGAGGAAATGGTCTATGTACATGGAAAAGCCGCTGGTGATGCTTTCCATAGCAGCTACTATGGGACGGCCTGGTGGGTTAAACTGGTCCTTATGGATTTTTGGTAAATGATAAAAATAAGGAGTTTTACGAAAACCTTTGGTAAGAAATGACATTTCAGCTTTCGTAATAATATCCTCTTCTAGAGCTCTGTTGGCTAATCTTGTCGCTTTCAGGGTGAATTCTGGTAATGGATCATGGGTAAGTTGATCCATCCTGGGGACCTGCACCAAGGTCACTCTCACCGACAGCAACCATTCAGCACTCCCATGACAACCCAATATCCATCCCTGTCCACCCCCCCACTTATTCCCAAACCACAGCGAGTGGCAAAAATTATTAAAAACCCCCCAGCCTAAGACAATGCCCATACCACTCAACAATATCCATGTGGACCTGGATCCATTACCAGATTATCCTTCAAACCCAGCAGTTGAACTAAACCTTATAACACCTTGGCAAATGGATAAGTACCCCAGCCGAAGTCTTTTTAGACGAAACCGGTCGGGTTTCTTTGCTGTACCCAGCCACTTTTACCACGCTTACTTTATAAAAAAAATTTTTTATATCTACTTTGTAATACTGGAATCGATTCTGCTAATTTTAACCTTTATGGATTGTTCGATGATCTTGAGTGATCTAATAAATGCTATTTGAAAAATAGTTTTTTGGATTTACACCATGTGGAGGCTCCTTGTTTTTTCTTCATACATGGTCCATGCATGCTGATAAAGACGGTGATTGCGCAGACCTTCTAGGGGATTCCTGGCCCCCCATCTGAGGAGGAACCCTTCCGGTGTACAAACCATCCTGACACTGTCATCCATCTTAAGACAGTACAAGCCTAATTGACTCACCGCCAACGGCCTGTGAGTCCACCAAAGTCGGTAAGAGTATTCCATCCCTTACTCAGATTTGGATTTGTTTCTGTGATGCCACCCGCCTGGGACTTAATCTGGGTCAACCACATTATACATCATATGGACTAATATTATGTTTATTTTGTTCACTTGGGAGTTATATCTCCCCACTTGTATTGTTGACACTATTTTTTCACTATTTGAATAGTTTGGATGTTTTATTCAACAATTTATTTGATTTTTTTGATTTTGAATGTTTTTCACTCTTGTGATGTTTTGTGCTCTCCCTGCCAAGATAGAGCATTTCACTTGCTTATAGGTGTGCTGATATTGGATATCACACCCATATTCACTACACTTTTGAGTATACATATCTTTTATCTTTGGGATTAGATGAGGTCACTTGCTCTTTCAAATGTAAACAGACTTCTCTCTGTACTATACCTTTACACTTGCCTTTTCATCATAGCGCTACACTTTTTAAAATAACTTATAACACCTTGCCCAAATATTCCCCCTAACACAAGGGTTGAAAGAAATATACAGTCCAACAAGGTCACCCCTTCTGCTTTTTTACTCAACAGCCCCACAGTGACCACAAATTTAGAAACTTCCCAGGATTATTTTTTAGGGTCAGCCCCCCCACTCGGCACCACCACAAGAAAGTATGAAAGAGAGGAGGAAGGGGGGGCAGAGGAAAACTCAAAAGGAAAAATACGGAAAGTATAAAGATTTTCAACTTATCTACCCATATATTATCTATGGAAGAGACTTCACTCTTGAGTAAAGGTCTAACTTTTGCACCAACCATTCGCACAAACCCTTTCATGTTATTCAAAGATCAAATTTATCTGAGACTTGACAGTGAAAAGGTTCTACAACATTTAATCCTCTCTGAAACCCCCACCCCCGGAAGAAACCATTGAAACCATCAACCCTGATGCCCTCTGGACAGACACAGATTCCATCATCATCCTGGATAGGGATGAGCCGAACACCCCCCTGTTCGTTTTGCACCAGAACATGCAAACAGGAAACAAGTTCGTTCAAACACGCGAACACCGTTAAAGTCTATGGGACACGAACATGAATAATCAAAAGTGCTAATTTTAAAGGCTTACATGCAAGTTATTGTCATAAAAAGTGTTTGGGGACCTGGGTCCTGCCCCAGGGGACATGGATCAATGCAAAAAAAAGTTTCAAAAACGGCCGTTTTTTCAGGAGCAGTGATTATTAATGCTTAAAGTCAAACAATAAAAGTGTAATATCCCTTTAAATTTCATAGCTGGGGGGTGTCTATAGTATGCCTGTAAAGGGGCGCATGTTTCCCGTGTTTAGAACAGTCTGAAAGCAAAATTACATTTCAAAGGAAAAAAAGCCATTTAAAACTACTCGCGGCTATTGCATTGCCGGTCTGACAATACACAAAAAAGTTCATTGATAAAAACGGCATGGGAATTCCCCACAGGGGAACCCCGAACCAAAATTTAAAAAAAAATTACGTGGGGGTCCCCCTAAATTCCATACCAGGCCCTTCAGGTCTGGTATGGATATTAAGGGGAACCCCGGCCAAAATAAAAAAAAAATGACATGGGGGTCCCCCTAAATTCCATACCAGACCCTTCAGGTATTTAGAGGCTAGGCTAGAGATGTAGCTGGGGGCTACATTGTGGATGCCTTTGTACGTAGTTGTTAATAATTTGAATTTAATTCTTTGGTCGACTGGAAGCCAGTGGAGGGATTGACAGAGAGGGGTAGCAGAAACAGAGCGATTATTAATCCCAGACGGGCACAGTACATCTTGGAGGCCACACAATTTTGTCTAGAACATAATTATTTCGCGTTTGACCACACCTTCTATCTACAAACTCAAGGTACCGCCATGGGTGCCAATTTTGCCCCAAGTTACGCCAACTTGACCATGGGCTTTTGGGAACTACAGTACGTCTCACACAACAACCCCTTTGCTGCCCAAATCATATATTATGGACGTTACATCGATGATATTGTTATGATCTGGGAGGGAACATCAGAGAGTGTAGAGTCCTTTGTCAAGCATTGCAACTGCAATTCCCTAGGGTTATCCTTCACTCATGTCAAAGACCCCAACAAACTAACCTTCTTGGACTTAGAAATTTTTCACAGTGAATCTAAAATACATGCTACAAACTTTGTCAAACCTACTGCTGGGAATTCCTATATCCACTACCAGAGCTGTCACCATCCAACGTGGATTAAAAATATACCGAAGGGCCAATTTCATAGGATCCGGCAGAATTGTACCAATGACGAAGATTACCACACACGGGGTAAACTCCTCTCAAAAAAATTTCAGGACAAAGGATACCTACCAAATCTGGTACAAGAGGCCTTCCAGTAGAAATCTCTCCTGCGCTCAGGTGTCCAGTGACTATATATGTGGTGCGACCACCTTAGTAAGGTAATGCCTGATGTCTTGCAGCCCTCCTTTGAACAATGGGTATTCATAAACTAAAAAGAAAACAAGAAAAGAGGGAGGGCGCACCGACCTAGTGCATTACCACTGGTAAACTTTATTACAGCATAAAAACAGCTAGATGTATACTCACAAACGAGCTTTCAAAAACGGCTTTGACAAGGGCGCAGATGCGCTGTTCTGAAGATCGACACACCAGGACCTGGTAGCCATCAGCCATTTGTATTGGTCTGACCCTCTTGATATTAGGTCCTGGTGTGTCGATCTTCAGAACAGCGCATCTGCGCCCTTGTCAAAGCCGTTTTTGATAGCTTGTTTGTGAGTATACATCTTGCTGTTTTTATGCTGTAATAATGTTTACCAGTGGTAATGCACTAGGTCGGTGCGCCCTCCCTCTTTTCTTGTTTCTTTTTAGTTCAAGAGGCCTTCCTCCAACAGGCAAAGAAACCCCCACCTAAATTAAAAACATCAGATGATCCACAACCAACACGTTTCACCACCCAATTTCATGACTGTCATAAGAAGATGGAGAATATTATAGCTAAAAATTGGTGCATCCTGCTTGGAGACCCCTTCCTAGGTTCCTCCCTCACCCAACTACCCAAGGTTTCATATCGCAAAGCAAAAAACATAAAGAGCAAGATAGCACCTAGTAAAATCCGAAATGTTCCATCCACTTCTGTCTCACATATTCCCCTAATTCCATTAGTAGGAATGTATCAATGGAAGAAAAAAATATGTCTTTCTTGCAAATTTGTTGACCATGGACAAAAATACTTTACCGTCAAAGATAAAACATACACCATAAAATAATTTTATAATTGCTCTAGTGAGTACGTAGTGTACTGTCTGACCTGCCCATGTGGCCTCTTTTATGTGGGCAGGACCATACGCCCCCCTACGCCAACGTTTTGAAAAATCCACAATGGGCCTCAGAGTTTGGGTTATAGAGGCCATGCCCAGAGGTCTTCCTGCTGCAGAACGTTTTAAACGCTTATGTCAGCAGGAGACCTACTGGATACATTCATTGGGTACTCTCTCACCGGGGGGACTCAATGAAGAAATAGAAACACACTCTTTATTGTAGCTTATCCCCCCCCCTTCTTTCTATCTCTATATAAAATTTTCTGATGTGTCATACAACGAAAGAATACTTTGGTCATCTGCTATTTGTTCTATGACACAGTTACCTGGGGGACCATGCCCCCTTACATGCCTAGTAAGTAACTCCTTGTCTCAAACACACTCCCCAATTCCCCCCCCCTTTTTTTTCCACACCCCCCCCCCTTACCGCCCTCCCTTCATGTCCCTTCTGAGCTTATCCTCATATAATGTGTTTTACAGTGCATTTTTCACATTTTTTTCATTTTTATATATTTTTTAATATTTTTATTTCAATGTTATCTTTATTCCATTTACACCTACTATTTATATACTGCATTAAATTGACTCTTAATTCATCCCAGTTTTTATTCATTTTTTATTATTTATTTTTTTATTTTTTTTTTGTGCTTCTTGAAATGTGTGGGTCCCCTGGCTGTTGTGGTTCCACAGCCATGGACCTCTAGCTCATATAGTTAAATCAGATTGTCGCTTCCATGTATTTAAGCTGCTCTCCTCCTGAGAGCAAAAAGGCCAGTAGAAGGAGCTGTGAGCCCTGAGCGCGTAGCCTGTACTATTCCCATTCCCTGCCTGGATGCTCGCCATGCAGCGGTGATGTCATTTCCACATCCGTGCTCCAGAGTGGTTAGCGTGGAGCTCTCCATTCAGTGGATGCTGCAGACCAGCCTGTAACCAGATCCTGCACCCTGACGGCCGAAGGGACGTGACCCGAGCCGGCTGTGTAACACAGGCACATCCCAGGACACCGCCACCCTTAAAGGACACCTCCACCCTGCGAACCAGTATATGTATTTACTACACTAACTTTTATCTGCATAATAGGACTATCACAGTTGGTACCTCCACCCCCCCTTCCTCTACATTGGTTACTTACTGGTAGCTGTATATCCTCCAAATAATGAACAGAAGTACATGGAAACACAGCAGAGATTACTCACTGATAGTTGGTTATTCAGATATCTCTCTGATACACAGTAGGATTCAATCTGCCGGTCTACGTACGTGCTGTGAATATCCAGTTGCTTATCTGTGTAATATGTATTTCCAAACGGTGTCCCAGTACTTCTGTATTTCAAAGCGGTATCTCAGTATATCTCACATGAAATTAATAGCTGTCCAAAGGATATTTGTCATCCATGCCTATGATGTCTATTGGTATTATTGATTGTCCGTAGTGGCTCATCTGAAAATCATTAGGTTATTCATTTCCAAGGTAGTGTTGTCAGGTAGCAGTTCAATGCCCTAACACCCACAAACAGGTGATGGCTGGGGTGGGTGAATGGCGGGGGTGCTCTCCCAGGGTAACAAGCTTACATGTTTCGTTCCCTAGTTCATGGAACTTCGTCAGAGCTTTTTTCATAAATACCATCTTGAGAAATGTTCTTTTATTGTTTGAGAGACACATGCACCACCATGATTCCTCTTTTTTGTAAATATCTTTTCATCCATTATTCAGATGATATAAGTGCCTGTGCAGGTATAAAACGTATGGATATGTATATCTGTAGATGCATTCATTATAATAATCAATGCTTTGTCTTTCTTTATGAATTATTTGAGGTCTTAATATTACAATGACATTATATTCTCTTTGTTATCAACATTATATAATCATTTATCCGCATTTTTGGATATTTTTTATCATAACTTCTGTATTATTACATCATTCCACCTGTATATATAGCTTTTGTTGTTGTATTTAATCATCTGTACAAATTGTTGCTTGTGGGGCTTCTTTTCTTTTTTTTGCGTCTGGGCATAGGTTTCTTTTCCTAAGCAATATACTCCAAATCTTGGTTTTATTATCTATACAATGTTAATGCTGACTTGTATATTTATTTTCATTATATTTCCCTTTTAGGGACTTCTCCCTGCATGTCCTCCTTGTGCTCCAGCCGACCATCTGAATTGCCCGGCACAAAAAGCTGCCTGGTTATCTAACCAAAGGTGGCGTCTTGGAGGCTGATGGACATTTTACATCTCCGCCCACGGCCTCCGTCTTGCCACTCCGGACATGCGCAGTCCGCCGGTGAGGCTCACCGTGTCAGTGGGCTGGGGATGCGTGATGTTGCTCCGATGCGCATACGTTCGCGCATGCGTGGTGGGGGCCATGCCACGCACACCCGGCTCAGGGGGCCATCATAGGATCTCCCGGCAGTCTTCTCCCCAATATCAGCTGTTTGCAACCAAGTTGCGCCAGCTGATTGGGGATCAGCTGCCATATATACACAACCAGCACACTCCCACATCTAGCACTTCTTTGCCGGATGTTGGGACATGCGGCTGGCTCTTTCAATCACTCTTCAATCACTCTACAACCAAGGTAAATCATCATCCATCATTACTTTGCACACTGCTGCCTAGTGACTTTAACCTCTTAAGTTTAACTGATTTATTTCAATAAATAGGCGTATTATGTGTTTTTTGAGGCTTATATTGACAAATAGGCATAGCATGTGTGCTTTTTGAGGCTGCCAACAAAATACTGTATGACCTACCAATTTACTTTTGTAGTTGCTGATGTTGGCTCTCCACTTCGCCTGGCTGCTAGCCTCGCCAGCACATTTACAATATCAGTAGTTATCTTTACTCAGTCTTCTACACATGTCCTGAGCAGCAAACATTTTAAGCTTTATATACTTCTTACCTTGAGTATACTTTTTGTAGTATATTTCTTACCTTGAGTTACAATATAACACACCTAGTTTTACTCTTAGGGATTTCCACTTCTGGCCCCAGTATATTCTCCTGACCGTCCTGCTGCCTTGGAATCTAGGGAGATTTTTTTTTTATCCCTTGGAGGGCAGTAACATCGAGTCTGCTTTCCAGACCTCTCTGATGCCCCTCTGCCTTGAGATAGCACCCCCATCAGCACATTTATCTTGTGCTGTTTGTCTACACTTTTTAATGCTGCTACAATGAAATATTGAAAATTATCTCACCATTCAACTTTATGTTAGTGAATTACCCTAACAGTCAAGTATCTAGCTATGCATCATATGTTGGTAAATGTTTCACTCTAAGATACTGATTTTATATTCTAATTATGCTCTAGATGAATTCCTCCTTCCTTTGCACCCCTAAAGAAGGACCATATTGTATCCCGAAACACGTTGGGTATAAGGAAGTCTCTTCATGTAACCCCCTTGTTATGGTGACAGTAATGAACTGTAATTAGATGAATCATGGGTGTGCATTTGTCTCTCAAACAATCAAAGAACATTTCTCAAGATGGTATTAATGAAAAAAGACGCTCGAGATAAAGATTTATTTTTCCATTCCTCCAGAGGAAAAGCCCTCGAGGAATGGTTTAAAACATATGGCCTCGTTGAGGCCTGGAGGCATTGTTGCATTAAGCTGGTAAATCCATCTCAATTCCATCTGGAGGAGGGTTTTATTCCAGTTCCCCCCCGGGATTGGGATGTATCCTATCCAAGATCAAAAATTTGATATTGGGGAAGACCCCACCATGGACCAAGGAAACATGGCGTCCAAGGGGGAGGTCGGGATTGCATACCTGCATGCTGCGGATATGTCTATAGGCCCTCCTCCAGAATTCTAGTTTAGTCTTCCCAATAAAAAAGCAGCTATAGCTGCATTGCAACATATAGACAACTCCATGGGTCCTGCAGTTCACATAATGTTTTGGGTAAAAAACTTTACCATTAGGGAGAATCTTTTTTTTTTGTGTAAGCATATATCTACAGTAATTACATGTGCCGCACATGAATATGCCTTTGTACTTACAGTGCGTTCTAATTGACTCATCCTTAAACTCGCTACTGACAATCATATCACGGATAGAAGTGGCTCTTCTAAAGGTGAAGAGGGGTTCTTCTGGGAAACTCTGATAGATGAATATATCAAAAGATCTAAAGCCCTTGATATAGAGATCATTGGTCTATGTGGGAAATTACATAATTTCAAGACACATTGATCCATGATAGCGAAAGAGACAAAATTAAAAATACATCTAGAAACCTTTAATAAAGAGATCCTCATAAGAAAAGTCACAAATTTATACGAGACAAAAACGCATTTGAGGCTGGTAAAGCCTATAAAATATAATAACAAAGGGAATCCTAACCGGGGACCACACCAAAATTCTAATAAAAGAAAACCCCAGATTCCCCCTCCAATTCCTCAGAAACAAAAAGCAACACTAGGCACAAAACGCCAACACTATGGCGACCAAGCACAAGATCAAAAAGCTAAAAAACAAGTCCTAGAAAGCACACTCAAGCTCCCCCACTTGGTTCCTCCACTACCTGAAACATCTTCGAATAACTCCACACATAAATCACAGGACACTTTATCTTCGACCACTATGGCACCTTCTAACTCACTTGAATTGTGTTCTAACGATCTGTCTTTTTTAGACTGAATCCTAGCAGGCGTCAAGCCAACTCCACCAAATCACAATACGTACACACAAGTAACACTCTAAATTCCCCACAACGATCCCCAACACAAACTAGGATGGACCTGAGTATAATTAATTTATCTTCATATACTCTCTCTGAAGAAGAGGTCTCAGTTTTGAAAAAGGGTTTGAACTTTTGTCCAAGTCAGAATTTAGATAAATTTGAGTTGTACCTCCAATTGTTTATCCGCAAATTAATTCTTAAAAAATTGTACCATAGACAACAAGGAAATGTAGACCGCACCCCCCAAGAGAACAAAGCTTTGGATCAGCTGATCGCTCTCTTAGAAGAGAGTGACACAGCAGACCTGATTTACTCTGTTGACTTATCTCGAATTTTACAGTCCATCGAAGAACAGGATTATTACACTAAAACTAATCCATCTAAATCAATATTGAAGAAAAAATCTGATTTTTGTCCACCTCCCAGTACCAGCCCAAATGCGGTGGTATTTTTAAAGCTGGTAAATAATGATCTGAAGAAATTAAAGGTCAAGGCCAAGGGTCCCACAATTTGAATAAGAAAGAGTTGGAGGCACTTAATTCACTTGCTGATAACAAGCAAATTACTATCAAACCTTCAGATAAAGGTGGAAATGTTGTTCTTCTAAACAACGAAGACTACATCAACACATGCAAAAAAATTCTTAATAACCACGACTGGTACCGCCGAATTCCAGGACATATCATCGAAAAATACAACAAAGAATTCTACGCATTAGTAGACACTGCCTTCCTGAACAATATAATCAGCAAACAAATGTGGAGCTTTATCAGAAACGATTTTCCAAAGGTTCCTACGTTTTATATACTCCCTAAAATTCATAAAAACTCTAAAAATCCCCCAGGAAGGCCCATCTTTTTGGGAATTGGCTCAATCAGTGATAATGCAAGCAAATTAGTTGACAAATTTCTCAGACCATATGTAACATCACTACCATCCTATGTAAGAGACACCATCCATCTCCTGCAGATAATTGATGGATTAAATATTCCCGACTATGCTCTCCTAGTCACAATAGACGTAGAAACATTATACAGCTCCATCCCACATGAAAAAGGTCTAGCAGCTATCAGGCATGTACTACAACATAATCCTGTCGCAGACCCTGTGTATAATTAATTAATTCTGTCACTGCTGGAGCATGTCCTCGGACACAATGTTTTTACCTTCAACGGCTCCCACTACCTCCAGGTGCAGGGGGTTGTGATGGGGACATGTTGTGCCCCATCGTATGCCAACCTGTACCTGGGGGAGTGGGAGAAGATGTTTTTGGTTTATGAGAATCTGGCCATCTATACTGATCACATCCTCGGATGGTATCGTTACATTGACGATATCCTGATTATCTGGGATGGGTCCCGGGATGGGCCCCAGCAGTTCCTCCTCAGAATGAATAAAAACTATTTTAATTTAAGCTTTACCATGTCTTATGATCAAAATTGTATAACTTTTCTAGATGTGGATATCTATAGGGGAAAAGAAGGCAACCTGTGTAGCAAATTATATTGAAAGGTTACAGCAGGGAACACTATACTCCACGCTACACGTTTCCACCCACAACCCCTCATTGGTTCGATTCCTTACTCTCAATATTTAAGAGTAAAACGAAATTGCACCGATGAGGAAACTTTTATAAAAGAAGCGGCTAACTTGCGTGATAGACTCCTTGTAAGAGGCTATTCACATGCTTCTTTAAAGAGATCTTATAAGCAAGTTTTGATAAAATCTAGAAAGGATTTTTTGTATACTACAAAATCATAAGATAATACTAATAAGTTAAGGATCATTACTAGATTTAATCAACAACAACATCAAGTCAAAAAAATTATCGAAAAATATTGGCATATGCTGGCATTAGATCCTTCTTTGGGACAATTTGTCCCAGAAGAACCCCTCTTCACCTTTAGAAGAGCCACTTTTATCCGTGATATGATTGTCAGTAGCGAGTTTAAGGATGAGTCAATTAGAACGCACTTTAAGTACAAAGGCATATTCATGTGCGGCACATGTAATTACATTAGATATATGCTTACACGAAAAAACCCCATTCTCCCTAATGGTAAAGTTTTTTACCCAAAACATTTTGCGAACTGCAGGACCCATGGAGTTGTCTATATGTTGCAATGCAGCTGTAGCTGCTTTTATATTGGGAAGACTAAACTAGAATTCTGGAGGAGGGCCTATAGACATATCTGCAGCATGCAGGTATGCAATCCCGACCTCCCCCTTGGACGCCATGTTTCCTTGGTCCATGGCGGTGTCTTCCCCAATATCAAATTTTTGATCTTGGATAGGATACATCCCAATCCCGGGTTGGGGAACTGGAATAAAACCCTCCTCCAGATGGAATTAAGATGGATTTACCAGCTTAATGCAACAATGCCTCCAGGCCTCAACGAGGCCATATGTTTTAAACTATTCCTCGAGGGCTTTTCCTCTGGAGGAATGGAAAAATAAATCTTTATCTCGAGCGTCTTTTTTCATTAATACCATCTTGAGAAATGTTCTTTGATTGTTTGAGAGACACATACACCCCCATGATTCCTCTTTTTTGTAAATATCTTTTCATCCATTATTCAGATAATACAAGTGCATGTGCAGGTATAAAACGTATGGATATGCATATCTGTAGATACATTCATTATAATAACCAATGCTTTGTTTTTCTTTATGAATTATTTGAGGTCTTAATATTACAATGACATTATATTCTCTTTGTTATCAACATTATGTAATCATTTGTCCGTATTATTACATCATTCCACCTGTATATAGATCTTTTGTTGTTGTATTTAATCATCTGTACAAATTGTTGCTTGTGGGGCTCCTTTTCTTTTATGGCATCTGGACATAGGTTTCTTTTCCTAAGCATTATACTCTAAATCTTGGTTTTATATTGTATCTATACAATGTTAATGCTGACTTGTATACTTATTTTCATTATATTTCCCTTTTAGGGACTTCTCCCTGCATGTCCTACTTGTGCTCCAGCCGACCATCTGAATTTCCAGGCATACAAAGCCGCCTGGTTATCTAACCATAGGCAGCGTCTTGGAGGCTGATGGACATTTTACATCTCCACCCACGGCTTCCATCTTGCCACTCCGGCGGACATGCGCAGTCTGCCGGTGAGGCTCACTGTGTTGGTGGGCTGGGTGTGCGTGATGTTGCTCCGATGCGCAGACGTTCGCACATACGCGGTGGGGGCTGCGCACACCCCGCTCAGGGGGCCATCATAGGATCTCCTGGCTGTCTCCTCCCCAATATCAGCTGTTTGCAACTAAGTTGCGCCAGCTGATTGGGGATCAGCTGCCATAAATACACAACCAGCACACTCCCATATCTAGCACTTGTTTGCCGGATGTCAGGATGTGTGGCTGGCTCTTTCAATCATTCTACAACCAAGGTAAATCATCATCCATTATTACTTTGCACACTGCTGCCTAGTGACTTTAACCTCTTAAGTTTAACTGATTTATTTCAATAAATAGGCGTATCATGTGTTTTTTGAGGCTTATATTGACAAATAGGCATAGCATGTGTGCTTTTTGAGGCTGCCAACAAAATACACCTCTGTATGACCTACCAATTTACTTTTTGTTGTTGCTGATGTTGACTCTCCACTTCGCCTGGCTGCTAGCCTCACCAGCACATTTACAATATCAGTAGGTATCTTTACTTAGTCTTCTACACATGTCCTGAGCAGCAAACATTTAAAGCTTGATATACTTCTTACCTTGAGTTTACTTTTTGTAGTTGCTGATGTTGGCTCTCCACTTCGCCTGGCTGCTAGCTTCACCAGCACATTTACAATATCAGTAGGTATCTTTACTCAGTCTTTTACACATGTTTTGAGCAGCAAACATTCTAAGCTTGATATATTTCATACCTTGAGTTACAATATAGCACACCTTTTTTTACTCTTAGGGATTTCCACTTCGGCCCCAATATATTCTCCTGGCCGTCCTGCTGCCTTGGAATCTAGGGAGACTTTTATCCCTTGGAGGACTGTGACAGAACATCGAGTCTGCTTTCCAGACCTCTCTGATGCCCCTCTGCCTTGAGATAGCACCCCCACCGGCACAATTATCTGGTACTGTTTGTCTACACTTTTTAATACTGTTACAATGAAATATTGAAAATTATCTCACCATTTAACTTTTATGTAAGTGAATTACCCTAACAGTCAAGTATCTAACTATGCATCTTATGTTGGTAAATCTTTCACTCTAAGATACTGATTTTATATTCTAACTGTGCTCTAGAAGAAGGACCATATTGTATCCTGAAATGCGTTGGGTGTAAGGAGGTCTCTTCATGTAACCCCCTTGTTATGGTGACAGTAATGAACTGTAATTAGATGAATCAATGTTTCATTTAATTTTTTAGGGTTGAAAATATATTTATTGGTATTTTAACAAATACATGGAACAGTATATAGGATTACAATCACCTGGGACAAATCCCACTTGGTCGTTATGGATTACTCCAGGAAGTAGAGGGGATAAGCGGTTGGCCAATACCTTTGCGAACAGTTTAATGTCTATGTTGAGCAAAGATATTGGCTGGTAGCTGCTACATTGGGATGGGTCTTTGCCTGGTTTGGGTAATATGGAGATATTGGCAGACAATAAGCATTTAGGTGGTGGGTGGGAGTCGTCTATGGTATTGAATGGCTTAGTCATAAGTGGAGCTAATTGAGGGGCAAAAGTTTTGTAAAAACGGGGGGTGTACCCATCCGGGCCAGGACATTTTCCTATCTTCAAATCCTTGATGGCGCCCAGAAATTGTTGATAGTGGGTAATGCCGTCTCCAAAATGTAGCCTTGCATGTTGTCGCTCGAGGAGGTTGTACGTGCGTTTGGATTTGTGGGCTGTAGGTTGTAAAGTTGGGAGTAGTATTCCCGAAAGGCAGAGGATATGCCTTTCGTGTTAAACATTTTATTTTGATTGGGATGTGTAATAAAGGGAATAGAGTATCAGGTGGCCTAGGATGGAGGACCCGTGCTAGGTGTTTGCCACATTTATTTGCTAAAGAGTAGTGGTAATTGTGTGCCCTATCTCGAGGTATTAAGGCATGTGAGTCTAAAAGTTGGAATAGGTCTCTGCGGGCATTCGACAATCGGAAAAAAATGTCAGGATCTAAATCTCGTTTGTGTAGAGGTTCAAGTTCTGCTATAGTGGAGAGGAGACAGCGGATATCATCCGTTCGTATCTTTTTGAGGTGGGAGCCGTGTTGTATAAATACACCCTGAACCACGCACTTCAGGGCCTCCCATTGAATGAGGGGGGAGGTAATATCTGAGGAGTGCTCGGAGACAAAGTTCTGAATGGTTTTGGAAATTTCTGCTACACAAACGGAGTCCCGCAATAAATTGTCATTAAGCCTCCATTGTGTACTTCTACATGAGGTTGGGGGACGCACAAGGGTCAAATAGACCGGGGCATGGTCAGACCAGAGTAGGTGATCCAGGAATGCCTGGATGGGGGTATCTAGTAGTGATTGGGATATTAGAAAGTAGTCAAGCTGTAGGAATTGTGAGCTGCTGAATAATGGCTGTAATCCCTCTCTGTGGGATTAGGGATGAGCTCTGTGTTCGAATCGAACGCATGTTCGACTCGAACATTGCCTGTTCGGTCGTTTGTCGAATTCCGAATGATATGGGCCGTTCACGCCAAATTGGAGTGGCGCGTCACGGCCCCTTAATTCACTGCGGCATCACAGTGCATTGCTGGCTGATGATTGGCCAAGCATGCACTATTACCCGCATGCTTGGCCAATCACAGCGCCGTCTGTACAGAGAGCCATAATTGGCCAAAGCCATGGTGGCTTTGGCCAATTATGGCTCAGGGGGCTTAGTACATGCCCCACATTATATAAGGCCGCCTGCACGGCGGTTCTGTGTAGTGGGTTCCGGCGTTGAGAGAGAGATAGATAGACAGATAGACAGTGTCATTTGATTAAGTTAGAGTAGGCAGGTGAGTCAGTTAGCTGCACTTACAGTGTATTGTGTATATATATACATCCTAGGTGTTGTGTATATATATATATATACACTGTACTTAGTTTAGCTAGATCCGTTCCTGTTATTCTCTTCCTACTGACAGGCAGCTGTTTTTACAGTATTTACAGCTACCTGAAGAAAATTGCTGGTGCACTTCTGATCCTATTAGTCCTATTAGCTACAGTATTTACAGTTAGTGTAGTGCATCCTCTGCACAGTGTGCACCTAAAGCTACCTGAAGAAAATTAGTGGTGTTCTTCTGCTCCTATTAATACCACAGGCAGGCAGCTACAGTATTTACAGTTAGTGCGCTGTGTCCTCTGCACAGTGTGCACCTAAAGCTACCTGAAGAAAATTAGTGGTGTTCTTCTGCTCCTATTAATACCACAGGCAGACAGCTACAGTATTTACAGTTAGTGCGCTGTGTCCTCTGCACAGTGTGCACCTAAAGCTACCTGAAGAAAATTAGTGGTGTTCTTCTGATCCTATTAGTACAGTACCGCAGGCAGCTGCAGTATTTACAAGTTAGTTTAGTGCGTCCTCTGCACAGTGTGCACCTAAAGCTACCTAAACAAAATTAGTGGTGTTCTTCTGATCCTATTAGTACAGTACTGCAGGCAGCTGCAGTATTTACAAGTTAGTGTAGTGTGTTCTCTGCACAGTGTGTACCTAAAGCTACCTGAAGAAAATTAGTGGTGTTCTTCTGATCCTATTAGTACAGTACCACAGGCAGCTATAGTATTTACAAGTTAGTGTAGTGTGTCCTATGCACAGTGTGCACCTAAAGCTACCTGAAGAAAATTAGTGGTGTTCTTCTGCTCCTATTAATACCACAGGCAGGCAGCTACAGTATTTACAGTTAGTGCGCTGTGTCCTCTGCACAGTGTGCACCTAAAGCTACCTGAAGAAAATTAGTGGTGTTCTTCTGATCCTATTAATACCACAGGCAGGCAGCTACAGTATTTACAGTTAGTGTAGTGCGTCCTCTGCACAGTGTGCACCTAAAGCTACCTAAACAAAATTAGTGGTGTTCTTCTGATCCTATTAGTACAGTACCGCAGGCAGCTGCAGTATTTACAAGTTAGTGTAGTGCGTCCTCTGCACAGTGTGCACCTAAAGCTACCTGAAGAAAATTAGTGGTG
Organism: Lithobates clamitans; assembly: GCA_037952925.1. Classification (NCBI taxonomy): domain Eukaryota; kingdom Metazoa; phylum Chordata; class Amphibia; order Anura; family Ranidae; genus Lithobates; species Lithobates clamitans. The sequence continues at coordinate 4,299,306 of JBBGZY010000168.1, read as the reverse complement.
TTCTTCTGATCCTATTAGTACAGTATCGCAGGCAGCTGCAGTATTTACAAGTTAGTGTAGTGCGTCCTCTGCACAGTGTGCACCTAAAGCTACCTGAAGAAAATTAGTGGTGTTCTTCTGATCCTATTAGTACAGTACCACAGGCAGCTGTAGTATTTACAAGTTAGTGTAGTGCGTCCTCTGCACAGTGTGCACCTAAAGCTACCTGAAGAAAATTAGTGGTGTTCTTCTGCTCCTATTAATACCACAGGCAGGCAGCTACAGTATTTACTGTTAGTGTAGTGCGTCCTCTGCACAGTGTGCACCTAAAGCTACCTGAAGAAAATTAGTGGTGTTCTTCTGATCCTATTAGTACAGTACCGCAGGCAGCTGCAGTATTTACAAGTTAGTTTAGTGCGTCCTCTGCACAGTGTGCACCTAAAGCTACCTAAACAAAATTAGTGGTGTTCTTCTGATCCTATTAGTACAGTACCGCAGGCAGCTGCAGTATTTACAAGTTAGTGTAGTGCGTCCTCTGCACAGTGTGCACCTAAAGCTACCTGGAGAAAATTAGTGGTGTTCTTCTGCTCCTATTAATACCACAGGCAGGAAGCTACAGTATTTACATTTAGTGCACTGTGTCCTCTGCACAGTGTGCACCTAAAGCTACCTGAAGAAAATGAGTGGTGTTCTTCTGATCCTATTAATACCACAGGCAGCTACAGTATTTACAGTTAGTGTAGTGCGTCCTCTGCACAGTGTGCACCTAAAGCTACCTGAAGACAATCGCTGTTGTTCGGCTCCTATTAATACCACAGGCAGGCAGCTACAGTATTTACAATTATCGTAGTGCGTCCTCTGCACAGTGTGCACCTAAAGCTACCTGAAGAAAATTAGTGGTGTTCTTTTGATCATATAAATAACACAGGCAGGCAGCTACAGTATTTACATTTAGTGTAGTGCGTCCTCTGCACAGTGTGCACCTAAAGCTACTTGGAGACAATTGCTGTTGTTCTGCTCCTATTAATACTACAGGCAGGCAGCTACAGTATTTACAGTCAGTGGAGTGCGTCCTCTGCACAGGGTGCACCTAAAGCTACCTGAAGACAATTGCTTTTGTTCTGCTCCTATTAATACCACAGGCAGACAGTTACAGTATTTACAGTTAGCGTACTGCATCCTCTGCACAGTGTGTACCTAAAGCTACCTGAAGACAATAGCTGGTGTTCTCATACTAATAATACTACAGGCAGGCAGTTGATTCTGCTAGCTGCAGTATCAGTATATATATACATCCCAGCTTTGTGCAGCTACATCTCACTGCAGGCCATTAGTATGTCTGGAAGGCCAACAAGGAGAGGCAGACAGTCACAAGCCAAAAAAAGAGGGCAAGCAGGCTCTGTGTCTAGAGGCAACAGTGCTGGTCGTGGAGACGGTGCATCCTCATCAGCACGTGGCCGTGGGACACGCTTGTCCTTTTTTTCAGCAGCTGGCCGTGTTGAGCCACAACATGCGGAAGACTTGGTAGAGTGGATGACCAAGCCATCCTCATCCTCCTCATCCTTTCTCACCCAGGCTCAGGGTACTTTGTCTGGCAAAGCAGCTGCCAATGCGGCCTCTTTCCTTTGCTCAATGGCATCAGTCACTCCTTCCCTAGCCCCGCCATGTCCTCCTGAGCAGTCCCCCGAACTGTTTGACCACAGTGTTGGGTACATGCTCCAGGAGGATGCCCAGCGTTTTGAAGGCTCCAATGATGGTACCCAGCTAGAGAAAGGCAGTAATGTGAGCCCAGAGAGAGGGGGTGCCCAAAAAGGACAGCAATCTGGCAGTCTTGTTCCCCCAGCTGCAGTATACTGCCAGCTTTGCTCCAGTAATGAGGAGGGAGGGCATGATGAGGTCACTGACTCCAAATGGGTGCTTGATAGGAGAGAGGAGGAGGAGGCATATCACCAACGAGGCAGGATACCCTCCAGGGGCCAGCTTAAGGGCAGCACACCGACTGCATCACACTGCCAGATTGCTGTCCTTCTTGGGCACCCCCTCTCTCTGGGCTCACATTACTGCCTTCCTCTAGCTGGTTACCATCATTGGAGCCTTTAAAACTCTGGGCATCCTCCTGGAGCATGTACCCAACACTGCGCATTATTCCAAAAGTTCTTTGGTGTGGGCCTTTTTTGAGACGAGTGCATCATATCCCACCGCTGCTATTTGCAACATATGTCTCAAGGGTATCTCTGGTGGCCAAAACATCTCCCACTTGGGCACCACATGCTTGACCAGACATATGTTGACCTGCCATGCAGTTCGTTGGCAAGCGTACCTAAAAGACCCACACCAAAGAACAAAGAGGACTTCCCCTTGCTCCTCATTATCTGGGATCTCCAACCCCACTATACCTTCAGTCCTCTTTGAGACCTGCACTGAGAGGAATGAAGGTGTAGAATTAGGTGTGTCACAGCCAAGTACTTGGGGGCAATCTGCTATCGGTACACCGACATCAGATTGTACCAGGCAAATTTCCCTGGCCCAGCTGCTACACTGCCGAAAGAAGTTCGCTCCCAGCCATCCACATGCCCAGCGGTTGAATACTAGCTTGGCTAAATTGCTAGCACTTTAACTGCTGCATTTTCTGTTGGTAGACTCTGCCCCCTTCCGTGAGTTTGTAGAATGTGTGGTTCTTCAATGGCAGGTTCCCAAACGCCACTTTTTCTCACGGAAGGCAATTCCGGCTCTCTACTGGCATGTGGAAGGCAATGTCTTGGCCTCGCCGGACAGGGCGGTCAGTGGTAAGGTTCATATTACCGCTGACTCATGGTCCAGCAGGCATGGACAGGAACGTTACCTATCTTTCGATGCGCACTGGGTGACTCTTCTGGAAACTGGGAAGGATGCAGGACAGGGTGCAGTAGTGTTGGAGGTTGTTCTGCCACCACGCCTCCAAAATACTACTAGTGGTGATTCTGCCACACATCTTTTCTTCACCCCCTCCTCTTCTTCTTCCTCCATGGCCTCTTCCTGTGCTGATTTGACTTCAGAACCAGCGGTGCTCCGTAGGCGTTCAAGGGGCTACGCAAGCACGCAGGCCAAAAGATGCAATGCGGTGCTTGAGCTGGTGTGCTTGGGGGACAGGAGCCACACTGGGGCAGAGTTTCTGTCAGCTCTGCAGGGGCAGGTTCAGAGGTGGTTGACGCCATGCCAGCTTAAGGCAGGTATGGTGGTTTGCGACAATGGAACCAACCACCTATCCGCCCTCCGACAGGGACAACTGACCCATGTGCCCTGTTTGGCTCACGTCCTTAACTTGGTGGTGCAGCTGTTCTTGGGCAGGTACCCGGGCTTACAGGATGTCCTGGGGCAGGCCAGGAAAGTCTGTGTGCATTTCCGCAGGTCATATAATGCCAGTGCTCGGCTGTCTGACCTCCAAAAGGAATTTAACCTGCCCAAGAACCGCCTAATCTGTGACATGCCCACCAGGTGGAACGCAACGTTGGCCATGCTGCAGCGGCTGCACATGCAGCAGAGGGCCATCAATGAGTACCTGTGCGACCATGGCACCAGGACAGGGTCAGGGGAGCTTGTTTTTTTTCCCCACGCCAGGGGGCCATGATCAGGGATGCATGCACTGTCTTTTTTGCATGTGTGCGCTGTAATATTTTCTTCTACTGTATGGTCTTATGGCTGCACCATCTTTAATGCATCTTTTAGGGTGTGCCCCCAAATATCTTGTTTGTATATTGTATGGATTCTGACCAAATCCCTTTGGGTGAAGAGCACCCCACTCCCTCATCAAGTACCTCTCATTAGTGTCCACTTGTGTCATGGGTGGAGACCTCAAGATTCTCCCATTTAGAAGAGTGTATTACTCTCATGGTTCAGAGATGCAGGATCTCCCAGTCTATGGATAGTGTAGGACCCACTAATCATGGGGTACTTTGTCGCAGTAAGTGGGCTTGGCACCATATAGCAATATGGTGTGACCAAATCCCCATATTTTTTGATAATCTTTTTTGAAAATGTTTAGGTGTTTTTAAACTAGCCTTGCTGGAGGTAAATGTCTTTTTTGCATGTGTGCGCTGTAATATTTTCTTCTACTGTATGGTCTTATGGCTGCACCATCTTTAATGCATCTTTTAGGGTGTGCCCCCCAAATATCTTGTTTGCATGCACTATCCTGTCACCATTTGAGGAGGCCACGAGGATGGTGAGCAGTGACAGTACATGCATCAGTGACACTGTCTCCCTTGTCCACCTGTTAGAGCACACGCTGCGTGGAATAATGGACAGGGCACTTGAGGCAGAACAGAGGCAGGAAGAGGAGGACTTCCTTAGCTCTCAAGGCCCCCTTTATCTAGACAGTGTTCTGGAGGTGGAGCCTGGCACTCAGCATCAGCAGCAGTCTTTAAGGGATTATTTACAGTCCCAAGAAACCCATGGACTTGTACGTGGCTGGGAGGAGGTGGCTGCGGATCATGTCGTCCTTAGTGACCCAGAGGACTCCGGAGCGAATGCCTCAGCAAACCTACGCTGCATGGCCTCCCTGATCCTGCAAAGCCTGCGGAAGAATCCTCGTATTCGTGGTATCAAGGAGAGGGATCAATACTGGCTGGCAACCCTCCTTGATCCACGTTACAAGGGTAAGGTTGCGGACCTTATCTTGCCGTCGCAGAGGGAGCAGAGGATGAAACATCTTCGGGAGGCCTTGCAGAAAGGTCGGTGCAACGCGTTCCCAGAGACTGGGAGGTTACAAACTCCTGTTCCTGGACAACGTTTTGCTAAGGCTTCGGTCAGTCAAAGAAGGAGCGGTGGAAAAGGTGGCCGTCTGACCGATGCGTTCAGACAATTTTTTAGTCCGCAGCCCCAAGATATGATCGGTTCCAGCAACCATCGCCAGCGTCTGTTTTACATGGTGCAGGAATACCTAGGGGCAAGATCTGACTTGGACACCTTTCCCACCGAAAATCATCTGGGTTACTGGGTCTTGAGGATGGATCACTGGCCAGAGCTTGCACAGTATGCAATTGAGCAACTGGCCTGTCCTGCATCCAGCATTCTTTTGGAACGCACATTTAGTTCTGATGGAGGTTTTGTAACCGATCACAGGGTGCGCCTGTCCACCGACTCGGTTGATCGACTGACCTTCATAAAAGTGAATCAGTCTTGGATCACCACCAGCTACCAAGCACCTGATGCTGATGTAACTAAATCATTTTTTTTGAAATGTCAGATCCCTTCAAGACTGCCTATGTTGATGCTGAGTGACTATCCTGTTATGCTGAGTGACTATCCTCTTCCTCCTCAATGATCATGCTGATAGCTTGTAAGAATATTTTTGGTTCTGGGCGCCGCCACCAGTGGCTAAGGCCCAATTTTTCAGCCCCTGTTTAACAGGGGTGTGTAATTAGAATTTTTGATGCAATACTTTGCAGCAGGGCTCGTTCCTGCTCTCCAACTAGAGTATCTGTGAGGGGTTGCAGTGTTGTGGCACCAGCACCAGTGCCTAAGGCCCAATTTTTCAGCCCCTGTTTAACAGGGGCGTGTAATTACAATTTTTGATGCAATACTTTGCAGCAGGGCTTGCTCGTTCCTGCGCTCCAACTAGAGTATCTGTGAGGGGTTGCAGTGTTATGGCAACAGCACCAGTGCCTAAGGCCCAATTTTTCAGCCCCTGTTTAACAGGGGCTTGTAATTACAATTTTTGATGCAATATTTGACAGGAGGGCTCATTCCTGCACTCCAACTAGAGTATCTGTGAGGGGTTGCAGTGTTGTGGCACCAGTGCCCAAGGCAAAATTTTTCTGCCCCTGTTCAACAGGGACATGTAAGTACAATTCTTGATCTAATATCTCACAGCAGGGCCCATTTGTGCGCCCACCAAGAGTAACTGTGAGGACTTACAGTGTTGTGGCACTAGCACCACCACCAAAGGCCCAATTTTTCTGCCCCTGTTCAACAGATGCATGTAATTACAATTCTTGCTCTAAAATTTCACAGCAGGGCCCGTTCCAGCTCCCACCAAGAGTAACTGTGAGGACTTACAGTGTTGTGGCACCAGCACCACCACCACCAAAGGCCCAATTTTTCTGACCCTGTTCAACAGGGGCATGTAATTACAATTCCTAATCTAATATTTCACAGCAGAGCCCATTCCTGCACCCACCAAGAGTAACTGTGAGGGCTTACAGTGTTGTGGCAACACCAACACCTAAGGCCCCAATTTCTGCAGAGTATATAGGGCAGGCCCCTACTTTCAAACATCCAACTTGCAAACGACTCCTACTTGCAAACAGAAGGAGACAACAGGAAGTGAGATGAAATCTACCCCTAGGAAGGGAAAATCTCTCCTGTAAGAGTTAATATGGGAAAAACGTGTCTCCTTTCCACTGATGCTTTATCACCAATCCTTGTTTCACTAAAAACCGCAAATTGTCAAAAAACATTTGTCACTGGGACAGAAAGTGAGGTAAAATCTTCTGAAGAGGTGCACAGACAGCAAAACAAATGTCACAGGGGTGATAACCCTTCACTATGTTTTCCAAAAAGCTTAAAAATAGATTTTTTGGCTGGAGCTACACTTTAAAAATATACCAGTTCAAAATTACAAACAGATTCTACTTAACAACAAACCTACAGTCCCTGTCTTGTTTGCACAGCCTGTATACTGTTGTTCAGAGGGCCTGGGGCCCCACGCTTTTCCTTTTTTAATTTGGGTGCAGGGTTCCCCTTAATATCCATACAAGACCCAAAGGGCCTGGTAATGGACTGGGGGGGGGGGGGGGGTTACCCATGCCGTTTGTCTCACTGATTTTCATCCATTTTACCGGGACCCGACATTACATTAAAGCCGTAAGCAGTTTTAAATGACTTTTATTCCTTTAAAAATGTCATTTTGTGCAGAGACTGTTCTAAGCACGGGAAACACGCGCCACTTTACAGGCATACTATAGACACCCCCCCCAGGTACGATATTTAAAGGAATATTTCACTTTTTTTTTTCACTTTAAGCATCATTAAAATCACTGCTCCCGAAAAAACTGCGTTTTTTAACCCTTTTTTTTGCATTGATACATGTCCCCTGGGGTAGGACCCGGGTCCCCAAACCCTTTTTAGGACAATACCATGCAAATTCGCCTTTAAAATTAGCACTTTTGATTTTTAACGTACGAGTCCCATAGACTTTAAAGGGGTTCTAATGTTTGTGCAAATTTTCGGTCCATTCGCAGGTTCTGGTGCAAACCGATTCGGGGGGGTGTTCGGCTCATCCCTATGTGGGATGCTGGACACGCCAAACATCCACCAGGTGGGAGGAATGTAGTAGGGCTTTGATGCGTGTCAGTGTAGAGAATGGAACAGAGGACCCGAGGATGTGTCCGCAGACATTGCGACGTTAAGATCTCCACCAATGATAAAACAGGGACCCCCAAATGAGGATAGTCTGGGGAGAACTGATGAGAGGAACCGAACCTGATCCACGTTAGGTACATATATGTTGGCCAAAATTGTATAGTTTCAGTTTAAGAAAGATGAAGTGACCATTAACATCAACAAGGGAGTCTAGGACCTCAGGTTTAAAAGATTTATGGAAGGCGATGGATACTCCCTTAGATTTGGCCTGGGGCTTAGAACTGTGGTACCATTGTGTATAGTACCTGTTGCGTAGGGTAGGTACGGAGTCCGTACAGAAGTGTGTTTCCAGTAGTAATAAAATACTCAAGCGCTTTTTGTGAAAGTGGTAGAGAATCTGGCTCCGCTTCTCTGGTGTGTTAAACCCCCTGCAGTTGAAAGATGCTAAAGCTATCGGGCAAACAGAAGCCATGGTATAGTTAGGTATGGGAGGTGGGGGTAGGGGGGAAGTTAGATATGACAAGTGTCTCATATGTCAGCAGCTCTTGGAGAAAAAAACAGTGCCATAGAAGGCCTAGAGAGGGAAAGAGAAAAGATGGAGTCGGGGGGGGGGGGGGGGGGGGGGGGAGAGAGGGGAAAGTAAACAAAAAGAAAAAGAAGAGGGGGTGATACAGACCTGTGGGACCAAGTCAATATATGAGCACTTGGTTCGGTCTTGGTCATCGTACCCACACTGATAATAGTAAACAGAAAAATCAAGGGAAATTCACTTTTGATCAGTGGGGAAGAAGACCAATATATCAAATTTAAAAAGAAAAATTGAACATAAACAAAAAAGGCCACTAGGTGGCTCCAAAAGACTGTAAGTAAAGGAAAAAAAGGACCTTACAGTGTGGCATACAGCCGTATACCAGTCAATGTCCATAGTGACACTGAAAAAAAGAAAAACCCCTTGGGGGTGGAAAACTTGGCAGTGGAAACTCGTTGGGCGGAGTAGTCCCCTGGTCCCCAGCTCCACGGGTAATTAAATAAGGAACAGAACCAATAGACAGAAATCACAACATTGAAATGGTGATGCATAAAATTGGTCATGAACGGGTTATAGGAAACTCAGGATTCAGTAAGGTGTATAGTATGGCTTAGGGCGAGCATAGTATATAAATCATAGGTGTGAGCTGACAGCAAGAAAGAAACATGCATATCAAAGCTTCAGTGAGATAATACATGTTAACACATATCACTTGGCCCATGGCATGAGCTATATAACTTGAGCCACCTGGAAAAAATGTAATGGGGTTAACAAGAATAAAACAATTACAACAGTCCAGGGCTTAGGGTGAGTAAACCGTGAAGAAGAAACAGTAGTGGTATGAGGAAGTCAAAATAGGCCTAAAAAAAAAACTGTAGTAGTAACACGAATACAGGGGGGGCAGACTGTAGCAGGATTGTGTCTGCACCTGCCCTGTGTTATCACAGGGTGGGACCCTGTGAAGGTAGTAAAAGTGAAGCATCAAATTTGATCAGGTCAGGTTCAATCGTTGGGGTCCCATTGAGGCAAAGGCTTGGAAATGCGTTTTGGGACCCTGCTTCTGCCACTGTGGGGCAAAGGGTAGGCCAGGGGTAGTCCGTGTGAACGGCCAATCCGGGATATACACCTGTGGAAGTACCAGTGTACTGAGGAAGGACGGCAGGTCTCCAAGTGTGCGGAAGATGGCGGTTTTGCCCTCATGGTGTACTCGCAAGTGGAAGGGGAATCGCCATTGATATTTCATCTGTTTAGATTGCAAAAGCTGTGTAAGAGGCTTCAGAGCTTTTCTCATCGCCAATGTCTGACGTGACAGGTCTGGGAGAAACATCACGGGGGGTGTCGTTTAAGAGTATGGTGTCCTTAAAGAGTATGTGATCTTATAGAAATGTACCCGGCACAGGGTGTCTCGAACAAAGGAGGGGTCCGGGGTCTGCGGACCTGAGGTTCTGTGAACACGGTCCAGCTCAATGGGGTCATCTTTAGGGCGCTGCAGCAATTGATTAAAGATGGCGGTCATGGCTTCAGGCAGGTTTTTGGAGTCCACAGATTCAGGAATCGCGCAAATGCGGATATTATTACGACGATTAAGATTTTCGATATCGTCCTGTTGGTATGCAAGTTGCTGCAGCATGATGGTGTGGGTGTTAAGGATTTTGTCATGCGTCTGCACTGCGTTGCTGAGACTGTCTGTGGTAGTGTCCAGGTCCTCAAAGCGTGCACCCATGTCCCTCTTAATGTCAGAGATCTCTTTCTTGTATGCATTCTCTATTCTATGAACACTGTGTTCAAAGTCTGCTTTAGTGGACAGGGATCTGATGTAACTGTGCAGGGAACGGATCTGTGCCTCTATATCCCAGCCTTCACCTGAGCCCAGGGAGGCATTAGAGCGGCTTCTGGTGAGCATAAATTCAGAGTCCTCAGGGAGGGGGCAACGGCTGTGTGAGCTCACCTGTGAGTGCAGGGATGATTCAGAGCGGTCCGGGGATGGAGGTGCCGGCGCCATCTTGGATTCAGAACGACGCTGTGTAGTGGCCCGGGATCGGGCAAAATAATCCTCCAAATCGCCTCCTTTTTGGTTCCCACAGGTGCCCTTCTGTGCCCGGTGTTTATCTTTCCCCATGTGCCAAGTTTGGGTGAGTTTCCTGAAGTTATGTGGTCCGTGGAGCTGAAGGACCAGGGAGCTGTGAGGAAACACATCTCACTGCTCCATGCGGCAACCCACGCCCCTCATTTCATTTTTTAACCATGTTTACTTATTAATAAAATGTATTGTTATTATACTACTTTTGTACTTTTCTACTAGAACGTTATTAGTTGCCTAAAAAGTACCGTATTTATCGGCGTATAACACGCACCGGCGTATAACACGCACCCCAATTTAGGAGGGAATTTTAAGGAAAAAAAAACTTTTAGGAGGGAAGTTGAAGGGAAAAAAACTTACATTTAAATGCCCATCATTGCAGCCTTCTCAGTGCAGCCTTGCCCCAGTGCAGCCATGTCAGTGCAGCCTTGTCAGTGCAGCCATGTCAGTGCAGCCATGTCAGTGCAGCCTTCCCCAGTGCAGCCTTGTCAGTGCAGCCATGTCAGTGCAGCCTTCCCCAGTGCAGCCTTGTCAGTGCAGCCTTGTCAGTGCAGCCATGTCAGTGCAGCCATGTCAGTGCAGCCTTCCCCAGTGCAGCCTTGTCAGTGCAGCCATGTCAGTGCAGCCATGTCAGTGCAGCCATGTCAGTGCAGCCTTCTCAGTGCAGCCTTCTCAGTGCAGCCTTCCCCAGTGCAGCCTTGCCCAGCGCAGCCTTGCCCCAGTGCAGCCTGGGATCCCCTGTCCCTGCTTGCTGGGATTCAAAATCGTGGACCGCGATTTGAAAATGGCGCCGCCGGCGCCGAAATACATAGAGCCGGTCCTCGGCTCTTTCCGGCGGCTCTCGTTTACTTTCGGTTTCACTCGTAGCCCCGAGCGGAGCTATCCGAGTAGGTTCGGATAGCTCCGCTCGGGGCTACGAGTGAAACCGAAAGTAAACGAGAGCCGCCGGAAAGAGCCGAGGACCGGCTCTGTGTATTTCGGCGCCGGCGGCGCCATTTTCAAATCGCGTTCCGCGATTTTGGTATTTTTGACAGCTCGGATCGCAGGGGATCGGCGTATAACACGCACCTGCGACTTTCCCCTGATTTTAAGGGGAAAAAAGTGCGTGTTCTACGCCGATAAATACGGTATTTTAGGGGAAACCCTCTTTCCTTATCTTGAACACTGGATGTGGCACTTTTAAGCATAGATTTGCCATTCACTTCCCTTCTCACTGGCCAGAACTTGCTCAATATGCAAATTATCTACTCGCCTGTCCTGCATCCAGCGTTCTTTCTGAATGCACATTCAGTGCTGCTAGAGGGTTTGTAATGGATCATAGAGTGCGCCTGTCCACAGACTCCCTTGATAGGCTCACATTCATAAAAATGAATCAGTCTTGGACCAGCAGCAGCTATCAAGCACCTGATGCTGATGTAACTGATTGATTTTTCTATGGATGTGGGATCCCTTGAAGACTGCCTATGCTGAGTGACTATTCTATTCCTCCTCAATCTTGATGATGCTAGCTTCCAACAATATTTTTGGTTTAGGGCACCGCCACCACTACCTAAGGCATAATTTTTCTGTCCCTGTTTAACAGGGGCATGTAATTACAATTTCTGATCTAATATTTCACAGCAGGGCCCGTTCCTGCGCCCAACAAGAGTATCTGTGAGGGGTTACGGTGTTGTGGCACCACCACCACCAAAGGCCCAATTTTTCTGCCTCTGTCCCAGCAGCAGAAAAAAAGGACAAGCGTGCCCCACGGCCACCTGCAGAAGATGCACCATGTCAATGACCAGCACTGTGGACTGTAGACACAGAGCCTGCTTGCCCTCTTTTAGTGGCCTGTGAGCGTCTGCCTCTCCTTGGTGGCCTTCCAGACATGATTAGGATTTTGTTTTGCAACACCACACTACACTGTATTGTGTAGTGTGTACACCACCAGAAAAGTAGTAGCAACTGCACTATGGGTGCACGGTATTTTGTACACCACCAGAAGTCTAATGGCAACTATGGGCGCACTGTATGTATTGTGTACTGTGTACACCACCAGAAAAGTAGTAGCAACTGCTCTATGGGTGCATGGTACTGTGTACACCAACAGAAGTGTAATAACAAATATGGGCATACTGTACTGTGTACACCACCAGAAAAAGTAGTAGCAACTGCACTAGGGGTGTATAAAAGTATATTAGAAACAGTATATATATATATAAGATGATCTGTATATATATTAAGTACACTGCAGCTAACTGAATCACCTGCCTGCCTGAAGTATATTAGAAACAGTACACCAGGAACAGCCTGCAGTGAGATATAGCTAAACTGTATGCAGTGTGTATATATATATATATATATATATATATATATATATACACAAGCTAACTGAATAACCTGTCTGCCTGCTCAATCTAAATGACACTCTCTCTCTGTCCACGTTTGCTAGAAGTCATGTGGGAGGACACAGCAAGCATGTGGAAGAAGGTGCTCTGGTCAGATGAGACCAAAATCAATGCAAATCGCAAAGCAAAACACTCTGTGTGGCGGAAAACTAACACTGCACATCACGCTAAAAACATCATCCCCACAGTGAAACATGGTGGTGGCAGCATCTTACTGTGGGGAGGCTTTTCCTCAGCAGGTACAGGGAAGCTGGTCAGAGTTGATGGGAAGATGGATGGAGAAAAATACAGGGCAATCTTATGCCCTGTACACATGACCAGTTTTGCCATCGGAATAAACTCAGAGGGTTTCTACGACGGAATTCCACTCAAGCGGTCTTGCCTACACGCATGCCAACCAAAGTCCGACCGTCCAGAACGTGGTGACGTACAGCACGTACGACGAGACTAGAAAAAGGAAGTGCAATAGCAATCCCGCCACCCTTTGGGCTCGTTCTGATAATCTCGTGTTTATCTCATGTTAGTAGAAGTTTGGTGAGAGACGATTCGCGCTTTTCAGCTTTTGTGCTTTTCAGTCCGTTACTACTCTTCAGTTTGTGCTTGTTGGTTTGTATCTGCTTTTCAGAGCGTGTAGACAGTTCGTATCTGATTTTTCAGTGTGTTCTTGTCCTCTCGTTTCTGATTTTCAGCTCGCTCTTCACAGGCCTTGCTGTTCTTCAGTGCGTTCTGTTAGTGCGTTCTGACCAGCCGACCGTTTTGAAGCCATGTTACTTATACCTACTCGTCGTAGAGTTCGTGCTGTGTGGAGGCTTGGTGTTGGGGTTCATTCTTTGACCCAAGCCCAGTCCATAAACAGGGTGGGGAGGAGTTCATGGACCAAGAATTGGTTACTCCAGCGTGACCAATTCTCTCATATGCCTTTACTTTGTGAGATCCAGGAGAATAATCCTGATGATTTCAGGAACTTTCTCAGGAGGACGGATTCCATTTTTCACCATTTGTTGGCTTTGTTAACCCCTTATATTAGCAGGCAGGATAACTGCATGCAGCAAGCCATCACTCCGGAGCAGAGGCTAGTTGCCACGTTGCATTACTTGGCAACTGGGAGAGGCCTGCAGGACCTCAAGTTCTCGGCAGGCATTTCTCCCCAGGCTCTGGGGATCATTATCCCAGAGACCTGTTCTGCTATTATTCAGGTCCTGCAGAAGGACTATATTAAGGTAAGTTTTCTTCTTTAACATCACATTCTATTGTATTTCATGTTTGCTAATGTTTTGTATTTCTTTCATCATTCCCTAATTACCATGATTGTAATATGCTGTTAATGTCCCCTTTGTGCCCATGCGTGCTGTAATCTTTTAATGCTCCTTTTTTGGCCTACATGCATATTTTCCTTCACTAACCTCCCCAGCATGCTATCCTGGGCCCATATACACCTATAGCCTAGTCACTTAACAATGTATTTTGTCAGCTCCATTGTAGTGCTTTACCCCAAACACCCCCTAAAATCTGTACAAATGTTATTGTTGTCTTTAAATTCAGGCAGAGTGGCAGAGGCTTTTTTTGGGGGGACCACACTCATCTCGAACCCTACCCCCCCCTAAAATTTTAACAATGGCCCATCAGAGGAGGGGATTGATCTGATAAGTGGCCCTTATGTTTTTGTCTTTAAATACTCCTTAAAATAAATGTTATACTGATGTTGGCCAAGAATGTTTGTGTCTAATCTGCTTGCAATGTTAAGTGCAAAAGTACTAATATTATTTTTTCTGATTTGACTCCACAGTTTCCTTCAACGCCACAGGAATGGAAGACTGTGGCCTCCCATTTTTCCAATCGTTGGGTTTTTTTCCAACTGTGGAGGGGCTATAGATGGAAACGCATCCACATAGTGCCACCACCCCATTCGGGGTCATACTATTTTAACTATAAGAGGTTTCATAGTATCGTGTTAATGGTGGTGGTGTCGGCACAATATGAGTTCCTCTACGTGGACGTTGGGAAGAATGGCCGGATGTCGGATGGAGGAGTCTTCGCTCAGACTGAGTTTTACCAACGGCTCCAGAGTGGTGGCCTGGGATTGCCACCTGATGCGGACAATGTTGATGGACTCCCGTTTGTCTTTCTTGCTGATGAAGCATTCGGTCTGGGCGAGCACCTGATGAGGCCATTCCCCCAGAGGACCCTCACCCCGGAGAGGAGGGTTTTTAACTACCGGCTGGCCAGAGCCAGAAGAGTCCTGGAGAATGCCTTTGGGATAATAGACAGCCGGTTCTGCCTGTTTCTGACAGCCATGCACATGGCGGAGTATAAACTCAATCACATAATCTTATGCTGCTGCATATTGCACAACTTTTTACGTAAAAATTCACACAATTATCTTGCCTCAGTTGGACCTGAGGCCGGACTTACTTCCAATCCTCTTATGGGCCTGGATACTGGCTGTCCTGGCTTGGCACCCCAAAGCGCCCGAAAAGTTCGGGAGAAATATGTTAATTTTTTTAAGGGTAGGGGGGCCATTGCAATGCCAGACAATGTCTAATTTTTAATAATAAAAAAAAACATCTGATAAAATCTTGAAATTACTTTATTGCTTGTGTTTCTTTTTGGCTGTCTCATAGGTTCTCCAAGTGCACTTGTAGTGCCAAGTGGAATTTCTTTTAGTAAATAAGCCCCATTGTCACTGTAAACACAAAATTACTTACATAACTTGTATTGAGCATTGAAAGAAGAAGCCACACATTGTTGATTCTCAAAATTTTTACTCTGAGCACATTCACATGTGCGTTAGTAAATTTTTTAGAAAAATCGTTTTTTTTTTTCTCAATTTTTTTTTTTTTTTAGAAACAGGGATATTTTCAAACATACATAACACAACTCTGGAACTTACTAAGTTCAACGTATAAAAACTGAAGGCAATATCAGACATTATAGTGTCAAAAATGTCTTGATAATGCCTTCACCAGATGGGGTGATGTCACCCCTGTAAAAGCCAAATTTTGAAGATGCACACAAATCGGGAGTCCAAATGGATATTTCCCTCCTGATCCCATGCCTAATGTCAACATGTGCTATCTCCCATCATGGGGGATCAATGAACGTGTTTTGGGGGTGCAACCCCTTCCTCTCACCTACTAGAGTTACGAGGAAGGAGTTGTACCCACAAAACACAAATACACACAAAAATTGGGTTTAGTCCAACTAATGGGTAAATGGATGGGATTTGAAAGCAATTTATATTCTCCCCAACACATCGATCATGTTCTTCATTTGTTGTTCCATAACATTGAGTTTCTTCCTTATAATGTCTATTTTGCCATTCCACAGCATGATGTCGTGGATGAGCCTTTGGGCGCTGTCACTTGTGAAAGGTTCAGCTTGCTCTTCAACAACCAGCACATCACCTAAAAATTGGTTAAAAAACATGTATTATAAATATGCAGGCATACGTAGATTACCTGAAGCTGGGGTGTCAGACACTCACTTGTTTGGGTGACAATCTCAGCCACTTCCTCCACCTCTCCTTCCTCCAGATTCTCGGGGGGTCTTGGGCTGATTTCCCCTTCTTGGTGATGTGGGGGGTCCGAGTTCCGAGTCTTTTCTCCCCTATGAGAATAAAACAAAAGGTATACTTAGCACACAGATATTTGAGTCCAGAAATAGAAAAATTAAACATTGCTGGGAAGTGGGGTACAATTGTCTGTTTTGGGCAGAGTTCCAAGCTGAAGACATGATTTTTTACCTTACCAAAGCTGGAATACTTTCCTTTTTGTGATAATTTTCACACATGGAGACACTCCAAAAATATCAACTGGAGTACCTGTGTGAGACATCTTAAAAAGTTTGTTCTTGTGTCCCACACTAGTGCTCTTGAGTCCAGATGTGTAAACAGCTCTTGAGTGTCCTCTCCTTACATTACACTGAATCAAGCTTGCATTTCATTCTAGTTACAAACACATCTAGACAGCAATGTACAAAACGTAATTTTATACAAATAGGCATGACCAAATGTATTTAACCTGTATCTGCCCAAAACATCATATTTAATGAGCGAACCATGTTTCCTACGACCGATTACTGTGCCCACGAACATGAAATTCGCCATTTTAAAATGTACAACAGTAAAGAAAAGCACATGGCGCAGCATGCAAGTAATAATAATGATAGGAACACATGACAAGTACTTACATTTTAGAAGCACTCTCTTTATCCTTCTATACTGATCCGGCTCCCTCAGTTTCAGGTCAGACCAGCGTTTCCTTATTTGCTCCTTGGAGCGTCGTACTCCAAAATTCTGCCGCAGACTCTTCACAACTTTCGTCATGATCTTGGCCTTTTGCAAATTAGGATTTAGGTACGGTCCATGCTTCCCATCATAGTCTTTCCTCCGCAAGATGTACACCATCTCCACCATCTCTTCAAAGGCCATATTGGAGGCCCTTAAATCTCCTTTACCGGGATCGGGTCATTTCAGGGTCCGGGCTTTCCTCCTCCTCGTTAGTGGAATTACCACACACCTGCTCTTTATCCACCATGTTGCTCCTACTGCGCGTTGAAGAGAGAAGATGCGGGGAATCTTCAAGAAAGAACGTCAGGGGTGGGCAACGCAGGCGGAGTTTCACGCATGCGCAGTATATATATAGCTAACATGCATGTGTCTTACGTTCGATCTGTGTGTGGAGGAAGGACGAACGGAAGTGGCGAGTGTCCTAAGGAAAGGTAAAATTTGAACTTGGCCCATCACAGTGGCCTATACTGCTTCAAGATTGAGGCCTATATTGGGATATGAGAATGAGAGTTTAGGCTGACATTTGTGTTTTTGTCATGTGGATTGTCTTACAGCAAAGATGAATCACTTTAAGGACCCAGAATTCATGGCCAGTTTCATAGACAGATACAGGGAGATGAGGAATTTGTGGGAGGTGAAACACAGCTTATATTATAATAAACAAGCTAGGAGGTCATCACTGGAGAAACTTCTGGTATTTGTGAAGACTCGGGTCCCTGATGCAAACATGAAGTTTTTGGACAATAAAATTGGGATCTTGAGGAACATGTATGAGAAGGAGCATAATAAAATACAGAAATCACTCAGATCAGGAGCAGCAGCAGTGCAAGGGTATGTACCCAAGCTGTGGTACTTCAACAAACTGCGGTTTCTGGACGACCAGACTGAAGCCAGGGAATCACTTTCTACTCTTCCCTGCAGCCTTCCCTCCACCCTTCCCTCAACCCCAGCAGAGGCTGACGAGGAACAACCTGGGCCTTCCATCCTGAGAGAAGTGCATAGTTGCCAACTGTCCCGGATTTCCCGGGACTTAGACGCCATTCCTGAATTTGTGGTGTCCCGGTAAATGTCCTGAGAAATCCGGTTCTTCGCGATTTTCGCCGCCGCCGCTAGAGGTCCGCGGCCGGCGGAGACATTGTCTCCGCCGGCCGCCATTTTAAAGAAGTTCAGGAAGACGGCTGGGGGGGCTAGACGGAGCTCCTGCGTCGCCGCCCACCCTCCGCCCCGCTCCGCCTCGCCCCGCCTACCCCCTGCCCGCTGGCAGTCTGTTATGAAAAGGGGCAGGGGTAAAGTAGAAAAGTATCTGCCCTTATCACCGCCCATCACACCGCCCCTTAGAAAGTTGTAAGAGCCTCGGGAGCGTGCGGGGGCATGTGACATGAAATGTTATCAAGTGCGCATGTGCCCAGCTCAGCTGTTCATTTTTGGATATTTACGGAGTGTCCCGCTGCGCTTGCGCAGTAGAGAGCGGACAGTATCTGATGGGCCAGCTGCGCTTGCGCAGTAGAGGGCGGACACTATCCGATGGGGGACAAAATTCGATAGGACACTTGCAGACACTACTACACTAGGACACCTCTGAGGTGGGGGGGCGCACTGCTGTGGGAATCTGATGTAAGGGGGGCTCCACTGGGGACACCTGATGCAAGGGGGGCTCCACTGGGGACACCTGATGTGAGGGGGGCTCCGCCGGGGACACTTGATGTGAGGGGGGCTCCACTGGGGACAGCTAATGTGAGGGGGGCTCCACTGGGTACACCTGATGTGAGGGGGGCTCCACTGGGGACACCTGATGTGAGGGGGGGCTCCACTGGGGACACCTGATGTGAGAGGGGGCTCTGCCGGGGACACCTGATGTGAGGGGGAGCTCCGCTGGGGACACCTGATGTGAGGGGGGGCTCTGCCGGGGACTCCTGATGTGAGGGGGGCTCTGCCGGGGACACCTGATGTGAGGGGGAGCTCCGCCGAGGACGCCTGATGTGGGGGAAAGCTCCGCCGGGGACACCTGATGTGGGGGAGCTCTGCCGGGGACTCCTGGTGTGAGGGGGGGCTCCGCCGGGGACTCCTGGTGCGGGGGAGGCTCCGCCGGGGACTCCTGATGTGAGGGGGAGCTCCGCCGGGGACTCCTGATGTGAGGGGGAGCTCCGCCAGGGACACCTGATGTGAGGGGGGGCTCCGCCGGGGACTCCTGATGTGAGGGGGAGCTCCACCGGGACTCCTGATGTGAGGGGGAGCTACGCCGGGGACACCTGATGTGAGGGGGGGCTCCGCCGGGGACTCCTGATGTGAGGGGGAGCTCCGCCGGGGACACCTGATGTGAGGGGGGGCTCCACCGGGGACTCCTGGTGTGAAGGGGGGCTCCGCTGGGGACATCTGATGTAAGGGGGACTCTGCTGGGACACCTAATGCAAGGACGGACTCTGCTGGGACATCTGACGCAAGGACGGACGGCTGGTGGCAGGCGACGTGGCTAGTGACACGCTCAGGGATCCCACTGATTCTGCATTATGGTGAGTTGAATGATTTCATTTTATATAACAATGTAATAATAGAAATAATGCACTTCATTCATCCTGACACCATAACAACCATGGTGCCGGGATGATTGAAGTGCTAACACCAGAAGTATCTTTATCTGCTGATTGTTAAACTTTCTAGAATACACATATTTTTATTGTGTAGGATCTGGGGCTGCTGTCCCGTCATTTCCCTCTCCCCCTTTCCCCCTCTCCCCCTTTCCCTCTCCATCCCTCAGTCATCTCAGACTCTAACCACACTCTCATGAGCCACGCCCATTTAAGCCACGCCCACTATGTCACGTAAACCGCACCCATTTTTCGCTGCACGCCGCACTTATATATTTTTTCTAAGCCACGCCTACAAACAAATGCCCCACCCCCTAATTATTGTACAGCTCCGCCTACAGCCACAAAAGTGTCCCACATTTTTTTTTTACAATGTTGGCAACTATGGAAGTGGGTGCGCCCAGCTGGAGCCAGGTATATTATTTGTAGACATATTTATTGTCCTAATATTAATGATGTTAACTAGATGTTAAAATTGATAACTAATTAATGATTTTAAACAAAGTGATTTACATATGAATAGACAGTAGTGGGCAAAATGTTTGGGACAAGAAAGAAAAACGCTGGGGTCAGAATGATAGTCTTTTCTATTTATTAACATTCAATTTGCAAGTCATGAGCTAAAAATTGTGTGTGATTAATGAAGCAAAAACTAAAACTATGTCTCTTTTTTATACACAGGATGAGCTCAGCCAGGAGGAGGGTCTGGAAGGTGGCAGGCAGGAGGAGGCCGTGCCCAGTGGCAGCCAGGAGGTGGCCGTGCCCAGTGGCAGCCAGGAGGTGGGCGGGCCCAGTGCCAGCAAGGAGGTGGGCGGGCCCAGTGTCGCCAGGAGGTGGCTGGCACTTGTAGGAGCCTCACCCAATCCCAGGTGCCTCCCCTCTGCCTTCAAATAAAAAGGCCCAGGAAGGGGGCGAGGATGGAGGAGGCAGCACTGGGCCTCATTAGGGAAGCGAGTGATGTGCTCAGAGGCCCCCCCGGCAATAAAGAGGCCTATGGCTGCTATATAGCCACAAGATTGTTGAAATTGGAGGAGGGCCAACGCTTACTCTGTGAGCGAATTATTTTTGACGGCCTTCAGAAGGGGTTGAGGGGCCAGCTGACAGAGAACAGCCACATATATGATCTCACCCATCCTCCTCCTCCTGCCACAAGTCCACCACCAGAGCCACAGCCTCCAAGAGAGGCTGCAGGGAAGGCTGGAGGGAAGGCTGCAGGGAAGCGTGGAGGGAAGGCTGCAGGGAAGAGAAGAAAGTGATGGCCTGGGTTCAGTCTGGTCTGACAGAAGATGCAGGCTGGTGTAGTACCACAGCCTGGGGGCATAGATATCATCTGCTGCTGGTCCTGATCTCAAGGAGTCCTGGACCAGATTGGGCTCAAAATTTTATGGACTCCTCAAGATAAAATTTTTTGTTTACACAGACTTGATGTGTGCTCTGGGGCCAAAAGGCTTCACAAATACCCACAGTTTCTCCAGCGTTGCCTTCCTCTTTATTTTGTTAACCAGAATAAATGGATATTTTATTTTGAGAAAATACTTGCCTATGTGTTTTTATTAAAATAGGACAGATTGTTTGTGAGTAGGCAGGTACATTTAAAAAAGACAATGTCAAATTAACAAGAGACACCAACCTCCTTGAGGTTACAAAATACAAGATAATAATGTTATTGTGGTAACTTGACAGACCCTAAAATATATATATATATATATATATATATATATATATATATATATATATTTATATTATGGAGATAACTAGAAAATAATTTTGCAATAATCCAAAAAAAAGGAGACCTTGATGAAATCGAAAATTTTAAAAAAACATGACTATAAAAAAATATTTCAAAACATTATTCTGGAGATCTGGCTTTAAAATAATAAAAGATTATTCATGAGATCACGAGAATAACAAAAAAATAAGTTTTTGAGAACTCTGTGTGAATATCAGCAGCAAAACAAGTTAATTCTTCTAGCATTATAAAGCACAAAAGAATGCGCTGCATTAAAAGATCATAGAATTTGCAGCGTGAGGAATGTGCTAGCTCCATTACGAACGCTAGTATTACCAGACCGAGCGCTTCCATCTCATACTTGCTTCTGAGCATGCGTCGTTTTTGGTACGTCAGAACAGCATACAGACGAGTGGTTTTACCGATAGTAATTAGTTCTGTCAGAAAAATTTAGAGCATGTTCACTATCTAAGTCCGTCAGAATTTTCGATGGAAAAAGTCCGATGGGGCATACACACGGTCGGAAAATACGATAAAAAGCTCCCATCTGACTTTTTCTGACGGACATTCCGCTCGCGTGTATACGGCATTAGAAGAAAACCTGTTATGCCCTGTACACACGTTCGGATTTTCCGACGGAGAAAGTGCGATCGGATTGTGTTGTCGGAAATTCCGATCGTGTGTGGGCTCCATCGGACTTTTTCCGTCGGAATTTCCGACACACAAGGTTTGAGAGCAGGATACAAAATTTTCCGACAACAAAATCCGACAAATCTGAGACACAAAGTGCCACGCATGCTCAGAATAAATTAAGAGACGAAAGCTATTGTCTATTGCCCGTTTTATAGTCCCGACGTACGCGTTTTACGCCACCGGGTTCAGACGATCGGATTCTCCTACAACTTTGTGTGACCGTGTGTACAAAAGACAAGTTTGAGCCAACATCCGTCAGAAAAAATCCGATGGATTTTGTTGTCGGAATGTCCGATCAATGTCCGACCGTGTGTACAGGGCATATGAGTCTGCAAATGCTTGAGACTGGGGCGGAGGTTCACCTTCCAGCAGGACAATGACCCTAAACATACAGCCAGCGCTACAACGGAATGGTTTAAATCAAAGCAAATTCATGTGTTAGAATGGCCTAGTCAAAGTCCAGACCTAAATCCAAGTCCTTGAGGGCACATGGGCACCGTCCCCTCTCTCCTGCCACCCCCTCTATCCCCAATAAATAGATTCATGCATTGCAGGTGTTTTTGAATCACCTGATTAGAGCCATAGGCTCTAATAGGCGTCAAAAAAGTAAACAACGAGCATCATGCTTGGCGCTCGCAGTTCACCCAGCTGTGTTAGAAAAGCAAATGAATATTCGCTTTTCTAACACTGAACCGCCTCTCTGCCAATCAGGTGCTTGGGTCTGTTACCCATCACCTGATTGGCTGAAACGACAGGCGCTGTGATTGGACGCCTGTGATTGAAATCAATGGGCAGCGCCGCAGAAGCGCCGCTACAGCGGCGCTTTTAGCTCCTTTTCGGCCACTAGCGGGGGTTAAAAGCACCCCCCTAGTGGCCAAAAAGAGCTGCTAAAACGATGGTAAAGCGCTGCTAAAAATAGCGGCGCTTTACTGCCGACGCCCCAGCGCCTCACTGTGAAAGGGCCCTAAGACTTGTCAAAGTTGCAAAATTGTGTTCAGGATTTGTTTTACTTTTGTCGTGAAGGGGTTAAGTTGGGATTTCCCACACACATTCTTCTTATATTTACCTGTCTGTTCAAATAATCTTGGGCTCAGAACAAAAATAATATACCAGGACTTCCTTTACATTGGAATGTGTAATAAATGACAGGCGGGTCTATTTGGTTACATTGAGTTTGAATGGTAAGGAGTCAGCACATATACCTGGGAATCACACCCAAGTCCATATATCAGTATGACAGGGGGATTACTTATCAGTGCTAAACATCTGTGCTATAATATTTCCACTGCCATAGCTGTACTCTCCTCTTCAATTGTTTGTTGCCTGGCTGTCATGCAGATCAAAATGACATCAACACATTCCAAATCACCGACCCACATAAACAGATTAGGAGTTCTGTCTTCATTTTGACTTTCAGCATGCTTGTACTGGGTCAGCGGACTGGGTACCGTTACATAATACTTGTATTATGTAACGGTACCCCCTGCAGGAGCTGCTGGTTAAGTTTGTTCTTCCCGTTACTCTGCTCTTCAACCCCAAGAATGGCCTCAGCCCCTACTGGCACACCTGGCAATGCGATTAATAGAATACCACAGTAATGACACACTGACGCAGTTGAACTATTAATGTTTTCTTCAATTTACTTAGGCAGCATGAAACTCAAAATTATATTGGTCGGTCGTGGTTTGACAGCATGAGGAGGTCTCCCATCAGAGCTCCAGACGGCCCGCTTCTGTAATCCTCTCCAGCGGCAGCCACAGGGGATAAAAAAACATCCTCACTGGGATGCCACCGAAGTGGAAACCATCCCCGCCACCACAGCTAACAGCCTGGCTCAGTTCCAGCTTACTGGACATTTATTTTTCATGCGGCGGAGGCCGCGGCCGGACCCGCAAATCCAAGATGGCACCGGGTGAATGCTCCACAGCCCCACGTGCAGCCTCCACTCCACAGATGCCGTCAGCTTGACCTCCTCCCCCCTCCTCACCTAGCCCCACACAAGATTTGCTCAGAGGCTCAGACCTGGATGAACCACTGGGAGACAGGGATTTACAGCTGCACATACCGCCCCTCCCCATCAAGGCTGATCTGAACATTTTTGCTGCCAGGATGGAGAAAGCCCTGCGGCAGGACATTGAAGCCCTGCAGGCTGACACAGCTCATCTAGGGGGTAGAGTACAGGCCCTGGAGACCTCTGTGGAGGACATTACATCCACCCTACAAGCCCTGCAGATGCACTGCAAAACACAGAATAAACGTATTGATTCCCTGCTTGATCAATTGGATGATGTTGAAAATTGCAGCCGCAGGGTCAATATCCGCATTAGAGGCTTGCCAGAGGCTACTGCACACAGGTCCCCACCCTTCAAGGTATCCTTAAGCAGATCCTAGACAGGGAAGCGCCTGACCATAATGAAATTGACCGTGCTCATAGAGCCTTAAGACCTCCCTTGGATGATCTGGATAAGCCACGGAACATTATTTACAAATTCCACAAATATTTGCTGAAGGAGCGTATCATGTACCGTGTTCGGGGTGTCCGCCAAGTGGACTTTGATAGAGCCGAACTGTTTCTATTTCCAGACCTCTCCAGACGCACCCTGATATTGCAATGCAGGGCACTCAAGCCACTTCTAGAGGCCCTACAAGATGCTCACTTAACTTACCGCTGGGGTTTCCCCTTCAGCCTTTCGGTCACTAAAGATGGTCGCCAGGTCTCAATGCCGGTTTTCGGCAAACTATAGAGAAATAGTGTCAGAGACTTGTTTCAAAGCCACCGCGTCGTCTAACAGATTCTCATTTAGGCACCAGGTCCACTGTTTGGATTCTGAGGGTAGCGAGGCGAGGGAGATCGGGGCGTGGTCAGCGATGGTTAGAGATCTGATGCATGCGCCGACTACATCGGTTCATATTGGTCCACTAGCAAGAGATCTATGCGGGTATACACATTATGAGTTGCAGAGTGATAGCTAAAATCCATGACAGTGGGGTGTAGAATTCTCCAGCAGTCAACCAGGTGATTAGCACGGAGGGACTTCCGAAATAGTTTAAGAAATGCAAAGGAATGTACCGAGTGGCCAGAGGAAGTATCTAGCTATGGGTCAGGGCTTACATTAAAATCACCCCCCCAGATCAGTTGCCCCTCCCGGAATGAGGAAAGGGATTCCAGAACCTTGTCCAGTAATGTAACCTACACGGTGTTTGGGGCGTACACTGTGATAAGGGTAATTTTACGTGCAAACAGGGTGCCCTTTAGGAAGACAAACCTGTCGCCTGGGTCGGCGTAATAATCAAAGGGAATAAAGGGGCAGTGTTTATGTATGGCGATCGCCACTCCATTCGATTTTGACCGACGTGAGTGACTAAGGTACCATTGATCATATAAATGTGTGGGAAGGCGAGGAGCCGAGTCAGTACAAAAATGTTTTTCCTGCAAAAAGAGAATGTGTGCCCCCAGTCTCTTCGTCTCGAGCCACAACTTACTGGGTTTATGCAGAGAGCCCAAGCCACAGACATTGTATGACACAATTTTCAAAGAAGCCATGAGTAGCCAGTATGTGGATGTCCTTTAAGATCGTCAGAAACAGTGGAGAGAGACCTGCAGCAGCCTGAACCATGGGACAAGGAGTGCTGAGGGAACAATATTTGCTCTCACCCTAGAGCCATTGTTGAGTATGATTCGTTTGAACACTAACATTAGGGGACTTAGTGTGGGGACGATAGAACACAAACTATCAGCTTATGCTGACTATGTCCTAATTTATGTGACAGACCCGCTAATTTCCCTTCCTAATATAATACCTGAGCTACAGAGATTCAATTCATTTGCAAATTTCAAGATTAACTATAGCAAGTCGGAGATTCTCCCCCTCACCATACCCCCTGACATGTATACCTGGTTACAAGGGTCCTTTTCTTCACTTGGCATCGCTCTTTCCTAAAATATCTCATTACCCAGGTCCTTCTTCTTGTCCCTCAACAGCCTGTTCCTAAAATGTATCTGGCATGGGCAGAGCCTCCGGGTTGCTCTCCGCACCCTGCAACGCCCTAAGAGATTAGGGGGATTAGGGGTTCCATCCCGCCATAGATATTACGAAGCAATTGCCATGCAGTGGATATTGGATTGACACCATAATGTACACACTAAATTATGGGTCCCCCTGGAGAAATTCTTAGCGGGCCGCAACCTGTCCCACTCCTCCTGGCTCTCCAGAGAACACCTGTCACCACCTATGCTCTGAAAATTTGGGATGCTCTCAATGTCCAGGGACTACTATCTCCTCCTGTCTCCCCCCTTGCATCTTTGGGAGGCTTTCCCTGGTTCATTCCTGGGGAACATCTCTTATTTCCATACATGGGCAAAGGACGGAGAGGTGCGATGTGGTAGATTCATACAGGAGCAGGGTCTGGTATCCTTGGATTGGCTCTGAGACCATTTTGGTCGCTTCCCGCTGGACAATTGGCAATATAGGCAGTTCCGCCATTTCGTTCTTGGCTTGCCTCAGGCTATCAGACCCCCATCCGCCCTGACTTTATTTGAGAAGCTCTGTATGTCAGCTGCCCCTATTTCTCATGCTATCTCAGTCTTATATGAGATGCTGCAATCATCTGATGCGATCTGGGTAACAGATGTCTGTGCACAGTGTTCAAATGTGGAATTTATGAAAGGCAATGAGATTCCTGGGCAAGAGCCACCTTAGCAATCCTGTACTGGTTCAGCGGTCCTCTGAAGGGCGATGAAACGATTCTCTTAATTGCCGAGGTATTGCGATGGCTTTCAGTCTGCCGACTCAGTGAACTGGCCGATTCTGAGGCTGTCAGCTTTGCTGCAGAGCGTCCTTCTGAAAGCAGGTGGCATGCTGATCCTCTGGATTGGAGCTGTAGCCCCCTTAGTAGGCCGCAATCCCCCTCTCACAGTGAAGAGATTGCATCCACATGAAGGGATCAAGGAAGCAAAAATAATTGGGCCTAGTCCGCCCTGTACTTTTATAGTCTCTCCCACAATTCTCTTGACTCTCTGCAGTGCAGCTTGGGATTTGCTGTCCTGCCACCTTAAAAGTCAGTCAGGCTGCTTTGTGCTGGCACTTCATATCCCACAGTTCTCTGCTGCTGCTCCCTGATGATTGGCTCTCAGTCTCAGCCAATATGGGAGGCAGGGGAAAGAGCAGAATGGGTGGATATCTGTGTGTGAGCGCTGCTTTGCACACAGAGAAGACAAGAGGGAGAGGGGAGAAAGCCCGCGCAGGGGCTGATAGGTGCATCAATGCCTGTGTCAGTCTCTGCCCGGCGGCCGGGATAACAGGAGGTGCAGAGGTACTATGTATCCCTACTCATTCACATGGGGGGCGGGATCTGGGGCCCCTTTGTTAAAGGGGGCTTCCAGATTCTGATAAGCCTCCCGCCCACAGATATCCACAACCACTGGCCAAGGTTATGGGGGAGAGGCCCTTGTCCCCATCAACATGGAGACAAGGTGCTTTGGGGTGGCAGGTCTCCTCGCTTTCCTGACCTGCCGTTCTGCGTGCTCGGATAAGGGTCTGGTATAGATTTTGGGGGGACCCCACGCCGTTTTATTTTTGTCTTGGGGTTGCCCTCAAAATCCATACCAGACCCGAATAGCTTGGTAGGTGACCCCACACTGCTTTTTTTTCCCAATTTTTTTATTTTTTATTATTGCTGGCAATTCTTTTT
The DNA here is from genome assembly GCA_037952925.1 of Lithobates clamitans. Lineage (NCBI taxonomy): Eukaryota > Metazoa > Chordata > Amphibia > Anura > Ranidae > Lithobates > Lithobates clamitans. Next base: position 4,272,004 of record JBBGZY010000168.1, on the reverse strand, counting down.
TTTTACATTCAGCTGTCAGCGGAGAACCCCGCTGACAGCCGATGACTCATCAGTTATTAAGGATGCAGCGGCTGCCCGCTCCTTAACAACTGGCTATTCACAGTGTGTTATGGTGAAAAAAAACACATAACGCATGTAAAAATGCATCAAAAACACAACACTTTTTTGGTGCGGGTCCATTGAAGTCTATTCCACTCGAAACGCAATCTGCTGTGGGAAAAAAAGTCCATGACCCCTTTAAAAAATGCAGCTGCTGAAAAACGCATACTGTAGATGTGTACATGTACCATAGGAAGCCATGTTAAATGGACTATAGTGCATTTATGCTAACTGCAAAATGCATTAAAAAAAGCATAGGTGTCAACCTAGGGTCAAAATCAAACCCTTACAATGAACTTCTTTTATTTGTCCCCTTATGGCTTGTTAAATATACAGTTGGAAGTATTTTGTTATATTGCTTCCATATGTGCAAAAAAATTACCTGTTTATCCTGCCACCACCTCTGCTGCCCAAGTGTCAGTTAGCATTGCAAACTCTGTGAATTAAAGCATCCCCTCATGTTCTAGAGATGAGGAGAGGGGTAGTGTTCAGTAGTCTTAAAAGGACTTCCTTCCCACTAGGGGGGGTGTTTTTTGAAGCACCTGATTAGAGCCAGAGGCTCTAATAGACTTCAAAATAGGGTAGGCTCGGAGTGCAGAACATTGCGCTACAAGCCCACCCAGGTGTGTTACAATAGCGAATGAATATTCACTATTAAAACAGTGATCCTCCTCTCGGCCAATCAGGAAGCGGGTATGAGACCCGTTTCCCAATTGGCCGAAAAGAGAAGCGTCCCGATTGGCCGTTTCCTCCCTCCCAAAGGAGGGAGGAAACAGAACCTGTGTAGAGCAGGGGAAGGAGAAGCCGCCGCCATGATGCCCGCAGAGAGCAGGGGAAGTCGCTGGTAAAGCCCGGGAGAACCTCTACCCGTCAATAGATGGGGTAAATGCTCCGGACCCGACTGACCGGGGGGGGGGGGGGATTGTGATGGCACTAATAGCTGCTCTCCTTAAAAAAATTTACCACCGGCCACCACAGGTGCAGGGGGTCCAGTGTGGCACATAGCCCAGGGGTCAGGTGTGTGCATCACACACAGTGCAGGGACCAGGAGTGGTTATTACACAGAGTTCAACTCAACGGGCTGAACAAAGAAAAACTGACAGATCGCTGTACTAACATAGGCAATGTTAGTGTGGTGATCTCCCCCACTGTGCTTCTGTGTTCTGACAGGGGGACTTGAAAGCTGATTGGCTGTGAATGCAGATCGGATGCTGAGGAGGAGCCTCCATCAGCTTTGAATATAAATGAGCCACAGCAGCTCATTCATATGTAAATTCAGTGACCAGCTCATTCATATGGAAATCCAATTTTGATCTGCTGATGAGTAGTTGTGGGCACACTGTTGGCTCCATTTATTTCAATGGGGTTTGGATTCAGCACATCATCTTCAGTAACATATACCAAATCTGCTTTGAACCCAGGTACATTCAGCTCATTCCTTCTGGAGAGAGTGCAGAGAAGGACAACTAAACTGATATGAGGCATGGAGTATCTCATCTATGAATTAATATTAGCTAAACTGAATTAATTCTCTCCTGTGAAGAGGCATTCAAGGGGGGATATGATCAACATTTTTAAATATATACATTACAGTGCATCCAGAAAGTATTCACAGAGCTTCACTTTTTCCACATTTTGTTATGTTGCAGCCTTATTCCAAAATGTATTAAATTCATTATTTTCCACAAATTTCTACAAAAAATACCCTACAATGACAACATGAAAGAAGTTTGTTTGAAATCTTTGCAATTTCATTAAAAAGAAAAAAACGTAAAAAATCTCATGTACATAAGTATTCACAGCCTTTGCTCAATACTTTGTTGAAGCACCTTTGGCACCAATTACAGCCTCAAGTCTTTTTGAGTATGATGCTACAAGCTTGGCACACCTATTTTTAGGCAGTTTCTCTTATTCTTCTTTGAAGGACCTCTCAACCCCTATTAGGTTGGATGGGGAATGTCAGTGCACAACCATTTTCAGATCTCTCCAGAGATGTTCAATCTGATTAAAGTCTGCGTTCTGGCTGGGCCACCTCAGGACATTCACAGAGTTGTCCCGTAGCCACTCCTTTGTTATCTTGGTTGTGTGCTTAGGGTCATTGTCCTGTTGAAAGATGAACCTTTGCTCCAGTCTAAGGTCCAGAGCACTCTGAAGCAGGTTTTCATCAAGAATGTCTCTGTACATTGCTGCATTCATCTTTCCCTCAACCCTGACTAGTCTCCCAGTTCCTGCCACTAAAAAACATCCCCACAGCATGATGCTGCCAACACCATGCTTCACTTTAGAGATGGTATTGGCCAGGTGATGAGTGGTGCCTGGTTTCCTCCAGACATGACGCTTGCCATTCAGGCCAAAGAGTTCAATCTTTGTTTCATCAGACCAGAGAATTTTGTTTCTCATGGTCTGAGAGTCCTTCAGGTGTCTTTTGTCAAACTCCAGGCGGGCTGTCATGTGCCTTTTACTGAGGAGTGGCTTCCGTCTTGCCACTCTACCATACAGGCCTAATTGGTGGAGTGCTGCAGAGATAGTTGTTCTTCTGGAAGGTTCTCCTCTCTCCACAGAGAAATGCTGGAGCTCTGTCAGAGTGACCATCGGGTTCTTGATCACATCCCTGACCAAGGCCCTTCTCCCCCAATTGCTTAGTTTGGCTGAGTGCCCCGCTCTAGGAAGAGTCCTGGTGGTGCCAACTTCTTCCATTTACAGATGATGGAGGCCACTGTGCTCAATGGGACCTTCAATATTGCATAAATATTTCTGTACTCTTCCCCAGATCTGTGCCTCAATACAATCCTGTCTTGGAGGTCTACAGACATTTCCTTGGACTTTATGGCTTGGTTTGTGCTCTTACATGAACTGTTAACTTTGGGACCTTATATAGACAGGGGTATCCCTTTTCAAATCGTGTTCAATCAACTGAATTTACCACAGGTGGACTCCAATCAAGTTGTAGAAACATCTCAAGGGTGATCAGTGGAAAAAGGATGCACCTGAACTCAATTTTGAGTGTCATGGCAAGGGCTGTAAAGACTTATGTACATGTGATTTTTTCATTTTTTAGTTTTAATGAATTTGCGAAGATTTCAAACAAACTTCTTTCATGTTGTTATTATAGCGGATTGTTTGTAGAATTTGGAGAGAAATAATGAATTTAATCCTTTTTGGAATAAGGCTGCAACATAACACAATGTGGAAAAAGTGAAGCGCCGTGAATACTGTCGGGATGCACTGTAAGTGGTCCATATCGTGAGCATGGTGCAAAGTTATTCCTTTTGCAGAGAAAACAGGAAAATAGATACAAACAAATGCACATGCATTCTGATGGATAAATGCGGGCGGGTGGACTGAAGGGCAGCCCACCCCTTCTTAAAGGTACACTGACACCAAACACCCAGCAAATAGCACTATGGCTGCAAAGGTGCTGGTGCATTGCTGGACCAATACACACACCAACGTGATCTCAAAAAACTCACCACCACCCTCATTTATAGCTGCATTGGAGGGCTACAAACCGATACAAACAAAGCCTGGGGAATGCCCAGGAAAACAGGAAAATAGGTTTACATTCCACACACAAAAAGGCTTTTTCACAGTAAGAGCTGTGAAAATGTGGAAAAGATTCCCTCAGGATCCCAGCTCAGTTGAATGCTAAAAAATGTGGAATGCACAGAATATAACTTGATATTGACATTTATAAGTAATAATAACAGAAATTGTTGATCCAGTAAATATCTAACAGCTTTAGGAAATCAGGAAGGAAAAATTTTGCTTCTGTTAGAGCCAATTTGACCATGCTTTTTAAAGATTTTTTTACTTGCTCTGGATGAAAAATGGGTATAGGACCATGGGCATCCGCAGCATAGGGCAAGGGGGGGCAATTGCCCCCCCTGGAATTGTAAGAAGGTAGAGGTCGACCGATATATCGGAGAAGGGAGGAGGAATGTGGGTGTTGGCAGAGCAGCACTGCTGTGTGTGAAACTGTATGGAGAGAGAGAGGAGCGGTCAAAATTGAGGTTGGATGTCAGGGGTGGGCGGGACCCCATTTTGATCCTGATGAAAACAACCTATACAGTATCAAAATATGGCCACAACAGATGTATTGCAATATAGAAAGATGTACATTCTCTAGGCTATATTTATAGGGCATGGAGTGAAGCTGAATTATCTCAAGAGCTATTTTACACTGCCATCTGGCCGCATTATCGGTAAAGTTTTAGCTGTGCTTTACCATCATTTTAGCGGCACTATTCAGCCGCTAGCGGGGCGCTTTTAACCCCCGCTAGTGGTCAAAGAAAGGGTTAAATGCGACTGTGCATCGCCCCGGAAGTGCCCCCCAACCCCCCCCCGCCTGAAACAAGTTCTGCGGATGCCCATGTATAGGACTGTGTATATGGGGATTATCAATTTATTGATTTTTTTGTTGGTTGAATGGGTTTGCATCTTTTTTTCAATTATTTGTAATTATGCTCCCCTTTTTTCTTGAAGCTGTACATATACTTTTTCCTAGTCTCATATGCTTTGCCCCTAAAGCCACGTTCACATCTGGTGATCTGGGACTGCGGCAGAATTACTGCGATTCTGCCTGCAGTCCCAAATCTCAGTGCAATAGTGGCAAAATGCACCATGCACGTTTGGATGCCAGTCATTTTAATGGCATCTAAACACAGTGGTTTTACTGCGATTGTCGCACCATAAATCGTACAGTAATTGTGGCAAACCGCATTGCGCAAAGCTTGTTGCCCAAAAGAAGCTCACAATCCTGCCCACGATCCCAAATAACCAGATGTGATTGCGGCTTCAGACCTTGCACCATTTTTGTTGCAGGACTCTGGACTCACTCTAGCACAGTGTTTCTCAACCTTTTTTCAGTTGAGGCACCCTTTATAATTATGGACAGTCTCAAGGCACCCTATTCTAGAATGTAAAAAACTATTCTAATAATACATAATACATCAACATCCACACATGTAGGACACCCAACGTTAGGGGATTTATTCTTCCAAATCCAATACACTTTGCACACTGGTATTGACTAGTATTCCAATGTTTCTCTTCTCCCTCAGTTTTTCCCCATCACTCAGCTAATGTGACCACAATGCTGACAGAGGGGAGGGTCAAACAAGGATGCTGTGCAGACGACCAACATCCTCCTTATCAACTGATGACATCATTGGTTGTTAAGATGCAGGCTGCTAGAAGGTCATAATGGTGCATAATGAAAACTTGGAGGCTTTGTGTAACTAAAAGGCAGGCTTGTACCACCTGCTGGCTTGTATACAATTTTGGGGCAATTTTTAGGCATTTTGTCAAGGCACTCCTGAAGAAACCTCAAGGCACCCAGGTTGAAAAAGGCTGCTCTAGCATATCAATATCTTTTTGTAAATGAGGTCCCCATAACTGTACAATGTATTGTCAATAGGATCTAGCTCAAGTACTATACAATGGCATCAGGACCTCCTTCCCCAAACTGCTGATCCCTCTAGTAATGTAATTTTTTTAAAATTTTCTTTTTTTCTTTTTTTTTTTTTCTTTTTTATTCGGTAATTTTATCTAACATTATACCTCAAATATCTTACTAAGTGAAATGATTCTTTTTACTAAGTGAATTATTTTGCAGAAATTTTCACTGTTTGACCGATTTTTCAACCATGTTAAATCATGTTACTAATACCTATCTGAGTGCCCACCTTATTACACCTCTTGCATCGTCATATTTCAGAGTTGATCTTAGCCAGTTGTGTGCCAGCAGAATGCACATACAAGTGTCAGTGACAAGGGAGAGGGGTGACTGTGTTCACACTTGTGTTTGCACAGTGGGTGTGTAAATTTTTTACCACTTATATATTTAGAAGGCAAACAACATAAATCTCATTGCTGGTATTTTACTGCACCTTCAACCAGTTCTGCAGATATATAAAGGTCCTCCCTGTTACTGGAGAGGAGGCATTGAGACAACATCTACAGGTATGTGACTCTATTCATTACTGTTATAGGTGTAAGAATACAGGACCTCCGAGCAAAGTCATTGCCGACCATCTAACCTCAGTTTGGGTTGCTATACTGAAGTGACCTAATTTTCAAACCATGGTTCATAACAAAAATGTTTGTAAACCAAACATTTTTTTTTATTAGGATAGAATAGGGAATAGTTTAAGTCTGGCCAAAATCATTTCTTTTAGTTTCAGATGGGATTAGAATAGATCAATTTTTGAGCTTTTAGTGCTGGCTGGGGCTCATAAATTGATTGGTTTTCGCAAAAGTTATAGCATCTACAAACTACGGGATATTTTTGTGAATTTTTTTTTTTTATTAGTAATGTCAGGGATTAGCGACTTAGAGCTGGACTGCGACAATGCAACAGACAAATCGAACACTGAGTGACATATTTTGAGGACCAGTGACACTAATACAGTGAGCAGTGCTAAATAATATGCACTGTCTTCGTACTAAAGACACTGGCAGCGAAGGGGTTAACATCAGGGGCAATCAAAGGGTTAAATGTGTCCCTAGGGAGTGCTTTCTAACTATGGGGGGGGGGGGGGCTTGTACTGTAAGAAGACAGAGATCCGTGTTCCTGCTTAGCAGAAACACAAGTTCTCTGTCTTCTCCTGTCACAGAATGGCGATCTGCCTTGTTTACATAGGCAGACCGCCATTCTACCTCGGGTACGGTCTGATCGGCGGGTCCCGCCGTGCCCCAGTTGAGGAAGAGCAAAATCGCATACAGGTACGTGATTTCGCTCAGAGAGGCCGGCTTGCTGCAGTAAATGTTCGTGGGGCGGTCTAGATGTGGTTAAACAAGCTAAAAGTTAGAAGCTGATTGGCTACCATGCAGAGCTGCACCAGATTCTGAGTGCTCCAGTTTTACGAAATCTCCCCCATAGGGTCTTACTGGTATTGTTAACTTAACCACTTCAATACCAGGCACTTTCGCCCCTTCCTGCCCAGGACAAATTTGAGCTTTCAGTGCTGTCGCACTTTGAATGACAATTGCGCGGTCATACAACACTGTACTCAAACTCAATTTTTATCATTTTCTTCCTACAAATAGAGCTTTCTTTTGGTGGTATTTGGTCACCTCTGCGGTTTTTATTTTTTGCTAAACAAACTAAAAAAAGACTGACATTTTTGAAAAAAAAATATTTTTCTTCGTTTCTGTTATAAAATTTTGTTTTCTCCTTCACTGACGGGCACTGATGATTCAGGAAAGATGGGAACTGATGAGGCGGCACTGATGAGGTGGCACTGATGAGTTGGCACTGATAAGGTGGCACTGATGGGCACTGATTTGGAGGCACTATTATGTAGAATTGATGGGCACTGATAGGTGGCACTGATATGCAGCACTGATGGGCACCGATAGGTAGCACTGATGGGCACTGACAGTGGCACTGTGATGGACACTGGCACTGTGGTGGGCTCTGATTGGCACTGTGATGGGCACTGATTGGCACTGTGGTGGGCACTGGCAGACTTTATTATTGAGGCACTGCTGGGCACTGATTGGCAGCTGATTGGCACATCTGATGGGGCTGTGCTGATAATCAATGTGCTGATTATCAGCACAAACCCCCCCCCCTCTGACAGGAAGAGCCGCCGATCGGCTCTCCCTGTTAGCGCAAACCGAGGAATGACGTTTACCGGCACTTTCTGGTTCTCGCGATGATCAGTTGTGATTGGTCACAGCTGATCACGTGGTAAGAAGCCTCTGTCAGAGGCTTCTTATCACGATTGGAGATGCAGCATGTCAGACTGAGATCCCACTCTTGCCACGCTGCGCAGCCCCGCAGGAGCGTGCTGCCATGTTATCCTGCTGGACGTCATATTACGCCCAGTCAGGATAACAGAGCCATTTCCCGGCCGTCATTCTGTTATAGGCAGGGCGGGAAGTGGTTAATGTACTGATGTTGGTGTAAATGATGTGGTTCCTGGGCAGGCAGCTTCTACACCCCAGTGTCCTTGACTTGTGGTGCAATGTAACAAAAATTGAAATCGAAGCAAATTATGACCATGTGGAGGGGATACTATAGTAATAGATTGATATATAAACCTTATGTCCTTTCTAGCCCTGTTGAAGGGGCACTTGAACCCTTGAAACGTGTTGGCTACTTTTTTGACTTGTACCCCTGACTTTTAATGGAATAAAGTTGTTTCTGGACCTTAGCGGTGGTGTGGCTCTTCAATTTAAATTCTTATTACAAAAAAAAAGCAGACAAGGGTTCTACCTTTCCCAAAATCATCTAAGAACACATTTATTTCTGTTTAGTAAAACCCTTGTCACCGGGACAGTGAGGGCTGTTTACACTAGCTTTAGCCCTCACAAAACCTGCACCACTGAGCCACAACCGTGTGCACTGCAAGTGGTTGAGGAGCAGTTTGTGGCATGGCCCTATTTAGTTGAATGGGTTTGCGTTTGGCAGGTGGTAGTCCCCATTGAGTTCAACAAGGAAGGAATATTTTTGTTGCACGGTGATGCAAAGCGTTGCGGCATGTGTACGCCATCCGCTGCCTTTGTAGCTTAAGAAGAAGTGGTTAGGGGGTGGTAAAACATGGCTCATCTGGGCATTTTTTACCACCCCCACATGCTGATAATGTAGATGAAGCCCATGTGAAGGGCTAATGTCCTAGATGGCTTTACATTCCAAATGTAAATTCTAATTCTTTTTCACTCTATTGTAAAACTAAAAAAAGATGCTTGGCTGGACATACACTTTGAAAACCTCGTCATTTTGCTTTAATGTCTGTGTTCCATTGGAGAGATTTCCCTTGACTTTCTGTCCCATAGGCAGAAGAGGAGATCTCCCCAAAGTGAGAGGAAATACCCTCTTAAATAGTCATTACTAAAAAACTGGTCTACGTATGGGAAGATTTCTGCTTTTGAGACAACTGCAAAATTTTGGATTTTCCATCTCTTTTTGTACAAGAGAGGTTATTAAATACACTTTAACCACTTAAGCCCCGGACCATTTGGCTGGATAAAGACCAAAGCACTTTTTGCGATTCGGCACTGCGTCACTTTAACTGACAATTGTGCAGTCGTGCGACGTGGCTTCCAAACAAAATTGACGTCCTTTTTTTCCCACAAATAGAGCTTTCTTTTGGTGGTATTTGATCACCTCTGCGGTTTTTAATTTTTGCGCTATATACAAAAAAAAGCGTCAGTTTTGAAAAAAACGCATTCTTTTTTACTTTTTGTTATAATAAATATCCCTAGAAAATATACAAAAAAAAACATTTTTTTCCTCAGTTTGGGCCGATATGTATTCTTCTACATATTTTTGGTAACCAAAATCGCAATAAGAGTTTATTGATTGGTTTGCCCAAAAGTTATAGCGTCTACAAAATAGGGGATAGTTTTATGGCACTTTTATTGATAATTTTATTTTTACTAGTAATGGAGGCGATCACTGCAACATTATGGCGAACACGTCGGACAATTTTGGCGAGATTTTGGGACCATTTACATTTATACAGCGATCAGTGCAATTAAAAATGCATTGATTACTGTGTAAATGTGACTGGCAGTGAATGGGTTAACCACTAGGTGGCGCTGTAGGGGTTAAGTGTGTCCTAGGAAGTGATTCTAATTGTGGGTGGGGGGGCTGTGTGTGACACATCACTGATCACCGCTCCCGATTACAGGGAGCAGGCACACGCCCGCAACCCGCCTCTTAAAGGGCAACGTACAGGTACGTTAATCTGCCTGTACGTGCCCTTCTGCCGCAGTATATCTGCGTGAGGCGGTCCGGAAGCGGTTAAGGACAATTATTTTAATCATATGTGGAAGCTGAGCCATGACTCTTCCAACAGAGAGATTTCCTGCTGCAATTCCTGATGCTGTTCCTATCCACCTTTGCGTTTTGGGTGTTCCTGCCCACCTATGTGTGTTCCAGCTCCATAATATAAATGTAGATAAGATTCAGAAATGGTGTGAACCCCTCTTAATTGGAACAGCAAGTATGCAGATCCGAGAACTCGGCATAAGGATCGCACAAACAGTTCCTGAGTTCCCGAGGGGAAGAAAAATATTTTAGGTGCTTTAACTCTCAGTAGCCACCAAAAATGAAATATCTAATCTGAATGGATGACGCCTAAAGCTGAACTCCGGCACAGTAAGACCCCTGTCACACTGAGGCGTTTTTCAGGCGTTACAGCGCTAAAAAAAGCGCCTGAAAAAAGCCCCAGATGCAGGCGCTGCGCTGGCAGGGCATCACAAAAAGTCCTGCCAGCAGCTTCTTTGCAGCGGTGGAGGAGCGGTGAATACAATGGGGCAGCGCTGCTATACCGCCGGCAAAGCGCCGCTGCAGCTGCGTTTTGCGAGCGGATTTAACCCCTTTTCGGCCATTAGCGGTGGTTAAAACCGCCCCGCTAGCGACCGAATGGCGCCGCTAAAACAACGGTAAAGCGGCACTAAAAATAGCGCCGCTTTACTGCTGACGCCCAGGGCGGCTCAGTGTCAAAGGGGTCTTAGTATTTTAGGGTGGATATGTACTGCTGCTCTTATGAATGCAATTCCTAATTGTGTGTTTATTGTGCTTTTATTAAATACATTGTTTTTACTTACTACACTATGAGAGCCCTTGTGCACTTTTGTTTTTCCATTATCTTTTTAGATAAAAGTCTTACATGGTCACGTGGTCCCTTTGGCTTCAATAACTTTGCGTCATTGACCTAGAACACGTACACAGATCAGAGTTTCTCACCTTTTCTCTGATTTTCCTTTGTGCATACTTGTTCTTGGTCAGTGCTTTTCGGAAAGTATTGTAAAAACTGCAGTAAAAACCTGGGAAGTAAAAGAAAGGTGTGGGGCACTGGATCTTTAAAAGTACCGTAGTTGATGTTCTCAGTCAGGTCTTAAGCCACAAGTGCCCATCCCAGACATCTGATTAAGGCCATACCTGTTGGACAATATTTAACCACTTACGGACCACCCGCCATCATTATACGGCAGGACTTTGAAGAGGAGTATCGTTGTTATGGCAGCAGCTAGCTGCCATAACCCTGGTATCCTCTTCTTCAGCGGACGGTCCGCTTTACGATAAAAATGGTCCAGTGGCAGATTCGCTGCAAGATCACTTTTATCAGTGGCGGGAGAGGGCTCCCCCTCTCGCCGTGCTCCGGTGTCCTTACAAGAGCCACCGGCAGTGGCAGAGGCGATCGGGTCCTTTCCCCTCTGTGGTATGGAGCCCGTAGCTCTTAAAGCAACATTTTTTCAAACAGAAATTTTTTTTTTATTATTGCATTTTAGTGTAAATATGAGATCTGAAGTCTTTTTGACCCCAGATCTCATATTTAAGAGGTCCTCTCATGTTTTTTTCTATTAGGAGGGATGTTTCCTTGCAATAGGAATAAAAGTGACACAATTTTTTTTTAAAGAACAGTGTAAAAAAAAAAAAAAAAAAAAAAAGGTAAAATAAATAAGAAAAAATACCGCCGAGCTCGCGTGCAGAATCGAATGCATACGTGAGTAGCGCCCACATATGAAAACGTTGTGTTCAAACCACACATGGGAGGTATCAACACTAAAAAATCTGCATCAGGGAAAATGGCGCCGTTCAATAGTTAATTGTATGTGCATCCACTACACTACTTGAATATTACTTTCCATATAAAGTGAATAGTGCTTCAAATAAATATGCATAAAAAAGTAAGAAAAAAAGTATATATAGGTGTAAAAAAATATATATACATCACTCTGATACTAGCATCTGTCACTTTATTATTTATTTATTTTTTGATTTTGTTTAGAAGTATGTAATGTGTTTTGGCGATATTGATTTTTTAAATATGTTTATTCCAGTTTACATGCAACATAATTTTTTCAGCAATTGAGCCATGTATTATTAAGCATGCAACACTTTATCATTTGTGATGTGCTGTATAATCATTGTTATATATATAGATTTATATTTTTCATGTATATATATTTTTTTACACCTATATATACTTTTTTTCTTACTTTTTTATGCATATTTATTTGAAGCACTATTCACTTTATATGGAGAGTTGGTAATATTCAAGTAGTGTAGTGGATGCACGTACAATTAACTATTGAACAGCGCCATTTTCCCTGAAGCAGATTTTTTAATGTTTTAGGACCTCACTTAGGTGGTGTTCCATATTAGGGAGGCTGCAGTTTTTTACTCCTAAGCGCGGATATTTTTTCTTTTTTTACGTGAGGTATCAACACGATCGTTAGAGTGGGAGCAATAATTCTAGCCCTAGACCTCCTCTGTAACTCAAAACATGCAACCTGTAGAATTTTTTAAACTTTGCATATGGAGATTTTTAAGGGTAAAAGTTTGTCGCCATTCCACTAGCGGGCGCAACTTTGAAGCGCGACATGTTGGATATCAATTTACTCGGGGTATCATCATCTTTCACAATATAAAAAAAATTGGGCTAACTTTACTGTTGTCTTATTTTTTAATTCCAAAAAGTGTATTTTTTCCAAAAAAAATGTGCTTGTAAAACTGCTGCGCAATCACGGTATGACAGAAAGTATTGCAACAACCGCCATTTTATTCTATAGGGCTCTTAAGAGAGTGTATAAAAAGGCTCTTGAAAGTCCACATGACTTATTACTTTTTCAGGGTGAGAAGGGGCCGGAATGAATTAACGCTAGACCCATCCTTAAATTTAATAAGCAGAGTGATCACATAATGGGGGTTCTGTCCAAACACTGGTATCTACTTACTGAGGACCCCGTGGTAAGACACTTTGTGGAATCTAATCTCCATATTACGTTCAAAAGAAATTGGTCATTTAAAGATGCCCTTACAGCTAGCCACTTTGATAGACAGGCTGGCCAGGACCAATGTGGTACCCGCCCTAGGGGCACGTACAAATGTGGACAGTGTGACTTCTGCCATTATGTCAACTACTCAGGTAATGGGACTTTCAGCTTGGGATCTACCGTGATTGAACCTAGGCATTTTGTTAATTGTGAGACTAGGGGTGTGGTTTATTTACTTACGGGGGCATGTAGTGCTTTTTATGTCGGGAAGACTAGACTTTGCTATGGCAACAAGTGAAGAAACATGCAGCTGACATTAAGGATGAAATCCTTTCCTCATTGAGTGCAGCCCTTGAGGCCTTCAATGAGTTTAGGTGTTTCTCGGGCATCCGCATAAATTGGACTAAGTCAGTTCTATTCCCCATAGATGTACAGGCCAGGGTGACCATGACACAGACCTCTCTGCTCTGGGTGGAGGATTTCACATACTTGGGGATTAGGGTGACACGGGACCTGCAGTATTTCCAACGTCTCAATCTCCAACCGGTAGTCACACGACTTAAGGACCATTGCTCTTAGTGGGCAGATTTACATCTTAATTTTCTGGCACGCATTAATATTCTAAAGAGGATCTACCTACCTAAATTCAACTATATCTTTAGGAATTGCCCCACGTGGATCCCCTCGTCCTTCTTCAAAGACTTGGACAGCTGCATTGGCTCTTTTTTGTGGCGGGGATCTTCTATTCGGCTAGCCAGATAGACTCTTCAGCTCCCGGTAAGCTGTGGTGGACCTGCTTTACCTAATCTGTTGGTATATTACTGGGCGGCTATGTTAGCCACAGTTAGGTGGTGGTTTGAACAGTCCAGAGCCAATGCTGCAGTCTGTCTGGAGGTGGCCATTGTAGGATCCCTTATGGAGCTCAGTAACCTTGTCTATAGTGGGGCACTGGCGTACCCCTCCCTTCCGGATCCTACTAGGGTGACTCTATGGGTGTGGGGAGTGGCTAGACGGCGGTTTCTTCATCCCAATCAGTGGTCCCCCTATTGTCCATTGTGGGGGAACCCATCCCTCCCTCACTTTAGGACGATTCCAGACCCACAATTTTGGGCCCGGTTTGGGTTAAAGATACTGAGGGATATTATCCCCGCAGGGTCACTACTCTCCTTCTGAGACCTCGCTGGCAATTATGGTCTTCCTAAATGGATGGTATTCTAATACCATCAGCTACGCCATGCGACCAGAGCACAATTCCTTATCGTACCTAGCCTTAAAGCTGATGCTATTAAAAAGTTGCTGGCTCAGCAATCCTTAAGTAAACCTCTTTTTACGTTATACTTTGCACTCCTCAGAGTAGACTCACCTAAAATAGAGGCGCTGTGGGAAAAATGGAGAGTAAACATTCCAAGTTTAATGTAAAATATTAATACCGGCTTGCAGCTGGATATGCCGTTGACAGCTGAATTGGCTCTGTTGGGTATTCAGGATGATGAACAGCAACCTAGGTATACCAGGTTGCTGGTCTCATTCTTGCTCTTCTATGCAAAAAAGGAGATCCTGCTAAAATGGGCTTCCCCCTCGGCCCCTACAGCAAGGGCAAGGGAAACTTCTGTCAATGCAGTGTTGTATAAGCTGACCTATACCAATAGAGGGTCCCAGAAGTTTGAGCGGATTTGGCAACCGTGGACTGAACCAATTTGACTCCCCTTTTACTGTGTATTTATCTCTTTTGGTTACATGTAACATGTTATGATACAAGCATATTTTTTATGTAAGACTGCTCTGCTGACTTCGCAAAATGGAATGTATCATACCATGTTTCCTCAATAAAGACCAATCTTATTTGTTAAGGATCAAAACCCTACCAGCCCCATTGCCAGACATTTTGCCGACTGTCCGTCCTGTACTATTGATACCCTTATGCCGCGTACAAATGGTCGGACTTTTCAGCTACAAAAGTCCGACAGCCCGTCCGACAGACTTTCGACGGACTTTTGACGGACTTTCAACAGACTTTCTAATGACTGGACTTGCCTACACACGATCACACCAAAGTCCGACGGATTCGTACGTGATGACGTACACCGGACTAAAATAAGGAAGTTGATAGCCAGTAGCCAATAGCTGTCCTAGCGTGGGTATTTGTCCATCGGACTAGCATACAGACGAGCGGATTTCTGGGTCCGGCAGAGTTACGACGTAAAGATTTGAAGCATGTTCCAAATCTAAAGTCCGTCAGATTTGCGACTGGTAAAGTCCGCTGAAGGTCCGGTGAAGCCCACATGCGATCGGATTGTCCGCCAGATTTGGTCCGTCCGTGTCCGTCGGACAAGTCCGGTCGAAAAGTCCGACTATGTGTACGCGGCATTAGATTCCGAGACTTGTATAGGATACATTGGGGTCCCCGGGGTGCAGATTTTGACAATCGTATCCTTCGCTTGGAATCTCAGTGGATTTTCACGTTGAGGGCCAATCATGCCCCTGGTCTTAATGAATTTATCAGTTATGCCCATTTTCTTTCTAATTAAATACTGTGGGGATGGTTTATTTATTTAAGTTTCCATCTTTAATATATTCAAATAATTTATATATCCCCCCCCCCCTTTTTTTTTAAGTCTTGCCTTTTGGCCCTTTGACACCTCGGGACTAGGTCTCCATAGGTTATATTTGATCTAAAGTTTTGGGCCCATTGTCCCTGCTGTCTTGTTTGGGGTCATGGGCTGCTTTACAATTTGATTTTTTTGCTGGTATTGGTGTGGAATAGTTTTTTTTTTAATTTTTCTTCACAGTTTTTTAGAGCGGCCATTTGTCTTTGCCTTGCCCTGCACGGATGGTTCTTCGCCAACCATGCCTGTAGGGGTTACAGGGCGTTTTTGGACTTTTTGGACTTCTATGGGAGCTTATGTTTGGCTGGGCTGGCGAAATGACTGCTTGTCTATACGCGGTGGGTTTACGGCCGGGCTCCCGATTGTTTGCTGAGATAGCCCCCTTTTCACCTTTCTTTCATTCATTCATTCATTTCCATGGCTGGATCTCAGCGTCCCGCCATCTGGGCATGGCCCCACCTTTGTGTTTGGACGTTATCTGGTGGTGGAACGCATCGTCAGCCCTTACGCCCACGTACGTCAGTTAGACATCACTTCTGGCTTGAGGTTTGGCGTCGGTACGCATGTGGACAGGCCTTCTCTCTATGCCGAATCATTGAAGTTTCAGGCTCTCTGTTTGAAGTCTGCCTCGCTTATATTTGGTGCCATTTCTTTCTTCTCTTTGTTGGATGTGATTGGTCCTATGGAGAGAGGACCCGTCCAGCATCCCGTGGACCCTCCCCTCCATGCATTGGTTTATATAGAGGTGGAAGTCTGCTATGGGGCTTTATGCTGGGGTGTGGGATTCTCAGAAGACCCAGATTCACGGCATCTGGCTGAGTCCTTGCTTGGGGGAGTATCTCCTATGACTTTACTGCATTTGGATAGTCACACATGCGGGATTTTGTATGCCACTTTTGTCTACTAAAGATAGCAGGTAAGTTTGCTTTTGGATGTATATGATTAAGCTCTGTTTTGAGCCTAATGTACCGTTGCCTTCCTTAGTATGTGGCTTTTGCTGACTTTGTTCGTGTCCCGCTTGCCTTATAGGAGTTATCTGCAAGTGAGGTTTTTGGATTGCTTAAGATACCTTGTTGAATCATATTTCATCATTTACAGTGATGTAATTTTTTACATCTACTGTCTTCTCAAGGTTAGCTCCTTGGTGTTTATGATTAGTTTATGATATTATCATTATTTTTTATTTATTTGGATTTACCTTTTTAGGGATGACCTCAATAGTCTTACATTTTGGAAGCACTGTCCATACTGCGTGGACTCTTCCCATGGCATGCCTTATTTGTTTGGTCTCCCCTTAGTCCGGACGCTTCAGACGGCCATTAGGTAGATATAAATGCATACTTGCACCCTTTTCCTTCCCTTTTTCTTTCTTTCCCCTTTCCCTCTAGGAGTATTACATGTATATATTATGTGGATTGTGTACTTTTTATTTTGATATAGATTTTGATTCAATTACACAGCTACCAAGTCTTGAAGAAGCGCATATAGATAAGAACCGCAAAAGATGTCGGCTATCGCGTGCTTTTATGTAATATATTTTGTATATGTATCACTGTCTTGTGTTACAGGGGATTCGATTCTCTTTTATCCTATATATATGTGTGCATATTTTGTTTATATATACTTTTCTGTATGTTTTTTCTATCTATAATGCATTTTCATATTTTTTATACTTTTATGCAATACATGTGTCTGGAGTTGACCGTTTAACGCCCACAATTCCTTCTCTCCTTCCTCCATTACATAATTAGGGTTGGTACTCCATGACATATTTTGTTTTATTCATATAGATGGGTCTTGACTACATATTCATGACTCTAATTCATTCCACTATATATACTAGTTTAAAAGCCCCTCTAACTTTTCGGCCATCTTCACTCCCTGCAGATTTGCACCCTCCTCATTTAGGTGCAGTCCGTCCCTTCTACAGAGCTGGTAACCGACTGAAAAGTCGGCCCGGTCCTCCAGGAACCCAAACCCCTCCTTTCTACACCAGCTCCTCAGCCACTGGTTTACTTCCCTAATCTCCCGCTGCCTTTCTGGTGTGGTTTGAGGTACCGGTAGTATTTCTGAAAATACTACCTTGGGGGTCCTGTTCCTCAATTTAGCTCCTAAATCCCTAAAATCGTTTTTTAGGACACTCCATCTTCCTTTGACTTTGTCATTGGTGCCAACGTGCACCATGACAGCCGGGTCTTCAATAGCCTTTAGTGTAAAGAAGAACAAGGAGTCCTGGAAGTGATTATTTGGCCTCCACAGAGCCTCCACCTCCGATGACAGGCTCTCTAGGGTCTCTTGTTTCTGATTTTCTCAGATACAGCAACAGAGCCAGTGGGGAGGAAGCGGGGGCGGGGGCCAAGTCCCTCTCTGTGTGTCTTATGGCCACTCAGAATAGGGCTCGGGAGCAAGCACCCATGAGTGCCCCCATAGCCTGTGGTTTGTTGTGGGGGCACTCAGCGGATTGGTGGAGCTAGAAAGGCTGGACCCGAGAAGGAGAGGAATGGGGCTACTCTGTGTAAAACGATTGCACAGAGCAGGTAAATAAAACATGTTTATTAATTTAAAACAAAAAAAAAAACCAAGGCTTTACTATAGCATTAAGGTTTTTTTTGTGCCTTCCTCCGAAGAAACTGAATGTTTATGCTTCTGAGGATGCAAAGTTTTATTATTTTTACATTTTTATTTTTGATTTCATGTTGAACTTGATGAACATGTGTCTTTTTTTATCCAGATTAACTATATAACTATGTTTCCTCACTCTGCAGGTCTAAAATGTCTTTGTTATCAACTTTGGTCTTAGTGGTGACTTTACTGTCTTTATTTCCTGATTCTCAAGGTAAGAAACATGGTCTTAATATGTAGCTCCATATTATGAAAAATATATCATATTAAGGGGGTCATTAGAAAATAATTGGATATACTGATATTTTAAATTTACAAAGAGACCTGAGTTCCTGGTTGCACCTACCTTTGGGGAACATAAAGGGGTCAATGCAAAATGTGGGTTAAAATGCCACAGCGGACTTACAAAGTCATCACTCATTAAGCAAAAAATGAGAAGCCTCCACTACAATCTTTCAGCTCACCTGTGGCTCCTTAATATACTGTAAAGGCAGATACACTAACTTGAGCTGAAAAATTGCTTTAAGACTTTTGAAAGAACTGTATAAAATCCCCCTTCAATCTTGATAAGTGATTCTAAAAAACATTCATTTTTCAGTAATGCTAGTAAAAGGACGTGACATGAATCTTTATATTACCTACTCATAATACCCTGCACACCACAACCCAGACTAAGACCAACACTATGGTCCAATCAAACTCTATAACATTGCTTGGCAAGCAGGAGTGGGACAAGATCCTTTAGCACCAAAGGAGAAAAGGCCAAATTGCACCTTCCTCCATGAGCTGTAAACTAATACAACAGCATAGGTTTTAGAACCTGTTCTTTTTGCACCCCCTGCTGAAGCACCCAAGGTGGATGTTTTTTCGGACTTCCTTTTAGCCCGTCACCGCTGGCAAACATGTTTACAGGCACTGGGATCCAGTTTACAAGAAATGAGAGTAGCATTGTAGACCTCATCATTGTGGTAGTGTGAAATCAGCACACTGAGGAAGAAGATTTAGAAGGCTGCAAAACTAAATATAGACAATAAGGTTAGGCCCAGAGTAAAGAAAAAGGCATAGACATATGACTGAATTAAAAGGGAGTTTTGGTGTTGGATGAGTTTTGGTGAAAAAAAAAAAAAAAGTAAACATGGAGTCTGGGTGCTTACCTGATTAGTGGTCAGACAGGCACAGGAGGAGTTTCTGGGGAATCTTCCCATTCTCCCTCCCCACTTAATTTTATTTGATTGTTCTTGTCTTTCTAGTGTAGATTGTTTCAGGTTGATACATAGTCATACTAGAGGTTGGCGGGATTCAAAGTCCTTAAAGGTGGTCATTATGTTAAAATATGAATTAGTGGGGACCCGTCTTAGGTACAGCTTCCCTTATTTTGTATGGTTCAGTGACAGTGAACTGGGGTTGTTCATGGTAGAATCTGAAGGCATTGGTACAATTGTCTTCAAGTTTGTGTTGTACAGCTGAAGGCCTATCTTATGGGTTTACATAGGTACTTAGAGTAGTTAAGTAGTGTAGCAGGCACCTACTTTTATGCAGGTGACCTTTTTGTTAGCTTACAATTCCAGGTAAATTTAGGCAGGCTTGTACCATATAGCAGGCCTGTTTGTTTATTTGGGATCTGAGTGACAGGTAGTTTGTATGCGAGTTCTGGCCAATCATTACTTTGTTTGGCAGAAGGCAGGGCTCTCATATAAAAAGCCAGGTCATATAGTGAGTCAGGAGTTCGAGTTTGGAGAGAAGCCCAGCCTGGTTCCCGGAGGACCAACGGAGCCCCCCCCCCTGCGAGGAGGGTGGGGAACCGGCACCCGTAGAGGAGTAGATGACACCATACAGCATGTAGTAGCTGGTGTCGTTGGCCGCCCCTGCGGGGAAGGGAGCGTGCCAGAAAAGCAAAAAGGGTACAGAGAATCATTGCAGAAGTAGCAACTAAGCGGAAGGAAACTGGGGGATCAATCGTTTATGAGTGGCACATGGACTATTGATCACGTGAGTGAAAGCCCAAGGGAAGGGTACTGCCAGAGGCTGAGGGATGTTGGTATGCAAGTCAGTGAGACAGGCGGTGATGGCCTGTGACTTTGGGTTCAACAATGCCCTGGGATTCCAATCAGTCAAGCGGGAGGAGTTATTCAGAGTGACTTTTCTTTAACTCAACTTGGAAGTACCATGCAGATGGGAAGTAGTGGTAAAGAGGTGGCGGTAAAGCTACTAGTACACATATAGAGATACAGACTGTTCTTAAAAAGTTTTGCAGATGAAGAAGTTATTCAGAGTGACTCTTTATCAATTATTCTCTATGAAATCTACTTCCATCTTTCCCGATGAAGAAATCACATAGAGCGATTTCCTATTATCCGCAGTGATGCTAGGTCTTTGCATGAGAGGCAAAGAAAAGATTACAAAGCAACAAAAGAGCATCTCAAATGAAACCCTTCTCCTATCCCAGTTCATATTATTTAATAAAAGCAAGAGAAAAATGCAATATGGACTGTGTTTCTGATTGTATGGGCTGCGATGGGCTAGGTGGTAAATGTGAATTACGGATATAATAATTAATCAGCCGCTCCTTCGGGGGTAAGCGCTACAGTAGAAATGCCTATAAGGACCTCGGGGCTCCATTCATATTGTATTGAATGTTATTCTGTTATTTATATAATAATAAAGGGCTGCTGTGGCCATTAAACTCCAGTTGGTGTCTTGTGTGGGTTATTTAGGTATTGACATGTGGTGGTCAGGCAGCATGAGAGGTAAAATTCATCTTTAATACCCTAGTTATCTAATCATGCATTGTGGCAAGGGTGTATGAATTACAAAACTGGCTGAAGAGAACTGCCAATCTTTTGAACTAAAACAGTTCATAAAGCTGTCTCACTTATGCCCTGTACACACGACAGGATTTTCCAATGAAAAATGTGTGATAGGACCTTGTTGTCGGAAATTCCGACTGTGTGTAGGCTCCATCACACATTTTCCATCGGAATTTCCAACACACAAAGTTTGAGAGCTTGCTATAAAATTTTCCGACAACAAAATCCGTTGTCGGAAATTCCGATCGTGTGTACACAAATCTGACACACAAAGTGCCACGCATGCTCAGAATAAACTAAGAGATGAAAGCTATTGGCTACTGCCCCGTTTATAGTCCTGACATACGTGTTTTACGTCACCGCGCTCAGGACGATCGGATTTTCGTACAACTTTGTGTGACCGTGTGTATGCATGTTATTCCGTCTAAGGCCCCTTTCACACGATCGGACCGTTCAGGTCCGCCTGTCAGTTTTGATGGCGGACCTGAACGGGCGCTCCATGCTAGTCTATGGAGCGACGGATGTCAGCGATGACATGTCCGCTGACATCCGACCCCGTCCGATCCGCTAAAAGCAGACGAATGTCTCTACATTCAGATCCGTCGCTGGTGGATCGGATCGGGTGAGATCTGATGAAAACGGACATGCTGTCCGTTTTCGTCCGATCTCTCCATAGAAACCAGTGGTGAGAGGGCTGTTGCCCAAGATTTATATATTACTTTGCCACTTTGCAGCCTAGTTCAGAGGATTGCTGAGACTCATAGTTCTAAAGAGTGGTCCCACTGCATAGACTGTGTTTGACCGCAGGCCTCAAAGTTTGCCTTTCACATAACATAGAGTGTTCGGTTGCACTTTTCATAGAAGAGGAAGTTTGCACGTGTTTCACACAACAAAGTTCACAGTTCACCTGTAGTAGGTATGATTCATACTTGTTTTCATCCTCCAAGTGGATAACTTTACATTTAAACCTCATTTGCCACCTAGTTGCCCAATTAAACGGTGCATTGAGGTCGGCTTGTAAGTTAGAGACATCCTGTAGGGACATAATTCCACTGCATAGCTTGGTGTCATCTGCAAACACTGAAATGGTATTTTTAATCCCAGACTGTATCATTTTAAAATAGATTAAGAGATAAGTGTCCCAGCACTGGACCTTGCATTGAGAACGGCAGTCCCTCTGCTATGGTGGTGATATTTTCATTTACAACTTCCAGTGAATAAATTATGTGACTGTGCAAGCAGTGAAAAGCGGAGTTAGCTTTTAAAGCACACCAGATTGTACGCAGGGTTAGCTTCTGCCTGTGTCTGTCCAGCCAGATAGATTTGGTTTAGTCTTCCTCTAGTGGTGGCTTGTGGGTGTTGCAGGCTTTAATTACTGTTTCATGGCCCAGTTTTAGTGCCTTCCTTTCCTCGCTCCAGTTATCAAGGCGCTGTGGAGATGATTGCTTTGTGACATATTTTTTGTCATTGGCATTTGTAGAAAACAACTAAAGTATATGCAAATCTAGTCACTAATCTAGTATTTTCATGTCAGAGCAAATCTATTTTCAAAATCTTTTAAATCTACAGCGTTCATTTAAATATTACCTAGTGCCATGAAGGTTCTCGTTTAGGCCCATCCTGTCCCCCAAACGGTTCTCCTGCATTGGCATCCTGTTACATGGACTTCTAATGAAGATTACAAGTAGCCATTACATTGCACAAGCATCGACTACTGTTGTCACCATCAAGTAACATTATTTTTTAGGAAAAACAAAAAAAAACTGCGCTATATAGTGAAATGTGAAGAAACAGTATATGCAGTAAACACACACATGTATATCAATGGCATCAAATCAGTATTGCAAAAATAATAGCAAAGTTCATTGGTGTAAAGGAAACAAAAGGAGTCCCCTGGCAGTTCTCCGTGAGATTCCAGTGAGAAGTGGAAAGCAAGTACACCCTTCACAGTGAACCCCCACCACCAAACATATGCGCTTACCAGATGGGAAGCACAAATAAGCACATCTCAGGACGACATCCGGGTAGGGCTGCTAGAAAATGGAGACATCCCTCTGGATACCACTATGGATGGTGAGCGTGTAAGCTGGATCCCGGTGTCCTATCTACAATCTCCCTTCGTGTAGCAAGGCTCCGACCAACCAACAACCCGAGTTAAAAACATAAGGGTGGAAGAAGGGCAGCCATAGCGTGAATCCGATAAGGAGATTTATTTTAAAAATGGTAAAACACTTACAAAATAACAGTTGTAAAAGGAGCAATCGCCGTTCCCCAGACGACGTCAGTGACAGACGAAACGTACGTCGGGAGGGTGACGCTCTGACATCGCAATTCACCAGGAACGGGCGCTCGCTTGCTGGCCGGCGATTGCTTGCTTTCCATTTCTCACTGGAATCTCACAGAGAACTGCCAGGGGACTCCTCTTGTTTCCTTTACACCAATGAACTTTGCCATTATTTTTGCAATACTGATTTCATAACATTGATATACATGTGTGTGTTTACTGCATATACTGTTTCTTCACATTTCACTATATAGCGCAGGTTTTTTTTTGTTTTTCCTGCTTGTTGTGAATATTTCACGGTTGAACTGCTGCTTTTTTGGGGGGTTATTTATCATAGCGCAGTGATTTTTGTGTGTGTTGTGTTTAACATTATTTTTCAGTTTAGTTCCATTCTGAAACACGTACATAAGTTATTTTTAGATCCTTATAAAGAAAAAAAATTAAAAACAATCTACATTCCATTTAAGACCACTAACCCAAGAACCCTTTTTGTAGGCTTTAAATTTGGGAAGCATGGGAAGAGTTCTTCATCAGAAGAAAAGAACCATAAAGGTTCTAAGTCAAAGGAAATCCGCTTGCCTTTCCTGCACTTCGGGAAGAGTTCTTCATCAGAAGAAAAGCATGAAAAACCACAAATGCCATTGGTCCCAGATGACTTAAACCCAAAGTACTTTTGTCAGGGCCCATGTAAAGATGGATGGATTTCCTACCTTGGCTTTTGTCACAAATACGTCTCTCAGAAACTCACCTGGAAGGATGCTGAGGTAAATTTTTACAGTTTGTGTTCTTTAGGCAGCAACTACAGCCTGAGTAGAAAAGCCTGTCCCTTTGACAACATGCCATAGAGAAGGCCCTTTGCTCTCTGTGTGGAAACAGAAGTCTGTCTGCAGAGGTCCAACATGCCCCTTGTGTGTTAGAGCAGGGAGCATGCGTCTTTATGACTGCAGAGCTATCTGTATGCAGGGAACACGTCGGACTGCTGCAGATAGACCACTGCCTGTTTTCTGTTAGGGATTACAAACACTTTAAATTAAACCTGTGCTTGGGGATGACAGTTCCGAGGCTGCATTTGACCTGCTTTGCTTTCTTTTGATCCAGCAAGTCACCACAGGTGAAGCAGATCAAACATGGACTTTTGCTGTATTTTACATGGGAAGACATGCATTTAAGCAGCACTGATTTTAAATGCAAAAGGAAGTGACTGACAACAATGCCATGATTTAAGCCTTAAAGTGACACTAACTTATATTCTTATACTCCAAAAATAATCCATACAAATCCACTATTTAATGGCCCTGTAATCCAGGGCTCAAAATTTCAAGTCCCGAGCTACTAGTCAGGCCTTAAAGTGATTGTAAACCCAAAAAAAAAAAAAAAAAAAAAACCTACAAGACAAAGGCATAATGAGCTAGTATGCATACTAGCTCATTATAAATTACTTACCTGAGATCGAAGCCTCCGCAGCGGTCCGCTCTGGCGGCCGACAACGTTCCCGGGTGTTACTTCCGGGTATCGCGGGATATTGGCGGGAGCCGCGATGACGTCACTCCCGTGCATGCGCACGTCACTCCCGTGCATGCATGCGCACGGGAGCCGCCGGTAAAGGCACATCCTAACTGAAGCAAGGGCACGTTCGTGCCCTTGCTTCAGTTTGCTTAAGTGCGCTTGTGCCGATGACGTCAATACAGGGATATCTCCTAAACCGTGCAGGTTTAGGAGATATCCAGTGTATCTACAGGTAAGCCTAATTATAGGCTTGCCTATAGTAAAAAGTGGTTGTAAAGGGTTTACAACCACTTTAAGAGTTACTTGCCACCAATTGCCCCACCCAAATTCTACCCTGCCCCACTCCTAAACACGCCCTCGTAAACTATCGCTTGATCTGACTGTGACACTGTTAAATGTTTTATCCAGAATAAAGTTCCAAAAATAAATATTAAGAACAACTTTAACAATACCAACATAAAGCAATGTAAACATAAAAGGAAATTAAGAGCTTTGCATGAATAGGGAAACAAAATTTTTAGTGTACCTGCTCAAACCTTTTATAAACTTAGAGAAATTCTCTTACGTGTGATTGTAAAGATGAAAAAAATGCTCTAAGTGAAAGTGTGGCATTAAGGGAAAACTTGCCAAAGAATATGGCTTAAAACATTAAAATATTTACTTAACAAGGCAGTAATGATGTGTACAGTACCTATAGTAGCCAATCATATCACAGTCAGATCAATGAAATATGATTGCCGATTGCTGGTCTTGGTTATTTATTTTTTTTTTTTTACATATTCAGTGTAATAATTACACTGAATAAAAAAATAAAATAACCAATACCAGAAATAGTTACATAATAGGTGAAGTTGAAAAAAGACACAATCCATCAAGTCCAACCTATGTGTGTGATTATATGTCAAAATTACATTGTATATCCCTGTATGTTGCGGTCATTCAGGTGATTATCTAATAGTTTTTTGAAACTATCAATGCCCCCCGCTGAGACCACTGCCTATGGAAGGGAATTCCACATCCTTGCCGCTCTTACAGTAAAGAACCCTCTACGTAGTTTAAGGTTAAACCTCTTTTCTTCTCATTTGGCCACAAGTCTTGTTAAACTCCCTTCTGTGAAAAAGTTTTATCTCTATTGTGGGGTCACCAGTACGGTATTTGTATATTGAAATCATATCCCCTCTCAAGCGTCTCTTCTCCAGAGGGAATAAGTTCAGTGTTCGCAACCTTTCCTCATAACTAATATCCTCCAGACCCTTTATTAGCTTTGTTGCCCTTCTTTGTACTCGCTCCATTTCCAGTATATCCTTCCTGAGGACTGGTGCCCAGAACTGGACAGCATACTCTAGGTGCGGCCAGGCCAAAGTCTTGTAGAGCGAGAGAATTATCGTTTTATCTCTGGAATGAATCCCATTTTTAATGCATGCCAATATTCTGTTTTCTTTATTAGCAGCAGCTTGGCATTGCATGCCATTGCTGAGCCTATCATCTACTAGGACCCCCAGGTCCTTTTCCATCCTAGATTCCCCCAGAGGTTCTCCCCCCAGTGTATAGATTGCATTCATATTTTTGCCACCCAAATGCATTATTTTACATTTTTCTACATTGAACCTCATTTGCCATGTAGAAGCCCAACCCCATTAATTTGCTCAGATCTTTTTGCAAGGTTTCCACATCCTGCGGAGAAGTTATTGCCCTGCTTAGCTTAGTATCGTCCGCAAATACAGATGTTGAACTGTTTACCCCATCTTCTAGGTCGTTTATGAACAAATTAAACAGGATTGGTCCCAGCACAGAACCCTAGCAAAAGAGCGACCAACTCTCCTAGGAGGAGAAAGAAGCCGTGCCACATCCAATAAAGCATCAACAACAGAAAAATGGGGTACCCCTAAATGGATTTTCCCGACACTTGCGCATACATTCTATGTAGTAGAGAAGTACGAACTAATATAAAGGATAAAAAAGTATTTTTATTTAATAAAGAATTTCATTTTCTAAAAACATTGTGGACATCATAAGCAACAAAAACATATTACATAATTGACATGGTTCATGTAAATCAGTCAACAATGGTGTTGTATACAGAAAAAACCTCTTTTCAAGTCCGACGCGTTTTGGGGTAAAAAATATTTCAGTCCTTCTTCAGGGGCATAATTGAAAAGAGGGGTTCATCTAAATTAATTGTAAAAGTATAATAAATCAATCAATTATTGTATAAAATTGTCGATGGATATCTGTTTAGAGGTTAAATGATCAATTGATCACCTACCTGAGAATGTTTTGTTGGTTACTCTGAGGAAAGGTTTAAAAACCACATGAAAAAGCAAGGCATGCTAAGAAAGATGGTAAACGAGTATATTTTTGTGGATACAGATGCTGTTCCTTGAATATTGTAATTTTAAATAGGTGTTGATAAACCACAAGTCTCCACAAGGAGGTACAAGGTTTCACCTACCCCTGTCCCTCCCGGATGCGTGCAGGCCAGAGCGATATACTGGGGCTAAAAGAGGCAACCCTGTAGACAAAAAGTTGAATAAGCACCATAAGTATGAGGACATTCTATTATGTTGACATTAGAAAAGTTAGGGGGGCAAGCTAATGTGGATAATCATTAAATACACATTGAGATTTATATAGCATAATTTATAGAGTAAATTTATTCATAGTTTTTTATATATAAAAATACCATTGTAGAATAAAAAAAAATAAAAAATGTATATAATCTATGCAGGTAAGTGTAAATCTTACATGAATTATATGTAGTTAATAATGCAATCATTATAACTCTTTTATTAATACTGATTCATTTGACAGAGTGATACTACCACCATATGAGCGAAAAAATATATATAATGAAGGTGGGGAAAAAAGTCTAATTGGTTTACAGAAATGGACCTGATGCTATACTAGCAGTGTTTTCAGATCCTGGGTTACAGGAGACACTGATGTTTCAGTCTTAGAGGCAGCAGGAAAAGAGCAGTGAAAGAAGATGTATATTTTTAGATGAAGATTGCATGGGGAAAAAGAGTATAGCCGCATCCTAATTTATTATAACCAGAGGAATAGGTAAATACCTTAATTTAGTAATGTATGGATTCGGCTGACCACGCATCCCAGCATCCGGCAGGTAAAGCGCCTTAGCTGGGAATGAGTGGAGCCGGTTTATGTAATAGACGGGCTCCAATCAACTGGTGCCGTAATCGCGCTCAGCTGTGTTGTGGAGCCCGTCAGCTGGTTTTTAAACCTCTCCTCAGAGCAACCAACAAAACATTCTCAGGTAGGTGATCAATTGATCATTTAACCTCTAAACAGATATCCATCGACAATTTTATACAATAATTGATTGATTTATTATACTTTTTCAATTAATTTAGATGAACCCCTCTTTTCAATTATGCCCCTGAAGAAGGACTGAAATATCTTGTACCCTGAAACGCGTCAGGCTTGAAAAGAGATTTTTTCTGTATACAACACCATTGTTGACTGATTTACATGAACCATGTCAATTATGTAATATGTTTTTGTTGCTTATGATGTCCACAATGTTTTTAGAAAATGAAATTCTTTATTAAATAAAAATACTTTTTTATCCTTTATATCAGCACAGAACCCTGGGGGACCCCACTACACTCCCCATTTATCACCACCCTCTGAACTCACCCTTGTAGCCAGTTTTAAATCCATGTACTCACCCTATGGTCCATGCCAACGGACCTTGTTTTGTACAGTAATAAACGTTTATGGGGAACTGTGTCCATTTTGGAAAATCCAGATACACCACGTCTATGGGCCTTCCTTTATCTAGTTGTCAACTCACCTGCTCATAGAAGGTTAATAGATTGGTTTGGCAAGAACGATTCTTCATGAATCCATGCTGATTACTGCTAATGATACAGTTCTCATTACTAAAATCTTGTATATAGTCCCTTATCATCCCCTACAAGAGTTTACATACTATTGATGTTAGGCTAACTGGTCTGTAATTCCCAGGGATGTATTTTGGGCCCTTTTTAAATATTGGTGCTACATTGGCTTTTCTCCAATCAGCTGGTACCATTCCAGTCAGTAGGCTGTCAGTAAAAATTAGGAACAATGGTCTGGCAATTACTTGACTGAGTTCCCTAAGTACCCTCGGGTGTAAGCCATCTGGTCCCGGTGATTTATTAATTTTAAGCTTCCCAAGTCTAATTTTAATTTTAATCTAATTAAATTTCATTGATCTGACTGTGATAAATAAAATGAGGATAAAATATGATTGGTTACTATAGGTAAAAAATAAGAGCCCTTGCACACTGGGGCGGGGGGCGGCGTCGGCGGTAAAACGCCGCTATTATTAAGTCCGGAGCCGGACTTAAGGCTGTTTTATTCATCACGCTTTGTAAGTGTGCATTTTGTATTTTATTTAAATAAATCTTATCGGTTTTACACTATGTGAGGTTCTTCTATATTTTATGGTATCTTTGCCATGGGTTCGTTGGTGTGGCTGATGATGAGATGACCTCTGGTGGACACCGCTGGCAGTTCCCATTTTCTGGCTTATAAAGATTTCTGCTTGCTGTGATCCTCTGTGGTGGGGGGTCATGGCCATCTGGTAAGGAGCAACCCCTTCCATTTCTGGTGGTGGACCCTCCCTTGCTGTCACGGATTAACACTAATCATCACTTGGACTTTTGTTGTTTTTTTTGCTGGTGATTTGGATTCACTATGATATCTTATTGATGTTTCACCTGATGGGACTTTTTTAGATCACTATCAAATGTTTTGCACATTATTTTAGTTATATTTATATTTATAATTATTACATAAATCTCCTTTCACTGTAGATTTTACGTTATGTTACACAGGTATTAGCGCAATCCCTTATTTTTTCCTATGTTTATCCACAATTGTTGTTTTTTGTGGGAATTGCAGCTTTTCACAATAATTGAACATTCACTTGGTTTATAGCGCAATTTTTCCCAATTTTCTATGGTTACTATAGGTACTGTACACATCATTACTGCCTTGTTAATTAAATATTTAAATGCTATGTTAAAGCGGGGGTCCACCTAAACCGCCAAAAAAAAAAAAAAATATTAAAAACCAGCAGCTACAAATACTGCAGCTGCTGACTTTTAATAAATGGCCACTTACTTGTCCCAGGGTCCAGCGATGTCGGCAGGCGACGCCGAGAACCCGCTCGGTTCTCAGCAGCTGCCGCCGCCATCCTAGGTGAGGGAACTAGGAAGTGAAGCGTTGCGGCTTCACTTCCCGGTTCCCTACTGCGCATGCGCGAGTCACGCTGCGCATCGTAACTGGTCCCCGCTATCTCCTGGGACCTGTGTGTTTCCCAGGAGACAGCGCGGAGGGACAGGAAGAGGCATAGACTCCCATGGGAGTCTATGCCGGAAGTGGGTGCAAATACCTGTCTTAGACAGGTATCTGCACCCCCCTGAAAGGTGCCAAATGTGACACCGGAGGGTGGGAGGGTTCAGAAAAGCGGAAGTTCCATTTTTGTGTGGAACTCCGCTTTAACTATAGCATTGAAAAAAATGAAAACCAATGAATGACACCTTCACTGATTTAGGATGCAAAGAGATTTACATCGGAGGACAGCACTGGACAGGGGAGCGGGAGCTGCCAAAGCTAATTTTCATGAAATTGTTTCTTACTATGTTTTTCTGCCTCCTTGTACTGTAATTTGTGATCTCCCAAACCTCTCATTTTCTGCCTCATTTCTGTGTGTTTGAAACAAGCAGTGTCCATTAGTTGCAGTAATGTGCAGTGCTTTATGCACCCTACAAATTATATGGTCCATAGCCCCTAATGCCTCCCTGGAGTGAGCAAGAGAGGGTGGCTGTGTTCCTAGATACAGTGGGACCATGGAGAATAAACTTAGTCAACCTACAACTGTTGTCAGATCACAGCTGTCAAAAAAAAAAAGAATTTGGAGATTTGGAGGAGGCTGGAAGAAATAGAAGGGACTTTTTGAGTTAAAGTGGTTGTTAAGCCACTCTAACCTGTATACACCATCAGCACTGCCTCCTATTGTAGAATCTCCCTCTGTGTGTATAAAAAATAAATGCTGCAAATATCTAATTTCACTACCGAAATTGCGATCACATGACCAGACAGCTTTCTCCTTTCCTCCTCTGAGAGATGCAGCGGGCAGGGCTGAGATTCCTCTACTGATGTCAGTCTGGAGGGGAGGAGAAGATGAGGAGAGAGCTGGCTGGTCATGTGATCACAATCTTGGCTCTTAAATTAGGTATTTACAGCATTTATATTTATAAATCATTCACAGAGGGGGACACTGCAATAGAAGGCAGTGCTGATGGTGTATACAGGTTAGTGTTATGAGAGCAGCAGGAGGGGGACAGGGCGGCTCACACACAGACAGAGGGAAGGGGGGAGGAGGACACAGGAGCAGAGAGGAGAGAAGATAGCAGGCTGCTGATGACAGAGGCACGTAACCTGACCACGTCTCAGCAGCCATGATACACCGTGGTCAGTGGTCAGTTTACAGAGGGGTGGGGAGAAACTGACAGGATCAGCCAGGTTTAGCTGTTACAGGGGGCCAAATGACACAGGACAAGCACTGTGTCATATAACATGCTTTAAAGGTGCAGGATCATTTTTTTTTTTTGGGTTAACAAACGCTTTAAGGATATACATTATACTTGAATGAATTTTTTTTTTCAAATCGGAGTTTAGTGAAGTGGGTGGCATGGGTGACTCCATAGGATGATGCAAGATAAAGGAGCTGGTCTGAAACAGGAAACCTGGGGCAGGGGTCATGGCACCAGCCTAAACTGGAACATAGGCAAGGATTACTAAAGATAAAGAAGCTGCATACTCAGTAAGTGATTCAATCAGCTGATGATTACTCACTTTAAAGTGGTTAGGAGGAAAAAGTGTACAGCATTACAGCGATATGTGTAACTGTTTTTATAGGCCCTGTAAACATAATTGAGACACACACTTACACTACATTCTACGGCTTGCCCATATAAATGCTGTGTGCTCAATAAAGAGCCAGTAAACCTACCCGTGTACAGAAACTGAGATTTTTTTTTTTTATATATAACATTTTTTATGCAGCCAAATGTTCTATGTTATCAGCCAAGCTTGCCTGCAGTAGCTGTCAATGTGTCACATTACCAGACATTAAAACTGGGTATATACACATAGATTATTTAAATTTAAATAATCTAACAGAGTACACCATTCATATTTTACAGTGTGGATGGGGGGAATCTCTCAGTGTGACAACTGTATTACGGCAGCCGCAGTCAGCGCCTGTCAGAACACCCCAGTAGCGGCTGCATCTGACTAGATGCAAACACTGTTCAGCTGACACATTTCTCCTCCAGCTCCTCCAATTCTTTAATCAGTGTTTTTTTTAGCTTATCACATTGAGCACAATAAAGTACATATCCCCTATTAAACTATTTGATACATTTTTTACCCCAGCCCTCCTGCTCCTCCGTGCTGCTTCCCCAGAACTTCTGGTCTTTACAGGAAAGAGTTACCTGTGGACAGTGCAGTTTCGTGTCAGTCTGTTAGCTTTGAAAAGGAAGGTGGGGGGAAGCAGGGGAGTATTTTGCCACCCTAGGCTACAGGACTGTGTATTTCTATTGTTACACACACTGTAGGGAGGCACAACTGTAATCCCTGCATGCAAGGGTGGCTCCGCAGGAAGCTGCAAGAGAAAGGAGCCACCCAGCAACAGGGAACCTGGGGCAGTGGTCATGGCACCAGCTTAAACTGGAACATAGGCAAGGATTACCAATTCAGCCCCCAAAGGATTTACCCCCTAATGACCAAGCCATTTTTTGCGATACCGCACTGCGTGGCTTTATCTGACAATTGCGTGGCCATGCAATGTTGTACCCAAACAAAAATTGATGTCCTTTTTTCCTGAAACTGAGGGTTTAAAATCACTTTAAAGCAGCTGTGTTAAAAATGATCTCCCACCTAGAATTACAGTTTTATTTTGAAAACAGTTTCATGTTTGGACTAAATGTGTAAGTCTGCAACCTTTCTCCTGTGAATTACAGGGGTTCGATTTGACCCCCCAAACAGTGAGATGCAAACTGATAGTGGATTTTTTTAATGCAGGGTGCTCTTCAAGTACATAATCATTTTAGTACACTTTGGGTAAGGAGATCTCCCACCCTGGACTCATACCAAATATTGGTAGTGATGTCTGCCTCCTTGAGGTTCCCTGGGCACTATAAATTGTGCCAATGGTGGGAACTTACTCATTACTCAAACGAAGTTTGAGCAGTGAGCAAGGGGAGACTTGTGCTCCTCCTTCCCCTGACTTGCCAATGGTGGATAGGATACTGCAGGAAACTTTTGGAAAAAGCTGGAACCTGGGAGGTACTAAAACCAGCTCACCAGAGGGGGACAACAACCTTCTTGTCTGCTATAGTAGGCAGGTAGGTGGTAACTAAGCCCACCTCCTTGCCGGCTCTACCTCCTGGGTCCCAAGGGTTCCAAGGAGTCTATTGGGGTGGTTCGGAAGGGCTTCGCAAGCACAGAAAAAAAAAAAATGTTTTGGTAGGCAGGTGTACTGCCTGCAATCACACCCCATAGAAATGAATGGGCATGGTTATGGCAAGATGAAGAGGGAATTCAATGTGAAGTCCCTCTTCAAACAGGTGTGTGGGGAGTGGCATTTCCCCTCACAATTGCCTATTAACCACGACTCATCATGGTCATGAAGAGTTATCATTGCTAGTAACACTTTCTGAAAATGCTAGTTTGTAGGCAGAGGTAAGTAAGGTCCCCTATAATATTAGCTCCTCCTTAGGGGTGGAGTGGTGACATTGGGGTGACCAATATATAGGTGGGAGGGGCTGGACATTGGATGGAGTTTGGAACCACCAAGGAGGGGATATCAGAGAGGGTTTGGTGTACTCTCCCCTTCTGGGGACAAAGAGAAGCATCACTGTAAGGCCCGAGAGTGGGAATTGAGATGATGGCTGAGATTTGGTGTGTGAGTGAGTACTGCCATGTTCCTTTCCAGCTAATACTGAACAATGTTTGTCTGCTGAAGCCAAGCTTTATTGCTAATATATGAAATATTGTGTTGCCATGGATTTGGACTGTTCTGTTTCTGTTATACAAGTAAAAGAGTTAACTTTACAGCCAGAAGCCTCTGTTGTGAGAGTAACTCCCCTCATTTATGCATCAGGTAACCTGGGCCCCCGTGTCTCATGGACCCTGGGTGGTCAGTTGGACTTCTGGAACTTCTATCTGTACCACAGAAAACATAGGCCTATGTAAGGGGTTAAATGTGCGGTGACCAATAGGGACCAGCATCTGTGCACGTGAACAATACTGTGTGTGGGTTTAGGCAGAACACAAGGGTGATGCCCTGAAGACCCTGTATGCAGGTGGGTCCCAGCTGCACGTGTCAGCCATGTGGAAAAAAAGCCAGTTGCCTTCCCCCTTTACAACTTCCCTAGTTGTAGAAATGATCCTGTGACTTCAACACTGTAGGTCACTGACTGCATAAAATGTGCAAATTAGGAGTTTCCTTTTTTTTTTTTTGGTCTGGGTCAGTGATTTACTGTAGGAGGTATTGAGGAGAGAAACTGCCAGGAAACTTTTTTAAAAGATGGTCAACAATGGCAACATATCTATGTATAAATAGGTCTCCTTCAATAAAAACACAATTTGAATTCAGCTTCTTGTTACAGTTTCAGCCACCAAAGCTAAAAGAAGCTTAACTGAAGACAATAGAGTAGGCTATTTGCAATAATCATAAGTTTAATTCAACCATTTTTTGTTAATGCCTTTAATTAATCACAGTTATCTCCATTATACCTAGGGTAACTGCCAGTCTCTCTTCAGCCGTGCCCATCTGACCAGCGTCCTGAATGAGAACCACAACCTGTTCCTTATGGCTCTTGCAGAATCACAAGGCTCCCTTAATGACAAGTTCTGGACTGGAGCCAACACTGAGAAGGTAAATATTTTCCCAACCTCTGGACAAATAAAGTACGGGCATAAATGGGCTGTTTTTTTATCGCTCTGCCTTTATGGTAGGGTTAGGCGGTTAAGATATTTGTCTATTTAATTCATGGTGGTGGGGTCATAACTGTGTATGTTGGGGCACAGTCACAAGACCTCCAGTCCTTCTTTTCAGCACAAGATTTCAACATTCTTCTAGGTCCTCTTGTCCTCTGAGAGGTCCATGAAGGAAAAGTAGCACACTGATAAGCTCATCTGTCTATCACACTGCTCTCTCCTCCTATCAGTATGCTCTCTGTCAGCATATGAACTGATTGGTTCTTTGTGATGGAAGCTTCTTCCTCTCCTATTTTGTTCTCTGCTGTACAAGGACTGCAGGATGGTGATACCATATCAAATACACTGTTTGCAATTTTTAAAAATATATGCGTTCATTTTTACAAGGTGGGTAGTAACATAAATGACAGGTTTACTAAAAGTGCAGGAGATGGGCAGTATGACTCACATGATGCAATGCTATTCAGTCTCATTGATGGGAGTCTATAGAAATGCCATCCTATCCCTGTTGCTTCCCATGCTAGGTGATGGTGGTGCTGTACCCCAATAACACATTGGTTTTACTCTATTGATATTTACACGTTACTTACGAATTAATGGATATTTAGTGAAGTCACTATCTCTTATATGTGATATTTTCCACCTTGTCCTACCATTTATTCTGCAATTGCTATGGAGCCCAGTAGTCAGAGAAAGGCTGGTCCATGTCTGAAAAGGAATGGTACAAAAAGTTTGCTTACCTACTACATTCATCAATCTGTCCCTTTTAACTCATGGCTTAAGAGACACAGTTTTTCTTTGCATTGATTCATCTGCCCAAGCCAGCTTAGTTCTGGGTGACCACAAAGCAGAAGATCCTCTTCTATAGTATAGTAAACAGTATGGCAGGAGCCCAAAAAGAAGAAAAATCTCTGAGCAACGCTGCCCGACTCACAAGTTGTGCAGTGAACTATTCATAGTGCCTGGCTACAACTTGTTCAATAACAGTGATCACCTATGTTAATATACACTATAGCTAAGTAGGGGCGCCTCATAGGTTGACCACCAGTGCTAAGGCTATAATTTACTATCTCTGATGGTTTCTCATAAAACTTTCCCATGGATCTCATAGTTACACCTTAGGCTGGCCTCATATACTGTGTGCCATGAACCCCAAGCCTAATAGCCAGACAGATCGTATCCTCAGAAAACTAGCTCAGTTATTGCAGCATTTGTGTTTCTTTCAGGAATTCTGTTAATAGTCTAACCATAAGGTATGCATCATGTGAATTAAGATTCTAAATGAGCACTACAGTATTTTTATTTTAAAATCCCATCAAACCCAATTGTTAACACTTGCATACAATAATCCTCACTAATATCCTGTGGGGTTCTTTCAAGGCCTAAGAAAACAGCAAACTAACTATTGGGCCCTAGAACATAGGTGTAGACGTATTTTGAAACAAGGTCCTTTAGCACCCAAAGCGAAAAGGGCCAAAGTGCCCCCCACTAACTTTATGAGCCATTCCTGCCGTTTTTGCATCCCTACTCCTGCTGAAGCACCCAAGAAGCCACTTCTTCTGCCTACTCCGCAGTCCAGCTCTGTTTGGGACCCAGCAAATTACTGATGAACACTGTGCATATAACCTTACTATAAAGATCAAATTTTGATAAAATGACAAGATAGTTCTAATCCTGATACCATAACTTTTATGAGGTCCTCTGGTAAGTGGCAAGGCTTGGCCTAAAAGATACCCACAGGGAAGAAATAAAATCCAGAATGCTGTGTATGTGATGAAATTCCAACGGAAAAACTGCAAAGGTGTGAATCTAGACCTAGTCGCCCACACAGGCCTCTAGTAAGACAGGTCTCACTTCTCAATCCAGACTAACCAGATCATATAGAAACATTGCTTCCAGGAAATGTGTAGGTGTATTGTGTATGTTTTTTTTCATTATCTTAAGATAGAAAAACTGATCATGAAAATAGCATTTGTACCTAGAGCAATACATCACAGACTGATTTTATGCCAATGTCTGTCTATTGCAAACCTTCAGTTAGTTGTTGGGTTGCCCATCTGTTCAATTGCAAACCGAAGGAGTGCACATGGCAGGTTTACAGCGCTGCTGAGAAATGCTAGGCAGGGGCTTAGCATTGTCACCCCACAACAGAAAGTGCTATTATTGAAAAACTTTGAATTCACAGAAAATTATTTTGTTTAAGAAAACTGTATACGTAATGGTGCCAGACATGCTGAAAAATGATTTAGGGATTGGGGTTGCCTTGTTTGTAGTAACCTGATTGATACTAGAATTATTAACCTGTCATTACTTTTTCTTAGGGCTCAAATTCTTGGGCTGATGGATCTCCATTAAACTTTTTGAAATTACCAGGCAATCTTTTAAAAAAAATATTTGGTGGAAAGTTGTGTTTGAGCATCTGCCATGGAGGTAAATATAACTCTGTTTATAATTGATTCAGAAAAAGTGTTTTTACCTGCACAGCTGAAAAATTAAATTTAAAAATTAAATGTCTGTAATAATCTTTATCTCCACTCTTGAATTTTTTTATGGAGCAGTCTTGCTTCTGAAGCCTGGATCATATATATGCATGTATGTTTTCCTGCTTTTTTAATTTTGTTTTGGACAAGTACGTTGAAATGCAGTACCATTTCAGCAAAGGCCCTAACAACGCATGTCAATGATTAAAAAAAACAGAAATTAACTGAACAGATGGGAACAAGCTTAAAAAAAAGAATTGCAGACCACTGTATATGCATTAATATGATTTACAACTGTGAGCTATGAAATGCACAGGTGTGAATTGGCTCCCAGAGGTTGCTTGATTTTTTTTTATTGTTTGCTTGTAATTTCTCTCTGCCAGAACAAAACGTAAGGATGTAAGGCTCCCATTTGTATTTATTTTGGTCACAAAAGAAAAAACTAATAAGCACCATTCTATATCTCTATGGCGTTGGATTCTAGGTCCGGAGTCATTCCTGCTATGACAGCTGGCTGGAAGAGTTATATATTTAATTCTGTTTTTAGTACAAATATTTGTATCATTTTATGCATCCTAATGACATTTATTTTTGTATCTTTATGAGTAACTAAAGCTGACCACACGTGGTTATTTTTTTTTCTCATCCAGTCAGCAGACTTAATGAAAAAAAAAAATTAATGGATTCCTCCATCCATACAAACAAGGGAGATGGGTGATTCCCCCACCCCCCGGGAACTTATAGTCTGACAATGCCAGCCACTGCTGTCAGAATATACTAATCAGTGGCTGTAGCTGACTACCTGCTGCAGATGTTCGTCCACAAATTTTCTGACATTTCCATTTGACTTCTGGATGAAATTCAGCAAGTCCATGCTGGAGCAGACACATTTCGATCAGTGTATGGCCAACTTAAATTGCTAGCTTGTGTCTTTTATTTTGGCCCTCCTTTATTACTGTTAAATTAGGGAGAGGTAAAGTATATAAAGCTTAATGTCCTGATTGATTTACTGTATAATGTGGAGAGGTAAACCCACAACGGGGTCTGAAAACATCTTTTCTTTAAAGCGTATATCTACTTTTGCAGTCAAATTTGAGAAAGCCCAACTATATGTTTGATATATGTTCCCCTTCACACAGCAAGAATTTGTTCTTGCTGGAGGGTCAAGAATAGGGCATCTAAAAAAAGATAAGATGCTTTTTTTCACATGTGTTTTAGTAGGTGCTATGCTAATTTTGGCTGCAAAAGTGGAAATACACAGTTTTTACCTAAAAGCTGACCCATCATCACACTAAAGTTTAACACTAAACACTAAACTTATTTTTTTCCCTAGGTGGAAATTTTTGGAGTCAACTAAGCTGCAGTGAGAAGCTTCCATTTGTGTGCATATACAAGCCAACTCAGCCTTGGGACTCAAAGTAGCAATAATTATCATTTTCAAGCAATTACAGCTTTTCCTACCAAAAGGCAATTTTATAACCTTATTTCAGGTGGCACCCTCCAGGGGTGTAATGAGATTTAGTTTTTACCTTGCTTCCAGGCCTCCTCCCACGACAGCAGAAAACCTGTGTAGTAATGCAAGATCCGTTTCATTGCTCTGCCTCTTCATCTATGGTATGGCCACCATAGTTAGGGATGGAGCCTAAAATCTGGGGTGGAACTTAACACAGGGATGGGGCTTGAAGCACTGCCCTAATCGAACAATGTTATAAAAGATTCCTAATCCCCCATTTCTTGAACCTTTATTTCTTTTTTTGGAATAAAAACTGAGTTATTTCCCTTGCCTTCATTTACCTACTTGCATCATTGTATCTAGTTTATGATTATGTTTCTATTACATATGTCTTATGTCTCAATTTAGACTGGAATTATATGACAACCTGTTGTAGTACAGCACCTAGCTCTAGTGCCCTAAATGACAATTGTGCTTTTAAACTATACACTTACCCATTCCCCATCCTTAATAAAGTAACCTTCACTAAAACCCTTCATCTCAATTTCTTACCTCTGTACCACATACTGCGTACTGACACCTTAAAAACTTGTATAGGGCAATTCTGGAATGCAGCACCAGTGCCCAGGATGGCCACATATGACTCTAGAATTTTGTACCAGAGGACAAGTAAAAATTCCAATGAGATAGACATACCATCTGTGTAGTCTGTACACAGGGGTCCTCTGGGACTTAGTGGTTAATTTTTGCTTGGTATGAGTTAGATGAGCCATGGGCTTCTCAGGCTGTCATGTATAAATGGACACTGTTCATTTTTATCAAGCTATCAATCTGTGATCTATAGCAAACAAGTCCTCTTACTTGGCCAGTAGTTAGATGGTAGGGGTCCACAAATTGGTGTTGCACATGGACCCCATAGCAACACTGTCCACCCTTGGCTAGTACAGAGTTATGTAAGAAGTTGGGGTGAGGGCTACTAGTATACAGGTTGGTTCAGGAGAAATGATGGTCACATGCTACCCTATTCCGCAATAGGAGACCACCTCCCATGTGACAGTACTCTGATCTCACAGCCAGTCGCTAGGCACATGACAGAGGGAGTGATGTCACGGCTTCCCCTAGTTTCCAACACCACCTAAATGGAAAGGTGGCTTTTATGGAAGGTTAACATGGAACACTGCCAACCGTAATATAGAGACAAGTTTATCTAGTATTTAGTATTATACATTTGGTGTCTCCCCCATCTTAATTTTCTAACAAGATGTTCAGATGAACTCAAATAATTTAACAACTATCCACAGTTTATTCTCCTGAGTTTGGTCTTGTTAAAGTGATCTTAACAAGACTCTGCCACCTTGCCTATTTAGGGCAAAGCGACAGGGTCACTTTAAAGAGCACTTCCTGGTCCACTTATAGTTACCGATACAGTGCTCTTCCTCCCCATCTTCAACCATAATAAGCAAAAAATGACCAGTACTTTTAGGTATGAGTAAGCATGTGAATTACTCCCATGTAGCAGTGCTTGGGCCTAGTGGTCAATTGCTAGGCCTGAACATTGTCATGTGATAAAGGAGGAGACATTTTTGTCATTTATTTATACTTTTGTCAGTATAAGTTCTGACAAAAGAAGACAGTAGGTATTTTGGGGCGGCTGTGAGACGCCCCAAAATACAGAGCAAGGAGCAACAGTGGAGAGCTGTAAAGGTGAGTATAAGTAAATCAGGAGGTGGACTTCAAAGAGATCCTGTTAGTTTGTCCTGAATGAGCAAGGTGACAGAGTTTCTTTGAATGGCTGACTAAAAAGCAGACCTTTGGCAGAGTACAGCATTAACAAATATGTCTACTTAAGACAATTTCCACAGTTTGAAGTCTAGAAATACTTCATTGAATATACATGGAATCAATTGAGTATATTATTAGCTGGGCTGAAAGCTCCACTGTTGCCATCTTCCCACTGGAACATATCCAATTGCCATACATGCAGATTGGCTCTTCTTGTTGTCGGGTGACACATGGCAGTAGATTGGTGCCCCTCTCGACTGCTGTATAGCCATCAGTCTTGTTCCTACATTCCCAAACAGTCTCTGACTACGGTAGGAGCTCTCAGTGTACCCCATACGTATTTCTGCTGACTGCTCACTCAGCGCCCAGCCTATAGGCTTTGGCATGC
Organism: Lithobates clamitans; assembly: GCA_037952925.1. Classification (NCBI taxonomy): domain Eukaryota; kingdom Metazoa; phylum Chordata; class Amphibia; order Anura; family Ranidae; genus Lithobates; species Lithobates clamitans. Next base: position 4,231,228 of record JBBGZY010000168.1, on the reverse strand, counting down.
CAGGTACTCTGGCACACAAGGTGGAAAATGTCTGGATACATCGTCGGATATAATTTTCACTTAGTTCATTACCACCAAATAGCCACTGTGCATTTACTAGAGGTGCTTCATCTTGGTTCAATGGCGAGAACTGCAGGTCACCTATTTTGTAGCTGGAGAAAGCAGAGAGTGAACATTATTTAGGAAAATTCAGTTAAAACAGAAATTAATTGTAAGGAATTGCAATAGCTTGTACCTGCTTCTTTTGGAGTCCACCAAAAAATGGTGAGATTTAAATAGGTGGAAACACTTTACAGAAAAAAGCACTAAATATCCCATTGATCAAAGGGCAAATATTTTAGAGATGAATTCTGGAGAAACGAAAAAAATACTCTTGTAGTGTTCCCGTTACACTGCAAGAATTAAATGCTCATTTTTACCTGGGGTGTGAAATAAAAGGACTTTTACTTACCTAATCTCTTGCTACCATATGCTCCTCCTTCCATGTGACTGGTTCCCCAAGGTCTCTTCTCGAAGGCTTCTGACCTGTGATTGTAGCTCTTACTTCATCAACTACAAAGCAGGGTCAGTAGTCCTCCATTGTACTGTAATGTATTTGAGGAAACTGAAGGCCTGCCAAAACCAGGAGTGTCCAAAAGAAGTGGTGAGTACCGGTTGCAGGTGGAGCAGGGGAATAAGATAAGAAAAAGTCCTTTTTCCTGGTACCATAGGCAAAATTAGCATTTAACCCTTGCAGCGTGGGGGGGAATTCCCCCAGAATTCAGCTTTAAGGCTAACCGCATCCCGACTTTAGGACCTCTCTTTCTTGTCCAGCCACAGGCTCATATGACACTATCTGAGCTTCAAGTAGGAGGCCTGCATAAATTATTTGTGTTAATGAAACCTGCTTTCTCCTTTCAGTAACCTGAACAGGCATTACTATAGTCAGCCTGAAATTTAATTTTAGCTGGTGCTCGAGAGGTGCAAGGTTTGTTTGTTTTGTGTGTTTTTCTATTTTCAATACTTTATTGATTAATTTGACATATTATATGTAATTGAATGTATTACCTTGTATTGCAGAGTGCTTCCACTTCATCTGAACTTATCTTACTGTCTCTCATGTATAACACGTTACTCACAGTCATCATATGGCCTCCATGCTTGGAGAGTAATGTGTGAATCACTTCCTCCAGTGCTGCTTGACAACCTATGACACGGATGTAACAAAAAGTTATTACTGCAATGTATTATTATTTCTTACTAATGAAAAAAATACCAAAAGTTGGAGATCCATGCTCCCCCTCACCTGTTTATTATTAGCTGCCTTCTGAAAAGCCTGTTGTTAGGAAAGCTCAATAGCTCATAGTTACTTTTTCTTTTGCCTGCCTGCTTTGTTTAGAGGCCTAAAGGTAACCAATTACAGAGAGGCAGTCTAAAAGCAACCTGCTGCTACTCTTTTGCAAACCCATAGGGCTCTGTGATACATCATGGGTTTATCCGTAGGTTAGGACATTACGTAAATGGATTAAAAAAGAGAAAAAAAATCACTTTAAAAGCTGATATACTTAAAGTGGTTGTCAAGGCAGAAGGTTTTTTTCTACCTTATTGCATTTCTATGCAGTAAGGTAAAAAACCCTCTGCATGCAGCTTCCCCTCACAGCCCCCCAATACATTATATTCAATACATACCTGAGCCCCATCCTGATCTAGCAATGTGCATGAGAGCCAAGGCTCTCCCAGGTCTCTGCCTCCTCATTGGTTCAGATACAGCAGCAGGAGCCATTGGCTTCATTGCTCTCAATCAGAGCTAGTGATGAGTGAGCAGGGTGTAGGCTCTTATGGGCACACTAAGCACGGCTCAGGAGTGAGCATGCACAAGCGCCCCATAACAAGTGGCTTGCTATGGGGGCACTCAGTGGGGGTTGGGGGGACCTAAGAGGAGGAGAATCAGGCTACTCTATGCAAAACCATTGCACATACAGGTAGCAGGTACGTACAACATGTTTGTTATTTTGAAAAAAACAAAAAAAAAAAAACCAAGGCTTTAATATTACATAGTTACATAGTAGGTGACGTTGAATAAATACACAAGTCCATCAAGTCCAACCTATGTGTGTGATTATATGTCAGTATTACAATGTATATCCCTGTATGTTGCGGTCGTTCAGGTGCTCATCTAATAGTTTTTTTAAACTATCAATGACTACCCCCCCCCCGCTGAAACCACCGCCTGTGGAAGGGAATTCCACATCCTTGCCGCTCTTACAGTAAAGAACCCTCTAAACAGTTTAAGGTTAAACCTCTTTTCTTCTAATTTTAGTGAGTGGCCACACGTCTTATTAGACTCCCTTCTGCAAAAAAGTTTTATCCCTATTGTGGGGTCACCAGTATGGTATTTGTAAACTGAAATCATATCCCCTCTCAAGCATCTCTTCTTCAGAGAGAATAAGTTCAGTGCTCGCAACCTTTCTTCATAACTAATATCCTCCAGACCCTTTATTAGATTTGTTGCCCTTCTTTGTACTCGCTCCATTTCCAGTACATCCTTCCTGAGGACTGGTGCCCAGAACTGGACAGCATACTCCAGGTGAGGCCGAACCAACGTCTTGTAGAGTGGGAAAATTATTGCTTTATCCCTGGAGTTAATCCCCTTTTTAATGCATGCCAATATTCTGCTTGCTTTATTAGCAGCAGCTCGGCATTGCATGCCATTGCTGAGCCTATCATCTACTAGGACCGACCCCCAGGTCCTTTTCCATCCTAGATTCCCCCAGAGGTACACCCCCCTAGTGAGTAGATTGCATTCATATTTTTGCCACTCAAATGCATTATTTTACATTTTTCTACATTAAACCTCATTTGCCATGTAGTTGCCCAGGTTTCCACATCCTGCGGAGAAGGTATTGCCCTGCTCAGCTTAGTATCGTCTGCAAATACAGAGATTGCACTGTTTACCCCATCCTCCAGGTTGTTTATGAACAAATAAAACAGGATTGGTCCCAGCACAGAACCCTGCGGGACCCACTTCCCACCCCTGACCATTCCGAGTATTCCCCATTTATCACCACCCTCTGAACTCGCCCTTGTAGCCAGTTTTCAATCCATGTACTCACCCTATGGTCCATGCCAACTGACCCTATTTTGTACAGTAAACGTTTATGAAAAACTGTGTCAAATGCTTTTGCAAAATTCAGATACACCACGTCTATGGGCCTTCCTTTATCTAGATGGCAGCTCACCTCCTCATAGAAGGTTTGGCAAGAATGATCCTTCATGAATCCATGCTGATTACTGCTAATTATACTGTTTTCATTACTAAAATCTTGTATATAGTCCCTTATCGTCCCCTCCAAGAGCTTGCATACTATTGGTGTTAGGCTAAATGGTCTGTAATTCACAGGGATATATTTTGGCCCTTTTTTAAATATCGGTGCTAGATTGGCTTTTCTCCAATCAGCTGGTACCGTTCCAGTCAGTAGACTGTCAGTAAGAATTTAGAACAATGGTCTGGCAATTACTTGACTGAGTTCCCCAAGTACCCTCGGGTGCAAGCCATCTGGTCCCTGTGATTTATTAATGTTAAGTTTCCCAAGTCTATTTCTAATTCTGTCCTCTGTTAGCCATGAGGGTGCTTCTTGTGATGTGTCATGAGCACAAACATTGCAGTTTTGGTTACTGAAGCCCCCCTATTCCCTCGTGAAGACTGAGGAGAAAAATAAATGTAATACCTTCGCCATCTCCCCATCCTTTGTAACCAGATGTCCTTCCTCATTCTTTATGGGGCCAATATGGTCCGTCCTCCCATTTTTACTGTTTATATACTTAATAGAATTTCTTGGGATTTTTTTTGCTCTCCTCCGCTATATGTTTTCTTGTTCTATCCTAGCTGCCCTAATTGCATCCTTACATATCTTGTTACATTCTTTGTAAAGTCTGAATGCTGATGATGATCCCTCAGCCTTGTATTTTTTAAAGGCCCTCTCCTTTGATTTTATATGCATTATTACATTGGCATTAAGCCATCCAGGATTTTTGTTCGCTCTTTTAAATGTATTTCCCAATGGGATGCACTGGCAAATGCCATTATTTAATATGTTCTTAAAGCAAACCCATCTCTCCTCCATGTTCTTTGTTTCTAAGATTTTATCCCAATTTCTATCTTCTAGCAAGGGAAGTTTAGGGAAGTTGGCTCTTTTGAAATTCAGTGTCTTTGTGTTCCCCTTGTGTTTCCTATTTGTGTGATTTATACTCAAGCCAATTGAGCTGTGATCACTGTTTCCTAAATTGCCCCGTATTTCCACATGCGTGATCAGGTCTGTATTGTTGGTAATCAGTAGATCTAGTAACGCCTTGTTTCTAGTTGGTGCATCTACCATCTGACCCATGTAATTGTCCTGCAAAACATTTAGGAACTGGTGAGCCTAATGCCCCGTACACACGGTCGGACTTTGTTCGGACATTCCGACAACAAAATCCTAGGATTTTTTCCGACGGATGTTGGCTCAAACTTGTCTCGCATACACACGGTCACACAAAGTTGTCGTAAAATCCGATCGTTCTGAACGCGGTGACGTAAAACACGTATGTCGGGACTATAAACGGGGCAGTGGCCAATAGCTTTCATCTCTTTATTTATTCTGAGCATGCGTGGCACTTTGTCCGTCAGATTTGTGTACACACGATCGGAATTTCCGACAACGGATTTTGTTGTCGGAAAATTTTATCTCCTGCTCTTCAACTTTGTGTGTCGGAAAATCCAATGGAAGATGTCCGATGGAGCCCACACACGGTCGGAATTTCCGACAACACGCTCCGATCGGACATTTTCCATCGGAAAATCTGACCGTGTGTACGGGGCATTAGACTAATACGTGGTTCCCTCTGCCCAGTCTATGTCTGGACAAATAAAATCCCCCATTATGATAAGACTTCCCATCCTTGCTGCTAATCCAAATTGTCATAGAAGGTCCGTCTCCCCCTGCTCCCTCAGGTTAGGGGGCCTATAGCATACTCCCAGTATATATTTTTTCCCCTTAGCTTCAACCCTTTGGAGCTCTACCCATAAGGATTTCACATCCTCCCTAGCTCCCTTATTGATGTCATCTTTCACATTCACTTGTACATTATTCTTGATATATAGGCATACTCCTCCCCTTTTTTACCCTCTTTATCCCTGTGATAAAGGGAATGCCCTTGAATGGTTGCCAGCCAATCATGAGAGCTGTTGAACCAGGTCTCTGAAATTCCCACAAAATCAAAATCCTCCTCGTTCAACAGTATCTCTAGTTCACCCATCTTGTCCGCCAGGCTCCTGGCATTGGTGAACATACCATGTAGTTTAGACCGGTCGCATACTGTCCTCTTATTGGATGTTCTGAGATTGTAAATAGGACTTGTTACTATACTTACCTCAGGTTTATGTGCTTTAGTCAACCTACCACTAATGCCCCTGATACTACCCTCTGGAATATGTTAATTGCTGACTATCTCTACCTCTGGCCTATCTCTAGACCTCTCTGCCCATTGCCTAGTTTAAAAAGCCCTCTAACTTTTTGGCCATTCTCACTCCCAGCAGATCTGCACCCTCCTCATTTAGGTGCAGTCCGTCCCTTCTATAGAACTGGTGACCGACTGAGAAGTCGGCCCAGTTCTCCAGGAACCCAAACCCCTTCTTACTACACCAGTTCCTCTACTTTAAAGGTAAACTTTAAAGGTTAAATAAAAATGACCCCCAAACTGTTATAGTTTCACTTTAGCACTTCTCATCAATGGCTCTGTTTCCAAAGCATGTTAGGCTTTCTAGTAGGCTTTCTAGTAACAATGCACTACCTGCATGTTTGGAGAAAACTTGGCTGTGACTAAGACAAGATGGTCCATCTGGCTTCCAGTAAATCTGTTTTGTTGGAAATAGGGCTGCCATTGCTGATTGCTTTTTCCATGTCAGTTGCCGTGCTGATATTTGCGTTAGTACTATTTTTTACTGATGTTGCAGATAATGACTACTTTTGAATTAACTTGCTTAAAGAAGGTCCCGGAGCAGGGGATCAGCGCAGGGACAGCATGACTTGTGTGGACTGCACAGTCAGGCTGTTTACGCTGGTCGCTTTCTCCTTTAAGGATAAGGGAGGGGCTGGAGCAGAGGAGGAGGCAGAAGGAAATGTAGAGAGGAGAAGGGGGGATGTGACGTCAGTGGAGAGCGTCGGGGAAGAAGATTAGACACGCTCTCACACTGCTCTATTGAAATTCACCATCATGTCTGATGTAACGGCGGCGGCTTTGCTCGAACAGCTCAGAGCGGTGGCCGCAACCCAAGGGGCAGGCTGGCTGCAGGCTCAGGTCGCAGCCATAATACAGGAGGACAGAGCGGCACCGAGCGGGGGGGGCCAGGAGACTCCACGTGGGCGCCGTTCCAGGCCGCCACAGCGCTTCAGCCCTGACTCTTCTCCTGTGAGTCAGAGGCCCAGGGACCAGCACAGAGGCAGACCGAATCAGCCCCCCCCCCCCCAGTGCTCAGCAAGCTCGGGGAGCCAGCATGGGAGAGGTACAGCGTTCACAGCGCAGAGGAAGAAGTGCAGGGATGGGGGAGACCAGCGCAACCCTCGGTTCCCCCCCCTCAGCGCGTCGCAGGCGACAGGAACAACCGGATGGAGAGTCGCTGGGGACAGCAAGCGGTCAGTCGGACCGTCGATCATCGTCAGTCGATCGGGGGGCTGGTCAGGTGGTCCAGGCGGCCAGCAGCCCTACGCCAGCCAGAGGTGGAACCTTGAGAAGCACAGTGTCGGTGGTGAGCAGAGGTGAAAGGAGAATAGCGGAGGCCCAGCACGGTCAGAGGAACAGAAGTCCGTCTACATGGCCAGGACGCGGGTCCGGTGTTGCGGCGCAGCGTGCAGGGAGAGAGCAACAGCGGAGACCCCCGGCAGCCAGAGCGGGAACCTCTGGAGTGCAGGCATCGGTCGTTCGCCAGGAGGAAGTCAGCGACAGGTCAGAGGGTGAACTGTCCGGGTCAGAGAGAGACGAGGACCAGGGACAAGCGTCGGCGGTGGATTCCGGAAGGGCGGCTGATCGGCCCAGTCCTGTGCAGCCGGGTGAGTGCAGATCTAATGTTACCATTTCTTCTTTATTAGAACAATTGTTAGAACAGGGTAGAAAAGGGGCTCCCTCTGGGGGGGCTGGTCCCCGGGGGGGGAGTGGGGGTAGGTCACCGGCTACACATCCTAGGGAGGGCAAGTGAGAGGGCGGGTAGTAAGGGCTTGCAGGATTTGTTGGCCGGTTTGCGGGATTTAGTGCAGCGTTTTGATCCACCCACGGGGGACGGAGCGTCACCGGCTCGGGCGTGGGTCACAACCCCAGACAAGGAGACGGCTGTGGTAAGTACGCCAGTACCGGCGGTCATGGTGGGTGAAAGTGCGGAGACAGCGGCCGCAGGGTCGGCGACCGTTGAGTCGCCTGGGACGTCAAGTGGCGATTCCACCACGAACAGCCAGGGTAAACCTGGAGATAAGAAGGCCGAGTCCGTCAGATTGGCGGATGCGGCGAAAAGTGAAGTGTACGTTTGCTTTGAAGGACCATTGGGTGCACATCTCAAAGCAGAGGTAAAAGAGAAAATTTGGAAGGGGGAATATGTGGAGATATTCACGTTGTTGCCCTTAGAAAAATTCAATCTGGATAGATTGAAGCCAGAAGAACGCAAAAAAGAGGATGAGGAAAAACGCAGGTATCGGCTGATTCCGCGTACCTTTTCCAATTGGTTGCAAGCGTTCGCTATCCTGGCGAGTGTGGTGGGGGAGAAGGCTCCCGAGCACTGCTCGGCCTTGTTTGTGTACTTGGACGCTATTAGCGAGGCTCATCGGACGTACGGCGGAGTGGCGTGGCTGCGGTACGATGAACAGTTTAGACAACGGATGGCCGTCCGACAGTCACTACGCTGGGATCATAAGGACATCAGCCTGTGGATGAAGCTTATGACAGCGGCGAGGGCTCCGAACCAGTTTTTTCAGGCAGGGGTTGGAGGTAGCGCAGCTCCAGGACAGCCGACCGACAAAAGATGGGGCTTCTGCTGGCAGTTCAATGAGGGCACCTGTAAGTTTGGTGCAACCTGCCGGTTCAAGCACACGTGCTCGGGTTGCGGGGGATCCCATGCCCTGTCAAAATGCTTTAGACGGGGAAAAGGTTGTGGAGGAGAGCCTTCGCACAAAAGGGAGGACCCCAGTACGGGTGGAAAGGATGCGTCCTTTTCTCAGTAGATATCCCGACCGGGAGGCAGCACGGTTATTAGACTCGGGTTTTGAGAGCGGTTTTAAAATACCAGCTTCCTTGGAGGCGGCGCCCCCCTTAGCAAAGAATTTACGGTCGGCTCTCATGCACCCAGCGGTGGTTGCCAAAAAATTGGGAAAAGAGGTACATTTGGGGCGCATGGCGGGCCCCTTTACCTCCGCACCCCTGCCGGGATTGGTGGTTTCTCCGTTGGGGGTAGTTCCTAAGAAGGAGCCCAACAAATTCCGGTTGATCCACCACCTGTCCTTTCCGAAGGGTGCGTCGGTCAACGATGCAATTGCGCCGGAAATCTGTGCGGTGACGAACACTTCCTTTGATGCTGCAGTATCATGGGTGCGGCGCTACGGGCGGGGGGCGCTGCTGGCAAAGGCGGATATTGAGTCTGCTTTCAGGCTTTTGCCGGTTCATCCGGATAGTTTTCACTTGCTTGGGTGCACATGGAATGGCGCGTTCTACGTGGATCGCTGCCTTCCAATGGGATGTTCTATCTCATGCGCTTTTTTCGAGAAATTCAGTTCATTTCTCGAATGGGTGGTCAGGGACGTGTCGGGGATCCAATCGATAATCCATTACCTGGACGATTTCCTTTGTGTTGGCCCAGCGGGTTCCAACGTTTGTGCGGTCCTATTAGGGACTTTGCAGCACATAGCAGACCGTTTCGGCGTCCCGTTAGCACCGGAAAAGACAGAGGGCCCTACGTCCACCATTGTTTTTCTGGGTATTGAGATAGACTCCATGGGGATGGAGTGTCGGCTACCGGTGGACAAGTTGGAAAATCTGAAGGCGGAAATACGTGGGACCATTGGCAAGCGTAAGGTGCAATTGCGGCAGCTGCAATCATTATTGGGCAAGCTGAATTTTGCTTGCCGAATAATGCCAATGGGCAGGGTGTTCTGCCGACGGTTGTCGGCAGCGACCGCAGGGGTCACCGCCCCCACTCACTTTGTGACGCTCAACAGGGAGCACAGAGAGGACTTAGGGGTATGGCACGAGTTCTTAGACTCCTTTAACGGGCGGGCCTTGTGGATGTCAGGTCCCATCAGTAATTGGGATCTCGAACTATTTACTGATGCGGCAGGTTCCACGGGCTATGGGGCAATTTTCCAAAGAACTTGGAGCGCCGCCCGTTGGCCCACAACTTGGGTGGAGGCAGGGTTCTTGAAGAACCTGGTCCTGCTGGAATTGTTTCCAATTGTGGTGGCAATGGAAATATGGGGAGAGTCTTTTAGGAACTTGAAGGTGCGGCTGAACTGTGACAATCTAGGCGTGGTTCAGGTGATTAATCGTTTGTCGGCCAAGTCTTTGCCAGTGGTCAGGTTGCTGAGGCATTTAGTGTTGCGCTGTTTGAAAATGAATGTTTTCATCTACGCTGTACACTTACCTGGAGTGGACAACACCGTAGCTGATGCACTGTCTCGTTTTCAGTGGGACAGGTTTCGGGAACTGGCACCAGACGCGGAGCAGCAGGGGGTTACCTGCCCGGACTGGATATGGACCGTTGCCTTGGGAGCGCGGCCAGGTGGATCCAAAACTCCATGAGTAAGGTCACTTGGGACGCTTACTCTAAGGTATGGCAAGAATGGTTGGCATGCTTAAAAAGTTTAAACATCGACCCTGTGAGCCGGGAGATACCTCAGGCGATGCTATACTTTCTCAATTTAGGTTTCGAGCAGGGCATCTCGGCAGCCGCCATCGATAAAAAAATGGCGGGTTTGGCCTTTCTCTTTAAGTTGCAGGGGCTGCGAGACCATACAAAGGATTTTTGGGTTAGGCAGGCTTTGAAGGGTTACAGAAAAGGTCATAAGAGCAGGGATGGGCGACGACCTGTGTCGTTTGAAATGTTACACGGGCTATTTAGCCAGATAGAAGGCATTTGTACTTCTAGTTTTGAAAACGCACTTTTTTGCGCGGCTTTTGCTTTAGCGTTCTTTGGGGCGAACTGGTCAGCCCGTCCAAACGTGCAAATGGGGGACTGCAATGGGATGATTTGGTGTGTACACAGGAATCAGTTAGGATTTACATAAAACGGTCAAAAACAGATCAGGCAGGGAAGGGAGTACAACTGGAGGTGTTCCGGATCGCGGGATCACAGATTTGTCCGGTAGCAGCGGTGAAGAAATTTAGTGATTTGCGCCCGCGTTTCCCGGGCTCCTTTCTGATACATGCGGACAGATCCTCTTTGTCAAAATTCCAGTTTGTTGCCGTGTTCAAAAGGTGTTTATCGGCAGCCGGCTATGACCCCAGTAGATACTCGTCCCATTCCTTTCGTATTGGGGCTGCTACTGAAGCGGCCAGGGCGGGCCTGGGTTCTGAGGCAGTTAAGCGTATTGGCAGGTGGGACTCAGATAGGTTTAAGCTTTACATCCGCCCACATTTATTATAGGCTTGTTGAATAAAGGGGGGTGTTTCTTCTTGAATTTTGGGGGGTCTGGGTAAAGTTTTGGTGATTTATTGTTGTGTTCTGTTAACCTTACTTTACAGGTGATTCGGTGGCCCTGGTTTGGATATTGGGCCACTCATTCGTGTTCTGGGGTGCCAAGCGGGCCGACATTCGGCCGAATGGTAGGCAGCTGGGTATCCCAAGGCAGGAAGCACGGGTAAGGTGGATTGGGTTGTCAGGGATGATGTGGAACAGGGTAAGGTCAGAGGTCCACAAGTTTGCTCGGTGGGACAGGGCCCCGGATGTCTTAGTTTTACATGTGGGGGGCAATGACATGGGGGTCAGGTCTATGAGGGACCTCATACGTGACATAAAATGTGATGTCTTACGTTTACAGGTGGCTTTCCCTGGGATGGTGATAGTATGGTCGGACATGGTGGGTAGAAGTTCATGGCGCTGGGCTTTGTCCGATAAAAAGGTTGACAGGGCCCGTGTGAAGGTAAATAAGGAGGTCAGCAAGTTTGTTATGAGGAATGGGGGAGTGACCATACGGCATAGGGAGTTGGAGGTGGATACCTGGAGGTACCTTAGAAGTGATGGGGTGCATCTTAATGAGGTGGGCACTGATCTTTGGGCGCTTGGTTTGCAGGAGGGGGTACAGCGAGCTTTGAGGGTGTGGAGGTGCTCGCAAGGGTAAGGTTTTACCCCTTGTGAGCGGTGGCAGTGGTTTGGGTCTGTGAGGAGGAGGAGATTGATGGTATGGAGAGTTTACACGGTTGGTACCCATATATAATATGGGCTGTTTAGAGTTTACACGGTTGGTACCCATATATAATATGGGCTGTTTTTATGTACCTTCCGGTTACGAGGGGTTAACCAGGAAGGGGAAAAGTTTGGTCACTGAGGAGGTTGGGTACTGTCTCACAGTCTGGGGTTAGCGACTGGAGGCCTTAAAAAGTTTAAGAGTTCCTATGCAGTGACCTGTGGGTGGATTCCCCTCCTAGACTCCAATAATTCCGTGAAGTTATTTAAAAGTTATTTAAATGTTATTTATAAAAAATGTTATTTATTGGTTTTATATTTTATTAATAAAAGGCCGACAAGGCCATTTACTCCACCACCTTGTCGCGTCATTTGTGGGAGGTATTAGAGGTTAATGGTTAAGGGGTAGCTTCTAGGACTGAAGTTTAGTCCTTCACAGGTCAAGAAGGTCCCGGAGCAGAGAGGAGCAGGGGATCAGCGCAGGGACAGCATGACTTGTGTGGACTGCACAGTCAGGCTGTTTACGCTGGTCGCTTTCTCCTTTAAGGATAAGGGAGGGGCTGGAGCAGAGGAGGAGGCAGAAGGAAATGTAGAGAGGAGAAGGGGGGATGTGACGTCAGTGGAGAGCGTCGGAGAAGAAGATTCCCACCCACCCTCCCTGAGGTTATGGCAATAGGGGACGTTGGTTTTAGTGTGGCAGTGGTTTGGGTCTGTGAGGAGGAGGAGATTGATGGTATGGAGAGTTTACACGGTTGGTACCCATATATAATATGGGCTGTTTAGAGTTTACACGGTTGGTACCCATATATAATATGGGCTGTTTTTATGTACCTTCCGGTTACGAGGGGTTAACCAGGAAGGGGAAAAGTTTGGTCACTGAGGAGGTTGGGTACTGTCTCACAGTCTGGGGTTAGCGACTGGAGGCCTTAAAAAGTTTAAGAGTTCCTATGCAGTGACCTGTGGGTGGATTCCCCTCCTAGACTCCAATAATTCCGTGAAGTTATTTAAAAGTTATTTAAATGTTATTTATAAAAAATGTTATTTATTGGTTTTATATTTTATTAATAAAAGGCCGACAAGGCCATTTACTCCACCACCTTGTCGCGTCATTTGTGGGAGGTATTAGAGGTTAATGGTTAAGGGGTAGCTTCTAGGACTGAAGTTTAGTCCTTCACAGGTCATGCTTGTTCTGAATCAGTGGCTGAGACTGTAGACAGCCTCCATTACCATATAGGGGGGTGGACTGGAGAGAGGTGGCGGTGCCCGAGCGCCCCTTATGGACGGGCCGCTAATGGTTCTGGGGTGGACTGGCCCTTAAGAGACAAAACATAGGAAAATGTGCATGTTTTCCAGAGATTTTTTTCTATTTGGCCAGATATATATTTTAGCAAAACAACACAAGCTGGTTTATGAGCCTCAGCTAGGGCTCATGTACACAGGGCTGTTAAAAACCTTTTCCTAATGCTTGCACCTTAACAGCTGGTAACCGACGGTGGAAAACGTCCTTTTTACAGCTTTTACATATCACTTTTATGCGAGTTTAGCAGCGGTTATGAGCATTTGACGTTAGAAGCGTTTTTTAAAAATAACCTCAGGAGACCCCCCCAAATGCCCACAATGCATGAAAAACATGTAACATATTATATATTTCAGCCATTCTGTAAGAGAAAAGAGGGGAGAAGCAGAGAGAGCAGTGTGCTTGCAGATAGCTGTCTTATTTTTGTGTGTTTTCACTATGGATCCCATCATGAGCACGTGAGGAAATACCCCTGATGTTACTGAGGCTCCAAAGACGTAGACAATTGCGTGAGAGGACCAGAGTTCATCGCTACTGGACTCATCCATTGATGCAGGCAACAGGATGTGGTGAAATTTATGTTTTTTTCAACATTTTTATGTTCAAAAATGATCAGAAATATTTTCCTCTTTAAAACTGCTTATAAACGCAAATGCGCATAAATGCAGTTTACCGCAGTTATACAAGCATTTGCTGTTTGAATTGCCAGTCCAGAACGAGATTCTACTTTCAAAAAAAATGTCTGTAGCCTCAACTGCCTTAAAGTGGTTGTAAACTCTGTACAACCACTTTTACCTACAGGTAAGCCTATATTAAGGGTTACCTGCAGGTGCTGGAAATATCTCCAAAACATGCACAGTTTATGAAATATTTACTATATACGCGTGCGCCGACGTCATCGATGCATGCACACTTTAGAAAGGGTGCGATCATGCTGTTTCTAAAGGGATCATGCTGTTGTTCTGCCGAGAAAGTTCCCCCCGGCGGATAAGGACTCCCCTGTACTGTGCAGGCACAGCGCTTGCGCAGTACGAGCTGCCAAAAATAGCCGAAGCTGAACAGCTGAGAGTCAGCTGTACACGGCGCCTGTAAGAGGGCCCCTTGCGGGCTCGCTTCGCTTGCCACGGTTCGCTTGCCACGCTTCGGGCACGAATTCAAACTCTATGTCCACTTGGATGGTGGGGCTTGAAACACAGGCGCCGTGTAGAGCTGACGATCAGCTGTTCAACTTCCGAGTCTTTTGGTGGCTCCGTAGTTGTTCGTACTGCACAAGCGCAACGCATGCGCAGTACAGGGGGGTCCTTATCCGATGGGGGAACTTTCTCGGCAAGACTCCGTGACTGGTGGCTCCCGTGCACATGTGCGGGAGTGACATCACGCAACTCTGGCCAGTCACAGAGCCGGAGTCCGCAGCCCCCGGAAGGAAGAGGGGTGAAGATGGACGCTTCCAGCCAGCGGGGATGGCGGTGACATTGCAGGCTTCGTTTTCAGGTAAGTGACACATAATGGGCTACTATGCTTATGCATAGTAGCCCATTATGCTTTACCTTTGCAGGGAAATAAAGAGGAAGTAAAACCCTTATGGGTTTACTTCCTCTTTAAACTACTATAAATGCCTGAGTGTACATGTACACATAAGATAACATAGAGAAGAGTTCAGGGGCTGCTGAAGAAACGCCCAACTGCTCCTAAACTTCAGTTTAACCAGTGGCGGAACTACCAGGGTTGCAGCAGTCTCACTTGCGACTGGGACCTGGAGTTCCGCCACTGTGGGGGGGCCCAAAAGCCTGGGATGTGGCTCCAGGCTTGCTGACTGCAGCTATGAGCAGAGAGCGTCTATTACATTATGTCACACTGTTCAGACCCCGCACTGACAGCCCGCTCCCCTCTCCTCACACAGACAGGAGATGGAAAAGATAGAGAGCAGGATCCCCCCCTCCTCCTGTGTGTGCCCGTGGCCACATTTTCACATCTCTTACTGTGAAGAAACCTTTTCGTATTTGGAGATGAAATCTCTTTTGCTCTAGGCATAAAGAGTGCCCCCTTGTCCTCTGTGTTGACCGTGAAGTGAATAACTCAACACCAAGTTCACTATATGGACCCCTTATATATTTGTACATGTTGATCATATCCCTCCCTAATCTCCTCTTCTCAAGGGATAATAGATTCAGTTCCTCTAATCTTTCCTCATAGCTCAACTCCTCCATGCCTCTTTTCAGTTTGGTTGCCCTTCTCTGCACTTTCTCCAGTTCCCCAATATCCTTTTTTGAGAACTGGTGCCCAAAACTGAACTGCATATTCCAGATGAGGTCTTACTAATGATTTGTACAGGGGCAAAATGATGTCGCTCTCTCTGGAGTCCATACCTCTCTTAATACAAGAAAGGACTTGTTTTGGAAACCGCAGCTTGGCACTGCATGCTATTATTGAGCTTATGATCTACCAAAACCCCCAGATCCTTCTCCACTACGAATTCCTCCAGTTGAACTTCCTCTAGTATGTATGATACATGCATAGTCTAAGCCCCATAGTGCATAACTTTACATTTATCAACATTAAACCTCATCTGCCACATAGTCACCCAATTAGACAGTGTATTGAGGTTGGCTTGTAAATTGGAGACATCCTGTAAGAACATTATTCCACTGCATAGCTTGGTGTCATCTGCAAAGACTGAAATGGTGCTTTTAATCCCAGACCCTATTTTATTTATAAGATATTAAAAAGTAAGGGTCCCAACACTGAACCTTGGTGTACACCACTGATAACCTTAGACCACTCAGAGTAAAAATCATTACCAATAGTCTCTGAATTCTGTCTTTTAGCGAGTTTTCTATCCATTTACAAACTGATATGTCCAAGCCTGTATACTTTAACTTACACATAAGCCATGTGTGGGAAACTGTGTGAAACGCTTTTGCAAAATCCAAGTGTACCACATCCACAGCCACCCCTCTGTCCAAGGCTTTACTTACCTCTTCATAAAAAGAAATCAGATTTGTTTGACAACTTCTGTCTTTCATGAACCCATGCTGTCTGTTGCTTAAAATATTTTTTTCCAGCAAGAACTCATCTGTGCAGGGGAACTCTGTGTATTTAGATGTAAAGCAGAACTCTGTGGACTCTGATGTAAGGAGGGACACTTGTGATTAAATATATACAATTATAATTGTTATTTAATCACAAAAGATATGTATAGTGTATACTAAGAAAATTAATTTGCTGTGCACTACTAAAGTCTTTGGGTTTGGCTCGAAGAAAAGGTGTCAATCTACCCAGGACGTCAGTAAGGGGTACTGCTGCAGGACCATAATCAAGGGCCCCCTCGATGGGAGAAAACGACTTCAGGATCATTGGAAAGGGCCCCAAGACCAGAAATCAGGGGGCCCTTCATGGTTCCTTGCACTGGGGCCCTGAAGGTTCTAATTATGCCTCTGAGTTTAACTGCTGTAGTGTACAATACATGAGGCCTTAAACTGCTGTTTTACTACGTATTTTCATATTTACCTCATTGCAAAGAGATAAAAAAAAGTTGCTCCCTGAACAGCTTGTATAGCTCTCACCTTGTATCTGAAACTTCTGACTCCAGTTCACAGTCTGTGGATCTTGCAGCATGTGACTCAGGCTCTGTGGGTCTTTACTGAACACAAAGTAGGTGTTGGTGTAAGGATCTAATGGGTTTTTCATCTCCTAGAGGCAAAGAAAATCCACATAAAAAGGACCTAAAGACATCTTCTCCTCCCTTTTGGGGAATCTCAACCTCTTTTGTGATAAAAAAGACAGTTTCGGTAAAAATATGCACCAGCTTGTGATAAAAACTAGTTCTGTGATTGGATGACTGGACTATAAATTTACATCTCACCTTTGTTTTAAGACAATTTAAAGCTAAACTCCAAAAAGTTTAAAAAAAAACAGCTAAAATATAGGTATTATTTAGGTATAGGTATTTATCAAG
Source organism: Lithobates clamitans (assembly GCA_037952925.1). Lineage (NCBI taxonomy): Eukaryota > Metazoa > Chordata > Amphibia > Anura > Ranidae > Lithobates > Lithobates clamitans. The sequence continues at coordinate 4,214,581 of JBBGZY010000168.1, read as the reverse complement.
AACATTTTTAGGTATATTTTTAATGCAAGGCCAGGCTCAGAGAGCAAGTGGTAATGCATGGTAAGAAGCAGAAGATGTAGCTTGGAGCAACTCGCGACTACCTCCCTAAGGGAATCTACTGACAAGGTCTTCTGCCAATTATGGACCTCTACCTGCAGTGGTAAACCTGGGCAGTCCAAGATTATTTAGTAAGATGCTGTGAATGTTATTTAGGAGACTGTGGTCCTTGTACTATGAGTTTGTGATGCCACGAGAACTTCAGTAAAGTATTTTAACTGTTCTAAGACTGGTCTAAAGTTATTCAAAGGCCTGTAAATCACACAAGGGGTAGAGGAGGAAAGCCATCACAAAGGGTTAGCTCAGCAGGAAAGTTGGAGGAGGAGAATAGTTGTCACAGGTAACCAAGAACTGGCGGGTCGTAAATAGCAGTCAGACAGGCTCTGGTGACAGGTCCTCTGGTAGAGAGGGAGTCTATACTGCCTCCCTCTCTAGTTCCCTCAGCTGTAACTGGGACCGAACCCTCGCTACGGTCCCCATGTATCCAGCAGCATAGTACGGGAGAGAGAAGGAGCTAATTATGTGCATGCTTGAGGTCCGCGCTTGTGCACAGTTCTCTTACAGGGAGTGAAATGGCAGAGTCATGCTGGACTGGTGGAGAGGGCATGGGCTCTGCAGTGTTCCTTGTAATTGCAACATTAAACAGGAGAATGCATGTAGTGACATGGGTCAGAACATTTCACTGTGGAGCTCTGTATGATACATTACTGCACACAATGAATGGCTTATCTCTAAGCCGGGGTACAGCCTTAATGTTAACTTTCACATGAACGCAGCTCTGGTTGCTCTCGGGCATTGATGAGCGTGTACACAAGAGAGTAGGAGTGGAAAAGTACCTCTTCTTTTCCAGTGTGCGTGGGGTGAGTGGGCCCCACCCTCACACATGTTGACATCAGGAAGAGTTGATACCCAGCCAGCAGGGGAAGCTTTAAGCCGGCCATACATGGATCACAATTCTGCTGGTTCAGGAGGGACTGATCAAATTTCGGTCCATGTATGGGCCAACTAACCAATTGACTTCTGTACGACCACCCTGTTTGTCCTTTTCATGTTTTACAGTTTGTCCTTACCTCTTGCTAAAAACTCATTGTTTACAGAGCTCAGAAGCTCAAGCCACAAGTGAATGAGTTTGAAGACTGATTCCCCCCCCACCTTTTCCTCAGTGTGACTCCTTTCAAGGTTTCAGTCAAAGACAGCATGTCCAAAAGCAGATAATTACAGCTTCATCTTCCCTCTGCAGCTAAACCACAGAGCTCTCAGCATTCTTTGGAGTCCATCCAGTTAAACCAATAGAAATAAAATAAATAAATAAATAAATTGAAAACCTCCATATACACAATCAAAAACCGCACAGTGGATCATAAGGTAATAAAAAAAACCTGTGAAGCATGGTCCAACTTGCTCCAGCGTAGAAAAAAATAAATTCCTTCCTAATCCCCCAGAACGCAGTTGTGGATATTCTCTGGATCAACAATCCCTAGTCTTTTTACCTATAAATGATAATGTGCCATTATAATTTGTGCATATAGGAATATATCCAGCTCTTTTTAAACACAGTGGGGTACATTTACTAAAACTGGTGCACTCAGAATCTGGTGCAACTGTGCATGGTAGCCAATCTGCTTCTGACCTCAACTTGTTCAATTAAGCTTTGGCAATAAAACCTGGAAGCTGATTGGTTTCTATTCAGAGTTGCACCAGATTTTGCACTCTCCAGCTTTAGTAAATAACCCCCAATCTGCTAGCCTGGTCAGAACTAGTTCCCCCTCCCCTCTCCTTTTTTTTTTGCAGCCTGACGTGGATCTTGAGTGTCTTCTCTGCACCCGTCACTTTTCTCTCCCACCTTTCACCCATGTCTTGGGCTTTAGAGTGCCCTATTCCCTCTACTGACTCATATGGTAATGTTACCAATGGAGATTCTCCCAGTCTCTATTTTCTGAAGCAAAGAACAAAGAGAAGCACACCGCTCCAGGCAAAATCAGGTGCAGGATGGATCGAAGGTGCAGACCTCTGCTCACCACAGTGGAAGACGAACAAAACAAGCAATTGGTCGCACACTGGAACTCCAAATTATCTCGATGTCATCTCTATTGTCAAAAGGGTCAGACAGATACAGGCAATGGTAGAAGTTTCACAAGCGATGTGAACAAGCAAGCTATCGCTTGTGAAATGTCTACCATTGCCTGTATCTGTCTGACCATTTTGACAATAAAGATGACATTGAGATAATTTGGAGTTCCAGTGTGCGACCAATTCCTGGTTTTGTTCCTCTATTTTTTTTAATATGAACAGTTTGTGCCTTACGGTTTGTGATGTCACTTGCAGCATTACCTGTGCTCCAATCAGTGATCCTATTCATGTTGTTTTTATTGTGTTTTATTTGCCACTCTACCCTTAATGTTGTTCCATTCTTTTCTTTATGTGAATGCCTTCCATACCTTGTATTAACACTTAAAAACTTAATAAAAGTTTTGTGAAACAAAAAGTAAGGTTCCCAACACTGAACCTTGGTGTACACCACTAATATACTCAGACTAATCAGAGTATGAATCAATAATCAGTACTCTTTGAATAAGGTCTTTTAATCAGTTTTCTATCTGTTGCACTACTCCCGAATGAGCTGCTTGGTAATTTTGGGATCTCTCTCCGGCGCCTTAATTCCAAGAACAATCTCAGCCCCTCCGACACAACTAGGAATAAACAGAAAAGATATTCTCCTGCGCTGGTGCCAAGGGCCTTAGTAAGGGTGGTAGTATTTCTTGATGGTGTATATACAGTGTGGACGGAAAGTTTCAGAACCCCTTAAATTTTTCACTCTTTTTTATGTAGCGCTGGTAGATTTGCAATCTACCGCATGTTAGGTAAATTTAGTAAATTGCGCGTTAGGAAGGCTAAAGTTTGCCTCTGTTCCAGCTTGGCTGACAATGTGTGTGTTTCCGTGCTGACCGGTGGGTGTCGCTGTTACCACTGGTCAGGATTGGAAAGGCAACATGTTGAAGCGAATGGATGCTCCTCTGTCCCGGAGGCACGCTCGGTGGAGGTGGTCCTCCAATTTGCATTCTGGGCGAGGGTATTTATGGGACAGACGCCATATTTTGGGGTTCGTTTACAGCCACCTGCTGGCCCTCCTGGCCGACAGGTATGCGTTAAGGAGCTACCTCGTGGTCCTCCGATCGGGAGGCCCATGATACAGCGGCACAGGGGTGGGTCCAGAGGCTTGTCTGGAGCCTGCCACCACGGCCGAGGAATGGTCCTGAGCTGTCGGTCCTGTGTGACGAAGCTGGACAACCGAGGAGATCCCAGGGGAGGACCCATCTTGGAGAGATCACGCAGCGTGCTGGTCTATAGAGGGGCCTGGTGACTCGGTTGGAGGACGTATCCAAAAGTAACTATACAGCATAGTGTTGCCGGCTCGGCTTAAATGTTCAAGCACTGTGACTGACTTTCACTACAGAGAAATCTATACATCCTGTGGCAGAGGATCGTACGGATTTTGTTCCCAACTAAGTCTGTGGCAGAGACTTTGATTCATGCTGCGTGCTGGCTGCTAGACCGGTGAGAGAGGCCTATCCAGACGAGCAAGGAGTGTGTCCCACGAGGGGAGCGCATTTCAATAGTATTTGAATTCTACCAGGACATTTTGTCAAGAGAACCCTACCAGAGAATATTTGAGTTTCTTCTGCAAGTTTCCTTTCTACCTCTTTCCTGCTACTTCCTAAGTCGTTTGTTTTAATAAAGCATTGAAAACGTACTCCAGTGTTGGTGCGTGTGTTGTCCAGGAGTAAACTCAACGGAACCCTAGACCCGGTGCCGGTGAAACAGAGGGAAGCAGAGTGAAGGTAACAGACCCGCTTAAACCAGCAGCTCCACCGTGAGTTAGTGCTACATTTATATTGCAGCCATTTGCTAAAATCGTTCATTTTTTTCCTCATTAATGTACACACAGCACCTCATATTGACAGAAAAACACAGAATTGTTGACTTTTTTTTTTAATCCAAAATAACGTTTATTGAGCATAAAAAAAAAGGGATAAATACAAACATTCGGAAAGACGGTGCAACAGGCACCACAATATCAAAACATTCCAGATTAACCGTTTGAGCAGGGTTATTGAGTGTATTATGGTACTCTAATGATCAAGGCGTGACAAGACATTGTATAGACATTAGGTTATTGCCGAAGAGCAGAGAGCAACTGCGAACAAGGTTTATGCACTTAAACACCGTACACGAAACTAGGCCTCCGCTTCCGCCCATCTGTCCCAAATTTTATGATATTTATCAGGACATCCCCTATGGATAAAAAGCAATTTCTTATAAGGGAGGGTAATGTTGACGGCCCTGATCCATTGTTGTAATGTAGGGGGCGGTCCCCTCATCCATGTCCTAGAAATTTGCATTCTAGCGAGGAATAAGGTTTCTTGCAAGAGGGTGTTCAAATACTTTTCATTATCGGGGAGTGAAAGGAGTCCCAGCAGACATTGGCGGGGGCAGAGAGACACTGGAGAGCCCATGCGGTCGTGGAGGAATCTGATCACCTGAGTCCAGAACCCCATAGATGGAAAAATGATGCATTTGGATAGTTGCAGCTGGGGCAGTTGGGATTGTGTCCCAGTCTGTATTTAGAGATACGGTAGGGCGTTAGGTATGATCTGTGGAGGATGTAGAGGTTGGTGAGGAAGTCAGATAGTTTGGGGGACACTGTTTTACAGTTGGATAGTGCCTCTTTCCAGTCCTTGTCAGATAGGGCACCCAGATCAGATTCCCAGCGAGACTTCAGCTGAAGCGCTGTGGACTCCGCCATGGGGGACATTAGATAGGTATATATAAGGGATATCAGTTTTCGAGAGTCTTCACCCAAAATAATGTCCACGAGAAGCGGGATCTCGAGAGCCCCTAAATTGCGTGCAAAGTGCGTGCCTGAGTTGGTAGTACCGAAGCAACATGTGGTCGGGTAGGGTAAAGCTGTCCCTTAGGGCCTGGAAAGATTTTACCAATCCACCCGACACTACCTGTGACAGGTATATAATTCCCTTGTCCACCCACAGTCTTTGGTCAGGAACAGAGTATAGTTCGGGCATATGTGAGTTGTGCCAGAGAGGTGTGTGAGAGTGTGGGGAAGGGGCCTGTCCAATGCGCACAGCATGTTGCCAGATTCTACAGTGGTGAGACAGCATTCGTTTCGAAGCGTCATTTCGGGTTTAGTTGTGTGGGCCGCAAAATAATATTTGGAAGGAATGAAATAGTGAGTCTAGGGTTTGAGGACAGACTAGTGTGGAGTATCTCTCTCGGTCGGAGCAGTTGAAGTGGAAGAAGTGAGATAATTGGGATGCTAGGTAGTATAAAAAGAGATCGGGGAGTGCCGCTCCTCCCAGTTCAGTCGGGCATTTAAGGATTTTCCAGGAGAGCTTGTGACGGGAGGGTCCCCAAATAAACGTGTTAATGATGGATTCCATGGATTTAAATATGCGCGGGGGAAGGTACAATGGAGCCTGCCAAAAATATATAAAAGTTTAGGGAGAAGTATCATTTTTACAAGATTTATACGGCCCATGATACCTAGAGGGAGACGGGACCATGTTTGCGTTTTAGCCCTAAGAACCTGGAATAGGGGTTCGACATTGAGGGGGATATAATCTTCAAGGGATCTGGAGACATGCACACCTAGGTATTTAATACTGTTAGTTCTGACCAATGGGAGTGCATCCTGATCAGCACTCGGGACGCCTAGGTCCACTGGGAGTATATGGGACTTGGTCCAGTTAATTTGAAGCCCGGAAAACGTTCCGAAGGCTGTAATAATCTGTAGGACTATTTGTAGGGAGGGACCGGCGTCAGCAAGATATAGGAGCATGTCATCAGCGTACAGACTGATGACCTCTGTCAGCTGACCACAGCGAAGACCCCTGACACCGGGGTGTTGTCTAAGAGTTATGGCTAAGGGTTCAACTGCTAGGGCGTATAGCAAAGGTGATATGGGGCAGCCTTGGCGCGTACCGCGTGAGAGCTGAAATGGACAGGAAATTCTACCATTGACTTGTATGCGAGCTGTGGGGGCCTGATATAGGAGCTGAAGCCATTTTATAAATTTTGGACCAAACCCAAAACTGTGGAGACACTCCCAGAGGTAGCCCCATTCCACAGAATTGAATGCCTTAGCGGCGTCCAGACTGACTACTACTCTAGAACCAGTTTCCGTGTGTTGAGCTTGGAGATTCATATGTAGCCGTCTGAGGTTAAAGACCGTATTTTTATTGGGCATGAAACCGGTTTGGTCGGGGTGTATTAGGCTAAGGATAACTTTGTTTAACCGAAGGGTAAGATTTTGGCAAGAATTTTAACGTCTAGTTGGAGTAAGGATATAGGTCTGTATGATTCGGGGAGATGTAGGTCTTTTCCTGGCTTAGGTATGAGGACGATAAGGGCTTCGCCCATGGAGACTGGGAGAGTGTTTGAGTCAAATATATGCGTGTATAATTTACATAGTTTGGGGATTAGAGTTTCACTGAATTGACTGTAGAATTTGAGGGGGAGACCATCTGAACCGGGGGTCTTGGACGCAGGGAGATGCGCCAAGGCCTCCGCTATACATTCGGTGGTGATGGGTGCTTTAAGTTGGTCAACCTGTGTTGGGGATAGTTTTGTAAACACTATATCTTGGAGAAATACCGTAAGGTCATTCTGGGAATATTGCGCGGTGGATGAGTATAGGCCCGAATAGAAGGCCCTGAACTCCTCGACCACCTGGTCTGGATCTGTCATCATGGACCCCGACGCTGAGTGAAGGGTGACCACCACAGGGGGCTTGTGGTCCAGATGTGCCATAAATGCAAGGAGCTTACCAGCCCGTTCACCAAGTTCGTATGTGCACTGCTTGCTAAAGAAGATGCCCTGTTTGGCCTTTTGAAGATGTAATTGGTCTGTAAGTTTAACCTGTCTGCGTAAAAGGGAAGCATTTGTAGCTGTTGAATCTGCCTGAAATGCCTGTTCTAAGGCATCTAGGCGTTCCTCCGCTTCTCTAAGTAGGAATTTGGAAGTATCCTTATGTCTGTTAATACGCGTGGATAAGAGCATGTGGGCGTGTAGTTTAAAGGCCTCCCAGACAGATCTGACCAAGGTTACAAAAAAAATTTCTGCTGCACTTAAGTTTCCTAAGAGCACAGTGGCCTCCATAATCCTTAAATGGAAGACGTTTTGGACAACCAGAACCCTTCCTAGAGCTGGCCGTCTGGTCAAACTGAGCTATCAGGGGAGATGAGCCTTGGTGAGAGAGGTAAAGAAGAAACCAAAGATCACTGTACTGAGCTCCAGAGATGCAGTCGGGAGATGGGAGAAAGTTGTAGAAAGTCAACTATCACTGCAGCCCTCCACCAGTCGGGGCTTTATGGCAGAGTGGCCCAACGGAAGCCTCTTCTCAATGCAAGACACATAAAAGCCCGCATGGAGTTTGCTAAAAAAACACCTGAAGGACTCCAAGATGGTGAGAAATAAGATTCTTTAGTCTGATGAGACCAAGATAGAACTTTTTGGCCTTAATTCTAAGCGGTATGTGTGGAGAAAACCAGGCACTGCTCATCACCTGTCCAATACAGTCCCAACAGTGAAGCCTGGTGATGGCAGCATCATGCTGTGGAGGTGTTTTTCAGCTGCAGGGACAGGACAACTGGTTGCAATCTAGGGAAAGATGAATGCAGCCAAGTAAGGGATATCCTGGATGAAAACCTTCTCCAGAGTAGTGCTCAGGACCTCAGACTGGGCTGAAGGTTTACCTTCCAACAAGACAATGACCCTAAGCACACAGCTAAAATTGAGCATCTCTGGAGAGACCTAAAAATGGCTGTCCACCAATGTTTACCATCCAACCTGACTGAACTGGAGAGGATCTGCAAGGAGGAATGGCACAGGATCCCCTAATCCAGGTGTGAAAAACTTGTTGCATCTTTCCCAAAAAGACCCATGGCTGTTTTAGGGTGCTTCTACTAAATACTGAGCAAAGGGTCTGAATACTTAGGACCATGTGATATTTCAGTTTTTCTTTTTTAATAAATCTGCAAAAATGTCAACAATTCTGTTTTTTTCTGTCAATATGGGGTGCTGTGTGTACATTAATGAGGAAAAAAATGAACTTAAATGATTTTAGCAAATAGCTGCAATATAACAAAGAGTGAAAAATTTAAGGGGGTCTGAATACTTTCCGTCCCCACTGTATAAAATGATCTTGCATGGCCGCTCATCTCTACCTCACGGAGCACCCACACTGTGGGCACTGGTGCTGCGGAGTATAGCACGGCTGCAGTTCAGTAGGAGACACTGTACAGCCACAGAATAGGTGAATCGTCCGGAATAGCCCAGCAATGATGTGGACATCCAGTCACAGATCTTAAGCTGCAATACCGGAATCAACCACCGGGTCTCCAAGACCGGCAGCAATAAACAGACGACCCTATATGTATACACCCTTCTTACAGTGCTGAGAGCGCTGTGATGCAGAAGGATAATCCCTACAGTGAAGGAAAATCCGCCCGCAAAGCTTTACCACCTATGTACTGTTACACTACTCACCCAGTGAGCCACAGATCAAATTTGGCTCTCTAAGGCTCTGATGAAGAGGAAAACCCTTGAAACGCGTTAACCTATTATTCGAGTATCCCTTGTGCGGATATCACCTCATATCTATCTACCAAGTGTTTAACATTACTTTTTATTCACATGCACGAATACGTAGTATTGCACTGTATATACCTATTTTGTTTGTAATAAACTCCTTTTTTAAACGATTCATGCATTAGGCCACGCACCTTCCTTTTCCTTCTTTACCTCTGTCACACCAGGTTGAAGGAAAGTCACTGCAAGCACATTATAAGGACACAAGTATAGATACCTTTACCTTTTCTGTGAAAAATAGACACAAGACTGTTTATTGGTAAATTAACTTATTATATTGGTAGGGGTTAGAATAAAGGGTAGTTTGAGCATAAATGAGCACACTGAGGTACACAATGAGGTACATTCAGACACAGTCTGCTGGACAATGTAAAAGGTATGCTGAAATAACTTAGAATAGGGTCCTGTACCACTGGAATCAACACATGAAGCAGGAAATTCAGCAATAAACAGTGCATATAAATGTTAACTGCAATGTGAATAATAATACTACAACTGGGTTAGAGTGCACTCTAAAAAATGTTTAAGTTTGATACAATGTCTCTTGAAAGGTACCACTCTATGCTACAACTGTAAGGGCCAGTCTTTAGTCTTGCTAATGTTGGAGTCCAATGGTACTGTTGACGTGCATGAGAACAGTCAATTCCCTTTGGTTAGGTGTTTGCTCACTCTGGGTTGCCTAAGGCAACTGCAGTGCTCAGCACAGTGTGGTGGTGATGATTCCATCCCTCAGCACACTGGTCACATCTCTGCACTCTCCGGTCCTTAGCACAGCAGAGGACTTTCCTGTGGCACAGTCTCTCTCGCTCTCTCTTTTCTCTGGAATGGTCCCGTCAGCTTCGTCCTCTATGTCTCTCAGGTGCATTGTACTGCCTCTCACTAGACAATGTACTGCCTCTCACTAGACAATTTGCCTGGGAACCATCCTTCTTTCTCCCAGCATTGGCTCCAATTACTTTATATTGTACTGCTCCAAAGGGGACAACAGGTCCCATGATCCTCCTCCTGCCTCCCCTGATTGGTCCACTGCCGCTGCTTGCCAGTAGGGCTGGAGAGCAGGGGAATGTTCACATAGAGCCACTTGAACACAGGGAAGTTAAAGCAGAGAGTCCCTCAGCACAGCCACTTCCAGCCCACATTTCCTGCTCTGTCACTGCACATGGCAGTAAGTGAGGGGAGAGAGGAACCCAGCACGCTTTTCCAGCCGATGTCTTGCCAACAGCAGCGGGCAGAGAGTGAGTGGGGAGAGAGTGGGCCTGCACTCAGCTACATATCCATTTACAAACTGGATTTTCTAAGCACGAAGGCTTTAATTTCCCATTAGTTGTGTGTGGTGAACTGTGTCAAACGCATTTGCAAAATACAAGTATATTATATCCACAGCTACTCCTTTGTCTACATTTTTCTTACTTCCTAAAAATAAATCATATTTGTTTGACAACTTTGGTCTTTGGTGAATCCATGCTATTACTTAAAATATAGTTTTCTAGTAAAAACTTCTCTATGTTGTCTATTAAAAAATTATGAATCTTAAAAATGCAGGTGTGAAAGGTCAGTTTAAAAATGTTTAAGCTGGGGGCATGGCCGGGATGTGAGCCGGAGAGGACGTGTGTCTGCCCAGCTCCGTGAAAATCCTGTAATTTCGCCCAGTAAAACTGCCTGTTTTTCGCTGGAAAGACACCTGCATCATCCCCACACACCCTGGATCCCTCGGCGGTTGTAATTATGTCCGCAAAAGGTCACAGAAAAGCACAGAACGCTGTAAAGGTACAGAGGATGGGTAAGGGGCGGGCTCTCCCGGTGCCATCTTAGGCTCTGTCTCCGGAGCACAGTGCGGAGGGAGGAAGGAGCAGAGAACAGCTAGCTCTCCTGTGGCAATGGCGGCCCCGCTAGAGGAGATTGAAGTGCCCCTGTCCCCTGCACTAGTGGAGGCAACACCTAAGGCAACACCTAAGGCGATTACAAAGTCCATCCTGGCGGCTATAGAAGGTTTCAAATCCATGCTGATGGTCAAGGTTGAACATTTGGCATCTGAATGCACCCTCATTCATCATGACTTAGACAAAATCAGAGGGAGACTTAATGAGGCTGAGGGTCGCATAAGCACGGTGGAAGACCAGCAGGGATCCCACTCATCTCAGATCACTGAATTGCATTCCCTGGTGAACACATTGGTCCACAAAGTGGACGACGCCGAGAACAGACAAAGACGCAATAATATTCACATGGTGGCCAGAAGGCGAGGAAGGTTCCCGCCTGGCAATTTTTGCTGAATCCCTGTTTAAAAATCTGCTAAACCTGCCAGATATGCCTCCCACATATGTGGTAGAGAGAGGCCACAGCGTACCTATGGTCCGTCTTCCGGAAGGGGCCCCACCGAGGCCATTTTTGGTCCGGTTCCTCAATTACTGCAATAGGGACATGATTCTGTCCAAAGCACGGAAACATCCTGAATTGCCTTATGAGAAAACTAAAGTGATGCTTTTCCCTGATTTCTCAGCGGAGGTACAGAAGCGACAGAGATCGTTCAATGATGTGAGACGCCGGCTGAGTGAAAAGGACATCAAGTACAGTATGTTATTATACCCGAGTAGATTGAGAATCCCATACAAAGGCACCGTGCGATTCTTCGACACGCCGATGGAAGCCAGCGACTGGATTGATAGTTTGTGAGTAAAGTGCCGCAATCCGGAGGCTGAAGTTGTTTGCTTTCTTATTAGTGGTTAACACTGTTCTGGATTTTCCTGTTTAGGGTTGGGAGGAGGAGATGGGTAGTTTTGCCTTACCCTTTCTTCATGCATGAACATCTGCTGGCTTCCCCAAACTTCTGTGTAAGCCATCTATACCCCCTCCTAGGGGAACATCACAAACCTGAGAGAAGGGAAGGGGCACGAACTAACAATTTATCCATTTGTATAACTGACGGGGTATACTTTGTGGAGCAACGGAGTACTACAGGCACGGACACTATGTCTTCAGACTGATGGACTCCAGAACAGTTTTTTTGTACTTCTTTTTGCACTTTTTTCTTTTTTTTTCTTTCTACTGTTTTATTCTGAACTCTTCAATGGTCACGCTATCCAGGACTTTTTTTGGTCAAGTTTTGGGGAAAAAGCTGCGTGTACTTTTTGTTGTGATTTGCTACACAGCAGTAGGGAGTTGGGTCTTTTTTCTACTTAGCAGGTGCAGTTTTTCACTTTAGACTCTCTGATCTACCAATGATATGGTGCACACAAGATTTGCATGGTCTACCTAGTTACCTATTTATGATGCGGGTACACTACATAATGTGTGTTAAACTAAAAGGTGATCATGACAGGAGCAACTGTTAATGTGGTGTCTTGGAACATCCGAGGCTTAAATGACAAATTTCGTAGAGCCTTGATGTTCCAATATTTAAAGAAGATCACACCACACGTGGTGTTTTTACAGGAGACACATCTGGATGGGAGCAGGATACTGGCATTGCGTAGATCCTGGATACAGCAGGGGATACATGCGACATACTCCACCTATGCTAGGGGAGTGTCAATCCCAATTAGCAAGGTAGTACCCTTTACCATACACCATGTCATCTCAGACCCTGGTGGCCAGTTTTTAGTAGTTAAAGCCGATATTAGCACGTGCAAGATGGTTTTGGTAAATGTCTATATACCGCCTCCCTTCCAGGTTCAGGTCCTGTATGATCTCCTTAGTAAATTGGCCCCTTACATGCATCTTCCTCTCATAGTGGCAGGGGATTTCAATGCCATATTGTCTGCCACCTTGGACTCGTCTAATGCATCCAGGGTGGCATCTGCCAACCTTTCTGCCAGGGTGGCTACGGCCTCCCTGACAGAACTCTGGCGATGGAAGAATCCCACTGCCAAAAGCTTTTCGCACCTTTCAAAAATGCATAGGTCCTCCTCGAGGATAGACATGGCTTTTGCCAATGCGCAAATGTTACAGTTAGTGGGAGGCATCTTGGACCACACACCACTTTCAATACATATTGGTATCCCCTCGGCTCTCCTGGGTGGGGCGTGGAGATTGAACCCAGGCTGGTTGGAGGTAGAAGAGGTGTCTTCCCAGGTGATGCCACATTTTGCTGGCTACTGGAGGGACAACCTTGGCTCGGCTGACCCCACTACAGTCTGGGACGCATTCAAGGCGTATATGCGCGGACATTACATTTCAGCCATTAAGCAGACACGTAGAGTTTACAATAGGAAGGAGCAAGAATTGCAAGACAAGGAAAGGACTTGTGAATTGGCTCATGCCAATGCTCAATCCGATACAACAAATGAAGATTTATTGGAGGTATGCTGCATTTTGGCACTGCACTTCACTGAACTTACGCATACTTCCAGAGCAAAAAGCGTAGAATCCAATTTCGAGCAGGGAGACAAAAACAGAAAACTATTAGCTATGCTAGTGGCAGAGCAGAGAATACACACCAATATACCATGTATTAAGAATGCCCAGGGAGATATTCTCAAAAACCCAACAGATGTCATGTACAGGTTTGTGGAGTACTACGAGGACTTGTGTGCTCCTATTCCAGCCTATGATAATCAAAATTTAGAGGCACTGTTGTCGTCTTTGAATGTCTCGGTGTTGTCGGAGCCAGATAGGGACATATTGGAGGCTGAGATAACAGATAAAGAAATAGAGGCAGCTATCAGGGCCTTCCCCCCTCATAAATCACCTGGCCCAGACGGCTTCTGTATAGAATGGTATAGATTACATCTGGAGGACTTGATTCCCAGACTAAAAACCCTGTATTGCCACTGTCTGAAACATAAGTGTCTCCCGGACTCTTTGTTAGAAGCCCAGGTGATTCTCTTGACGAAACTGGGGAAGGATCCATTGGCCTGCTCCTCATATAGGCCCATAGCACTCTTAAATCAGGACCTCAAAATTCTAACAAAGATACTAGCCACTAGACTCTCACAAGTTATTACTACCTTAGTGGACATAGACCAGACGGGGTTCATACCCCAAAAATCTACAGACACCAACCTACGTAGACTGTTTGCGCATTTGCAAATCGACCACGACAACTCAGGGACTAGAGTGGTAGTGTCTCTGGTTATGGCGAAAGCCTTTGATTCTGTAGATTGGAATTATATGCTGACAGTGCTATGCCATATGGGGTTTGGGGACGTGTTTATGACCTGGGTCTCGCTACTATACAGTAAGCCTCAAGCGGCCATAAAGTTGGGCTCCTCAGTTTCCCCTCAGTTCCCTGTGTGTAGAGGCACACGACAGGGGTGCCCGTTGTCGCCATCCCTGTTTGCATTAGCGATAGAGCCTCTGGCCATAGATCTGAGGAAATCTACTGAAGTAAGAGCACTAGAGGTGGGAGGTATACAGGAATGCATTGCACTCTATGCAGACGACATGCTCCTCTTTTTACAAGATGCAGGGCCGTCATTAGAGGCAGTGGTCGAGATATTGGATAACTTTGCCACTTTTTCAGGTCTACAGGTGAACTAGGAGAAGTCCAGGGTGATGGCTATTGACCCTGACGCTAAGGCTCTGGCGACCAAAAGGGTTCCCATTTCCTGGATGTCGGAGTTCAAGTATCTGGGCATTCGCATTTCATCCAGAGTGGGAGACTTTATGCCTCTCAATCTACTCCCCTTGCTGGCCAAGGTCAAACTGCAGCTAGATACATGGAAACATCTGCCATTGTCCTTGATCGGAAGGGTTAATCTACTTAAAATGAAGATTCTCCCAGTCTTCTTGTACTTCTTGCGGAACTCACCAATATGGATTCCCTGTTCCTTTTTTAGACGGGTAAATAGCTTATTTAGCTCCTTTTTATGGTCCACGGCACATCGTAGAGTTAGCCTCCGAACCCTGCAGGAACCCTGGGGTCAGGGTGGACTGGCGCTACCAGACTTGTTTAAATATTTTACAGCAGGACAAATGGTAATTGCTAGACGCTGGCTGACAAGAGATGATAGGGATGCAGCAACAGTATTGGAGGTGGCCCTCATGGGATCATATGAAAGTTTATTTTACCTTGTACATAGGGGACCTCAGGCCTCCACTTCTTTGACTGGCTTGATACGGGTAACTATACACGCCTGGGACGGGGCACAGAAATTAATGAAATCTGCAGATGGGGGGTGGTCACAGGACACGCCTCTTTGGTTTAAACCTAGGTTACCCCATTTTGGTGCAATCCCTGACCCAATAATATGGGCCAGGGTTGGCATCAAACAACTGAAACACATAGTGGGTGGGAAAAATTTGCTTACCTTTGATCAACTCAAAGACAGATACAATCTGCCCAATTGGTATCTATTTAGATATTTCCAGCTACGACACGCATTCCTGACTCAGTTCAATTCAGACACACTGGAGCTGGGAGCATCTCCATTAGAGAATATGCTGTGTAAGGAAGACTTACAAAAACTGCTATCGACAGTTTATAAGGAATTATTTGTAGAGGCCGAAAATGCTTACCAAATGCAGAGATACATGGCGTGCACTGGTGACAGATTTTGGAGGGGAGGACTGGAACGATATGTGGGATCACTCATTCCGGACTTTGGTGTCGGCCAGAGATAGGCTTATTCAATATAAAATATTACATAGGGTTTATTATACCCCAGCAAGGATAGCCGGTATCTATGGTACCGGTGCAACAGAGTGCTGGCACTGCACGACTAGCCCTGCGGACTTTGACCATATATTCTGGCAGTGCCAGCTGATACGGGAGTTCTGGACGGGGGTATCATGCACTATACAGAAGCTACTCTCGGAGCCGATTCCTGTAACAGTCTCAGTCTGTCTATTAGGCCTGGTGGAGGACTTGGCGTCGAGGAGGGCACAGAGAACCATGATTTCCCTTTCCCTCTTCTAAGCACGTAAGGCTCTATGCAGACGACATACTCCTCTTTTACTCTTATTATGTTGGAAAAAACCTGAACCGCCCACAGTGTCCTTCTGGAAGGATATAATCAATAAAGCACTGCCATTCTACAAAGCAACATACCTAAGCAGGGGCTGTCTGCAAAAAATCCAGAAAGTGTGGCAGTGCTGGCGTGATGCCAAAGATACTTTGAGTTGACCTGCTACGGTAAGGGAATGCTTTAAAAACAGCTATCTCTGATGTGGGTAAAATGACCTTGTAAACATGGTTAAATACTTCTCTGACTGATGATTTGGTGCACTACTGACTCCTGAGTCTAAAGAATCTTGTTTTGTTAAGCTTTTGATCCTGTGATTGTTGAAAGGGTGCACAAGGGATAGGGAGGGAAGGGGGGAGGGAGAGGGAGGTTAAGGGGGGAATTTCGGTACTTTGTACTGTTTGTGTTGTTGAAAATTGTTCATAAGCAAAAATTAAAAAAAAAAAATGTATAAACTGCCTTTTAACTTCTCTAGTCCTCGGAGGAACTTACCTCCAGGAAGGGGCGGCAAATGACAGAAGTGAAGTCCGGCCACTGGTCCACCAGAACCTGCAGTCTGAATGGGTTTTTATCAATCACATAATGCAATGCTCCATAAACCTGCAGGATGGACACTGTGAGGATTATGTGCTGCACACAGCTTTTATAACACAAATCCCATATATTTCTACTCACCTTTAGTGACTCTGGGAAGCTGTGGCTCAGTAGTTTTCTCAGGGTAGCCAGTTTGGAGGAACAAGTTAGGAAAATCATACCTATGAATGAAGAGCTAAAGGAAAGTTGTAATATAGATTATATGTAGAAACGAGGGAGGGGACCTCTCTTTGTGACCTTTTGTGTGGGCTTCACCTTCTATAAGAGCAATGTGAACAGCAAGCTTGTATGAGTTTTTCAGCAAGCTTTTGCAAAGCTTTCGGCAAGCTTCCAGCAGCTTTCTCTTATGCCGCGTACACACGAGCGGACTTTACGGCAGACTTTGCTCGGCGGACTTTACGCCGGACTTTATGACGGACTTTCCGAATGAACGGACTTGCCTACACACAATCCACCAAAGTCCGTCGAATTTGTACGTGATGACGTACGACCGGACTAAAACAAGGAAGTTCATAGCCAGTAGCCAATAGCTGCCCTAGCGTGGCTTTTTGTCCATCGAACTAGCATACAGACGAGCGGACTTTTCGACCGGACTCGAGTTTGATGGATAGATTTAAAACATGTTTCAAATCTAAGTCCGTCCAACTTTTGAGCAAACAAAGTCCGCTGGAGCCCACACACAATCGAATTGTCCAACGAAATCCCGTCCGCCGGGCAAAGTCCGCTCGTGTGTACGCGGCATAATCCTTTAAAGGAAATGTTAAAGATAGATCATAATGGGAGTGCTGATTGTCACTTTGAACAATCATCTGCTAGCAGACTTTCAACAATATTCAAGCAGTGCTGAAGCCTGCTAGTAGCTTGTTTAAAGTGGCAATTAGCATTAGGATCTGTGTTCGACATTTGCAAACTGGAGCTAAAGGTGCACTAAGGCTGGGTTCACACTTAGTGCGGACACGGCTCACAGCAGGGGACCGGTGCGTCCCTGTTCTCCATTTCAGGGACGAATCAGGCCCAAATTTGTGCTTGAATTCGGACCTGAAATGGAGCCAAGTATGCATAGGACCCCTATGCAATCCGCTCTGTGGCCGTCACAGAGATGTGTGAACTGTCTCCACTAGTGTGAACCCAGCCTTAAAGTTTCAATAAAGCTTGCTGAACGCTTTTGTAAAGGTTTTCCGTTCCCACTGCTCTTATACAAGCTGAAACCCATGTGAAACAGGCTTTTGACTGATTCCCTTTGACTGCTTTTTGATGTGTAAGGCAAAGCAATTAATACTAGATACACCAGGACAATAATAGCATGGTTAGTCCTCTTTAATAAATGCATGCTGCCTATTCCAGTTGCTATACAGATGACTATCAGTTACTAAATATATTTAATCTTCTGATATATACTGATATACTGAGAGCAACAACAACCGTCAGTGCATCTACCATTAAGTAATCTGCTTACCTGCAATCACCTAGTTCAATGCAATTCTTCTGGGCCAGATATCTGCATGTGGCTAACAAATGTGAGCTGTGCCTGCAGCGGGAAGTGGGTTGTGTTCCAAAGTATCCTAAGTTTCCCATTACATTCCTTTTTTGGCCTGATCTGCACGCTCACTCTCCCTCCCCCCTCACCTGGCCTCCTGCATTCACCCTGTACACATTGTACTCATTCTCTATGCAGTATTAACTGATTGTAGTTACTGGTTCATCCTTTCTTCCTTATAGCTGCCAACTTTAGTTAGAACTGAAAAATAAAATGGAACACTTTATTAAATGGAACAATTTTACTAGTCTGAAAAGTTCCTGACATGGCACAATATACTGGATTTACATGACTGTGCCATCTCTAAACAGACATACCAGTCCAAGAGCTAGTGTTGCAGACAAGAACGGGCTTGGACGCATTTGGATCAAAACCACCAGCAGACATCCCAACCTGCAAAAACTAATTTCAGGGAGTTGGCAAACTTATTTCAGGGAGGTGACGCTTTGCCCCGGGGCCGACCCCCCCAAAGTGAAATGCAGCCTTACCATGGCCCATTAAATGCAGCCTATCAGTGTCCATCCATGCCACCTCATCAGTGCCCACCAGTTCAGCCCATCAGTGTCCATCAGTGCAGCCTTACAGTGTCAACCAGTGCAGGGCCGATCCTAGGGTCACAGACGCCTGGGTGCAGAAATATTTTTGGCACCCCCACAAAAGGGGAGTGGTCATCTTACCAACTCCTCCCTTTACAAATGTTTCTATGGCAACGACTCAAACACAGAGATGCTCCCCTTAGAAGTCTTCGTTACCCTGAGATCCTCCCATGATCTCTTAACAATAAAGAAAATACAGAAAGAGAGTAGACTAATGAGACCTGGAGGGGAGTCTCTCTGATGCACGCACAGAGGGCGGTCTGTTAGAAAGATCCCCTAGACATAATACGGTCAAAGACTGCAGACATGATACAAGAGATGGTCAGAGATTGCAGACATGATACAAGAGACGGTCAGAGACTGCAGACATAATATAGGAGAAGGTCAGAGACTGTAGACATGATACAAGAGACAGTCAGAGACTGTAGACATGATAGAGGAGATGGTCAGAGACTGCAGACATAATACAGGAGATGGTCAGAGACTGCAGACATGATACAAGAGACGGTCAGAGACTGCAGACATGATACAAGAGACGGTCAGAGACTGCAGACATAATATAGGAGAAGGTCAGAGACTGTAGACATGATACAAGAGACAGTCAGAGACTGTAGACATGATACAGGAGATGGTCAGAGACTGCAGACATAACACAGGAGATGGTCAGAGAATGCAGACATGATACAAGAGACAGTCAGGGACTGCAATCATAGTACAGGAGATGGTCAGAGACTGCAGACATAATACAGGAGATGGTCAGAGACTGCAGACATAATACTGGAGATGGTCAGAGAGTGCAGGCATAATATAGAAGAAGGTCAGAGACTGTAGACATGATACAAGAGACGGTCAGAGACTGTAGACATGATACAGGAGATGGTCAGAGACTGCAGACATAATACAGGAGATGGTCAGAGACTGTAGACATGATACAGGAGATGGTCAGAGACTGCAGACATGATACAGGAGATGGTCAGAGACTGCAGACATGATACAAGAGTAGGTCAGAGACTGCAGACATAATATAGGAGAAGCTCAGAGACTGTAGACATGATACAAGAGACAGTCAGAGACTGTAGACATGATACAGGAGATGGTCAGAGACTGCAGACATAATACAGGAGATGGTCAGAGAATGCAGACATGATACAAGAGATGGTCAGAGACTGCAATCATAGTACAGGAGATGGTCATAGACTGCAATCATAATACAGGAGATGGTCAGAGACTGCAGACATAACACAGGAGATGGTCAGAGACTGCAGACATAATACAGGAGATGGTCAGAGACTGCAGACATAATATAGGAGATGGTCAGAGACTGCAGACAGATCATATCACTATTATATAATTTGTGTTAGCACATTTCTGTTTTGTTTTTATCCACATGCACCTCTGAGGCATGTTGTTAATTCAGCATGTTACACTCAGATCACTAACTTACTATTAGAGGGTGTCACCACTATTGTATGCTGCCAGGTATACAATTTTATTTGTATATTTATTGTTTTTGCTCATTAGAGGTGTATCACACTCAGGTGATTGATTTGTAGATAGAGGGTATCACCATCACTTCACATTATAGATACACTGATATATATATTTTATACATATATATATTTTTTTTTCTTTATATCCAGGGAACTTGTCAAATTACCAGACATTGTCATAAATGTTGGTACAACCTGGTTACATCTGAAGTGTTTTTGAGCGCCTTCTAATTTACCCTACGTGTCGGCTCTCCATTTTTGGTATATAACCGATATGTAGGATTAAATTAAATTCACTATAATATAGGAGATGGTCAGAGACTGCAGACACGATACAAGAGACGGTCAGAGACTGAAATCATAGTACAGGAGATGGTCAGAGACTGCAGACATAATACAGGAGATGGTCAGAGACTGCAGACATAATACAGGAGATGGTCAGAGACTGCAGACATAATACAGAAGATGGTCAGAGACTGCAGACATAATACAGGAGATAGTCAGAGACTGCAGACATAATACAGGAGCTGGTCAGAGACTGCAGACATGGTACAGGAGATGGTCAGAGACTGCAGACATGGTACAGGAGATGGTCAGAGACTGCGGACATAGTACAGGAGATGGTCAGAGACTGCAGTTCCTATTGACGTTAGTAGATAATGGCCGATCGGCCCTCTCACCTGACCCAGCGATACAGCAATGGTTCCTCTGATCAGGAGTCAGCTCACTCTGAATTGCCCGTGGCGACTCCGCTGGGTAGCACCCAGAGCTGTATTCCTGCAATGACTCAATTCCTTTCTCTGCCAGGGATGGAGTTAGGCTGTGTGGCTTTCCCTCTGGTGGCGCAGGGCAGCGGGGTTCTCTCTCTGATGGTGTTCTCTCAGCACTGCCCTCTCCCTCTGGAGTCCTGGGTGTACTTTCCTGGGTGTAGGCCCCCAGGACAAACCACCCCCCCTCCATTAGTACAGACCCCCACCAGGACAAACCCCCCTCCATTAGTACAGACCCCCCCAAGACAAACCCCCCTCCATTAGTACAGACCCCCCAGGACAAACTCCCTCCATTAGTACAGACCCCCCAGGACAAACCCCTCCATTAGTACAGACCCCCCCAGGATAAACCCCTCTCCATTACTACAGACTCCCCAGGACAAACCCCCTCTATTAGTACAGACCCCCAGGACAAACCCCCCTTCATTAGTACAGACCCCCCCAGGACAACCCCCCTCCATTAGTACAGACCCCCGAGGACAACCCTCCCTCCATTAGTACAGACCCCCCAAGACAACCCCCCTCCATTAGTACAGACCCCCCCAGGACAAAGCCCCCCCCTCCATTAGTACAGACCCCCCCAGGACAAACCCCCTCCATTAGTACAGACCCCCCAGGAAAAAGCCCCTCCATTAGTACAGACCCCCCCAGGACAAAGCCCCCCCTCCATTAGTACAGACCCCCAAGGACAAACCGCCCATCCTCCATTAGTACAGCCCCCCCAGGACAACCCCCCTCCATTAGTACAGACCCCCCCAGGACAAAGCCCCCCCTCCATTAGTACAGACCCCCCAGTACAAACCCCCCTCCATTAGTACAGACCCCCCCAGGACAAACCCCCCTCCATTAGTACAGACCCCCCAGGACAAACCGCCCCCTCTCCATTAGTACAGACCCCCCAGGACAAACCCCCTCCATTAGTACAGACCCCCAGGACAAACCGCCCCCCTCTCCATTAGTACAGACCCCCCAGGACAAACTCCCCCTCCATTAGTACAGACCCCCCAGGGCAGACCCAGCAGGGCAAACCCCCCACTCCATTAGTACAGACCCCCCCAGGACAAACCCCCCTCCATTAGTACAGACCCCCCCTCCATTAGTACAGACCCCCAGGACAAAGCCCCCCTCCATTAGTACAGACCCCCAGGACAAACTCCCTCTATTAGTACAGACCCCCCAGCACAAACCCCCCCTCCATTAGTACAGACCCCCCTCCATTAGTACAGACCCCCCTAGGACAAAGCCCCCCCTCCATTAGTACAGACCCCCAGGACAAACCCCCTCCATTAGTACAGACCCCCCAGGACAAACCGCCCACCCTCCATTAGTACAGACCCCCCCAGGACAACCCCCCTCCATTAATACAGACCCCCCCAGGACAAACCCCCCTCCATTAGTAAAGACCCCCTTAGGACAGACCCACCTCCATTAGTACAGACCCCCCAGAACAAAGCCCCCCTCAATTAGTACAAACCCCCCAGGACAAACCCCCTCCATTAGTACAGACCCCCAGGACAAACCCCCCTCCATTAGTACAGACCCCCCCAGGACAAAACCCCCTCCATTAGTACAGACCCCCCGAGGACAAACCCCCCTCCATTAGTACAGACCCCCCCAGGACAAACCGCCCTCCATTAGTACAGACCCCCCAGGACAAACCACCCCCCCTCCTCTCCATTAGTACAGACCCCCCCAGGAACCCCCCCTCCATTAGTAAATACCCCCCAAGACAAACCCCCCTCCATTAGTCACACCCCCCAGGAACCCCCCTCCATTAGTACAGACCCCCTTAGGACAGACCCCCCTCTATTAGTAGAGACCCCCCTCCATTAGAGTACATAAAAACACCCGGGCGGCAGCTGGAGAGGAGAGGACAGTGTGCAGCCACACTGCCCGGGTGGAGAGCAGATCGAGACAGGCTTGGGCGGGAGGGAAAGACAGAGGAGGAGAACACGTCAGGCACGGAACGCCCCCCCCAGCGATGTTACTGCGCAGCTGGTCTCTCTCCACTCAGAGACCAGCCGCTCCGATCTCCGGCGCTGCTCTCCTTCTCTGACAGGAGGAAGGAGGGGGGACAGGCTACCGCTTGAGCCTCGAAAACTACAGCGGCGGCTATGACCTGCGGAGGGAGCCGCCTCTGGACACAGAGAGGAGGAGGAGGGAGGGGAGCACTCTGGCGCTTCAGCGCCCCCACCTCTCTGGCACCCGGGTGCACTGCACCCTGTGCACCCCTTCTGGGATCGGCCCTGAACCAGTGTCCTTCAGTGCAGCCTATCAGTGTCCATCAGTGCCACCTCATCAGTGCCCACCAGTGCAGCCCATCAGTGCCACCTCATCAGTGCCCACCAGTGCAGCCTATCAGTGTCCTTCAGTGCCACCTCATTAGTGCCCAGCAGTGCAGCCTATCAGTGTCCATCAGTGCAACCTATCAGTGCCTACCAGTGCACCACTGTCTGGGATCGGCCCTGAACCAGTGTCCATCAGTGCCACCTCATCATTGCAGTCTATTAGTGTCAATCAGTGTCCTTCAGTGCCTCCTCATCAGTGCCCACCAGTGCAGCCTATCAGTGCCACCTCATCAGTGCTGACCAATTCAGCCCATCAGTGTCCATCAGTGCCCACCAGTGCAGCCCATTAGTGACCATCAGTGCAGCCTATTAGTGTCCATCAGTGCAGCCCATCAGTGTCCATCAGTAGCACCTCATCAGTGCCTACCAGTGCAGCCCACCAGTGTCCATCAGTGCCCACCAGTGTCCATCAGTGCCACCTCATCAGTGCCTACCAGTGCAGCCCATCAGTGTCCTTCAGTGCCATCTCATCAGTGTCCACCAGCGGTGCACTCCCGGCTCTGTCCCGCCCCCTCTCCAGGCCACAGACAGAAGACATAGCAGCCCGAGCGGCCACTGCTGCCGTACTCCATTCAGCCGCTCTGTCTCCCCTGTGCGGGGAGAGAGGCTGTGGCCTACCACGCGGTGATTCCAACCCGGCCTCGGGGACCTAATTGTGACCTGCTGTTCATCGGACATCCACACGGCACCCACCCAGCAGATGGTTGCCTGCATCCATTAGCCGTGGGTCATCGCTGGTCGCTTCGCTGAAGGACGTCTCTTTCAGGATCGCTGTCTGCAAGGTGTAAGCCAGTCTGGTGGTTGGTGAGAGGGCAATTGCCCATCCTTTGCAACCTTCCTCTGCTACTTTAGCTGAACACTGTGTACAGACACCTTTTCCTTGGGAACACTTTACTGCAATAATTTTGGAACACTGTACATAGACGCCTTTACTTAAAACCACTTCAAGGAGTATCACTAGCCTGTTCAAAGGGGTTGTAAATCCTTGCGTTTTTTCACCTTAATGCATCCTATACATTAAGGTGAAAAAACTTCTGGCACTGAGCAGTCCCCCAGCCCCCCCCCCCCCATTTTACTTACCTGAGCCCGTTCTTTCCCTCGCCTCTCTGGCCGGGGTTCTTGATTTGATAGATTGATAGCAGTGCAGCCATTGGCTCCCGCTGCCGTCAATCAAATCCAATGACGCGGGCACTGGGGGGCTGGGCTGAGTCCGGCATTCTGTGTCTATGGATGCAAAAGCCGGACTCTGGGAGTGTGCCCGCAAGGTAATACCCTGGGAGAGCGCTTCTCCTATGGGGTTTACCTATGCTGGGGAGGAGCTAATAGCGCCGCCGGGTGACCCCAGAAAAGGATGATCGGGCCACTCTGTGCAAAATGAACTGCGCAGTGGAGGTAAGTATGACTTGTTTGGTAATTAAAAAAAAACAAAAATAAGGGTTTACAACCCCTTTAAGCCCTTCGGCTATTACCACACCATTTTGCCTTATTGGATACAATCTAATGAGCTCCAACTCCCGGGGAAGACTATCAGGCCTGCATCTTGGACGCTGCTGTTATTACCATTTAAAGGGCCCTATTCTATCCCCTATTCTGTCTGATCTCTCATTAGGATATAAAGGTTGAATAGGCCAGCCTTGGGTTCCCTTTTAGTGTGTGACTTCCTGTCCTAGATAGCTAACCTTACAGGTTATGCTCCAGGTGGTAATTCATTGTACATATATGTAAATTACGCTTTTGTGCTGTTGAACTGTTTCTAAACTGTCTTTTAGGGAAATTATTCTTCCGAGTCCCCGCTGTTACCCAGTACTCGGTTGACCAATTAACCTCCTCTGTGCATCAATACCACATTATTTACTCCAGTAAAAGCCTAGTTAATATAAACATATTTGACTTGTGTAACGTGTCATTTAAAGGTGTTGTGGAAGATGTCTGAACCCAGAGTGTCAGGTGTATTGGAATGTTCACAAGGTCATGGCGATGCAGAAGAACAGGTAACACATTATTTTATGGAACACATACCAGGGGGAGCTGGGATGCAGAGGTTGGCTGGAATTACCAAAACTTACAGGTGGACAACAACAGAGAGGTTGCAAGCTTCACCCATATCTTTAATATCATTCTTGGGTTGACTTATTCTTATTTCATAGATTGATTCATTTAGACCCACTTCTTCACCTTAATCTTGGTTCCAGCATTTTGGGTAGATTTTGAGGATTTTTACTGAACAGGAAGTAAATATTCATATATAGCGCTACCCCACAGGAGGTAGATCCTCTGGATCCTCAGAATCCCTCTGATGAAGCCACTCCCTGTAGAGTAACATGTAAGGGGCAGGAGCTGGTGAGTTAAGATGTCTTCGACAATTGGGGTGGGAGAGAATGCTGGAGGTACCCATGATCCACACTGAGCAGAATCCATATTTAAGGGGACAGCATTAAACTCATGTTTATAGGGCGTGTCCAAGATGGCGATCTGAGAGGACGCAGGATCCAGAGCTCTGCTGGCTACACAGGACTTATCCTCACTCCTGACAGACTTATCTACTATAAAATTACCTTGACATACTCCGGATGTCCTACAGAACATGGCATGGGGGAAAAAGCTTCAATTTCCGCTAGGTGCGGAGGATACAGCCCTAAGAGCGGCCACACAGGTGGCGGCCTCCCCTAAGCATATAGGCAACATGGTGTCACAAACGGAGTTGGAAGAGCAGACAGCGGAGACACGGCTTGGTTTCCAGGAGGTAATGGCAGGGATTGCAACCTGCCAGGCTTCCCTGACCAACAAAATTGAAGCGGTGCAGCTGGATGTCGGTCTTATCCACCAGGACCTAGACAAACTCCACTCGAGGGTGACGGAGGTGGAGCAGCGCATGGGGCAGACGGAGGACACTGTCACGGAGCATACCGCGTCTATCCGCACTCTCCAGACGAAGGTCCGAGCTCTGGAATATAAGGTCGACGACGCCGAAAATAGGAACAGGAGGAACAACCTCCGGATCGTCGGCATGCCAGAAGGTGTGGAAGGGAAGAACCCTACAGGGTTCATAGAAGAATTGCTGAGAGGCCTATTACCAACCGCGCAATTCTCACCATATTTTACTGTAGAAGGTGCCCGCCGGATCCCCCCTGTCCCGGGACCTCCTGGATCGAACCCCTGCACCCTGATTTTTCGGATGCTCAATTTTAGGGATCGAGACGAGGTCCTCAGGGCAGCTCGCAGGGCAGGTGAGTTAAAATACCAAAATGCCAATCTGATGTTCTTCCCCGATTATTCCCTTGAGACCCAAAAATTACGCAGATCCTTTGATCAGATTAAAGTGGGGCTGCAAGCGCGGAACATCAAATACAGTGTTATTTTTCCCGCTAAGCTGAGGGTTCAAGATGGAGAGAATGTCAAATTTTTCACTGCACCCCGGGATGCTGCTGTCTGGCTGGATTCACTGCCTCCTATCCGTTAAGGGTCGGTAACACATAGATCAGTTTCCAGTCACTCAGTTACCTGTTGCCCTTTTGTTTGTTACACCGTTACCTATATAACTATGCACCATTGCCCAGAACCATACTGTACTTTTTCTTTTCCTCACTCCTCTGCAGGAGACGTTGTGTTTTACTGTCCCCTCAATTACTCGTGGAGGATGCTTAAGAGACTCTCGCTTTAAGGGATGTAATCTAACATGGATAACCAAGTTATCACAGAGCTGGAGACCTCCTGTTGGAATCACAGGGTTCTGCACCTTGCCGGGGGCCTGGCATTTTCTCAGTTATGACTTAAGTGCTGGGGCTCTGAATGTTGGAAACATGCTTGTGTGATGTAAACTGGATTATTGTGTTTGTTCTTAAAATCATAGCCATGAGCTACCTTTACAGCAGGTTGTTTTGAACTAATTTACTAGTGACTGTTACACAGTTCTGAGTTTTGTTTAGTAACTAAGCTAAGTACCCCTAGGGTCACCTAGGAGAATAACTATGCAGCTTCCACCAGCATCTCTGTTGCTCTGTTAGGTAACACCTCTTGCTCTGAGCGCGCACCCTCGATAAATTACTGTTCTTGTTGGGGGTTGGGGGATATGATACATTTCCAGTCTATACTGGGGGTATGGGGAGGGAGGCGGATTTTTCTGCCGTTGCAGACATTAAGGGGATTTTTTGTCAAAGTTTTAAGTGTGGAGTTGCTTTCTTACATTTGGAGTCCTGCTATTTCGCATGTGCAATACGTTCATGATGCTGTACTATGTGTTGTGATATTACAACTAACAGGAAACATACAATGGTTTGATTTTCTGCCTCTGGGTCCAGTTGGGATGGTGGGGGGACATGTGGATTACGGTCATTTATCTATACCCACTAATTAATGGCCAATCTTTCTATCATCTCTTGGAATGTTCGGGGCCTAAATTCAGCCACCAAAAGGTCTCTAGTCTTTAAATACCTACAGAAATAAAATACCCACATATGTGTTCTCCAAGAGACCCACTTGATAGGCACACGGATACTCGGCCTTCGGAGGGCATGGGTGGGAGCTCATTATCACTCCACCTACTCTAATTATGCTAGGGGTGTAAGCATTTTGATTCGCAGGTCCCTTCCACTACAGACGTTGGATGTCCGGACGGACCCGGGGGGTAGATTTGTGATCATACATGCCTTATTGTACAATAGGAGTTTAGTTCTGGTGGGCCTGTACCTCCCTCCCCCCGATAGCATACAACTTTATGATATTATGCAGATTGTGATGGGCTTTAATACACAGGAAGTTTTTCTGTTGGGTGATTTTAATCAGGTGCCGTCACAGGACCTGGACAGACTGCATGCAACAGCCCACCTCTCATCAGATTTACAAATTTGGGCGGACACGTCCCCTCTCACTGACGTATGGAATCAATGATGGAAAAACAAAAAAATCTCCGCGCTATCATAAACCCCCCAGGTTAGCAGCAGTTCAACTGTAGAAATGCACAACAACAAGAAAAATAAAAATAAAAAAAGAACTGCGCTATAAAGTGAAATTGCAAAGAATAAACGTGTGCAATAAAATTAGTATAAGCAATAAACCCACATGAATATGTCAAAAAAACATCAAATCATAATTGATATTAATAATAAAGTCCATAAGTGCAGAAGAAATAAGAGGAATCCTCTGGTAGTTCTCCGTGAGAGTCAGGTGAGAGAGTGGAATGACAGACACACCCTGCACAGTGATCCTCCACCACCAAACATATGTGCTTACCAGATGGAAGGCACAATAAGGCACGTCACAGGATAGTATCCAGATCAGGCTGCTAGGCCGTACACCACTTATCCAGATAATGTTAAGGATGGTAAGCATGTAAACATGGGTCCTGATAACCAGCATACGATATCCCTCCGTAAGCGTGACTCCAATCAAACCACAACCCGAATTAGCCACATAGGGGTAGAAGAAAGGCAGCCATAGCGTAAATCCAATATGATGGTTTATTTAAAATAGGTTAAAAACACTTACAAAAACTGTAGCTAAAAAGAGCATTCGCCAAGCCAGCAAGCGAGCGCCCGTTCAACGATGATGTCAGAGCGTCAACCTCCCGACGTACATTTCGTCCTGTCACTGACGTCGTCTGGGGAACGAGCGACGCTCAGACACATCGCGCTTAAAAAACAAAAAGAGCCACGCCCCGCTATTACACCAGACACCAGGCACAAACAGCCAATCAGCTGTCGGAACAGAACATGGAAACATCCAGACCAATTGTTCGATACTTATAGGCAGACCAGCCAAAAATCGCAAAACCAAAGCGGTTAAAACACACGCATCGAACAAAAGATAAAGCAAATGACACATAAATCACGTGTCTAAATGAAGACTCACAATAGAGTGAAGCCATGCTGTTTATGCCTATAATAAAAGACAGCCAAGTGAGTCTATGAAGTTACAGCATAACGCCATCTTGTGGAGAAAAAATATACCACCCTAAGAAATGTCAGCTAAGGACATACAATAGGGGATATCCATAGACATACTGAATTACGGCATACCGCCATATTGTGAGAAGAAATTTTTTTTTTAAATTATATATACCACCCAAAACAAGGTGTCAGTAAAAAATTATATAATATGAGAAAAATCTTTTGTGACCATATCCACATATGATACATGGACTTAAGCTAACAATGGCATACTATCCCACATTCTTACAAATGGGACTGCCATCCTGCAGCAACAATGCAGTATTATTAGTTCGGTAAGTAGATAATTAATAATTAAGTAGATAAGTGGATAATTAATATCATACACTTCCCAAAAAATATGAAAATGATGCATAAATATATTATATCGATGCACTCTAAAACGGAAAAAGCAAATACGGTAGATCGTGGGGGGTGCGATTTCTTCCATCTGGTAAGCACATATGTTTGGTGGTGGAGGATCACTGTGCAGGGTGTGTCTGTCATTCCACTCTCTCACCTGACTCTCACGGAGAACTACCAGAGGATTCTTCTTATTTCTTTTGCACTTATGGACTTTATTATTAATATCAATTATGATTTGATGTTTTTTTGACATATTCATGTGGGTTTATTGCTTACACTAATTTTATTGCACACGTTTATTCTTTGCAATTTCACTTTATAGCGCAGTTCTTT
Source organism: Lithobates clamitans (assembly GCA_037952925.1). Lineage (NCBI taxonomy): Eukaryota > Metazoa > Chordata > Amphibia > Anura > Ranidae > Lithobates > Lithobates clamitans. The sequence goes on along the minus strand of JBBGZY010000168.1, from coordinate 4,185,000 downwards.
TTTTATTTTATTAATCAATGATGTAAGCCATCTGTAACTTTTGGATGTTGAATGGGGAATCTGTTAATGCCGCTACACTATAGGATACATTTAAATCCTGGATAAGGGGGGAATATATTTCCCGCATCTCTTCACTGCAGAGAGAGGCCTCCCGGTCCCTAGAGACTCTGGAGGGGGAGACAGCAAGGTGGGAGGCAACTTATATTCAATCCCCAATGACACTAATCATAAGACATGGCAGAGGGCCCTTCGGGATCTCTCCCTACACAATGTTGAACAGACCAAAAAATCCATGCTGTATTCTAAGCAGAGGATATTTGAACATGGGAACAAAAATGGTAGACTGCTGGCTTGGCTGGCAAAGGGCCAGACAGCCTTCACTCACATAGCTATCATTCGGGATGCCCATGGGCAGATGGTATCTTCGCCTGAGGACATCAGTGCTAGATTCCTAGAGTTCTTTCGGGAGGAGTACACATCTAGGACCCATCTCTCCCCATCTGAACTGCGGAACTATTTAGATGAGGTCCCTTTCCCTACTCTGTCAGAGGAGCATAGAACACAACTGGATGAGGATATCTCCCTGGAGGAGGTCCAGACTGCAATTGGGGGTCTACAGAGTGGTAAGCCCCTGGGTGCGGACGGCCTACCTACAGAGTTCTACTCAGAGTAAGCAGACCTCCTTGCCCCTAGACTAAAAACTCTCTTCTCTGGCCGCGCGGAGGCAGATGCTTTGCCCGAGTCCATGGAGGAGGCCATCATTGTCCTGATCCCTAAGCCCGGTAAGGATCCCCAAGAATGTGCGTCATGCAGACCCATTTCACTGCTTAATGTGGATGCAAAAATATTGGTGAGGATATTGGCCACCCGCCTGTCTCTGGTAATATCCACTTTGATCCATGTAGACCAGACCGAGTTTATGCCGGGCAAAGGCACAGATATAAATATTAGGCGCCTCTTCTTGAATTTGTCTCTAACCCATAACAATGCTGGATCCCGGGTGACAGCCTCTGTCACGTACCTGGTGATGGAGCCTGATATACAGAGGACGGCCTCTCTTACAACTCTGACTTGGAGCCCCTGATAGAGCTGACAGGAAGCACCGAGATGCAGAGTTGCACGAGTGCCTGGCGGAATCGCTGAACCTGGAGTTGGATAGGAGCACTCGGTCGGGCTGTAGAGGTGTCTGTAGGAATCCCAGAGCAGTGGTAAGCAGGTAGCTGGAGTGAGTAGACAACCGCAGGCAGAAGTGCAGGTGCAGCAGAAGGGATGGTGGCACTCTCGAGGCTGAAGAGAAGGCGGGTACAGGCAGGCCGGGTCATACACAAATGGGCACGTCAGGAACAGAGGCTGAAGCGGAAGCGGAATCAGATTACAGGCCGGGTCGTCAGCAGACTGGCAGCGAAGTGAAGGAGGAGCAGGCAGATGCAGAGTAGAGGACAAGCCGGGGTCGGATGCAGGCAGGAAACAGGAACGTCAGGAAGCAAGCCGGGTCACAACAGGAACGGAAGTCAGGTAGGTAATTGCAGGATACACAGGGAACGCTGTAGAGCAGACAGCACTGAATCTGGAAACTGACTGAGTTTAAGTAGCCTGTTTGGGTGTCAAAAGCTGTCACAGGGTGTGTGTGCACCAATGGCATTCTGACAGGGGCAGAGGTAACAGGTCATCTTCTTCGGCAGCCATCTTGGGTGCTGGCATGCCCTTTCTGACAGGCAGAGGTAACAGGTTGTCTTCTTCTGCAGCCATCTTGGGTGCTGGCATGCCCTTTCTGACAGCCTCCCTCGATGCCAAAAAGGCTTTTGATTCAGTAGAATAGGAGTATCTCTGGGGGGTGCTGCAGTACTTTGGCTTTGGCCCTTATTTTCTACGCTGGATACAAATGCTTTACAGAGCACCAAGGGCTAGGGTGCATACCAGTGACTGGATATCTGACTCCTTCCCACTACACAGAGGTACTCGCCAGGGACGCCCTTTATTCCCCAGTCTGTTTGCCCTGGCACTGGAACCCCTGGCGATTTTGGTCAGGGAGTCTCTGGAGGTCCGGGGGATGCAGATTGGCAATCTGGAGGAAAAAATATCTCTTTATGCAGATGACGCTCTGCTGTACCTGAATGATGCTGGTCCGTCCCTGTCGGCTGCTCTAGAGCTGTTTAACAGGTTTGGATCACTGTCAGGTATTTGTATCAATTGGTCCAAATCGGTCTGCTTTCCTCTAGATGACCAGTCCCGGGCCGCACTTAGTCCCACGCCACTGCAATGGGTAACAGAGTTCAAATACCTTGGGTGAGGTTGGCCAGGGATACCTATCAATACTACGACTTGAACATACTTCCATTGTTCCAACTCCTGAAGGAGAAATGCCCGTCTTGGTCCGGACTCCCACTAAATTTACTGGGCCGTGTAAATATGTTAAAGATGATTATACTACCCAAATTCAATTACATTTTACAGAACAGCCCGGTCTGGATACCAACTTTTTTTTTCCGGGAGGTGGATAGATGTATCACTTCCTTTGTATGGAATGGATCCATCCCAAGACTGGCAAAATCCACATTGTACTCATCAACTCACCTGGGGGGTCTGGCCCTTCCAAATCTCCGGGTTTATTATTGGGCATTAATTCTGGTCACGATATACTGGTGGTTCGAGGCAAAACGCTCTAATGCTGCGGTCTGTGTAGAGGCAGCCTGGCTGGGTTCATTGCAGGCGTTACAAAACCTGGTGTATAGGGGTAAAGGGGCATATGAGGATCTTCCTGCCCCAACCAAGGTGCCAATCAAGGTGTGGATTGCTGCTCGACGCAGGTTCTTCCAGGCGGAGCGCTGGTCTCCGGTCCAGCCTCTCTGGGGGAATCCCAATCTACCTCATTTTAGGTCGATACCAGACCCCCAGATCTGGGCGAGATTCGGCATTAAGACATTAAGAGACATCATGCCTACAGGTACCTTGCTGACACTCCCCCAATTAACTAGAAACTATGCCCCACCCCCAATTTTTCAATTAGACCCGGTAGAGGACCTCCTGTCCTGTGACGATCTGAAGAAGCCTCTCTCTGCTCTTTATGGTACCCTGCTACCCATTGATACTCCAAAGATGGATAGGCTCTGGGAAAGGTGGAAGGCGGATATCCCGGCACTGGAGAGGGAAGATTGGGAGGACTGTTTGGAACAAGGCCCCAAGCGGGTTATTTCTGAAGGAGACAAACTCATACAAACAAAATTTCTCCACAGGGTGTATTTTACCCCAGTACGTATATCTATAATATATATTGATAGAGACCCACACTGTCCTCGATGTCTGACGCATTTGGGTACCTATCTACATATGTTCTGGGACTGCCCCATGCTGTCGACATTTTGGGCAGGTATTTTTGAACAACTGAACGTCCGTCTTGAACTCTCTGTCCCTATGACACCTGAACTAGCTCTGCTGGGTATTCCTGATGACGATCAAAGATCACATCGTCGTAAACTGCTGATTTCATACCCTCTTTTCTATGCCAAAAAAGAATGTAAATGTAAATGGACCTCCTCTACCCCTCTGTATCCTCCAGGGAAAACAAAGTCAATGCTGCCCTTCCTCTCTATAAGTTGACATACATTAATCGCAGATGCCCCTGGAAATTTGATAAAGTGTGGTTGCCATGGACAGCTTTCTAAGTAATTGGATGAAGTGGACCGTGACCCCTCTTCTTCTCTCCCCCCCTATCCTTATTTCTCCTCACCCCCCCTTTCCTCCTCCCCGCCCCCCCTATCCAAGGGACCTAATACCTGCAACATAAACCTTAAATAATGTACCTTCTCCTGTATTGATCTACTGTTCACACTGCCAATTAGATATCAAATCTGTTACATGTGAAATATCTACATTGATGTTATATACTGTATTTACTCCACAAGCTAAAGGTATTCCTGTTATGTTGTACTGTATACTCTCCTTCAATAAAGCACTCCTGATTGTTAAAAAAACAAAAAAAAACCTCATGTTTATGGATGGCAGAGTAGCCACAAGCTGCAGCCTCTATGTTTTATGCCCCATCTGATCTGTGAAGTGGCAAAAGCAAACGATCTGCAGTGTACCAGTTACAGTGCAAGTCTTTCTGAGTGTTTTTTTATTACTTGCTTTAAGTAAATTAGCGTATTTTTGTGGTTCATATATGTTCATATATGTTTTTTTTCTGAGCTTTTCTTCTGAATATATGGGAGTAGGGATGAGCTTCAAGTTCAAATCAAACTCATGTTCGACTCGAACATCGGCTGTTCGCCAGTTCGCCGAACAGCGAACAATTTGGGGTGTTCGCGGCAAATTCGGAGGGAGGCTCCCGCTGTGTGACGCTTCTCCTCTTCTGACAGTTCTTAAATAACGGGGGGGGGGTGGAGCCACCCGGTGACCCCGCCCCCTCTGACGCACGGGGACTTGACGGGGACTTCCCTGTGGCATTCTCTGTGACGTCAGAAGGGGGCGGGGTTACGTAACGGGTGACCTCGCCCCCCGTTATTTAAGAACCGTCAGAAGAGGAGAAGCGTCACACAGCGGCAGCCTCCCTCCATGCCATCATGGATGCGGAGCGGCCCGAAAAGAAGATGAAGAGAAGAAGATGAAGAGAAGAAGATGAAGAGGAGAAGATGAAGAGGAGAAGATGAAGAGGAGAAGATGAAGAAGAGAAGATGAAGAGAGAAGCATCACTCAGCGGGAGCCTCCCTCCATGCCATCATGGATGCGGAGCGGCCCGAGGAGAAGAAGGGAAGAAGATGCCGAAGCCGCTGAGGAAGATGCTGGACGAGAACACCGGAGGAAGAACCAGAAGAACCAGAAGAAGAAGAAGATGGAGGAAGAAACCGAAGGAAGATAGAAGAAGAAAGAAGAAGCAATTAAATAAAGGAATTGTCAAAAACTGTCTCTTGTCATTTTTAACATTTTTGACAGTTTTTTGTGAAATGGTAGGGGTACTTTTGTACCCCCTTACCATTTCACACAGGGGAGAGGGCCGGGATCTGGGGGTCCCCTTGTTAAAGGGGGCTTCTAGATTCCAATAAGCCCCCCGCCTGCAGACCCCCACAACCACCGGCCAAGGGTTGTGGGGATGAGGCCCTTGTCCTCATCAACATGGGGACAAGGTGTTTTGGGGGGCTACCCCAAAGCACCCTCCCAATGTTGAGGGCATGTGGCCTGGTACGGTTCAGGAGGGGGGGCGCTCTCTTGTCCCCCCCTCTTTTCCTGCGGCCTGCCAGGTTGCGTGCTCGGATAAGGGCCTGGTATGGATTTTTAGGGGGACCCCACGCCATTTTTTTTAATTTTTGGGGTGGGGTTCCCCTTAAAATCCATACCAGACCTGAAGGGTCTGGTATAGATTTTGAGGGGGACCCCACGCCATTTTTATTTTAAAATTTTGGCCGAGGTTCCCCTTAATATCCATACCAGACCTGAAGGGCCTGATATGGAATTTAGGGGGACCCCCCACGTCATTTTTTTTTAATTTGGTTCGGGGTTCCCCTGTGGGGAATTCCCATGCCATTTTTATCAATGAACTTTTATGTGTATTGTCGGACCAGCAATTCATTAATAGCCGCAAGTAGTTTTAAATGACTTTTTTTCCTTTGAAATGTCATTTTGCTGTCAGACTGTTCTAAACACGGGAAACATGCGCCCCTTTACAGGCATACTATAGACACCCCCCAGGTACGAAATTTAAAGGGATATTACACTTTTATTGTTTCACTTTAAGCATTATTAAAATCACTGCTCCCGAAAAAACTGCCGTTTTTAAAACTTTTTTTTGCATTGATCCATGTCCCCTGGGGCCCCCAAACACTTTTTATGATAATAACTTGCATATAAGCCTTTAAAATTAGCACTTTTGATTATTCATGTTCGTATCCCATAGACTTTAACGGTGTTCGCGTGTTCAAACAAATTTTTTTGCCTGTTTGCAAGTTCTGGTGCGAACCGAACAGGGGGGTGTTCGGCTCATCCTTATATGGGAGCATGGATATAATATATTTGGAATAATAAAGACATATATCAATCTGATTTTTATCCCTCAAAAGGAAATGCGCAGGTGACCTATTGTATGTAGGCCAATTAGTGAGGTGAGCTGCTATTGGTGATGGTGTGTGCAGCACGGTGTGGTGGTGTGTTTATTGCATGGAAGAAACAAAAAAACTGGATGAGAGACACTTTGTTTTGACACAACACGTGGACTTCATTATTTTGTTAGTTGTATTTGTCTTATTTGTTTATTTTTTTATTTGTTAATTTTTGTGTATACATTCAGTATATATATATACATATATATATATATATATATATATATATACCATACATTGTTGGATTTATTGCAGAGCCAAATCATTGACATATTTTAGCAGCAGCACATTTGTGATTGTATCATTGTCTGTTTGGTTTCTATTATTTTTTAGACATGTGCAATTCGTTTCGTTGCAAATTTTTTTTTACGAATTTCGACAAATTCGTTAATTAGAAACATCTGAATAACAAAACCCGTTTAACAAATTTTTCTGAATATTCATAAATTAGAAAATTCATAAATTCGTTAATTCAAAAATTAGAAAATTGGTAAATCCCGAACTTCGTAAATTCAAATATTTGAAAATTCGTAAATTTGAATATTTAACAATTCTTAAATTCGAAATTTCAGTAGTTATTGTTTCAGTTGTAGCTGTTGTTTCAGCTGTAGTTGTTTCAGTTGTTGTTGTTTTCAGTTGTTGTATTTTTAGTTGTTGTTTCAGTTGTAGTTGTTTTCATTTGCTGTTTTTGTTGTTTTCAATTGTTGCAGATGTTGTTTCAGTTGTTGTTTCAGTTGTTGTAGTTGTTTTCAGTTGTTTCAGTTGTTGTTGTTTCAGTTGTTGTTGCTGTTGTTGTTTCAGTTGTAGTGGTTTTCAGTTGTTGTAGATGTTGTAGTTGTTTTCAGTTGTTGTTATTTCAGTTGTAGTTGTTGTTTTCAGTTGTTGTTTTCGGTTGCTGTTTCAGTTGTTTCTGTTGTTTTTCAATAGTTGTTTCAGTAGTTCTTGCTTCAGTAGTTCTTGTTGTAGTTGTTTTCAATTGCAGTTGTTGTTTGTTTCAGTTATAAATTAATAATTTGTAACTTCAGATACATTCATATTTGTTACGTTGACTAACAGCCAAATTTGAAAGGAAATTCCAATACCTATAGTTTAATAGTTTGTTATCATTAGTTATTATTTTGAATTTTCGGATTTTCGTTCTTTCAAATTTTCAGATTTTCTTTCTTATTTTCAGATTTTCAAATTTTCGAATTTCTGAATATCCGAGTTTTCCAATTTCCAAATCTCCGAATTTTATAATTCACGATTTTCGTAAAAAACGGATGAAATGAAAATGAAACATTCTTCGGCAGTGTACATGTCTATTATTTTTATTTATTAACACATATAGGAGTGCATGAGGGGAATCCTTTTCATTAAAGATGAGGTTGGCTAGAATTTTGGAATGATATTAACAATGGATTGTGTGACTCTTTATCATCCCTAAGTTTTGAAAAATGTGATATTATAATGTAAAGAGATCCATGTATAGGTTGACTTGATGTTTACTGGGGGGGGGGGGATATTATCTACATGTATGTGTATTTTAGTTTTGTGCTGCCCTAGGCAAGACTAAAATTGGGTGGCCCATCTAAATTTGCCCCACCCCTTCCTGTTTAAGATCCACCCCTTCCTCTTTAGACCTCACCTCTTCCTATTAGAGCTCCACCTCTTTAGGGGGAGATAGAAAGGGCAGTGAAAGAGAAAGGGGGGTGAGGGGAGGTAAGAGAAGGAGGGTAAGAGAGGGAGGGGGAAAGAGGTTGGGGAGAGAGAGAGGGGAAGAGAGAGAGAGAGAGAGAGAGAGAGAGAGAGAGAGAGAGAGACTACTGCAGGAGGTGTTCCTATCCCCCATAAAACTACACCGGACTCTCACTTTCTCACAGCCTGCCAGCTCCTTTTAACCAGCTGTGTGTACGAGGCACGATCACAGCTCGGGACTCCAACCTGCTCTGCCAAGTGAGCTACATCCTGGATTGGAGGCTTCAGGCACCCAGCCTCCCGCTTCGCTCCCCTGTCACTGAACAGTCAGTCTGCGGCTGCCCCTGATGTCTCCCCTCTGGCGGGTGTCACCCAGGTGCAGTCCACACCCCCGTAGTGATGCCACTGCTTGTAATGTCCCTTCTGCCTGGGGGTGGCGCCGCCCCCCCCCCCAAAAAAAATGCTGCCCAAGGCAAACATCTTGTTTGCCTCCTGGTAGATATGCTCATGCCTGTAACTCTGATTGAAATGTGATCTCTTCAGTTTTCTTCATGTCCTGACAGTATATTCTTTCTGCTTTTCTCTTGTACTTTTTTTACTGTTTCATTTTTATTGTTATATTTTCTTATACAATAAAGACAAATTGAACATTAAAGTGGTGTTTCACCCAAAAAATAAACAATACATGAAAATTCCTAAAAAAACAAAAAACAAAAAAAAACATTTGGAATTTTTTTTTTAACTCACCTCTAAATACCTGTTGCCAGGGGGTCCCTCGTAGTCTGCCTCTTTCAGTGCCTGGGCTGGTGACATCACTTCCCCCTCGGCACAGGAAGGACTCGGCTCTGCTCCCTCCCTCTTGTCAATCACCTGTGACCCATTACAGGTCCCAGGTGACTGAGCGGCTAATCACGGCGTGTGGCGCCACTCGCGCATGCGCAGTGGGTGCCCGGCTGTGAAGCCACAGCCCGGCGCCCACAGTTGCAATGCCGGCGCCGCCGAACGGAGGGGGAGGCGAGCGGGGCTTCGATCCCCCGCATCGCTGGACCCTGGGACAGGTAAGTGTCCAATTAAAAGTCAGCAGCTGCAGTATTTGTAGCTGCTGACTTTTATTTTATTTTTTTTAATGGGCCCTCCTCTTTAAAATATGAGGTTGCGTCGAGTAAATAGACACAAAATATGTCAAGTCTTAAAACCGTGTGCACCCATAATTTTGCAAAAAACTATGGTACCCAAAAATCTCCATAGGAGACACTTTAAAAGCCTTTACTGCTTATCAGCTTAGAATTAACCATGAGCTCTAGCACTAGAATTATTGCTGGGAGGCTGACCCAGGAGGTGTGGCTGGAGGGATAAATGCTTGGGAGGATCTGATCAGTCTCTCTATAAAGGGTTACCACCTTTTCTTCAAGCTAAACCCGAACACTTTAGCGGTGCACAGCATTTTTTATGGAGTTTACACTATAAGATTGTAAAAGACATGGGACACTTTTGGTTGCCCCAAGGAGAGCAGTAATGCGGCGCATGGTGAACAGTGGGTGTGGCCAAATTGTCAGTGTTATGCTTGGAATGGAGTGTGTAATGCATAGTAGGAGTCATGAGTACAAAAGAACATGGGGGGGAGTTGAATATGTGGTGGGGGGGCACTATGGGAGGAGAGAGGGCTAGTGCTAGCGAGGGGGTCAGATATGTGCTGGGGATGCTTTGGGAGGGCAGAGGGCTAGTGCTAGCAGGGAGGGGTTCTGATATGTGCTGGGGGGGTGCTTTGGGGGGGAGAGGGCTAGTGCTAGCTAGTGGGGGAGGAGTTGAAAATGTGCTGGGGGGGTGCTTTGGGAGGAGAGGGGGCTAGTGCTAGCAGGAAAGGGGGGTCAGAAATGTGTTGGGGGGAGTGCTTTGGGAGGAGAGAGGGCTAGTGCTAGCTGGGGGGGTCTGACATGTGCTGGGGGGGTTGCTTTGGGAAGGGAAAGGGCTAGTGCTAGCAGGGGGGTTGCGGGAGTTAGATTTTTGCTGGGGGATGCTTTGGGATGGGAGAGGGCTAGTCCTGGGGGGTTAGATATGTGCTTGGGGGGAGCACTTTGGGAAGAGAGAGAGCTAGACCTAGCAAGGGGGAGGGGGGGGCAGATATGTGCTTTTTAATGTTTTATTGCAGAACAGTTAAGGAGGTGAGGGTTAGGGTTAGGGTTCCCAGACCACTTACAGACTCTACAGTCTCCAAATGTCCAGCTTCACAGTGTCAGAACCTTTAAGCCAACCTGACAACACTGTAATCATGTTCTCAAATTTCAGTTCATCCTCCAAATGAGTCACCAGGCCCTTCTCAGAGACCAACCTTCTTCCTGACTCCTCCTTCCTCCAGACTAGTCAGGACAGCTTCAGGATTCAGCACATATTAGGCCCCAAACAGGCTATTGGAAAGCTCCATCCAGCAGCACTTCCCTAGGCCTCAACCTATTTCCTGTCCCAGATATTTATCCTCCCGAGCATTCACCAGTGGCATAAACCTTCTACTGGATTGGCTGAAGGAAATATAATTATGCATAACTTGTGTTATTTTGATTGTGAAATCTCATACTATGACCTACTGACCCCCCCCCCCCATCAATTGCAGCCTCACTGTGCCCATCAAATGCAACCATTGTGCCCATTAAATGCAGCCACTGTGCCCATCAAATGCAGCCGCTGTGCCCATCAAATGCAGCCGCTGTGCCCATCAAATGCAGCCGCTGTGCCCATCAAACGCAGCCACTGTGCCCAAACGCAGCCACTGTGCCCATCATACACAGCCACTTGTGCCCATCATACACAGCCACTTGTGCCCATCATAAGCAGCCACTTGTGCCCCTCATACGCAGCCACTTGTGTCCCTCATACGCAGCCACTTGTGTCCCTCATACGCAGCCACTTGTGCCTGTCATATGCAGTCACTTGTGCCCATCAAATGCAGCCATTTGTGCCCGTCAAATGCAGCAAAATGTGCCCAGTATATGCAACCACTTGTGACAATCAAATGCAGCCACTTGTGCCCATCATATGCAGCCACTTGTGCCCATCATATGCAGCCACTTGTGCCCATCATATGCAGCCACTTGTGCCCATAATATGCAGCCACTTGTGCCCATAATATGCAGCCACTTGTGCCCATAATATGCAGCCACTTATGCCCATCATATGCAGCCATTTGTGCACAGATATACATATATTTCTGCACAGATTGCACTTTTCACTTTTTAAAGAACTTTTTCTGCACGGATGGCACTTTAAAGGAATCATTGCGATATTGAAGAATCACAGCACTATATAAACTCTTATGCCGCGTACACACGATCAGACTTTTACGGCATACTTGGTCCGGCGATCTTTTCGATGGATTCTGTAGCGTAGGTGCGCCGGACTTAAAAACGGACGGACTTGGACACACATGATAACTCCAAAAGTCCGATAGTTTTGAACCCGGTGACGTACAGCACGTACGACGGGACTAGAAAAAGGAAGTACAAGCCCCACTACGCCACCCTTTGGGCTCCTTCTGCTAATCTCGTGTTTATCTCGTGTTAGTAAAAGTTTGGTTAGAGACGATTTGCGCTTTTCACACTTCAGCTTATTTCGATCGTTTTCTGCGGTTCAGTTTGTGCTTGTGAGGTTTGTATCTGCTTTTCAGTGCGTGTTGGTCAGTTCGTAACCTGCCCAGCAGGCCGTTCTGGTCCGCTCGTTCCTGATTTTCAGGTCGCTCTTCATAGGCCTTGCTGTTCTTCAGTGCTTTTGTTCTAAGTTTGTTTGTTTGACCAGCCGACCGTATTGAAGCCATGTTGCGTGGACGTACTTGTTCTCGAGTTCGTGTTGCGTGGGGACCTGGTGTTGGGGTTAATACTTTGACCCGAGTCCAGTCCATGAACAGGGCGAGGAGGAGTTCATGGATGAAGAATTGGTTGCGCCAGCGTGACCAGTTCTGTCACATGCCTTTGCTCCGTGAGATCCGTGAGAATAATCCTGAGGATTTCAGGAATTATCTCCCCGTTTTTGAACATCTGCTGGCTATGCTGACCCCCTATATCAGCAGGCAGGATACCTGCATGAGGCAAGCCATCACTGCGGAGCAGAGGCTAGTTGCCACTTTACGTTACTTGGCGACTGGGAGAAGTCTTCAGGACTTGAAGTTCTCGACAGGCATCTCCCCCCAGGCTCTGGGGATCATAATCCCAGAGACCTGTTCTGCTATTATTCAGGTCCTGCAGAAGGACTATATGAAGGTAAGTTTTTTCCTTTAACATTACATGATATGTACTGTATTTAATGTTTGCTAATGTATTGTTTAAATGTCCTCGTTACATAATTACCATGTTTGGAATATGCTGTGAATGTCCCCTTTATCTTCATGCATGCCTGTTTTTTTACATTAATCATTTTTTGCCCTACATGCATATTTACCTTCAATAACCTCCCCACCATGCAATCCTGGGTCCATTTATACCTCTAGCCTATAGTCCCTTGAACAATGTATATTGTCAGCTCCATTGTACTGTTTTACCCTCCCCCACCCCTCAAATGTTAGCAACTGTCAGGTGTCTCCCCCACCCCCTCAAATGTTAGCAACTGTCAGGTGTGTTCTTGGCCCCAATTAGAACCCCTCCTTCACCCGCCCAAATGTTAGCAACTGTAAGGTGTGTTCTTGGCCCCAATTAGAACCCCTCCCCCACCCCCTCAAATGTTAGCAACTGTCAGGTGTGTTCTTGGCCCCAATTAGAACCCCTACCCCCACATACAAATTGATCAATGGTCCATCAGAGGGGGTAAGTATTCTTATAAGTGGGCCTTATGTTTATATATTTTTTTCTAAAAATACCACATATTAAGAATGTTCGACTGCTGTTGTTCAAGAATGTTTTTGTGTAATCTGATATCCAAGTTATGTTTAAAAGTACTTATATTTTTTTTTTTTTGTTTGACTCCACAGTTTCCTTCGAACACACAGGAATGGCAGACTGTGGCCTCCCAGTTCGCTGACTGTTGGGACTTTCCCAACTGTGTCGGGGCGATCGATGGGAAGCATGTCCGCATTTTGCCACCACCCCATTCAGGGTCTTATTTCTACAACTATAAGGGGTTCCATAGTGTAGTTTTGATGGCGGTGGTCTCGGCCCAATTGGAATTTCTGTTCGTGGACGTGGGGAAGAACGGCCAGGTGTCTGACAGGGGAGTCTTTGCACAGACCGAGCTGTGCCAGCATCTCCAGACTGGTGGCCTGGGATTGCCACCTGATGACCAGAATGTGGATGGACTCCCCTCAGTTTTCATCGCTGATGAAGCGTTTTCTCTCGGCCAGCACTTGATGAGGCCGTTCCCCCAAAGGACACTCACACCTGAGAGAAGGGTATTTAATTACCTCCTGGCCAGAGCAAGAAGAGTTGTGGAGAATGCCTTTGGGATTCTGGCCAGCCGGTTCCGTTTGTTCCTCTCGGCAATCAATCTGGCAGAATACAACATTAATTATGTGATCATGGCTTGCTGCATTCTGCATAATTTCTTGTCATTCTTTGACATATATAACTTCTGTTGGGCCTGAGGCCAGACTTGGTGTTGAAGAACCACTCACAGGCCTGGAAAGTGGCTGTATTGGCTTGGCCCCCCAAACCGCCCGTCAAGTGTGTGACAGATATGTCAATTATTTTAATGGTCGGGGGACCATTGCAATGCAACAAGAGCTTTAAGATTTTCATAAAAAAAATAAAAAATTTTTTGGCAACAATCTCTTGTTTTGATTCTTGTTTGCATTTCGTTTTGTCTGTCTCCTAGTGCACTTGTAGTGGCAAGTGCATTTGCCTTTAGTTAATAAGGCCCTTTGTCACTGTAACCACACAAAAAAATAACAAACTGTTATTGATAAATAATAAGCCACACATATTGTAGTAGTAAAAACAGTTTACTGTGTGCACATTGAAAGGTGCATTTTGTTTGAACGTGTTTATGTTTTTTTTTTTTGGTAACAATATATATTTTTTTATTTTTAGTTTAGGCATATTTGTATAAAATATACATTGTTTACAAAATTTGGCTTGACAAGAGGGTTTTTAAAAACATAAGAACCAAAAATAACAGGAACTTACAAAGTTCAACATGCTAATAAGGGTGCTGGTGATGTCACCCATGTAAAACAAAAATTTGGCAGATGCTCACAACTTGGGATTAAAAAAAGGTTCAAGTCAACATGTGCTATCTCCCATCATGGGGGAGCAATGGACGCATTTTGTGTGTGCAATCCATTTGTTCCTCTCACAAAATAACATTATTCTGATGAAGGGGTTGCAAACACAAAACAAGCACATTGATATCCCCTGATGGAAGATAGCACACGATGACACACCGTGTGCATCTGCTAAATTTTTTCATTAGTATTTATCAAGTAAAAATATTTTTAAAAAATAAAACTTGACAATGAAATGAAGAACATGATTGATGTTTTTAGGCAAAAAGTTATTAGATTCTGCCCAAAACATCAATCATGTTCTTCATTTCCTGTTGCATGCTGTCCAGCCGATTTCTCATGCTGTCAATTTGGTCACGCATTCTATCAATTTGGCCATTCCACACCATTATCTGCTCAATGAGTCTTTGTGCACTGTCTGTGCTAAATGGCTCAGCTGCTTGGCCTTCCACAACCAGAACATCACCTAAAATTTGTGATTAAAAAAATTTTGTAAAATATGCACGCCTAAATAGATTATCTTAAGCTGGGGTGTCAGTCACTCGGTTCTCGTCAGTCCACCACACTTGGTGGGGTGGAAATATCGCACACTTCCTCCACCTCTCCTTCCTCCAGCTCGTCAGGTGGGCATGGTCTTGGGCTGGTGCTTGGGGTAATTTCATCTTCAGGCTGGTGAATTGGGGGGGTCCTGGGATCCTTGGACTGTTGTCTGAGTCTTTTCTCCCCTATGAGAATTAAACAAAAAGGTATAGTTAAAACACAGTGATATTTCATTCTTGAAAAATGAGAAATGTTGGTTAGAAGTTGTGGACAATTGTCATTTTGTTGCCCAAAAAATTTGGGAGACAGGATTAAAATTCACTCTGCCCAAAAATGCCAAAAAATACACATTTTCATGCAAGTTTCACAGATGCAGACACCTCAAGTATCCCCTGGAGCCCCTATGTGTATTACCCCCAAAAATTGTCTCTGGTGTCACATAGTACACTAGTGCTCGTGAGTCCAGATGTGAAAACAGCTGCTGTGTCCTGTCCTTACATTACACTGAATCATTTTTGAAGAAGCATTATAGTTTCAAACACATCTACACAACATCAACACATTTATGGAATACGACAAATTATCAAGACCTAAATATATGACCAACCCTGTACCATCGTATTTGGCGAAAAAAAAACAAAACGTCATTTTCTTCGTATCATATGTATTTTCAAAAGAACGGTCTTTACGAACGATGCTGTATAAACGAAAAGCATATGGATCAGCATGCAAGTTAAGTATCTCATTAGGAACACACAACAAGTACTTACTTTTTTTAAGCAGCTTCTTTATTCGCCAATATTGTTCAGGCTCCCTACTTTTGAGGTCAGAACACCGCTTCCTCAATTGTTCTTTAGCCCGTTTAGTGCCAAATTTTTGGTCAAGAGCGGTGACAACTAAGGACATTATTTTGTCCTTCCGCATATTGGGTCGGGTGTACGGTCCTTTTTTGCCATCATAGTCCTCCCTTCCCAATATGGACACCATCTCCACCATCTCTTCAAAGGCCATGTTGGTGGCCTTATATCTCCTCCTGGATCTGTATGGTTGTGGCTCTGGGCTTTCCTCCACGCTACTTGCAGATAACCTCTCCACCATCTTTCTCTATATACTGCCACTGTGCAACAAATAGTGAAGGGGCGGGGACAAATCGTACTAAAGAACGTCAGGGGCGGGCGACGCAGCCGTAGCATGACACATGCGCAGTGTATATAAAGCTATTACGCTGGCCTACGTATGTCCGAGCGAAAGTAGCGAGCGTCAGAAACTAAGGTAGGATTAAACGTGGGTGTGTGTTTGGTGAATGTGTTTGGTGTGTGTGTGTGTGTATATGTGTACCCTAGATTCATCCAAAAATAATACTGGGAGTTTGGACTGACATTACATTTTTTATCTTGTGTCTTGTCTTTCAGCAAAAATGAATCCCTTTAAGGATGAAGAATTTATTTCATTGATTTGTATAAAGAAAAAAGAAACCTGTGGGAGGTCAAGCACCCATTATATTTGAATAGAGATGCAAGGAAGGCAACACTGGGCACACTTTTGGAATTTGTGAAAACTCGAGTCCCCCAGGCAGACCTTAAGTTTCTGGACAGTAAAATTGGTATCTTGCGCAATATGTACAGGCGGGAACACAATAAGATCCAGGAGTCGCGCAGATCCGGAGCAGCAGCAGACCAGGTTTATGTCCCCAAGCTGTGGTACTACCAAAAACTGCGATTTCTGGATGACCAGACAGAAGCAAGGCAATCACTTTCGACCCTTCCCTCCAGCCTTCCCACCACCCTTCTCTCCTCCCTTCCCTCCACCCTGCCCTCCACCTCCACCCTTCCCTCCACCCCAGCTGAGGAGTCCCATGAAAAACTGGGCCCTTTCATTCTTGATGAAGTGGATGCGCCCAGCTTCAGCCAGGAATACTTTTTTGGTGAATTTGGGATTGTGTAAATATTAATGATGTAAACATAAAAAATTTCGAACTGCTTCACCAAAAATTACTTCATCACAATTATTAATATGTAGACATATCACTAGACAGTAGTGGCCAAAAATATACTTCAAATATTGGTGAGCAGCTAGAATAATGGTGGGGTCAAAAAGATAGCCTTTACTATTTGTTTAGAATTATATTTGCAAGTCATGAGCTGAAAATTTTGTGTAATTGCGTAACCCTAAATTAAAACTACCGGTATGTCCCTTTTTTTTACCCAGGATGAGCTCAGCCAGGAGGAGGCCTTGCCCAGAGGTATACAGGAGGAGGCCTTGCCCAGTGGGAGAGAGGAGGAGGCCGTGGCTGGGCCCAGTAGAAGCTTCACGGAGTGTCAGGTGCCTCCCCTTCGCATTAGCACAAAAAGGCCCAGGAAGATGACCCAAACTGAGGAGGAATCACTAGCCCTCATTCGGGAAGCAAGCCAAATCCGCAGCACACCACCCAATGCAGATGAGGCGTATGGAACATATATGGCCACCAGATTACTGGAACTCGAAAAGGGGCAACGCCTCCTCTGTGAGGGTCTTATTTTTCAAGCGTATCAGAAGGGCTTGAGAGGGGAGCTTACTGAAAAACATATATAGCAGATGAAGCCACTCCTCCTGCTACTTCTACTCCTCCTCCTCCTGCCCCAAGTACACCACCAGAGGCACAGCCTCCAAGGAAGGCTGCAGAGAAGCGTGGAGGGAAGGCTGCAGGGCAGCGTGCAGGGAAGGCTCCACGGAAGAGTCGAAGGTGATTGCCTGGCTTCTGTCTGGTCTGACTTCGGACTGTGCTCCCTTGTCGCAAGATACCAATTTTATTGTCCTAAAACTTGATGTGTGTCCTGGGGGACAAAAGACTTCACACATTCCAAAAGTGTCTCCAGTGTTTCCTTCCTCATTTCTGTTTTGACCAAAATAAATGTATCTTTTCGTTACCTTACATTATTGACCATGTGTTTTGATTCAAAAAGGACATTTGGTTTGTGAGTAGGCAGGTACAGGTCAAAAAAACTATGTTTGTTATTTACAAAAGGTTAAATCATTTGGCTATTCAAGTGCAAAGTACTAGTGCAAAGTGCACTTTATAAATTGCACCGCAAGTGCACTTGTTGGAAGTGCAGTCGCTGTAAATCTGAGGGGAAGATCTGAAATGAGGGGAAGCTCTGCTGATTTTATCATACAATCATGTGCAAAAGAAATATTGTTTTTTTTGGGGTTCCTTGCATGTGCCCCTCGGATCCACAGCGAATGCACTTCCAAATGCTCTTTCAGTGCAATTCCAAGTACAATTTGCACTTGTAGTGAAAAATGAATTTGCCTTTTGAATGTAACCCCCTATGTCTAATTAACAAGGGACACCAACCTTCATTAAAAAAATAAAAATTATTAAGGTTATTGTGGTAACTAGAAACCAAAAAAAAAAATTGAATAAAATAATATTTTGGATCATTTAGCACACATTGTAAAATAGATATTGTTTAAATCTCCAAAAAAAAAAGATGAGTCCAAAAAATAATTTTCTACTTTAGTTCTGGAGATCTGGCTTTTAAAAAATATCATATTAGTCATGGCATGAGGATAAATCATGAAGAAAGTTGTTTGTGAGAACTCTGTGTGAATATAAGCAGCAAAACAACTTCATTCCTCTCGCATTATAAAGAAAAAAAAAATGCTCTGTATTAAAAGATCACAGAAGAGGAATGTGCTAGCTTCAATTACGGAGGCTAGTTTTACCAGACCGAGCGCTTCCATCTTGTACTTGCTTCAGAGCATGCGTCAGTTTGGGTCCGTCGGACTAGCACACAGACGACCGGTTTGTACGCTAGAAAGCAGAGTCCGTCGGACAGATTTGAAACATGTTTCAAATCTAAGTCCGTCAAACTTTTGAGAAAACAAAGTCCGCTGGAGCCCACACACGATCGAATTGTCCGTCGAAATCCGGTACGCCGGACCAAGTATGCCGTAAAGTCCGATCGTGTGTACGCGGCATTATTGTTATGCTTTGTCGTTTGTTATAGCAGATATTGTTGATTATATAGTAGATATTGTAGACTATGTTTTAATGATTCTATAAAATTTACTGAGCACAGGCAGCGCAGGAACTTCCCATACATTTCTTGTGAGTGTTTGCCAGCAAGGGAGGGGGATGAGTCATAGGAGGGCCAATTACAGCTAAATGTAAGATAATAGGGTTGCTTGGTTGGGCAGTTATTTGAAGAACCCCCATTTTCCTGAGTAATTACCATTATAAGAAAATACAGTAAATATCACCAATAGAGACACAGAAGGTTCTGGGACTTTGATGTGAATTCATACAAAGTAGCAAGGGGAAAAAACATTCAGAGGGCCCAGGTTAGGTTACAACAAACATGACTACTCTCCAGTGGGTAGTCAGCAGGTCACCAGAAAAGTACATGATCAACAATAAAAACCTGACAGAGACTCTAACTCTTTAATGCTATGCTCAAAACTAAATTACATTGGCTGGAGATGGGCCTTTAAAAGGTTTTAAAAACAGACTTATGCCCCGTCGTCCGACGGAAAATGTGCGATCGGAGCGTGTTGTCGGAAAATCCGACCTTGTGTGGGCTCCATCGGACTTTTTCCATCGGAATTTCCGACAAACAAAGTTTGGGAGCTTGCTATAAAATTTTCCGACAACAAAATCCGTTGTCGGAAATTCCGATCGTGTGTACACAAATCCGACGCACAAAGTGCCACGCATGCTCAGAATAAATTAAGAGACGAAAGCTATTGGCTACTGCCCCGTTTATAGTTCCGACATACGTGTTTTACGTCACCGCGTTTAGAACGATCGGAAATTCCCACAACTTTGTGCGACCGTGTGTATGCAAAACAAGTTTGAGCCAACATCCGTCGGAAAAAATCCTAGGATTTTGTTGTCGGATTTTCCGATCAATGTCCGACCGTGTGTACGGGGCATTAAACTTGTTCAAAAAGAAAGTAAAATGAAACCACTGGACAACTGTGTGTGTTTACCATATAGAAATAGGAAAAAAAAAGGGAGGGGATGGGAGCGTGAAGATAGTTGACCAAACATATACTCCGAAGAAGTATGAAGATCTAATTTTTTTAGATCTCAAAAAAACAACAGGGCAACCTGGACACATATGTTTTCAAACCCCCGCTCCCATCACCCAACAATCCCAACACGACACCCATCACAACATCATAAACTTGACCCGCTACTAGCTGACAGAGGATGAGCTTTCAGTTCTCCAGCTGGGTCTGGTCTTCTGTCCACTTGAAGCACTTGTTGTCACAGAGACTATTAAGGATCTCTACCTTTTTGCTCATAATCTCACATTTAAGTATATTTTTGATAAGGATCGAGGACAGCTTAATCTTGAACGTGAGCTTGCAGAGCAAACGAAACACTTCACTATGGAGGAGTTTCGGGTGCTTTGCGACCTCATGCTTCTCTATGATGAAAAGGCAATGGAGGACATTACTCCTTCCCCTTCTTCCCCCTCGGTACTCACGGTTTCCACCTCCACTTCATCCCAGACCAGTTTGACCAAACAATTTCGATTGAGATCTCGCAAATTTCCTAATCTTATGACCTGCCCGGCCATTTGGGCTTTTCTGCATGAAGCTATCCGGGATCTTAAGGAACAGCATTGGCATGAGATTCCATTAAATCTCAATACTAGACAAATTAAAGCACTTACGTCTTTACAAAAATGTTCCAAGCTTGTTATCAAACAATCGGACAAAAGTGGTAACATTGTTTTAATTACACATACGCAGTATCAATCAATGTGCCTGACTGTTTTGAACAACCCTTATTTTTAAGGGTTATTATTGAACCCTACCCTTATTTATACCTTTGCCTCAGAACTCCTGGATCTTTGCACTGGGGCCTTCTATGAGGGCCTCATTGACAAGGATATCCTGGAGTTCCTGGTTCCTAAATTTCCACGTGTCTCCACCTTTGATACCGTTCCGAAAACCCACAAAAATATCCAGACACCTCCCGGTAGACCAATCGTTTCTGGAATAGGATCACTTACAGACAATGCTAGCCGGTGTCTGCGGGATCCATGTGATAACCTATATGTCAGTGTTAGGGATGAGCCGAACACCCCCCTGTTCGGTTCGCACCAGAACATGCGAACAGGAAAAAAATTCGTTCGAACACGCGAACACCGTTAAAGTCTATGGGACACGAACATGAATAATCAAAAGTGCTAATTTTAAAGGCTAATATGCAAGTTATTGTCAATAAAAGTGTTTGGGGACCTGGGTCCTGCCCCAGGAGACATGAATCAATGCAAAAAAAAGTTTTAAAAACGGCCGTTTTTTCAGGAGCAGTGATTTTAATAATGCTTAAAGTCAAACAATAAAAGTGTAATATCCCTTTAAATTTCATACCTAGGGGGTGTCTATAGTATGCCTGTAAAGGGGCGCATGTTTCCCGTGTTTAGAACAGTCTGACAGCAAAATGACATTTTGAAGGAAAAAAACACATTTAAAACTACCGCGGCTATTGCATTGCCGACAATACACATAGAAGTTCATTGATAAAAACGGCATGGGAATTCCCCACAGGGCAACCCCGAACCAAAATTAAAAAAAAAAAATGATGTGGGAGTCCCCCTAAATTCCATACAAGGCCCTTCAGGTCTGGTATGGATATTAAGGGGAACCCCAGCCAAAATTTAAAAAAAAAATTGACGTGGGGTTCCCCCTAAATTCCATACCAGACCCTTCAGGTCTGGTATGGATTTTAAGGGGAACCCCGCGCCAAAAAAAAAAAAAAACGGCGTGGGGTCCCCCTAAAAATCCATACCAGACCCTTATCCGAGCACGCAACCTGGCAGGCCGCAGGAAAAGAGGGGGGACGAGAGTGCGGCCCTCCCCCCCCTCCTGAACCGTACCAGGCCACATGCCCTCAACATTGGGAGGGTGCTTTGGGGTAGCCCCCCAAAACACCTTGTCCCCATGTTGATGAGGACAAGGGCCTCATCCTCACAACCGTGGCCGGTGGTTGTGGGGGTCTGCGGGCGGGGGGCTTATCGGAATCTGGAAGCCCCCTTTAACAAGGGGACCCCCAGATCCCGGCCCCCCCCCTGTGTGAAATGGTAAGGGGGTACTTACCCCTACCATTTCACTAAAAAACTGTCAAAAATGTTAAAAATGACAAGAGACAGTTTTTGACAATTCCTTTATTTAAATGCTTCTTCTTTCTTCCTTCATCTTCTTCTTCTTCTGGTTCTTCTGGCTCTTCTGGTTCTTCCTCCGGCGTTCTCGTCCAGCATCTTCTCCGCGGCGTCTTCTATCTTCTTCTCCTCGGGCCGCTCCGCACCCATGGCATGAGGGGAGGCTCCCGCTCTTCTCTTCATCTTCTTCTCTTCTTCATCTTCTTCTTCATCTTCTTCTTCATCTTCTTCTTCTTCTTCTCTTCTTCATGTCTTCTCCGGGCCGCTCCGCAGCCATGCTGTGGCATGGAGGGAGGCTCCCGCTGTGTGACGGCGTCTCTTCGTCTGACGGTTCTTAAATAACGGGGGGCGGGGCCACCCGGTGACCCCGCCCCCCTCTGACGCACGGTGACTTGACGGGACTTCCCTGTGACGTCACGGGGAATGCCACAGGGAAGTCCCGTCATGTCACCGTGCGTCAGAGGGGGGCGGGGTCACCGGGTGGCCCCGCCCCCCGTTATTTAAGAACCGTCAGACGAAGAGACGCCGTCACACAGCGGGAGCCTCCCTCCATGCCACAGCATGGCTGCGGAGCGGCCCGGAGAAGACATGAAGAAGAGAAGAAGAAGAAGAAGATGAAGAAGAAGATGAAGAAGAAGATGAAGAAGAGAAGAAGATGAAGAGAAGAGCGGGAGCCTCCCCTCATGCCATGGGTGCGGAGTGGCCCGAGGAGAAGAAGATAGAAGACGCCACGGAGAAGATGCTGGACGAGAACGCCGGAGGAAGAACCAGAAGAGCCAGAAGAACCAGAAGAAGATGAAGGAAGAAAGAAGAAGCATTTAAATAAAGGAATTGTCAAAAACTGTCTCTTGTCATTTTTAACATTTTTGACAGTTTTTTTGTGAAATGGTAGGGGTAAGTACCCCCTTACCATTTCACACAGGGGGGGGCCGGGATCTGGGGGTCCCCTTGTTAAAGGGGGCTTCCAGATTCCGATAAGCCCCCCGCCCGCAGACCCCCACAACCACCGGCCACGGTTGTGAGGATGAGGCCCTTGTCCTCATCAACATGGGGACAAGGTGTTTTGGGGGGCTACCCCAAAGCACCCTCCCAATGTTGAGGGCATGTGGCCTGGTACGGTTCAGGAGGGGGGGGGGCCGCACTCTCGTCCCCCCCTCTTTTCCTGCGGCCTGCCAGGTTGCGTGCTCGGATAAGGGTCTGGTATGGATTTTTAGGGGGACCCCACGCCGTTTTTTTTTTTTTTTGGCGCGGGGTTCCCCTTAAAATCCATACCAGACCTGAAGGGTCTGGTATGGAATTTAGGGGGAACCCCACGTCAATTTTTTTTTTTAATTTTGGCTGGGGTTCCCCTTAATATCCATACCAGACCTGAAGGGCCTTGTATGGAATTTAGGGGGACCCCCACATCATTTTTTTTTTTTATTTTGGTTCGGGGTTCCCCTGTGGGGAATTCCCATGCCGTTTTTATCAATGAACTTCTATGTGTATTGTCGGCAATGCAATAGCCGCGGGTAGTTTTAAATGAGTTTTTTCCTTCCAAATGTCATTTTGCTGTCAGACTGTTCTAAACACAGGAAACATGCGCCCCTTTACAGGCATACTATAGACACCCCCCAGGTACGAAATTTAAAGGGATATTACACTTTTATTGTTTGACTTTAAGCATTAATAAAATCACTGCTCCTGAAAAAACGTCCGTTTTTAAAACTTTTTTTTGCATTGATCCATGTCCCCTGGGGCAGGACCCGGGTCCCCAAACACTTTTTATGACAATAACTTGCATATAAGCCTTTAAAATTAGCACTTTTGATTTCTCCCATAGACTTTTAAAGGGTGTTCCGCGGCATTCGAATTTGCCGCGAACACCCCAAATTGTTCGCTGTTCGGCGAACTTGCGAACAGCCAATGTTCGAGTAGAACATGAGTTCGACTCAAACTCGAAGCTCATCCCTAGTCAGTGTAGACGGTGATCGTGCAGACCTTCAGGACAGGTTCCGGGCCCCCCATTTAAGGAGGAAACCTTCCGGTGTACAACCCATCTTTACACTGTCATCCATCGTAAGACAGTACAAGCCCTTTTGACTCACCGCCCACGGCCTGTGAGTCCACCGAAGTCGGTAAGAGTATTCTACCCTTCACTTTGATTTGGATTCTTTTTACTGTGAGGATACCTGCCTTGGATTCAATCTGTTTCAACTATACTATGCATCATATGGACTAATTTACTAAGTCTTTATGGTTTACTTGGGAGTTATACTCCCTCACCATTATTGTGGACACTTTTGACACCATTCATATATTTCTTCACTATCAAAATGTGTGGACATTTGAGATTATAATTTGTTGACATACTTCACTTTATATTTGATTTTATGTTTGTTTGTGCCTTTCCCAAAAGAAAGAGCATTTCACTTTTTTATATAGGTGGTGTTATTGTTTGTTTACACATTTATCTGGTTTTGGTCTGGATGGGGTTACGTGCCACTTCAAATGTGGATTGACCTCCCCCTGTCCTAAACCCCCCTTTTTTCACTGAATTTACTTTAGCGCTACACTTTTCTATTTAGTTATTCTACACAGTCTTAGTCGTATTGTAGTGTTGGCTGCTGCTTTGATTTATTAGATTGGCGCGGTACTTTACCTATCCATTTGGAGACAGACACCATACCCCCGATCCACATCTCGAAGGGGATATAGATCGTTTCTTTACTCGTTTGGGGCAAAATCATTCCGGTCCCCCCAGTCCAAGATGGCGCCAGCCCGGACCCCAGGCATACATGTGGCCTCACAAGGAGCTGTTTCTCAGCGCTCCACACCCCACATGAAGACCAGACAACGTCCTCGGTCCCCCCCTGACTCAGAGACTGGTCCGCTCTGCATGCCATTCCCCAGAATCTCACAGATCCTATGGAGCATGGGACATGGAGGTATACATTAAAGCACTCCCCATCAGGCATGACTTTGAGGCCTGTGTACAGCGTCTAGAACGTTCATATAAACAAGAGATAACTGAACTGTGCAGGGATGTCACTAACAGAGTTGAAGATGTGGAACATAATATGGCAGAGACTGTATCCACACTGCAAGCACATGAAACTATTCTACATGAGCACACTCTGCAGATCCAGCAACTGATATACCATCAAGATGACCAAGAAAACAGGGCCAGACGTAACAACATGCGCATACATGGCCTCCCAGAATCGGTTGAAACCAAAGACCTAGCCCCCGCAGTTATTGCCATGTTTAACGAACTGCTCCAGAAAGACAAAGATGCTCCCCTGGAACTTGATCGAGTCCATCGAGCCCTCGGTTCTAAGAATCCAAACCTAGAGCACCCCAGAGATGTTATCTGCAGGGTGCACTTTTATGTGATTAAAGACGCCATCATGCAAGCTACACAATCTCAAAATGCCATATACTTCAATGGCACCCAACTGTCCCTGCTTCCTGACATCTCTAAAATGACCCTGGCCATGCGGCGTGCCCTGAAACCTCTTACTGGCACCCTCCAAGCAAAGCAACTTAAGTACCGCTGGGGTTTTCCCTTTAACCTGTTTGCATCTCATGAAGGGAAGTCTGCGACATTTTGCACACTAGGCGACCTCCCCAAGTTCCTCTGGACTTTTGAACTGCCACAGATCTCCATCCCAGACTGGCCACTTTATGCAGCCACTCCTGGTTTCAAAGCTGCTACAGGATGGCAGAAGCAAACGAAGAAGAACAAACGTTCCAAATCAGACTTCTCCACCGCGACAGAGGGCTGAACCTTCGCTTTTGATTTGTGATCATAATTTTTTCACTGGCCCCAGACCAGTGAAGACGTCCCTGTCTACAGTTTTGTAGGAACACTACACTACTAACCCAATTTCTTTCTTTTTCAAAACAGGTTTTATGTTGTCGTTTTATCTCTTTTTATATGTCTATTAGATGTATGACTATCTGTTACACAGGAAACATTCCTCTTAGTGCTCACTGTTCCCTCAATTTGTCACATCCCAACCCTATTCTCCCCCCTCCCCTTTCCTACCCCCTCCCCTCTCCTTAATATTGAAAATGGTTATGTCTTGTTGTTGGGTAAGGGGCTCTACATGCTGTTCATGCCCTGGTGTTTCTTTGGGGGTTTTACCCTCATGGAGAATTATGTATAGTTGCTCTTTACTCATACAGCAGTGCGGAGCCCTGAGTTGTTTTGTTCATAATCTTATAAAAACTTTTTTCTTTAGTTGTTGCCTGGCGTGTGCGGGCTCCCCTGTGCAGTGACCGTGATCCCCCCACTTAGGGCCTTCAGTGCCCATTGCGGTCTTAGCTGATATTTTGTTCACAACGCTAGTAGTGAGGCTGTTCCGGCCTCAATTTCTTCTCTTTATTTCTGTTTCTTTTTTTCATTACTTCTTGTACTTCCCTTCTTTCATTTTACCACTAGATGTCCCTCCACTCCCCCCTCCTCCTCCACCCATTCATCTGAGACAGCGAGCCTCCCCCGTGTTTATTTCTATATATCATATAAATCAAATTTCCAATGGCAGTACAAATCTCCTTGAAAGTCTCCTCATTGAACTGTAGGGGCCTTAATATCCCAGAGAAAAGAAGGCAAATACTATATCATTTTCATAAATTGCGGACCCAAATCCTCCTTTTGCAGGAAACCCACTTTAGAACAGACAAACTTCCACAATTTTTCTATAAACAATTCCCCGTTTGGTTTCGTAGTACCAACCCCTCAGCAAAATCTAAAGGAGTTTCTATAGCATTCCATGCATCATTCACCCCAGATGTTCTTGATACTTATATTGACCCATTAGGCAGATATATTTTTATTAAACTGTCACATATGAATAGAATTTATACTGTTATTAACATATATTCTCCAAATCAGGACCAACAGCAATTCCTCTCTTCCGTGATTTCCCGTCTGAGAAGATTCTGTACAACTAACATGATCCTGGGCGGAGACCTCAATGCCACCTTGATACCTCGTCTTGACCCCTCTACTGGTAAGTCATCAATCTCCCCAACCTCCCTGACCAAAATGAGAACACTTTTAACTGATTTATCCCTTGTGGATGTTTGGAGGATGCTACACCCTAGTACTAAGGACTACACTTATATTCCCCCGCACATACCTCCTACAGTAGACTGGACTACCTGCTTATCTCCCAATCCCTATTAGATTGCTCGCCTTCCGCCTCTATTGGCCTCACCCTTTGGTCAGATCATGCCCTCATACACATGAGCCTGGCCTTTGATAGGGTCAGCTGGTCTTTTCTCCGAGCCACCCTTTCCCAACTAGGCCTAGGCCTGAAAATGCTGATACGCATTATGTCTCTTTACTCCATGCCCTCTGCCACGGTTCTGGTGAATGGCATTCAATCAGAAAAATTTATGATCACCAACAGTACCAGGCAGGGTTGTCCCCTCTCCTGTTCGCCCTGGTAATTGAACACCTAGCTCAAGCTATTAGAGCAAATCCTAGCATACAGGGCATACAGACCCCCTCGTCCCAGTGTAAGCTCTCCTTATATGCGGATGATCTGCTCCTTTACGTAACCCAACCTCATATTAGTATACCCTCTATACTTGCAGAAATAGATCGATTCTGGTGTTTCAGTAACTATAAACGAAATATCTCTAAAACGATAACTATACCAGGGACTCCTGGCCCATGGCACGACAATTTGTCGACAACACCCTAGGTACCTTTCTATCTACTCCAACAGACACTACTTCCAAAGTGACATGGCCCACTCGTGGACACCTGTCTTCTTATTGTAGGAAGCTCCACGACTCTAAACAAATCCACAGACCCCTGACTGGGTTCGAACAACTATGCATACTTCCTGACACTCCACGACATACCTTATCATTGATATATAAACTGATCCTAGAACACACTCATGGAGCCCTACCTAATTATACCACAAAATGGTCAGCGGAGAGTGGGAAAGAGATAACTGAGGCAGAGTGAAGTGCAGCTTTTCTTTTCACGCATAAGACATCCATTTCGTGCTACACGCAGGAAAAAAACTATAAATTGATGTCGAGGTGGTATCGAGTGCCAACTACCCTCAGGATCATGTTTCCGTCCAATTCAGACATATGCTGGAGATGCAACTTGAAGAAAGGTACATACATCCATATCTGGTGGGAGTGTGATGTGCTTCACTTATTTTGGACACAAATCTTCCAGATCTATACAGAAATTTATGACAAGCCACTAGCGCCCTCACCCTCCATCGCCCTTCTCTCTATATTACCTGGTACTGTCAAATAACAAAAAAATAACCTCCTTAAATTCTTTAACAGTGCAGGACACCAACTAATACCCAGGCACTGGAAAACCACTACACCCCCTTCTCTAATAGAATGGGTAGGTGAATTAAGCAATATTATGCTTATGGAAGAAATGCAAGCCAAGGTTTTGGACAAACAAGCACAGTTCTCCTTCATCTGGAGTATTTGGAGGAATTACTCTACTTCAGATAAACTCAAACAGAGGCTCCTGGGGAAAAACACTACCTAAAAGCTGAAAATGTCCTAGTAATTGGCCCATATGCTGGGTCTGTGATCCTCATCACGGATGGAGGTTCGCTGTCCCTCTCTCCATCCCCTCCCTCCTATTTTCCTACGACCTCTCTTATACTCACTCTCTTTCTCTTCTATTCTGTTTTTTTTCCAACCTCTTCTTTCTTGTCTCCTCTGACCACCCCTGAAAGCAATGCAATGCATAAGTCTTCCCTTTCTTCACTATGTGTTTTTCCAGTCTCCACTGTTTAGGAGACTTGGAAATTTGTCACTGAGATGATCCTGACAACCTTTGTCCTAGTTTATTTGCTTAGTTTCCCTGAGCTTCTGGGCGCAGCAGGTTCCCAAAGGGGCATTCAGAACCAGGGAAAACTAGTACTTATATGTTAAACAGACACAGGTTTACCAGCCTAACGCAAAGCTTGATTTCGAGTGACCTTTGCACAAATATTGGATTGCAATATATTTTGTTATCTGTATAAGTCATATTTGTAGACCAGGAGACCTGATGTCAGGCAACTGGCAATGTCTATACCTTTTCTTTTTTGTTTATATATTTGTTGAAAACAACAAAACTTATTGAACCATAAATGTATCACTAAGTACTCTGCCCACCATCAATAACTCAGAACGATACTATCCAACCATTGGCATTTGCTGACAGACCACCATGTCCTGAGCAGACATGCGAGATCTACTCCTGAACTGGTGTTTTCCAGAGAGCATCCTCGTTAAGGGACCGTTTGACTAACAGCCATTACCAAACATCCAAGCGATCTGTTACAGGACCGAGTGGAACCTTCCAATGTGGGGATTGTCCCCGCTGCCCTGGATTCCCTAGGGGAGGAGGTTACAGTTACCCAACGGTAAAACGTTTTCACCTCATATCTTTTCCAATTGCGGCACTATGGGGGTGATTTACCTTATGCTGTGTAAGTGTAATGCTTTCTATGTAGGCAAAACAATATGAGAACTCCGACAGCGAATCGGGGATCACTTATACTATTCTGGCAATGGTAAACTTACCACCATAGGCCAACACGTTGGACTGCACCACCGCTTTGATGTTATGACTGTCAAATTTTTGGTTCTTGAAGTAGTCCAACAGAGTCCTAGAGGGGGTGATTGGAATAGGACAATTTTACAGAGAGAGACTCTGTGGATCGAACGTCCCAATGCTACTACCCCCCCAGGCCTCAACGAGATGATATCTTATAAACCGTTCCTGCAGGTTTTTCGCAATCCCCCCCCTCTTTGTTCCCTTCTCTCTCCCCCCATTCCCCTTTGCCGTCCCCCCTCCCTATCCCTTTTGTCCCTTCCAATCCAAATTACCCTTATCCCATGGGTTCTCTTTGTGTACCCCTGTTAACTATTGCAGCAATTCCCCATTGACCTACTACACCTCAGGTTACCTGGCCGTCCATATCTGCCCCTGAACTAGGTCACATTTCTAAAATGTTTTGTTTACAAATAAAGTTCTGTATTATAGATTTGGGGCTATCCAGCCCCTCATTATCTCTTGTAATTAATGTATGTTCTATGTATTAATGTGGTGTAAACTTGGTGTAATTAATTTGGGTTGTTGCTTTCCCCGCACATTTAGCAAGCCTTTTTCTGGCTGCTTGTTTCTTCTCCCTAGCGGTGGACATGTGACTCCCCTGGTGAGGCGTTTTCCCCTGAGGGAACCGCCCCTCTCTTATGTTTTGGGCTTTCCAGCCCATTTGACATGGACGGCACGCGCTTGCGCAGGTACCATGCACCTGCGCAGTGCGGGGAGCCAGACCCGATAACGTCACGCACCGCTGTCAGGCGGTGTGTGTACGGCTTCCAGGTTGGGGAGCTCATTTAGTGGGCTCCAGCCCACTAATGAGCACCGCAGATATTTCTCTCCAGGGGGGTCGTGACTGGCAACCAGGAGAGAGATAAGACTGGGACCTTTGCGGCCAGGTCTTGGTGGGTTGACTCCCTGCCTTTTCCCACATGAACGCCCTATTCATTCTATCTTTACAGACCCTACCTACTTCTATAGGCTTTTGCTTGGCTACAGATAGAGAGATCACTTTCCAGGCTCTTGCTTCATGTACACTGAACTCTCAGCTTGCAACTATCTACTGGTGATGTAGAACTACGGCATATTCTAGCCACCACCACCTGATATACTTTATATATAGTCTCCCCTCTCTTTGCCTGTTATGCCTTTCTCTCTCTCCCTGGAGCTTTGTGGGCCCAATTTGGACATTTTCACTTAGGGGTGTACTCACTTTTGTTTCCAGTTTAGATTGTTTAGATATTAATGGCTGTGTGTTGAGTTATTTTAAGGGGACAGCAAATTTACACTGTTATACAAGCTGTACACTCACTACTTTACATTGTAGCAAAGTGTAATTTCTTCCGGGTTGTCACATGAAAAGATCTAATAAAATATTTACAAAAATGTGAGGGGTGTACTCACTTTTGTGAGATACTGTATATATTTGGACTTGCAGTTAGCGGTTACTAAACACAAGCAGAGTTAACCCTTGTTTTTAGTGCCCCCCAATCCACTCCTCCATAAGCTTAAAAGGCTGTGGATGGAGGTGGTCACAATGCTGTGCTTCATGCCTGCAGCAAAAACTATCACTACTGTTTAGTTTAATGGGTGTAGCGGGTGCCCAACTGCTGCTCACGCCCGGCCATGGGGATTTACACACTGACAGGCTCTCAATGGAGAGAGAACCTGTCAGCAGCTGCAGGGGAATTCCCCATCCTTCTCCTCCTCTCACTGTGCTAGGGCCGTAGATATTTTATTGTTCTGGGGGGAGGGGGTTCAGCAGCAGGTACAAAGTAAAAGTCATTTTAAATAAAACAAATTGCACTAAATTCATAAAGATTGGAAAAAGGCAAAACCATGTGTTGCTTATAGTAAGCAATCACATCCTTAATTCTATTTTCTTAGATCCTCTTGAAACTTGAACCTGATTTCAGATTTGCCTTCTTCCACTTTTTATGAACGTTGCAGTGAGGTTGGCTATTGTCCAGTCTAAGGCCTGGTACACGCTGTCAGCTTTTTTTCGTTCAGCAAGACAGATCACTGTACTAACACATGCAGTGTCAGTACAGCGATCTTCCCCACTGTGCTATTGTGTTCTGACAGGGGGATGCCCCCCAACAGAACACAGCGGTCAGTGCTCTCAGCCATTGGAGTAGCTATCACAGGCTGGTGCACTGTAATAGCCAATCTTACTGGGCAGGTGAGGCAAATATATAAGTGGTCCATATAATGAACTTGGTGTTGAGTTATTCACTTTAAGGTCATCACAGAGGACAAGGGGGCACTCTTTACGTCTAGAGGAAAAAAGATTTCATCTCCAAATACATAAATGTTTCTTTACAGTAAGAGCTGTGAATATGTGGAATAGACTCCCTCCAGAGGTGGTTCTGGCAAGCTCAGTAGATTGCTTTAAAAAAGCCTGGATTCTTATCATAATATAACTGGGTACTAACACTTATAGGTAAAGTTAATCCAGGGAAAATCTAATTGCCTCTTGGGGGATCAGGAAGGAATTTTTCCCCTGCTGTAGCAAATTGGAGCATGCTTTGCTGGGGTTTTTCACCTTCCTCTGGATCAACTGTGGGTGAAGGATTGTGTCTTTTTTCAACCTGACTATGTAACTATGTAAAAACAGTTCATGTTGATTGAGAGAGTTTAGTTCCGCTTTAACATTCTGATCTGCAGTTGACCTTCTTGGGGCTTTGCGTTCCTATAGACTTGTATGAGAATGCAAAACTCCCTTGAAATGAGAAAAGGCCAGTTAAAGCAGGGTTCCACCCACTTTATAAACTTTATCTCAATCTATAAATCACTGGCCATATTTTCTTCAATAGACATTCTTTCTTTCTGTTAGTTTACCATGATTGTAAGCTTTTCCATATCGCTTCCGGCTTCTCCCACCCATGGATATCTCCATCTCCATCATTTAAAAATGAAACACACGAACTGTATGGGAGGTTCCTGAGACAGGGGCTACTCCCATACCTCTATCAGGAGGGCCAAGAAAAGGGCAATCCTGGCGGATAGGAAGGAACTCCTGGCTGACAGAAAATTGGACACAAAAGAAAAATCAGGAAACTACCCCACTAAGGATAATCACCCGATATGGGGCACAGTGGCAACAGGTCAAGGACATCCTTGACCACCACTAGTATATACTATCTGAGGCCCCTATTTTAGGTGATTTCATTGGTTATAGACGCCTACTGACGGCCAGGAGAGCCTCCAACCTAAAGGATAAGCTTGTACATTCCGAATATCATAGACCAAAAAAACGCAACTGGCTCACTGATCTTCCCCTCTCAAGGGGATGTACCCCTGTGGTAAATGCCACATATGCAAATATGTGGATAGAACAAATATGTTCACCGATTCTGATGGAAAAAAACAATATAGGATCAACAGTTTTATCAATTGCACAACAGATCGTGTTATATATATGTTGACCTGTCCCTGCGGACTAAACTATGTTGGAAAAACAAAAAGACAACTAAAAGTCCAAATCGGTGAACATATTCAGAGTGTAATTCAGAAGGATGATGAGCGTCCACTGTCCTTGCATTTTTTGAAAGTTCATGATGGGAAACCCAATGGCCTCAGGTGTAAAGGAATCTATAGACTCAATCTGCCCCCGAGAAGTGGGGATTTTGACAAGATACTATATCAGAAAGAAAAAATGTGGATCTTTAATTTAAGAAGCATGCAGCCTACAGGGTTAAATAATGAGTGCAACCTGTCTGTATTTTTGGAACAGTAGGGACCATGTATAGAAAACAGGTGAGTTACGCATTGGTACCCCCCCGAGACGTACATCCTTTCTTTCTAGAAAATAAGATATACATATTGTTTCCTGTGTTTTAAGGTTTGTATGACCAACCTTTGAGATAATATCTCTGATCCTGAGGGTCATTTTCATGTACATCGATTTGGTACACCTTTGACAGCATTTATGATACTCTCTGGATGCGTGTCCGGCCATCACCATCACTATATATTGTATTTTGTTTCAAAAGACTTCTCGGATCCCGTTAATAAAAAAGCCTTCCTAGGGGGTCTTAATACATGGATATATAGGGTTCTCGTCTATTGACATTCTCTCTTTCTTCTTTTTCTAAGTTTTCTAAGTTTTATTTATTATTATTATTGTTATTACTCTGGCTGGGGGAATATTTTGTTGCTGTCGGGCATCTAATAGAACTGATGGCATATGACTTTAGCGATTTTGCCCCGCTAGGTTTTTCTATATGTTAAATTGATCTGTTTATTGGTTTTGCGGAAATATTCTGGCACAGGGTAGCTGCACGGGGTGTCTGTTATGTTTGTTTGTTGTGATACATGCTGTCTAATTAGCCACAGCCCAAACAGGGTTTCCTACCTTGATTTCAAGTTTCCTAATTAAATTCCTGATTACTTAGGGACACTCCTGTTGCAACTGCGCATACTCTGAGGAAGCTTGGTGTACAAGCGAAACATGTAAGCAAGGGGGGTGTGGCCTGGACATGGCGGTGTGAAGACACGCTAGAGTGGAGCTCCAGGACTACCATGCTCTCCCCGACCAAACAATAGTCGACCAATAGGTGTTATTGCGGCATGAGGACAACTCGGGAGTACGAGACACGATCTATATTAAGGAAAGCCCAGCCTCCTGCCTCTCGCACGGTACAGGGAGATATACAGCAATATTTTGTCTCACCTTCAAGAGAATCTCCAGGCGTGATAGTGGCTGCTTTAGGTTCAAACCGGGCTAACAGCACTAAGACAAGCCCGTCTGCTCCACCCCTTATGTTGGACTCTAAGCTGGAAACTCCGGCGTCTTTACATCATGCGCAGGTCGAAGCCGGCGACCTCCGGCAAGCTGAGGATACAGACAGGGTGGAAGGAGACATCCGAGCATTGCTGAGAGAGCTTCCCACACGCCGGGATATCGAGGCACTGATTCTCCGCATAGAGGAGTCGCACCACCAGGATATTCAAGCGGTAAGAACAGACATTGAAACACTTGCAAGGAGGGTGAGTACAGGAGAAGGAAAAGTGTCCTCCCTTGAACAGCGGGTAAAAGATATTGAAAGAACACAGATTTCCCAGGGTGATACAGCGGTGGACTTACAGCTTCATATAGAGGTTTTGGAAGATAGGAGCCGCCGGAATAATCTGCGACTTCGGGGTATCCCTGAAGAGACTGAGGTGGAAGACCTCCAAAAAATAGTGAAAACTATATTCCAAACGGCCTTAAAATCCCCTCAGATGACGGTTGAGTTAGATAGGGTTCATAGAGCCCTGGGCCCTAAATCAAGAGATCTAGAGAGACCTAGAGATGTTATATGTCGGCTCTATAGTTATTCACAGAAGGAGCAGATACTCAGAGCTGCATGGGGAGCAGGGAGTATTGACTTTGAGGGGAACCCTATTAAAATCTTGTCGGATCTTTCTCGGGCTACCCTCCAGCGCAGAGCATGCCTACGACCAATTTTAGATCTGGCTAGAGAACAGGGGTACACTTATAGATGGGGATACCCATTGGCGGTGACATTTCGTAAGGCATCATCTGCATATACGCTCCGTACACCAGCAGATCTTCCGGGACTATTTGCTTTTATGGAAATGCCACCTATACAGATTCCCAATTGGCTCTTTTACATTCCATATAGAGGGGGTAGAATGGGCCCCCAGAGCAAGCAAGGTCGTGGAAATCATACTCAAGTGCCATAACAACAGCAGTCTTGATGTGGATTTCAAAAGCTCCTGATGGGCACAGAATTAGGAGCCAGAACTTAGACCTTTTGTCCAATTATGTGAAAGAGGTGACAAAGAGGACATTAGGGGACATTTTTCAAAATTCCTCCTAGCTTAGATCCGTAACTTTGGCCTCTGCCTTATGTATTAAAATAATTATTTTGGGGAAGTTTTCCCTTTTTTTTTTTTTTTTTTTTTTTTGAGAAAACGCTAAAGGCTATTGGCGTTTTAAGACAGGATAGGAATGTATTTACTTATGGATTTAGATAGGCCCTTTACTTAGGATGCATTAAGAAGATAGCTAATTGCATTCAGTGTTGGGCAAATTTTTTTCTTTTTTTTTTTTTTTTTTTGTGTTTTGTTTTTTGTACTGGGAGGGCATGCACCTGATGCCTCATAGCACTTATTAGGTAATTAATTATTCATACCTGAAAGGGTATTTCCCTTTCCCTTTCTGTTTAGCACAAATGGAAATTTTCTTTAGGAGCTTGTTAATAACACGATTTTGTCATATTGCGTTTAATGCAACTTAAAAGGATATTGCCCTTTTTCTTTTATTGTTCACATTTGGATGGAATAGTTACATGGGTTTTTTGGTTTGGATATCACGGTGTTTTTTCTGAGATGCAGTTTCTGCAACTTGTATTTGATCATTTATTTTTTCTTTTTTTTTTTTTCCCCTAACACTCACTTGTGTTTTAATCTACCGAGGCAGCAGGTGTTTTTTCCCTCCTTCTAAAATGTTAATGGTACTTGTTTATCTTTAGAGTTGGTGGTTTTTTTTTGTTTTTTTTTTTTGTTTTTTTGTTTTTTTTGTTTCATTTGTTTTTTGTTTTTCCTCCTCCTTTTACTGGCTGAGCTTGCTAGTAGCAATATTTTGGTTAGCGGTAGCCTCTTTATATATATATATATATATATATATATATATATATATATATATATATATGATATATTTGGGAAAGACACCCACCCCCTTTTTTTTGTGGGGGTATTGTCTAATATATGTTAATGTTTGGAGGCTCAAGCTAGGTTTGGAAAAATAAGAATCAGAAGGAATATGAGTGCATAGGTCCGCTTTGCTATATATTGGGGCTTCTCTCTTCTTTCCCCTTTTTTTTTTTTTTTTTTTAAGGGTTCTTTCCTGCTGTTCCATAGCACTTGATAGGTAAATTAATCACCACACTTGGAAGCATATTTCCCTTCCCTCGTTTTCTAGAGTTTGTGTGATATTTGTCTTATTTATTTATTTTTAAGGGCACATTAGTAACATGATTTTGCTATGCTGTGGTTCTTGCAACTTTAAAAAGGATATTGCCTTGGTTGGGTTTTTTTTTTGTCCTAATCCATTGAAGCAACAGGTATTTTCTCCCCCCTTTTTAGAATATTAATGGAATATGTTTTTTTTTTTTTGGGATATATATATGCGAATGCGTGTGTAGGAGTGTGTATGTATATATATATACGTGGGTATGCATATCTGGTAACCTGCATTGCACCTCTTGGAATAGGAGTTTGGTTAAAGATTAGGCCGTACCTAAGCCCTCCTGTAAACTATCTGTTGGTGGTACAGCAGATAGTAGAAAAGGAAGAGAGACCAACATAACAAATAATGTAGATAAAATCAAATAGCCCCCCCCCCCCTTTTTTTTTTGAAGGTGATTGTAAGGTGATATAGTAGAGATCAGCACCTCTCCAACTTGATAATATAGAGGTGGCCCTATGTAGTCATAAAAAAAAATATATAATTTTTATTATTGATTTAAAAGGTCTATTAGAGAAGAGAGATGATCTCAGAAAAGGGGAACCCTTAGATATAGGGGAATATACCATAAGTTTTGGATTATAAGCTGCCAATCATATGATAGTAATCTCACGATCCGCAAGTTGATATCGTGTAGTAATATAGGCATTCTTATATACTGTTCGATATAATTCAGATGGTCAATTTCTTTAAATTTTTTTTTTTTTTTTTTAACCACTTGAGCCCCGGACCATTATGCTGCCTAAGGACCAGAGGTCTTTTTCCAATTTGGCACTGCGTCGCTTTAACTGCTAATTGCGCGGTCATGCAATGCTGTACCCAAACGAAATTTGCGTCCTTTTCTTCCCACAAATAGAGCTTTCTTTTGATGGTATTTGATCACCTCTGCGGTTTTTATTTTTTGCGCTATAAACGGAAAAAGACCGA
Organism: Lithobates clamitans; assembly: GCA_037952925.1. Classification (NCBI taxonomy): domain Eukaryota; kingdom Metazoa; phylum Chordata; class Amphibia; order Anura; family Ranidae; genus Lithobates; species Lithobates clamitans. The sequence goes on along the minus strand of JBBGZY010000168.1, from coordinate 4,147,865 downwards.
AAATTTTGAAAAAAAATGATATTTTCTACTTTTTGTTATAAAAAAAATCCAATAAACTAAATTTTAGTCATACATTTAGGCCAAAATGTATTCGGCCACATGTCTTTGGTAAAAAAAATGTCAATAAGCGTATATTTATTGGTTTGCGCAAAAGTTATAGCGTCTACAAACTAGGGTACATTTTCTGGAATTTACACAGCTTTTAGTTTATGACTGCCTATGTCATTTCTTGAGGTGCTAAAATGGCAGGGCAGTACAAAACCCCCCCAAATGACCCCATTTTGGAAAGTAGACACCCCAAGGAAATTGCTGGGAGGCATGTTGAACCCATTGAATATTTATTTTTTTTGTCCCAAGTGATTGAAAAATGACAAAAAAAAAAAAAAAAAAAAATATTTACAAAAAGTCGTCACTAAATGATATATTGCTCACACAGGCCATGGGCCTATGTGGAATTGCACCCCAAAATACATTTAGCTGCTTCTCCTGAGTATGGGGATACCACATGTGTGGGACTTTTTGGGAGCCTAGCCGCGTACGGGGCCCCGAAAACCAATCACCGCCTTCAGGATTTCTAAGGGTGTAAATTTTTGCTTTCACTCTTCACTGCCTATCACAGTTTCGGAGGCCATGGAATGCCCAGGTGGCACAAAACCCCCCAAAATGACCCCATTTTGGAAAGTAGACACCCCAAGCTATTTGCTGAGAGGCATATTGAGTCCATGGAATATTTTATATTTTGACACAAGTTGCGGGAAAGTGACACTTTTTTTTTTTTTTTTCATAAAGTTGTCACTAAATGATATATTGCTCACACAGGCCATGGGCATATGTGGAATTGCACCCCAAAATACATTTAGCTGCTTCTCCTGAGTATGGGGATACCACATGTGTGGGACTTTTTGGGAGCCTAGCCGCGTACTGGACCCCAAAAACCAATCACTGCCTTCAGGATTTCTAAGGGTGAAAATTTTTGATTTCACTCTTTACTGCCTATCACAGTTTCGGAGGCCATGGAATGCCCAGGTGGCACAAAACCCCCCCAAATGACCCCATTTTGGAAAGTAGACACCCCAAGCTATTTGCTGAGAGGCATGGTGAGTATTTTGCAGCTCTCATTTGTTTTTGAAAATGAAGAAAGACAAGAAAAAACATTTTTTTTTTTCTTTTTTCAATTTTCAAAACTTTGTGACAAAAAGTGAGGTCTGCAAAATACTCACTATACCTCTCAGCAAATAGCTTGGGGTGTCTACTTTCCAAAATGGGGTCATTTGGGGGGGTTTTGTGCCACCTGGGCATTCCATGGCCTCCGAAACTGTGATAGGCAGTGAAGAGTGAAATCAAAAATTCACGCCCTTAGAAAGCCTGAAGGCGGTGCTTGGTTTTCGGGGTCCCGTACGCGGCTAGGCTCCCAAAAAGTCTCACACATGTGGTATCCCCGTACTCAGGAGAAGCAGCAGAATGTATTTTGGGGTGTAATTTCATATATTTCCATGGCATGTTTGAGCAATATATCATTTAGTGACAACTTTGTGCAAAAAAAAAAAAATTTGTCTCTTTCCCGCAACTTGTGTCGCAATATAAAATATTCCATGGACTCGACATGCCTCTCAGCAAATAGCTTGGGGTGTCTACTTTCCAAAATGGGGTCATTTGGGGGGGTTTTGAACTGTCCTGGCATTTTATGCACAACATTTAGAAGCTTATGTCACACATCCCACATCACGCAGACGCAACCCCCTACCCAAGCACAGATAAATCAGTATCTTTCGCGGACATTAATGTCTCGACTGTCAGATGAAGATAGAGATAACCTTGAGAGTCCCGTAACTATAGAAGAACTTCAAGAAGCTGTAAAGGCTACTAAAATGGGTAAAGCCCCAGGGCCCGACGGCTTGACGGCCCAATACTATAAGGTCTTGCTTCCCTCTCTAGCTCAATATATGGTTAAATTATTTAATGCTCTTGGTACATCAGCAACATTAAGACAGGACACCTTGCTAGCCCATATTTCGGTAATACCGAAGGAGGGGAAAGACCCAGCTTCCTGCGGAAGCTATCGACCGATCTCTCTGCTTAATTTAGACCTTAAACTCTTTACCAAAATTTTAGCAAATAGGATTCAACAGTATATCCCGAATCTGATACACCTGGACCAAGTAGGATTTGTTCCTACATGTGAAGCAAGAGATAATACTACGAAAGTCCTGAATCTTTTACAGATAGCGAATAAAACACAGACACAATGTGTGTTTATAAACACAGATGCAGAGAAAGCCTTTGATAGGGTGAACTGGAGTTACATGCTGGCAGTTCTGCGATATGGAGGATTTGGGAGTAAAATGTTGCAGTGGATTACCTCCATTTACTCTCGTCCAGCAGCCCGAGTTCAGGCTAACTGAGTACTATCAGAGACTTTTTCAATCTCTAATGGGACACGACAGGGATGTCCCTTATCACCACTCCTGTTCGCCCTATCATTGGAACCGTTTCTCTGCACAATACGTCTAAATCAGGATATCACAGGAATACAGATAGGGGAGGATCAATGTAAAATTTCAGCGTATGCAGACGATATGCTATTCTCTCTTACGAACCCTTTGATCACAATCCCAAATTTAATGAGAGAATTTGAGAAGTATAGTCTAGTTTCCAATCTTTGTATTAATTTCTTTAAATCGGAGGCAATGGGGGTCAATTGTCCTCAAACATCAATTGAGCAACTAAAGCAAAATTTTAAGCTTAAATGGACGGATAAAGCGTTATCATATGTGGGAACGCTGATCCCACCCAATATAGGTAAGATTTTTGAGTTAAATTTCCCCCCATTGCTTAAAAAAGTTAAGAGTCTACTGGATAATTGGAAAACAGGCTTTCACTCATGGCTTGGGCGTTGCAACATCATTAAGATGAGCATCCTCTCCAAATTTCTTTTTCTTCTACAGGCACTGCTGATACGTGTACCATCTTCATACTTTAAACAATCTCAGAGGTTAATTTTTGATTTTATTTGGGCATATAAAAAATCTCGGTTGCAACGCAACCAACTAACACTTCCAAAAAGATTTGGAGGACTGGCGGTCCCAGATATACGAAAATATTATCAAGCTACACATTTGAGCAGAGTAATTGACTGGAATAGACACAAAGACCTCAAACTTTGGGTACAGATGGAGCATGCCCAGTCGCCTGTTCCACTAGATGGAACCCTATGGCGTTCTGCCCATCTTCCTGGAGAGCTTATCAAACATCCTTTAATAGGTACTACTATTAGCCTCTTTTTGGCTTTGTTATCTAGTATGGGCATAACACCTGAGGAATCCCCTTTGTACCCGATATTGGGGAACCCCCGCTTTCCTCCTGGGACGGAAGATGTGGCATTTAAGCACCTATGGAATATGGGCTATGCACAGGTGTCTAGCTACATAAAAGCTGGGGCTTGGCCGACAGTCCCGGAGTTGATGGAACAGGAGGGTAAGTTTGGATTAAGATTCTGGAGTGCTCTCCAGATCACCCACTTTTTCAGCACTCTTCCGGCCCTGGGACGGTTTGCCAGGTCCCTTACTACTTTTGAGAAAATGTGCTCAGAGGCTGGAGCAATATCTCATACCCTATTGGCCAACTATGAATTATTGATTACACCTAAGGGAACTAATCTCTTGAATTGTGTGTAGGAATGGGAACAGGAGCTGGGCAAGCCTTTTGGTTCAATACAGTTACAACATATCCTTAAATTTACGCATGAATCATCGGTCTGTGCGAAAATTCAAGAGACTAACTTCAAAATTTTTACCCGGTGGTATAGAACGCCAGCGAAACTGAAGAGAATCTTTTCTGACACCTCCGACCTGTGTTGGAGATGTCAGAGAGACAGGGGTACTATGCTACATATTTTTTGGAAGTGTCCCAAATTAAAGAAGTTTTGGACAGAAGTTAGACATATTGTCCAAAATTTTATGGATGATAAAATACCAGAAGATCCGGCTTTTTTTCTTCTCCATGCGTCTCATATACCAGAAAAGGTCTATAAGGAAACCATTATTCATCATCTGTTAGATGCCGCTAAGGCATGTATCCCGTTGACATGGAAATCACAGTTGCCCCCAACAATAGGGATGTGGTTACGTAAAGTAAAAGAGATTAACAAACTAGAAGACATGGTCCTCTCTGCGCGACATCAGCAGGAGTGTTACTCTAGGACATGGTCACCTTGGAATATTTTTATGGCCTCAGAAGAGGGAAGCACCCTCCTTGACAGTAATTTGAGCAGTTAGAGTGAGCACTTAATTTAATCTAATCTTATCTCAATCCTCCTTTTGATATATGAATACAATTGAGGTATATTCCCATGAAGGGGTTTGACCCTCTCCCCCTTGTCCCTTTTTTTGTTTTTTTTGTTTTGTTTTGTTGTTATTATATAGAATAAAACAGATTAAGACGAGTTCGAAAATATAAGTTGGCAGGACATGGGATCTTTGGTCCAAAATATGGTGTTGATGAGAATTGTCTGGGTAGTGATTTAATTTATTGCAAGATAGATATAAGGATACGTTTTTATTGTGAGAAATGATGTTGTGTTATCCTGTTCTTCTGTATGTTTACTGGAACTTGTCTTATGATTGAATAAAGATATAAAATTGAAAGAAACATGTAAGCAAGACAGACTTTTGTTTCCAGCAATATGAGCACCAATCTGCCTATACGATGGCTCCATGGTGAAACTTCATCCATCCACCTGTAGCTCCGCTCTGCTTAGCTGACATACCCAGCCTACAACTAACAGCTGATCTAACTGGGCTGACGTGAATTGGCCAAACACACGGACTCTGTATGGAATTTAACAAAACTTCTAAAGACACCTATAAAGGTTAATCAGCCAGCGGAATTTCTTGAAGAGATATACTACTCGCTTCATAACCTGCTTATGGTCTCTCTCTGAAGTACTAGGATCGTTTTGGTGAAGTCTATAGAAAGGGATAAAGGATTGCCAGGTCAAGACATCAAAATGGTGAGCTGCATTTGTTCCCAAACAGTGTGAACGAGGATAAAGTGAATTTACTGCTACTATCACCCGTTTTTGTTTCCTTGACCTATACCATTCCCTATCTAACTCAACACGCTCCATATTCATCACGTCACTCTTCTGTTGACCCCTATGGCTGATAGATGTACTCTGCTGTATACGATAGCCTAAGCCAACTAATTATGCTCGAGTGAAGATATAGCAGGACCATTCTGCCTACATTTGGACAATTCTCTTTCCAAAGCGGCCAGCTGATCTTGTAGTGTCTGCAAGATTTTCTCAGGCTATACCTTGAATCACTCTTCGGAGTGTGTGTTACGATAATCAATTAACCCCTAACCAACTAATGCCCTTGTCAAGCTGCATTTATAGAGTGTTAGACATGTGTGGCTGATTGTGATAGACACCGGTGTCTCTCTTTAAGACCCTTTGTTGTCTTAATTTTAAACTAAATGCTTTTGGAGGAGGGTTACTAAACTACACCACATATAAATGTTGTTTCTAATTTTTGTATGGACAATTAATAAAAATTGTTGGTCCCGCTTACTTATGAATCCTTTCTGAGGAATACCTTTTTTGGAATCCTTTCTTATTCCGTTCTTTTTGTATATCTCAATCATATCATGTGGCACACTGTCTCCTGGGAGCTTTGTGTCATAATTCCCAGGATTCAGTGTAGCTCGCCGCCGCTGCTCAACATCGCGAAATTCAAAAACCAGATCTTCATTGCCATCACAACAGGGTCGGGTACTTCCGACAACGTGGTGATGGCAAACTGATACGTTTCCTGCACTGCAAGCTGTGCATACTGCGCATGCGTGGGAACGGGCGGTGCATGCTGGTTATTCAGCAGCCCCGAATCCTGGAAGATTATGCTTGTGGGCTTCACATGCCCACAAACAAGATGGGAAATGCCAAGAAAGAAAAATATAATGTGATTTTTGATATAAAATAATAATTTTAGCAGCGCAATGTATAGGAATAATGCTTGCCATTATTCTATATTATGATGTAAATATATGAATTAAAATAAAAAATGTCGACATGTCGTTGGAACTCCGCTTTAAGGCCTTTCCTGTAAAGAATAGCTTCCTTTTTTTTTTGTATAGGCAACTAATTTATACAGTCCTAGAGATGAAATACCAGCCATCGATGGATCTAAATTCCACTTGTTCAGCTGGGACTGCCTGTATTTCGATCCATCTATGGGCAGGCTATACTACAGTGTGCAGAAGGTTCATCCAGAATTTTTAGTGCTAATATGTGGTCACACCCCTGTAGTACCCGATGGATTATACAGTATATATATGTAGAAGCTACTGCAAATTGAGCACAGGTATATCCATACATGGTCAAGCCATGTTTGATCCATCCAAAGGCAGACTTGTAAACAGGTCGATCTATTGTTTGACTTGTGTACAACCAGCCTTTTTCCTGAACAGTCAGTGCCACCGGATATAGCTGGCATCACTAATCAGTGTGTTTTGACTATGGCGAAGGCTCATAATACAATACCACAGCAGGAGGGATTCTCTCATCCACATTGAACCTGTGGATGGGGAAATTGAGGCATTTGCTTTCATTCAATCCGCTGGTTGAACTCAAGAAAATGCATAATTGGCTGCTTTATTTCTATTGCATTGCAAGCCAGTGACCAAACCTAAAACTTGTAGCCCTCCTAAAGCTAAAACTTGTGTCTATCTGCCCTATATTGGCACTATCTCCACTGTAGCATTTGCATTTTACAGAGCAGAGTAGGGACTGGCCAGAGAGGGATCCTTTTAATACAGGTGTCCAGCTCAAACATGTATTACATTGTATGTGAACTAAAAATCCCTGTTTTGTATGGTAAGTTTAGTAGAAAGGGTACATTGCAGTGTGCAGAGGGTTCATCCAGAATTGCTAACACTTAGAAAGTATTATTTCACTGAAAGGTTGGTTGATGATTGGAATAAACTATCAACAGAGGTAGTGAGACAGTCAACACCAAACAGCTTCAAGCATGCTTGGGAAAAACTTAAATCTCTAGTCAGACAATGAGGTTAATGGAACCCCCCCCCCCAAAAAAAAAAAACAAAACAAAACACAACCCCCCCAAAAAATAAATAAATTAATTAAAAACACAAAACAAAAAAAGAAACAAAAAATAACAAAAAAATTTAAAAAATTTGCCGACTCGGACTACTCAGTCTTTTTCTTTTTTCTGCCGTCACTTTTCTATGTTTCTAGTGTCACTCTCTCAACGCTACCTGTTTCCCAGCTCTGGATGTTTGCAGGTGTACGGAGACAGCCCTGTTTATTACATGCTGAGTATGTCTAAACCACTCCTTTTGAGTCAACCCCACTTTAGATAAGTCACATCTGTCCCTGTGTTTTTTTTCCCCCTACTATGAATGGAAAGAAAGATACATATCTTTCTCTGCTTGCCAGAGGATAAAAATGTCCATAAACAAAAATGTGTGTTGAAAAAAAACAAATAAATAAAAAATAAAGAATAAATAACTAAGTCAGTGTCAAAGTTAGTATTAGGGTCAAGGTCAGGGTCAGTATATTTTAAGTAAGATTTTTAAAAAAAATGTAATTAGTATCAGTGCCTGTGTGTTTTAGGTAAGACAAATGGGTACAAATAACACACACATCACTGCGGTCATCAGGAGCAGGAGAATTTATTTTGGGTTGTTCTTTGGTGGCAAGTTATGTTAACAGAAAGATATGTACAGCTAAATTAAAAAATATATTGTATTTTATTACTATTTTGCTCCAGTTTTCCTTTGATAATAAAAAAAAATCAGGAGATACCTGTTACCATTTACCACCAAAGAAAAGTCAATTTGACAATGAGTTTCCAGGTTTTATTACCAAAGCTTAATTGAATAAGCTGGGGTTAGAAGCTCATTAGTTTCTATGCAGAAGTGAGCCTGATTTGGCACTTTCTAGCTTTAGTAAATAAACCCCATTGAGTACTTAAAAGTGGGGTATGCCTGTATAGTACAGTTTTACTAACACATGTCAAAGTTACAAAATTGTGTTTAGGCGTTAGGATTTGTTAACGTAGGGGTTAATCATGCCAGTGTTGTTATTTTTGAAAAATGAAACCTCTAAGTACCTGTTTAGATCAGCAGTATACAGCAGTCACCTGACTCCTATGAATAGCTTGACTGAGTGCAGGGAAAAATCCTCGGAGCAGCTGCTAGTTCTCTGTCAGCTGAAGAAGCCTGAACTGTCCACTGTGTCCACACTGCGCTGATTGGTGCTGTGCTGGACACATGACCACATAAAAAGCCTTCAGAATACACAATCAAAATACACATTTACTTTGTTCTGCCAATCACTGCCTCATTCATTATCCTCCAGCCTCTGACTCTAGCCCCTGACTGTGTGCTTTGTATTACAGGCTATTATATTGAAAAATATATTGTATTTTTTTACTAATTTGCTCCAGTTTTCCTTTGATAATAATAAAAAAAAGGAGATACCTGTTACCATTTACCGTCAAAGAAAAGTCAATTTGACAATGATATGTACAGTACAGTTTTACTAACACATGTCAAAGTTACAAAATTGTGTTTAGGCGTTAGAATTTGTTAACGAAGGGTCATCAATCAAGATTTAATATCCAGCCCCCCCCCCCCCCAGTGTGTTTTGTTAGTTAGCGGGCATAGGGGAGGTGGAAAGAAGTGGGCTGTCATTTAACTTCTGTGTGTCACGTGACTTGCACAGCTAACAATCAGGGAGAAAAAATCCCCCGCATTGAAACACGCAAAGAGCAGCACATGGGTACTTGCTTGCCAACAGCCACTACAGAATCGGCAGCTGGAGTGGGGACATAGACAGGAGGGAGGGACAGAGAATGACATGATCAACCAGGTTTGTAACAGAAAACAGACGATTAACCATTTAGTGCCTGAGTGAGTATGACAAATATGTAATATTGCATGTACTGGCAAATTTTATTGATGTGGGTTTAATAACACTTTAATGCTTCATTCACATTGCTGTAAAAATATGCACATACAAATGTTTTTAAATTACAGATTTGAATGCAGCCAACCATACAGATGCATAAACATGAGCTACTTTCAGATCCGTAACACGGAATCTAAAAATCTGTGTCTAAGAACATGTGTTTTACACGCTTACGCATATAAACGCATGCATACACATTTGTAAACGTGTAAATTAAATACATTTACCTGCACATGTAAAAAGAAGAAAGTGACCAGTTGCATAACTGAATATCAATGGCATGCTTCCATCCCGGGCTAATATATAAAAGGAAAATAGAGGGGCAAATGGGACTTTAAATGAAGCATGTCAATTGAAAGTATAATAATGAATACATGTGAGTAGGTAAAATGATTGGATTTAATTTATAGTCAATAACCCCTAAGGGTAGTCCATGATTTTGATGCATACAGTACCAATAAAGTAGTATAGATACAGACATAGTCGCATGAAATGATATAGAAGCATATTTGGCAGTAACAATCATTAAAGACTCAGTAATGCAAACAAATCAATGGACATACCGTATTTATCGGCGTATAACACGCGCCGGCGTATAACACGCACCCCAAGTTTAGGAGAGAATTTTAAGGAAAAAACATTTTTAGGAGGGAAGTTTAAGGAAAAAAAACTTACATTAAAATGCCCATCAATGCAGCCTTATCTGTCCATCTGCAGCCTTTTCAGTGTCAGTGCAGCCTTGTCAGTGCAGCTTTGCCCCAGTGCAGCTTTGCCCCAGTGCAGCTTTGCCCCAGTCCAGCTTTGCCCCAGTGCAGCCTTGCCCCAGTGCAGCTTCGTTAGTGCAGGTCTACCCCAGTCCAGCCATGTCAGTGCAGCCTTGTCAGTGCAGCTTTGCCCCAGTGCAGCCTTGCCCCAGTGCAGCCTTGCCCCAGTGCAGCTTTGCCCCAGTGCAGCCTTGCCCCAGTGCAGCTTTGCCCCAGTGCAGCCTTGCCCCAGTGCAGCTTCATTAGTGCAGGTCTACCCCAGTCCAGCCATGTCAGTGCAGCTTTGTGCACTCGGTGTAGATTCAAAAAATGGCGCCGAAACTGCAGGGAGCCGAGATACACATACTCGAGTGTTTTCGGCTTTTTCCGGCGCCGCCGTCACGCCCAGTCCCGCCCCTGGACCTGTGTTATGTCCATCATAGGGCGGGACTGGGCGTGACTGTGAGCGGCGCCGAAAAAAGCCGAGAACACTCGGGTATGTGTATCTCGGCTCTTGTCGGATCCGAGATACACATACACGAGTGTTCTCGGCTTTTTTCGGCGCCGCTCACAGTCACGCCCAGTCCCGCCCTATGATGGACATAACACAGGTCCAGGGGCGGGACTGGGCGTGACGGCGGCGCCGGAAAAAGCCGAGAACACTCGAGTATGTGTATCTCGGCTCCCTGCAGTCTCGGCGCCATTTTTGAATCTCCCCAGGGCTGTGTATGTCGGCGGCGACCGCGGCAATTGCCGCGATCGCTCCGATGACACAGAAATCGGCGGGGATCGGCCTATAACACGCACCCACGATTTTCCCCTGATTTTCAGGGGAAAAAAGTGCGTGTTATATGCCGATAAATACGGTACATAAATGCAGTTCATAACAGAAATACATGAATTAAAGTCGCCAATCAAAATCACAAAATCACATGAAATGAGAAAAAAACTCAATAAAAAAATTAATGAATATCAGGAAAAAAATTTGGCTTGATAGGGCATCCTTAGTTTGAGAACCTGACGCGTTTCTTGGCTTCTTGCCAGTCATCAGGGGTGGGATGCATAATTTAACTGAGAAAAACAAAGGAATATCATAAATATTGATACATGTGGAACCTCAGGCTAATAGAGAAAATTATATCAAAATTGACCAAATTGTCTACTTTAAATAGAAAAACTACTTACAAAATAGCCCAAAAATCAAGGAGAGTTACCAGCAATGGGATCTGTTAGGATGTGAGATATAATCTTCACACATTCCTTATGGATTTATTTTCCCATCCTTTCTCACTAGCATTTTTATGCATTTAATTTACCCCCTTATCATCTCATTTTTCACACATTTACTTTCCCAGATGCACCAAGTACACATTTCTTTCAGTCATTATTTTCCTTCCTTTCAACACGTCCAACCTCAGATTCACTTTCTTTGACACATCCCAATTTTTCTTCACTTTTTCACAGATTTTCCCATTTACAACCCATTTACCAGTATATTGAGGGCTCAGGAATTTGTCGGCTGTGGTTTCTCCTGGCCCACCCTCCAATCACTTTGGGAGGATGGACGGTATCCTGCCTCAACCCCGGTTGAGACGGTTATATCGCACACCCAAACAGATCCCATTGCTGGTAACTCTCCTTGATTTATGGGCTATTTTGTAAGTTGTTTTTCTATTTAAAGTAGACAATTTGGACAATTTTAATATCATTTTCTCTATTAGCCTGAGGTTCCACATGTATCAATATTTATGATATTTCTTTGTTTTTCTCAGTTAAATTATGCATCCCACCCCTGATGACTGGGAAGAAGCCAAGAAACGCGTCGGGTTCTCCAACTAAGGATGCCCTATCAAGCCGAATTTTATTCCTGATATTCATTAATTTTTTTATCGAGTTTTTTCTAATTTCATGCAATTTTGTGATTTTGATTGGCGATTTTAATTCATGTATTTCTGTTATGAACTGCATTTATGAATGTCCATTGATTTGTTTACATTACTGAGTCTTTAATGATTGTTACTGCCAAATATGCTGCTATATCAATTCATGCGACCATATCTGTATCTATACTACTTTATTGGTACTGTATGCATCAAAATCATGGACTACCCTTAGGGGTTATTGACTATAAATTAAATCCAATCATTTTACCTACTCACATGTATTCATTATTATACTTTCAATTGACATGCTTCATGTAAAGTCCCATTTGCCCCTCTTTTTTCCTTTTATATATTTACCTGCACATATTTTACTGATCATTATGCATCAGTAAAATTTTTTGAGTGACTGTAGCCTAAGGAAATTCTCTGTGCTCAACCCACGATGTCCTCCTAGCTATCATCTCCCATTTCATGGCAATAGGATGAAGCCAGGAGATGGAGGACCTCATGGATTGAAGACTTGGCTTGTAAATCAATGGCATAATGTGCTAGTATGCATTGCATACTAGCACATTATGAAATACTTACCTTAGAATGAAGCCCTCTAGCGGCACGCTGTCACCGCTGACAGGGCTTCCATCTTCCCTTGGTTTCCTTCCTGGTTCCAGCTCCGGCTGTATGAGTGGCCGGAAGTCACGATGACGTCACTCCTACGCATGCGCGCAGGAGTCTGTGGCTCCCGCACAGAGCTCTGAAGGTCTGGTATTCTGGTGTTCTGTCAAAATAGCCAATTCATCGAGATATCCAATTTAGTCACTTCTGGTAACTGTAAACTATCAGTAATTGGAGATTTCGATAAATTGCTGTTTTGACACAATACCGGGCAAACATGTATACGCTATATGCTAAAGATGGTTTGCACCTAAATGGATGGGGGTCCACTGTGCTGGGGAGAGGTTTATGGGAAGGCTGGAGGAGTATTTAAACTAGAATTGTGGGGGGGGGGGAGGGTGAATTAGATTATAATGGGGCAGACAGGTCAGACAGGGGTCAGCCCCTATTGGTGGGTGGAACGGGGAAAGATGGGGGAGAGGGTTTTGGCAGATGATATGAAGATTCCTATGTTACAAACAACGATTGGAAATGGTACTATTTGTACTAAAATAAAAAATATGCAACACATGTTTGCAAAATGTTACAATGAATTAAAGTGTTTGTTTACTAATGCCAGAAGTCTGCCAAGCAAAATAGGTGAGTTGGAAGCTCTGGTGCATGAGGAGAATTATGATCTAATTGGTATTGCTGAATCTTGGCTTGATTCTTCTCATAACTGGGCTATTAATATTCCTGGCTATGCACTCTTTCGGAAAGACAGGGTAAAACAGATGGGTGGTGGTATCTGTCTTTATGTGAGAAGTGATCTCAAAATGAGTGATAGTGATAATGACTGAGGACAGTGATAATAATGAGGGATTTTAACTACCCGAAAATTGACTGGTGTAATGGCATTGTTGGGACAGTTATAAAGCAAAAATGTATAAACCTATTACAAGACAATTTTATGGTCCAGTTTATTGAGTCCCTAGTAGGGATGAGCCGAACACCCCCCGGTTCGGTTCGCACCAGAACCCGCGAACGGACCGAAAGTTCGCACGAACGTTAGAACCCCATTGACGTCTATGGGACTCGAACGTTCGAAATCAAAAGTGCTCATTTTAAAGGCTAATTTGCATTGTATTGTCCTAAAAAGGGTTTGGGGACCCGGGTCCTACCCCAGGGGACATGTATCAATGCAAAAAAAACTTTTAAAAACGGCCATTTTTTCGGGAGCAGTGATTTTAATGATGCTTAAAGTAAAAAAAAAAAAAGTGAAATATTCCTTTAAATATCGTACCTGGGGGGTGTCTATAGTATGCCTGTAAAGTGACGCGTGTTTCCCATGTTTAGAACAGTCCCTGCACCAAATGTCATTTTTAAAGGAAAAAATCTCATTTAAAACTGCTTGCGGGTTTAATGTCATGTCGGGTCATGGCAATATGGATGAAAATCAGTGAGACAAACGGCATGGGTACCCCCCAGTTCATTACCAGGCCCTTTGGGTCTTGTATGGATATTAAGGGGAACCCCGCACCCAAATTAAAATAAGGAAAGGTGTGGGGCCACCAGGCCCTATATACTCTGAACAGCAGTATACAGGCGGTGCAAACAAGACAGGGACTGTAGGTTTGTTGTTAAGTAGAATCTGTTTGTAATTTTGAACATTTTTAACGTGTTTAGCTCCAGCCAAAAAATCTTTTCTAAGCTTTTTTGAAAACATAGGGAAGGGTTATCACCCCTGTGACATTTGTTTTGCTGTCTTTCCTCCTCTTCAGAAGATTTCACCTCACTTTTTTGTCCCAATGAAAAATGTTTTTTGAAAATTTGGGTTTTTTTGTGGAACAAGGATTGGAAAGCATCAGTGGAAAGGAGAAATTGTTTTCCCATATTAACTCTTACAGGAGAGAATTTCCCTTCCTAGGGGTAGATTTCATCTCACTTCCTGTTGTCTCCTTCCGTTTGCAAGTAGGAGTCGTTTGTAAGTTAGATGTTTGAAAGTAGGGTCCTGCCCTATATACTCAGCAGAAATTTGGGCCTTAGGTGTTGCTGTGGCCACAACACTGTAAGCCCTCACAGGGCCCTGCTGTGAAATATTAGATCAAGAATTGTAATTACATGCCCCTGTTGAACAGGAGCTGAAAAATTAGGCCTTAGGCACTGGTGCTGGTGCCACAACACTGCAACCCCTCACAGACACTCTAGTTGGAACGCAGGAACGAGCCCTGTTGCAAAGTATTGCTTCAAAAATTGTAATTACACGCCCCTGTTAGACAGGGGCAGAAAAATTGGGCCTTAGGCACTGGTGCTGGTGCCACAACACTGCAACCCCTCACAGACACTCTAGTTGGAATGCAGGAAAGAGCCCTGCTGCAAAGTATTGCATCAAAAATTGTAATTACACGCCCCTGTTAGACAGGGGCAGAAAAATTGGGCCTTAGGCACTGGTGCTGGTGCCACAACACTGCAACCCCTCACAGACACTCTAGTTGGAATGCAGGAACGAGCCCTGCTGCAAAGTATTACATCAAAAATTGTAATTACACGCCCCTGTTAAACAGGGGCTGAAAAATTGTGCCTTAGGCACTGGTGGTGGCGCCCAGAACCAAAAATGTTCTTACAAGCTATCAGCGTGATGATTGAGGAGGAAGAGGATAATTACTCAGGGATAGTCACTCAGCATCAGCATAGGCAGTCTTTGAAGGGATCTGAGATTTCAAAAAAAAATTATTCGGTTACATCAGCATCAGATGCTTGGTAGCTGGTGGTGATCCAAGACTGATTCATTTTTATGAAGGTCAGCCGATCGACCAAGTCGGTGGACAGACGCACCCTGTGATCGGTTACCACGCCTCCAGCAGCACTGAATGTGCGTTCCGAAAGAACGCTGGATGCAGGACAGGCCAGTAGCTCAATTGCATACTGTGCAAGCTCTGACCAGTGATCCATCTTCAAGACCCAGTAACCCAGAGGATTTTCGGTGGGAAAGGTGTCCAAGTCTGATCTTGCCCCTAGGTATTCCTGCACCATGTAAAACAGACGCTGGCGATGGTTGCTGGAACCGATCATACCTTGGGGCTGCGGACCAAAAAATTGTCTGAACGCATCGGTCAGACGGCCACCTTCTCCACCGCTCCTTCTTTGACTGACCGAAGCCTCAGCAACACGTTGTCCAGGAACAGGAGTTTGTAACCTCCCAGTCTCTGGGAACGCGTTGCACAGACCTTTCTGCAAGGCCTCCCAAAGATGCTTCATCCTCTGCTCCCTCTGCGATGGCAAGATAAGGTCCGCAACCTTACCCTTGTAACGTGGATCAAGGAGGGTTGCCAGCCAGTATTGGTCCTTCTCCTTGATACCACGAATACGAGGATCCTTACGCAGGCTTTGCAGGATCAGGGAGGCCATGCAGCGTAGGTTTGCTGAGGCATTCGGTCCGGAGTCCTCTGGGTCACTAAGGACAACAACGTCCGCAGCCACCTCCTCCCAGCCACGTACAAGTCCATGTGTTCCTTGGGACTGATCCCTTAAAGACTGCTGCTGATGCTGAGTGCCAGGCTCCACCTCCATACTGACACAATCTTCCTCCTCCTCCTCCTCCTCCTCGTCCTCTTCCTGTGTGATCGGCGGGCACGCAGGAACACTGTCTGGATAAAGGGGGCCTTGAGAGTCCTCCTCTTCCTGCCTCTGTTCTGCCTCAAGTGCCCTGTCCATTATTCCACGCAGCGTGTGCTCCAACAGGTGGACAAGGGGGACAGTGTCACTGATGCATGCACTGTCAGTGCTCACCATCCTCGTGGCCTCCTCGAATGGTGACAGGACAGTGCATGCATCCCTGATCATGGCCCACTGGTGTGGGGAAAAAAAAACAAGCTCCCCTGACCCTGTCCTGCTGCCATAGTCGCACAGGTACTCATTGATGGCCCTCTGCTGCGTGTGCAGCCGCTGCAGCATTGCCAACGTTGAGTTCCACCTGGTGGGCATGTCACAGATTAGGCGGTTCTTGGGCAGGTTAAACTCCTTTTGGAGGTCCGTCAGCCGAGCACTGGCATTATATGACCGGCGGAAATGCACACAGACTTTCCTGGCCTGCCTCAGGACATCCTGTAAGCCCGGGTACCTGCCCAAGAACCGCTGCACCACCAAGTTAAGGACGTGAGCCAAACAGGGCACATGGATCATTTGTCCCTGTCGGAGGGCAGAGAGGAGGTTGGTGCCATTGTCGCAAACCACCATTCCTGCCTTAAGTTGGCGTGGCATCAACCACCTCTGAACCTGCCCCTGCAGAGCTGACAGAACCTCTGCCCCAGTGTGGCTCCTGTCCCCCAAGCACACCAGCTCAAGCACCGCATAGCATCTTTTGGCCTGCGTACTTGCGTAGCCCCTTGAACGGAGCACCGCTGGTTCCGAGGAAGAGGCCATGGAGGAAGAAGAAGAGGAGGGGGTGGAGGAGAGAGGTGTGTCACAATCAGCATTTTGGAGGCGTGGTGGCGGAACAACCTCCAACACTACTGCACCTTGTCCTGCATCCTTTCCAGCTGCCAGCAGAGTCACCCAATGCACCGTGAAACTTAGGTAACGTCCCTGTCCATGCCTGCTGGACCATGAGTCAGCGGTAATATGCACCTTACCGCTGACCGCCCTGTCCAGCGAGGCATGGACATTGCCTTCCACATGCCGGTAGAGAGCCGGAATCGCCTTCCGTGAGAAAAAGTGGCGTTTGGGTACCTGCCACTGAGGAACCGCACATTCCACAAACTCACGGAAGGGGGCAGAGTCTACCAACTGAAAAGGCAGCAGTTGAAGTGCTAGCAATTTTGCCAAGCTAGCATTCAACCGCTGGGCATGTGGATGGCTGGGAGCAAACTTCTTTCGGCGGTGCAGCAGCTGGGGCAGGGAAATTTGCCTGGAACAATCTGACGTCGGTGTACCAAAAGCAGATTGCCCACAAGTACTTGGCTGTGACACACCTAATTCTACACCTTCATTCCTCTCACTGCAGGTCTCAGAGAGGACTGAAGGTCTAGTGGGGTTGGAAATCTCAGCTGATGAGGAGCAAGGAGAGATCCTCTTTGTTCTTTGGTGTGGGTCTTTTAGATACGCTTGCCAACGAACTGCATGGCAGGTCAACATATGTCTGGTCAAGCATGTGGTACCCAAGCGGGAGATGTTTTGGCCACGCGAGATACGCTTGAGACATATGTTGCAAATAGCAGCGGTGCGATCTGATGCACTCGTCTCAAAAAAGGCCCACACCAAAGAACTTTTTGAATAACGCGCAGAGACTACAGCGCCCTGCACATGTGGAGCTTTGGGGTGTGATGCAGTCAATGTGCTGCCCTTAGGCTGGCCCCTGGAGGGCATCCTGCCTCGTTGGTGATGTGCCGCCTCCTCCTCCTCCTCCTCCTCTCTCCTATCAGGCACCCACGTTGAGTCAGTGACCTCATCATCCCCTCCCTCCTCATCACTGGAGCAAACCTGGCAGTATGCTGCAGCAGGGGGAGCATGACTGCCAGATTGCTGTCCTTCTTGGGCACCCCCTCTGTCCGTGCTCATGTTACTGCCTTCATCGAGCTCAGTATCATCATCAGAGCCTTCCAAACGCTGGGCATCCTCCTGGAGCATGTACCCAACACTGTGGTCAAACAGTTCGAGGGAATCCTCATGAGGACATGGTGGAGCTAGGGAAGGAGTCACTGATGACATTGAGCTGAGGGAAGAGGCCGCTGCTTTGCCAGACAAAGCACCCTGGGCATGGGTGAGAGAGGATGAGGAGGATGAGGACGGCTTGGTCATCCACTCGACCAAGTCTTCCGCATGTTGCGGCTCAACACGGCCAGCTGCCGAAAAAAAGGCCAAGCGTGTCCCATGGCCACGTGCTGATGAGGATGCACCGTCTCCACGACCAGCACTAGACACAGAGCCTGCTTGCCCTCTCTTATTGGCTTGTGACTGTCTGCCTCTTCTTCTTGGCCTTCCAGACATACTAATGGCCTGTAGCTGCACTAAGCTGGGATAGAACACCTGTAATTTTCTTCAGGTAGCTTTATGTACTGTAACCAGACAAGCCTGCCTGTCAGTAGGAAGATAACAGGAACGGATCTAGCTGAACACTGTGAGCAGGACGCACTGTACTAAATGTAAATAGTCTAGCTGCCTGACCGTGGTACTAACAGGATCAAATAGAACACCTGTAATTTTCTTCAGGTAGCTTTATATACTGTAACCAGACAAGCCTGCCTGTCAGTAGGAAGATAACAGGAACGGATCTAGCTGAACACTGTGAGCAGGACGCACTGTACTAAATGTAAATAGTCTAGCTGCCTGACCGTGGTACTAATAGGATCAAATAGAACACCTGTAATTTTCTTCAGGTAGCTGTATATACTGTAACCAGACAAGCCTGCCTGTCAGTAGGAAGATAACAGGAACAGATCTAGCTGAACACTGTGAGCAGGACGCACTGTACTAAATGTAAATAGTCTAGCTGCCTGACCGTGGTACTAATAGAATCAAATAGAACACCTGTAATTTTCTTCAGTTAGCTTTATATACTGTAACCAGACAAGCCTGCCTGTCAGTAGGAAGATAACAGGAACGGATCTAGCTGAACACTGTGAGCAGGACGCACTGCACTAAATGTAAATAGTCTAGAAGATAACAGGAACGGATCTAGCTGAACACTGTGAGCAGGACGCACTGCACTAAATGTAAATAGTCTAGAAGATAACAGGAACGGATCTAGCTGAACACTGTGAGCAGGACGCACTGCACTAAATGTAAATAGTCTAGAAGATAACAGGAACGGATCTAGCTGAACACTGTGAGCAGGACGCACTGCACTAAATGTAAATAGCAGGAACGGATCTAGCTGAACACTGTGAGCAGGACGCACTGCACTAAATGTAAATAGTCTAGAAGATAACAGGAACGGATCTAGCTGAACACTGTGAGCAGGACGCACTGCACTAAATGTAAATAGCAGGAACGGATCTAGCTGAACACTGTGAGCTGGACGCACTGCACTAAATGTAAATAGCAGGAACGGATCTAGCTGAACACTGTGAGCAGGACGCACTGCACTAAATGTAATTAGCAGGAACGGATCTAGCTGAACACTGTGAGCAGGACGCACTGCACTAAATGTAAATAGCAGGAACGGATCTAGCTGAACACTGTGAGCAGGACGCACTGCACTAAATGTAAATAGCAGGAACGGATCTAGCTGAACACTGTGAGCAGGACGCACTGCACTAAATGTAAATAGCAGGAACGGATCTAGCTGAACACTGTGAGCAGGACGCACTGCACTAAATGTAAATAGCAGGAACGGATCTAGCTGAACACTGTGAGCAGGACGCACTGCACTAAATGTAAATAGTCTAGAAGATAACAGGAACGGATCTAGCTGAACACTGTGAGCAGGACGCACTGCGCTAAATGTAAATAGCAGGAACGGATCTAGCTGAACACTGTGAGCTGGACGCACTGCACTAAATGTAAATAGCAGGAACGGATCTAGCTGAACACTGTGAGCAGGACGCACTGCACTAAATGTAAATAGCAGGAACGGATCTAGCTGAACACTGTGAGCAGGACGCACTGCACTAAATGTAAATAGCAGGAACGGATCTAGCTGAACACTGTGAGCAGGACGCACTGCACTAAATGTAAATAACAGGAACGGATCTAGCTGAACACTGTGAGCAGGATGCACTGCACTAAATGTAAATAGTCTAGAAGATAACAGGAACGGATCTAGCTGAACACTGTGAGCAGGACGCACTGCACTAAATGTAAATAGTCTAGATGGAAGATAACAGGAACGGATCTAGCTAAACTGAATACAGTGTATATATATATATATATATATATATGCAACACCTGGGATGCATATATATATAAACAATACACTGTAAGTGCAGCTAACTGACTGACTGTTCTGCCTAATCTATCTAACTCAAATCAAATGACACTGTCTCTCTCTCTCTCTATCTCTCAGCACACCGGAACACACACTACACAGGGCCGCCGTGCAGGCGGCCTTATATAGTGTGGGGTGTGTACTAAATCCCCTGAGCCATAATTGGCCAAAGCCACCCTGGCTTTGGCCAATTACAGCTCTCTCTACTGACGGCGCTGTGATTGGCCAAGCATGCGGGTCATAGTGCATGCTTGGCCAATCATCAGCCAGCAATGCACTGCGATGCCGCAGTGAATTATGGGCCGTGACGCGCCACACGAATTTGGCGCGAACGGCCCATATCGTTCGCAATTCGACGGACGGTCGAACAGCCGATGTTCGAGTCGAACATGGGTTCGACTCGAACACGAAGCTCATCCCTAGTCCCTAGGAATGATGCTCTGTTGGACCTGGTATTCTCAAACCATGCAGAGCTTATTACCAATATTCATATAAAAGAACATCTGGGTAGCAGTGACCATAACATGATTTCATTTAATGCTAGCTGTAAGCAACAAACGCATACGGGAAAGATAAAAAAAACTTAACTTTTTTTTTTTTTAATTAAATAATCTTTATTCAAATCTTCAAAACATATAAAATAGATTCTCATTACAAAAATTCTTAAATACATCATATACAAAACATTTTATATATATATATATTAGCAAAGAAGAAAAATGTTACTATCTGATTTTATCCCTTTAACCCTTCCCACCCACCCCTATATCCCATATTCACCCTCCCCCATATCCCATATTCACCCTCCCCCCTATCTTAATCGCAATTTACAATATACCTTTATAAATGCACTCAATACCATACCTTCATTACCTTATCTATTTCCTACACACATCTTACGTAGGATAACCCAGTTCCTCTAACCAAGGCTTCCAGATTTTTTTAAATTCCTTTAAGTTTCCTCTCCTTGCATATACTACCCTTTCTTTCCATACTGTTTCTGTTACTGTTTTAAACCAGTCATCTTTTGAAGGGGGTTTCTCTGCCTGCCATCTCTGTGCTATTAGTTTTCTCGCCTGGAAAAGGCACCTTAGCACCGTTTTAGTTTTAATATTCCCCAGACTCTCCCCTACTCCCAAGATACATAGTTTGGGGTCCATTCTGAGAGTCAGCTTAAAGATCTTATTTATGGTATCTAATATTTCCGTCCAATAGCGGAATAATTTTGGACATTTCCAGATCATATGCATCAGGTCCCCCACATTCTGGCACCTAGGGCATTTGGAGTCCCCCCTCCGCCCCCATTTAAACAGTTTTTTAGGGGTATAATAGGTTCTATGTAAGAGCATTAAATATGACATCTTCTGGGCCGGCGATACTGTAGCTTGGTTCCCTCCTGCCAGTATCTTCTTCCATTGTCCATCCGAAATTCTACCCAGGTCCCTTTCCCACTTACTCCTACACTTGAGCTTCCCTGAACCTATAATGATGTTGCTACATATATATGGATAAAGTTCCGCTATGGATCCACTGGATCCACCAGAACTATTAATTCTTTCAAAAATGGGAGAGCTATTCCACCGCGGGCCTTGTTCCCCAAACTGAGCTTTTAAAGCATGTCTAATTTGTAAATAATTATAATGTGAGTAGTTAGGTATCTCAAACTCATCTTTTAATGAGGCAAACGTTTTAAGGGAACTGCCATTATACAGTTGGTCCAAGCTAACTATGCCCTTTGTTTCCCATATCTTAATTTTCCCTATTGGCCTTAACTCTTGTAAGTTCTTATTGTCCCATAACGGGACACCTTTAACCATACCCCCCATTCCCCTCAGATCCTTTATGGTTTTCCAAACTTTTATTATTAACTTAACTGTAGGGGGTCTGTAGACAAATGAGTTTGCCTCCAAAACCTTCACTAGTGTCTTATGTGGTGCCCCTATAGTCATCAGTCCCCCATTATTTTCTCCTTCAGGGTCAGTTACTGATATCAAATGTTGTAGTTGGGCTGCTAAGAAGTAACCCCGCGGGTGTGGTACTGCCAGGCCCCCCTCTAAAGTTGATAATTGTAGGGTTTGTAAGCTTATCCTAGATTGTCTACCTTTCCATATTAGAGCTCTTAGCAATGTATCTATTTTTTTAAACCATTTCCTATGAATCCATATTGGCGATTTATGCATTATATATAGTAGCTGAGGTAACCACAGCATTTTAATCAAGTTACATCTTCCAGCAACTGAAAGAGGAAGTCCTCTCCATATATCGATCTTATTTTTAAATTTGGATAACAGAGGGGTTAAATTGTTTTTAATAAAGTCATTGGGGTCTTTAGTTATATATATGCCTAAGTATTTTGTTATCTCTACTATTTCTATTTGGATCTTTTCCAAACAGGAGCTCTTCCTAATTGGGTCTAATGGCAACAATGCTGATTTCTCCCAGTTTATGGTGAGACCAGAGAGTGCTCCGAATCTTGAGAAGATGTCTATCACCTGTCTAAGTGATCTCTCCGTATCTCCTAAAAAAATAAGAACATCATCCGCATACAGCGCAATCCGCTCTTCTCTGTCCCTTCTCCTAAACCCTTCCATAGTTCTATCCTGCCTTATTGCAATGGCTACTGGTTCCATTGCCAGCGCAAAGATCAAAGGTGACAGGGGGCACCCCTGCCTTGAGCCTCTTCCAAGTCTGAACCCCTCCGAAGAGACATTATTAACTCTGACCTTTGCACTGGGGTTATTATAGAGAATTTTAACCCAATTAATATAGGAGGGACCAAATCCAAACTCCTTCAATACACGCCAAATATACCCCCATTCAAGACTATCAAATGCTTTAACAACATCTAGCATCATCACCGCCCTTGAGCCTACATTTTCAGTTGGAATCTGCAGGTTCAAAAACAGCCTTCTAATATTCTTGCTAGTTGATCTATAGGGTATAAATCCCGTTTGGTCAGAGTGAACCAATTTATGGATTACTTTCTTTAATCTGGCAGCCAGAATCTTTGCTAGGATCTTTACATCCGAGCATAGCAGAGAGATAGGCCTGTAAGACCCCGGCTCTAGAGGGTCTTTCCCTTCCTTATGTAACACTATGATCGTGGCTTCGGTCATTGATACGGGAAGCTTCCCCTCTTTCTTTGCCCACTCGAACACTCTAAGTAGTTCCGGCAGTAATACCGTCCCATAGTTTTTATATGTCTCAGCGGGGAGACCATCAGGACCAGGAGATTTCTGATTTTTCAATTCTGTTACCGCTAGTTTAATTTCCTCCAGAGTTAATGGGGCCTCCAATTCCTCGTTGTCAAGCTCTGTTAGGGAGGGCATTCCAATATTCCCAAAAAATTTATCTAGCTCCCCTCCTCCCATGGTTCCCCGAGATGTATACAGTTCTTCATAAAAGTTCTTGAATGTGTCTGTAATCTCCCCCACCTGAGAAGAGATCTCACCCCTCCTAGTCCTAATAGCAGGTATCATGGAAGGGGAGGAGCCAGACCTGACCAAATGGGCCAGCATCTTCCCGACTCTTTCCCCCTCCCCATATACAATTTGGTTCTGAAATAATCTCTTATTTTCAGATTTCCTAATCATTACGTCCTTGTAGATTTGTTGCTTATTTTCCCATATACTTTGATTTCCTGGTGTTGGCTCCTTCACATACTCCCTTTCTGCTGTTATTAACTCTTTCCTAGTCTTATCCTCCCAGTTCAACGAAGATTTTTTAATTCTAGAAATTTGTTGGATTAATAAACCCCGCAAATAAGCCTTCAATGCATCCCACATTATCCCTCTTGTTGTGGTATCTGCATTAAAGCTTATTAACTCATTTAGTTTAGCTATTATTCCATTCTGATCCTCTATTATTCCAAACCATATTGGGTTCATCTTCCACACTCTACGAAACATATTATTATTTATACTTATCGAGACCATCAGTAACGAGTGGTCGGAGACTCCCCTGGGTTGATAAATTATATCTTTAATTATTTGAGACCCTAGCTCATTTGCTAGTACCAGATCTATTCTTGAAAGTGTAGAATAAGAGCCCGAGTAGCATGAGAATTGTAATGTCACCGGGTTCCGTATTCTCCAAAGATCCAACAATCCAGCTTCACAAAGGAAATGACTCATACGGTTTCCCTGTAACCCCTGTCCCTGATTACCTGGAGGGAGCCTATCTATTTTTTTATTTATGACCACATTGAAGTCCCCGACCACAATAATTGGTATGCTAGTCTTGTCCATGATAAACTCCAATAGGCAGTACAAAACATCTAATTTGAAGGGAGGTGGGATATAAACGTTTGCTAATACATATTCCTGATTTTCTATTACACAGTGCAAGAAGATATACCGGCCCTCAACATCTATTTTGCACTGTCTGCAGGTGAAAGCCACCCCTCTCTCAATTAACACTGACACCCCCCTAGAATAGGTAGTGTGCACAGAATGAAATTGGCACTGAAATCTCTTGTTCCTTATTTGGGATTTAGTGTCTTGATTCAGGTGTGTCTCCTGCAGACAGGCAATTCTTATTTTAAAAATATCCAACATATCAAATACAGCTGCTCTTTTGGCAGGGGTACCCAACCCGCGGACATTCCATGAACCAATATTCAATACCATTGGTTTTTTAGGTAACATCCATCAAAAAGAAACAGAAAGTAGCAACAAGAATTCAAACCTAATAATATCAAGGAGAGATACCCAATTAGCCATAGGGATTCTATAAATATTAACCCAGTAGTACATTTCTTACTCTTACCCTTTGTGTCAAAAATTACCTTCCCCATGATTGCAAAACAAACCCATATTTTCACGCTGTAAACATTCATATTCTATCTGTATTTCTTTTTAGTGCCCAGAGTGTTATCCTATATATTATCCTATCTTCCAGTGTACTATGTGTATTTAATTTTACCAGTGCCCAATGTATATTCCAGTGTACAATATATCTTCTTGTGAATCTGTGTGCTATAAATTCCCTTATTGGGTATATTCCTACTCTTATACCCAAAACTTAACTTTAAGGGCTGCTCTCTAGGACTTATGCCCCGTACACACGGTCGGATTTTCCGATGGAAAATGTCCGATCGGAGCGTGTTGTCGGAAATTCCGACTGTGTGTGGGCTCCATCGGACATTTTCCATCTGATTTTCTGACACACAAAGTTGGAGAGCAGGAGATAAAATTTTCCGACAACAAAATCCGTTGTCGGAAATTCCGATCGTGTGTACACAAATCCGACGGACAAAGTGCCACGCATGCTCAGAATAAATAAAGAGATGAAAGCTATTGGCCACTGCCCCGTTTATAGTCCCGACGTACGTGTTATACGTCACCGCGTTCAGAACGATCAGATTTTCCGACAACTTTGTGTGACCGTGTGTATGCAAGACAAGTTTGAGCCAACATCCGTCGGAAAAAATCCATGGATTTTGTTGTCGGAATGTCCGAACAAAGTCCGACCGTGTGTATGCCCTATTAGACTGGGAGGGAATATTGGCATCAATGGACACAGAACAGAACTGGAAATTCTTCAAAAAGACGGTATGCAAACCCACTGCAAAGTATATGCCTATGGGCAATAAGTTTAAAAGGCTAAAAATAAAACCTATGGGGCTCATGGCCAAAGTTAAAATGGCTATAAATAATAAGAAAGTAACTTTAAAAAAATATATAAAAATGAAGGAACACTAACATCTTTTAAATGTTACAAAGAATATAACAGAATATGTAAAAAGGAAATCAAGGACACAAAAAGTCAAAACGAACATCAGATTGCAAAAAAGATAGGACAGACCCCAAAAAATTCTTCAAATATATTAATAATAAAAAAAGGTCAGGTCTGAGCATGTAGACCCTTTACAAAATAATCTAGAGTGGGTGACTGGGGACAAAGAGAAGGCTAATTTATTAAATACTTTCTTCAGCTCTGTGTATACAAAGGAGCATGGGGGAGCTCATGTTCATAATGGGGGTGGTATTGACACAGCCCCAAATGATCCACAATGGCTCAAGAGGGATATGGTCCAGAAATATTTAAACAGAATAAAGGTGTATAAAGCACCTGGACCAGATGTCATCCACCCTAAAAGAATTGAGCTCTGTCATTTCAAAGCCATTGTTACTAATATTTAGGGAAGTGGCGGAACTACCAGGGTCGCAGCAGTCGCACTTGCTTCAGAGCCATGGAGTCCCACCACTGTGGGGGGTCCACCCGCCCGTTTGCCCACCCGTTTTTCACTGTCAGAAGACAGTGAAGTGGTGGAGACTGAAGCCTCAGAGGAATTGGATCAAGTCAGGGCACTGATAGAATGGCAGGAAGGGGTGCCAGAGTGCTTTCAGGTGGAAGAGGTCCGTCTGACGGAAGAAGTGACTGCAAGGGTGCTTCCACTCACATTGGAGAGAGGACAAACTGAGAAGCCACCCTTGTTAAAAACTCAAAAGTCCTGTACTTGTGGGAGCTGACTCACGAGGAGCCAGTGCTCCTCCTCTCTCTTTCTACACAGATATGAATCTCTTAGTCGATAGTCTGGTGAAGTATGGGTCTGGGAATGCTAATCAGAGTTCTCGAAGACTTTGATTTTTCTCAAGATAATTACCGACGCCTGTGGGAGAAGAAGAATTCGAAACATGGATGAGCCAAGCTTTACAGTCTATGGAAGAGTGGAGTGTTTCAGAGGCTGAGAAACGACAACGGCTTAGTGAGAGCCTTCCAGGCCCAGCAGCTGATGTAATTAATAAACTGAGGATGGGCATAAGGACTTGTGTTGCCATGGACTACATCGAAGCCTTATGTGCTATCTTCGGAAGAGTTGAAACTACTGCTGATTTGATGTAGAAATTCAACCACACTTACCAACAGAGGGGGGGGAAGTATGTCTGAAGACATCTTTCGAGT
This sequence comes from Lithobates clamitans, assembly GCA_037952925.1. Classification (NCBI taxonomy): domain Eukaryota; kingdom Metazoa; phylum Chordata; class Amphibia; order Anura; family Ranidae; genus Lithobates; species Lithobates clamitans. The sequence goes on along the minus strand of JBBGZY010000168.1, from coordinate 4,120,829 downwards.
AGACCGGATGCTACATCAAATCATCCTCAATAAAGACCTTGACCCTAAAGATGTTGACCAGGCCTGTCTGGATCAGGTTCTGCACGGGGCCTGGCCCAATCATCCTATTGTGTTGAAATTATTGGTGAAAAGAACTCAGGTGGTACCCACCTATCCCGAGTAGATAAGGCAGGTTTGAGAGGAAGAGGCTCTGTTGGAAGAGAAAAGTCAACGATCAAGAGACCTGAATTCTGCTACTGGCAACTAGGGATGAGCTGAACACCCCCAGTTTGGTTTGCACCAGAACTTGCGAACAGACAAAAAATTTGTGCGAACATGCGAACACCGTTAAAGTCTATGGGTGTCAGGGCTGGCTCAGTCCTTCCTTCTCTGAGCTGGCCGGTCAGCTGTTGGCTAATTGCCAGCTCTCATCTCTCTCCACAGTTAACCAGCTGTTGCGGATCTGCTCGTCAGTCCCGCCTACTTAAAGATCTCCAGCTCACTTCAATCAATGCCTTCGCCTTGGTCCCATCACAAGAAACCATTTCCTGGGTTCCTGTTTTAAGACTGGCTTTGCTGACAGCCCTTCTGGCTCCTTATCCTGCTTGCTGTTCCTCTACTTGGATCCCTGACTTCTGGCCTGACTGATTACCCAATCTGGTTACTGAACTCTGGCTTGGCGGATTACCCGATTTGGTTACTGAACTCTGGCATGACCGATTACCCGATCTGGTTACTGAACTCTGGCTTGGCTGACTACCCGATCCGGTTACTGGACTCTGGCTTGGCTGACTACCCGATCCGGTTACTGGACTCTGGCTATGCTTTGACTACGCTTACTCTATTTACCTTTTTATTTTTATTAATAAACAAGTGTGATTTTACTGTACTTCTGTCTCGGTCTGGTTCATGGTTTCTGACAATGAGACACGAATGTGAAAAATCAAAAGTGCTCATTTTAAAGGCTTATATGCATGTCATTGCCATAAAAAGTGTTTGGAGACCTGGGTCCTGCCCCAGGTGACATGTATCAATGCAAAAAAAAAGTTTTTAAAACGGCCATTTTTTCAGGAGCAGTGATTTTAAGAATGTTTATAAAGTGAAACAATAAAGATGAAATATTCCTTTAAATATCGTGCCTGGGGGGTTCCCTTAGTCTGCCTTAAAGTAACGCATTTTTCCCCATGTTTAGAAAAGCACCGCAGCAAAATGACATTTCTAACGGAAAAAATGTCATTTAAAATTGCTCACGGCTGTAATGTATTGCCAGATCCTGGCAATATACATAAAAAATCATTAAAAAAAAACCATGTGGGTTTCCCAACCCAGTCTATACCAGGGCCTTCGGGTCTGGTATGGATATTAAGGTGAACTCCACGGCAGCATTTTTTTAAAAAAATGGCATGGGGTCCCCCCTCCCCCAAAATCCATACCAGACCCTAAGGGCCTGGTATGGATGGGGGGAACCCATGCCGTTTTTTTCTTAATTCTGTCATAGGGCCCCCCTTAACAACTTCAATACACTATATTATAAATTGTACACTGCACTACATACCCTTCACTGTATTATATGTTCTACACTGAGTGCAATATATAGTCTGAACTGCAATATATATACTATACGGACTGCACTATATACTCTGCAGAAAAATTGGGCCTTAGGTGTTGGTAGTGCCAGAACATGGTAACCCCTCACAGTTACTCTGAAAAAAGACAAGCGCGCAACCACAAATTAATTCATAATTAATCGTGAATTAATTTGTGGTTGCGCACTTGTCTTTTTTTAGAGTATATGGTTTTGAGCTTGTTTGTAATTAGGCTTGCACAAGCAGCTGCACGTAATATTTTACATAGCGCAGAGATTATTTTTCTCTTAGCTATATAACCCCTCACAGTTACTCTTGTTGGGTGCAGGAATGGGCCCTGCTGTTAAATATTATTTCAGAGGCTGCTTGCCCTCTTTTAGTGGCCTGCGACTGTCTGGCTCTCCTTGGAGGCCTTCCGGACATGATGGCTATTTTTTTTAACACTGCACTACACTGCATTATATACTGTGTACACACAGCCTGCATTGTATTAGTATTATTATATTAGTATTATTATGTACGTGCGTGTAGTGTGTGCGTGTTATACGCCAATACTTCAATTTTAGCTGCCTCGGAGGGGATAAGGAGGGGGGCCGGACGAGCGCTGTCAGATTACATACAGCGAGAATCTCCTGTTTACTTGGCAGCCTCTGTAATAGGAAGTCCTGTCTCCTGGGCCGCCATTGGACCACTGTTCTGTCTATCATAGGAGATTCTCTTTGTATGTAATCTGTCTGCGCTTGTCCCGCCCCCTCCCTGTCCCCTCTAGGCTGCAGGTGGACGTCAATCAGGCTGCATTAATGTCAATGGTGAGGCTGCTGCATTGAAGGCAATCGTGAGGCTGTATTGATGTGGATTGATGAGGCTGTAGATGGGCACTGACCTTTATTTTGCTCCAAAGTTCCTTATTTAAAATTTTAGTTTTTTTCCTGAAACTTCCCTCTTAAAATGAATGTGCGTGTTATACGCCTGTGCGTGTTATACGCCGATAAATACGGTATATATATATATATATATATATATATATATATATATATATACTAAGGTTTTGGGGGGGGGTTAGCTCCACAGGACCGAGTGCAAAGAAGCTGTTAAACTTTAAACAAAAGGGCTTTTATTTTCAGCAAGCAGATCAAAATAAGGCTTCCAGCAGCACACAAGCACAAAATACAAAATAAAGTCTGCTTATCATCAGCACAATGTAAAAGTAAAAGTAAAAAAAGAGACATACAGTTCATGGATGTGTCTTTGTCCCAATTGGTTTAACAGTCCTTGTTGGATCTTTTTAGCAGTCTCCAGCAGACTCACAACTCTTCAAGACAGGTGTATTCATCAACTCCTCATCACCACACCTAGCACTACTTGCTGTATTTTAAGAGCTGCTTCCTGGAGGCTCTTAACCCTGTGTGTGCTGGAAACCCTGTAGTCAGGGGTGGAGGCTCTTTCCCACCCAAATATCACTTCAGAGCCTATGAAATTTCAGGTCCCAAATATCTCTCTATTAACACAGAGAGAACTGCAAGTCAGTCCTCTCCTGACTAAGGCATAGTTGCCAACATTGCAAAAAAAATCTGTGGGACACATTTTTTTGGCTGTAGGCGGAGCTGTATAATAATTAGGGGGCGGAGCATGCATTTGTGGGCGTGGTGTAGGAAAAAAACTGTGGAGCGGTTTATGTGAAATAGTGGGGGTGGCTTCAATGGGTGTGGCTCAAAGGGGGTGTGGTTGGAGTCTGAGATGAATGAGGAATGGAGAGGGAAAGGGGGAGAGAGGAATGAAGGGACAGCAGCCCCAGATCCTACACAACAATAGAAATATCTGTATTCTAGAAAGTTTAACAATCAGCAGATAAAGATACTCCAACACCTGGTGTTAGCGCTTCAATCATTCCGGCACCATGATTGTTATGGCGTCAGGATGACTGAAGTGCATTATTTCTATTATTACATTGTATATATATATATATATATATATATATATATATATATATATATATATATATATACATATATATATATATATATATAATGAAATCATTCAACTCACCATAATGCCGAATCAGTGGGATCCCTGAGCGTGTCACTAGGCACGTCGCCTGCCACCAGCAGAGTCCTTCCTCGCATCAGGTGCCCCTAGCAGAGTCCGTCCTTGCATCAGGTGCCCCCAGCAGAGTCCGTCCTTGCATCAGGTGCCCCCAGCAGAGTCCCTCCTTTGCATCAGGTGCCCCCAGCAGAGTCCCTCCTTGCATCAGGTGCCCCCAGCAGAGTTCCTCCTTGCATTAGGTGCCCCCAGCAGAGTTCCTCCTTGCATCAGGTGCCCCCAGCAGAGTCCCTCCTTGCATCAGGTGCCCCCAGCAGTCAGTCCTTACACCAGTGTTCCCAGCCTCAGTCCTTACATCAGTGTCCCAGGCAGAGCCATAGTTACCCCCCCTGTACATAGTTACCCCCTCCCCCTGTACATAGTTTCCCCTCTCCTCCTAATTACACCCCTGTACATAGTTACCCCCCTGTGCATAGTTACCCCCCTGTACATAGTTAGCCCCCCCGTACATAGTTCCCCCCCTGTGCATAGTAACCCCTCCTGTACATAGTTAACCCCCCCTCCTGTAAATAGTTACCCCCCCTAACCCTCCCCCTCCTGTACATAGTTAACCCCCCTCTTGTACATAGTTAACCCTCCCACTCCTGTATATAGTTAACCCCCCTCCTCCTGTATATAGCTAACCCCCCCCGTACATAGGATCCCCCTGTACATAGACCCCCCTGTACATAGTAACCCCTCCTGTACATAGTTAACCCCCCCTCCTGTAAATAGTTAACCCCCCTCCTGTATATAGTTAACCCCCCTCCTGTACATAGTTAACCCTCCCCCCTGTATATAGTTACCCCCCTCCTCCTGTATATAGCTAACCCCCCTCCTGTATATACTTAACCCCCCTCCTCCTGTATATACTTAACCCCCCCTCCTCCTGTACTCCTGTATATACTTAACCCCCCCTCCTCCTGTACTCCTGTATATACTTAACTCCCCTCCTCCTGTATATACTTAACCCCCTCTGTATATGCTTAACCCCCCTCCTCCTGTATATACTTAACCCCCCTCCTGTATATACTTAACCCCCCTCCTCCTGTATATACTTAACCCCCCTCCTCCTGTATAAACTTAACCCCCCTCCTGTATATACTTAACCCCCCTCCTCCTGTATATACTTAACCCCCCCTGTATATACTTAACCCCCTCCTCCTGTATATACTTAACCCCCTCCTCCTGTATATACTTAACCCCCCTCATCCTGTATAAACTTACCCCCCCTCCTGTATATACTTAACCCCCTCCTCCTGTATATACTTAACCCCCCCTCCTGTATATACTTAACCCCCCTCCTGTATATACTTAACCCCCCTCCTCCTGTATATACTTAACCCCCCTCCTCCTGTATATACCTAACCCCCTCTCCTGTATATACGTAACCCCCCTCCTCCTGTATATACTTAACCCCCTCTCCTGTATATACTTAACCCTCCTCCTGTATATACTTAACCCCCCTCCTGTACATACTTAACCCTCCCCTCCTGTATATACTTAACCCCCCCTCCTGCATATACTTAACCCCCCCTCCTGTATATACTTAACCCCTCCCTCCTCCTGTATATACGTAACCCCCCTCCTCCTGTATATACTTAACCCTCCTCCTCCTGTATATACTTAACCCCCCTCCTCCTGTATATACTTAACCCCCCTCCTCCTGTATATACTTAACCCCCTCTCCTGTATATACTTAACCCTCCTCCTGTATATACTTAACCCCCCTCCTCCTGTATATACTTAACCCCCCTCCTCCTGTATATACTTAACCCCCATCCTCCTGTATATACTTAACCCCCCCTCCTGTATATACTTAACCCTTCCCTCCTGTATATACTTAACCCCCCTCCTGTATATACTTAACCCCCCCTCCTGTATATACTTAACCCCTCCCTCCTCCTGTATATACTTAACCCCCCTCCTCCTGTATATACTTAACCCCCCTCCTCCTTATATACTTAACCCCCCTCATCCTGTATAAACTTAACCCCCCTCATCCTGTATATACTTAACCTCCCCTCCTGTATATACTTAACCTCCCCTCCTGTATATACTTAACCCCCCTCCTGTATATACTTAACCCCCCTCCTGTAAATACTTAACCCCCTCCTCCTGTATATACTTAACCCCCCTCCTCTTGTATATACTTAACCCCCCTCCTCCTGTATATACTTAACCCCCCTCCTCCTGTATATACTTAACCCTTCCCTCCTGTATATACTTAACCCCCCTCCTGTATATACTTAACCCCCCCCGCCTGTATATACTTAACCCCCCCTCCTGTATATACTTAACCCCTCTCTCCTCCTGTATATACTTAACCCCCCTCCTCCTGTATATACTTAACCCCCCTCATCCTGTAAAAACTTAACCCCCCTCATCCTGTATATACTTAACCCCCCCTCCTGTATATACTTAACCCCCCCTCCTGTATATACTTAACCCCCCTCCTGTATATACTTAACGCCCCTCCTGTAAATACTTAACCCCCCTCCTCCTGTATATACTTAACCCCCCTCCTCCTGTATATACTTAACCCCCCTCCTCCTGTATATACTTAACCCCGCTCCTCCTGTATATACTTAACCCCCTCTCCTTTATATACTTAATCCCCCTCCTGTATATACTTAACCCTCCCCTCCTGTATATACTTAACCCCCCCTCCTGTATATACCTAACCCCTCCCTCCTCCTGTATATACTTAACCCCCTTCCTCCTGTATATACTTAACCCCCCTCCTCCTGTATATACTTAACCCCCCCTCCTGTATATACTTAACCCCCTCCTCGTGTATATACTTAACCCCCTCCTCGTGTATATACTTAACCCCCCTCCTGTATATACTTAACCCCCCCTCCTGTATATACTTATACCCCTCCTGTATATACTTAACCCCCCTCCTGTATATACTTAACCCCCTCCTCCTGTATATACTTAACCCCCCTCCTCCTGTATATACTTAACCCCCCTCCTCCTGTATATACTTAACCTCCCCCCTCCTGTATATACTTAACCCCCCCTCCTGTAAATACTCAACCCCTCCCTCCTGTATATACTTAACCCCCCTCCTCCTGTATATACTCAACCCCTCCCTCCTCCTGTATATACTTAACCCCCCTCCTCCTGTATATACTTAACCCCCCTCCTCCTGTATATACTTAACCCCCTCTCCTGTATATACTTAACCCCCCTCCTCCTGTATATACTTAACCCCCCTCCTCCTGTATATACTTAACCCCCCTCCTCCTGTATATACTTAACCCCCTCCTCCTGTATATACTTAACACCCCCTCCTGTATATACTTAACCCCTCCCTCCTGTATATACTTAACCCACCCCTCCTGTATATACTTAACCCCCCCTCCTCCTGTATATACTTAACCCCCCCTCCTGTATATACTTAACCCCCCTCCTCCTGTATATATTTAACCCCCCTCCTCCTGTATATACTTAACCCCCCCTCCTGTATATACTTAACCCCCCTCCTGTACATATAGGTAAATTGTTGCAGAGACAGATCTGACAAGAACAGCATTACAACCCAAATATTGGTGCTATATAGCACCCGTCCAGGACCCAACCTTGGCGTCCTGTACAATATATATATATATATATATATATATATATATATATATATATCAATACACTGCATGTACTGACTGAACATAGAGTTTACACTGTATATATAGGCTACGCTGAATATATATATATATATATATATCCAGATGTGTTCTGACTGATCTAAGGAAGGGCGTGAACAAATCAGCCCGAAACTTAATCTTTGTCTGAACAGATGATTGTAACGATTCTGTTTGGAATGAATATACTTGCTTTGTAATCTTGTGATAAAGGAGACAAGCCAGGATGGGATTGTATCACTACCGCCCCCACTGCTGGTCGATTCCATGGTTTTACCAACTAAAGGCTGCCATGCCTAAAAGTGGCTAAACGCTAGTGCCCCATTACCCTCAGGTAAGGGGCCACTGCCCACCATTGTGTGCCGTGTTGCATGAAGAGAGAATAATCACTACTGTCATGTTTACTGGCACCAAGTGGATCACTTGCATATATAATTTTTTGGACTTTAAGCTGAGTATTATTTTCAAGTGGATCACTGTTTTTTGCATGCTCATTAGTGGACTCCATTTGCTTTATTACCACACGGTTCCATTCAGACCGTCACTTTTGTTATGTATGTATGAGCACCATTCACGTTGTATATATACACCCGTTTGTTGTGTGCCGTGGTGTATCAGGTGCATATAAGTCCAGTCAGAGACTGTTATGCTATATATATATTACTTTTAGATTCCTTTGATGTTACCATATGTTCGTGCATAAGGGTGTAATTGTCACTTATATTATGTGTTTATGAGCACTAGTCACTTTTTGCATATACTCGTTTAGTATATGCCTGGCTATCATCTTTAGCCAAATACTGTCACTTTATTATTTATTATTTATTTTATATATATATTTTATATAGGTTGAAGTATCACGTTATTTGTATTTCAGAGTCACGTATAGATATTCACGCTATGTTATATTTATATACACTTGTACTCCAGAGTCACCTATAGTTACTGTGTCACTATATACACAGCTATTTTATTGAGATTTTTTCACACACATTGTAAGGATTAGCGCAGCACCACACTCTTACCCAACCCCTCACAGATACTCTAGTTGGAGAGCAGGAACGAGCCCTGCTGCAAAGTATTGCATCAAAAATTGTAATTACACACCCCTGTTAAACAGGGGCTGAAAAATTGGGCCTTAGGCACTGGTGCTGGTGCCACAACACTGCAACCCCTCACAAATACTCTAGTTAATCGCAGCAACGAACCCTCCTTGCAAAATATTGCATCAAAAATTGTAATTACACACCCCTGGTAAACAGGGGCTGAAAAATTGGGCCTTAGCCACTGGTGGCGGTGCCCAGAACCAAAAATATTCTTACAAGTTATCAGCATGATCATTGAGGAGGAAGAGGATAGTCACTCAGCATAACAGGATAGTCACTCAGCATCAGCATAGGCAGTCTTGAAGGGATCTGACATTTCAAAAAAAATTATTCGGTTACATCAGCATCAGGTGCTTGGTAGCTGGTGGTGATCCAAGACTGATTCATTTTAATGAAGGTCAGTCGATCGACCGAGTCGGTGGACAGGCGCACCCTGTGATCGGTTACAAAACCTCCAGCAGCACTGAATGTGCGTTCCGAAAGAACGCTGGATGCAGGACAGGCTAGTAGCTCAATTGCATACTGTGCAAGCTCTGGCCAGTGATCCATCCTCAAGACCCAGTAACCCAGAGGATTTTCTGTGGGAAAGGTGTCCAAGTCAGATCTTGCCCCTAGGTATTCCTGCACCATGTAAAACAGACGCTGGCGATGGTTGCTGGAACCGATCATACCTTGGGGCTGTGGACTAAAAAATTGTCTGAACGCATCGGTCAGACGGCCACCTTCTCCACCGCTCCTTCTTTGACTGACCGAAGCCTCAGCAACAGGTTGTCCAGGAACAGGAGTTTGTAACCTCCAAGTCTCTGGGAACGCGTTGCACAGACCTTTCTGCAAGGCCTCCCGAAAATGTTTCATCCTCTGCTCCCTCTGCGACGGCAAGATAAGGTCCGCAACCTTACCCTTTGTAACGTGGATCAAGGAGGGTTGCCAGCCAGTATTGATCCCTCTCCTTGATACCACGAATACGAGGATCCTTCCGCAGGCTTTGCAGGATCAGAGAGGCCATACAGCTTAAGGTTTGCTGAGGCATTATGTTCGGAGTCCTCTGGGTCACTAAGGATGACATGATCCGCAGCCACCTCCTCCCAGCCACGTACAAGTCCATGGGTTTATTGGGACTGTAAATGATCCCTTGAAGACTGCTGCTGATGCTGAGTGCCAGGCTCCACCTCCATGCTGACACAATCCTCCTCCTCCTCCTCTTCCTGTGTGATTGGCAGACACGGAGGAACACTGTCTGGATAAAGGGGGCCTTGAGAGCTAAAGAAGTCCTCCTCTTCCTGCCTCTGTTCTGCCTCAAGTGCCCTGTCCATTATTCCACGCAGCGTGTGCTCCAACAAGTGGACAAGGGGGACAGTGTCACTGATGCATGCACTGTCACTGCTCACCATCCTCGTGGCCTCCTCAAATGGTGACAGGACAGTGCATGCATCCCTGATCATGGCCCCCTGCCGTGGGGAAAAAAAACAAGCTCCCCTGACCCTGTCCTGGTGCCATAGTTGCACAGGTACTCATTGATGGCCCTCTGCTGCATGTGCAGCCGCTGCCGCATGGCCAACGTTGAGTTCCACCCGGTGGGCATGTCACAGATTAGGCGGTTCTTGGGCAGGTTAAATTCCTTTCGGAGGTCAGCCAGCCGAGCACTGGCATTATATGACCATGGGAAATGCACACAGACTTTTCTGGCCTGCCTCAGGACATCCTGTAAGCCCGGATACCTGCCCAAGAACTGCTGCACCACCAAGTTAAGGATGTGAGCCAAACAGGGCACATGGGTCAGTTGTCCCTGTCGGAGGGCAGAGAGGAGGTTGGTGCCATTGTCGCAAACCACCATACCTGGCTTAAGCTGGTGTGGTGTCAGCCACCTCTGAACGTGCCCCTGCAGATCTGACAGAATCTCTGCCCCAGTGTGGCTCCTGTCCCCCAAGCACACCAGCTCAAGCACCACATGGCATCTTTTTGCCTGTGTGCTTGCGTAGCCCCTTGAACGCCTACGGAGCACCACTGGTTCCGAAGACAAATCAGCACAGGAAGAGGCCATGGAGGAAGAAGAAGAGGGGGTGGATGAGAGAGGTGTGGTAGAATCACCACTAGTAGAATTTTGTAGGCGTGGTGGCGTAACAACCTCCAACACTACTGCAATCTGTCCTGCATCCTTCCCAGCTGCCAGAAGAGTCACCCAGTGCACGGTGAAAGATAGGTAACCTCCCTGTCCATGCCTGCTGGACCATGAGTCAGCGATAATATGCACCTTACCGCTGACTGCCCTGTCCAGCGAGGCCAAGACATTGCCTTCCACATGCCGGTAGAGAGCCAGAATCGCCTTCCATGAGAAAAAGTGGCGTTTGGGAACCTGCCACTGAGGAACCGCACATTCCACAAACTCACAGAAGGGGGCAGAGTCTACCAACTGAAAAGGCAGCAGTTGGAGTGCTAGCAATTTAGCCAAGCTAGCATTCAACCCAGGGCCGTCTTTTCCATTGGGCACGCTGGGCAGTTGCCCAGGGGCCCCACTTGCCTGGGGGGCCCCACCTGCCCAGCGACCCCAGCCAAGCATCTATGTGTCACCCTCGCTCCAGTTTTCTGTGACTATGTCCAGTCTCAGGCCGGCCCCTGGCACCCTGTGATTGGGCGAAAGGGGTCCTGTGCGGCAGGTGGGGCTGGCCTGTCCTCAATCGTGGGAGAGCGGGGCTGGCCTTCACTGTGAGCTGTGGCCGCTGTCTTCTCCTTCTCCTTTCCGGGTCACCGATCATGTCCCCACCGGGGGATGCAGTCTGTGCCGGATATCTTCTTCTCCTCCTCTCCTCCTCCTCTCCGGGTCATGTCCCTGCCGGGGCAGGCAATCTGGCAATGTGACAGGCAGCGCAGAGGCAGAGCAGATCATGAAAGAAAAAAAGGTAAGAGACTCACTCGTGAGATTTGTTGCTGGCCCGGGGGGAGTAGATATGGTCTGGGGAGAATGAGCAGCCATAAAGTCAGTGTATAGTGTAATGTGTTGTGTGTAGTGTATAAGGTATTGTGTGTAGTGTATAGTGTATTGTGTGTGTGTATTGTATAGTGTAGTGTGTGTATGTGTGTGTGTGTTTGGTGTATAGTGTATTGTGTATTTGTGTATTGTGTGTGTGTAGTGTATTGTGTGTGTGTGTGTGTAGTGTATTGTGTGTGTGTGTGTAGTGTATTGTGTGTGTGTGTGAATGGGGTGTATTGGTCTGTGGGTAGAGTATTGTGTAGCGGTCAGTATGTAGTATATTGTGTAGTGGTCTGTGGGTAGTGTATTGTGTAGTAGTGTAGTGGTCAGTGGATAGTGTAGTTTGTATAGTAGTGGTCAGTATAGAAATCAGGTAGGGTGGTGTGGTGTGTAAAAGTCAGTGTGTAGTGTAGTGGTCTGTGTGTAGTGTAGTGGTCAGTATAGGAATCAGGTAGGTTAGTGTGGTGTGTAGTGTAGTGGTCGGTGTGGTGTGTAGTGTAGTGGCCAGTGGATATAGTGTAGTGTAGACAGGGCCCCAGTGCATTGTATTGCCCTGGGGCCTATAATGCTCTTAAGATGGCCCTGATTCAACTGCTGGGCATGTGGATGGCTGGGAGTGAACTTCTTTCGGCGGTACGGCAGCTAGGGCAGGGAAATTTGCCTGGTACAATCTGACGTCGGTGTACCGATAGCAGATTGCCCCCAAGTACTTGGCTGTGACACACCTAATTCTACACCTTCATTCCTCTCAATGCAGGTCTCAGAGAGGACGGAAGGTATAGTGGGGTTGGAGATCCCAGCTGATGAGGAGCAAGGAGAGGTCCTCTTTGTTCTTGGTTGTGGGTCTTTTAGGTACGCTTGCCAACGAATTGCATGACAGGTCGACATAGGTCTGGTCAAGCATGTGGTGCCCAAGCGGGTGATGTTTTGGCCACGCGAGATACGCTTGAGACATATGTTGCAAATAGCAGCGGTGAGATCTGATGCACTCATCTCAAAATAGGCCCACACCAAAGAACTTTTGGAATAACGCACAGAGACAGCAGCGCCCTGCACATGCGGAGCTCTGCGGTGTGATGCAGTCGGTGTACTGCCCTTAAGCTGGCCCATGGAGGGCATCCTGCCTCATTGGTGATGTGCCTCCTCCTCTCTCCTATCAGGCACCCAAGTGGAGTCAGTGACCTCATCATCCCCTCCCTCCTCATCACTGGAGCAAAGCTGGCAGTATGCTGCAGCTGGGGGAACATGACTGCCAGATTGCTGTCCTTCTTGGGCACCCCCTCTCTCTGGGCTCACGTTACTGCCTTCCTCTAGCTGGGTACCATCATCGGAGCCTTCAAAATGCGGGGCATCCTCCTGGATCATGTACCCAACACTGTGGTCAAACAGTTCGGGGGAATCCTCAGGAGGACATGGTGGGGCTAGGGAAGGAGTGACTGATGCCATTGAGCCGAGGGAAGAGGCCCCGTTGGCAGCTGCTTTGCCAGACAAAGTACCCTGAGCCTGGGTGAGAGAGGATGAGGACGGCTTGGTCATCCACTCTACCAAGTCTTCCGCATGTTGCGGCTCAATGCGGCCAGCTGCCGAAAAAAAGGACAAGCGTGTCCCACGGCCACGTGCTGATGAGGATGCACCGTCTCTATGACCAGCACTGTTGCCTCTGGACACAGAGCCTGCTTGCCCTCTTTTATTGGCTTGTGACTGTCTGCCTCTCCTTGATGGCCTTCCAGACATACTAATGGCCTGCAGTGAGATGTAGCTGCACAAAGATGGGATGAATATATATACTAATACTGCAGCTAGCAAAATCAACTGCCTGCCTGTAGTATTATTAGTATGAGAACAACAGCAATTGTCTTCAGGTAGCTTTAGGTGCACACTGTACAGAGGACACAGTACACTAACTGTAAATACTGTAGCTGCCTGCCTGTGGCATTAATATAGGATTAGAACACCACCAATTTTATTCAGGTAGCTTTAGGTGCACACTGTGCAGAGGACACAGTACACTAACTGTAAATACTGTAACTGCCTGCCTATGGTATTAATAGGAGCAGAACAACAGCAATTGTCTTCAGGTAGCTTTAGGTGCACACTGTGCAGAGGACGCACTACACTAACTTGTAAATACTGCAGCTGCCTGCGGTACTAATAGGATCAGAAGAACACCACCAATTTTTTTCAGGTAGCTTTAGGTGCACACTGTGCAGAGGACGCACTACACTAACTTGTAAATACTACAGCTGCCTGTGGTACTAATAGGCTCAGAAGAACACCACTAATTTTCTTCAGGTAGCTTTAGGTGCACACTGTGCAGAGGACATAGTACACTAACTGTAAATACTGTAGCTGCCTGCCTGTGGTATTAATAGGAGCAAAACAACAGCAATTGTCTTCAGGTAGCTTTAGGTGCACACTGTGCAGAGGACGCAGTACACTAACTGTAAATACTGTAGCTGCCTGCCTGTGGTATTAATAGGATCAGAGGAACACCACCAATTTTATTCAGGTAGCTTTAGGTGCACACTGTGCAGAGGACAAAGTACACTAACTGTAAATACTGTAGCTGCCTGTCTGTGGTATTAATAAGATCAGAAGAACACCACCAATTTTCTTCAGGTAGCTTTAGGTGCACACCGTGCAGAGGACACAGTACACTAACTGTAAATACAATAGCTGCCTGCCTGTGGTATTAATAGGAGCAGAACAACAGCAATTGTCTTCAGGTAGCTTTAGGTGCACACTGTGCAGAGGACACAGTACACTAACTGTAAATAATGTAGCTGCCTGCCTGTGGTATTAATAGAGGATCAGAAGAACACCACCAATTTTATTCAGGTAGCTTTAGGTGCACACTGTGCAGAGGACACAGTACACTAACTGTAAATACTGTAGCTGCCTGCCTGTGGTATTAATAGGAGCAGAACAACAGCACTTGTCTTCAGGTAGCTTTAGGTGCACACTGTGCAGAGGACGCACTACACTAACTTGTAAATACTGCAGCTGCCTGCGGTACTAATAGGATCAGAAGAACACCACCAATTTTCTTCAGGTAGCTTTAGGTGCACACTGTGCAGAGGACGCACTACACTAACTTGTAAATACTACAGCTGCCTGTGGTACTAATAGGATCAGAAGAACACCACCAATTTTCTTCAGGTAGCTTTAGGTGCACACTGTGCAGAGGACACAGTACACTAACTGTAAATACTGTAGCTGCCTGCCTGTGGTATTAATATAGGATCAGAAGAACACCACTAATTTTATTCAGGTAGCTTTAGGTGCACACTGTGCAGAGGACACAGTACACTAACTGTAAATACTGTAGCTGCCTGCCTGTGGTATTAATAGGATCAGAAGAACACCACCAATTTTATTCAGGTAGCTTTAGGTGCACACTGTGCAGAGGACACAGTACACTAACTGTAAATACTGTAGCTGCCTGCCTGTGGTATTAATAGAAGCAGAAAAACAGCAATTGTCTTCAGGTAGCTTTAGGTGCACACTGTGCAGAGGACGCAGTACACTAACTGTGAATACTGTAGCTGCCTGCCTGTGGTATTAATAGGATCAGAAGAACACCACCAATTTTATTCAGGTAGCTTTAGGTGCACACTGTGCAGAGGACACAGTACACTAACTGTAAATACTGTAGCTGCCTGCCTGTGGTATTAATAGAAGCAGAACAACAGCAATTGACTTCAGGTAGCTTTAGGTGCACACTGTGCAGAGGACACAGTACACTAACTGTAAATACTGTAGCTGCCTGTCTGTGGTATTAATAGGATCAGAAGAACATCACCAATTTTATTCAGGTAGCTTTAAGTGCACACTGTGCAGAGGACACAGTACACTAACTGTAAATACTGTAGCTGCCTGCCTGTGGTATTAATAGGAGTAGAACAACAGCAATTGTCTTCAGGTAACTTTAGGTGCACACTGTGCAGAGGACGCACTACACTAACGTGTAAATACTACAGCTGCCTGCGGTACTAAAAGGATCAGAAGAACACCACCAATTTTCTTTAGGTAGCTTTAGGTGCACACTGTGCAGAGGACGGACTACACTAACTTGTAAATACTACAGCTGCCTGCGGTTCTAATAGGATCAGAAGAACACCATCAATTTTCTTCAGGTAGCTTTAGGTGCACACTGTGCAGAGGGCGCACTACACTAACTTGTAAATACTGCAGCTGCTTGCGGTACTAATAGGATCAGAAGAACACCACCAATTGTCTTCAGGTAGCTTTAGGTGCACGCTGTGCAGAGGACGCACTACACTAACTTGTAAATACTGCAGCTGCCTGCGGTACTAATAGGATCAGAAGAGCACAACCAATTTTCTTCAAGTAGCTTTAGGTGCACACTGTGCAGAGGACGCACTACACTAACTTGTAAATACTGCAGCTGCCTGCGGTACTAATAGGATCAGAAGAACACCACCAATTTTCTTCAGGTAGCTTTAGGTGCAAACTGTGCAGAGGACGCATTACACTAACTTGTAAATACTGCAGCTGCCTGTGGTACTAATAGGATCAGAAGAAAACCACCAATTTTCTTCAGGTAGCTTTAGGTGCACACTGTGCAGAGGACACAGTACACTAACTGTAAATACTGTAGCTGCCTGCCTGTGGTATTAATAGGAGTAGAACAACAGCAATTGTCTTCAGGTAACTTTAGGTGCACACTGTGCAGAGGACGCACTACACTAACTTGTAAATACTACAGCTGCCTGCGGTACTAAAAGGATCAGAAGAACACCACCAATTTTCTTTAGGTAGCTTTAGGTGCACACTGTGCAGAGGACGCACTACACTAACTTGTAAATACTACAGCTGCCTGCGGTTCTAATAGGATCAGAAGAACACCATCAATTTTCTTCAGGTAGCTTTAGGTGCACACTGTGCAGAGGACGCACTACACTAACTTGTAAATACTGCAGCTGCTTGCGGTACTAATAGGATCAGAAGAACACCACCAATTGTCTTCAGGTAGCTTTAGGTGCACGCTGTGCAGAGGACGCACTACACTAACTTGTAAATACTGCAGCTGCCTGCGGTACTAATAGGATCAGAAGAGCACAACCAATTTTCTTCAAGTAGCTTTAGGTGCACACTGTGCAGAGGACGCACTACACTAACTTGTAAATACTGCAGCTGCCTGTGGTACTAATAGGATCAGAAGAAAACCACCAATTTTCTTCAGGTAGCTTTAGGTGCACACTGTGCAGAGGACACAGTACACTAACTGTAAATACTGTAGCTGCCTGCCTGTGGTATTAATAGGAGTAGAACAACAGCAATTGTCTTCAGGTAACTTTAGGTGCACACTGTGCAGAGGACGCACTACACTAACTTGTAAATACTACAGCTGCCTGCGGTACTAAAAGGATCAGAAGAACACCACCAATTTTCTTTAGGTAGCTTTAGGTGCACACTGTGCAGAGGACACACTACACTAACTTGTAAATACTACAGCTGCCTGCGGTTCTAATAGGATCAGAAGAACACCATCAATTTTCTTCAGGTAGCTTTAGGTGCACACTGTGCAGAGGACGCACTACACTAACTTGTAAATACTGCAGCTGCTTGCGGTACTCATAGGATCAGAAGAACACCACCAATTGTCTTCAGGTAGCTTTAGGTGCACGCTGTGCAGAGGACGCACTACACTAACTTGTAAATACTGCAGGTGCCTGCGGTACTAATAGGATCAGAAGAGCACAACCAATTTTCTTCAAGTAGCTTTAGGTGCACACTGTGCAGAGGACGCACTACACTAACTTGTAAATACTGCAGCTGCCTGTGGTACTAATAGGATCAGAAGAAAACCACCAATTTTCTTCAGGTAGCTTTAGGTGCACACTGTGCAGAGGACGCACTACACTAACTTGTAAATACTACAGCTGCCTTTGGTACTAATAGGATCAGAAGAACACCACCAATTTTCTTCAGGTAGCTTTAGGTGCACACTGTGCAGAGGACACAGTACACTAACTGTAAATACTGTAGCTGCCTGCCTGTGGTATTAATATAGGATCAGAAGAACACCACTCATTTTATTCAGGTAGCTTTAGGTGCACACTGTGCAGAGGACACAGTACACTAACTGTAAATACTGTAGCTGCCTGCCTGTGGTATTAATAGGATCAGAAGAACACCACCAATTTTATTCAGGTAGCTTTAGGTGCACACTGTGCAGAGGACACAGTACACTAATTGTAAATACTGTAGCTGCCTGCCTGTGGTATTAATAGAAGCAGAACAACAGCAATTGTCTTCAGGTAGCTTTAGGTGCACACTGTGCAGAGGACGCAGTACACTAACTGTAAATACTGTAGCTGCCTGCCTGTGGTATTAATAGGATCAGAAGAACACCACCAATTTTATTCAGGTAGCTTTAGGTGCACACTGTGCAGAGGACACAGTACACTAACTTTAAATACTGTAGCTGCCTGCCTGTGGTATTAATAGAAGCAGAACAACAGCAATTGTCTTCAGGTAGCTTTAGGTGCACACTGTGCAGAGGACGCAGTACACTAACTGTAAATACTGTAGCTGCCTGCCTGTGGTATTAGTAGGAGCAGAACAACAGCAATTGTGTTCAGGTAGCTTTAGGTGCACACTGTGCAGGGGACGCAGTACACTAACTGTAAATACTGTAGCTGCCTGCTTGTGGTATTAATAGGATCAGAAGAACACCACCAATTTTCTTCAGGTAGCTTTAGGTGCACACTGTGCAGAGGACAAAGTACACTAACTGTAAATACAGTAGCTGCCTGTCTGTTGTATTAATAGGAGCAGAACAACAGCAATTGTCTTCAGGTAGCTTTAGGTGCACACTGTGCAGAGGACACAGTACACTAACTGTAAATACTGTAGCTGCCTGCCTGTGGTATTAATAGGATCAGAAGAACATCACCAATTTTATTCAGGTAGCTTTAGGTGCACACTGTGCAGAGGACACAGTACACTAACTGTAAATACTGTAGCTGCCTGCCTGTGGTATTAATAGGAGTAGAACAACAGCAATTGTCTTCAGGTAACTTTAGGTGCACACTGTGCAGAGGACGCACTACACTAACTTGTAAATACTACAGCTGCCTGCGGTACTAAAAGGATCAGAAGAACACCACCAATTTTCTTTAGGTAGCTTTAGGTGCACACTGTGCAGAGGACACACTACACTAACTTGTAAATACTACAGCTGCCTGCGGTTCTAATAGGATCAGAAGAACACCATCAATTTTCTTCAGGTAGCTTTAGGTGCACACTGTGCAGAGGACGCACTACACTAACTTGTAAATACTGCAGCTGCTTGCGGTACTAATAGGATCAGAAGAACACCACCAATTGTCTTCAGGTAGCTTTAGGTGCACGCTGTGCAGAGGACGCACTACACTAACTTGTAAATACTGCAGGTGCCTGCGGTACTAATAGGATCAGAAGAGCACAACCAATTTTCTTCAAGTAGCTTTAGGTGCACACTGTGCAGAGGACGCACTACACTAACTTGTAAATACTGCAGCTGCCTGTGGTACTAATAGGATCAGAAGAAAACCACCAATTTTCTTCAGGTAGCTTTAGGTGCACACTGTGCAGAGGACACAGTACACTAACTGTAAATACTGTAGCTGCCTGCCTGTGGTATTAATATAGGATCAGAAGAACACCACTCATTTTATTCAGGTAGCTTTAGGTGCACACTGTGCAGAGGACACAGTACACTAAATGTAAATACTGTAGCTGCCTGCCTGTGGTATTAATAGGATCAGAAGAACACCACCAATTTTATTCAGGTAGCTTTAGGTGCACACTGTGCAGAGGACACAGTACACTAATTGTAAATACTGTAGCTGCCTGCCTGTGGTATTAATAGAAGCAGAACAACAGCAATTGTCTTCAGGTAGCTTTAGGTGCACACTGTGCAGAGGACGCAGTACACTAACTGTAAATACTGTAGCTGCCTGCCTGTGGTATTAATAGGATCAGAAGAACACCACCAATTTTATTCAGGTAGCTTTAGGTGCACACTGTGCAGGGGACGCAGTACACTAACTGTAAATACTGTAGCTGCCTGCTTGTGGTATTAATAGGATCAGAAGAACACCACCAATTTTCTTCAGGTAGCTTTAGGTGCACACTGTGCAGAGGACAAAGTACACTAACTGTAAATACAGTAGCTGCCTGTCTGTTGTATTAATAGGAGCAGAACAACAGCAATTGTCTTCAGGTAGCTTTAGGTGCACACTGTGCAGAGGACACAGTACACTAACTGTAAATACTGTAGCTGCCTGCCTGTGGTATTAATAGGATCAGAAGAACATCACCAATTTTATTCAGGTAGCTTTAGGTGCACAGTGTGCAGAGGACACAGTACACTAACTGTAAATACTGTAGCTGCCTGCCTGTGGTATTAATAGGAGTAGAACAACAGCAATTGTCTTCAGGTAACTTTAGGTGCACACTGTGCAGAGGACGCACTACACTAACTTGTAAATACTACAGCTGCCTGCGGTTCTAATAGGATCAGAAGAACACCATCAATTTTCTTCAGGTAGCTTTAGGTGCACACTGTGCAGAGGACGCACTACACTAGCTTGTAAATACTGCAGCTGCTTGCGGTACTAATAGGATCAGAAGAACACCACCAATTGTCTTCAGGTAGCTTTAGGTGCACGCTGTGCAGAGGACGCACTACACTAACTTGTAAATACTGAAGCTGCCTGCGGTACTAATAGGATCAGAAGAGCACAACCAATTTTCTTCAAGTAGCTTTAGGTGCACACTGTGCAGAGGACGCACTACACTAACTTGTAAATACTGCAGCTGCCTGCGGTACTAATAGGATCAGAAGAACACCACCAATTTTCTTCAGGTAGCTTTAGGTGCACACTGTGCAGAGGACGCATTACACTAACTTGTAAATACTGCAGCTGCCTGTGGTACTAATAGGATCAGAAGAACACCACCAATTTTCTTCAGGTAGCTTTAGGTGAACACTGTGCAGAGGACGCACTACACTAACTTGTAAATACTGCAGCTGCCTGGGATGTATATATATATTCATAATACACTGTAAGTGCACCTAACTGACTCGCCTGCCTACTCTATCTAACTTAAATCAAATGACACTGTCTCTCTCTCTCGCTCTCTCTCTCTCAACGCCGGAACACACTACACAGGGCCGACGTGCAGGTGGCCTTATATAGTGTGGGGCGTGTACTAAACCCCCTAAACCATAACTGGCCAAAGCCACCCTGGCTTTGACCGATTATGACTCACTGTACAGATGGCGCTGTGATTGGCCAGGCATGCGGGTCATAGTGCATGCTTGGCCAATCATCAGCCAGCAATCCACTGCGATGCCGCAGTGAATTATGGGCCGTGACTCGCCACTCGAATTTGGTACGAACGGCCCATATCGTTCGTAATTCGGTGAACGGCCGAACATGTGATGTTCGAGTCGAACATGGGTTCGACTCGAACATGAAGCTCATCCCTAGTGTCAAGCGTGTGTGGTGACAACCAGGTGAGGAGTTCAAAGACAAGTGTGTCTTGCCTACAGTCAAGCATGGTGGTGGGATGGTATGGGGCTGCATAAGTGCTGTCAGCATTGGGGAGCTACAGTTCATTGAGGGAACCATGAATGCCAACATGTACTGTGAAATACTGAAGCAGAGCATGATCCCCTTTGGAGACTGGGCCGCAGGACAGTATTCCAACATGATAACAACCCCAAACACACCTCCAAGACGACCACTGCCTTGCTAAAGAAGCTGAGGGTAAAGGTGATGGACTGGCCAAGCATGTCTCCAGACCTAACCCCTATTGAGCATCTGTGGGGCATCCTCTAACAGAAGGTGGATGAGCGCAAGGTCTCTAACGTCCACCAGCTCCGCGATGTTGTCATGGAGGAGTGGAAGAGGACTCCAGTATCAACCTGTGAAGCTCTGGTGAACTCCATGCCCAAGACGGTTAAGGCAGTGCTGGAAAATAATGGTGGCCCCACAAAATTTTGACACTTTGGGCCCAATTTGGACATTTTCACTTAAGGGTGTACTCACTTTTGTTGCCAGCGGTTAAGACATTAATGGCTGTGTGTGTTGAGTTATTTTGAGGGGACAGTAAATTTACACTGTTATACAAGCTGTGCATTCACTACTTTACATTGCAGCAAAGTGTCATTTCTTCAGTGTTGTCACATGAAAAGATATAATAACATATTTACAAAAATGTGAGGGGTGTACTCACTTTTGTGAGATACTGTATATGTATATAGCATTGTCATTGTTAAAATATTATCTTGTGTCTTTCGGGGGAATTCTTTTGCTAAGTTGGCACTGTTGCCTAGAACTCATCAGATTTATTACCTCCTCTTGTGACAACTTCCCATTTATCGGTTTAAGTAAAATATTCATAGAACCTAAATACATTGCTGAATCTGCTGTGTGGGTAAGTATCTGAACTGTGGCTGTCCCAGCGCCAGGTAAGCAGGGGAGAGAAAAAACAATGGAGTGGAGTGTGAAGTTGCTCTTTAAGCTCCAGTAAACACACACAACTGAGTGAGTCAAAGCAGTGGGTCCTCCCGTTCCCTCCCTTTATTTAGCTCCATCAGACATTGCAATCAGGCACAGATTGCCTAAAAGCTATCTGTCTTTGTAAAAACTCATAACATCCTGTGAATCCTGTGTTAACACTCATCCTGGAAGAATGTGGACATCTAAGCCTGGGTTCACACTATTGCAATACGGGAACCAGCGCTATTCCAGCTCCCCCTCCCGCATCGCATCTCTCCCGCAGGCAGTTTACACTGCCTTCTGTGAACTGCTGTGAGTGTCAATATAATCTTAATGACAACCCCAGATCGGTTCACAGATCGCAGTGCGAACTGTGGATTTGGACAGCAATCAGTTCGCATGGGTGTGAACCCATGCTGCCTGGGCGATTAATACTGCCTGGGGGATTATTTGAAAAAAATAGCCCAAAGTTGTGTTCTAAAACTGTATTGTGCATCTTGAAAAAATATATATTGCCTGTCACAAAAACCTACTGCTATGATGTGCACTAGAAAGACAAAAACAGAACATTCCATAGCTCAATTTACCAACCAGTCTGCCAACTGACCAAATTAACCTGTCCAACAGTCTGCGTTAAAAACAGGGGTTTAGTTAGCACGCATTTGCAAACGCATGCATAAGCTGCAAGGTCTCTTCACGGCACCCTGTGTATGCTTTGCAGTCCTAACACTACTGAATTTATAAGCGTCTCCACAATGGAAGCACATGCATTAAATGGATAGATGAGGGGCAGGTGGGCCTGGAGGCAGCCCAATCCCCCTTAAAGGAACAGGAACACACTGAACACCCAGCAAGAGCACAGTGGCAGCAAAGGTGTATATTGTATTTTACACCAGTAACAAACAAATGGCCCCTGCCCCCACCTATAACTGGCCTTCACAGCAAGGAGCACATGGAAGGGCAAACACATGAAAGACAAAAACAGAACATTCCATAGCTCAACTCACCAACCAGTCTGCCAACTCACCAAATTAACCTGTCCAACAGTCTGCATTAAAAACAGGGGTTTAGTTAGCACGCATTTGCAAACGCATTTGTTTGTTTATGATGTGCACTATTCTATCACCTGTGGGTATAGGATTGTGTAAATAGGATTGTATGATTTTTTTTTTTTAGGATTTTCCCCCCCCCCCTTTAATTGGTTGAACTAGATGGACTTGTTTTTTTTTTTTGTTCAACCAGACTAACTGTGTTAATGGATGCATTTCTTTTTTTTTTTTTTCTTTTTTTTTTGGAGTTGTCTGTACAGTTTATTAGATATAACTTCTGTCAGAGTTTAAAATAAGACAGCAGAGAGGTCATGCATTAAGGTTTTGCACCTGCTAAAAAATAGTCTACCTAGATGGAATGTGTGTTACATAACAAGTCAAAGCTTGCTAAGTTAAATTCTCTCCTCTTAAGACCTTCACACACAGAGAGAAGCTGAACCTTCTTCAGGAAATTTACGTTATTTGTAAAACTCAGACTTGATAGGCAAACAATACTTTGTTATAGAGTGAAGAGAAAATGAGACTTGCTCTTTAACAAAGTAAGAATCTATCAATTATACTTCAAGGACATATGTAAAGTAAATCTAATATAACCACAATTCTTTACCAAATGTTCACATGAAAAACATTCATATTTGGTTTATTCTGCCAAGTGCCCAATAGTAACTTTGCACTAAATCTTGAATATTTGACAATCGCTGTGAGTAACAATCGTCCAGCTCAAGGCCTCAAAAGAGGGGATCTTTATCCCCTACTTTCTACAAAGCCTGGATATTCGAAACCTGCATGGAACTGCAGTGAGCAAGATACTGACAGTGCTTTCACAGTGGTATGCCTGATCTTTATCTTAATTTATCATTCATTTTTAACACATCTGTTATTTACGATTCTTCTAGAAAGGGAAAATGTGGAATGAGATAACTTATTTCTCACCACGGTACAAATTGCCCTTACAGTACTCTTTCAGTGCCTGTGGCAAGAAGCTTCTCTAGTGCAGATAATCCAAAGATTACATTAACAGTTGTTTTCTTGTACACAAGAAAAAGAAAAAAAAAAAGACAGCACATCCTTCATTGTTTAATGGAGTTGAACTGAATCAGTCCAACAGAATTAAGGCACTAGTTGGTTTAACAGGAATAGCTTATTAAAGTCATACACAATGCTGTGGTGCATTACAATCAAACGCTAGCGTTCACTGAGTGAAGGCACTTCTTACAGGTCCGGTACCATTAGTATATGAAACTTTCCTCCTATCTCACTGGACAGAAATGACAAACTATTTTCGTACCTTAGATGCTCTGCCAGTATCATTTTATTGAAATTCATAGTGTTAAAAATGTAGTATTACCCTATGTGTAACTGCAGTGACAAATAGCCTAGTCATGTCTCTGGCATAAAGGTAGTAAACAGGGGTTCTTGTAAGAAAAGTGCAAAGAAAGGTGACTTTTCCAGAGCTAGTGATAATAAAAGGGCAGTGCAAATACACACAGCTGGCAGCTAAACATACATCTTCCTGTTTGAAACAGATGGAAGAGAAATAAAAGTTCTACGATGAGCATAGGCATCTCTGTACTCACACTACAAACGCAATATTAATGGATGCATTTCTAAATGCACAAAAGATAACTGAATATTATCACCAGGGGTAGTTGAGCCAGGAAATATCCAATTACCTCCTGGTGGATCAGGAAGGATTTTTCCCCCAACTGGAGCTAATTGCTTTATTGGGTTTTTTCTTTGCCTTCCTCTGGATAAACTGTGGGTATAGTATTGTGCACATCAGGGTTTTCTATTTGTTTTTTTCTATTGGTTGAACTGGATGGACTTGTGTCTTTTTTTTTCCAACCTAACTGTGATGCTCATAGCTATCACATGACAACAATGAAAAGGAAGAGACCACTTTTCATTGTTGTCATGTGATAGCTATGAGCATCAGATCGAGGTCTGGTTCTTTTTTGCGTTGCATTAGATCTGTGAGTCACAATATGGTGCCTAGACGAACACGAGGCTTGGTTACAGTTGTGTGATATAAAAGTGATGGTTCAGCGCATCGCCCATGTCCCATGAAGACATAAGGTATTACGAAACATGTAGGGCGGTGCTATGAGCTGACGCCATCACGCCACATGTGACCCCGGAACACGGGTGTTTGTCTATTTTTTAGCTTGCTGGCTGTTTTATTTGTATTTGTTACATTGCGGTTGTTACCACTTGTTTTTATAAGCATTAAAGGCTTCCCTTTTTAAACGTTACTTCACAATTGGAGTCCTTCTCTCTTCTACACTTGCGGCTTTGAGTTTAAGTGTATGTTTCCAGATTGGAGTCTCTGCTTGTTCTTTACCGTATCTCGCTGAAGTGATACCTGCTCGTAATTGGAGGATCTCGGAGGTGTTGGAAACCCATCAGTCCCCGCAGAGGGCGTAACCTGCCTGCATATCAGACCTCGCTCTTGAGGGGATCCACCTGTTCTGGTAAGGGTTCCCACTAACAGAGCTCCCTCTCTTCAGATTAAGACCCTCTCTCTTCCTCCCTCGTCCCTCCCTCTCGGTGAAGGTGGATGGTCTTTGGAACTTATCATTTTCATTGGACTTAGTTGTTCACTTTTTCATCCTTTCATCCATTCATCAATATTTTCTTTTTCTTTTTTTGTATTCATTTTCAATTTTTGTTACACTTATTTATCTGTGCTTATGGACAATTTCTGAATGCTCACTTTTCTAATATTAATTTTTACTTGCATTTTATGTCACTTCAATTGTAATTTCTCATGTTTAGCGCAACAAATTTTTTTATTATTTTATTCGCACCATAGGGATATTTGATGGTTTTTGTTGCAGCTGTTCTTTATTTATGTAGCGCTCTAGTGCGGTATTGTTCTGTTTTTTATTTTACCCTAACAGGATCAGACTGTAAAAGGGAGGAGGCGGTTGTTACCGTTTCACAATGGCTCATCAGTGTTGGTTAACCCATCGGCATGACTGACCCTCTCACAAGGTATGAGGGTGTGCATATCCAACCTTCGGCAATAGGCATTTGTGTATGGGAGCTCCTCTACATAAGATCTGTAGGTTGGTCCTTTCTGTGAATGTTAATATAGCATTAGGAGTTAATATTCTCCCATTAATGTGTGGGGGAAAGCACGGTATGATAGGTATGGGTAAGCGAGGGTAGGTGTAGGTGTGGGGGGGTGAGGACTCTCTCCTAGTTGAGGATGAGGACATGTGTGAGGAATGTCTGTTTGTTTCCACAACATGGTTAAGTTATGTGTTTTGTTGGCTAATCCAAGGAATTACGGAAATGTAGACAATAGACCCATGTTTTCTGATACTTCGACGGGTTGTCTTTAGCTTGATGGATTAGGTTTTCCATTTCCGCTATTTTCTCCACATGCTGCAGCAAGTCAGTAAGTTTAGGGGTATTGGAGCTTCTCCAAAGGACAGGTGCAGCACTGATGAGGTGGAGTGTAAGGGATTTCTTATATGCTGATTTGAGGTATAGATGTGTGATGTAGCAAGTATTGGGCCGGGGGAAAGTCTGGGGTATAAGTTGTGATTCTGGTAATTGCCTCGTGGACTGTCTTCCAGAATGGTTGTATGTGTGTTTGTGCTCTGTTGGGTTGGTTTTTCCTCTGCCTCCTCAGCTCCGGAGCCAGACACTCATTACTGCCGCCTCTGGGTATCAAGCAATTGATAGTCTGATCCAGCCTTTGGTGAGTATAGGGCCATGCGTTTTGGACCCTCTTGACTAATTATCATGATACCATGTATGTGCTGATACTTATTTGGTTCATTATACCACCTACAGATGTACTATACACGCATTTATCCCTGATAAAGCAAGTATGGTCTTTCGAAAGGCGCCAGGGTACTTTCCATGCCTGTGTACTTTACAATTTACATTTTTATATCATGATACGTGAATGAAATATTTTACTGCATGTATCATTTCAGTAGCTTGGCTATGATTCATGTTTATGTTTGCATGACAATTTTAATACATTTTGAGACTGCATTTACATAGTTACATACATAGTTACATAGTAGGTGAGGTCAAAAAAAGACACAAGTCCATCAAGTCCAACCTATATGTGTGATTATATAATTTACTCTGTCAATTGTTGGATAACCGTATTCACCTTATTTAAAGTCCCCGGGCGATTCCCTGTTTTTTGGGCTTTTGAACTAAAGCTATTAATTATAAAGAAAAAAGATACCTGAATACCAGTGCATGTAGAATTCCTATAATCTATACATTACTTAAAATGAATAAGAATTCACAACTACCTCCTGCATGGCCATTGGCCAATTATTAATGGCATAGGTTTGATCACATAGATGCTGGGAGAATACTTGGACAAGTTCCTCCAGTCAAGTGTAAGAACACCAAAAGCCTACTTGAAAGATACTGAGGATCTTCTGCAGTCACTGAAAGACTTGAGGCTGGACTTTAACACACCCATTTATTTAGCAGCTTCTTTGCAGCGGTGGAGGAGCGGTGAATACACTGCTCCTCCACCACTCCTGCCCATTGAAAACAATGGGGCAGCATCGTGATACCGCCGGCAAAGTGCCGCTGCAGCGGCATTTTGCAGGCGGATTTAACCCCTTTTCGGCCGCTAGCGGAGGCTTAAAACTGCCCCGCTAGCGGCCGAATAGCGCGGGTAAAGCGGCGCTAAAAATAACACCGCTTTACCGCTGATGTCCAGGGCGGCTCAGTGTGAAAGGGGTCTTGTTGGCCTTAAATTGGGCTCTGAGTAAAAGGGATGATATCCCACATACTCAGAAATGTATTTAGGGAAAGGCACTAGACTTCTGCATTTCGCATAATTATTTTTGGTACCATGGACATTTTTTTTCCCAGCAGGAAAATTTGCGCCCAGCCTAGCCAATCTGTTTATGGCTGAGTGGGAGGATAGACATGTCTTTAATAGACATAGACCTCAATTGAGGTTCTATCAAAGATTTATTGATGACCAGCTAATGGTTTGGGAGGTATCAAGGGAGTCTGCACTAGAATTTATATCTCACCTATACCATAATGACAATAATATAAAACTAGATTACCAATTTAGTGTCAACACAGTCAACTTTTTGGATGTTACTATTGAAAGATATGGGAATGAACTTGCCACTAAGGTGCACTTTAAGCCAATGGATAGGAATAGCTATTTATCAATTAAAAGTGGACATCACCCAGCTTGGATTAGGAATATACCGAAAGGCCCAATGCTGAGGGTGAGATGTAACTACACTAAACAGGAAGATTTTATCTTGCAGGCGAATGTTCTTAAAGAGAAATTTTTACAAAAAGGTTACAGGAAGGATGTCCTGGATAAAACAATTGATCAAGTAGCCAATATGCCCAGAATCCAATGCCTTGTTAAAAAGGATCAACAGCTACCTTCTGACCAACATCAGTTTGTATTTATTTCGAATTTTCATTACCAACATAAGGAAATTGAAGACATTTTTTTTAAATATTGGTATATTCTTTATATGGACAGGGATTTAGGTCCATTCTTTCCAAATCACCCTAGGTATATATATATATATATAGAAAGGCTCCAAATTTTGGTGACTAACTGGTAAGAAAGATTTTAGATCCACCTGGCCAACAAAAAATACAAATTGATTTAAAAGGATTATATCCGCGTAGAAAATGCTTTTTATGTAGAACGGTAAAAAATAGTAATAGAGGTATATCAGGCATTACCAATATTGATAATAAATAATTTTCTATAGATGAATTTATCCCATGCAATACCTCACATGCAGTTTATTTGCTGTGGTGTCCATGTGGGTTGTACTATGTGGGGAGGACTAAAAGACTCCTCAAGATTCATATTGCTGAACGTGTAGCCAATATAAAGAAAGGGTTTAAAAAGCATAGTGTGTCCCTTGACTTTAGGGAGAAGCACAATCAAGATCCCACACTACTGCAATTTTGTGGGATAGATTGTGTATTTCCATCGTGAAGGGGCTCTAATCGAGTTAGAGACTTATCACAAACAGAAACTAAGTGGATTTTTCTAATAAAAAGTTTAACCCCTAGAACAGGCATGTCCACAGTCTGGCCCGCGGGCCAATTGTGGCCCGTGTTCCAGTTTACTATGGCCCCACAGGTAATTTGGCAAAATCTATCTTTTGTGGCCCCCAACTAATCCCAGAGTGCTGCTCAGGACCCCTGGGATCTCTGGATCTCTCAACGCTGTGGGACTGCACGTCCTCAGTCGGCGTTCTCGCGATCTCTCGGACATTGTGGGATCTGCATGTCCCTAGTCGGCGTTTTCGTGATCTCTCGAACGTCATGGGATTAGGTGCGTTCCTTCTCCCTGCGCTGTGTCTTCACCACAGACAGCCACAAGGCAAGAGATCTCTGGCGAATTCTATTTGGGGAGTTTATTAGTGCTTGGGCGAACACACTTAGACCTTCTGGTCAATTTCTAAAATGGCGACTGTAAATAAGAGAAGGAAAGTGAGAGCCGCCGCTTCCAGGACAGGTGGAAAATGCTGAGCTTATTTGGCTCAACATATTTGTGACATTCTCTGCTTTCCCTTTAGATTGTAAGCTCTACGAGCAGGGCCCTTCCATTTCTTCTGTATTGAACTGTATTGTAATTGTACTGTCCTTTTTGTTTTGTAAACTGTTGGCGCTATAAAAATCCTGTATAATAATAATGAACTTTAACAAGAACCGCATGAGGACAAGACTAAATGACTCTCACCTGCATGACAAAACCATTGTAAAATGTAAGTTAATGTCAGTTGGTCTAAATCAGTTATAAATATATTTGGACACAACATGTATACTTGGTGTTATGTTCCTGTTCAGATATTTTGAACTTAAAAGTTATCAGACAACCTTTTTTTACCAATAATATGTAATGTACTTTACAAAGTTCCTGATATATATTTCAGCTTCCTGGATTTTTTTTTTCATCTGGCCTTCAGATATGAAAGACAGAGTAATTTAACACCTTTTTAGATTTGTCATCCATGTAACGAAATGAAAAGCATGCCGTTTGCAACAAACGTTGCATAAAATAGTTAATTTGCATTTCATTTTAATGGTTCAAAGAATGTCAGGCAAAATGGTCGGCCCTCACGCATCTTCACGTCATCAAATCTGGCCCTCTTTGAAAAAAGTTTGGACACTTCTGCCCTAGAGGGTTAAATATTGAGCTGGATCTCAATTGTTTTATAAGTAATTTTTTAATTAAATTTATGATTTTTATGGGCTTATGATAATAATAATAGGAATGGGTTCCTCATGTTTTACATGTAATTTTATAAATAATTAAAAAATGTCTATATTTCTTTTGTTAGTTCAGTGTTATAGTAAGTATAACATTTTTTTTAATATACACTGCTAATTTACATTATTAGCTACAATCAATGACAGAGTTGCTTTGATTTGGTGCTGTCTTTCATATTATTAATAATATGTTGATCTATGAGAACATTATCTATCCCACAACATAAGTGTAAGCAGAGAAAATACTGTGCATTTAAAGGTTGCGGGGACATGGAGTTAACGCATGCGCTGAATGATATTCACCGCCATTAACATATGGGAAATTATAAAAGGGAGGTTGCCGTGCCATACAGCCAACCCCAGGATGAAGTCCTGATGACGAAACATGTCGGGACGTGGCTGTACAGCAACCATTAGTGACGTTGGATGCAATACCGGAAGTGATGTTCAGAGTGTTATGCTGGTCTACTGTGACCATGTCATGCCAGTCCCTTGCTGCTGCAGTGGATTTGTTACATGCTTTTATTTGATTCCATGTGAGTGTAATGTTTGAATCGTTTTTAACTTTAATACATTTTCATCAAACGATACTGCACTATTGGAGCACTTTGTTTCTTTATATGTGGATTTTCCATGAGATCTACTTGGCTATCGATGGATAATTTAACCCTTTGTGGGTTGTCGTGTATTTGCCGAGCATGAGAGTGCAAGGCAACTTCATCTGGTGAGTGCACATCTAAAGGGGAGCTGAGTCACCATTTGCACGCGGTGTGGTGGATGATTTTTGAAGTCTATCCTTTCATACTACACAGTGTTGAATCACACAGAGCTTTCACGCTTGTTTAATGGACTGTTCAGTTGTGGACTTTGTTCATTCATTCCTACAATTCAGAATTACTAATTTATGTTAATGATTATCACTTGTCACTGGGTGATATTTATGATTTCAAGTCATTTTAACTCACAGCGCCGCTATTTACAATTAATTTACGCGGTAAATGCTTATGATTATCTGTTAAATTTAAGTGGCAGCTTTAAACACTATATTTGCTCCTGGCGCAGTGGTGGTACCTATAGTGTGGGTGTACGTAGCTTTTTGGACCTTCTGATTTTATCTATGTAGATTTACAAGGATTTTACCAACTTTGTTGCAGATTTCTACCTTTTGTTATTCTGAAGAAATCCCTCTGTGTTTGTCTGTGTCCATGTGAAAAGTGTATCCAATGGGAGCAGTTTATTAATTATAAATCAACTGCTACACATGCAGGGCTTTAATGAGGAAAATTGCAGCGTCTGCATACCTTTAGACATGATTTCCTATTGGGAGTATCTCACAAAAAATTAATTTTTTGTTACAGGGGATGCCTAAAATCTGACTTGTAGCTTAGTGTAGACTTCTGGCAAAATCAGTGAGCCGATCCCACAAGCAGGAAATGATGTTCTGTCTACAGAACACCTCCAGGTTGCCATATTGCATTTTACAGAAAATTACAGAGCTGCAGATTGAAAAGGAAAAGTCATTTTTAATAACAGTCAATTACAATATGACTTGAGTCGCAATAGTATATACTATATTATTTTTTATGTGAACTGATATGGTTCAGGAAAGATGGGGAAGGGGGTGCTTGTTTGCTCGCCCCCCTCTTTTCCTTTTTCCTGACTTGGTGGGCTGCATGCTTGGATAAGGGCCTGGTATGAATTTTGGGGGAGACCCCAAACCATTTAAAAAAAAAAAAAAATTGGTGTGGGGTTCCCCTTAAATCCATGGCAGACCCGAAGGGGGAATTAGTGAAAAATTTCCTTTGCGCTGGTAGATGTAAATTGAATAAATGGTGACTAGATCATTTCTAATAAAAATCCTATAAGCAGGGATTGGCTGGAGCGGCTTTGCACACTGAAGCACAAGTGAGAGGGCGCTGAGGACGCCAGATCATTCAGTTTTTACTCTGCCTGTTTTGAATGTTTTAAAATAGTTTTACCAGAGCGGAGTGACAGAGAAGAAAGCATGGAGAGATAGCAGAAAAGAAGGAGAGGCTCCCAGACACTGCTTCCACGTCTTAAAGCCATAACAACCTATATGCTTATTTACTGCATAATCAAGGTGAGAGTTCTGAGAGACCACACTAGGAGGCACCACCACAAGATTTATATAACCAGCATACAAGATAGAACAGATCCAAATAGAAAAATCAATTTTTAATATTTTTTCAACATTTGCCACCTCGTTTTCATGAACTTTTTATACTTTATATTTATAATTATATCACCTCATCACTTGCACTTTATAGTCACACTTGTATGAATTTTGGCACCCCCCCTTTTTAAATAATCATTGTTGGTATTGTGATTACTTATGTATTTATGTATAATGGGTTATACATATTATTTGTAGTAGCACTTTTGAACAAATTAAGTTCACTCATAATTATTTACTTATTTATGCTTATTTATTCACGGATTCAATTGGTTTCCACGATTTTTGTGTCACAAGAGCAAAACAGATTTTTTTTTTTTTTTTTAGTATAATATTTTAGCACCATCACTTTATTTATAGATAGTGGGTATTGCTATATGTGGCTAATATAGAGATCTTTGATCCTAATATCTATAGCTGGAGCAACCACTACCCAACAGTTTTAATTTTGTTTATGTTTACCCAACTTGCACACATTAAGCACTAGTAATAGACCCGAAGGGGGGTTGCTCATGCTTTTTTTTTTCTCTGCATTTTTCATTTGTTTACATTTCAGCTGCCAGCAGAGAATCCCGCTGACAGTAGTGAGTCATCGGTGGTTAAGGATGCAGTCGGTCAATCAATTTTCAACCGGTCCGAATTCGAATAATTCTGAAAATTTGGAATTAATTAGAAAACGAATATACGAAACAAAGTGGATGTTAAAGAAATCCGTTACTATTTAATTAAGATACACTTAGATGTATTCGAATTGCAGAATAACCAAAAATTTGTCCACATTTATATTTGGACCAAAACAAATTGCACATGTCTAATAGTTGGTAAGGTTCAATAAAGACACCAGTCCAACCAGTTCAATCTGTGTGGGTGTGTTTAAGTTAATACCATTTCCCATATCCTTGTATAATGTGCTAGCTAAGATGCTCATCTAATGCCACGTACACACGAGCGGACTTTCCGGCATACTTGGTCCGGCGGACCGGAGTCCGCCGGACAATCCGACCATGTGAAGGCTTCCCCAAAAGTCCGCCGGACCTAGATTTAAAACATGTTTTAAATCTTTCCGTCGGACTCAGTTTCTGATGGAAAGTCCGTTCGTCTGTATGCTGGTCCAATGGAAGGCTCGCTCGTCTGTATGCTGGTCCGACGGACCAGATACGACGCAAGGGCAGGGTATTGCATCTCGCGCTCGCTGCAATAGGAAAAACAAATTTTCCTATTGCGGCGAGCGCGGGGCATACCAGGCCCTTAGGTCTGGTATGGATTTTAAAGGGAACCCCCTACGCCGGAAAAACGGCGTTGGGTCCCCCCAAAATCCATACCAGACCCCAATCCGAGCACGCAGCCCGGCCGGTCAGGAAAGGGGGTGGGGACGAGCGAGCGTCCCCCCTCCTGAACCGTACCAGGCCGCATGCCCTCAACATGGGGGGTGGGTGCTTTGGGGGAGGGGGCATCCTGCGGGGCCCCCCCACCCCAAAGCACCTTGTCCCCATGTTGATGAGGACAAGGGCCTCTTCCTGACAACCCTGGCCGTTGGTTATCGGGGTCTGCGGGCGGGGGGCTTATCGGAATCCGGGAGCCCCCTATAATAAGAGGGCCCCCAGATCCCGGCCCCCCACCCTATGTGAATGAGTATGGGGTACATGGTACCCCTACCCATCCACCTAGGGAAAAAGTGTCAATAATAAAACACACTACACAGGTTTTTGAAGTAATTTATTAGACAACTCCAGGGGGGTCTTCTTCCGGCTTCGGGGGTCCCTCCGGTTCCTCTTCTCCCGGTGTTCCAGTTCTTCGGCCGGCCCCTCCTCTATCTTCATGCTGCTCTCTTGCCAGCGGAGGTCTGGACTTCTGGCTTCTTGTCTTCGCCTATATAAGGGGACGGGGTCTCCGCCTATATAAGTCACATCAGAGCGCTCAGAGACCAGTCCATCCGGAGAGACCGTCGTGTCAACATCTGGAGAAGAGAAGAGGGAAGAAGCCAAGAAGACAAGAAGCCAAAAGTCTGGACCTCCGCTGGCAAGAGAGCGGCATGAAGATAGCTGAGGGGCCGGCCGAAGAACTGGAACATCGGGAGAAGAGGAACCGAAAGGGACCCCCGAAGCCGGAAGAAGACCCCCCGGAGCTGTCTAATAAATTACTTCAAAAACCTGTGTAGTTTGTTTTATTATTGACACTTTTCCCCT
This sequence comes from Lithobates clamitans, assembly GCA_037952925.1. Taxonomy (NCBI): domain Eukaryota; kingdom Metazoa; phylum Chordata; class Amphibia; order Anura; family Ranidae; genus Lithobates; species Lithobates clamitans. The sequence goes on along the minus strand of JBBGZY010000168.1, from coordinate 4,086,264 downwards.
AGGTGAATGGGTAGGGGTACCATGTACCCCATACTTATTCACATAGGGTGGGGGGCCGGGATCTGGGGGCCCTCTTATTATAGGGGGGCTCCCGGATTCCGATAAGCCCCCCGCCCGCAGACCCCGACAACCAACGGCCAGGGTTGTCGGGAAGAGGCCCTTGTCCTCATCAACATGGGGACAAGGTGCTTTGGGGTGGGGGGGCCCCGCAGGGCGCCCCCCCTCCCCCAAAGCACCCACCCCCCATGTTGAGGGCATGCGGCCTGGTACGGTTCAGAGGGGGGGGAGCTCGCTCGTGCTCGGATCGGGGTCTGGTATGGATTTTGGGGGGGACCCCACGCCGATTTTTCGGCGTAGGGGGTTCCCCTTAAAATCCATGCCAGACCTAAGGGCCTGGTATGCCCCACGACGGGGCTTGCAAGGTGTCAATCTCGCTGATAAAAGCGGCGAGATTGACTTCCTTTTCTAGTCCCGTCGTACCCGAGTCACATTCAAAATGAACGGACTTGTCCGTGTGTGGGCAAGTCCGTTCATTCTGAAAGTCCGCCGTAACTCCGGCGAAAGTCCGTCAGAAAGACGGGCGGACCTGGCCTGCCTGAAAGTCCGGTCGTGTGTAGGCAAGTCCGTCCATTCAGAAAGTCCGGCGGTAGTCCGGCGGGAAGAACGTCGGACCAAGTATGCCAGAAAGTCCGCTCGTGTGTACGCGGCATTACTTTGCTGCCCTGGGTCCCAATCAAATTGTTGTCAAGCTACCATGTAAAAATGTTTGTTCAGCACATCGACTGCCTAAACTCATAAAAAAGGGGTTTGAGGATTTTGGTTTGCGGCTTCTACACTGTGTAAGGTAGATCACAAAAAGCTATGGTCTGACTTGCTTGGCAATTTATATGATGATGATACCTATAGCTTTTTTTTTTTAAGTAAATGCCTTACAATAGTTTTTTGCTCTGTTGCCTCTGCTGCTGCAAATGCTCAATTATTACTGCTAGACAAGATGCATACTAGATGGCAAAAACTACCTACTTTAACTACTCACACTGAAGTGCTGCAAAAACTTCCGATAAAACTCTGGTAGTTTTTGCCGTACTTTTGCGGCGCTTTTGAAGCGCTAGCGGTGACCTTAAAATTAAACAAAAAAAGACTGTTTGTGGAGCTTTTGAAACACTTTTAAGGCGCTTTGGAAGCGCTGCCTATTCATTTTATTGGACAGGTGTGTTTTTGAGGCGTTTTGTAAAGCGCTCCAAACATGCCCCAAAGATGCTGCTTGCAGGACTTTCACTGCCCCGCAAGCACACCATCCCACTGTGAAAGCATCCATTGAAATGAATAGGAGGCAGTTTTCAAGCGCTTTTCAGGTGCTATTGTTAGAGCAAAAGTGGTTCAAAACTGCCACAGTGTGAAAGGGGTGTAGCGCTGGTAGATTTGCAATCTACCGCATGTTAGGTAAATTTAGTAACTTGTTTGTTAGGAAGGTTAAGTTTGCCTCTGTTCCAACTTGGCTGACGTTGTGTGTATTTCCATGCTGACCGGTGGGCGTCGCTGTTATCACTGGTTAGTGTTGGAAAGGCAATGCTCTTCTGTCCCGCAGACAACTCGGTGGAGGTGGTCCTCCAAGTTGCATTCTGGGCGAGGGTATTTATGGGACAGACACCATATTTTGGGGTTCGTTTTTCAGCCACCTGATGGCTCTCCTGGCCGACATGTATGCGTTAAGGAGCTACCTCGTGATCCTCCATTCCGGAGGCCCATGATACTACGGCGCAGGGGTGGGTCCAGAGGCTTGTCTGGGGCCTACCCCCACGGCCGAGGAATGGTCCTGAGCTGTCGGTCCTGTGTTTAGCGAAGCTGGACAACCGAGGAGATCCCAGGGGAGGACCCGTCTTGGAGGGATCACGCAGCGTGCTGGTCTATAGAGGGGCCTGGTGACTCGGTTGGAGGACGTATCCGAAAGTAACTATACAGCATAGTGTTGCCGGGTTGGCTTAAAGGTTCAGGCACTGTGACTGACATTTATTACAGAAAATCTGATACATCCTGTGGCAGAGGATCGTACGGATTTTGTTCCCAAGCAAGTCTGTGTCAGAGACTTTGATTCGTGCTGCGTACTGGCTGCTAGGCTGGTGAGAGAGGCCTATCCAGACGAGCAAGGAGTGTGTCCCATGAGGGGAGCCCATTCCATACAATATCTGAATTCTACCCGAACATTTGTTAAAAGAACCCTAAAGGAAGATGTTTGAGTTTCTTCTGCAGTTTCCCTTTTGTCTCTTTCCTGCTATTTCCTAAGTCAAGTGTTTAATAAAGCATTGAAAACGTACTCCAGTGTTGGTGCGTGTATCGTCCAGAGGTAAACTCAACGGAACCCTAGACCTGGTGCGGGTGAAACAGAGGGAAGCAGAGTGAAGGTAACAGACCCGCTTAAACCAGCAGCTCCACCGAGAGTTATTGCTACAGGGGTCTAAGACATCCCCCAAGTATGTTAATAAAAGGACTTGCATTTTTTTATTTTGCCTTTTTTTACCTTGATACAAGTCCCCCAAGTCAGTGCCTGGCCCTCCATGCAATTTTTTTGCCAATCCCTTGACTCTCTTAGCTTAGAAAATGGCCATTTATATCCCATTCATATTAAAGGGGTTTCGACTGTGGATCAGAACTTCAGTAACATTCTCTGAACCGAACCAGGGTACATTTTGTTTATCACTGTTTATAACCCAACCATGCTAGGCAAAGCAACCATCCATGCTAGGCAAAGCAACCCAACCATCTGCATATACTCACTCATTACCCTCTCTGACTTTCCCACTTTCCTTCCACAATGTAGCTCAGGGTACTAAAGCCACTAAGCACCAAGCCTGAATACTATCATTTGGGGATTGTTCTTAACCAAACTGACTTTGGACATACCTGTACATAGGATTTTTTTTCTGCAACCCTGCAGGCAAACATGACTGGGGGAGCAAAAGGAAAGTGATCATAAGCATTGGGAGGAAGCAATTAAGTGAACATATTACTTTGTCCTGCATAGGCACAGCACAGGTCACCTAAGTGGCAAAAAAGTCCCTATCCATGACACAGGTGTCGGTAAGATGTGTGTATAAAGTGGAAAATTGCAAAAATTACACCCTAGATGTAGCAATATGGACTACAATTGCAACAAACAGTTATTCCCTGCCCTATCTGTATACTATATTATCCCCCTAGTGCCCGGTGTTACTAAACTGACATCATATTTGTGAGCCCAACCAAAGGGATTGTGGGATTAGTAGTTCCACCAGATGGCTATTCCCCTGCATGGCTACACGCTCGGACCACATATCCCAAGGATATTTGCTACCATCGAGGAGATAGCTGGGAGGGTCTATAAAAGAAACCAGAGACCCGCCCCGGCATTCTTCCTCCCAGGCCTTGTGTGTGATGGGTCTCTCTGTGCAGGGAGAGTGAGATTGCGGCCTACCATGTGGATGTACAACATTCCTGCCCGACTTAGAAGAGGTTCAGTGCTGCCTGCTGTACATCGGACATCTGACCAGCACCAACTTGACCATACAGCAACCCACACTTTGTATTCCAGATTCAGGTGATCACAAGCGGGTCCGCAGTCAGGACGTCTATTCGGGAGTCACTGTCTGGAAGGCGCTTGATTGGCCTGGTCGCTGGTGAGAGGGCAATTGCCCACCTTTGCAAGTCTTTCCTTGGTTGTTTTACTGGGACACTGTGTACAGACAGCTTTACTTTGGGAACACTTCACTGCCTGTCTACTCGAACACTGTACATAGGCATCTTTAACTGCAACAAGCACAAGATATACTATCACTCTGTTACTACACCCTATTGGATACAGTTAAGAGCTCCAACTGCCAGTGAAGACCATCAGATCTGCAACGGGAACATTCTGTCATTGCTACTTAAAGGGTATTATACCATCCTTGTTTAGCTTCATCTCTCATTAGGAAAAAGGTTGAACAGGCCAGCCTGGATTTCTCTTTTTAGAAGTATTGTCAGAATCTATGCTTAGCTTTGCTTATCCTTTCAGGTTATGTTCAAGTGATATTCCATTGTACATATGTATATACAGTGGGGACAGAAAGTATTCAGACCCCCTTAAATTTTTCACTCTTTGTTATATTGCAGCCATTTGATAAAATCATTTAAGTTCATTTTTTTCCTCATTAATGTACACACAGTACCCCATATTGACAGAAAAACAGTTGACATTTTTGCAGATTTATTAAAAAAGAAAAACTGAAATATCACATGGTCCTAAGTATTCAGACTCTTTGCAGTGACACTCATATATTTAACTCAGGTGCTGTCCATTTCTTCTGATCATCCTTGAGATGGTTCTACACCTTCATTTGAGTTCAACTGTGTTTGATTATACTGATTGGACTTGATTAGGAAAGCCACACACTTGTCTATATAAGACCTTACAGCTCACAGTGCATATCAGAGCAAATGAGAATCATGAGGTCAAAGGAACTGCCTGAAGAGCTCAGAGACAGAATTGTGGCAAGCCACAGATCTGGCCAAGGTTACAAAAAAATTTCTGCTGCACTTAAGGTTCCTAAGAGCACAGTGGCCTCCATAATCCTTAAATGGAAGACGTTTGGGACGACCAGAACCCTTCCAAGAGCTGGCCGTCCGGCCAAACTGAGCTATTGGGGGAGAAGAGCCTTGGTGAGAGAGGTAAAGAAGAACCCAAAGATCACTGTGGCAGAGCTCCAGAGATGCAGTCGGGAGATAGGAGAAAGTTGTAGAAAGTCAACCATCACTGCAGCCCTCCACCAGTCTGGGCTTTATGGCAGAGTGGCGCGACGGAAGCCTCTCCTCAGTGCAAGACACATGAAAGCCCGCATGGAGTTTGCTAACAAAACACCTGAAGGAGTCCAAGATGGTAAGAAATAAGATTCTTTGGTCTGATGAGACCAAGATAGAACTTTTTGGCCGTAATTCTAAGCGGTATGTATGGAGAAAACCAGGCACTGCCCATCACCTGTCCAATACAGTCCCAACAGTGAAGTATGGTGGTGGCAGCATCGTGCTGTGGGGGTGTTTATCAGCTGCAGGGACAGGACGACTGGTTGCAATTGAGAGAAAGATGAATGCGGCCAAGTACAGGGATATCCTGGATGAAAACCTTCTCCAGAGTGCTCAGGACCTCAGACTGGGCCAAAGGTTTACCTTCCAACAAGACAATGACCCTAAGCACACAGCTAAAATAACAAAGGCGTGGCTTAACAACAACTTTGTGACTGTTCTCGAATGACCCAGCCAGAGCCCTGACTTAAACCCAATTGAGCATCTCTGGAGAGACCTAAAAATGGCTGTCCACCAACGTTCACCATCCAACCTGACAGAACTGGAGAGGATCTGCAAGGAGGAATGGCAGAGGATCCCCAGGTGTAAAAAACTTGTTGCATCTTTCCCAAAAAGACCCATGGCTGTATTAGATCAAAAGGGTGCTTCTACTAAATACTGAGCAAAGGGTCTGAATACTTAGGACCATGTGATATTTTAGTTTTTCTTTTTTAATAAACCTGCAAAAATGTCAACAATTCTGTGTTTTTCTGTCAATATGGGGTGCTGTGTGTTTATTAATGAGGAAAAAAAAAAAGAACTTAAATAGTTTTAGCAAATGGCTGCAATATAACAAAGAGTGAAAAATGTAAGGGGGTCTGAATACTTTCCCTCCCCACTGTATAATATCCTGCTGTTGCCAAATATCTTAACTGTTTTACTGGGGGAACCATTCTACTGAGCTGATGCTGTTAACCGAAGCTCAGTTGAACCATTACCCCTCTTGTACAACTATATCTTATCTGAAGCATTCCAGTAAACATTAACAGAATATAACCATATTGAGTGCTGTCAAAGGTGTTACAAGGATGTCTGATCCCAGAGTGTCAGGTTGTTTGGAATGTTCACAGGGTCATGGTGATGCAGATGAGCAAGTAAATCCAAGCAGTCCCCAAGTTGACCATGCTACATATATATATATCATCCAGCCACAATGACCTGGGTGTGGAGGAACCCCCAGTGCCTACTGCCTGTACAAGGATATTTGAATCACATATTCTTGAATGATGATACTTGAGAGTGAAACAAAAGTTTTTAATTTTTGTTGAGCAGAAAGCTGTGATATTCACAAGTAATATTTATGATTAAGTTTTATGATTACACAATTTCATACAAAACACATAAATGAGGAGTTCTGATGACCTGGGGGTCCCCAAGGAATACCCTTAATTTTCAGAGATTTCCTCTCACTTCCTTATTGGCTATGGGATAGGATGTGAAGGGAAATGTCTCCAATGGGACATAGAGGGCGAAAAAAAAAATATGACAGGGGTTATAATACTCCCTTACTCTATCCAAACTGAAAAAAAAGTTTTGCCTATAGTTCTACTTTATAACATAGTAATTTAGCGACTAATGCTCATTTTAGGAAATATTAGGTGTGATTGCAAGAGGGAAGTGAGGAATGGAAGGGGAGGGATAGAGGGGACTTTTTGCCAGGTGCTCAATTGCAAAAAAAAGGAGAAAAATTGAATGAAGGAAAGAGAAGAATGGCAGCAAGGGGGAAAGATTGTAAGTGGGGAAAAAAGGGGAGTAATTAGTGTGGCAAAAGGGACTCCCAGTCACCTGTGGTTGGCTTCTCACAGGGTTGTCAGACTTTTAGCAATACAGGGTTGGGTGATAATATAAATTCCACAAACTCCACACCTTGAGAAACCTGTCATATCTATCTGTGAGAATTTTATTTTCTTTGTTGATAAAAAGGCATTGATAAATCTTCTAACCCCGGTAAATTATGTAAATTGTTTTTTCCACATGTGTCACTATCCACAGTGCCACTATCTGTTTGATTTTTTAATAGACTCCTCTGATCTCTGGATAAGATTGTGTGAACCTTATTTTTCTTATAAATTGCATTCCAGTGTGGCAAACTGTGGTCTAGAACTGGCACCAGGATAGATGTGAGCTGGTTTCTTACGCATCAGCAGGTTTCCTTTTGAAACAGGGTATTTTTGCTGGTTTGCAGTTTTTTGATAGCTTGTATGTTTAGTATTTTTAGCTCTTTTGCTTGAAGAAATATTGGTCCCCTCTGCCAATGAGTTGAAACCCTGCCTTTAGTATCACAGCTTGACCTGGTATATTATCAGGTGCCGTATGTACATAAGTTGGAGCTTCTTTTTCATAATTGGCTGCTGCAAGCTTGAGTAGTACGTTATGTGCGAGACCAAGATTCCTGTAATCAGAAAAGGTATAGCCCATGCGTATTTCCATAGAGTTCTCTATTAAGCCCCAGGCAATCGGTTGATCCAGCCCTTTTTTCCGGACACAGATGGTAGGTAAGTTCTGAATGCAACGTTCTATAAAGCGAAGACTTCTCTGGTTCATTCCAAATGCCCATCGACTGTTAACAAGTGGAGCTTCATGAACCAAGAGTGGGGTGTACCACAATTTGTTTGAACTGTGTAAGGAAAAAGGGGGGAAATTGTAAAGGTAGTGTAGTCTTTACTAGAAGTCTATTTCACTTTAATTTTGTTTCATTACAAAGTACTTACAAATTAGTTGGATAGGTCGTTTTGTTTGAAAATGGTCTGGCTAACTGTGGAAGAACTGCCACTGATGGGAGGAAAGTCTCAGAAGATGGATTAGGCCCAAACTGGGAGTCCCATTAACCTACAAAGGAGATGATAATGTTCCAGTGCTTATGGGTATTAGTAAATACCTAAGCTGGTAACTCTTGTTATTAGCCTAAAGACTCTGGCTAATCAATATGAATATTTGATTTCTACACTGCTGGGGATTCCCTCCAGACTGTATTTCTATGACTGGAATTCTGTAGTTCTGTGATACAAGTATCAGTACTACAGAAACACAATAGGCTACAAACTCTCACACGTCCCTCTGGACACTGAGGGGATATGCATGTCCAAATGAAGATGGAGCCTACTGCCTGTTGCTGAAGTCTTTGCAGTAGAAGTAAGGGGTCTTGGGCAGCAGACTGGGCTGTGGTGATTAAACCTGCATTTTAATGACTGTCCCTTCCTGCTATTGTCCATTTACTGCTTCTGTCTTGGCACAACTGCTAATTTGTTACCCATAGTGTTGTGTTTTCATTTGTGTGGGACTAAGTTAGTGCTGAATGTTTTGGGGATTTGTAAGTGTAGGACTAAGCTAGTGTTGATTTTTTTAGGGATGTATTGCCATAATCCACCCGCCCCTCACATCCTTTTAATGCTTGTCGTCATCATTAACCAATGCCCTAAAAAGAGCAATATTTGGGCCGCAGCAACAATGTAACTGTTTTGAGATACACATCTAAAAGAATAATTTTTATAGAATTTCTAAATTGGTGATGACCAAAATAAAACCAGGAAAAGACATGCATATCATAAAAGGCATAGTCACCTTTGAGGAAGTTCCATCCTCAGGGGCCCCATCTCTCACCTTAGTATTGTCACTGTGTCCCCTTCTTACACCAGGCTGTATAGAAGCAACACACTGCCACAGATACAGCCATGTGGTGTTCAGTTCTGGGCTGGGGCAGCATTAATAAACCCCTTAATTGTTGTCAGTGACAGTGGCAGAAATAATAAACAACCCCTTCATTGAGGTCAGTTTAAATCAACAATAATATCCCCCTTATTGGTGTCAGTGAAAGTACCAAGGTTAATTTTACTGTGGCAGTGTTAGAAATAATATAACGCTCTTTTCATTGGTTTCAGTCACAAAATGACTACCCATCATTGGTGTTCAGTGCCAATATCAGCACTAAATATTCAAAACCCTAATTGGTGTTGAATGGCAAGGTCGGCAATAAATATCCCCCTTCACTGGTGTTCAACAGTAGCAATAAACATCCCCTCCCGTTCATTGAAGGCAATGGCAGCAATAAAATTATTATTATTTATTATTATATAATTGTCAGATTAAAAAAAACACACCTTTTATTGGTGTTTAGTAGTTACTTTACTGAACACACACAGCTGCTTTCCCTTTGCCATCAGGTCAGAACTACGCTACACCTGTCGGGTGGAGGGATCAGTAGATAACTCCACCCAACAGACAGTGCCAGATGCTGGAACACAGACCTTTTCAGCAGATTTCAGGTTTCAGGGGATAAAAAAAACAAAAATCTGGATGGTGTGTTTTTGAAAAGAAAAGTTTTTTTTCACCCCCAAAAGTTGAGCATGTATTCTTTGGATATATATTGGATTTAATAGTGTAGCAAATACTCATTATGTCTTATGCTGGTTGTTATACGTACATGTCATACTTGGATATTGGTGCTTCTATATATACTGAATACACTTTTATTGCAAAAGCATTCTCTGCATGTGGTGTGCTTACTCTATATATTATTACATTTATAACTGGAGCCTTTAAACACAGTAAAACATACTGCATGTGTTCACAATAGGTTTTTTTTTTTTTTTTTTTTCTAAATTGACCCTGCTACAAGAGTGCCAATTAGGTGTATAGTTCAATATGAATGTAATATGTTGTTCTCTGTGCACATGCCAAAATGTTAACCATGGTTAATACATAAAAAAAAAAATTGTTAGTTTCTTACAGCATACACCAAGTCAACATACCAAACACAGTCCATAAATCTAACACCCCATGATAAAGAAACTTATTTTCAAAAAAGTGACAGTTATTTTTATCTGAGTCCAAAGAAATTTACAGTCACATGTCAGAATCAGAAATCCATATTCTTATTTTAAAGCTTTGTGAAATGAGTCTAATGTGTGGTGTAGAGCCACCACAACCAGGACCAGATGTATCTCAATCTGATATTCAGTCATGTATTTTGGTGGGTTGAATCACAGCTTGCTTCCCAAGATCACCCCACCACAGCCATTATGAAGCCATTTATGTTTTTTCACGCTTCTGTTTAGATCCCTTCATTTATCAAACACAGACCTATTATTAAACTTCACAAATCACATTCATGTTAGAGTTAACACATCATAGTCTAATTTTGTTTTTTAAAAAAGAATCTTTAGTTTGGCATAAATTAACAATAAAAAAACAACAATAAATGCAATCATGCATTTCATGAAAAATTATTATGTGAATTTTTATTGTAATGAGTGTAAACACCTGAAATGCCATTGCTTTAAGCCCCTTGTGATCCCTAATAAACTAGAATTCAGGCTGGGAGAGGGCACTAGGGGCTTAGAGGCTCTACTGCATGCACAGGTGCTGACAAGGAACTAGCTAGTGAGCAGAGGGTGGAGCTAATCAGTTTGCTGCTACTCCTTTACTGCCCAATCACAGGCTGGCTTAGAAAGGTGACCAGGCAGTATTTCTTAACCGAAGTGTAGAAAAGTAAGATCACCAAAATGACTCTGCAGTGTTGTAAATGTAAATGTAAATCCCAGAACTGGATGGAAAAACACACATTCTTTCACAGGTTAATCAGCATACATGTATTTCTTGTAGGTATGTTAACCAATTCAGGCCCGGACCATTTGGCTGCCTAAAGACCAGAGGACTTTTTCAATTTGGCACTGCGTCGCTTTAACTGCTAATTGCGCGGTCATGCAATGATGTACCCAAACAAAATTTGCGTCCTATTGTTCCCACACCTCTGCCGTTTTTATTTTTTGCGCTATAAACGGAAAAAAACCCCCAAAATTTTGAAAAAAAAATGATATTTTCTACTGTTTGTTATAAAAAAAATCCAATAAACTCAATTTTAGTCATACATTTAGGCCAAAATGTATTCGGCCACATGTCTTTGGTAAAAAAAATGTCAATAAGCGTATATTTATTGGTTTGCGCAAAAGTTATAGCGTCTACAAACTAGGGTACATGGAATTTACACAGCTTTTAGTTTATGACTGCCTATGTCATTTCTTGAGGTGCTAAAATGGCAGGGCAGTACAAACCCCCTCCCCCCAAATGACCCCATTTTGGAAAGTAAACACCCCAAGGAAATTGCTGAGAGGCATGTTGAACCCATTGAATATTTATTTTTTTTGTCCCAAGTGATTGAATAATGACAAAAAAAAAAAAATTTACAAAAAGTTGTCACTAAATGATATATTGTTCACACAGGCCGTGGGCCTATGTGGAATTGCACCCCAAAATACATTCAGCTGCTTCTCCTGAGTACTGGGATACCACATGTGTGGGACTTTTTGGGAGCCTAGCCGCGTATGGGGCCCCGAAAACCAATCACTGCTTTCAGGATTTCTATGGGCGTAAATTTTTGATTTCACTCCTCACTACTTATCACAGTTTTGAAGGCCATAAAATGCCCAGATGGCACAAACCCCCCACCCTAAATGACCCCATTTTGGAAAGTAGACACCCCAAGCTATTTGCTGAGAGGTATGTTGAGTCCATGGAATATTTTATATTTTGACACAAGTTGGGGGAATGTAACAATTTTTTTTTTTTTTTGCACAAAGTTGTCACTAAATGATATATTGTTCACACAGGCCATGGGCCTATGTGGAATTGCACCCCAAAATACATTTAGCTGCTTCTCCTGAGTACGGGGATACCACATGTGTGGGACTTTTTGGGAGCCTAGCCACGTACGGGGCCCCGAAAACCAAGCACCGCCTTCAGGATTTCTAAGGGCGTAAATTTTTGATTTCACTCCTCACTACCTATCATAGTTTTGAAGGCCATAAAATGCCAAGATGGCACAAAACCCCCCCATATTACCCCATTTTGGAAAGTAGACACCCCAAGCTATTTGCTGAGAGGCATGTTTAGTCCATGGAATATTTTATATTTTGACACAAGTTGCGGGAATGTAACAATTTTTTTTTTTTTTGCACAAAGTTGCCACTAAATGATATATTGCTCAAACATACCATGGGCATATGTGGAATTACACCCCAAAATACATTCTGCTGCTTCTCCTGAGTACGGGGATACCACATGTTTAGGACTTTTTGGGAGCCTAGCCGCGTACAGGGCCCCCGAAAACCAAGCACCGCATTCAGGATTTCTAAGGGCATAAATTTTTGATTTCACTCCTCACTACCTATCACAGTTTTGAAGGCCATAAAATGCCAAGATGGCACAAACCCCCCCCAAATGACCCCATTTTGGAAAGTAGACACCCCAAGCTATTTTCTGAGAGGCATGTTGAGTCCATGGAATATTTTATTTTTTGACACAAGTTGCGGGAAAGTGACAATTTTTTATTTTTTTTGCACAAAGTTGTCACTAAATGATATATTGTTTACACAGGCCATGGGCCTATGTGGAATTGCACCCAAAATACATTTAGCTGCTTCTCCTGAGTACGGGGATACCACATGTGTGGGACTTTTTGGGAGCCTAGCCACGTACGGGGCCCCGAAAACCAAGCACCGCCTTCAGGATTTCTAAGGGCGTAAATTTTTGATTTCACTCCTCACTACCTATCATAGTTTTGAAGGCCATAAAATGCCAAGATGGCACAAAACCCCCCCAAATTACCCCATTTTGGAAAGTAGACACCCCAAGCTATTTGCTGAGAGGCATGTTGAGTCCATGGAATATTTTATATTTTGACACAAGTTGTGGGAATGTAACAATTTTTTTTTTTTTTTGCACAAAGTTGCCACTAAATGATATATTGCTCAAACATACCATGGGCATATGTGGAATTACACCCCAAAATACATTCTGCTGCTTCTCCTGAGTACGGGGATACCACATGTTTAGGACTTTTTGGGAGCCTAGCCGCGTATAGGGCCCCCGAAAACCAAGCACCGCCTTCAGGATTTCTAAGGGCATAAATTTTTGATTTCACTCCTCACTACCTATCACAGTTTTGAAGGCCATAAAATGCCAAGATGGCACAAACCCCCCCCAAATGACCCCATTTTGGAAAGTAGACACCCCAAGCTATTTTCTGAGAGGCATGTTGAGTCCATGGAATATTTTATTTTTTGACACAAGTTGCGGGAAAGTGACAATTTTTTTTTTTTTGCACAAAGTTGTCACTAAATGATATATTGCTCACACAGGCCATGGACATATGTGGAATTGCAACCCAAAATACATTTAGCTGCTTCTCCTGAGTATGGGGATACCACATGTGTGGGACTTTTTGGGAGCCTAGCCACATACGGGGCCCCAAAAAACCAAGCACCGCCTTCAGGATTTCTAAGGGCGTAAAGTTGTGATTTCACTCCTCACTACCTATCACAGTTTTGAAGGCCATAAAATGCCCAGATGGCACAAAACCCCCCAAATTACCCCATTTTGGAAAGTAGACACCCCAAGCTATTTGCTGAGAGGCATGTTGAGTCCATGGAATATTTTATATTTTGACACAAGTTGCGGGAATGTAACAATTTTTTTTTTTTTTTGCACAAAGTTGCCACTAAATGATATATTGCTCAAACATACCATGGGCACATGTGGAATTACACCCCAAAATACATTCTGCTGCTTCTCCTGAGTACGGGGATACCACATGTTTAGGACTTTTTGGGAGCCTAGCCGCGTACAGGGCCCCGAAAACCAAGCACCGCCTTCAGGATTTCTAAGGGCATAAATTTTTGATTTCACTCCTCACTACCTATCACAGTTTTGAAGGCCATAAAATGCCAAGATGGCACAACCCCCCCCCCCCAAATGACCCCATTTTGGAAAGTAGACACCCCAAGCTATTTTCTGAGAGGCATGTTGAGTCCATGGAATATTTTATTTTTTGACACAAGTTGCGGGAAAGTGACAATTTTTATTTATTTTTTTTGCACAAAGTTGTCACTAAATGATATATTGCTCACACAGGCCATGGACATATGTGGAATTGCACCCCAAAATACATTTAGCTGCTTCTCCTGAGTATGGGGATACCACATGTGTGGGACTTTTTGGGAGCCTAGCTGCATACGGGGCCCCGAAAACCAAGCACCGCCTTCAGGATTTCTAAGGGCGTAAAGTTGTGATTTCACTCCTCACTACCTATCACAGTTTTGAAGGCCATAAAATGCCCAGATGGCACAAAAGCCCCCCACATGACCCCATTTTGGAAAGTAGACACCCCAAGCTATTTGCTGAGAGGCATGTTGAGTCCATGGAATATTTTATATTTTGACACAAGTTGCGGGAAAGTGACAATTTTTTTTTGCACAAAGTTGTCACTAAATGATATATTGCTCAAACATACCATGGGCATATGTGGAATTACACCCCAAAATATATTCTGCTGCTTCTCCTGAGTACGGGGATACCACATGTGTGGGACTTTTTGGGAGCCTAGCTTCATACGGGCCCCCGAAATCCAATCACTGCCTTCAGGATTTCTAAGGGCGTAAATTTTTGATTTCACTCCTCGCTACCTATCACAGTTTCAAAGGCCATAAAATGCCAAGATAGCACAAAATCCCCCAAAATGACCCCATTTTGGAAAGTAGACACCCCATGCTATTTGCTGAGAGGCATGGTGAGTAATTTGCAGCTCTCATTTGTTTTTGAAAATGAAGAAAGACAAGAAAAATTTCTTTTTTTTTCTTTTTTCAATTTTCAAAAGTTTGTGACAAAAAGTGAGGTCTGCAAAATACTCACTACACCTCTCAGCAAATAGCTTGGGGTGTCTATTTTCCAAAATGGGGTCATTTGGGGGGGGGAGGTTGTGCCATCTGTGCATTCCATGGCCTCCGAAACTGTGATAGGCAGTGAAGAGTGAAATCAAAAATTTACGCCCTTAGAAAGCCTGAAGACGGTGCTTGGTTTTCGGGGTCCCGTACGTGGCTAGGCTCCCAAAAAGTCTCACACATGTGGTATCCCCGTACTCAGGAGAAGCAACAGAATTTATTTTGGGGTGTAATTTCACATATTCCCATGGCATGTTTGAGCAATATATCATTTAGTGACAACTTTGTGCAAAAAAAAAAAAAAAATTGTCTTTTTCCCGCAACTTGTGTCACAATATAAAATATTCCATGGACTCGACATGCCTCTTAGCAAATAGCTTGGGGTGTCTACTTTCCAAAATGGGGTCATTTGGGGGGATTTGAACTGTCCTGGCATTTTATGCACAACATTTAGAAGCTTATGTCACACATCACCCACTCTTCTAACCACTTGAAGACAAAGCCCTTTCTGACACTTTTTGTTTACATGAAAAAATTATTTTTTTTTGCAAGAAAATTACTTTGAACCCCCAAACATTATATATTTTTTTTAAAGCAAATGCCCTACAGATTAAAATGGTGGGTGTTTCATTTTTTTTTTCACACAGTATTTTTCAAACGCATTTTTTGGGGAAAAAACACAAAACACAAACTTTAATGCGCTAAAACACACTATATTGCCCAAATGTTTGATGAAATAAAAAAAAAAGATCTTAGGCCCAGTACATGGATACCAAACATGACATGCTTCAAAATTGCACACAAACGTGCAGTGGTGACAAACTAAATACATTTTTAAAAGCCTTTACAGGTTACCACTTTAGATTTACAGAGGGGGTCTACTGCTAAAATGACTGCCCTTGATCTGACCTTAGCGGTGATACCTCACATGCATGGTGCAATTGCTGTTAAGATTTGACGCCAGACCGACGCTTACGTTCGCCTTTGCGCGAGAGCAGGGGGGACAGGGGTGCTTTTTTTAAATTTTTTTTTCTTTATTATTTTTTTGATTTTTTATCTTATTTTTAAGTTGTTCCTTTCATTTTTATGTTTTTTAATCATTTTTATTGTTATCTCAGGGAATGTAAATATCCCCTATGATAGCAATAGGTAGTGACAGGTACTCTTTTTTTAAAAAATTGGGGTCTATTAGACCCTAGATCTCTCCTCTGCCCTCAAAGCATCTGACCACACCAAGATCGGTGTGATAAAATTCTTTCCCAATTTCCCAATGGCGCTGTTTACATCCGGCGAAATCTAAGTCATGAAATGCTTGTAGCTTCCGGTTTCTTAGGCCATAGAGATGTTTGGAGCCATTCTGGTCTCTGATCAGCTCTATGGTCAGCTGGCTGAATCACATTTTCAGGTTCCCTGTTGGGACAGGAGAGCCAGAGAAAAACATGGAAGACGGTCGGCGGTCATTCCCTCCCACTGCTTGTAAAAGCAGTGTAGAGGCTAATTAGCCGCTAGGATTGCTTTTACATGAAAGCCGACCGCTGGCTGAAAAGAATGATACCAAGATGATACCTAAACCTGCAGGCATCATTCTGGTATAACCACTCAAAGTCCAGCAACATACCAGTACGTTGCTGGTCCTTGTTGGGCATATATTGTAAACTTTTTTTTCATGCAGCCTGTGGGCTGAACAATAAAAAGATATTGATCGGTGGGTATGCCCACCATTAGAATACCTCCCTTCATCCACCCACTTCTAATGATGGGCATACATGCACCGTTTATATATGCCGAAGCATGGGGGCATCCTCCCGCAAAAGGCAGGAGCAAATCGCTCCTCCACCCACTGCTACCCCCACGCTTCGGCATATATGCTGAAGTATGTAACTGTGGTGGTGAAATCACCTCCGACAGCGCTGGAGTCACAGCTTTATATATCGTGGGAGCAAACGCTGTTGCTGTCAAGATAAATAAATCCGTGCTGCAACTGAATGGCGTACCTGCTAAGCAAATGATGGTTAACAAAAAAACAAAGTAACATTACAGTATAACAGTAATACTTACCATACCTGCTAAGCAAATACAAAAAAACATAGTAAAAAATAAAACATTTAACGCAACCTGTGCCTACCTAAAATATATATATGCCGAAGCATGGGGGCATCCTCCCGCCAGAGGCAGGAGCAAATCGCTCCTCCACCCACTGCTGCCCCCACGCTTTGGCATATATGCTGAAGTATGTAACTGTGGTGGTGAAATCACCTCCGACAGCGCTGGAGTCATGGCTTTATATATCATGGGAGCAAACGCTGTTGCTGTCAAGATAAATAAATCTGCGCTGCAATTGAATGGCGTACCTGCTAAGCAAATGATGGTTAACAATAAAACAAAGTAACATTACAGTATAACAGTAATGCCCCGTACACACGGTCGGATTTTCCGATGGAAAATGTCCGATCGGAGCGTGTTGTCGGAAATTCCGACCGTGTGTGGGCTCCATCGGACATTTTCCATCGGATTTTCCGACACACAAAGTTGGACAGCAGGAGATAAAATTTTCCGACAACAAAATCCGATCGTGTAAATTCCGACCGTGTGTGGCCTGTTCCGACGCACAAAGTGCCACGCATGCTCAGAAGAAATTCCGAGACGGGACAGCTCATTCTGGTAAACTTAGCGTTCGCAATGGATACAGCACTTTCGTCACGCTGCAATGTTAAAAATGGTTTAATACAGCGCACTCTCTTCTTCTTTATAATGTGACAAGAATTAAGTAGTTTTGCTGCTCATATTCACACACACTTCTCACAAAGTTTTATTTGTGTTTTTTTAGTGGGATTCCCTGAATATATTGTTATTAGTTGTCACATCTGACAGTTTGATATTATTATTTTTTTTTTTTTTTTTGGATTTTCAGCCTTTTTTTTTCTTTAATGTTTGGATTTTTTCCAAGGCTGATCTTTGTTCAATGTTATTTTTATTTTTACTCCAGAATATTTTTGTGTGTGTTTTGTGTGTCAAGATACCCCAACACCATTGATATCTTGTATTATTTAATCTCCAGGAGATTGTTTGGTGTTGGTGTCCCTTGTTCATTTCACATTGTATATTTGAAATGTACCTGAATCCTCACAAACCAACTGTCCTTTTTGAAGTAAAACACATAGGAGAGTATAATTCCAAACAAAAATCCTTTATTAAGGGCTCAGAACCAAACAAAGAGGAAGGCAACACTGGATCAACAGGAGAAATTAGCGAAGCCTGGGACCCCCATGGCAGACATCAATTCTTGAACATCAAAATTGGTGGCCTGAGGAGTCCATATGTAAGGGAGGGCAGTCTGGTCCAGAATTCGCAGAGATCCGGATAGCAGCAGATGACATCTGTGTCCCCAGGCTGTGGTACCACAAGAGGCTGCATCTTTTGGCCAACCAGACTGAACCCAGGGCAATCACTGTCTGGTCTTCCTTCCACGCTTCCTTCCGGGCTGTGGCTGTGCAGTTGGAGATGTGGCAGGAGGAGGAGTAGGACCTGGAGGAGGAGGAGGACTGGGAGGACCTGGAGGAGGACTGGGGGGACCTGGAGGAGAGGGAGGAGGAGGAGGAGGACCTGCAGGAGGAGGAGGAGGACCATCACAAAGGTGTGTCTGAGGTGTCATTTGGCCCCTCATGCCTTTCTCAAGAGCCTCCAATATGAGGGCCTCACACATGACTTGTTGGCCCTCCTCCATCCTCTGCATTTTATATGCAATGAAGGCAGCAATGTTCTCCTCCATGGTGTGGGGTGCTCCCAGGACCTCTGTAGCCCTCCAAAAGAATCCTATAGCAGCCTCCTCTAGGGCACTCCTCCTACTGCCACTTTCTCTTTTCAGGGGGGGTGGAGGGACCTGCAGATCAGCCAGCCAGCTCGGCCTGGCCACCTCCTGGCTGAGACTTCCCTGTGTATGAAAAAGGGACATGGTTGTAATGTTTTGCATCATCAATCCCAATCCTAAATTAGTACTCCCAACTAACATCTAGTTAACATCATTGATTGGACAAGCAGAAATATTTAGAGGAATGCTATACCTGGCTCAATCTGGGCTCCTCCACATGTGGCCTGGAAGGCCCAGGTTGGGCGTCAGAAGCCTCAGCCGGGGGGGGAAGGAAGCGTGGAAGGAAGACTGGAGAGGGATGGCCTGGGTTCAGTCTGGCCTGCCAGAAAGTGCAGCCTGTCGTAGTACAACATCCTGGGGACATAGATGTCATCTGCTGCTCCGGATCTCTGTGAATCCAGGACCTTCTTGCGCTCCCTTAGATATGTGCTCCTCAGGCAACCAATTAATATCTTTAAATAGGTGATGTCTGCCTTGGGGATCACCTGCTTCACAATTTCACACAATTGCTCCAGTGCTGCCTTCCTCTTTGCTTGGTTCTTGAAATGGGGGTGTTTAATCTCCCACAGACAGGGCAGCTCCCTTAGCGTCTCTAGGAATACTGACATGAAGTCATTATCTTTGAGTAGCATATCCATGTTCACTGCAAGACACAACACAAGACAAAGCCTAATGTCAGACAAAACTCTCCTAATCTTGTTACAATATAGGCCTCAATCTAGAAGCAGCATAGGCACAAGTTTGTCTCTTACCTTCGTTCTTACGATCGGCGCGTCCAATGCTCCTTCCTCCGCTCACAGATCGTACGTAATACGCACGCGTGTTACGCTTTATACACACTGCGTGTAACTCCGCCCGCCCCTGACGTTCTTTCTAGTCTATTCCCCGCCCCTTTTCGTTCGGCGCAGTGGGTGAAGAGCATGATGGCGGAGTTAGAGCAGGTGTGTGCTAATTATAGCAACGAGGAGGAGGAGGAGGAAAGCCCGGATCCGGACACGTCCCGATCCAGAAGGAGACGTTTTAAGGCCACAAATATGTCCTTTGGGGAGATGTTGGAGATGGTCGACATCATGAGGAAGTCCGACTATGAAGGGAAGTATGGGCCTTATCCCAACCCCAACATCAGAAAGGCCAAGATCATGGCGAAAGTGATCAAAAGCCTTCACAGGAATTTCGGGGTACGACGATCGAAAGATCAGCTCAGGAAGTGGTGGTCGGACCTGAAGTTAAGAGAGCCAGAGCAGTACCGAAAGATCCGCAGAGTGCTGCAAAAAACTAAGTAGTTGTGCTGTGTTCCTATTCTTTCTGTCTTTATTGCGTTCGTGCTGCTACATATGCTTTTATTAATTGTAACGTTTAAAAGGGCAACTTTAATGTTCATGGGCCCATTATTCGTTCGTATCAGACATTTTTCTTTCGGCCTCTAAAACACCATTGTTTAGGCCATATGCATTTTCCCACATTTTTTTTGGGCCTACTTGGATGCCAAATATTTGTTTATGTAGATGGGTTTGTTACTAGAATGAAATGCCAACTAGATTGTGTGTAAGGAGAGGACACTGAGCAGCTGTTTTCACATCTGGACACTGGAGCACTAGTGTGGGACCCCAGAACACCATTTTTATTAGGGGGGCCACACAGGTGCTCCAGTGTATACTATAGGGGGGCTACATCTGTGAAGCTTGTACTAAACAGGTAAAGTATTGCAGCTTGACAAAGGGCAATAAAAAAAATACATCTTGGAACTCGGCTAAAATAGACAATTGTACCCCACTTCCAAGCAATGTTTCCTATTTCTAGTTCTGCCATCAAATATCTGTGTGCTAATTATACCATTTTTGTTTTACATAGGGGAGAAAATACTTGGAGGACACCCCTCATCCGAGGAGACCACAGACCCCCCACCTATGGAAGAAGGTGAAATACCCCAAACCCAAGCTGAGCAGGAGGAGGAAGAAGATGTGGTGGAGATTGGCACCACAACAGGTGAGTGTCTGCGACCACAGGCTCAGGTAAAAGAGATGGATGGTGGCAGATTTTTGAGACCTGTTTTTTTTTTCTTTCTCTCTTTTTAGGTGATCGTGATGTGAGGGATAGAGAACGTTTCACATCAGATAGTGCCCTGATCCTGATCGGGGAGATCATGGGGTGTAATGCCGAACTGCAAAACATCCAGCAAAAAATCAATGATGTTATTAAAAAAATAATAACATCATTGATGTTTTGGGGCGAATTTAAAACCCCACAAAATCACTTTTTGGATTGTGGTCCAATCTTTTAAATTTTTTTGCAATGTTTTGAAAAGTCAAATTTGGAGGATGCACACAGTGTGCCAACATGTGCTATCTGCCATCACGGGAGATCAATGGACGCGTTTTGGGGGTGCAACCCCTTCCTCAATTATAAAGTCGCGTTGAAGAAGGGCTTGCTCCCCCAAAACACGTCCCTTGATCCCCCGTGATGGCAGCTAGCACATGTTGACATTCGTAAATTGGTGTGCATCTTCCAAATTTGGCTTTTCCAGGGGTGATTTACCCCCATCTGAACGCTATATCAAACCCAGTTCCTAAATACTGATGTCTGATATAGCCTTCAGGTTTTACCTAATGTGAACTTTGTAAGTTCAAGTTTTTTGGCTTTCTTGTTGGTTTTACACAGGCCTGTTTTATCTGAAATGGACATTTCGAATTTTGCTAATGCTACTGCAAAAATTGTTATACAACAAACATGTTGGTTTGTTTTAAAAACCTTTGGTAAATGCACATGTGATTGTGCAGGTATAAAAAAGTGGCTTACTCAAGAATGTGTGGATTATTGTCTCAACACTACAACACTTTTGGGGTGATGTAATAGCTGTTTTATGCAAAAATGGGGGTTATTTCCTAAGGGCAAATCCTCTTTGCACTACAAGTGCAGTTTCAGTGCAGTTGCAAGTGCACTTGTAGTGAAATGTGTTTTTGCATTTAGGAATTACCAGCCAACAGTGCTTTGTATAAGGTTACCCAATCACGACATTTTCTGCACTCAAAACATTTATGTCAGGGTCAGCTAAAACAAACACAAGCAGTAAATGTCCACAAAGAATTTTTTTTTTTTTAAATTATAAAAAGGCTTCACATATTGTCTGGCATATTGATAGCCCCCCTACCCGCAAAGAACTCCTGGTAGCGTAACCGGACATCACGGGCACTCAGGGAGGGCAAGCCAGGACGGCCACTTTCAAGCGCCGTCAGTGTGGTTTGATGTAGGATTCCGGCCTCAGGCCCAACTGAGCCAGCATAGTTGGCCGAATGTTTCCGTAAAAAGTTATGGAGAACACAGCACGCAAGTATTATATGGTTCAGTTTATACTCCGCCATATGGATAGGTGTCAGAAATAGGCGGAACCGGCTGGCCAGGATTCCAAATGTGTTCTCCACCACTCTTCGGGCTCTGGCCAGCCGGTAATTAAAAACCCTCTGTTCCGGGGTGAGGGTCCTCATTGGGAATGGCCGCATCAGGTGGTCCCCCAGCGCAAATGCTTCATCAGCAACGAACACAAATGGGAGTCCTGCCACATTGTCCTCTGGAGCTGGCAAGTCCAAGCTGCCATTCTGGAGACACCTGTAAAACTCCATCTGGGCGATGACTCCACCATCGGACATCCGGCCATTCTTCCCCATGTCCACATACAAGAAGTCGTAATTAGCCGACACCACCGCCAACATCACTATACTATTAAACCCCTTGTAATTATAATAGTACGACCCCGAGTTGGGTATTGGGACGATGTGGACGTGTTTCCCATCAATTGCCCCTCCGCAGTTAGGAAAGTCCCACCGCTCGGCAAAGTGGGAGGCCACAGTCTGCCATTCCTGTGGCGTGGAAGGAAACTGTTGAGGAAAAAACAATAAACATTACTATTTTTACTCTGAAACATGGCAAGCAGATTAGACACAAACATTATGGGGCAACCTCCAGATAGCATTTATTAAGGGGAATTTAACAACACCAAAGTATAAGGTACACCTATCATATTCCCCCTCCCCCCCTCTCATGGGCCATTTCTAACATTATAGGGGGTGTGTGGAAATCTTGGACAGGTAACCCTCTTCACTTCATTGAGAGATGAATGCCTAAATAATGGGTATTACTTGGAACAGCCCCTCCTTAGTTACACTATTGGCAGACCACTGGACAGGTAAGAAGTGTCTGAATACAAAGATATAAATACACACTGTACACATTTGAGGACATTTGGACATTCTGCTATTACCTATCAAGATAATAATAGGATACAAAAACTTGAAACAGTACCATTGGAAAGTATACAGGCAGGCCCTTGCACTACATGCTTTGGGGAATTCATCCATAAATCTGACCAGTAAAGAGGTGGGTATAGTGTGTATGTGTTTGGCAAAGTCAGCAGATAGATGATTGAGGATAGAGAATTGGGATCAGCTGACTTAGCAGTTGGGGGAGGGAGGGTTACTAAAAATGATTTGGGGACACCACAAAAAAAGCCTCTGGCACTCTGCCTGAATTTAAAGCTAAAATAACATTTCCAACCATTTTAGGGGGTGTTTGGGGTAAAGCACTACTATGGAGCTGATAAAATACATTGTTAAGTGACTACATGAGGTGAATATAGGGCAGGAGACACCATGCTGGGGAGGTTATTGAAGGGCAAATATGTATGAAGGACATAAAATAATAATTACATAAAAATCCAGCATGCATGAGGACAAAGGGGACATTCACAGCATATTACAATCATGGTAATTAGGGAATGAGGAAAGAAATACAAGATATTATCAAACATTCAATACAATAAAATGTGATATTAAAGGATAAAAATCTTACCTTCATATACTCCTTCTGCAGGACCTGGATGATGGCAGAACAGGTCTCTGGGATAATGATCCCCAGAGCCTGGGGGGAGATGCCTGTCGAGAATTTCAAGTCCTGCAGGCTTCTCCCTGTGGCCAAATACCGCAAGGTAGCGACCAACCTCTGCTCCGGAGTGATGGCTTGCCTCATGCAGGTATCCTGCCTGCTGATATAGGGGGTCAGCGAAGCCAACAAACAGTGAAATACGGGGTCCGTCTTCCTGAGAAAGTTCCTGAAATCATCAGGATTATTCTCACGGATCACACGGAGCAAAGGCATATGAGAGAACTGGTCACACTGAAGTCACACTGAAGCAACCAATTCTCCTCCCCACCCTGTTCATGGACTGGACTTGTGTCAAGGTCAGGACCCCAACACCAAGCCCCCGCACAGCACGCACTCTGTGAGGAGTACGCATACGAAACATGGCTAGAAAACAGTCGGCTGCTCAGAACGAAGTAACAGAACGCACTGAAGAACAGCAAGGCCTGTGAAGAGCGACCTGAAAAACAGTAACGAACGAACAAGAATACAATGACTACCTAAAGTCACGCGGAACTTGCTGCACGCACTGATGAGCAGATACAAACCCACAAGCACAAACTGAACGGCAGAAAACGATCTGAAAGCCACGAGTCTGAAAAAGCGTGAATCGTCTCTCACCAAACTTTTACTAACACGAGATTAGCAAAAGGAGCCCAAAGGGTGCCGCGTTTGGTTCTGAACCGGCCTTTTCTAGTCTCGTCGTACGTGGTGTACGTGACCGCGTGGTTGGCGATCGGAAATTCCAACAACTTTGTGCAACCGTGTGTAGGCAAAACAAGTTTGAGCCAACATCCGTCTGAAAAAATCCTAGGATTTTGTTGTCAGAATGTCCGAACAAAGTCTGACCGTGTGTACGCCCTATAAGACTTACCATACCTGCAAAGCAAATACAAAAAAAACATAGTAAAAAATAAAACATTTAACGCAACCTGTGCCTAAAATATATATATGCCGAAGCATGGGGGCATCCTCCCACAAAAGGCAGGAGCAAATCGCTCCTCCACCCACTGCTGCCCCTACGCTTCGGCATATATGCTGAAGTATGTAACTGTGGTGGTAAAATCACCTCCGACAGCGCTGGAGTCACGGCTTTATGTATCGTGGGAGCAAACGATGTTGCTGTCAAGATAAATAAATCTGCTCTGCAGCTGAATGGCGTACCTGAAAACAATAAAATGGTTACCAACAAAACACAGTAAACAGTAAAGTATAAAAAAATTGCATATCTGAAAAGCAAACATGGTAAAACATAATAACAATAAAACATTGCAGAATAGAATACAGTAACAAAGAGCAGAACAATAGAGAGAGAATAGAGAGAGAGAGAACAATAAAACAACTATTTTTGGTCTTTTTATTTTATATTTTTTTTGTGTTTTTATTTTTTTACACTATTTTTAGTAACTTTAACTTTTGTAACTGGTACTAGGTTTGGGTCTCTCAAAATGCGATGGCATCTTGGGAGATCCTGTGAAAGTGTATCCTAGTCTGTGCAGTGCTGTACCCTACGCTAGAACTAGTGAATGGTAGCGTTCAAAACATTCACCAATGCATAGACCAGGATTGTCAGGACAGGAGGGACAATAAGACCGGGTGTCACGCCTAAATCCGCGCTTGCTACAGACACAATATCTTTTTTGGGGGGCTCGTTGGGTAGGGGTACTCGGGAGGGCATAAGGAAAATGCCTCTCATGCAGCCGGCTTACTGCATTTGGTTGGGGATGGTGAGGTGGAGCACTGTCTGGAAACAAAGGGGCTCTGACGATCTCTTTCTGGAATTTAAGGAAGGATCCAGTCTGTCCTGAAGCTCTGTATAGCACATGAGCATTTAGCAAAGCCAATTGAAATAAATAAACAGACACTTTTTTGTACCAGCGTCTGGCCTTACGGGCAACTAGGTACGACGCCAACAACTGGTCGTTGAGGTACACCCCTCCCATATTTTGGTTATATTCGTGGACACAGAGGGGTTTCTCCACAACACCAGTCACCGTAGTAATTTGGGCCGTCGTGTCTGCATGAAGGGAGGTGAGAACGAAAACATTCTTCTTATCCCTCCACTTCATAGCGAGCAAGTTATTACACTTCAAGCGGGCTCTCTCCCCCAGCCTAAGACGGGAATCTACAAGCCGCTGGGGAAAGCCCCGGCGATTAGGTCGCACGGTGCCACATGCTCCAATCTGATGATCCAAAAGGTGACTAAAAAGTGTCACGCTCGTGTAATAATTGTCCAAGTACAAGTGGTACCCCTTTCCGAATAAGGGTGACACCAAGTCCCACACTATCTTGCCAGCGCTTCCTATGTAGTCAGGGCAGTTTGTCGGCTCTACGTCACTATCTTTGCCCTCGTAAACCATAAAACTACATGTATAGCCTGTGGCCCTGTCACAGAGCTTATACATCTTGACCCCGTATCTGGCACGCTTGCTGGCAAGGTACTGTTTGAATGACAAGCGGCCAGAAAATTTAACCAGGGACTCATCAACGCAGACAACTTGATGGGGAGTAAACAAGTCTGCAAAACGTTGGTTGATTGGTTTATGAGGGGCCAAATTTTGTAGAGCTGATCGTATCCAGGGTCTCCAAGAGGACGACCTAGTTCATTGTCATTGAAGTGCATGAACCGCAAAATCTGCTCGTATCGTGCCCTGGCCATGGAAGCAGAGAACACGGGCATATGGTAAATTGGGTCAGTGGACCAATATGACCGCAACTTACTCTTTTTATTTATGCCCATGTTGAGGGAAAGGCCCAGAAAGAGCTTAAATTCGGAGACCGTAATTGGTCTCCAATCTCTGGCAAGGGAGGACTGGGGATTAGCGGCGATGTGTTGACCAGCGTATAAATTGCTTTGGTCCACAATAGATCTATAGAGATCTTCGGTGAAAAACAGTGCATAAAAATCCAGTGGCGTAAAATCAACTGTTTCCACCTGAATTCCGGGTTGGCCAGTGAATGGGGGAAGTACGGGTGCTGCAGAAGTGGTGGGTTTCCAATTCGGATTGGCGAATGCAGCAGGAAGGGCATTATGGGCACGACGGACCTGTCTTTGTCTTCTTGGTGGCAGCGGGACACTACTTGTGCTTTTCACCTCGCCAGTTTGAACTGCACTTATGGGACTCGCCACGTCACCAAGTGTTACTGCAGTGCTGGATGTACGACCAGGGTGTACTAGGCCGCTGGTGCTTGCCAGTTCACCAGAAGGAATAGCGGCACTAGTACTTCTCTGCTCCATACGAGAGCCCTGCGGTTCTTGCACTTCAAGGATAGAAGAAGAAGATTGGGGTCTGGTACGCCTGACCTTGGCAGGGACCACAACTCTGTCGTCAGAGCTATCTGTCATGGAGCCGCTGTCATCTACAGGATCGTATTCTGAGCCTGAATCTGACAGATGAGTGACTTCCTCTTCACTATCTGTCATGCTCAGAAACGTGTAGGCCTCTTCACTAGTGTACCTTCGATTTGCCATTTTGGGCTCTAAATTTAGGGGTACACTAGTGAGACTCACAGGCAAAAAAGCTCCTGACTGTTAGCGACTGATTCAAAACGCTACCAAAAAACTGTTAGCGATCGCAGGGATCAGGCCTGACTCTGCGAACGCTGCAGTTATGTGTGCTTAGTGTTTTGTAAGTGTCAGTGATCGATCGATACTGCACTTGGGTGGGCTGGGCAGGGCCGGGCCGAGGGGCAAAACGCAGGTGCTAGCAGGTATCTGGGCTGATCCCGCTAACACTGTGTTTATAGGAACCCTAAACTGCTGGGGATGCTAGTATAGATCTGATCGGATCAGATATCGATCCGTTCAGATACTATAGCACTAAGGGAGGTGTATGCTGCGTGCTTGGGTGTTAGCGGTACTGGCGCTAACCTGTCGCTGCCTGGGGCGACGCAGACCTTATCTGACCTTAAAAACGTAACTTATATCACCGCCGGGCAATTAGGGGGTTAAACCTTTATAAGGTAATAAACGGCGGGTGCCCTAAAACTATAACAAACAAACTAACTAACCTGCGTCACCCGTAACACTTATACGGTGATCGCTGGTGAAAGGGTTAACTAGGGGGCAATCAGGGGGTTAAAACCTTTAGTAGGTAGTATATGGGGGTCCCTGTCGCTATAAAACACTGACAGCGAACCTATATACTTGGTAAAAGGAATTTTAATTAGGGGTAGATGGCGCTACCTTACCAGGGTATCTTGATTTTATGATATAATAAACCTCAACGGAAAAAAGGGGGCAAGAAAAAATGAAAATAAGAATAAAATTAAAAATAAAATTAAAACCAACCCCTTATTCACTCATTAGGTAGTGAGTCTAATTGTCCAGTGTTACCTAAATGAACTGTGCTACCAGGTGAGTCTTATACCTAATATGCAGGTATACACCGTGTGGCTAATCAACATAAATTAATAAAGTGACAATTTATAAGAATTATGACAATCCAAAAATAGAATAAAATAAAATAAATATAAAACACCACGGATTGAAACCTATATTAATCTCCAATAGTGTCCAAATGTGCTTTTATACAAGAGGTGAGTTAAATAGTCCCAACATTAGGCAAATAGTGCAGGGCTGCACATTAGATTAGATAACCAGGTGTGAAATTAAAAATAAGTGAAAAGTATATTAAATTAGTGTATCAAAGTCCAGTATCAAAAAGTAAAAACGTCTGTGGTAAGTGACTTTCGTGATAACCAGCTGATCAGATCCGGTGACTTGCGGTGCTCCCCCTCAAAGATCCCCACTCACCAGCTCCCTGCACCCCTGCAGGGGTAGTAGGCGTGTAGTAGCAACCAGCAATGTGATGTGTATGGGTCCTCAGGGTCCACCGTTCCAGCTGAGAAGTATCCTTCAGTGTGTCCTCATATAGAAGAAACAGGGCTCCATAGTGTGATACGTTTTAAATAGTTTATTGGCTATCATAACAGCACAAAGATAGGCAACTAAAAGTAACTAAAATTAGAATTAAAAAAAGCCAAATAGTCACACAGCGTGTGTTCTTATTCGTATGGAGAGTGCAGTGTGTCTAGAACCATCAGCTGCGCGGCGTGCGCCTCAGCTGCGTTCCACACTCTCCTAATTCCGCGTGTGACGTCAGTGCGTAGCTCCGCCTTACGCGTTTCGTCATCGACATTGTCAAAGGCGCCTTTAGGTAACACTGGACAATTAGACTCACTACCTAATGAGTGAATAAGGGGTTGGTTTTAATTTTATTTTTAATTTTATTCTTATTTTCATTTTTTCTTGCTCCCTGTTTTCCGTTGAGGTTTATTATATCATAAAATCAAGATACCCTGGTAAGGTAGCGCCATCTACCCCTAATTAAAATTCCTTTTACCATTTAACTCACTCCTTAGGGGGTAAGTGTAAGGGGAGGCTGCAAGCCTTTAGGTCCATGAGCGCGGAAACTCGTTCCCCATTGGAACCTATATACTTACCTCCCTAACTAGCGTCACCTGTGTCACTAATACAGCGATCAGAAAAACGATCGCTTAGTGACACTGGCGACGGGGGGTGATCAAGGGGTTAACCTTTATTAGGGGGGTTAGGGGGGTACCCTGGACCTAAAGGGGGGTACCCTAGACCTAAAGGGGGCTAACCCTAACTGCCCTAACACTTATAACTGTCAAAAACTGACACCAATGCAAAAAAAAAAACTGCTATTGGTGTCAGGGTGACAGGGGGTACAGGGGGGTGATCGGGGGGTGATGGGGGGTGAAAAGTGTGCCTAGTGTGTTCTACTGTTAGTGTAGTGTTGGTGCACTTACTTGAATGTCTTCTCTCCTCGGCGCCTGAACGAAAAGACCGGCTCGAGGAGATGTGACATCACTTCCTCTGCCTCTGTATACATTACAGAGGCAGAGGAAGGATTTTCATTCGCCGGGAGCGATCGCGAGGGGGTGGCCACGAATGGATGGCCTCCCCCTCACCTCTGATCGCCCGCGAAGAAATGCCGGCCGCCTCTGGCACCGGGGGGGGTCCGATCGGACCCCCCGCCCGCAGAAGGCAGATGACGTGTATGTACGTGATTCTGCCTGTCTGTGCCACTTTGCCGATGTACATCGGCGTGAGGCGGTCGGCAAGTGGTTAAAATGTTCTTTAGAAAATGCTACTTTCAAGCTCCATTGTGTGACCTAAAGGCTGGGCAAAGAGACCCTGTTTGGTAATGAGTAGAATTATAAGGAGAATAGAATTATAATTATATATATATATACACACTGTATTTATTGGCGTATAACACTCACTTTTTCACAATGAAAATCGGGTGCAAATAGCATGTGCGTGTTATACACCGATACTTCAATTTTAGCTGCCTCGGAGGGGACGGGGAGTGGAGCGGGACGAGCGCCGTCACTTTACATACAGTGAGAATCTCCTGTTTACTTGGCGGCCTCTGTAATAGGAAGCCCTGTCTCCTGGGCCGCCATTGGACCACTGTTCTGTCTATCATAGGAGATTCTCACTCTATGTAATCTGTCGGCGCTCGTCCCGCCCCCTCCATGTCCCCTCTAGGCTGCACTGATGGCAATGGTGAGGCTGCTGCATTGATGGCAATAATGAGGCTGCTGCATTGATGGCAATGGTGAGGCTGCTGCATTGATGGCAATGGTGAGGTTGCTGTATTGATGGCAATGGTGAGGCTGCTGCATTGATGACAATGGTTAGGCTACATTGATGAGACCGCATTGATGGCACTTGTGAGGCTGCAGATGGGCATTGATCAGGCTGCATTGATGGCAATGGTGAGGCTGCAGATGGGCATGGACCCTTATTTTGCTTCAAAGTTCCTTATTTAAAATTTAAGTTTTTTTTCCTGAAACTTCCCTCTTAAAATGAATGTGCGTGTTATACGCCTGTGCGTGTTATACGCCGATAAATACGGTATATATATATATATATATATATATATAGAGAGAGAGAGAGAGAGAGAGAGAGAGAGAGAGAGAGAGAGAGAGAGAGAGAGAGAGACTATCACTTTAAAATTTGGTAATGCCATAGCTCCCAACTGTCCCTGATTTTGAGGGACTGTCCCTGATTTGGAGCAATGTCCCTCTGTCCATAGGCCTGGGCACATCCTAATCGCCTTGTGTGGTGCATATTCCCCCCTGTTTAGACCACTGATATTTCATCCCCAAAAAAAATGTTACAAAAGAAATTTTTTTTTTTTTTAAATAAAATAAACAAAATGACACTGTCCACTGCCCTACTGACACCATCTGTACATATACACATGCATATGTATTTAAGCTTTGGGGTGCACACCCTAATGCAAGAGGCTGCGCACACCTATGCCTCTGTCCCTCATTCCTCCTCATTTGTCCCTCATTTTGGTCTGATCTATATAGTTGTATATAAAATGCACTTTTTATCTATCAAAAATTTTTTTTCCAGTGCTAAACCTTTCATCTGATTTCTAAATTGCTGCATTTGTAAATTCCAAAAGCCAATATAAAGAAATAGTAGTGGTAAAAAAAAAGCAATTGTGGGTTTAACCAATCTTGTTTTTTTGTACAATTCTCCGTTAAGGGGGCGTGACTAGGGGTGTGTCCTATGTCTGCATACTTTTGCTGATAGGTGTCCCTCATTCCCATCTCAAAAAGTTGGGAGGTATGAGTAATGCACTTTTTTACTTTCCCTAGGTGTTTTTTTTTTGTTTTGTTTTGTTTCAATTCCTGGGAGATCGAAATTGTTGGATATGTGACGACACAAACTACTGATAAGAACCCAGAAAGCTGCTCAAAGTAGGCACCACCCATTTAACTATCTCCTTGCTACTAAGATGATATGAATGCTGATTGGACTAAACTATACAATCACACCTATAACAAGCCTAG
This sequence comes from Lithobates clamitans, assembly GCA_037952925.1. NCBI lineage: Eukaryota > Metazoa > Chordata > Amphibia > Anura > Ranidae > Lithobates > Lithobates clamitans. Next base: position 4,055,076 of record JBBGZY010000168.1, on the reverse strand, counting down.
ACCTTTTGCATGTTCATACGTATATATTGGTAAACTTGATGTTTGTAAGTCAGAAACACTTTCACTTTTACTCGCTTATGTGTTGTGTGTTGTGTCGCACCACTGCGATGTATGAATAAAGCACCTACTTATATTTTACAAAGATCTGAATCTACTATCTCATCTGAATGTCTTGTTTTGAAGAATCCCTAACCTGATTTAACAGTAAACATGCAGTGAGATAGGGGGAAAACTTTATACAACTTCTGTGCAGCACCACTATACAGAGTCTCCATATCTAATGAACAAATGTGGCTGCCCCATGTATAAAGTGAATAATGCAATTAATATGTATGCATAAAAAGTTTTTATACATTAAAACACATTCATAATAATATATATATTACCTGACTTTAAGAACACAGTGGAGTCCCCCTCTTTTGCATGGATCCTGGAACATACCTGAACTGAAAGCTAGTACCTCTATAAGTATTTTTCAATAGTACCTGCTGGTAAAATCTAGTATTGCAGCATGACAATGAAAATCAGTAGTTCTTACTGAATTGTGACAAAGTACAACATATTTTTTACAAAGGGGTTATTTTTAATTTAAATTTATAACATAAAATTAAATAAGTAAAATAAATATTTTATACACCTAACAGAACGGTATAGAACATCACTTTATAACCTTGAGAACATTTGAAAAAATTTTAAATAAAGGATAAAAAAGTGAATTCTATAATCCACGTTTTCAGACAGACAAGTTCCGAAAACCTATTATAGGCACATTATAGGCATCTGACGTGTCTTGTGAGTTACTGACTGACAAGCATTGTTTCACTTCTCCATACCTTATACTGTTGATGTCCTCCAGCTCTTCATCTGTCATTCGGTCTCTCATGTATAGAAAGTTACTGGATGTGTTTATCTGCCTTCCATGTTTGGAACTAACTTCTTGCAGTAAACCACCCAGTGCTGGCTGGCAACCTGTGTATGTACAAATAATACAATAATATTGGTTCAGTGGCTATGAAGGTTCTCCTTTACTATAGTGCACATGACTGAGGCGTAAAATGAACTAAACTATGGTTTAACTAACTCAAGACTGGGCACTTTACCCCCTTCCTGCCAAGACCAATTTTCAGCTTTCAGCGCTGTCGCATTTTGAATGACAATTGCGCGGTAATGCAATGCTGTACCCAAACAATATTTGTACCATTTTTTTTTAGACCGGTAGAGCTTTCTTTTGGTGGTGTTTAATCACCACTGGGTTTTTTATTGTTTGGTAAACAAACGAAAATAGACCAAAAATTTTGAAAAAAATAAGAATTTTTCTTATTTTCTGTTATAAAATTTAGTAAATAAGTAATTTTTCTCCTTCACTGATGAGGCTGCACTGACAGGCACTGATAGGCTGCACTGATGAGGCGACACTAATATGCAGCACTGATGAGTACTGATAGGCAGCACTGATATGCAGCACTGATGGTCACTGATAAGTGGCACTGATGGGCAGCATATATGGGCACTGATCGACACTGATAGGCGGCACTGATGAGGAGGCACTGATGAGCACTGAAAGGCAGCACTGATGGGCACTGAAAGGCGGCATAGCTTTTTAAAATGATTGCCCATGGGAATGTATTTTGAAGTGTATTTGTATACAGCCTAAGTCTTGGAGAGTAGCCCTCAGCTATAGAAAATTTGCTCTTTTAAACTATGAATATGTAAACCCATCATTTCATATTCCTGATATGTGCCTGCTGTACCATGTACTTATATGAAAATGTATCCTGTTCTCTTTGTATTGCTTACTTTTTGTGAAATCTCTGGTGTTCCTGCCAGACCCTCTACTTTCCCAATAAAAACTTACCACGCTAAACAGGAGAACACAGTGTGGTCAGTTCTCTAGGTATGCTGGGAACTGAGCCTGCTGTCCTCCAATGATCAGACTTGTCCTGACACTCCCCCATCCTGCACAGTCATTCACTGGGAAGTTCAGCGTGCTGCTGTTTCTCCTCTCCTAGCTCTTAAAGTTTGCAGTTGAGAACAAAAGGAACTGATGGATCGATAGAGCACAGCAGGCTTGAGAAAGAGGCGTTGGCTTCTAAAAATGTTGCCCCCCCCTGACATCACTTCCTGTTTCATCACTTCCTGTCCTCACATGTGCACCATCGTTCCACATGTGCTACTTCCTGCTTCCTTTGCTGAGGCTGCCTTGTCACCCCCACTACCAAACTCCACTCCTTGCAGCACAGGATCTTGGGATCCTGGATGCCGCCTCCTCCCAGCTGCAGATGCACCAATGACTATAATGCATGAGATCATCCACGCACTGTGCGTTGACAATTATTCTGTGGTGTATTCACCTCTCCACCTTGCTGCACTTAGATTGGGTTTACTTCTTCTTTGTTTCCCTGCAAAGGTAAAGCATAATGGGCTACTATGCATCGCATAGTAGCCCATTATGTGTCACTTACCTGACACAGGAGCCTGCGATGTCACCGCTGTGCCTTCTTCCATGAAGCGTCCATCTTCCTTCCGGGTATCACTGCTCTGGCACTGTGAGTGGCCGGAGAGGAGAAGCGATGACGTCACTCCGGCGCATGCGCACGGGAGCCGTCAGTGACAGCATGTTAGCCTTCACTAACGGCATGCTCAGTGCGCTTGCACCGTTGTCTACGGTGCAACATCTGTGCCCCTGTTTAGGAAAATATCTCCTTAACCGTGTAGGTTAAGGAGATATTTCTTACACTTACAGGTAAGCCTTAATCTAGGCTTACCTGTAGGTCGAAGTTGTCTGTAAGGGTTTGCAACCACTTTAAGGACCAGCCGCCGCAGTTATACTGTGGCAGGTTGGCTCCCCTGGGCGAATCACTGTAGTTGTACGTCGTGCTCTTTAAGACCACTAGGGGGCAACGACGGAGCCGATTCGCATGCCCGGTGGCCGCGATGTCTGCCAGGCACCCGCAATCACTCCTGAGAGAGACAGAATGGAGATCTGTCAATGTAAATAGTCAGATCTCTGTTCTGTCAGGAAAGAGGAAACAGATCTGCTGTTCATACTGATTATGAACAGCGATCGGTCTCCTCCTCCAGGCAGTTCCATCCCTCTCACAGTTAGAAACACTCCCTAGTACACAAATTTAACCCCTTGAATGCCCCCCCTGTGTTAACCCCTTCCCTGCCAATAACATTTACACAGTAATCAGTGGCTATTTTAGCTCTGATCGCTGTATAAATGTCAGTGGTCCCAAAAAAGTGTCAAAAGTGTCTGATTTGTCTGCCGCAATGTCACAGTCCCGCTAAAAAATTGCTGATCACCGCCATTACTAGTAAAAAAATAAAAAAATAATAAAAATGCCATAAATCTATCCCCTATTTTGTAGACGCTATAACTTTTGCGCAAACCAATCAATATACGCTTATTGTGATTTATTTTTACCATAAATATGTAGAAGAATACATATTGGAATAAGCTGGAGAAAAAAATTTGTTTAAAAAACATTTTGGGGGATATTTATTATAGCAAAAAGTAAACAATATTTTTTTTTTTCAAAATTGTCGGCCATTTTTACTTATAGCACAAAAAAACCCTGCAGAAGTAATCAAATACCACCAAAAAAAAGCTCTTTTTTGTGGGGGAAAAAAAGGACATCAATTGTGTTTGGTTACAGCGTCGTACGACCGCGCAATTGTCAGTTAAAGCGTCACAGTGGCATAGTGCAAAAAATGACCTGGTCATTAAGGGGGCAAATCCTTCCAGTCCTTAAGTGGTTAATAAATGTTTATACACCCACTACAGTAAAGCCTGGTAAACACTAGGAGTTTTTTCCATTCAACTCAGTGGGTTGAATGAAAACAAACTGTCTACTTTGGTCTGACGTTAGTACAGTGATCTCCCCCACTGAGCTGTTATGTTCTGACAGGGGGACAGCCCCCCTGCCAGAACACTCTGATCTGGAGCCGGTCAGCTGCTGGTTTTCCAGACAATCGGCCAGCTTCTGTCGAACCGGCTGCCATACACAGGGGTCGAATGTCGGACTTTTTTATTGAACCTGCCGATGTCGCGTGGCATTCGGCCTGTGTGTACGGGGCTTTAGTCTGCACACTTTGCTCTTTTTATCTTTTGCCGCTTAGAGATCTCTTCAGTCTTTCAGAAGTGCTGCATTAAGAGTGCTGGATTGGATTCTTCAGTGGTTCCTGAAGCCATAGGATTTATCCTGAGGATTTGGACCATGCTGTACTTTCCATCAAGTAATAGTCCCAGCCTAGGCTGCACCCATCGCGCTATATTGACTTTTTTTTTATCATAGTAGCACTAACACAACTATCTCTCTGTCAGAAACCATGAATCAGACCAAGACAGAAGTACAGTTAAATCACACTTGTTTAATAATAAAAGTAAATAGAACAAACGTAGTCAAAACATAGCCAAAGTTCGGTAACCGGAACAAATAGTCAGACAAGCCAGAAAGTCAGGGAACCAGGAACAGTGTAGTGGAATAGCAAGCAGGATCTGGAGACAGAAGGAATGTCAGCCAAGCAAGTCTTTAACAGGAACGCAGTCTCTGTGATATAGACCAAGGCGAAGGCAGAGATCATCTGTGCTGGACAGCTTAAGTAGGCAGGACTGACGAGCAGGATATCATCAACAGGTGAATCATTGTGGAGAGATAAGAGCTGGCAATTAGCTGAGCGGCCAGCTCAGAGAAGGAAGGGCTGAGCCCAGCCCTAAAAGTACCCCCTCCTCAATGACCCCTCCCCCTCGGAGGACCACCAGGCTTGAGGGGAAACGTCTATGGAAATCCCAGGGGAGGACAGGGGCATGTACATCCGAGGATGGGACCCAAGAGCATACCTCCAGACCATACCCTTTCCAATGCATCAGGTACTGTATGCGCCCACAGAACCTACAGGAATCAACAATGAACTGTACTTCATACTCCTCATGGTTCTCCACCTGTACAGAGTGAGGACAAGGCACCAATGTGATAAAGCGGTTGCAGACCAAAGGTTTTAATAAGGAGACATGAAATGCATTTGAGATATGCATATTAGAAGTAAGGTCTAATGTGTAAGCCACTGGTTTAATCCTGCGAAAAATACGGAAAGGCCCAATAAATCGAGGTGCGAACTTCAGAGAGGGAACACAAAGTCAGAGGTAGCGAGATGACAGCCAGATCCTGTCCCCAAACTGATAGGAAGGTGCAGGCAGGTGTTAGCGATCAGCATGGAGTCTGTACCTAACATTAGCATGTCACAAAGCCTCCTAGACTTGTGCCCAAGTGGAACGAAGACCACGGAGATGCTCCTCTAATGTAGGAATACTCTGCAGAACAAATGAGTCAGGCAACACGGAAGCCATAACTGGGGACAATCGGGAAGCAGAATTCAAGGCACTATTGTGAGCAAACCCCCGCCCACGGCAAGAGGTCTGACCAGTTGTTATGATGGTCAGAAATATAGCAACGTAGGAATTGTTCCAAGGACTGATTGGCTTGTTCTGCGGCCCCATTAGACTGTGGGTGATACGCAGAGGAGAAAGCAAGCTGAATTCCCAACTGTGCACAAAAGGTTCGCCAGAACCGGGACAAAAACTGACTACCCCTACTCGAGACAATCACCTTAGGTAGCCCATGTAAGCAAAAGATCTCCCAAGCAAAAATGGAAGCCAGTTCCTTAGAATTGGGCAACTTCTTAAGTGGAATACAATGAGACATTTTCGAGAACAGGTCAACGACATAAGGATAACTGTGTTGCCCTAGGAGTTGGGTAACTCCACAATGAAATCCATAGATAGGTGGGTCCAGGGCCTCTCTCCATTGGATATGGGTTGTAGGAGGCCCACTGGAAGGTGTCATGGAGTCTTAATCTGAGCACACATGGAACAGGCAGCTACGAAGGTGGTGACATCAGCACATAGACTAGGCCACCAGAATTGTTGGGAAATGGCCCAAAAGAGTTGATTCTTCCCAAGGTGGCCAGCAGCCTTTGGAGAATGGTAAGTCTGGAGAACGGCAGTATGGAGACTCTCTGGGACAAAGCAGCGGTTACAAGGTTTCTCACGAGGAGCATGGACTTGAGCAGCAAGAATTTTGTCACCCAAAGGAGAAGTGAGACTGGTGTGAACCGTAGCCAGAATACGATCAGAAGGAATCACAGGAACCGGAACCGATACCAACTTGGAAGTGGAGGAATATTGTCGTGACAAGGCGTCGGCCCTTACATTCTTAGTACCGAGTAAGAATGAGGCAATGTAATTAAAACTTGACAATAAAAGAGCCCATCGTGCCCTTCTGGGAGAGAGGCGTTTAGCCTCAGACAAGAATGTGAGATTCTTATGGTCAGTAAGAATGAGAACCGGCACAGTGGTACCTTCGAGGAGATGTCTACATTCTTTCAGGGCTAAAATGATCGCTAACAGCTCTCTGTCACCAATCTCGTAATTGCACTCCACAGGTGACCATTTCTTGGAAAAGTAGCCAGAAGGATGCATAGCTCTCTCAGAGGTAGGATGTTGAGACAGAAGGGCGCCAACTCCCGTCTCAGAAGCATCAACCTCAAGGATAAAAGGTAACGTAGGTTCAGGATGTGCCAACACAGGAGCAGAAACAAAGGCAGCCTTGAGACTCTCTTAATGGACTCCGGAGACCAACTCTGTGGGTTACTGTTCTTTCTGGTCATATCAGTCAGGGGCTTGACCAGAGACGAGAAATTACAAATAAACTTCCAATAAAAGTTGGCAAAGCCAAGAAAACACTGCAGAGGACATAAACCCACGGGTCGGGGCCACTGTAGGACTGCTGAAAGTTTCTCTGGGTCCATTGAAAAACCAGCAGTGGAAATTACATAACCCAGGAATTTAACCTGTTCACAATGGAATTCTCACTTCTCCAATTTACAATAGAGATTGTTCTCTCTTTGTTTCTCAAGCACAGGACAGACATCTGTGTGGTGGCTCTCCAGGGACTTGGAAAATATGAGGATATCATCGAGATAAACTACCACATATAACTGCAACAAATCTCGGAGGACATTGTTAATAAATTCCTGGAAAACTGCCGGGGCGTTACAAAGGCCAAAAGGCATTACGAGGTACTCACAATGACCTGTTCTGGTATTAAACGCAGTTTTCCACTCATTGCCCTCCTTAATCCTCACGAGATTGTATGCCCCTCCCAAATCAAGCTTTGTGAAAACCCTTTCTCCCTTGAGGCGTTCAAATAACTCCACAATCAACTGAATCGTATAGGCATTCTTAATCGTGAAACGATTAAGACCCTTATAATCAATACAATCAATACAAGGTCTCAGTTCACCACTCTTCTTCTTCAAAAAGAAGAAACCAGCATCAGAAAGCAAAGATATCAAGAAACCTACTTTGCTTTTGTTCATAGGAAATGCCTGGGGCAGCATCTCAAAGTATATCTCAACATGGTTGAGAAACCTTCTGCATTGGACTGGATCACCCCCAAATCATTGGGGAAGCGGAGCAGAATCAAAGATACCTCTTATAGAGGTAACACTCGAGGCAGGTGCCTGCACAGAGACTGGAGCAGCAGGGACAGCCTGCAACACAGGTTGTACCGGAGCAGCCACAGTAGGTGATTCCAGGTGAGCCATGTGACTCATGAGCGTTTGTAACCCCATGGAAAACTGATCCATGCGGTGATCCTGCTCATCCAATCTGGAAAAAATATTAGCAAGTGGATGAATTCATGGCCTTCGCCAACTGTCAGAAACCAGGAATCAGACCAAGACAGAAGTACAGTTAAATCACACTTGTTTAATAATAAAAGTAAATAGAACAAATGTAGTCAAATCATAGCCAAAGTTCGGTAAACAAAATGGATAGTCAGACAAGCCAGAAAATCAGGAAGCCAGGGAACAGCATAATGGAACAGCAAGCAGGATCTGGAGCCAGAAGGAATATCAACCAAGCAAGTTTTTAATAGGAACGCAGGAGATAGTCTCTGTGATGTTGACCAAGGCGAAGGCAGAGATCATCTGGGCTGGACGGCTTAAGTAGGCAGGAATGACGAGCAGTATATTATCAACAGGTGAGTCACTGTGGAGAGATAGGATCTGGCAATTAGCTGACAGCTGAGCGGCCTGCTGAAAGGACGGGCTGAGCCCAGCCCTGACACTCTCTCTGATATCAGCTTTCCTTCACTATTCCAACTCAAATACACACCAGTGAACTAGCTGATGGGATAGCTTTTTTTTACACAGGGAGGGGGCAGGCACATTTTCAAAGCTTATTATTGGCCATAGTTTACCACCTAGTTCACAGTTCATGCAATGAACTCTGGGAGGCTTCACTTTTTAACAAACCCATTAGTCCACCGTTTGAGCCAACTGTGAATGTCCAAAGTTTGAGGCAAAACTAACCCAGCGGTGAACCCAAACCTCATGCCAATTCATGAATCTAGTAGTTGACTCAGACCACCAGGCTCTGCTTACAGCTAAAATATCAGTCTTGGTGAATTGTACTGACCTTTCAATTTTACCAGCAGATTCACAAATTCATTCAGAACCTCTTGCTCACCTTGTATTTGAAGATCTTGTTTCCAGTTTACAACACGAGGATCTTCCAGCATTTGGCGAAGATGCTGAAGGTCTTTACTGAACAGAAAGTAGGTATTGGTATAGTGATCTGAGGGGTCCTTCATGTCCTATACAGGGAATAACAGAATATTCATTACAAATTTGATCAGATATAAAGGACAGACTGTAATAATTACTGTTCCTTTTAAAAGCCCTATTTAGATGGTATAGGTGGCCAAACATTTTAAACTTTATATACATAATGTTAAGTACGCCAATCAATTAATTTTTTTGGATAAAGCAGGCTTTTACTGTTGTCTCTGTCCTCACTGGGAAGATATCTTTCAGTTCTTGTCCCAGTAACCACACAGCAAGCAAAGAGTGATCTCCCCATATATTCACAGAAAGTCATAAAAAACTAGGGTAACAGAGGTTAAAAACCTACCCCAACCACAAAAAAAAAAGTGGGCTCAAGTTACATTTTTGTATTGATAAAAAAGTGGTTTCTGAAAAAAATTTCTTCCCTTTAAATTATATACTGTAGCTTAGTGTCATCTGATTTTTTTATATTGATGTCTGTATTACAGTTGTTAGTTAATCCAGCTGCTTCATAATACTTTGGTGATTTAGCTTCTCTTATATACTGGCTCTTCAGTATCTGCTGCTCAGAATATGTTTTATCATAGTCCTATAGCTCTATGAATCTACCCAGATCCCTATAATTGCTTTTCTAACGATTTATTTTTTTATCATTTATTTATAACCAACATAATGTAAAATGTTCCTTGATGATGGATAAAAGTCTTATTTTCTTCAGTATTAGGCCCCTTGCACATTGGGCCGATCTGCTACAGTCTCGGCATTTGAATGCACCCAGAAGAACCAGGTACAGCGTTCAAACCCTGGCGTATCGAACTTTATCCATTCGGGACATTGTATAGCCTCCTCACAACCCACTTTAACTCCTTGATCGCTGCACTAGTGTACTGCAACCACATACATTGCAAATGGATGTGGGGCTTTGCAGAGCAGCCTCATTCACTTAAATAGGTCACATTCGATTTCCAACAAAAGCAGCAGGGGGTATAATTCCTGCTGCAGCTAATATATGCTCACCCAGCTGCTGCCTTTGCAGGTAAATAAGATAGCTGTTGGGGGGGCAGTAAAAGTACGTCTCAACCACAGGGTTTTACATCCCCCAAGTTTGACATGTGAGCAACCCCTTAAAATGGCCAGATTTCCATAACATCATGGATAAGTCTTTCCAACTGTCATTTTGCTGTGTAATGAGACTGTCCTAGTGGTCAATAAAGGTTACTCCATTGGACAACAGAATGGTGAAGGTTAGCCATAAAGTCAAGGAAAGTCAGCCACCAGTGAGACTAAATCAGAGCGGAGAATGGACAAAATTTTTCTGGTTAATAAGATTGAGAGCAGACATGTCCTATTCAGGACTTTTAAAAATGGAATATATAGATTCACTTGAAATATGTTGTTCTTTGATTTGACAAAAACCAAAGGTAATCAAAATACAGCATCACGGTTTTACACTGACGCAGAATTCCTTTGTCAGTATCTCCCATACTGGTGCCATTGTTTAAACCCACCTCCAATGAGGGACGACATATGACATTGGAGAAGTCTGGCCACTGGTCAACCAGGACCTCTAGTTTGAATGGGTTGCCAATGATCACGTGATGCAGAGCTCCACATGCCTAAATGATAAACATAATAAGGATAAAGTCACACAACTAACGCACTCAGGGGATTTATACTTTAGGAGGATAACTCTGACCCACCTTCAGCGATTCTGGAAAGCTGTGGACTAAAAGTCGTCTCAGAGTAGCAAGCTTTGATGAACAAGTCAGGATAAGCATTCTGTGAAAAGAAGAGTACATTCAATTGATTTTCCTTCACATCCTGTCCCAAGTGATACCCGTACAAGAAATGGGGAGTGCAGGTGTCACCATGACAGGAGAGCACAAAAGGCAAGAATTATTAGAACTTCTAACCCTTCTCCATGTTCCTAAAAATGTAATTTTATTTTTGTATCTGTCCCTATTGGAGAGATTTTCCATCACTTCCAGTCAGAGCAAACCTCCACAGTGGGGACACACACAGCAATAAAAACCTGACAGAGAATCTAAGCCTTTTCTGCTCAATACAGAACTAAATAAAATATTTTGACTGGAGTTACAATTTAACTTGTTTGCTGACAGAGCTGTTTTTCTTTTTATGCCTGAAGATGAATTTAAAACCACAAAAATGTATATACTTTTTGAAAGCAGATATCTGCAAAATAAAATGGTTGCAATTCCAATTTTTTTATGTTACTTGATATTTGCGCAACAGTTTATCAAGTGCAAACATTTTCAGTAAAAACCACACGGAAATTCATTTTGGGTCACTAAATTTTTTTGGCAAGATATAAAAGATGAGGGTTAACCAAGTAGGTACCCAATATGTCAAAGTTATATGGGCTTTGGGAGCAGACTGAAAGCAAAAAAATATATACAGTATATGACATCAGATTATTTATTTGTTATGCTTTGATACAACCGATATACTTTATGGTGGTAGAAAATCTCCTGACAAAGCCAGATTAAAGGTGAATCATGTTGAGCTGACTACTTCAGACTATGGATATGTTCACAAATCTGCATCACTCTATGTACATTGTCTAATTGATATGCCTTTGGATATACAGTACTATATATATATATATATATATATATATATATATATATATATATATGTGTAATTTTATTAATTTTTTTACAAAACAATGTAGTTTTTATGAGATTTTTGTACATCAATAAAAATTTTGAATTTTATATTATGTATTTGTTAGTACTCTGCGCCTCAAAAGTCCCAGATTTGAGGCATTCCTGTTTTGCCATTTAATTGGGATGTTGGTGCCCTTGGTTTCCCCTCTATCTTTTGCATATTTCCTAACCCATTACCTAGTCAATCCCAAAAATGAAATTATTACTAGTGGACTACTGGGCCAATATGTGTATCATGCCTTAAAATTATCTTGGCCCACACACATCCTCTGTGTACCAGAAGATGTCAAGGTAACATTCACATCTTGTCAAAATAGTTTTATTGAGTACGGAGATTATGTACAGGTAACATTGAATAATAACATACATTCAATATAAGGAAGTTCATTTACAATTAAAGAATAGTTAATTCATTAATAATATTGTAAAACAAGACAATATATTCTAACACAAGGCAATATATTTTAAAAGGAAATAAAGAAATAGGAGAGAAAAAGAACTTTGGAGTCCTTGTCCATTTCAAAAGAATAGAATTAAAGGAGTTATGTAAGTTCTGCTACATGGTTTGCCTTGTTTTATTTCTATTTCTAGACAGTAATTGAGATTATTATTTAAATATAAATTAGAGCTTCAATATGATAGAATAATATAGTATAAGGAAAAGAAAGGAAAGAAAGTATAGTAGGAAGGGGAGAAGAGAAGAAGGTTAAGGGAAAGAATCCGTGAGGTCAGGCCGAAAGTCACCACAACAACTAGGGCTGAAATATAGCCTATGTCTTGTTATCACAACTACCATGGCAGTAGAACACTCTTGTCTAGGGTTGGCATGGAATATGTAATCCAAGGCTGCCATATTACCTCAAATCTGGGGATCGTGTCCAATTCTATAGCTATCATCTTGGCATGAGTCATATAGTAATTCATTTTAGCTTTTGCTTCATTTATTTCTAATGTTGGTGATTTCCAAGATTTTGCTGTTTAGCTGCTGTGAAGAGATATACCAACAATTTGAATTGGGTATGCGTTATGAATTCAGGTTTTAAGTTGAGAAGGGCCATTGCTGGATCGAAAGGGATTGTTTTCCCAATAAGGTTAGTTGCAATGTTAAAAATTCCCCTCCAGAATATTTGAGCTAATGGACACGACCACCAGATATGAAGGTATGTGCCAGGGTCCAAACAACCCCGAAAACATTGTGCTGAATAATTTTGCACATATTTTTCAACTCTAGTAGGTACTAGATGCCAGCGTGTTAAAACTTATATATTAGGGGACCATATTTGTTTCCAATCTGAATGATCAAAAGTACGCTCAAGGTCCTCTTCCCATTTCTGGACATAGGATAATTTGTCTTTACTGGAATGAACCAGCAGGTGAGAATATATAGTAGAGATTGTGCCTCTAGCATGCGGATCTATTTTACAAACTTCTTCGAAACTAGTCATATGTGTTAATGGGGATGTGGTAGACATTAAGGGTGTGAAGAAATTTTTAATTTGGAAGTATCTAAATAATTCCGACTGCGGTAGACCATATCTCTCACAAAGGGTTGAAAAAGGGATGAATGATGAGGAATGTACAAATACCCATTCTTTAAAGGAATTAGGGAATATCCATGCTGGATAGAAAGCAGGATTTTTATAGAATGACAACATCGGGTTATGAGATGATTGTAAATGGTTATTCTTTTTGAATCTATCCCAAAGGGAAATGTAGTGTTTAGTAATTGGATTCTTTAGGTCTATGCGATCTTTTGGAGTGATCCATAGTAAGTTTGATATTGGAATAGGATCGCATTCTGTGGCTTCAATATGTACCCATAACGGGGTCTCCTGATACGCATGATATTTAGCCAGGCTTGCTATGTGTGCAGCCCTATAGTAATAAGCAAAATTAGGGCAACCTAGGCCTCTGTTTAATTTTGGGAGATATAGTGTATGTGGCTGTATGTGGGGTTTGGAGAAACCCCATATGTATGACGATGTTTTCCTTTGTAATACTCTTAGGTGATAAGCTGGAATAGGAATTGGTAATACTCTGAAAAAGTACAGTAATTTCTGTAGTATCGTCATTTTTACCGCGTTGATTCTTCCGAACCACGATAATGGAAGATGAGACCATGATTTCATTAAGTTTGATAATTGTTTTAAAATTGGAGGGTAATTAACTGAAAATAGATCTGCTAATGATGCTGTAAGATGTATGCCTAAGTATGGGATTGATTTGTTCGACCATGTGAAAGGAAGACTAATTTTAGCTGAAGTCAGTTCAATGTTAGAAAGAGATATGTTCAATGTTAAACATTTTTTAGGGTTTATGTATAAACCAGAAACGTTAGCAAATTTATTGAGAATTGGGATTAGGTTTGGGCCTGACACTTGTGGAGATGAAAGAAATAGGAGGATATCGTCTGCAAACAAACAGAGCTTATGTTGAAATCCTCCCATTTCTATCCCTGTTATAGTGGGGTCAGATCTAATTACTAGTGCGAGTGGTTCTATTAGGAGGGTGAATATCAATGGGGATAGGGGACATCCTTGTCTTGTACCTCTCTCAATGTTAAAGAAGTCAGATTTATAACCTGCGTATTTGACATACGTTTTAGGTTTGTTATACAGGACCGTAATCCAATTTATAAAATTTGGACCGAATCACAATTTCTGCAAGGTATAGTTCAAGTAAGGCCATGCAATAGAATCGAAAGCTTTCTTTATGTCATATGAGAGAAAGCAAACAGGTATGTGACGTTTTTTAGCTATGTGTGCCAAGAGGGTTGCTCTTCGTACATTGTCACCTGCCTGTCGGGAGGGCATGAAGCCTACTTGGTCACGATGTACGAGGGTACCAATGATCATATTAAGGCGGGCTGCTAGAATTTTTGACAACACTTTAATGTCCATGTTCAACATGGATATGGGGCGATAATTTGTACATAGAGTATCATCTGAGTGTGGTTTAGGAATCATGCAGATGATTGCCAATAATGATTCTTGTCTAAAGGATTTATTATTTAAAAGGTCATTAAACGCTTCAACAAGCATGGGTGAGATAATGTCTGTAAAAGTTTGATAATAAAGGGCTGTGAATCCGTCTGGTCCCGGCCTTTTATTTATTTTTAATGTTTTAATAGCCTCTGCTACTTCATCGTGTCAGCTTCCTCAATGTTAGTTTTATTTGTCTCTGTGTATAGAGTTTTCAAATGAGAGCTAAATTTCTGTACGATTTTAAGAGGATTACTGGTGTATACGTTGTCTGCTATTTTGAGTCTAATAGGTTTATAAGATTTGTTGATAGATTTTAATGCCCTTGCCATGAGAGTACTTGGTTTATTGGAATTCTTATAAAACATATGCTTAGTTTTCCTGAGGGATTTGTCAGCAGATTCAGTTAAGAAAAGATTATATTCTAGACGGGCTTTCTCTAAGCGAATTTTCCCTTTCTGGTTAGGATTGTTTTGAAAAGCTACGAATGATGCATTAAATTCTGTTTCTAATTGTCTAGCCAATTTTACACAATCCCGTTTGAGTATACCTGCTTGTTGCTGAAGTATTCCTCTCAGAACTAGTTTGTGTGCCTCCCAAATTGTGAGTGAGGAGATTTCGTCACTTTTGTTATGTTCTAAGTAGTCATTTAGAGCCTGTTGGATTGTTAAACAGTGGGAGGGGTGTTTAAGTAGCACATCTGGAAGATACCATGAAGGGTCATGCCCCTTGTGTATAGTAGAAGCCACCGAGGTATAAACTGCATTGTGATCTGACCAGGGTATAGGGATAATTTTACATAAAATTACTTCAGGAACCATCCCTATTGTTACAAAGATATGGTCTATGCGACTAAAAGTTTGATGTGGATTAGAAAAATATGTATAATTTCTTTTAGCTGGATTAGATTCTCTCAAAGAGTCAATCAAATTGTGCCTAGAAAGAAGTTGAGATAAAGACCTAGTATCTTGTGTTCGTGGTGGGGTATAAGGGGTTTTGTCAATAAATGGAAGGAGGACCTGGTTGGAGTCCCCACATATGAAAATTGATCCCATTTTGTGGGTGTTAATGATATTAAATAGGTGCGATAGAAAGGGTACAGGACGATAATTTGGTATGAGACCACCGTTACAGCTGTGTCCATAATGTATCCAGTTAGAATTAGGTAGCGACCCTCAGGGTCTTTAATTTCTGAATGTAAGGTAAATGGGGTAGAGTGATGAAATGCAATGAGAGTTTCACGTTTTTTAGTGAGCGCCGAGGCGGTGTAAACTTGGGGATAAGAAGTACTAAAAAATGTAGGGGTTGAAGTCGGGGTAAAGTGAGTCTCTTGTAGACATACAATGTGTGCTTTTTTAGACTGAAATGACCGAAAGGCTTTTACTCATTTCTGAGGAACATTAAGACCCTGGACATTCAGAGATAAAATATTTAAAGGAGCCATGGCAATTGAAACAAGAGTATGTGCTTACCAGTTGTCTGGGTGCAGCGACTATTCGGCCTGACCTGCGCGGATTTGAAACAAAGAGATAGATAGCTAGATCCATAGTAGTATAACTTAAAGAGGAAATTAGAAACAATAAAAATTATAAAGCATTTGAGTATAGTACAAATGTAAGTAGATTCGAAGAATACCCGAGTTGGGGTCAAGGACTTCCCAACAGGGGAAAGGAGGCCTTCGTCTGATCCCCATATATTACTATGGGAATCCGAGGAAGGCATGGTGAGGCACATGTGATTTCCGTGCATGGGGGAATCCGCCTTAAAAAGAAAGAAAATTTATCACAAAGATATGAAGATTGTAAAGTATAAAATTGTAAATTTAAGAGCCCGAGTTTCATATAATTGGTAATGTCTATTATTTTGAAGGGTACATGTTTATATTAAATATGAAGCGCATGGGAAAAAAATTGAATGGGAATAAAGGAGTGCAGTAATATCAGAAACATATTTGGATGTCCAACCAATAGAAAAGGATAGGAAACCCTTTCTTTCCTATTGGGGTGACCAAAGAAATGTAAATTAAACTGTGAAATTAAGACTATCCAAAAACTATATATATCAAATTAATGAAGAATTTTAAATAAATATCAGTTGAAGGAAGATTTTCTATCCTTGGTGGTTGTTTCAAGTTTTACATTGAGAAACAAAAAAAGGAGGAGGAAATATAATAATATAAAAATAAATAAAAAATAAAAAATGTGTATATGTATATATATATATATATATATATATATACAGAACAAAATTTATATACCGTATTTATCGGCGTATAACACGCACCGGCGTATAACACGCACCCCAATTTAGGAGGGAATTTTAAGGAAAAAAAAACTTTTAGGAGGGAAGTTGAAGGGAAAAAAAACTTACATTTAAACGTCCTTCATTGCAGCCTTCTCAGTGCAGCCATGTCAGTGCAGCCTTGTCAGTGCAGCCTTCTCAGTGCAGCCTTCTCAGTGCAGCCATGTCAGTGCAGCCTTGTCAGTGCAGCTTTCCCCAGTGCAGCCATGTCAGTGCAGCCATGTCAGTGCAGCCTTGTCAGTGCAGCCTTGTCAGTGCAGCCATGTCAGTGCAGCCTTGTCAGTGCAGCCTTGTCAGTGCAGCCATGTCAGTGCAGCCATGTCAGTGCAGCCTTCCCCAGTGCAGCCTTCCCCAGTGCAGCCTTGTCAGTGCAGACTTCCCCAGTGCAGCCTTGTCAGTGCAGCCTTGTCAGTGCAGCTTTCCCCAGTGCAGCCTTCCCCAGTGCAGCCTTCCCCAGTGCAGCTTTCCCCAGTGCAGTTTTCCCCAGTGCAGCTTTCCCCAGTGCAGCCTTCCCCAGTGCAGCCTTCCCCAGTGCAGCCTTCCCCCAGTGATCCCAGCCATTCTGGGCTTCAAAATCACCGATCGCGATTTGAAAATGGCGCCGCCGGCGCCGAAATACACAGTGCCGGTCCTCGGCTCTTTCCGGCGGCTGTCGTTCATTTTCGGCTCCACTCGTAGTCCCGAGCGGAGCTATCCGAACCTAGCCGAGTAGGTTCGGATAGCTCCGCTCGGGACTACGAGTGGAGCCGAAAATGAACGACAGCCGCCGGAAAGAGCCGAGGACCGGCTCTGTGTATTTCGGCGCCGGCGGCGCCATTTTCAAATCGCGATCGGCGATTTTGAAAATTTGACAGGTCGGATCGCAGGGGATCGGCGTATAACACGCACCTGCGATTTTCCCCTGGTTTTAAAGGGAAAAAAGTGCGTGTTATACGCCGATAAATACGGTATATATATATATATATATATATATATATATATATACATACACATACATATACATATATATATACATATACACACACGCACATATATATATATATATATATATATATATATATATATATATATATATATATATATATATATACACACATATACACATATATACATACACTCTTATATATATATATATATCTATACATACAAACATACATGCTAACTTAATCAGTCCACCATACATTAGGGACTATTTAGGTGTTCAGAACGTAAAAATATTATCTGAACGCTTACCATACAATTTTTCTAAAATAAAAAGTACTAAAAAAAGGAAACTTAAATTCAAAATAAAAATTTTGTTATTGCACAATTTTATCTTGAGAAACAAAAAAGGAGGAGGAAATATAATGATATAAAAATAAATAAATAATAAAAAAATAAAAAATGTATACATATATATACATTTATATATACATATACATACATACATACTGAATAAAAAAATACATATACATGTATAATAATTTAATCAGTCCACCATATAATAATAGGGACTGTTTAGGTGTTCAGAAAGCATAAATATTGTCTGAACACTTACCATAACATGTTTCTAAAATAAAAAATACCAAAAAAGCCATTTAGAAATAAAAAAGGAGGAGGAAATATAATAATATAAAAATATATATTATGTATATAAAATATTATCTGAACATATACCATACCATGTTTCTAAAAATAAAAACTACCAAAAAAGGGAACCTAAAATCATAATAACAATTTTGTTATTTAATTATAAACTTATACCAATAAGGTATAAATTAATAAATTAGATAATCTAGTTCATAGTGTATGTCCAATTGCTCACTAGTGAGCTAGATGGAGTATTAGTTTTTGGTTTAGGAAGAGTATTCAGAAATGTAATTACAATTCTGTTCTCCCAATAGGTGCTGTCATAGCAGAAATGGCTATATTATATAAGTGTATATTTCTCCATGGCGTCATCTTGTTCTTGTTGTAAGGATGCGAATCATCCTCTTTTGTGTGCATGATGGTTTCCATTTTTTGTCTCAGAGGAGGATGTTTTCTGAATGGAGGAGGCAGAAGCTGATCTCCTACGTGAGGTGGAGGCTATAGTTGTACCGTCAATCAATTTGAGGTCTTGGAGTACATGTTGTAGTTCCTCAGAAGTTTTGCATGCGAATCTGGTCCCCTGGTGGGTGAATTTTAGGGAGAATGGGAAGCCCCATTGATACTTAATGGCATGACGTTGAAGTTCCAGTAGATGAGGCTTCATTGCACGCCTCTTAGATATTGTTAACTGGGATAAGTCAGCAAAAAGTTGATAACTATGTCCCTGAAATGTTACATTATTTTTCCCTCTAGCCGCTTCTAGAAGTTGTTCTTTTGAACGAAAAAAATGAAATTTTGCTATAATATCCCTGGGGGGCCATCAGTTTTTTTGGGCATAAGTGCCCTATGTATTCTGTCCATTTCAAGCCTTTTCACCGAAATGCCAGGTTGTAATTCTTGGCATAATGCTGTGATTGTTGATTGGAGATCTGTGATTGATTCTGGTAAGCCTCTGAATAGCAAATTCGATCTTCTGGCGCGATTCTCATAGTCCTCCAGTCTAGTCTGTAAAATAATATTTTCCTCTTTGAGGACATCTATTTCAGAGAAAGCATCCTGTGTAGAATTTTCTATATCTTCCATTTTCATTTCCAATGCTTCGGTGCGTCTCCCCAGTTCTCTGATCTCTCTAGTCAGATTACTAGTAATTTGCTCTGATGTTTGCTGTAATGCTTTATGTAGCATTTTTTCAAATTGTTTCAAAATGTTAGAAGGAATATCAGAGTTTTGTTGTGAAGAATGTAACATATTTGAATCAGGTTCAGAGTCAGAATCCCCTGAGGAGATAGCTTTTGGCTGCTTGGATTTAAGTTTCTTGTCTGAGGTAAAATTACCTGAGGAGACTGGCGCCTTTTTCATAGTATGTCGTGCCTGGGTGCCGCTATTAGAGCTAGTTTTGGTTTTATTCCTGGCACCTCCCAGTACCATTATTCTTCAATAATGTCCCCCTCACCTCTAGGGTGAATAGTAACACGATTTTTACCGTTTCTGTGTCTGTGGGCTGCCTTTATTTGCGGTTAATTCTCCCTCACAGAGCGGAGCTCTAGCCCGGCATGTCCGTCGTGCTAGCCTCCGCGCATGCGCCCCGTAACATTCACATCTTACCTGCTGTAGTGTAGCTTCACACGATGCCCAACTGTATTGTTATCCTTCCTACCTCATATAATGCTGGGTGTCACATGCACTAAGATCTTCAAGCCAGATCCTTGATAAAGTAACATCAAGTGATTATAAGCCTTAATATTAAACCAAAGCTTCCAACCTTCAGCTTTTTTGGCTCTGTTCAAGCCTTGAGTTTTCCAAGGTAGTCTACCATATAACTTGCTAAAGTTATATATTAGTTATTTTGGGCAGAACACTAGACTATGAGACATGGAAGATTGTTTGAAAAGGTTTTGAAGACTCCTTAAAATGTAACTTTACTTTAAAATCTAATGCCAGCCAGAAGCCACTTTCTGTCCCTGTTACACCTGTACAAGAAATGGAGGATGTGGATGTTACCAGAACAAGAAACCATGGATAGGAAAACAAACACTGCCCATAGTTCTAACCCTTTCTCACTCTGCTATAAACATGTTTTTGTCTGTGTCCCAAGATATTTTACATCACTTGCTGCTCTGGCAGGAAGTGAGGGCCAATCTCCTCCAGTAGAGAAATAGAGGGCAATAAAATAAAAAATACAAGAGCTGCTAACCCAACCTTACTCTATCCAAAGCAACATTTATGGCTAGATTTGGGCATTGAGCAAGTGTTAGTCATAGACGCTGTTTGGACACAATTCATGGGAAAGCAATATAATAGTTCCATATCTTTCGCTGTTTTGAGGAAGCAGCTGTTTCAAGATCTAAAGACACAGCATACACATTTATTTCATAGCATCAGCATTGTAATAAAAATACAAGCAATAGTTATTTTTTAAAATCCAATATAAAAATTCCTTTCATGCTGTGAGTTCTGCCTGTCTGCTGGCTATCTCTTTCCACAACCTCCTGGATTCCCTGCATGCTTTGCTGCTTCGGCTCTGCGCATTCTTTGTATAAATAAGTGGTGCAGCACTAATCCTAAGTGTAAAACCTCAGGTGGTTTTAAAATATGGTCATAATTTAAGTCACCAAAGTGTAATATAAAAATAATAGTGGAAGCAATAAATTTACATTTAAAAAACAGTGGGGTAATAAATGCAGTGGTGTGTCTCACTGAACTAAATAAATGGTGAATAAAAATAAGCTGAAAAAAATGTGCGTGTTGCAAGCTTGAATCTCTACGGTAAATATCTGATACAACATAGATAACAAAAACCAATGTTTTTAAAAAAATATATAAGTAAATTGCAGCGTGATTTAAACTAAATACATATAAAGTTCAAAAGTGACAATGTGCAATGTGCGAACACTGTGCATGATAAACTTGGCTGCACCTCAGATTACATGCGGTGTTGATATTCAAACCTACATAAAGTGCAAAAATGTGCAGAGAAGGACCGAGAAACTCCTAAGTACATACAGTAATAAATGTCCCAAAAACTAGGTATATATATAAAAGGGTTTTAACACAAAAAGAAATGTCCTTTTTTTTTTTTTTTTTAGTAGAATCTGTGACAATAATGTGCTGGCATGCGCATGTGGCAGTTAAAGGGCCAAGTGACTTAAAACTCGTGCATCTTCGTGTGCAGACACTTCAGTGGGTAGTGGCCCCTTACCTCACAGTAATGGGGCAACAGCATATGACCAAAGGGCTCTTTATCTCATCCACCTAGGGGCTCCTGCGCATCCCTCACCGTCCTCACAGTAATGGGGCAACAGCATATGACCAAAGGGCTCTTTATCTCATCCACCTAGGGGTTCCTGCACATCCCTCACCGTCCTAGGATTAGGTTCCATTTAGCAATTGAGAAAAAATGGTTGTATCCGACGAGCAGTGAGCTCGTATGCTTCTCACAGTGTGTACAGCCTATCCCGTCCCTACGCCTGACGTCACACCACACGTGACTTCTTCTTCCCCTGAAAAAATCAGGTGGGGAGGAAAGAGGAGAAGGTAAGAGAATTTTTAAAGGAGGCAGCCCTCCCAACTCTTTCAGAAGTAGACTCAATGGAATTGGAGAGGCCGATTTCGGAGGAGGAGGTTTATAGGGCTTTGAAGCAATCCCCCTCGGGCAAGAGTCCCGGGCCGGACGGCTTCACAGCCAGTTTTTATAAAAAATGTAAAGAATCCCTGGTCCCACGGCTATGCCAGATGTGGAATGGTTTGGGAAGACAGGGAGAACTCTGTGGGGATGCGTTACTGGCAGCAGAAACTCTTATTCCTAAAGAAGGGAGGGACTGCACCCTATGTTCGAGTTACAGGCCAATTGCGCTGCTAAACGCAGATACCAAATTATATGCCAAAGTGTTGGCACTCCGGCTGAGGGAGAAAATGGCCTACCTGGTCCATCCGGACCAGGTGGGGTTTGTCCCAGGGAGAGAGGGTAGAGACAATGGGGTGCGGTTTTTCACCTGGCCTTCAGATATGAAAGGCAGAGTGATTTAACACCTGTTTAGATTTGTCATCCATGTGACGAAATGAAAAGTATGCCGCAATAAACTTTGCATAAAATAGTTAATTTGCATTTAATTTTAATGGTTTAAAGAATGTCAGACAAAATGGTCGGCCCTCACGCATGTTCACTTCATCAAATCAGGCCCTCTTTGAAAAAAGTTTGGACACCCCTGCCCTAGAGGGTTAAAACAAAGTATTTTTTTAATTGAATTCATGATTTTGATGGGCTTATGATAATAATAATAGGAATAGGTTCCTCATGTTTTACATGTAATTTTATAAATCATTTAAAAATGTATATATTTATTGTGTTAGTTCATTGTTATAGTAAGTATAACGTTTTTTTTAATGTAGACAGCTAATTTACATTATTAGCTACAATCAGTGACAGAGGTGCCAAACAGCCAATCCCAGAAGGGAGTCCTGATGACGAAACGCGCTGGAATATAGCTGTACGGCAACCATTAGTGGACGCAATACTGGAAGTGACATTTAAAGGGTTACGCTGGTCCACTGTGACCATGTCATGCCAGTCCCTTGCTGCTGCAGTGGATTTGTTACATGCTTTTATTTATTTGATTCCATGTGAGTGTAATGTTTGAAGTGTTTTTAACTTGAATACTTTTTCATCAAACGATACTGCACTATTGGAGCACTCTGTTTCTTTATATGTGGATTTTCCATGAGATCCACTTTCACGATTGGATATCGATGGATAACTTAACACTTTATAGGTTGTTGAATCACACTGAGCTTCCATGCTTGTTTAATGGACTGTTCAGTTGTGGGCTTTGTTTATTCATTCATACAATTCAGAATTACTCATTTATGTTAATGATTATCACTTGTCACTAGTTGATTTGTTATTTATGATTTAAAGTCACTTAAAGTCAACTCACAGCTCCGCTATTTACAATTAATTTACACGGTAAATGTTTATGATTATCTGTTCAATTTCAGTGGCAGCTTTAAACACTATATTTGCTCCTGGCACAGTGGTGGTACCTATAGTGTGGGTGTACGCAGCTTTTTGGACCTTCTGATTTTAACTATGTACATTTACAAGGATTTTACCAACTTTGTTGCAGATTTCTACTTTTTGTTATTCTGAAGAAATCCCTGTGTGTTTGTCTGTGTCCATGTTGAAAGTGTATCCAATGGGAGCGGTTTCTTAATTCAAAATCAACTGCTACACCTGCAGGGCTTTAATGAGGAAAATTGCAGTGTCTGCATCCCTTTAGACATGATTTCCTATTGGGAGTATCTCACAAAAAATGAATTTTTTGTTACAGAGGATGCCTAAAATCTGACTTGTAGCTTAGTGTAGACTTCTGACAAAAACAGTGTGCCGATCACACAAGCAAACTATGATTTTTTTGAGGTTGCCATATTGCATTTTACAGAAAATTACAGGGCTGCAGATTGAAAAGGAAAAGTCATTTTTAATAACAGTCAATTACAATATGACTTGAGTCGCAATAGTATATACTATATTATTTTTTATTTTATTTGCCATTTTATTCCCACAAAAGGAGAGTTACCCTTTAATTCATTTTAAAATGAATGCATTCATGGATTTAAACTATTTGGTATTTGGTCTAGTTTCTCTTATTGCTTGCTGTTTATCTACTGGATTGAATGTGAGCTAATGTAGGGTACAAGGATAAGAGCTGCCGGGTTTTCCTTTACAACAACCACTCTTTGACCACTCTTACTTAGTGGGCTGTACCTTTCTGATAAGCCTAAAATTTGACCACTGTGGGGATGTGGAGGTGGTGCGGGAAGCACAGTTGAAGATTTCACTTTTACAGTGTTGCACTTTCATGTGGCAATTGTAGTAGTGACAAGGGCTTTATGGAAGAAGACCCACTGCCCACATCCCTATAAGACTACACAAAGGGAGATTTCCTCTAGTGGGACTTTAAAAGGCAGGAGTCTTTAAACATTAATGTATCAAAAATATGAATTTATTACAAACCCTTAAAACATGACAATGATAAAAGAGATGGATGCAAATGTGGTCAATTGGTAGCAAAAAAAGGTAAACATATATAGTACAATGATATAAATAACACCACACAGAACTGTCCAGGCAGTGGGCTAAGACAGGAAGGAAGGCACAGTCCCGATATTACAAAGGCTAAAAATTCCACTGCTGCCATCTTCCTGCCAACGGGAACCCAGCTGCCAGTGTAGCGGCTTGGCTGCTCTTGTTGTCCGGGGCCACATGACAGTACAGTGGAGTTCCAAGGGACTCCAACTGTGTGGCCAGTCTTCCAATCATGGTACGAAACACTCCTTGGCCTCGGTAAAGTTTGTCTGTGTAGCCCACGTGCATTTCTGCAGACTGCTCACTTATCACCCATGCAAGGGGTGCTCCTACACCTCCTCTCCTCATGCACATTGTGGGGAAGCTCTGGATGCATCGACTTAGGTAACGCTCACTTCGATCTTTACCACCAAAACCCCAGAGGGCGTTCACGAGGTGTGCTTTATCTGAGATGAGCGATGAGTATTGCAGATCCCTGGAAAAAATGTGAAACATAAAAAGATAATTAAAGGGGCGGAAAAAATGTGAACTCCACTTAGAACAGAAAACAAGTCTTCCTTTTTTTTTTGTTACGTCAGTAACACAATTTTTTTTCCAAATAAACATTTAATACAGACTTGAATCTAAGACAGAAGGTTCACTGAGGATTGTGGGTGACCATGTGGCCCTCGTTTGGAGTTTTGCTTTAGAGACTCCATTTCATTTTAGTTATCCCTTTAAAGTTTCCTTTCTTCAGCTGCGTTCTCATGAGAAAATAAAAGATAATCTTTTGTATTTCTGGGCATATAGCCAGTATTGACCTTGAGTGTCTACTAAGGCATAGAACTGTATTTGAATTGTTTTTATTTTCAGTTGGCAGTAGCATCGGGCATCGTGATTTATGTTATATCTACTTCGGGGGGGGGGGGGGGCATTTATTTTTTGTTTTTTAATAAAGTATTTGTCAAAAACTGTTGTGTTTTTTTATTTACTTTTTACACTTTTTTGGTGAATAAGTACCCCATACTCATTCACAAGGGGGGGGGGGGATAACAAGAGGGCTTCTAGATTCTGATAAGTCACCCCCCACACCCCAACAAGCACCGGGCCTGGGCATGTGTGTGTGTGTGTGTTGGGGGCATGTGGCCTGATATGGTTCAGGAGAGATGGGGAGGGGGGGCGCTCGTTTGCTCGCCCCCCTCTTTTACTGACCTGGTGGGCTGCATGCTTGGATAAGGGTCTGGTATGAATTTTGGGGGAGACCCCACACCATTTAAAAAAGAATTGCCATGGGGTTCCCTTTAAATCCAATTCAGACCCGAAGGGGGGTTGCTCATACTTTTTTTTTCTCTGCATTTTTTATTTGTTTACATTTCAGAGAACCTCGCTGACAGTGGTGAGTCATCGGTGGTTAAGGATGCGTTGGCCAGCTTCCCGGTTCACTCCTTAACAACCAGCTATTCTTCACTCAGAATTCGTATCCGTCAATCATTTTTCAACCGATCCGAATTTGAATCATTCTGAAAATTTGGAATTCATTAGAAAACAAATATACAAAACAAAGTGGATTTTAAAGAAATCCGTTTTTTATTTAATTTGGGGATTCGGATACACTTAGAAGTATCAGAATTGCAGAATAACCAAAAATTTGTCAGAATTTATATTTGGACCAAAACAAAATTGCTTATGTCTAATAGTTGGTAAGGTTGAATAAAGACACCAGTCCAACCAGTTCAACCTGTGTGGGTGTTTCAATACCATCTCCCATATCCCTGTATAATGTGCTAGCTAAGATGCCCGTGTATATAGGCAATAATGAATCAATTAAATTAGATAAATATATAAATACACAATTATAAATATATAAATATATAAAGTGTCTCTTCAGTATTGCAGCAGCGCTGTGCACCCCAATTAAACAGGGTCTCTTTCTTAATCTATTTCTGAAAGTTCAAACACGGATCTGATAGCCAGAGTCCCACCAATAAATAATCAAGATGTATTCTGTGAGGGTAGTAATCCTTTCACCAAGCGATACACCACGTGCTGGGGTCCCCAATGAAAACTCACGCACCAGAAATCAGATCAATAAAAGCCTTGATTAATAGTAGTAAATCTGCATCAATATCCAAAGCGACCACCAGATGTCAGTATTATTCCCAGTAGTTCCAATAGGATATGTAGAAGAAACAAAAATGCTCACATAGCGTGATACTGCTAAACATCTTTATTTGAACCATCCAAACATCCCCTTAAAACCATGCGTACCAAAATTGAATAAACATTGAGCAAAGATAACAAAGTGCACTGTGCCTGATTGCGTCCTCCAGTCGTGAAAACCTGTCAGGAGTGCTCCCTGTGTGTAACCACAGTCACACGCTTCCTGGTTCCTCGGTTGTTACACACAGGGAGCACTCCTGACAGGTTTTCACGACTGGAGGACGCAATCAGGCACAGTGCACTTTGTTATCTTTGCTCAATGTTTATTAAATTTTAGTACGCATGCTGAAGAGATACTTTATATATTTATATATTTATAATTGTGTATTTATATATTTATCTAATTTAATTGATTCATTATTGCCTATATACATGTTCTACTATTTAAGCAGCTGCTACTAGTCATATAATTATTTATGTGCCGCACATACACCGTTAGAATATTGTACTAAGTGCAGAGCATTGTTGTTTTTTTTGGGACGGGCATATACAACATACATTCATTCATAGCTAAGATGCCCATCTAAGAGTTTTTGAACTTATCGACAGTCCCCACTGACACCACCAACTGTGGAAGCAAGTACCACATCCTTAATGCTCTGACAGTAAATAACCCCTTACGCAGTTTCCAACTTCATTGAGTGGCCACGTGTCCTTTTAAGTGACCTTAGACTGAACAATTTCTTCCTTATGCTAGAATCAAAATTAAAATATTTGTATATGGATATGCATATCTCCTTTTAAGCGTCTCTTCTCCAGGGAGAATACGTTTAATGCTTATAGTAATTCCTTATACCTGAGGTCCTCCAGCCCCCTTTTTAGCTTTGCTGCCCTTCTCTTCAGTTTTAGCACATTCTTTCCGAGGACTGGTGAGGAGATCTGGACAGCATACTCTAGATGTGTCCAGACTAGAGTTTTGTAAGGTGGTAGAAATATAGTTTTATCTCTTGCTGCAGTTTGGCATTGCATGGTATTGTTGAGCCTGTGATCTAATATAAGCTCTAAGGTCCTTTTCCACCCTCGATTTCCCCAGAGGTTTTCCCTTTAGCAAACAGCTTGCTTTCATATTTTTAGCCCCCCATTTGCCATGTAGATGCCACACCTTTATTTTAATTAGGTCTTCTTGTATAATTTCTATATCCTGCTGTGAAGTTTTTACCCTGCTTAGCTTTGTATGATCAGCTTACATTGAAATAGGGATTTTTATACTAACCTCTATATCATTTCTGATTTATAATCAGTTACGTTTTTCTGGCTTGTAGCTCTGAATAAGCACACTCTAGGCTACTCAATTCATCTTGAAATGTGGCCTATAAAAACACTTATATGGTGTGCTGTGTGTCAGCACAATATTTCTGGCTCTTGCCTGTGATCTAAGAAAATGAAATATATATTTTTTTTACCTTAATAAAATCTCTTTCATCTCTTCCTCTGACATCGTACAAATGCTTGCTTGATAGGCAATGAGTTGCTACAATACTTAGGACTGTTGTGTTTGGAATATCCTACTTTAATTGTATTCTTTTAAACTGATTCATATCTCTCTCTTACTTTGCTGCCTTGGGTCCCAATCAAATTGTTGTCAAGCTACCATGTGAAAATGTTTGCTTTTGTCTCTAAAACATGGCATTGTGATTTTTTTCTTGTTCAGCACATCAATTGCCTAGGTCCTAAAAAAGGGGTTTGAGGATTGTGGTTTGTGGCTTGTACAATGTGTTACGTAGTTCACAAAAAGTTATGGTCTGACTTGCTTGGCAATTTATACGATAATGATATCTATAGCTTTTTTTTTTTTAAAGTAATTACCTTACAATAGGTTTTTGCTGTGTTGCCTCTGCTGCTGCAATGCTCAATTATTACTGCTACACAAGATGCATACTAGATGGAAAAAACTACCTACTACAACTACTCACACTGAAGTGCTGCAAAAACTGCTGACAAAACGCTGGCCATTTTTGCTGTGCTTTTGTGGCACTTTTGTGGAGCTAGTGGTGACCTTAAATGAAACAACAAAAGAGCTTTTTTGTGGCTCTTTTGAATCGCTTTTAAGGCTCTTTGGAAGTGCTGCCCATTCATTTTATTGGGCAGGGGTGTTTTTGAGGCGTTTTGTAAAGCGCTCCAAACATGCCCCAAAGATGCTGCTTGTAGGACTTTTTTCACCGCCCCACAAGCACACCGTCCCACTGTGAAAGCATCTATTGAAATAAATGGAAGGCAGTTTTCAGGCGCTTTTCAGGCGCTATTTTTAGAGCAAAAGCTCTTGAAAACCGCCTCAGTGTGAAAGGGGTCTAAGACATCCCCCATGTATGTTAATAAAAGGACTTACATTTTTTTATTTTGCCTTTTTTTCCCTTGATACAAGTCCCCCAAGTCAGTGTCTGGCCCTCCATGCAATTTCTTTGCCAATCCCTTGACTCTTAGCTTAAAAAATGGCCATTTATATCCCATTCATATTAAAGGGGTTTGGACTGTGGATCAGAACTTCAGTAACATTCTCTGAACAAAACCAGGGTACATTTTGTTTATCACTATTTATAACCCAACCATGCTTGGCAAAGAAAAAATACTAATTAATTATCCCCACTCAACCATCTGCATATACTCACTCATTACCTCATCTGGACTTTCCCACTTTCTTTCCACAATGTATCTCAGGGTACTAAAGCCAACAAGCACCAAGCCTGAATGCTATAATTTGGGGGATTGTTCTTAACCAGACTGACTTTAGACATACCTGTACATAGGATTTTTTGCTGCATCCCTTTTGGGAGGAAGCAATTAAGTGAACATATTGCTTTGTCCTGTATAGGCGTAGAACAGGTCACCTAAGTGGCAAAAAAGTCTCTATCCATGGCACAGGTGTCGGTAAGTTGTGTGTATAGAGGGGAAAATGACAAAAATTACACCCTAGATGTAGCAATATGGACTACAATTGCAACAAACAGTTATTCCCTGCCCTATCTGTATACTATATTATCCCTCTAGTGCCTGGTGTTACTAAACTGACATCATATTTGTGAGCCTAACCAAAGGGATTGTGGGATTAGTAGTTCCACCAGATGGCTATTCCCCTGCATGGCTAGACGCTCAGACCACATATCCCAGGGATCTTTGCTACCATCGAGGAGATAGCTGGGAAGGTCTATAAAAGAAACCAGAGACCCGCCTCAGGCACTCTTCTTCCCAGGCCTCGTGTGTGATGGATCTCTCCGTGCAGGGAGAGTGAGATTGTGGCCTACCACGTGGGTGTACAACATTCCTGCCCGACCGAAAAGGGGTTCGGTGCTGCCTGCTGTTCATCGTACATCTGACCAGCACCAACTTGACCATACAGCAACCCACACTTTGTGTTCCAGATTCAGATGATCATCACAAGCGGGTCCGCAGTCAGGACGTCTATTCAGGAGTCGCTGTCTGGAAGAAGCTTGATCGGCCTGTTCACTGGTGAGAGGGCAATTGCCCACCTTTGCAAGTCTTTCCTTGGTTGTTTTATTGGGACACTGTGTAAAGACAGCTTTACTTTGGGAACACTTCACTGCACTTCTACTCGAACACTGTACATAGGCATCTTTAGCTGCAGTAAGCAAAAGATATACTATCACTCTGTTACTACACCTTATTGGATACAGTTAATGAGCTCCGACTGCCAGTGAAGACCATCAGATCTGCAACGGGGACATCCTGTCATTGCTACTTAAAGGGTATTATACCATCCTTGTTTAGCTTCATCTCTCATTAGGAAAAAGGTTGAACAGGCCGGCCTGGGTTTCTCTTTATAGAAGAATCTATGCTTAACTTTGCTTATCCTTTCAGATTATGTTCAAGTGTACATACAGTATGTATATATAGTATCCTGTTGTTGCCAACTATCTTAACTGTTTTACTGGGGGAATCATTCTACTGAGCTAATGCTGTTAACCAAAGCTCAGTTGAACCATTACCCCTCTTGTACAACTATATCTTATCTGAAGCATTCCAGTAAACATTAACAGAATATAAACATATTGAGTGCTGTCAAAGTTGTTACAAAGTTGTTACAAGGATGTCTGAACCCAGAGTGTCAGGTGTAGGGATGAACCAAACAGCCCCTGGTTCGGTTCGCACCAGAACCTGCGAACGGACCGAAAATTCGCATGAACGTTAGAACCCCATTGACGTCTATGGGACTTGAACGTTCGAAATCAAAAGTGCTCATTTTAAAGGCTAATTTGCATGGTATTGACCTAAAAAGGGTTTTGGGACCCGGGTCCTGCCCCAGGGGACATGTATGCAAAAAAAACTTTTCAAAACGGCCGTTTTTTCGGGAGCAGTGATTTTAATGATGGTTAAAGTTGAAAAAAAAAGTGAAATATTCCTTTAAATATCGTACCTGGGGGGTGTCTGTAGTATGCCTGTAAAGTGGCACGTATTTCCCGTGCTTAGTCATTTAAAACTGCTTGCGGCATGGGTACCCCCCAGTCCATTACCAGGCCCTTTGGGTCTTCTATGGATAATAAGGGGAACCACGCACCTAAATTAAAAAAAAGAAAAGGCGTGGGGCCACCAGGCCCTATATACTCTGAACAGCAGTATACAGGCGGTGCAAACAAGACAGGGACTGTAGGTTTGTTGTTAAGCAGAATCTGTTTGTAATTTTGAACTGGTACATTTTTAACGTGTTTAGCTCCAGCCAAAAAATCTATTTTAAGCTTTTTGGAGAACATAGGGAAGGGTTATCACCCCTGTGACATTTGTTTTGCTGTCTGTGCTCCTCTTCAGAAGATTTCACCTCATTTTTTGTCCCAATGACAAATGTTTTTTGAAAATTTTTTTTTTTTTTGTGAAACAAGGATTGGTGATAAAGCATCAGTGGAAAGGAGAAACGTTTTTCCCATATTAACACTTACAGGAGGGAATTTCCCTTCCTAGGGGTAGATTTCATCTCACTTCCTGTTGTCTCCTGCCGTTTGCAAGTAGGAGTCGTTTGTAAGTTGGATGTTTGAAAGTAGGGGCCTGCCCTATATACTCAGCAGAAATTTGGGCCTTAGGTGTAGTTGTGGCCACAACACTGTAAGCCCTCACAGGGCCCTGCTGTGAAATATTAGATCAAGAATTGTAATTACATGCCCCTGTTGAACAGAGGCAGAAAAATTGTGCCTTTGGTGGTGGTGGTGCTAGTGCCACAACACTGTAAGTCCTCACTCGCTCTTGGTGGGTGCAGAAATGGGCCCTGCTGTGAAATATTAGATCAAGAATTGTAATTACATGCCCCTGTTGAACAGGGGCATAAAATTGGGCCTTAGGCACTGGTGCCACAACACTGTAACCCCTCACAGATACTCTAGTTGGAACGCAGAAATGAGCCCTGCTGCAAAGTATTGCATCAAAAATTGTAATTACACGCCCCTGTTAAACAGGGGCTGAAAAATTGGGCCTTAGGCACTGGTGCTGGTGCCACAACACTGCAACCCCTCACAGATACTCTAGTTGGAATGCAGAAACGAGCCCTGCTGCAAAGTATTACATCAAAAATTGTAATTACACGCCCCTGTTAAACAGGGGCTGAAAAATTGGGCCTTAGGCACTGGTGGTGGCGCCCAGAACCAAAAATGTTCTTACAAGCTATCAGCGTGATCATTGAGGAGGAAGAGGATAATTACTCAGGATAGTCACTCAGCATCAGCATAGGCAGTCTTTGAAGGGATCTGAGATTTCAAAAAAAAATATTCGGTTACATCAGCACCAGGTGCTTGGTAGCTGGTGGTGATCCAAGACTGATTCATTTTTATGAAGGTCAGTCGATCGACCGAGTCAGTGGACAGACGCACCCTGTGATCGGTTACAAAGCCTCCAGCAGCACTGAATGTGCGTTCCGAAAGAACGCTGGATGCAGGATAGGCCAGTAGCTCAATTGCATACTGTGCAAGCTCTGGCCAGTGATCCATCCTCAAGACCCAGTTACCCAGAGGATTTTCGGTGGGAAAGGTGTCCAAGTCAGATCTTGCCCCTAGGTATTCCTGCGCCATGTAAAACAGACACTGGCGATGGTTACTGGAACCGATCATACCTTGGGGCTGCAGACCAAAAAACTGTCTGAACGCATCGGTCAGATGGCCACCTTCTCCACCGCTCCCTCTTTGACTGACCGAAGCCTCAGCAACACGTTGTCCAGAAACAGGAGTTTGTAACCTCCCAGTCTCTGGGAACGCATTGCACAGACCTTTCTGCAAGGCCTCCCGAAGATGTTTCATCCTCTGCTCTCTCTGTGATGGCAAGATAAGGTCCGCAACCTTACCCTTGTAACGTGGATCAAGGAGGGTTGCCAGTCAGTATTGGTCCTTCTCCTTGATACCACAAATACGAGGATCCTTACACAGGCTTTGCAGGATCAGGGAGGCCATGCAGCGTAGGTTTGCTGAGGCATTCGGTCCGGAGTCCTCTAGGTCACTAAGGACGACATGGTCCGCAGCCACCTCCTCCCAGCCACGTACAAGTCCATGTGTTTCTTGGGACTGATCCCTTAAAGACTGCTGCTGATGCTGAGTGCTAGGCTCCACCTCCATACTGACACAATCCTCCTCCTCCTCTTCCTGTGTGATCGGCGGGCACGCAGGAACACTGTCTGGATAAAGGGGGCCTTGAGAGCTAAGGAAGTCCTCCTCTTCCTGCCTCTGTTCTGCCTCAAGTGCCCTGTCCATTATTCCACGCAGCGTGTGCTCCAACAGGTGGACAAGGGGGACAGTGTCACTGATGCATGCACTGTCACTGCTCACCATCCTCGTGGCCTCCTCAAATGGTGACAGGACAGTGTATGCATCCCTGATCATGGCCCACTGGCGTGGGAAAAAAAAAACAAGCTCCCCTGACCCTGTCCTGGTGCCATAGTCGCACAGGTACTCATTGATGGCCCTCTGCTGCATGTGCAGCCGCTGCAGCTTGGCCAACGTTGAGTTCCACCTGGTGGGCATGTCACAGATTAGGCGGTTCTTGGGCAGGTTAAACTCCTTTTGGAGGTCTGCCAGCCGAGCACTGGCATTATATGACCGGCGGAAATGCACACAGACTTTCCTGGCCTGCCTCAGGACATCCTGTAAGCCCGGGTACCTGCCCAAGAACCACTGCACCACCAAGTTAAGGACATGAGCCAAACAGGGCACATGGGTCATTTTTCCCTGTCGGAGGGCAGAGAGGAGGTTGGTGCCATTGTCGCAAACCACCATTCCTGCCTTAAGTTGGCGTGGCGTCAACCACCTCTGAACCTGCCCCTGCAGAGCTGACAGAACCTCTGCCCCAGTGTGGCTCCTGTCCCCCAAGCACACCAGCTCAAGCACCGCATGGCATCTTTTGGCCTGCATACTTGCGTAGCCCCTTGAACAGCTACGGAGCACCGCTGGTTCCAAGGACAAAGCACAGAAAGAGCCCATGGAGGAAGAAGAAGAGGAGGGGGTGAAGGAGAGAGGTGTGTCATAATCATTAGTAGTGGCATTTTGGAGGTGGAACAACCTCCAACACTACTGCACCTTGTCCTGCATCCTTCCCAGCTGCCAGCAGAGTCACCCAATGCGTGGTGAAACTTAGGTAACGTCCCTGTCCATGCCTACTGGACCATGAGTCAGCGGTAATATGCACCTTACCGCAGACCGCCCTGTCCAGCAAGGCCAAGACATTGCCTTCCACATGCCGGTAGAGAGCCGGAATCGCCTTCCGTGAGAAAAAGTGGCGTTTGGGTACCTGCCACTGAGGAACCGCACATTCCACAAACTCAGGGGACAGAGTCTACCAACTGAAAAGGCAGCAGTTTAAGTGCTAGCAATTTTGCCAAGTTAGCATTCAACCGCTGGGCATGTGGATGGCTGGGAGTGAACTTCTTTCAGCGGTGCAGCAGCTGGGGCAGGGAAATTTGCCTGGTACAATCTGACGTTGGTGTACCGAAAGCAGATTGCCCACAAGTACTTGGCTGTGACACACCTAATTCTACACCTTCATTCCTCTCAGTGCAGGTCTCAGAGAGGACTGAAGGTATAGTGGGGTTGGAGATCTCAGCTGATGAGGAGCAAGGAGAGGTCCTCTTTGTTCTTTGGAGTGGGTCTTTTAAATACGCTTGCCAACGAACTGCATGGCAGGTCAACATATGTCTGGTCAAGCATGTGGTGCCCAAGCGGGAAATGTTTTGGCCACGCGAGATATGCTTGAGACATATGTTGCAAATAGCAGCGGTGCGATCTGATGCACTCATCTCAAAAAAGGCCCACACCAAAGAACTTTTTGAATAACGCACAGAGACTGCAGCGCCCTGCACATGCGAAGCTTTGGGGTGTGATGCAGTCAGTGTGCTGCCCTTAGGCTGGCCCCTGGAGGGCATCCTGCCTCGTTGGTGATGTGCCGCCTCCTCCTCCTCTCTCCTATCAGGCACCCAAGTTGAGTCAGTGACCTCATCATCCCCTCCCTCCTCATCACTGGAGCAAACCTGGCAGCATGCTGCAGCAGGGGGAGCATGACTGCTAGATTGCTGTCCTTCTTGGGCACCCCCTCTGTCCGTGCTCACGTTACTGCCTTCATCTAGCTCAGTATCATCATCAGAGCCTTCCAAACGCTGGGCATCCTCCTGGAGCATGTACCCAACACTGTGGTCAAACAGTTCGAGGGACTCCTCAGGAGGACATGGTGGGGCTAGGGAAGGAGTCACTGATGACATTGAGCCGAGGGAAGAGCCCGCTGCTTTGCCAGACAAAGTACCCTGATCATGGGTGAGAGAGGATGAGGAGGATGTGGACGGCTTGGTCATCCACTCGACCAAGTCTTCCGCATGTTGCGGCTCAACACGGCCAGCTGCCGAAAAAAAGGCCAAGTGTGTCCCACGGCTGATGAGGATGCACCGTCTCCACGACCAGCACTGTTGCCTCTAGACACAGAGCGTGCTTGCCCTCTTTTATTGGCTTGTGACTGTCTGCCTCTCCTTGTTGGCCTTCCAGACATACTAATGGCCTGTAGCTGCACTAAGCTGGGATATATATATATATATATATATATATATATATATATATATATATATATATATGTACTGATACTGCAGCTAGCAAAATCAACTGCCTGCCTGTAGTATGAGAACACACCAACCTTCTACAGGTAGCTTTAGCTGAACACTGTGCAGAGCTTGCAAAAAACGAACTTGTAGCTTATTTAGCTGCCTGCGGTAGTGATAGGATCAGGAAAACACCACCAACCTTCTACAGGTAGCTTTAGGTGAACACTGTGCAGAGCTCGCCAAAAAATAACTTGTAGCTTATTTAGCTGCCTGCGGTAGTGATGGGATCAGGAAAACACCACCAACCTTCTACAGGTAGCTTTAGGTGAACACTGTGCAGAGCTCACACTACACTAACTTGTAGCTTATTTAGCTGCCTGCGGTAGTGATAGGATCAGGAAAACACCACCAACCTTCTACAGGTAGCTTTAGCTGAACACTGTGCAGAGCTCGCAAAAAAATAACTTGTAGGTTTAGCTGAACACTGTGAGGAGGACGCACTACCCTAACTTGTAGCTTTAGCTGAACACTGTGCAGAGGTCACACTAAACTAACTTGTAGCTTTAGCTGAACACTGTGAGGAGGACGCACTACACTAACTTGTAGCTTTAGCTGAACACAGTGCAGAGGTCTCACTACACTAACAAGACAAGCCTGCCTGTCAGTAGGAAGATAACAGGAACGGATCTAGCTAAACTGAATACAGTATATATATATATATATATATATATGCAACACCTGGGATGGATATACCTGTATATATATATATATATACACAATACACTGTAAGTGCAGCTAACTCACTGACTGTCCTGCCTAATCTAGCTAACTCAAATGAAATGACACTGTCTCTCTCTCTATCTCTCAGCACGTTGGAACACACTACACAGGGCCGCCGTTCAGGCGGCCTTATATAGTGTGGGGCGTGTTCTAAACCCCGAGTCATAATTGGCCGAAGCCACCCTGGCGCTGTGATTGGCCAAGTATGCGGGTCATAGTGCATGGTTGGCCAATCATCAGCCAGCAATGCACTGCGATGCCACAGTGAATTATGGGCCGTGACGCGCCACACGAATTTGGCACCAACGGCCCATACCGATCGCAATTTGGTGAACGATCGAACAGCCGATGTTCGAGTCGAACATGGGTTCGACTCGAACGTGAAGCTCATCCCTAGTCAGGTGGTTTGGAATGTTCACAGGGTTATGGTGATGCAGATGAGCAAGTACATCCAAGCAGTCCCTAAGGGGGCCATGCTACCCTATATATCATCCAGCCACAATGACCTGGGTGTGGAGGAACCCCCAGTGCCTACTGCCTGTACAAGGATATCTGAATCACATTTTCTTGAATGATGATACTTGAGAGTGAAACAAAAGTTTTTATTTGCGGTTGAGCAGAAAGCAGTCATATTCACAAGTAATATATATGATTACGTTTTATGATTACACAATTTCATACAAACATAAATGAGGAGTTCTGAGGACCTGGGGGTCCCCAAGGAATACCCTTAATTTGCAGAGATTTCCTCTCACTTCCTGTTTGGCTATGGGATAGGAAGTGAAGGGAAATCTCTGCAATGGGACATAGATGGCGAAAAAAAAATATGACGGGGTTATAACCCTCCCTTACTCTATCCAAACTGAAAAAAAAAGTTTTGCCTATAGTTCTACTTTATAACTCCATAGTAATCTAGCGAGTAATGCTCATTTTAGGAAATATAAGGTGTGATTGCAAGAGGGAAGTGAGGAATGGAAGGGAAGGGGAGGGATAGAGGGGACTTTTTGCCAGGTGCTTAATTGCAAAAATAAGGAGAAAAATTGAATGAAGGAAAGAAAATAATGGCAGCAAAGATTGTAAGTGGGGAAAAAAGGGGAGTACTTAGTGTGGCAAAAAGGATCCCCAGTCCCCTGTGGTTGGCTTCTTACAGGGTTGTCAGACTTTTAGAAATACAAGGTTGGGTGATAATATAAATTCCACGAACTCCACACCTTGAGAAACCCGTCATATCTATCTGTGAGAATAAAAGTTATTTTCTTTGTTGATAAAAAGGCATTGATGAATCTTCTAACCTCGGTAAATTATGTAAATTGTTTTTTTCCACATGTGTCACTATCCGCAGTGCCACTATCTGTTTCATTTTTATTAGACTCCTCTGATCTCCGGGTAAGATTGTGTTAACCTTTTTTTTCTTATAAATTGCATTCCAGTGTGGCAAACTGTGGTATAGAACTGGCACCAGGATAGATGTGAGCTGGTTTCTTATGCACCGGCAGGTTTCCTTTGAAATAGGGTATTTTTGCTGGTTTGCAGTTTTTTGATAGCTTGTATGTTTAGTATTTTTAGCTCTTTTGCTTGAAGTAACATTGCTCCCATCTGCCAATGAGTTGAAACCCTGCCTTTAGTATCGCAGCTTGACCTGGTATATTATCAGGTGCCGTATCTACATAAGTTGGAGCTTCTATTCCATAATTGGCTGCTGCAAGCTTGAGTAGTACGTTATGTGCGAGACCAAGATTCCTGTAATCAGAACAGGTATAGCCCATGCGTATTTCCATGGAGTTCTCTATTAAGCCCCAGGCAATCGGTTGATCCAGCCC
Source organism: Lithobates clamitans (assembly GCA_037952925.1). Classification (NCBI taxonomy): domain Eukaryota; kingdom Metazoa; phylum Chordata; class Amphibia; order Anura; family Ranidae; genus Lithobates; species Lithobates clamitans. The sequence continues at coordinate 4,017,019 of JBBGZY010000168.1, read as the reverse complement.
TTTTTTCCGGACACAGATGGTAGGTAAGTTCTGAATGCAACGTTCTATAAAACGAAGACTTCTCTGGTTCATTCCAAATGCCCATCGACTGTTAACAAGTGGAGCTTCATGAACCAAGAGTGGGGTGTACCACAATTCGTTTGAACTGTTAAGGAGAAAGGGGGAAAATTGTAAAGGTAGTGTAGTCTTCACTAGAAGTCTATTTCACTTTCATTTTGTTTCATTACAAGGTACTTACAAATTAGTTGGATAGGTCGTTTTGTTTGAAAATGGTCTGGCTAACTGTGGAAGAACTGCCACTGATGGGAGGAAAGTCTCAAGAAGATGGATTAGGCCCAAACTGGGAGTCCCATTAACCTACAAAGGAGATGATAATGCTCCAGTGCTTATGGGTATTAGTAAATACCTAACCTGGTAACTCTTGGTATTAGCCTGAAGACTCTGGCTAATCAATATGAATATTTGATTTCTAGGCTGCTGGGGATTCCCTCCAGACTGTATTTCTATGACTGGAATTCTGTAGTTCTGTGATACCAGTATCAGTACTACAGAAACACAATAGGCTACAAACAGAGGGCCAACATTCCAGGGCAGGAAAGCACTCCTCTGCTTCTCACACTTCCCTCTGGACACTGAGGGGATATGCATGTCCAAATGAAGATGGAGCCTACTGCCTGTTGCTGGAGTCTTTGCAGTAGAAGTAAGGGGTCTTGGGCATTAGATTGGGCTGTGGTGATTAAACTTGCATTTTAATGACTGTCCCTTCCTGCTATTGTCCATTTACTGCTTCTGTCTTGGCACAACTGCTGATTTGTAACCCACAGAGTTGTTACCCACAGTGCTGTGTTTTCATTTGTGTGGGACTAAGTTAGTGCTGAATGTTTTGGGGATTTGTAAGTGTAGGACTAAGTTAGTGTTGAATTTTTTAGGGATGTATTGCCATAATCCCCCCACCCCTCACATCCTTTTAATGCTTGTCGTCATCATCAACCAATGCCCTAAAAAGAGCAATATTTGGGCCGCAGAAACAATGTAACTGTTGTGAGATACACATCTAAAGGAACCATTTTTATAGAATTTCTAATCTGGTGATGACCAAAAAAAAAACAGGAAAATACATGCATATCATAAAAGACATAGTCACCTTTGAGGAAGTTCTTCTTACACCAGGCTGTATAGAAGCAACACACTGCCACAGATACAGCCATGTGGTGTTCAGTTCTGGGCTGGGGCAGCATTAATAAACCCCTTATTGTTGTCAGTGACAGTGGCAGAAATAATTAAAAAAACCCTTCATTGAGGTTAGTCTAAATCAACAATAATATCCCCCCTTATTGGTGTCAGTAAAAGTATCAAGGTAAATTTTACAGTGGCAGTGTTAGAAATAATATAACGCTCTCTTCACTGGTGTCAGTCACAAAATGACTACCCATCATTGGTGTTCAGTGCCAGTATCAGCACTAAATATCCAAAACCCTAATTGGTGTTGAGTGGCAGTGTCGCAATAAATACCCCCCTTCACTGGTGTTCAGCAGTAGCAATAAACATCCCCTCCCCTTCATTGAAGGCAATGGCAGCAATAAAATGATTTATTATTTATTATTATATAATTGTCAGATTTAAAAAAACACACCTTTTATTGGTGTTTAGTAGTTACTTAACTGAACACACACAGCTGCTTTCCCTTTGCCATCAGGTCAGAACTACACTACACCTGTCGGGTGGAGGGATCAGTAGATAACTCAACAAAAGTTGAGCATGTATTCTTTGGATATATATATTGGATTTAATAGTGTAGCAAATACTCATGATGTCTTATGCTGGTTGTTATACGTACATGTCATACTTGGATATTGGTGCTTCTATATATACTGAATATACTTTTATGGCAAAAGCATTCTCTGCATGTGGTGTGCTTACTCTATATATTATTACATTTATAACTGGAGCCTTTAAACACAGTAGAACATACTGCATGTGTTCACAATGGAGGTTTTTTTTCCTAAATTGACCCTGCTACAAGAGTGCCAATTAGGTGTATAGTTCAATATGAATGTAATATGTTGTTATCTGTGCACATGCCAAAATGCTCACCATGGTTAATACATAAAAAAAAAATTGTTTGTTTTTTACAGCATACACCAAGTCAACATACCAAACACAGTCCATAAATCTAACACTTTATGATAAAGAAACTTATTTTCAAAAAAGTAACAGTTATTTTTATTTGAGTCCAAAGAAATTTACAGTCACATGTCAGAATCAAAAATCCATATTCTTGTTTTAAAGCTTTGTGAAATGAGTCTAATGTGTGATGTAGAGCCACCACAACCAGGACCAGATGTATCTCAATCTGATATTCAGTCATGTATTTTGGTGGGTTGATTCACAGCTTGCTTCCCAAGATCACCCCACCACAGCCATTATGAAGCCATTTATGTTTTTTCATGCTTCTGTTTGGATCCCTTCATCTATCAAACACAGACCTATTATTAAACTTCACAAATCACATTAATGTTAGAGTTAACAAATCATACTCTAATTCTGTTTTTAAAAAAGTATCTTTAGTTTGGCATAAAAATAACAATAAAAAAAACAATAAATGCAATCATGCATTTCATGAAAAATTATTATGTGAATTTTTATTGTAATGAGTGTAATGAGTGTAATGAGTGTAAACACCTGAAATTCCATTGCATTGAGCCTCTTGTGATCACTAATACACTAGAATTCAGGCTGGGAGAGGGCACTAGTGGCTTAGAGGCTCTACTGCATGCACAGGTGCTGACAAGGAACTAGCTAGTGAGCAGAGGGTGGAGCTAATCAGTTTTCTGCTAATCCTTTACTGTCCAATCACAGGCCGGCTTAGAAAGGTGACCAGGCAGTATTTCTTAACTGAAGTGTAGAAAAGTGAGATCACCAAACTGACTCTGCAGTGTTGTAAATGTGAATGTAAATGTAAATCCCAGAACTGGATGGAAAAACACACATTCTTTCACAGGTTAATCAGCATACATGTATTTCTTGTAGGTATTTTAAAATGTGCCTGGAATCTTTAGAAAATGCTACTTTCAAGCTCCATCGTGTGACCTAAAGGCTGAGTAAATATCACATTTTGTAGCTACTAAGTGCATTGTGGGTGTTCTACATCATTATAATCTATTACTTTTGTTTTCAAGCAAAGAGACCCTGATTGGTAATAAGTAAAATTATAGGGGTCTGATAATGTTGGTTTATATATATATATATATATATACACAGAGAGAGAGAGAGAGAGAGAGAGAGAGAGAGAGAGAGAGAGAGAGAGAGAGAGAGACTATAACTTCAAAAATTGGTAATGCACTTTTTTACTTTCCCTAGGTGTTTTGTTTCAATTCCTGGGAAATTGAAATTGTTGGATATGTGACAACACAAACTACTGATAAGAACCCAGAAAGCTGCTCAAAATAGGCTTTCGTACCAAAACCAGTCTGAACTGACCAGATACTGCTAAAATCTCTTTTTTTTTCCAGTCACATGACGTAACCATCCATTTAACTGTCCCCTTGCTACTAAGAAGATATGAATGCTGATTGGAATAAACTATACAATCACACCTATAACAAGCCTAGACCTTATGCATATTCATACGTATATATTGGTAAACTTGATGTTTTTAAGTCAGAAACACTTTCACTTTTACTCGCTTATGTTGCCGAGAACTGTGTTGTGTCTCACCACTGCAGTATATGAATAAAGCACCTACTTATATTTTACAAAGATCTGAATCTACTATCTCATCTGAATGTCTTGTTTCAAAGAATCCCTAACCTGATTTAACAGTAAACATGCAGTGAGATAGGGGGAAAACTTTATACAACTTCTGTGCAGCACCACTATACAGAGTCTCCATATCTAATGAACAAATGTGGCTGCCCCATGTATAAAGTTAATAATGCAATTAATATGTATGCATAAAAAGTTTTATACATTAACCACTTGCCGACCGCCTCACGCCTATATACGTGAGAAGAGCGGCACGGGCAGGCAAAATCACGTACCTGAAACGTGATTGCCTTCCCGCGGGTGGGGGGTCCGATCGGACCCCCCCCGGTGCCAGCTGCGGTCGGCATTTGGTTAATATTGTTATTATGTTTTATCATGTTTGCTTTTCAGGTATGTAATTATTTATACTTTACCGTTTACTGTGCTTTATTGTTAACCATTTTTTTGTCTTCAGGTACGCCATTCACGACTTTGAGTGGTTATACCAGAATGATGCCTGCAGGTTTAGGTATCATCTTGGTATCATTCTTTTTAGCCAGCGGTCGGCTTTCATGTAAAAGCAATCCTAGTGGCTAATTAGCCTCTAGACTGCTTTTACAAGCAGTGGGAGGGAATGCCCCCCCCCCACCGTCTTCCGTGTTTTTCTCTGGCTCTCCTGTCTCAACAGGGAACCTGAGAATGCAGCCGGTGATTCAGCCAGCTGACCATAGAGCTGATCAGAGACCAGAGTGGCTCCAAACATCTCTATGGCCTAAGAAACCGGAAACTACGAGCATTTTATAACTTAGATTTCGCCGGATGTAAATAGCGCCATTGGGAAATTGGGGAAGCATTTTATCACACCGATCTTGGTGTGGTCAGATGCTTTGAGGGCAGAGGAGAGATCTAGGGTCTAATAGACCCCAATTTTTTCAAAAAAGAGTACCTGTCACTACCTATTGCTATGATAGGGGATATTTACATTCCCTGAGATAACAATAAAAATGATTTAAAAAAAAAAAATGAAAGGAACAGTTTAAAAATAAGATAAAGCAAAAAAAAATAAAGAAAAAATATAAAGAAAAAAAAAGCACCCCTGTCGCTCCCTGCTCTCGCGCTAAGGCGAACGCAAGCGGCGGTCTGGCGTCAAACGTAAACAGCAATTGCACCATGCATGTGAGGTATCACCGCGAAGGTCAGATCGAGGGCAGTAATTTTAGCAGTAGACCTCCTCTGTAAATCTAAAGTGGTAACCTGTAAAGGCTTTTAAAAATGTAGTAATTTTGTTGCCACTGCACGTTTGTGCGCAATTTTAAAGCATGTCATGTTTGGTATCCATGTACTCGGCCTAAGATCATCTTTTTTATTTCATCAAACATTTGGGCAATATAGTGTGTTTTAGTGCATTAAAATTTAAAAAAGTGTGTTTTTTCCCCAAAAAATGCGTTTGAAAATCGCTGCGCAAATACTGTGTGAAAAAAAAAAATGAAACACCCACCATTTTAATCTGTAGGGCAATTGCTTTAAAATAATATATAATGTTTGGGGGTTCAAAGTAATTTTCTTGCAAAAAAAAATAATTTTTTCATGTAATCAAAAAGTGTCAGAAAGGGCTTTGTCTTCAAGTGGTTAGAAGAGTGGGTGATGTGTGACATAAGCTTCTAAATGTTGTGCATAAAATGCCAGGACAGTTCAAACCCCCCCCAAATGACCCCATTTTGGAAAGTAGACACCCCAAGCTATTTGCTGAGAGGCATGTCGAGTCCATGGAATATTTTATATTGTGACACAAGTTGCGGGAAAGAGACAATTTTTTTTTTTTGCACAAAGTTGTCACTAAATGTTATATTGCTCAAACATGCCATGGGAATATGTGAAATTACACCCCAAAATAAATTCTGTTACTTCTCCTGAGTACGGGGATACCACATGTGTGGGACTTTTTGGGAGCCTAGCCGCGCACGGGACCCCGAAAACCAAGCACCGCCTTCAGGCTTTCTAAGGCCGTAAATTTTTGATTTCACTCCTCACTACCTATCACAGTTTCGGAGGCCATGGAATGCCCAGGTGGCACAAACCCCCCCCCCAAATTACCCCATTTTGGAAAGTAGACACCCCAAGCTATTTGCTGAGAGGTATAGTGAGTATTTTGCAGACCTCACTTTTTGTCACAAAGTTTTGAAAATTGAAAAAAAAAAATTTTTTCTGGTCTTTCTTCATTTTCAAAAACAAATGAGAGCTGCAAAATACTCACCATGCCTCTCAGCAAATAGCTTGGGGTGTCTACTTTCCAAAATGGGGTCATTTGGGGGGGGGTTTGTGCCATCTTGGCATTTTATGGCCTTCAAAACTGTGATAGGTAGTGAGGAGTAAAATCAAAAATGTATGCCCTTAGAAATCCTGAAGGTGGTGCTGGGTTTTCGGGGCCCCGTACGCGGCTAGGCTCCCAAAAAGTGCCACACATGTGGTATCCCCGTACTCAGGAGAAGCAGCTGAATGTATTTTGGGGTGCAATTCCACATATGCCCATGGCCTGTGTGAGCAATATATCATTTAGTGACAACTTTTTGTAATTTTTTTTTTCTTTTTTTTGTCATTATTCAATCACTTGGGACAAAAAAAATAAATATTCAATGGGCTCAACATGCCTCTCAGCAATTTCCTTGGGGTGTCTACTTTCCAAAATGGGGTCATTTGGGGGGGGTTTGTACTGCCCTGCCATTTTAGCACCTCAAGAAATGACATAGGCAGTCAGAAACTAAAAGCTGTGTAAATTCCAGAAAATGTACCCTAGTTTGTAGACGCTATAACTTTTGCGCAAACCAATAAATATACGCTTATTGACATTTTTTTTACCAAAGACATGTGGCCGAATACATTTTGGCCTAAATGTATGACTAAAATTTAGTTTATTGGATTTTTTTTATAACAAAAAGTAGAAAATATCATTTTTTTTCAAAATTTTCAGTCTTTTTCCGTTTATAGCGCAAAAAATAAAAACGGCAGAGGTGAAAAGAAAGCTCTATTTGTGGGAAGAAAAGGACGCAAATTTCTTTTGGGTAGAGCATTGCATGACCGCGCAATTAGCAGTTAAAGCGACGCAGTGCCGAATTGTAAAAAGTGCTCTGGTCAGGAAGGGGGTAAATCCTTCCGGGGCTGAAGTGGTTAAAACACATTACTAATAATATATATATATATATATATTACCTGACTTTAGGAACACAGTGGAGTCCCCCTCTTTTGCATGGATCCTGGAACATACCTGAACTGAAAGCTAGTACCTCTATAAGTATTTTCCAATAGTACCTGCTGGTAAAATCTAGTATTGCAGCATGACAATGAAAATCAGTAGTTCTTACTGAATTGTGACAAAGTACAACATATTTTTACAAAGGGGTTATTTTTAATTTAAATTTATAACATAAAATTAAATAAGTAAAACAAATATTTTATACACCTAACAGAACGGTATAGAACATCACTTATAACCTTGAGAACATTTAAAAAAATGTTAAATAAAGGATAAAAAAAAGTGAATTCTATAATCCACGTTTTCAGACAGACAAGTTCCGAAAACCTATTATAGGCACATCAAAGGCATCTGACGTGTCTTGTGAGTTACTGACTGACAAGCATTGTTTCACTTCTCCATACCTTATACTTTTGATGTTCTCCAGCTCTTCATCTGTCATTCGGTCTCTCATGTATAGAAAGTTACTGGTTGTGTGTATCTGTCTTCCATGTTTGGAACTAACTTCTTGCAGTAAACCTCCCAGTGCTGGCTGGCAACCTGTGTATGTATAAATAATACAATAATATTGGTTCAGTGGTTATGAAGGTTCTCCTTTACTATAGTGCACATGACTCAGGCGTAAAATGAACTAAACTATGGTTTAACTACCTCAATACTGGGCACTTTCACCCCCGTCCTGCCCAGGCCAATTTTCAGGTTTCGCACTTAGAATGACAATTGTGCTGTAATGCAATGCTCTATCCAAACAATATTTGTATCATTTTTTTTTTAGACCGATAGAGCTTTCTTTTGGTGGTATTTAATCACCACTGGGTTTTTTATTGTTTGATAAACAAATGAAAACAGACCAAAAATTTTGAAAAAAAGAAGAATTTTTCTTATTTTCTGTTATAAAATTTTGTAAATAAGTAATTTTTCTCCTTCACTGATGAGGCTGCACTGACAGGCACTGATAGGCTGCACTGATGAGGCGACACTAATATGCAGCACTGATGGGCACTGATAGGCGGCACTGATATGCAGCACTGATGGTCACTGATAAGTGGCACTGATGGGCAGCATTTATGGGCACTGATGGACACTGATAGGCGGCACTGATGAGGAGGCACTGATGGGCACTGAAAGGCGGCATTGAATGGCATCACTGGTGGGCATCACTGGTAGGCACTTTAATTTTAGCTTTTTAAAATGATTGCCCATGGGGATGTATTTTGAAGTGTATTTGTATACAGCCTAAGTCTTGGACAGTACCCCTTAGCCATAGAAAATGTGCTCTTTTAAACTATGGATATGTAAACCCATCATTTCATATTCCCGATATGTGCCTGCTGTACCATGTACTTGTATGAAAATGTATCCTGTTCTCTTTGTATTGCTTACTTTATGTGAAATCTCTGGTGTTCCTGCCAGACCCTCTGCTTTCCTATTAAAAACTTACCATGGTAAACAGGAGAACACAGTGTGGTCAGTTCTCTAGGTTTGCTGGGAACTGAGCCTGCTGTCCTCCAATGATCAGACTTGTCCTGACACTCCCCCATCCTGCACAGTCATTCACTGGAAAGTTCAGCGTGCTGCTGTTTCTCCTCTTCTAGCTCTTACAGTTTGCAGTTAAGAACAAAAAAGAACTGATGGATCGATGGAGCACAGCAGGCTTGAAAAAGAGGCGTCGGTTTCGAAACATGTTGCCACCCCCTGACATCACTTCCTGTTTCATCACTTCCTGTCCTCACATGTGCACCATTGTTCCACACATGCTACTTCCTGCTTCCTTTGCTGAGGCTGCCTTGTCACCCCCGCTACCAAACTCCACTCCTTGCAGCAGCAGGATCTTGGGATCCTGGATGCCGCCTCCTCCCAGCTGCAGATGCACCAATGACTATAATGCATGAGATCATCCACGCACTGTGAGTTGACAATTATTCTGTGTTGTATTCACATCTCCACCTTGCTGCACTTAGATTGGTGCCCTCTAGCTGTCTCTCTTAGCTGGTGCCATCCAGACAATATCCGGTGTATCCATTCTGACAGTTTCCTTGGTTTCTTCCCGAGCTGGGAATTCTTTTGAGAACCATGATAAGCTTAATTCAACTTACTTTATGTGAGGTGCTAATTGTCTTCCTTTTACCAGTTAAAGAGGAAGTAAACCCTGATGGGTTTACTTCTTCTTTGTTTCCCTGCAAAGGTAAAGCATAATGGGCTACTATGCATCGCATAGTAGCCAATTATGTGTCACTTACCTGACACAGGAGCCTGCGATGTCACCGCTGTCCACTCTTCCACGAAGCGTCCATCTTCCTTCCGGGTATCGCTGCTCCGGCGCTGTGAGTGGCGTCACTCTGGTGCATGCGCGCGGGAGCCTTCACTAACGGCATGCTCAGTGTGCTTGCACCATTGTCTACGGCGCGCATGTGCCGTAGACATCGGTGCCCCTTTTTAGGAAAATATCTCCTTAACCGTATAGGTTAAGGAGATAATTCTTGCACCTACAGGTAAGCCTTAATCTAGGCTTACCTGTAGGTTAAAGTGGTCTGTAAGGGTTTACAACCACTTTAAGGACCAGCCGCCGCAGTTATACTGCGGCAGGTTGGCTCCCCTGGGCGAATCGCCATAGTTAATATGGGGTGGTGGTGCGATGTTGGTCTATTGAGTGAGGTGGACCCACATCCCAAAATTCAGGGAGAAATGGAACTTTGATCCTCTTACGGGACTTTAACGGGGACACCTACTCATGAGTAATAGAGTATAAAAAGGAGTGTAGCAAATATAGGTTTGATTGCAAAAGTTTAGGTGTTTATTGGGGTAAGGATTCGGGTAAATTAGGGTACAACAGATGAGTTGGCATAGGGTACAGGATACAAGTTACAAATATGGAAACATGGTAATACAACATGCAAAAGATCCACAATCATAGGACTCCAGGTGTGTATGGAGCACACACACAGAGAGTACCCGACGCGTTTCAAGATAAACTCTTCCTCAGGGGTGTCTGATAGGGATCAGCAAGCACAGAGGTATGTCTATAAATCAAAAAGACAGTAATGAACAAACTATACAATAATGTGTGTACAATAAAGTCGGTAACACCATGGGATAGTGTAGCTATACTACTACAGAAGTATAAAATATTGTACATGGTGAGAAACATTTGAGGTACTGACCATATTATGTTGCTTGGAAGGCATGTATTACTGCATTGTATCCAAAGAAGCACTCAAAAGGAAGGGGGGGTTGGTTTGTAGGGGGGATAAAAAGCACACCACTGGACTTCCGCGGGCCGCTCGCCCCCAGTCCACGTCAGGCCCGTGACACCCAGAACCCGGCAGGGCGGCCTGAGAGAGAGCTCCCCAGCAAAGGGCGCCACAGAGCCACCGTGGAGAAGAGTAATCCTAAGTATGCTCCAATCTGTAAAGGGCAAGAGGGGAGTGTTACAACCAGGTGGAGAGGTGTGTCCCAGGGAGGGGTGGATTATAAAAATGCCCCCGATGTGGGACAAGACAAGTAGATATGTGGGATATGTATGAAAAAAAAAAAAGAAGAATAATGATGTACCTGGAGAGGGCCGAGAGAAGGCCCATGCAGGCAGGAGACTGCAGGTCTCCAAAGGGAGGGGGTTTTTTCCTTAAAGTCCGGCCTGGTGGGCAGGTGCAATGGTCCTGTGTACTGTCCCAGAGTGTGTGCATCCAGTTCCCTATGAGGGTAGCGGTGTCCCAAGGGGGTGATGGCAGTATGGGAACAGTGGAGGTGAGTGCTCCAACAGGGGGTCCAAGCCAGGAGGTCCAACCTGTATTAGTAAAGGCATGAATAAGGGAGGAGGGGGGACGGAATTGAGGTGCGTCTGCCTGGAGGGATCCATGGCAATGCAAGAAAAAACAGCTGATTACCTGGTGGGTGTAGCAGCGGCGTCAGCGATATGGGGCGGAAGGCCGTAGAATGGTGGAGTGGGAGCCGTGTCAGAAGTAGTGAGGCCGCACCCGTGATTGGTCACGGGTGCAGCCAATGGTGGACAAGGGAATGCCCCCCGAGCCCGGGGCGCGCGCGCTGGTCTCCCGGAGACCGCGGCCGGGGAGTGTCCGAGAACCCGGACGCGGTGACGTCAGACCCCGGCGCGATGACGTAGGTCGCACGGGGGCGGGAAGCCGAGACCCGCGCCGCAGACCCGCGGCGCAGTGATTGGAGGAAAACGGATCGGGCTTTCGATATGAGTCCTCCAGTTGGTAGAGGGCCACCTGCAGCGAGCACTGTCGAACCAGGCGGCCCCCCTGCGCCGAGTGGGGAGCAGACTGCCGCCCCGCCAGGGCCGGGGCGGCCCGGGATAGAGAGGAGAGAGAGGGCGAGCTGGGAGGCCAGTGGGTGGAATGTGAGGATTTCTGCCAGGAGGAAAACACAGAAAGGGGGGGAGAGAGGGACAGGGCCAAGACACTGGAAGGGGGGGGGAGGGGGAGGAAAAGAAACAGACCAGGGGGGATAATGAAAGATGAAATATAATAGTGCATAAATACTTCTACACGGATATGTATTAACCACTTGCCGACCGCCTCACGCCTATATACGTGAGCAGAGCGGCACGGGCAGGCAAAATCACGTACCTGAAACGTGATTGCCTTCCCGCGGGTGGGGGGTCCGATCGGACCCCCCCCCCGGTGCCAGCTGCGGTCGGCATTTGGTTGGGAGCGATGACAGACGAGGGGGAGGCCATCCGATCGTGGCCCCCCCCTCGCGATCGCTCTCAGCCAATGAGAAACATCCCCTGCCTCTGTATAGTACACAGAGGCAGAGGATGTGATGTCATCTCTCCTCGGTCTGGCAGTTTCCGTTCCAGCGCCGAGGAGAGATGACATGTAAGTGCACCAACACTCACACACAACACAGTAGAACATGCCAGGCATATATTACACCCCCGATCCCCCCCCGATCGCCCCCCGATCCCCCCCCAATCACCCCCCCCCCCTGTCACAAACTGACACCAAGCAGGTTTTTTTTTTTTTTTTTTCCTGATTACTGCATAGTGTCAGTTTGTGACAGTTAGCAGTGGTGGGACAGTTAGTATTACCCCCCTGTAGGTCTAGGGTACCCCCCTAACCCCCCCTAATAAAGTTTTAACCCCTTGATCACCCCTCCTCACCAGTGTCGCTAAGCGATCATTTTTCTGATCGCTGTATTAGTGTCGCTGGTGACGGTAGTTAGGGACGTAAATATTTAGGTTCGCCGTCAGTGTTTTATAGCGACAGGGACCCCCATATACTACCTAATAAATGTTTTAACCCCTTGATTGCCCCCTAGTTAACCCTTTCACCACTGATCACCGTATAACCGTTACAGGTGACGCTGGTTAGTTCGTTTATTTTTTATAGTGTCAGGGCACCCGCCGTTTATTACCGAATAAAGGTTTAGCCCCCTGTAGGTCTAGGGTACCCCCCTTACCCCCCTAATAAAGTTTTAACCCCTTGATCACCCCCTGTCGCCAGTGTCGCTAAGCGATCATTTTTCTGATCGCTGTATTAGTGTCGCTGGTGACGCTAGTTAGGGACATAAATATTTAGGTTCGCCGTCAGTGTTTTATAGCGACAGGGACCCCCATATACTATCTAATAAATGTTTTAACCCCTTGATGGCCCCCTAGTTAACCCTTTCACCACTGATCACCGTATAACCGTTACGGGTGACGCTGGTTAGTTCGTTTATTTTTTATAGTGTCAGGGCACCCGCCGTTTATTACCGAATAAAGGTTTAGCCCCCTGATCGCCCGGCGGTGATATGCGTCGCCCTAGGCAGCGTCAGATTAGCGCCAGTACCGCTAACACCCACGCACGCAGCATACGCCTCCCTTAGTGGTATAGTATCTGAACGCATCAATATCTGATCCAATCAGATCTATACTAGCGTCCCCAGCAGTTTAGGGTTCCCAAAAACGCAGTGTTAGCGGGATCAGCCCAGATACCTGCTAGCACCTGCGTTTTGCCCCTCCGCCCGGCCCAGCCCAGTTCAGCCCACCCAAGTGCAGTATCGATCGATCACTGACACTTTTCTTTGTAGCGTTTTGGTGAACTGGCAAGCACCAGCAGCGTAGTACACCCCGGTCGTAGTCAAACCAGCACTGCAGTAACACTTGGTGAATGTTTTGAACGCTACCATGCACTAGTTGAGTATTAGCGTAGCGTACAGCATTGCACAGACTAGGCACACTTTCACAGGGTCTCCCAAGATGCCATCGCATTTTGAGAGACTCGAACCTGGAACCGGTTACAGTTATAAAAGTTAGTTACAAAAAAAAAGTGTAAAAAAAAAAAAAACACAAACAAAAATAAAAAAAAATAGTTGTCGTTTTATTGTTCTCTCTCTCTCTCTATTCTCTCTCTATTGTTCTGCTCTTTTTTACTGTATTCTATTCTGCAATGTTTTATTGTTATTATGTTTTATCATGTTTGCTTTTCAGGTATGTAATTATTTATACTTTACCGTTTACTGTGCTTTATTGTTAACCATTTTTTTGTCTTCAGGTACGCCATTCACGACTTTGAGTGGTTATACCAGAATGATGCCTGCAGGTTTAGGTATCATCTTGGTATCATTCTTTTTAGCCAGCGGTCGGCTTTCATGTAAAAGCAATCCTAGTGGCTAATTAGCCTCTAGACTGCTTTTACAAGCAGTGGGAGGGAATGCCCCCCCCCCCACCGTCTTCCGTGTTTTTCTCTGGCTCTCCTGTCTCAACAGGGAACCTGAGAATGCAGCCGGTGATTCAGCCAGCTGACCATAGAGCTGATCAGAGACCAGAGTGGCTCCAAACATCTCTATGGCCTAAGAAACCGGAAGCTACGAGCATTTTATGACTTAGATTTCGCCGGATGTAAATAGCGCCATTGGGAAATTGGGGAAGCATTTTATCACACCGATCTTGGTGTGGTCAGATGCTTTGAGGGCAGAGGAGAGATCTAGGGTCTAATAGACCCCAATTTTTTCAAAAAAGAGTACCTGTCACTACCTATGGCTATTATAGGGGATATTTACATTCCCTGAGATAACAATAAAAATGATTTAAAAAAAAAAATGAAAGGAACAGTTTAAAAATAAGATAAAAAAGCAAAAAAAAAATAAATAAAAAAAAAGCACCCCTGTCGCCCCCTGCTCTCGCGCTAAGGCGAACGCAAGCGGCGGTCTGGCGTCAAACGTAAACAGCAATTGCACCATGCATGTGAGGTATCACCGCGAAGGTCAGATCGAGGGCAGTAATTTTAGCAGTAGACCTCCTCTGTAAATCTAAAGTGGTAACCTGTAAAGGCTTTTAAAGGCTTTTAAAAATGTAGTAATTTTGTTGCCACTGCACGTTTGTGCGCAATTTTAAAGCATGTCATGTGATGTACTCGGCCTAAGATCATCTTTTTTATTTCATCAAACATTTGGGCAATATAGTGTGTTTTAGTGCATTAAAATTTAAAAAAGTGTGTTTTTTCCCCAAAAAATGCGTTTGAAAATCGCTGCGCAAATACTGTGTGAAAAAAAAAAATGAAACACCCACCATTTTAATCTGTAGGGCAATTGCTTTAAAATAATATATAATGTTTGGGGGTTCAAAGTAATTTTCTTGCAAAAAAAATAATTTTTCATGTAATCAAAAAGTGTCAGAAAGGGCTTTGTCTTCAAGTGGTTAGAAGAGTGGGTGATGTGTGACATAAGCTTCTAAATGTTGTGCATAAAATGCCAGGACAGTTCAAACCCCCCCCAAATGACCCCATTTTGGAAAGTAGACACCCCAAGCTATTTGCTTTTTGCACAAAGTTGTCACTAAATGTTATATTGCTCAAACATGCCATGGGAATATGTGAAATTACACCCCAAAATAAATTCTGTTGCTTCTCCTGAGTACGGGGATACCACATGTGTGGGACTTTTTGGGAGCCTAGCCGCGCACGGGACCCCGAAAACCAAGCACCGCCTTCAGGCTTTCTAAGGCCGTAAATTTTTGATTTCACTCCTCACTACCTATCACAGTTTCGGAGGCCACGGAATGCCCAGGTGGCACAAACCCCCCCCCAAATTACCCCATTTTGGAAAGTAGACACCCCAAGCTATTTGCTGAGAGGTATAGTGAGTATTTTGCAGACCTCACTTTTTGTCACAAAGTTTTGAAAATTGAAAAAAGAAAAAAAAAAATTTTTTTCTGGTCTTTCTTCATTTTCAAAAACAAATGAGAGCTGCAAAATACTCACCATGCCTCTCAGCAAATAGCTTGGGGTGTCTACTTTCCAAAATGGGGTCATTTGGGGGGGGTTTGTGCCATCTTGGCATTTTATGGCCTTCAAAACTGTGATAGGTAGTGAGGAGTAAAATCAAAAATGTATGCCCTTAGAAATCCTGAAGGTGGTGCTGGGTTTTCGGGGCCCCGTACGCGGCTAGGCTCCCAAAAAGTGCCACACATGTGGTATCCCCGTACTCAGGAGAAGCAGCTGAATGTATTTTGGGGTGCAATTCCACATATGCCCATGGCCTGTGTGAGCAATATATCATTTAGTGACAACTTTTTGTAATTTTTTTTTTTTTCTTTTTTTTGTCATTATTTAATCACTTGGGACAAAAAAATAAATATTCAATGGGCTCAACATGCCTCTCAGCAATTTCCTTGGGGTGTCTACTTTCCAAAATGGGGTCATTTGGGGGGGTTTTGTACTGCCCTGCCATTTTAGCACCTCAAGAAATGACATAGGCAGTCAGAAACTAAAAGCTGTGTAAATTCCAGAAAATGTACCCTAGTTTGTAGACGCTATAACTTTTGCGCAAACCAATAAATATACGCTTATTGACATTTTTTTTACCAAAGACATGTGGCCGAATACATTTTGGCCTAAATGTATGACTAAAATTTAGTTTATTGGATTTTTTTTATAACAAAAAGTAGAAAATATCATTTTTTTTCAAAATTTTC
Source organism: Lithobates clamitans (assembly GCA_037952925.1). Lineage (NCBI taxonomy): Eukaryota > Metazoa > Chordata > Amphibia > Anura > Ranidae > Lithobates > Lithobates clamitans. The sequence goes on along the minus strand of JBBGZY010000168.1, from coordinate 4,001,105 downwards.
AGTCTTTTTCCATTTATAGCGCAAAAAATAAAAACGGCAGAGGTGATCAAATATCATCAAAAGAAAGCTCTATTTGTGGGAAGAAAAGGACGCAAATTTCGTTTGGGTAGAGCATTGCATGACCGCGCAATTAGCAGTTAAAGCGACGCAGTGCCGAATTGTAAAAAGTGCTCTGGTCAGGAAGGGGGTAAATCCTTCCGGGGCTGAAGTGGTTAACATGCCCAGAAAGAAGTATATGCAAATATAATATACATATATACAGTTATGTACATATTGGATAAAAATGCATATATACACACTATTTACAGCATGTGAGGTAGTGGACACATGGAGGTGGAGAAATACCTGGCCAGTGAGGCCAGGGGGGGGGGGAAGGGGAGGGAATGTCTTAGGGGGGGATCTCGTCAGGCTCCCATTCTGAGCCTCCTGACGAGAAACCCTCCAAGAAGGGTCTGAAGGAAATACATGTGTTGAGTCCTGGAGGTTGGGTGGCTTTCAATCTGAAAATCCACCTCTGTTCCAATTGTAGGAGAATTTTGTTAGCATCACCTCCCCGCATACCAAAGTGTACACGGTCGAGGATGATGAAGTGGAATTTGGGGCAGATGCCCCCATGTACGGTTGTAACATGGCGACCCAGGGGTAGATTGGGGTTGCGGGTTTGCATGGCTGTGATGTGTCTATAGGCCCTGCACCAGAACTCCACAGTATTAACACAGGATTAACCCAGTGGCTTACACATTAGACCTTCCTTCTAATATGCATATCTCAAATGTATTTCATGTCTCCTTATTAAAACCTTTGGTCTGCAACCGCTTTACCACATCGGTGCCTTGACCTCACCCTGTACAGGTGGAGAACCATGAGGAGTATGAAGTACAGTCCATTGTTGACTCCCGTAGGTTCTGTAGGCGCATCCAGTACCTGGTGCATTGGAAAGGGTACGGTCTGGAGATATGCTCTTGGGTCCCATCCTCGGATGTACATGCCCCTGTTCTCCTCCGTGATTTCCATAGACGTTTTCCCCTCAAGCCTGGTGGTCCTCCGAGGGGGAGGGGTCATTGAGGAGGGGGTACTGTCAGGGCTGGGCTCAGCCCTTCCTTCTCTGAGCTGGCCGCTCAGCTGTCGGGTAATTGCCAGCTCCTATCTCTCCACAGTGACTCACCTGTTGATGAAATCCTGCTTGTCAGTACTGCCTACTTAAGCCGTCCAGCACAGCTGATCTCTGCCTTCGCCGTTATCTATATCACAGAGACTGCATTCTTGTTAAAGACTTGCTCTGTTGACATTCCTTGTGTCTCCAGATCCTTCTTGCTATTCCACTACGCTGTTCCTGGTTTCCTGACTTTCTGGCTTGTCTGACTATCTGTTTCGGTTACCGAACTTTGGCTATGTTTTGACTACATTTGTTCTATTTACTTTTATTATTAAACAAGTGTGATTTAACTGTACTTCTGTCTCGGTCTGATTCATGGTTTCTGACAGAGAGATAGTTGTGTTAGTGCTACTATGATAAGAAAAAATGTCAGTATAGCGAGATGGGTGCAGCCTAGGCTAGGACTACTACTTGATGGAAAGTACAGCATGGTCCAAATCCTCAGGATAAATCCTATGGCTTCAGGAACCACTGAAGAATCCAATCCAGCACTCTTAATGCAGCACTTCTGAGAGACTGAAGAGATCTCTAAGCGGCAAAAGATAAAAAGAGCAAAGTGTGCAGACTAAAGCCCCGTACACACAGGCCGAATGCCACGCGACATCGGCAGGTTCAATAAAAAACATCCGACATTCGGCCCCTGTGTATGGCAGCCGGTTCAACAGAAGCTGGCCGTTTGTCTGGAAAACCAGCAACTGACCGGCTCCAGATCGGAGTGTTCTGGCAGGGGGGCTGTCCCCTTGTCAGAACACAACAGCTCAGTGGGGGAGATCACTGTACTTATGTCAGACCAATGTAGACAGTTTGTTTTCATTCAACCCACTGGGTTGAATGGAAAAAAACTCCTAGTGTGTACCAGGCTTTAGTGTAGTGGGTGTATAAACATTTATTAACCACTTAAGGACTGGAAGGATTTGCCCCCTTAATGACCAGGTCATTTTTTGCGATATGCCACTGTGACGCTTTAACTGACAATTGCGCGGTCGTACGACGCTGTAATCAAACACAATTGATGTCTTTTTTTTTCCCCACAAAAAAGAGCGCTTTTTTGGTGGTATTTGATTACTTCTGCAGGGGTATTTCTGTGCTATAAGTAAAAATGGCCAACAATTTTGAAAAAAAAAATATTGTTTACTTTTTGCTATAATAAATATCCCCAAAAATGTTTTTTAAACAAAATTTTTTTTCCTCAGCTTTGGCCGATATGTATTCTTCTACATATTTTTGTTAAAAAAAAAAATCGCAATAAGCGTATATTGATTGGTTTGCGCAAAAGTTATAGCGTCTGCAAAATAGGGGAGAGATTTATGGCATTTTTATTATTATTTTTTTTTTTTTACTAGTAATGGCAGTGATCAGCAATTTTTTAGTGGGACTGCGACATTGAGGCAGACAAATAAGACACTTTTGACATTTTTTTGGGACCACTGACATTTATACAGCGATCTGAGCTAAAAAAAAAGCCACTGATTACTGTGTAAATGTTATTGGCAGGGAAGGGGATAACACTGGGGGGTGATCAAGGGGTTAAATTTGTTATGGAGTGTTTCTAACTGTGAGGGGGATGGAACTGCCTGGAGGAGGAGACCGATCGCTGTTAATAATCAGTATGAACAGCAGATCTGTTTCCTCTTTCCTGACAGAACGGAGATCTGACTGTTTACATTGACAGATCTCCGTTCTGTCTCTCTCAGGAGTGATCACGGGTGCCTGGCGGACATCGCGGCCGCCGGGCACGCGCATCGGCTCTGTCGTTTCGCCACCTAGTGGTCTTAAACCGAGGTGCGAACTTCAGAGAGGGAACACGAAGTCGGAGGTAGCGAGATGACAGCCAGACCCTGTCCCCAAACTGGTAGGAAGGTGCAGGCAGGTGTTTGCGGTCAGCATGGAGTCTGTACCTATCATTAGCATGTCGCAAAGCCTCCTGGACTTGTGCCCAAGTGGAATGAAGACCACGAAGATGCTCCTCTAATGCAGGAATACTCTACGGAACAAATGAGTCAGGCAACACGGAAGCCATAACTGGGAACAATCGGGAAGCAGAATTCAAGGCACTATTGTTAGCAAACTCCGCCCACGGTAAGAGGTCTGACCAGTTGTTATGATGGTCAGAAATATAGCAACGTAGGAATTGCTCCAAGGACTGATTGGCTTGTTCTGCAGCCCCATTAGACTGTGGGTGATACGCAGAGGAGAAAGCAAGCTGTATTCCCAACTGTGCACAAAAGGTTCGCCAGAACCGGGACACAAACTGACTACCCCTATTCGAGACAATCACCTTGGGTAGCCCATGTAAGCAAAAGATCTCCCAAGCAAAAAAGTTCCTTAGAAGTGGGCAACTTCTTAAGTGGAATACAATGAGACATTTTCACGAACCGGTCAACGACCATAAGGATAACTGTGTTGCCCTAGGAATTGGGTAACTCCACAATGAAATCCATAGACAGGGGGGTCCAGGGCCTCTCTCCATTGGATATGGGTTGTAGGAGGCCCACTGGAAGGTGTCGTGGAGTCTTAATCTGAGCACACATGGAACAGGCAGCTACGAAGGTGGTCAGCACATAGACAAGGCCACCAGAATTGTTGGGAAATGGCCCAAAAGAGTTGATTCTTCCCAGGGTGGCCAGCAGCCTTTGGAGAATGGTAAGTCTGGAGCACGGCAGTACGGAGACTCTCTGGGACAAAGCAGCCGTTACAAGGTTTCTCACGAGAAGCATGGACTTGAGCAGCAAGAATTTTGTCACCCAAAGGAGAAGTGTGTCAGGAAAAGCCTTCTTGCAAGCATTCTAGCAATAGGAAGATTAAAAGGATGCCTGTGCACAGAAGCACCGTCCGGTGCATGCGCAATAGCGCCAATAGCGGCACACGGGTGCGCACAGGATACATGCGCGCACCCCCTATGACAGCACTTGGCGCCAAAGATGTGCTAAAAAAGGGGACTATTCCATTGCTGCCTTGCTGTCCGGTCTACAGCGTTCCTGAAGACCCCTGCCCCCTTGTTACCTGTGTTCTGTACTTTGAAACCTGTTACCTGTTTGGACTGTTCTTGACTACCCTGTTTGCTGCCTGCCCTGATCTCGGCTTTGGACTTTGACTACTCTTCTGGATTGCCCTTCTGTACCTGATCTGCCCGCCTGTGTCTTGACCTGGTCTGCCTGTACCCTGCTGTCTGATCCTGCTGCTGGACTACAAGTCACCTCCCTGCTGTCTGCATCCTCCTGCTGGACTACAAGTCACCTCCCTGCTGTCTGCATCCTGCTGCTGGACTACAAGTCACCTCCCTGCTGTCTGCATCCTGATGCTGGACTACAAGACACCTCCCTGCTGCCTGCCTCCTGCTGCCAGTCTACAAGACTCCTCCCTGCTCTCTGCATCCAGCTGCTGAGTTACAGAGCACCTTCCTGTTGTCTGCATCCTGCTGCTGGACTACAGGACACCTCCCAGCTGACTACAGGATCCAGCCCTCTACTCCAGCTTTCCAGTCAGGCACTTGTGCCCCTTCATACTCTCGAGGCCCTGTCACCACTACCAAGGGTTCCCGTGTCGGAGGTATACGAGAGGCTGTTCCCTGCATTCCGGGCTCTACCTACCAGGTACGTGACAAAGTGAGACTGGTGCGAACCATAGCCAGAATACGAACAGAAGGAATCACAGGAACCGGAACTGATACCAACTTGGAAGTTGAGGAAAATTGTTGTGACAAGGCGTCGGCACTTACATTCTTAGTACCGGGTAAGAATGAGACAATGTAATTGAAACTTGACAAGAAAAGAGCCCATCGCGCCCTTCTGGGAGAGAGGGGTTTAGCCTCAGACAAGAATGTGAGATTCTTATGGTCAGTAAGAATGAAAAACGGCACAGTGGTACCTTCGAGGAGATGTCTCCATTCTTTCAGGGCTAAAATGATCACTAACAGCTCTCTGTCACCAATCTCGTAATTGCACTCCGCAGGTGACCCTTTCTTGGAAAAGTAGCCGCAAGGATGCATAGCTCTCTCAGAGGTAGGACGTTGAGACAGAAGGGTGCCAACTCCAGTCTCAGAAGCATCAACCTCAAGGATAAAAGGTAACGTAGGTTCAGGATGTGCCAACACAGGAGCAGAAGCAAAGGCAGCCTTGAGACTCTCTTAATGGACTCCGGAGACCAACTCTGTGGGTTACCATCCTTTCTGGTCATATCAGTCAGGGGCTTGACCAGAGACGGGAAATTACGAATAAACATCCAATAAAAGTCGGCAAAGCCAAGAAAACGCTGCAGAGGACGTAAACCCACGGGTCGGGGCCACTGTTGGACTGCTGAAAGTTTCTCTGGGTCCATCGAAAAACCAGCAGTGGAAATGACATAACCCAGGAATTTAACCTGTTCACGATGGAATTCGCACTTCTCCAAATTACAATAGAGATTGTTCTCTCTTACTTTCTGAAGCACACGACAGACATACAGTGGGGCAAAAAAGTATTTAGTCAGCCACCAATTGTGCAAGTTCTCCCACTTAAAAAGATGAGAGAGGCCTGTAATTGTTATCATAGGTATACCTCAACTATGAGAGACAAAATGTGGAAACAAATCCAGACAATCACATTGTCTGGTTTTTGAAAGAATTTATTTGCAAATTATGGTGGAAAATAAGTATTTGGTCACCTACAAACAAGCAAGATTTCTGGCTCTCACAGACCTGTATCTTCTTCTTTAAGAGGCTCCTCTGTCCTCCACTCATTACCTGTATTAACGGCATCTGTTTGAACTTGTTATCAGTATAAAAGACACCTGTCCACATTCTCAAACAGTCACACTCCAAACTCCACTATGGTGAAGACCAAAGAGCTGTCGAAGGACACCAGAAACAAAATTGTAGACCTGCACCAGGCTGGGAAGACTGAATCTGCAATAGGCAAGCAGCTTGGTTTGAAGAAATCAATTGTGGGAGCAATAATTAGAAAATGGAAGACATACAAGACCACTGATAATCTCCCTCGATCTGGGGCTCCACGCAAGATCTCACCCCGTGGGGTCAAAATGATCACAAGAACGGTGAGCAAAAATCCCAGAACCACACGGGGGGACCTAGTGAATGACCTGCAGAGAGCTGGGACCAACGTACAACGTAACAAAGGCTACCATCAGTAACAAACTACGCCGCCAGGGACTCAGATCCTGCAGTGCCAGACGTGTCCCCCTGCTTAAGCCAATAAAAGGTCTGGGCCCATTTGAGGTTTGCTAGAGAGCATTTGGATGATTCAGAAGAGGATTGGGAGAATGTCATATGGTCAGATGAAACCAAAGTAGAACTGTTTGGTAGAAATACAACTCGTCGTGTTTGGAGGAGAGAGAATGCTGAGTTGCAACCAAAGAATACCATACCTACTGTGAAGCATGGGGGTGGCAACATCATGCTTTGGGGCTGTTTCTCTGCAAAGGGAACAGGACGACTGATCCGTGTACATGAAAGAATGAATAGGGCCATGTATTGTGAAATTTTGAGTGCAAACCTCCTCCCATCAGCAAGGGCATTGAAGATGAAACGTGGCTGGGTCTTTTGAGCATGACAATGATCCCAAACACACCGCCCGGGCAACGAAGGAGTGGCTTCGTATGAAGCATTTCAAGGTCCTGGAGTGGCCTAGCCAGTCTCCAGATCTCAACCCCATAGAAAACCTTTGGAGGGAGTTGAAAGTCTGTGTTGCCCAGTGACAGCCCCAAAACATCACTGCTCTAGAGGAGATCTGCATGGAGGAATGGGCCAACATACCAGCAACAGTGTGTGACAACCTTGTGAAGACTTACAGAAAACGTTTGACCTCTGTTATTGCCAACAAAGGATATATAACAAAGTATTGAGATGAATTTTTGATATTGACCAAATACTTATTTTCCACCATAATTTGTAAATAAATTATTTAAAAAATCAGACAATGTGATTGTCTGGATTTGTTTCCACATTTTGTCTCTCATAGTTGAGGTATACCTATGATGACAATTACAGGCTTCTCTCTTCTTTTTAAGTGGGATAACTTGCACAATTGGTGGCTGACTAAATACTTTTTTGTCCCACTGTATGTGTGGTGGCTCTCAAGGGACTTGGAAAATATGAGGATATCGTCGAGATAAACTACCACATATAACTGCAACAAATCTCGGAGGACATTGTTAATAAATTCCCAGAAAACTGCCGGGGCGTTACAAAGGCTAAAAGGCATTACGAGGTACCCATAATGACCTGTTCTGGTATTAAACGCAGTTTTCCACTCGTTGCCCTCCTTAATCCTCACGAGATTGTATGCCTCTCCCAAATCAAACTTTGTGAAAACCGTTGCTCCCTTGAGGCGTTCAAATAACTCCACAATCAACTGAATCGTATAGGCATTCTTAATCGTGAAACGATTGAGACCCTTATAATCAAAACAATCAATACAAGGTCTCAGTTCACCACTCTTCTTCTTCAAAAAGAAGAAACCAGCATCAGCATCAGCATCAGAAAGCAAAGATATCACGAAACCTTTGCTTTTGTCCGTAGGAAATGCCTGGGGCAGCATCTCAAAGTATATCTCAACCTGGTCGAGAAACCCTCTGCATTGGACTGGATCACCCCCAAATCGTTGGGAAAGCAGAGTGGAATCAAAGATACCTCTTATAGAGGTAATACTCGAGGCGGGTGCCTGCACAGAGACTGGAGCAGCAGCAGGGACAGCCTGCAACCCAGGTTGTACCGGAGCAGCCATAATGGGTGATTCCAGGTGAGCCGTGTGACTCAGGAGCGTTTGTAACGCCATAGAAAACTGATCCATGCGGTGATCCTGCTCATCCAATCTGGAAAAAATATTACCAACAAGTGGATGAATTCATGGCCTTCGCCTACTGTCAGAAACCAGGAATCAGACCAAGACAGAAGTACAGTTAAATCAGACTTGTTTAATAATAAAAGTAAATAGAACAAACGTAGTCAAAACATAGCCAAAGTTCGGTAACCGAAACAGATAGTCAGACAAGCCAGAAAGTCAGGAAGCCAGGGAACAGCGTAGTGGAACAGCAGGCAGGAGCTGGAGCCAGAAGGAATGTCAACCAAGCACGTTTTTAATAGGAACACAGGAAATAGTCTCTGTGATGTTGACCAAGGCGAAGGCAGGGATCATCTGGGCTGGACGGCTTAAGTAGGCAGGAATGACAAGCAGGATATTATCAACAGGTGAGTCACTGTGGAGAGATAGGAGCTGGCAATTAGCTGACAGCTGAGCGGCCTGCTCAGAGGACAGGCTGAGCCCAGCCCTGACACTCTCTCTAATATCAGCTTTCCTTCACTATTCCAACTCAAATACACACCAGTGAACTAGCTGATGGGATAGCTTTTTTTACATAGGGAGGGGGCAAGCACATTTTCAAAGCTTATTATTGGCCATAGTTTGCCACCTAGTTCACAGTTCATGCAATGAATTCTGGGAGGCTTCACTTTTTAATGAACCCATTATGCCGCGTACACACGGTCGGACTTTACGGCAGACTTTGCCCGGCGGACTTTTCAACGTACTTTACGACGGACTTTCTGAATGAACGGACTTGCCTACACACAATCCACCAAAGTCTGTCGAATTCGTACGTGATGACGTACGACCGGACTAAAACAAGGAAGTTCATTGCCAGTAGCCAATAGCTGCCCTAGCGTGGCTTTTTGTCCATCAAACTAGCATACAGACGAGCGGACTTTTCGACCGGACTCGATTTCGACGGATTATTTTAAAACATGTTTCAAATCTAAGTCCGTCCAACTTTTGAGAAAACAAAGTCCGCTGGAGCCCACACACGATTGAATTGTCTGACGAAATCCAGTCCGCCGGGCAAAGTCTGCCATAAAGTCTGCTCGTGTGTACGCGGCATTAGTCCACCGTGTGAGCCAACTGTGAATGTCCAAAGTTTGAGGCAAAACTAACCCAGCGGTGAACCCAAACCTCATGCCAATTCATGAATCTAGTAGTTGACTCAGACCACCAGGCTCTGCTTACAGCTAAAATATCAGTCTTGCATACCTCCCAACTTTTGAACTTGACAATGAGGGACACTTAGAAGATCCGATGTGTGGAGAGCGCAGCGCACCATGCCGAGAAGTGGGCGTGGCCAGCAAAAAAGGGCGTGGCCATTTGGTTGTGGTTTAAGAGGTGTGGTCAATCATATTGGAGACATGTTTACATCACTATAATATTAAGTGCTATAAATTAAATTTCTGTTAAATCCTATATAATATAGCTACCCATTTTAATGGCATGCCAATTAGCACAGCATGATGGATGTATATTAAACATTCAGCTATACAAACCAGGTCATAGCTGCCAGGTCATAACCAAAGATATACACCATTTAAATAATTATTTTTCTCTCTTGTTGCTTCTGCTACCTTGGATTTTGCAGGATATTAATAGTGGACCTGAAGTGCCGGTTCACACTGGTGCGATGCCAAACATCGCACAGACATCGCATGTAATTCGCAGCGCACTGCCGTTCACATTACATGCGATGTCTGTGTGGTGCGATATCAGCCATAGAGATAGTATGGCTGATATCGCACCGCATTCGGTGCAAACACGCACAGGACCCTTTTTTCTGTTCGGACCAGAATCGGATCCCATGTGTGTTCACACATATGCGATCCGATTCATGTCCGAACTGTCAGTTCGCAGTGCGATATGCGAGCTGAACTGGGGGTGTCGTTAACAATGTATTGACACTGCCCAGCGATTCGCATATGGCAGTGTGAACCGACATGCGATGCGGGAACACGCAGTGGATTCGCAGTGTTCTCGCATCGCACCAGTGTGAACCGGCACAAAGTCAATAGATAGATGAGCTTTGTGAAAAAAAACACCCAATATTATAAGATTCAACAAGAAAATAGATTTATTTAAAACAAAATCTTTACTTTTTAAGAAACAAAATAACTTACTGAGGCTGCAGCATATGCAGAATATAAATTATAAATAACCCAACATTCTATTAACCTAAAGAATGCAAAAAAGCTACACTCAAGCAGAACTGAATTCACCAAAACAAGATCAGTCTAAAATGTCCTAATCCTCACTGCTGGTTTCTGCTACATACTTAGTTTCTATTGACTCTCTTTTCCGCTTTGGAGCAGCTTTTTTGCTCAGCAGAGCTGCAGTATGTTTTTTAAACAAAGGGGCAAATCTCTTTTTGGATACCCCTTCACTTCCTCTTTGCTTTGTAGAAACAGATGATGCCACCTGAGAGTCTTCAACTTCGGATATTCGGGGAGATTGCAGGATTGGACAGGGAGATCGCAGGGTGGGACGTGGAGATCGCAGGGTGGGACGGGGAGATCGCAGGGTGGAACGGGGAGATCGCAGGGTGGGACGGGGAGATCGCAGGGTGGGACGGGGAGATCGCGGGGTGGGACGGGGAGATCGCGGGGTGGGACGGGGAGATCGCGGGGTGGGACGGGGAGATCGCAGGATGGGAAGTTGGGGTGGACAGGGAGATCGCAGGATGGGACGGGGAGATCGCAGGGTGGGACGGGGAGATCGCAGGGTGGGACGGGGAGATCGCAGGGTGGGACGGGGAGATCGCAGGGTGGGAAGGGTGGTGGATGGGGAGATGGAAGGGTGGTGGACGGGGAGATCGCAGGATGGGACGGGGAGATCGCAGGGTGGGACGGGGAGATCGCAGGGTGGGACGGGGAGATCGCAGGGTGGGACGGGGAGATCGCAGGGTGGGACGGGGAGATCGCAGGGTGGGACGGGGAGATCGCTGGGTGGGACGGGGAGATCGCGGGGTGGGACGGGGAGATCGCGGGGTGGGACGGGGAGATCGCGGGGTGGGACGGGGAGATCGCAGGATGGGAAGTTGGGGTGGACAGGGAGATCGCAGGATGGGACGGGGAGATCGCAGGGTGGGACGGGGAGATCGCAGGGTGGGACTGGGAGATCGCAGGGTGGGACGGGGAGATCACGGGGTGGGACGGGGAGATCGCGGGGTGGGACGGGGAGATCGCGGGGTGGGACGGGGAGATCGCAGGGTGGGACGGGGAGATCGCAGGGTGGGACGGGGAGATCGCAGGATTGGACGGGGAGATCGCAGGATGGGAAGTTGGGGTGGACAGGGAGATCGCAGGATGGGACGGGGAGATCGCAGGGTGGGACGGGGAGATCGCAGGGTGGGACGGGGAGATCGCAGGATGGGAGGTTGGGGTGGACAGGGAAATCGCAGGATGGGACGGGGAGATTGCAGGGTGGGACGGGGAGATTGCAGGGTGGGACGGGGAGATCGCAGGATTGGACAGGGAGATCGCAGGATGGGAGGTTGGGGTGGACAGGGAAATCGCAGGATGGGACGGGGAGATTGCAGGGTGGGACGGGAGATTGCAGGGTGGGATGGGGAGATCGCAGGGTGGGACGGGGAGATTGCAGGGTGGGATGGGGAGATCGCAGGGTGGGAAGGGTGCTGGACGGGGAGATCGCAGGGTGGGAGGGGGGGGGGGGGTGGACAGGGAGATTGCAGGATGGGAAGTTGGGGTGGACAGGGAGATCTCAGGATTCAGGATGAATGGGGGTGGACAGGGAGATCCCAGGATTCAGGATGAATGGGGGTGGACAGAGAGCTCAGGAGAGGAAGCATAAACAGGGCAATTCAGATTGAGACACACACAGAACACTTCCCCGTTCTCAGCACACACTCTCCTTATCTCCTGCTGCAGAGTCCTGTACAGATTAAACAGACAGAACGAGTGATGCTCTGTGTCTGCAACCTGAGCTAAGATTCTGGGTACAGGCTTCACCAGAAATCTATCTGTCATCTGCCAGGACACTGCAACAGCTTAAGTTAACTGCAGCAACTTTCCTATCACACATACACAGACCTGCAGAAAGCCCTCCTCCTCGTCTTCAGCACAGACAGGCAACTGACCCCGCCCCCACGGGGAGTGTTCTGTTGGAAAATACAGGAGGATGATTGCCATGTGCTGCAGCCAATCACCATGAGGACAAGCAGCCGCGAGTTCCAATCAAAGAAAATTTCCACACAGTGAGAAAACCAGCCTCAGGCTGTGCCGTGCGGGATTCATTCTGTGTGCACAGGACAATGCAGGGAACATTCTCCTACCTTTCTTCCAGAGCAGGAAAAGCCTTCAGGGGAGACCCGGAGTTGGGGGGTGGAGCCAGGGGTAGAGCTTAGGCACGAGGAGGAATCCTCCTCCAGCTCGCACTGAATGCTGGGGCTCCACTCTCCTCGTCGTGACGTCACTGGTTGTTAGACGCCAGGCGGGCCATGCCTAGCAACCAGTTGTTTTGGCAGTTAGCCAGACAGCATCTGGGGGTGAAATGAAGCGGTCTTGGCCAGAACCAGTACAGCGCCGGGCAGTGAGGGACAGCGGCAATTTTTAGGGGGCATCAGATCGGCCAATGGGGCAATTCCGGGACATTGTATTGTCCCGGAATGAAGGTGCCCGGGACGCGGGACAGACCTCCCACAGCGGGACTTTCCCGGGCAATCCGGGACGGTTGGGAGGTATGGTCTTGGTGAATTGTACTGACCTTTCAATTTTACCAGTAGATGTACAAATTCATTCAGAACCTCTTCCTCACCTTGTATTTGAAGATCTTGTTTCCAGTTTACAACACGAGGATCTTCCAGCATTTGGTGAAGATGCTGAAGGTCTTTACTGAACAGAAAGTAGGTATTGGTATACTGATCTGAGGGGTCCTTCATGTCCTATACAGGGAATAACAGAATATTCATTACAAATTTGATCAGATATAAAGGACAGACTGTAATAATTACTGTTCCTTTTAAAAGCCCTATTTAGATGGTATAGGTGGCCAAACATTTTAAACTTTATATACTTAATGTTAAGTACGCCAGTAAAATTTTTTTTTTGGCTAAAGCAGGCTTTTACTGTTGTCTCTGTCCTCACTGGGAAGATTTCTCTCAGTTCTTGTCCCAGTAACCACACAGCAAGCAAAGGGTGATCTCCCCATATATTCACAGAAAGTCATAAACAACTAGGGTAACAGAGGTTAAAAACCTACCCCTACCACAAAAAAAAAAAAGTGGGCTCAAGTTACATTTTTGTATTGATAAAAAAGTGGCTTCTGAAAAAACCTCTTCCCTTTAAATTATATACTGTAGCTTAGTGTCATCTGATTGTTTTATATTGATATATGTATTACAGTTGTTAGGAAATCCAGCTGCTTCATAATACTTTGGTGATTTAGCTTCTCTTACATACTGGCTCTTCAGTATCTGCTGCTCAGAATATGTTTTATCATAGTCCTATAGCTCCATGAATCTACCCAGATCCCTATAATTGCTTTTCTAACTATTTATTTTTTTATCATTTATTTATAACCAACTTATTGTAAAATGTTACTTGATGATGGATAAAAGTCTAATTTTCTTTAGTATTAGGCCCCTTGCACATTGGGCCAATCTGCTACAGTCTCGGCATTTGAATGCACCCAGAAGAACCAGGTACAGCATCCAAACCCTAGCGTATCGAACCTTATCCATTCGGGACATTGTATAGCCTCCTCACAACCCGCTTTAACTCCTTGATCGCTGCACTAGTGTACTGCAACCACATACATTGCAAATGGATGTGGGGCTTTGCAGAGCAGCCTCATTCACTTAAATAGGTCACATTCGATGTCCAACGAAAGCAGCAGGGGGTATACTTCCTGCTGCAGCTAATGTATGCTCACCCAGCTGCTGCCTTTGCAGGTAAATGGGATAGTTGTTGGGGGCAGTAAAAGTATGGCTCAACCACAGAGTTTTACATCCCCCAAATTTTACATGTGAGCAACCCCTTACAATGGCTAGATTTCCATAACATCATGGATAAGTCTTTCCAACTGTCATTTTGCTGTGTAATGAGACTGTCCTAGTGGTCAATAAAGGTTACTCCATTGGACAACAGAATGTCAGTTGATGAAGGTTAGCCATAAAGTCAAGGAAAGTCAGCCACCAGTGAGACTAAATTAGAGCGGAGAATGGACAAAACCTTTCTGGTTAATAAGATTAAGAGCAGACATGTCCTAGGCAGACTTTTAAAAATGGAATATATAGATTCACTTGAAATATGCTGTTCTTTGATTTGACAAAAACCAAAGGTAATCAAAATACATCATCATGGTTTTACACTGACGCAGAATTCCTTTGTCAGTATCTCCCATACTGGTGCCATTGTTTAAACCCACCTCCAATGAGGGACGACATATGACGGTGGAGAAGTCTGGCCACTGGTCAACCAGGACCTCTAGTTTGAATGGGTTGCCAATGATCACGTGATGCAGAGCTCCACATGCCTAAATGATAAACATAATAAGGATAAAGTCACACAACTAACGCACTCAGGGGATTTATACTTTAGGAGGATAACTCTGACCCACCTTCAGCGATTCTGGAAAGCTGTGGACTAAAAGTCGTCTCAGAGTAGCAAGCTTCGATGAACAAGTCAGGATAAGCATTCTGTGAAAAGAAGAGTACATTCAATTGATTTTCCTTCACATCCTGTCCCAAGTGATACCCGTATAAGAAATGAGTGCAGGTGTCACCAGGACAGGAGGGCACAAAAGGCAAGAATTATTAGAACTTCTAACCCTTCTCCATGTTCCTAAAAATGTAATTTTATTTTTGTATCTGTCCCTATTGGAGAGATTTCCCATCACTTCCAGTCAGAGCAAACCTCCACAGTGGGGACACACATACTTTATGGTAGTAGAAAATCTCCTGACAAAGCCAGATTAAAGGTGAATCATGTTGAGATGACTACTTCAAACTATGGATATGTTCACAAATCTGCATCACTCTATGTACATTGTCTAATTGATATGCCTTTGGATATACAGTACCTAGTCAATCCCAAAAATGAAATTATTACTAGTGGACTACTGGGCCAATATGTGTATCATGCCTTAAAATTATCTTGGCCCACATACATCCCCTGTGTACCAGAAGATGTAAAGGTAACATTCACATCTTACCGGCTGTAGTGTAGCTTCACACGATGCCCAACTGTATTGTTATCCTTCCTACCTCATATAATGCTGGGTGTCACATGCACTAAGATCTTCAAGCCAGATCCTGGATAAAGTAACATCAAGTGATGATAAGCCTTAATATTAAACCAAAGCTTCCAACCTTCAGCTTTTTTGGCTCTGTTCAAGCCTTGAGTTTTCCAAGGTAGTCTACCATATAACTTGCTAAAGTTATATATTAGTTTTTTTTGGGCAGAACACTAGACTATGAGACATAGAAGATTGTTTGAAAAGGTTTTGAAGACTCCTTAAAATGTAACTTTACTTTAAAATCTAATGCCAGCCAGAAGCCACTTTCTGTCCTTGTTACACCTGTACAAGAAATGGGGGATGTGGATGTTACCAGAACAATAAGCCATGGATAGGAAAACAAACACTGCCCATAGTTCTAACCCTTTCTCACTCTGCTATAAACATGTTTTTGTCTGTGTCCCAAGATATATTCCATCACTTGCTGCTCTGGCAGGAAATGAGGGCCAATCTCCTCCAGTAGAGAAATAGAGGGCAATAAAATAAAAAATAAAAGAGCTGCTAACCCAACATTACTCTATCCAAAGCAACATTTATGGCTAGATTTGGGCATTGAGCAAGTGTTAGTCATAGACGCTGTTTGGACACAATTCATGGGAAAGCAATATAATAGTTCCATATCTTTCGCTGTTCTGAGGAAGCAGCTGTTTCAAGAATATCTAAAGACACAGCATACACATTTATTTCATAGCATCAGCATTGTAATAACAATACAAGCAATAGTTATTTTTTACAATCCAATATAAAAATTCCTTTCATGCTGTGAGTTCTGCCTGTCTGCTGGCTATCTCTTTCCACAACCTCCTGGATTCCCTGCATGCTTTGCTGCTTCGGCTCTGCATATTCTTTATTTTACGTTCAAAGCAAACAAAAAGGTGCCTCTAAGTGCAGCAATGCTAGACTTTAATAGCCCAAAGGAGTTAAAATACATTTACTAGAAGTGAGATAAAAACAAGACTCATCATGGTAGTTATGGTGGAATAGTAGTCCAGCGTCAGGGTGGTCCCGGTGGGGTGGTCCTTGAAGTGGTCCAGTATGCAGCAGGAGATCCCAGCCGACCAGCAGAGGGGAGCCGCAGCAGTAGGAAATGCCAGACGGGACAGCCGCGCTGCCGGGACCAGCGTGGAAAGCAGGACCCGGAAGTGGCGTCAGTGGAAGAGGACCAGAACCAGCGTGGAACGCATTGGCCGGAAGTGACGTAAAAGGGGCGGGACACATTTCGAAGCATCTGTTAGCTTCAAGAAGATATGAAGAAGTAGCCAATAGATACTCCGAAAAGCTTACTGCGCCTTTTACGTTACTTCCACTTAAATGCTGGTTCTGGTCCTCTTCCGCTAACATCACTTTAGGGTGGCACAGTAGTGTAGTGGGTAGCACTCTCGCCTATCAGTAAAAAGGGTCGCTGGTTTGAATCCCAACCACGACACTACCTGCCTGGAGTTTGAATGTTCTCCCTGTGCCTGCGTGGGTTTCCTCCAGGTACTCCGGTTTCCTCCCACACTCCAAAGACATGCTGGTAGGTTAATTGGCTTCTGTCCAAAATTGTTCCTAGTATGTGAGTTGGGGACCTTGGATTGTGGGCTCCTTGAGGGTAGGGACCAATGTGAGTGTGCAATGTATGTGTGGAGTGCTGCATAAATTGATGGTGCTATATGGGTACCTTAAATAAAAAAAATTGGGATATATATCATATTATTACTGAAATATATATTATATTTGTATACCTAATGAGAGCTGGATCATCATCCCGGGAAACTCTCTCGTTTTTTTTTTTTTTTCTCTTCTTTCCTTCTTTCCATCTTTATCTCTCCTCCCTCTCCTTTTCTTTTATTATTTCCTAAAATATTCCTATGGATACTTAGTCTAATAACTTGATTTATTTCTCTAATCTTGCATCTAGAATCCCAACTAGTGTATAGTAAATATGATTGTAAGATATCTCTAAAATTACTTTATTTTATTAACTTATTTATTTATCTTTTTTATCATACTGCAAAGATCTTCTGATGATTGATATGTATCCATGTATTGTATCATTTTATTTCTTCTTCTGTGAAAACTCAATAAATATATTTAACAAGAAAAAAACTGGTGTCTTTATTCAACCTTACTAACTATGTAACTTCTGGGTCTTGCTTTCCACTCCGGTCCCAGCAGCGTGGCTGTGCCTTTTGGCAATTCCTACTGCTGTGGCTCCCCTCTGCTGGTCACTTCCGACCAATGTGTTCCACGCTGGTTCTGGTGCTTTTTCGCTGGCGTCACTTCCGGGTCTTGTGTTCCACGCCGGTCCCAGCAGCGCGGCTGTCCCTTCTGGCGTTTCCTACTGCTGGGGCTCCCCTCTGCTGGACGGCTGGGATCTCTTGCTGCATACTGGACCACCTCAAGGACCACCCCACCAGGACCACCCTGACGCTGGACTACTATTCCACCATACCTACCATGATGAGTCTTGTTTTTATCTCACTTCTAGTAAATGTATTTTAACTCCTTTGGGCTATTAAAGTCTAGCATTGCTGCATTTAGAGGCACCTTTTTGTTTGTATCCACCCCACACTGCGGACATTATCTCTAGCCAGTCCTCTTATCCAGAGCGCCCTATATCTCTTTACCTATATTTTACGTTCAATTTCTAAGGACTAAGTATCCCATAGTACCTTGCTGCCTAAAAGCAATAATCATGTGGCATGTTTACTGTACTAATTGTGCCTCCTGCAGTTCAGACAGCAGTCTCAATGAAATGTGTGACACAGTGGTGTATATTTACAAGGCATAGTAAAAATGTGTCACAAATCTCAAGAAATATTAATAAATAAAAGTTTCTGTTGTAATGCATTTTTGCTTGCATTTTAAACTCCTTGTTTTTGGCAATTTAAGTGTGTTTTATGTGCATTTTCATTTGCTGTGTGTATTTGCTGTTAACCAATAAGGATCCTGTAGGTAATTGAAACATGGGTGATTTTGCACCCCTGTTTACAGCTGCCACAGCAAGTGTTGCAGTCTTCACTGGAGCTGAGCACATAGGGGGTATCCATGGAAGGTGCTTCTAACCATGGGATGACAAGCTGGCAAGTTGAAATGCATGAAAAAAATTGATAGAAATGCACAAAATGTGCATTTTATTGTATTTCCATAGATTTCAATGGACCAGAAACACGCACCCACGATTTTCCCCTGGTTTTAAGGGGGAAAAAGTGCGTGTTATACGCCAATAAATGCGGTACTGTTTTTGTGCATGTCTGTAAAATTAAAGTGGGCCAGTCTGGAAGAAGTCCAGGGCCAAATTTTTGTCCCAGTCCAGCCCTGGGTCCATGTGACAGCAGGATGGAATTCCAACACTCACTTTGCTCATATCTATTATAAATTGGCCCCTAAGTCACAGAGGGGCCTCTTTGCACAATGTACACACAATTTGTTCGCCTGACCGTAGGCTAATATTTAATTTGTGTAAAGGGAGCCCCCCAAAAGGATTGATTTTTTTCAGTTGTATTGAACAGTTGCAACCTGTTGTTCACAAGTATTCAATAGAGTTGAACTCCAGCCAAAACTTAATTTTTATTTTATTTTTTTTTTCATAAGGCAGGCTTGCTTAGAACCTTTCCATCAGTTCCCAAGACAGAGGAAGTGTCAGCAAATCTCCTAAATGGGAACACAAACAGAAATAAAAACCTGACAGAGATCTTGAGCTGGGTATAAACTAGTAGAATTTAGAACAAAATTCATAAGAATATTCTCAGAACATTTGAGATTGTTAAAAGCAAACAAATTCTTTCAAATGACAATCGAATTTGAAATGAATTGTCTTTACCGAATGGAAACCACATGCACGGTTAGAAATTTGTACATTTGAAAAATGTTTCCATCGTGTTCCTTTTTTTGCCTGCCTGTTCACAACCTTCTATTTTATGAGTAAAGTTCTACTTGAACAATAGTTTAAATCTTCCTAACAAAGACAGACAGCAAGAAAATTATATCTAAAATATTACTGCAGCTAAAAGAGTATTGTTGATTGCAGGCTCCTAAAAGTAGATAGTGATATTCCTCTTTAATACTGGCCTAAACGTATGCTCCTCAGCACCTGTAATGCCCCGTACACACGGTCGGATTTTCCGAAGGAAAATGTGCGATCGGAGCGTGTTGTCGGAAATTCCGACTGTGTGTGGGCTCCATCGGACTTTTTCCATCGGATTTTCCGACACACAAAGTTTGAGAGCAGGCTATAAAATTTTCCGACAACAAATTTCCGATCAGGTGTACACAAATCCGACGCACAAAGTGCCACGCATGCTCAGAATAAATAAAGAGATGAAAGCTATTGGCTACTGCCCCGTTTATAGTCCCGACATACATGTTTTACGTCACCGCGTTCAGAATGATCGGATTTTCCGGCAACTTTGTGTGACCGTGTGTATGCAAGACAAGTTTGAGCCAACATCCGTCGGAAAAAATCCTAGGATTTTGTTGTCGGAATGTCCCAATCAATGTCCGACCGTGTGTACGGGGCATAAGTGTTTACAAGTTAAAAACAAGTTTTTTTGCTAGAAAGTTATTTAGATCCCCTAAACATTATACATTTTTTTTCCTAACACCCTAGAGAATAAAATGGCGGTCATTGCAATACTTTTTGTCACACCGTATTTGCGCAGCGGTTTTACAAGCACACTTTTTTTGGAAAAAATTCACTTTTTTGAATAAAAAAATAAGAAAAGTTAGCTCAATTTTTTTTATACTATGAAAGATAATGTTACGCCATAAATTGATACCCAACATGTCATGCTTTAAAATTGTGCCCGCTCACGGAATGGCGCAAACTTTTACCTTTAAAAATCTCCATAGGTGACGTTTAAAAAATTCTACAGGTTGCATGTTTTGAGTTACAGAGGAGGTCTAGGGCTAGAATTATTGCTCTCTAACGATTGTGGTGATATCTCACATGTGTGGTTTGACCACCATTTTTAATATGCGGGCGCTACTCAAGTATGCGTTCGCTTCTGCGCTCAAGCTTGTCGGGACGGGGCGCTTTAAAAAATTTTTTTTTTTCTTATTTTATTTTACTTGATTTTTAGTTTTTCCCTGTTTAAAAAAAAAAAAAAAAAAGGGTCACTTTTATTCCTATTACAAGGAATGTAAACATCCCTTGTAATAGAAAAAAAGCATGACAGGTCCTCTTAAATATGAGATCTGGGGTCAAAAAGACCTCAGATCTCATATGTGGACCTAAATGCAATAATAAAAAAAAAATGTCATTTAAAAAAAAATGACAACAGAAAAAAGGCCCTTTAAGACGTTTGGGCGAAAGTGACGTTTTGAAGTCGCTTCCAGGTTTAAATATACCTCTGTATAACAGTTTAGTGCTTACAATAAACATTTGTTCTGATTAATACAGTAATTTTATGCTTTTGCACCCTTTTCACTGTTCCTAACACATGCTGTTCTGAAACTCTAATTACAGCAAAACTTTGGCATAAAATCTGCTGAAACTTTTCCTGCATCTGCTCAAGATGTTTAAGAATCTTTCTATCACAGTTTAAGGCCCCTTTCACACTGAGGCGTTTTTCATGCATTTTAGCGCTAAAATTACCGCCTAAATACCGCATGAAAAACGCCCCCCATGTATCTCAGTGTAACCTTTCACACTGAGGCGTTGTGCTGGCTGTGCGTTGGAAAAAATCCTGCAAACAGCTTTTTTGGAGCATCTTTGGGGCGCATAAAATAGCGCTGTAAAAACGTCTATCCCAATTGAAATGAATGGGAAACGCTGTAAAACTGCGGTAAACCCGTGGTAATACCGCTTTAAAAACGCCCAGAAACTGTGGGGAAGATCACATGACCGCACGGTCACATGGTCAGGTTTGCTGACGCTAACGCTTAAAAAATGCTATAAAAACGTGATTAAAACGCATGGGCGTTAGCGCTATTTTTACTGCAAAAACGCGGCAAAAATGTGGTAAAAGCGCTCATCGTTTTTACCGCGGTTTTGCAACGCCTCAGTGTGAAAGTAGCCTAACACAGATTAGAAACAATTTAAAGTACATACCTGCAAAGAATTACACAAACAGGAGAAGATATGACCATTCACCTTTATCGCTGAAGCAAATTTCACTTCAGTCACATGGTGTGTGGTCTTATATAGACTCTGTTTGTGTGTCTTCTCTGCCATCTACTGGTTGTTGATAGAATAGCAATTTCCTTTGCTTAGAAATAAAAAAAAATTAATATGGTCTTTGGGGTGTCTGTTTTGTCTTTTATGTGACCATATAAACATCCCAGTCCGTCACACACTCCCCTCCTTTAGTTAATGGCTCCCGACATTACACTCAATGGTTATCTGAACACTATTTAGTGATTTAAGCAACCCAAATAGGTACTTGTTGCCACCAAGGTGCTAAGTTACCTACCTGGTATGTCATGGGGGTAGCTACTAATGTAGGAGTTTGTACGATGTGAATCTGACTTGGTCTGTACCTTGGCTGACCTAGTGTGTCATATGTAAAGATCTCTTTAGGCTTAGCTTGTCTGGTAGATCTTCTGACAGGAGTTGAGTCTTCTCCATCAACATCATTCTTCATTTGCATATCTTGGCTCACAGGCAAGTCTTGACTTAATGGGGATAATTCTGCAGTGTCTAGTCCCACCATGTCTGTAGGCCAGATTTGGTCGCCAACTACTGTTGCAAGATTTGAAACAAGAGAATCTGGATGCCGCACACTGGATAAAATTGAAAATTCTTCTTTATTGTATAATCAGGATCATCAAAGATGCAGGACAATCAGGCAGATGGTACAGACACAGCTGACGCGTTTCGCACTCTAATTTGAGTGCTTACTCATAGCTGACAGATAATAGCCAACTACTGTTGCATAATTTTGTTCTTGTTCAAGATTGGGTGTGGTAGTTGTAGGATAGAACTCTTCAGCAGAAACTCTTAATGGGGGTTTCTGTACGTTTTGAGAGTTTTGTTGAGACACAACACGATCATGACTTTCTGTAGTTTCTGGTATATAAGGATAATACCATGTTTCTTCATCTGAACATTCCTCCTCCTGGTCCAAATCCATTCTGGTCTCCTTTCTGTTACTTGATTGTCTTTGGTTCATTGGTACTCTTGGAATGTGTCCTTCAATTGGTAGGTCATTTACTGGTAGTAAGAGATTTCTGTGCAGTACTCGAATAGTCTTTTTACCACTTTCAGGCTGAATTTTGTACACAGGCCCATCTTTGATTCTTTCTACCACTTTGTGTACTGATTCTTCCCAGTATGAACGAAGTTTACCAGGTCCTCCTCTTTCAGAGAGATTTCGTACTAAGACCCGATCACCCGGTTGAAGAGGTGCTCCTTTTATCTTCTTGTCATAGTACTTCTTCCCTTTAGCAGATGATTTTTGGCTATTCTCAGATGCGATTTTGTAAGCTTCTTGCATTCTGGATGCCCATTTCTGAGTAAATGTTGGTTGATGTTTTGATTCCTTTTCCATCTTTAGGTTGAGCATTAGATCAATTGGCAAATGAGGAGATCTTCTGTACAATAGAAAGAATGGCGAGTATCCAGTGGCTTCATGCCTGGTGCAATTGTATGCATGAACCATATGTGGATGATGTTCTTTCCAATCAGACTTTTTCTCTTCCTCTAAGGTGCGAAGCATCTGTAACAAAGTACGGTTCAGTCTTTCCACTGGGTTACCCTGTGGATGGTATGGAGTAGTTTCTGAATGAGAAATCCCTGCCAATCTTTGCAATGTCTGAAACAAGTTGTTTTCGAATTCTCTTCCTTGGTCATGGTGGAGTTTCTCTGGATATCCAAAACGTAGTATAAAATCTTGAAAGATCTTTTCTGCCGCCGTTTTTCCAGATTTGTTCTTAGTTGGATACGCTTGTGCAAAGCGTGTGAAATGGTCTACTATTACAAGTATATACTCATATCCTCCTTTGCTTCTCTTCAAATGAAGATAATCAATGGACACTAACTCCAAGGGTGAACTGGTAGTAATCGAACCCATAGGTGCTCTTTCAGGGATATTTGGACGCTTTTGTTTGCAGTTGCACTTCTTCAGCACATATTCATCAATGTCTCTTTGCATAAATGGCCAGTAAAATCGTTCACGTGCTAGGTGGGTTACCTTGTCAGTACCAATGTGACCCATGTCATCATGAAGATTTCTTAAGACCAATGGTTTTAGCTTTTCTGGTAGAACTAGTTGTTTTTGGGTTCCAGAGTGTCGGTAGAGGATTCCTTCATCAACTCTGAATTTGTTCTATTCGTGTATCAAACGTCTTGTTTTACTGGTCATACTCCCCTTTTTTATGTGGTTTGGGATCCAATCGTTCTCCTTAAGCCAGACCACTTCTCTAATGTTGGTATCGTCTTGTTGCAATGCTCTGATATTTTCCTGTGTCATTGGGCAGATTGTCTGTCCTTTCAGCAATTCTTCAGCCACATCACTTTCTGAGTGAAGAGTCAATGAAGCCACCCATAGTGCCTCTTCTTCTTCAACAGCTTTGCCACATAGCTGACACAACCTCAGATGGCACAGGCTCTGTGTACTCACTCAGATTCTTCGTGAGTTCCACAGGAAATCGTGACAGTGTATCTGCGTCTGCATTCTGTTTACCTGGCCTGTACCATCAAAGTCAAAATCGGCCAACTCGCCAACCCAGCGATGACCCACAGCATTCAGTCTGGCAGTACTCAATACATATGTCAATGGGTTGTTGTCTGTGTAGACTGTGAATGTTGGAGCGTAGTACAAGTAATCTCTGAACATGTCACAGACTGCCCACTTGAGAGCTAAATACCCAAGTTTACCAGAGTGAAGATGGTAATTGCGCTCTGCTGGAGTCAATGTTCTGGAGCCGAACCCAATAACACAAAGTTTTTCTCCTTGTTGTTGGTACAGTACAGCACCTAGGCCTTCATTGGAAGCATCAGTGTGTAAGACGAAGGGTAAGTCAAAATCAGGGTATGCTAGTATTGGTGGATTGGTTAGCATGTCCACCAATCTGGATACTACAGCTTGATGTTTGGGTGTTTATTGGATCAGTGTTTTAGATGGCACTTGTGCTTTGTTCCCGTTTCTCTTTGTAGGTTCTCCTAGATTGTTTTTGGTGATGGATTTAGTAGATTCTTTCTCAGTGTTCTGCAAAAGTTCATACAGTGGTTTAGCAAGTCGAGAGAAATCTTGAATGAAGGACCTGTAGTAGCTCAGGAATGTTAACAAAGATCTGACTCCTCCCACTGTTTTTGGTTCTTTCCTTTTCAACTGTAACACAGCTTCAAGATCTTTTGGGTCAATTTTTATGCCTTCTTCTGACACCATTCGTCCAAGGTAGCGAATCTGTCGTTTAAAGAGTTCACACTTCTTCGGTCTAAGTTTGATACCATGCACGCACATTCGACTAAGCACTTGCCTAATATCATTGACATGTTCCTGAAAAGTTTTGGAGTAGCAAAGTACGTCATCCAGGTATGGAGAACAACATTTGTCTCTGATGTCCTCTAGTACATCCTCCATGCATCTCTGAAAAGCTGCTGGGGCGTTAGTTAATCCGAACGGAATACGATTCCACTCCAGGAGTCCCCAGGGGGTGTTGAAAGCCGTCAGATGTCTGGAGTCTTCATGCACAAAGCCTTGATGATACGCACTACCCTGGTCCAAGATTGAGAACCATGTAAATCCTCCTAAGCTATCCAGCAGATCTTGTATTCTAGGTAGTGGATGTCTATCTGGGATAGTCTTTCGGTTTAACTCCCTAGAGTCAACACATAGTCGTAGGCTTCTTTCGAACGCAGACAACTAGTGATGAGTATGCGGAACAAGATTTCGTTACCCAACCGCGGTCAAGAAGGTTTTGGATATATTCTTTCACTTCCTTGTATAGGGGTTTCGGTATTGAATTGTAGCGTTTCTGGACAGGAGTTTCATCTTTCAGATTTATCCTCAATTTCAGGTTAGGAATGCATCCTATGTCTCCCTCATCTCAAGCAAAGACATCTGATTCGTCATATAACATTTGTCTCGCTATCTCCTGTTCTTTTTCTGAGAGATCTTCCAAATTGACAGGTGGGTGCCACTTAACAGATTTGTTAGTGGGTAGCTGATTTCCAGTGTTCACTTGGTTCAACTGGTTTACATGAAACACCCTTTTCTTCTGGTCAATTTCCTTTCCATTGTCTTTGTTTGGAGACAACGGTAGAATCTCAGCTGCTGGAGAAATGGTACCCAATACTGTTCTGGGCGGAAGGTAGATGTCACGTTGAGCACGGTTCAGTATAGGTATCTTCACCAGTTTAGAGAAACCGTTTGGCACATCTACCACTGAAGGAAATAGTTCAAGTCCTTCTTCAACTGGATATTCTGGAAGTGGTTCAAATGGCATGATTCCTCCTTTTGGCCACGCTCTAATTCTGCATTTGACTTTACAGAGCTCGCCTCCTTTAATCTGGAGTCCCTTCTTCCCCACTTTGACCACACGACTATCGGATATTTCTCCTGGGTCAGTTGCTTGACTGACAGCATTGACAATGTTATTCGCTACACTCTGTCTTACTTTCATAGCTTCACTCAGCAAGATAGTCAGGTTGGGTGCTGTTTGGTCGATCACGGTTTTCTCTGATCAATTCTTCGATAACATTAAACCCAAGAATTGGATTGTCATTACAGCAGTCACTCACCAGCATTGGCACATAGATGGCTGAGTTTCCATGTCCACTACTTTCGAATTCCAGGCGGACTTCAATCCATCCGATGAATGGAATGATAGAACCATTTGCAGCTGTAATGGATAAGTTGCCGTCACAAAGTAAATCTTGTATGTGCCTAATGGAGACACTGGGTAGAAACTTTTCTAACCATGCCTTCCCGACAATGCTGACCTGAGCTCCTGTGTCCATCAACATGTCAACCGAAACACCATTCATCCGACATGACAGTAGGCATTTTCCTCCAATTAATTGTGCTACGCGTTGTTTGGAGAATCCATTCTCTTTTGGGAGTGTTCTAGTTGACCAGTGGGTGAATACCCTGTTTACCTTAGCATGGGACAGATCATTTGAGGTGGTCACTGGTTGTCCCTTCCCAGTGACCGTCTGTCGTTTCCCGACTGCCTTCTTTTCTTCAAGCAATCAACCGCTCTGTGTCCTGTCCAACCACAGTAGAAACAATGGTAGCAGTTCTGACTCTCTTGTTTGATGCAATCATCACACCTGGGTTTGCAGTGAGCTGTATCTGGAACTTGAACATTGGTTAGTGGCTTAGTCATTTGGTTTACAACAACAGGAGTTTGCTTCATCATCTTTTCCAGGTTCTTCGTGAGAGCAGAGACCTGTGTTGTTAGTTCCGTTAATGCAGTGTGATTTGCTCTAGCATCTCCCTCGACTTTCTTTTGCAATGTGTCTTTTTCACTATTTCCTGGTGTCTGTGATGAATGAACAGTAAGAGGTTTATGTTTAGGTGCACTGTTTAAGCGTCTCTGCCTTTCTGTTTCCTCATCAACTGATCTGGTGACCTGCTCTATAATAAAGTCATCAGTTACTGTCGAATCAGACACGTAAGGCTTGATATCTCGTCTAACATTAGA
This sequence comes from Lithobates clamitans, assembly GCA_037952925.1. Taxonomy (NCBI): domain Eukaryota; kingdom Metazoa; phylum Chordata; class Amphibia; order Anura; family Ranidae; genus Lithobates; species Lithobates clamitans. Next base: position 3,974,315 of record JBBGZY010000168.1, on the reverse strand, counting down.
ATTTTTCTCGTTTAGTCCCTGATACAGTGTATGAAAGAATACGCCTTGCACCAGTTTTTTGTCATAGTTAAGCTCTCGCCTATCATGTTGTGATGTAGACAGAACTTTTAACCCCACTAGCCTATAAACAAATTGTTGTGCTGTTTCTCTTTCTTGCTGGGTAGCATTGCTAAGGTCCTGAAATAACTCATTACCACTTCGTTCTCTCATATGTGACTTCAACAATCTTTTCAATTCAGCAACAGTAAGATCATCTTTGTCAGTCAATATATCTTTAAAATGACCAGGTTTGATTATTCTCAACACTGTGCGTATAATTTCAGATTCAGGGAATTTTTCTGTTATACCCTCGTCAATTTGTCTGCACGCGCTACTGTACTCATGTCCGAACCATGATCTGAAATTGCACCACCATGCATTTTTAAATCTCTACGTGGTAATAAAGCAACAACATCAGTTAATCTCACCACCTCCGATACCTGTTCAGTCCTTGCAGTCCCACTACTTATTTTTTTGGCAGTGGTTGCAATGTCCACAGTTGGTGTACTTTCCTTGTTAAGTTTTAGTTCATTGATCTTGTCTTGGATTATGAGTAGGTGAGACATACCTAGATCTTCTAACTTTTCCAGCTGATCACTTCTCATGTAGTCTAAAATAAATTCAACGAGTTCCATTTCGTTGATACCAGTCACTGATGGAATGTCCACGTCTCTTTCATCTTCCAGCGTAATAGCAAGGCTATGCAGCTGTTCTATACTAAGCAGATGAATTTGTTTCCGGATATCCCACATCAGCGCAGGACAAGGAGATGCCATTCCTGTTGCACTGTGAAGACTTGCACTCACAAGGCAGACAACACTCACGACTCCCCTTGTAGCTCTGCAGTAAGCTTACGCTTGTATCGCGCTTCCCTCTCACTGGTAACACAACGAATCCCGGCAGACGAGCCCCCAAAATGTTACCGGTCTCAAAACATAAATTAAGAGAGCCGATGGTTGTGGACGCGATGAGGTAATGTGATCAGCTCGGCGGGTACTGCAAAGAATTACACAAACAGGAGAAGATATGACCATTCACCTTTATGGCTGAAGCTAGTTTCACCTTTACCTAACAATACATATATTTGCTGAATGCTCATGTGCTATACAGAGCTTCAGGATGGACTGGCTCCTTCCTTAAATTCCAGAAAGAGAGTTTTAGTGTAGGGTACAGCACTGCACCGACTAGGACACACTTTCACAGGGTCTCCCAAGATGCCAAGAGACCCGAACCTGGAACCGAACTGTTATGCCCCGTACACACGGTCGGATTTTCCGATGGAAAATGTCCGATCGGAGCGTGTTGTCGGAAATTCCGACCGTGTGTGGGCTCCATCGGACATTTTCCATCGGATTTTCCGACACACAAAGTTGGACAGCAGGAGATAAAATTTTCCGACAACAAAATCCGTTGTCGGAAATTCCGATCGTGTGTACACAAATCCGACGGACAAAGTGCCACGCATGCTCAGAATAAATAAAGAGATGAAAGCTATTGGCCACTGCCCCGTTTATAGTCCCAACTTACGTGTTTTACGTCACCGCGTTTAGAACGATCGGATTTTCCGACAACTTTGTGTGACCGTGTGTATGCAAGACAAGTTTGAGCCAACATCCGATGGAAAAAATCCTAGGATTTTGTTGTCGGAATGTCCGAACAAAGTCCGACCGTGTGTACGGGGCATTACAGTTACAGTTACAAATAAAAGTGTAAAAAAAAAAAAAAAAGTACAAAAAAAAATATGTACAATAAAAAAAAAATAGTTGTTGTTTATTGTTCTCTCTCTGTCTCTTTTCTCTCTCTATTGTTCTGCTCTTTTTTACTGTATTCTATTCTGCAATGTTTTATTGTTATTATGTTTGATCATGTTTGCTTTTCAGGTATGTAATTTTTTGATACTTTACTGTTCACTGTGTTTCATTGTTAACCATTTTTTTGTTTTCAGGTACGCCATTCAGCTGCAACGCAGATTTATTTATCTTGACAGCAACAGCGTTTGCTCCCACGATACATAAAGCCATGACTCCAGCGCTGTAGGAGGTGATTTCACCACCACAGTTAAAAACAAAATGGTGCACGTATGCCCATCATTGGAAGTGGGTGGAAGAAGGGAGGTATTCTAATGGTGGGCATACCCACCGATCAATCTCTTTTTTTCATGCAGCCCACAGGCTGCATGAAAAAAAAGATTACAATATATGCCCAACAAGGACCAGCAACGTACTGGTATGTTGTTGAACTTTGAGTGGTTATACCAGAATAATGCCTGCGGGTTTAGGTATCATCTTGGTATCATTCTTTTTAGCCAGCAGTCGGCTTTCATGTAAAAGCAATCCTAGCAGATAATTAGCCTCTAGACTGCTTTTACAAGCAGTGGGAGGGAATGCCCCCCCCACCGTCTTCCATTGTCTGCTCTGGCTCTCCTGGCCCAACAGGGAACCTGAGAATGCAGCCAGTGGTTCTGCCAGCTGACCATAGAGCTGATCAGAGACCAGAATGGCTCCAATCATCTCTATGGCCTAAGAAACCGGAAGCACAAGCATTTCATGACTTAGATTTCGCCGGATGTAAACAGCGCCATTGGGAAATTGGGAAAGCATTTTATCACAACGATCTTGGTGTGGTCAGATGCTTTGAAGGCAAAGGAGAGATCTAGGGTCTAATAGACCCCAATCACTACCTATTGGGGATCAGGAGATATTTACATTCCCTGAGATAACAATAAAAATGATACAAAAAAAATGAAAGGAACAGTTTAAAAATAAAATAAAAAAGCAAAATAAATAATAAAAAAAAAAAAAAAAGCACCCCTGTCCCCCCCTGCTCTCGCGCAAAGGTGAACGCAAGCGTCGGTCTGGCGTCATATGTTAACAGCAATTGCACCATGCATGTGAGGTATCACTGCCAAGGTCAGATCAAGGGCAGTAATTTTAGCAGTAGACCCCCTCTATAAATCTAAAGTGGTAACATGTAAAGGCTTTTAAAGGCTTTTAAAAATGTATGTAGTTTGTCGCCGCTGCACGTTTGTTCGCAATTTTAAAGCATGTCATGTTTGGTATCTATGTATTTGGCCTAAGATCATCTTTTTTATTTCATCAAACATTTGGGCAATATAGTGTATTTTTTCATGTAAACAAAAAGTGTCAGAAAGGGCTTTGTCTTCAAGTGGTTAGAAGAGTGGGTGATGTGTGACATAAGCTTCTAAATGTTGTGCAAAAATACCAGGACAGTTCAAAAGCCCCCCCCCAAATGACCCCATTTTGGAAAGTAGACACCCCAAGCTTAGAGGCATGTCGAGTCCATGGAATATTTTTTTATTTTGACACAAGTTGCGGGAAAAAGATAACCCCCCCCCAAAGGACTACATTTTGGAAAGTAGACACCCCAAGCTATTTGCTGAGAGGTATGGTGAGTATTTTGCAGACCTCGCTTTTCGTCACAAAGTTTTGAAAATTGAAAAAAGAAGAAAACATTTTCTTTCTCCTTTTTCAAAAACAAATGAGAGCTGCAAAATACTCACCATGCCTCTCAGCAAATAGCTTGGGGTGTCTACTTTCCAAACTGGGGTCATTTGGGGGGGTTTTGTGCTATCTTTGCATTTTATGGCCTTCGAAACTGTGATACCGTAGGTAGTGAGGAGTGCAATCAAAAATGTACGCCCTTAGAAACCCTGAAGGTGGTGATTGGTTTTTTTTTTTTTATTTTGAGGTGCAATTCCACATATAACCATGGCATGTGTGAGAAATATGTCATTTAGTGACAACTTTGTGCAAAAAAAAAGTTTGTCATTTTCCCGCAACTTGTGGCAAAATATAAAATATTCCATGGACTCAACATGCCTCTCAGCAAATAGCTTGGGGTGTCTACTTTCCAAAATGGGGTCATTTGGGGGGGTTTTGTGCCATCTTGGCATTTTATGGCCTTCAAAACTGTGATAGGTAGTGTTAGAAATCCTGAGAGCGGTGCTTGGCTTTCGTGGCCCAGTACGTGGCTAGGCTCCCAAAAAGTCCCAAACATGTGGTATCCCCGTACTCAGGAGAAGCAGCAGAATGTATTTTGGGGTGTAATTCCACATATGCCCATGGCATGTGTGAGCAATATAATTATGGCCTTCAAAACTGTGATAGGTAATGAGGAGTGAAATCAAAAATTTACGCCCTTAGAAATCCTGAAGGCGGTGATTGGTTTTCCGAGGCCCCGTACGCAGCTAGGCTCCCAAAAGTTCCACACATGTGGTATGCCCGTACTTAGAAGAGGCAGCAGAATGTATTTTTGGGGTGTAATTCCACATATGCCCATGGCATGTGTGAGCAATATATCATTTAGTGACAACATTGTGCAAAAAAAAAAAAAAAAGTTTGTCATTTTCCTGCAACTTGTGGCAAAATATAAAATATTCCATGGACTCAACATGCCTCTCAGCAAATAGCTTGGGGTGTCTACTTTCCAAAATGGGGTCATGTGGGGGGGTTTGTGCCATCTTGGCATTTTATGGCCTTCGAAACTGTGATAGGTAGTGAGGAGTGAAATCAAAAATTTACGCCCTTAGAAATCCTGAAGGCGTGGCTTGGTTTTCGGGGCCCCTTACGCGGCTAGGCTCCCAAAAAGTCCCACACATGTGGTATCCCCGTACTCAGGAGAAGCAGCAAAATGTATTTTTGGGTGCAATTCCACATATAACCATGGCATGTGTGAGAAATATATCATTTAGTGACATTTTTTTGATGGGCTCAACATGCCTCTCACCAATTTCCTTGGGGTGTCTAATTTCCAAACTGGGGTAATTTGGGGTGGGGGGGTTGTACTACCCTGCCGTTTTAGCACCTCAAGAAATGAGATAGGCAGTCATAAACTAAAAGCTGTATAAATTGCAGAAAATGTACCCTAGTTTTTAGACGCTATAACTTTTGCGCAAACCAATAAATATACGCTTATTGACATTTTTTTTACCAAAGACATGTGGCTGAATACATTTTGGCCTAAATGTATGACTAAAATTTAGTTTACTGGATTTTTCTTATAACAAAAAGTAGAAAATATAATTTTTTAAAAATTTTGGTATTTTTCTGTTTATATCACAAAAAATAAAAATCGTAGAGGCAATCAAATACCATCAAAAGAAAGCTCTTTTTGTGGGAAAAAAAGGATGCAAATTTCATTTGGGTATAACATTGCATGACCGTGCAATTACCAGTTAAACAGCACAGTGCCAAATTGTAAAAAGTCTTCTGGTCTTTAGGCAGCCAAATGGCCCGGGGCTTAAAGTGGGATTCCGGCCAGCTAAAAAAATTTTTTAAAGTCAGCAGCTACAAACACTGTAGCTGCTGACTTTAAATAAGTTGACTTATCCGTCCTGGGTGCCCGCCATGCCGGGACCCAAGAGCCGACCCGTCCCTCGGCTCTTGGGTCCCGGCACCGCCATCCTAGGTAAGGGAAACAGGCAGTGCAGCCTTGCGGCTTCACTGCCAGTTTCCTACTGCGCACGCGCGAGCGGCGCGGCGATCTGTGAAAGGCCCCATGGTTTTCCTGGAACACACACAGTTCCCAGAAGGCAACGGGGCCGCTCAGCTAGGAGCAGAACACGCCGCGGAATAGGAACAGGCAGATTAGGAAGACTTCCTAGCAACAAGGGTTCAGGTAAGTTTAAAATGTTTTTTTTTTTAAATGTTTTTTTTTTTTTTTTTTTTTTTAGGATTTTTGGTGCAATTTTTTTTTCAGGGTGGCCCTCCACTTTAAGTGGTTAAAATAACTCATGTAGTATTTATCTCAGAAGCAGGCAATTCACAAAAATATACTGCATGCTTTAAATTTTTTATTTTGTGGTATTTAATGTGTTTTTTTGCATCTTTTTTTACAGCAGACCAGATCTCCGGCTGCAGTGGGAAATGAAACATTTAGCAGTGGATTTCTTACCACTGCTAAATGTTACACTTCAGCTCAGGGATGCTGGTTGTTAAAGCTGATCTTCACTGCATCTGAGCACCACAAGCTAAAAACATAATATTCTAAGCAAACTCCCCCATCCATCCATGTCTCCATGCTTTATTTTGGAGAGAAATCACTTTGAAAAACACTCCCTAGAATTTCTGGCCATGGCAATCTTGAGTAAGGGCAGATGATTCATGTAGCATTTACTTCCTGGAATCCATCTGCCCCTAGCTCAAGCATGCAGGCAGGAGGGTGTGCTTAGCTCAGAAAAGCAATCCCCCTCTCCTCCCCTTCTAAAGACTCCTCATTTGCCTAGACAAGAAACCAGGAAATAACTGTAGAAATGTAAAAAAAATGTTTAACACAAGTAAATATGGTATACTTTCATTTTTACTAATAGGGATGTCACGTACCTCTTACACCTCTGACTTGATGGTAGAGTAAACAGGAGACATGGTAGTACAGAGTCGCACGAGTGCTTGGCAGAGTTGCTAGCAGTGGAGCTTGACCGGAACTGATGGTAGAGCCGGGATGGGACCAGGAACAACTGTCAGGCTGGAGACTGGAGCTCAGGCAGGTGCAGGCAGGCTGACTGGAGACACTGGTAAACAAGTCCAGAACAGACATGGATACAGGAGCAGAGTCAGCTGCAGGCAGATTTGGCAACAGGCTGGCAGCAGGGCTGCAGAAGGAGAAGGCAGGAGCGTAGTGAAAGACAAGCCGAGGACGGGTGCAGGCAGATAGCAGGAATAGTTCGCCGGGTAGGTCAACTGGAAAAGGTACAGGCAAACGGATATCAGAAATCACAGGGAACACTGTGCGCGCGTGCACCCTTGTTGGCATTCCGTTCTGTATTAGCACGCACACTTGCCAGCATTCCATTATGTATTAGCGCGTGTGCATCAGTGCACGCAAGCGTGCCCGCGCAGCCCTTCTCAGTGGGACATGCAGTACAGGGGAATGTCTGTGGCCGCCATCTTGATTATTGATGTGCCCTGACTGACAAGGGATGAGCCGAACACCCCCCGGTTCGGGTTGCATCAGAACATGCGAACAGGCAAAAAATTTGTGCGAACACACAACACTGTTAAAGTCTATGGGACATGAACATGAAAAATCAAAAGTTCTCATTTTAAAGGCTTATATGCAAGTTATTGCCATAAAAAGTGTATGGGGAACTGAGTACTGCCCCAGGGGACATGAATCAATGCTAAAAAAAGTTTTAAAAACTGACGTTTTTTCAGGAGCAGTGATTTTACTAATGTTTAAAGTGAAACAATAAAAATGAAATATTCCTTTAAATATCGTGCCTGGGGGTCCCCTTAGTCTGCCTGTAAAGTAGTGCATTTTCCCCATGTTCAAAACAGTACCACAGCAAAAAAGAAATTTCTAAAGGAAAAAATGTAATTTAAAAGTGCTTGTGGCTGTAATGTATTGCCGGATCCCAGCAATATAGATAAAAATCATTGAAAAAAACAGCATAGGTCTCCCCCCCAGTCAATTACCAGGCCCTTCAGGTCTGGTATGGATATTAAAGGGAACCCCACGCCAAAATAAAAAAAATGGTGTGGCCCCCCCCCAAATCTGTACCAGGCCCTTCAGGTCTGGTATGGATTTTAAGGGGAACCCCGCGCAAAAAAAATGCTGTGAGGTCCCCCCAAAATCCATACCAGACCCTTATCCGAGCATTCAACCTGGCAGGTCGCAGGAAAAGGGGGGACGAGAAAACGCCCCCCCTTTCTGAACCGTACCAGGCCACATGACCTCCCAGGTCCCCCCCAAACACCTTCTCCCCATGTTGATGGGGACAAGGGCCTCATACCCACAACCCTTGCCCGGTGGTTGTGGGAGTCTGCCAGTGGGGGGCTTATTATTAGAATCTGGAAGCCCCCTTTAACAAGGGGGCTCCCAGATCCCGGCCCCCCTATGCGAATGGGTATAGGGTACATTGCACCCCTACTCATTCATCAAAAATTGTCAAATAGGTAAAAATGACAGGAGACAGTTTTTGACAAAAAAAAAAGGGAAACTCCGCCTCCATGGGAGGCGTCTCATCGGCTGCCGTCTTTTTGCTTTGACAGCTCTTATATAGGCAAGGGCAGGGCCACCCGCTGATGTAACTGGTGACCCCACCCCTTTCTGACGCCATGTGACGTCAGAGGGGGGCGGGTCACCCCAAAGCACCCTCCCCATGTTGAGGGCACGTAGTCTGGTATGGTTCAGGAGGGGGGGCGCTCTCTCATCCCCACCTTTTCCTGCGGCCTGCCAGGTTGCTTGCTCAGATAAGGCTCTAGTATGAGTTTTGGGGGGACCCCCATGCCATTTGAAAAAAATAGGGTGCGGGGTTCCCCTTAAGATCCATACTAAATCCGAAGGGCCTGGTATGGATTTTGGGGGACCCCCACGCCATTTTTTTATTTTGGCGTGGGGTTCCCCTTAATATCCATACCAGACCTGAAGGGACTGGTATGGATTTTGGGGGGACCCCCACGGCATTTCTAAAAAAAAATTGGTGCGGGGTTCCGCTTAATATCCATACCAGACCCGAAAGGCCTGGTAATGGACTGGAGGGGAACCCATGCTTTTTTTTTCAATGTTTTTTATATATATTGCCGGGATCCGGTAATACATTACAGCTGCAAGCAGTTTTAAATGACATTTTTTCCTTTAGAAATGTAATTTTGCTGCTCTCATTCATTACACTATATACAGCTGCTATGTAAGCAGCCTTATATGGTGTGGTGCGTGGACTTAGCCCCCTGAGCTATGATTGGCCAAAGGCACCCTGCCTTTGGCCAATTATGGGTCTCTTAGCAGAGCGCGCTGTGATTGGCCAAAGCATGCAGGTCAGGTGCATGCTTTGGCCAATCATAGGACGCCAATGCACTGCGCTCTTGCAGTGCATCATGGGGTGTTCCGTGGCACTCGAATTTGCCGTGAACGCTTCATAATGTTCGGTACTCGCCGAACAGCAAACACCCGATGTTCTAATCAAACTTACGTTTCACTCGAACATCGGACTCATCCCTATTTTCTAATGCTAACAGCATGAGGATTAAAAATAATCATGTTGATTAGGAGAGTGAAGTTCCACTTTAAGGAGCTTGCATTCGTCGGTGTCCTAACAACCAATGACTTTTCTCTGCCCTGCTCATATAGCTGTCAGCCAGGGATTCCCGGCTGACAGGTAAATTTTAACAAAGCAGCGGAGACATTTAAAGTGGAAAAAAAAAAGAGCATGGGGGTCCCCCACAATCCATTCCAGGCCCTTTGGGTCTGGTATGATTTTTAACCACTTCCGCCCCGGGAGAATTTACCCCCTTCCTGACCAAAGCACTTTTTGCGACTCGGCACTGCATCGTTTTAACTGACAATTGCGCGGTCGTGCAATGTTGTACCCAAACAAAATTGACGTACTTTTTTCCCCACATTTTCATTTGGTGGTATTTGATCGCCTCTGTGGTTTTTATTCTTTGCGCTATAAACAAAAAAAGAGTGACAATTTTTTAAAAAAAACAATATTTTTTACTTTTTGCTATAATAAATATCCCCCAAAAATATATATATAAAAAAAAAATGTTTTCCTCAATTTAGGCCGATATGTATTCTTCTACATATTTTTGGTAAAAAAAAATTGCAATAAGTGTATATTGATTGGTTTGCGCAAAAGTTATAGCATCTACAAAATAAGGGATAGTTTCATGGCATTTTTATTAGTTTCTGTGATTTTTATCAGGACTGCGACATTATGGCGGACACATGGGACATTTTTTTATGCTATTTTGGGACCATTGTTATTTATACAGCAATCAGTGCTATAATTACTGTTTACTGATTACTGCGTAAATTACACTGGCAGTGAAGGGGTTGACCACTAGGGGCACTGAAGGGGTAAGTGTGTCCTAGGGAGTGATTCTAATGCTCCGTACACACGGTCGGACATTGATCGGACATTCCGACAACAAAATCCATGGATTTTTTCCAACGGATGTTGGCTCAAACTTGTCTTGCATACACACGGTTGCACAAAGTTGTTGGAAAATCCAATCGTTCCAAACGCGGTGACGTAAAACACTTATGTCGGGACTATAAACGGGGCAATAGCCAATTGCTTTCGTCTCTTAATTTATTCTGAGCATGCGTGGCACTTTGTCCATCGGATTTCTCTACACACGATCGGAATTTAAAGGATCGGATTTTATTGTCAGAAAATTTTATAGCATGCTCTCAAACTTTGTGTGTCGGAAATTCCGATGGAAAAAGTCTGATGGAGCCCACACACGGTCGGAATTTCCAACAACAAGCTCTGATCGCACATATTCCGTCGGAAAGTCTGACCGTGTGTACAGGGCATAACTGTGAGGGGGCTGGACTTCAACACACTGGACAGTGATCACTGCTCTCGATGACAGAGAGCTGTGATCACTGTCCTGTTACTAGGCAGAAAGGGGAAATTCTTTGTTTACAAAAGCATCTCCCCGTTCTTCCTCTCCGTGACACGATCGCGGGCAGCCGGCGGACATCGAGTCCGCGGGACCCGCGGTGACACAGCTTCTTACCTGTACGCCCTTTTGCCTGCCTGTGCCATTCTGCCAATGTACATCGGCGTGCGCTGGTCATCAAGCGGTTAAGGAGAACAAACCAAAATTTGGCATTTTTTTTTACTTTCACTTTCAATGACAGTGGTAAACAGGACGAATGGAGAAGGTCAATCTCCCAAACGGGGTGGCACAGAAAGCAAAAAGAGGAAAACTTTGCCCTCTAAAGGTTCCCCAATCTCCAAAGTCAGGACCTCACAGAGTTGGCATGCATTGATTTCCTGTATTTGGACAAAATGATTGAACAAGACAATGTCTTTGCATAGACAGATCACTTCATATGCTATGTCGAGGCTTTTCAAATGAAGGACCAATGAGCCCCAACTGTAGCCTAAGTCTTGGTGAAGAAATTCAGTTACTATTGAGGTATATGGGTAACCCCAGAAAGCATAAGCTTTATAGCCAGTGGTGTTCTCGGCCCTACATCATCTTCAAGCAGCTGGGGAAGAGGGGAAGTCAGGGCTTTTTGAAAACTAGGCATCAAAACCACCATTTGCCCCTGACTGAGGCTGTTCAAGTGCCCACACAAACCGAGTCACCTCCAACTAGTCCACACTCTACAGGACAAAGGGACTGCATGACAAGCAGCGGCGGCCCTTCCATTAGGAGCCATCCCCCCATGCAGTATATATGTATGTAGCGCTGGTAGATTTCTAATCCACCGCTTATAGGTAAATTTAATTCTGTGAAATACATTGTTCAGGTTTAATCTAAGGTTAGTTTAGCCTCTGTTCCAGCTTGGCTGTGTTGCATGCAGTTCACACTGCGCCTGTGGGTGTCGTTGTCATCGTGGGTCAATGTTGGAAAGCAACAAGCTGAAGAGTATGAGTGCTCTTCTGTCCCGGAGATAACTCGGCGGAGGTGGTCCTCTGAGTTGCATTCTGGGAGAGGGTATTTATGGGGCAGACGCCATGTTTCGGAGAGCTTTTTGCCTCGTGGCCCTCCTGGCCTAGAGGTATGTGACAGTGAGTGCTATCTCGTAGCCCTGCGGCTTGGAGGGTTACGCCGCTGCATCCGGGCGGGTAGGCCCAGAAGTCTGTCTGGGGCCTGCTACTGCTGGGATGGTCCGGTGTTGTCTGTCCTGCGGGAAGAAGCCAGACAATTGAGAAGATCCCAGGGGAGGACCTGTCTTGGAAGGGACCATGCAGAGCGCTGGTCTGGAGAGGGGGCTGGTGACTCAATTGGAGGATGCATCCTAGATTGCCCTACCGCACAAGTACTGCCGGGTCAGCTTAAAGGTTCTGGTACTGTGTTTGCAGTTCATCGAAAACTACTACATCCTGTGGCAGAGGATCATATGAGTTTGTCCCACCAAAGTCTGTGGCAGAGACTTTTTGTTCGTGCTGCGTTCCGGCTGCTAGGTCAGTGAGAAAAACCTACCTGGGCGGGCAGAGATTTAATCCTAATCTGAGGATACATTCATCCTAAAGGTTTACATTCCTTGACGCCATGCCAAAAAAAGAAGGTATTTGAACACCCCTGCAACTGTCCCTCTACCTCTTTCCTGCTACTTCTTCCAGTTATCCCCATTAAAGCATTGAAAAAGTACTTAAGTGACTGGTGCTTACATTGCCTCACAGTAAACTCAACGGAGACCCCTAGACCCGGTGTTGGTGAAATTACAGGTAACAAGGTGGTGACGGTAACAGCCCACTTTAAACCAGCAGCTCCACCGTGAGTTATTGCTACATGTACAATTCCACTAGGGCTCCTGTTGGCCCCTTTACTGATATTACCTGTGTGTACATTGGATGTATATACTATTATTGACCTTTTATCATATAAAGCTTGTGTTATTTTGTTACCGGTGTGCATCTGTATTCCTATGGTTAATAATATATGCTGTTTGCAATAGTTCTTCTGATCCAAATTACTTTGTTTAGATTATTGATTAAGTTCTCAGGAAGGGAATCCCCACTTTACTATCAAACCCACTCTTCCAATTAGCAATAGTTCTGTTTCTCTTATTTCCTTACAGTTTTAGAGCAATATGTTGTTTGGGAAGGGTCATTTCTCCTAACGCCCCACCCCCCTAAAAGAAGACTACACTAATTTTACATATAATGAGATCTTGCAGCACAGTACAGACAGGGTTAATTATGGTTAACATTAACTCCCCAGTTCCCTCCTTAACATTACATAGGAGAGGAAAACTTTGAAATTTTCAGAAAAGAGCAAGTAAAATGTAAGCAGCCTTTTTAAGCTATGTAAATGAGAACACGTGACAAATATAAAGCAGGTGTTATCCCAATTGGGCTGTGAAAGTGGAAATACACTTCCATGTTCACCTGCTGGACCAACGTGAAAAGGAGAGCATGTGGATCTCCCCTTCATCACATGATAGACATCACAGTTCATTAACAATCATTACCATGCCTGAAATTTGTCACATGGGAAAGTGGAGATTGCTAAAGCTTTGCAAGCTTCTGCCAGACAAACTTGGAGCTTACACAGGGCTTTTTTTTTACTGCACATTGATAGCATTAACCCTTTTGCTGCCAGAGCCATTTTTGCATTTTTTGCACACATGTTTAAAAAAATAATTTTAGGCTTGAGTGTGGGCGGGGACACAGGGGACCCCATGATCTTCTATTGCACGGGGGCCCCATGGGTTGTCAGTCCGCCCCTGCACAAAACCCACAACTATTATATATTTTCTGAAAGCAGACACCCTAGATAATAAAATAGCGGTAGTTCCAGTTTTTTTATGTCACACGATATTACTGCAAAGGTCTAGGAAACACAAAATTTCAGTGATAAAAACACTAACGTGATTTTTAGGGCGAACAAACGCAATAAATTACTAAAATTTTTGGTAAAATATAAAAGACGAGGTTGCGCCAAGTAAATAGATACCAAACATGGAAAACTTAAAATTTTTGTGCGCTCGTGAAATGGCATCAAACTGCAGTACCCTATATTTTCTATAGGTGACGCTTCAAAAGCGCCCTATAGGTATCAGTTTAGTGTTTCGGAGGAGGTCTCGTGTTCGAATTATTCCTCTTACTCTACCATTTCACAGGCACAATTTAAACCTATACAAACAGAGGGGGAGACCATAGTTCTCAGATTGTGCATCGCTGCTGCTGGAGGGCGGCTAGTGGATGTGTTGAAGAGCTGCTTTTGTCTGTGTTGCAACCCGCCCTTTCACACAGGCAAAACCGGTCGTTCAACACAGCAAACCCACCCTGCAACACAGACAAAATCGGAGCATCAGCACACTGTAAAGCTGCCCTGCAACAGCGAGGCACAATGTGAGAACTACGGTCTCTCTCTGCTGTTTGAATAGGTTTCAATTATGGCCGTGAAATGGTATCTCCCATCGAGAGATGCCTCCTAAATGTGCGTTTGTGCCCTGGTCATGTCACTCCAGCTGATCGGCAAATCAGCTAAAGTGCGGCTCCGTCCTGCGCATGCGTGGGCACTATTTGTTGGGGAGCACTTCTCGACAGAACACCGGGAGAGAACACACAGACTGATCACTGTCTCTGTCCTGCTTAGGTATGAGTCCTGTTCACCTCAGGGCAGGCCCTTGCACTCTGTGCCGAGAGAAAGAATGCACAGCATTCACATCGTTCCTGACAGTGAGTGATGCACTCCTTTGAACTGCAGCAGCTCAAAGGAGAGCATTTAGGAACCAGAGTCCTGCTCTAAATCTTGCCAGTGCCATAACAGAAGAGCAGAATAGCTAAGGTGCAGTGTGGAGGCAGATGTGAGCACTGGTAAAAGTCTAACTTAATATTTATTTTAGCATAAAGTAAACTTTTCTTCTCTGTTAATGGTGGGGTGCAGAGGTGAACTGCAGGCAGGGTACAGGGGTGAGCTTTGGAGAGGGGTTACAGGGGTGGGCTGTGGGGGCAGGGTACAGGGGTGGGCTGCGGGCAGGGTACAGAGGTGAGCTTTGGAGACGGGTACAGGGGTAAACTCCGGGCAGAGTACAGAGGTGAGCTTTGGAGACGGGTACAGGGGTAAACTCCGGGCAGAGTACAGAGGTGAGCTTTGGAGAGGGGTACAGGGGTGGGCTGCGGGCAGGGTACAGAGGTGAGCTTTGGAGAGGGGTACAGGGGTGAACTGCGGGCAGAGTACAGAGGTGAGCTTTGGAGAGGGGTACAGGGGTGGGCTGCAGGGGCAGGGCACAGGAGTGAGCTGTGGGCAAGGTACAGAGGTGAACTGCGGGCAGGGTACAGAGGTGAGCTTTGGAGAGGGGTACAGGGGTGAACTGCGGGCAGAGTACAGAGGTGAGCTTTGGAGAGGGGTACAGGGGTGGGCTGCAGGGGCAGGGCACAGGAGTGAGCTGTGGGCAAGGTACAGAGGTGAACTGCGGGCAGGGTACAGAGGTGAGCTTTGGAGAGGGGTACAGGGGTGGGCTGCGGGCAGGGTACAGAGGTGAGTTTTGGAGATGAGTACAGGGTGAACTGCGGGCAGGGTACAGGGGTGAGCTTTGGAGAGGGGTATAGGGGTGGGCTGCGGGGGCAGGGTACAGGGGTGGGCTGCGGGCAGGGTACAGAGGTGAGCTTTGGAGTTGGGTACAGGGGTGAACTGCGGGCAGAGTACAGAGATGAGCTTTGGAGAGGGGTACAGGGGTGGGCTTCGGGCAGGGTACAGAGGTGAGTTTTGGAGACGAGTACAGGGTGAACTGCGGGCAGGGTACAGAGGTGAGCTTTGGAGAGGGGTACAGGGGTGGGCTGCAGGGGCAGGGCACAGGGGTGAGCTGTGGGCAAGGTACAGAGGTGAACTGCGGGCAGGTTACTGAGGTGAGCTTTGGAGAGGGGTACAAGGGTGTGCTGCGGGGGGCAGGGTACAGGGTAGGGTTGCCACCTCATCCCTTTAAAGCCAAACACATATTAATTACACAGTTTCTGTGGCTGATTAAGGTGATAATTAAACTCACTTGGTGCCTTATCTGCATGAAATTAGCCTCAGAACCTGTGTAATTAATATGTGTTCGGGTTTAAAGGGATGAGGTGGCAACTCTACTATGGAGCCTGTTCACATATCTCCACGGTGGCTGCGGAGCAGCTTGCACAGGGGTCCTGTGCGTCTTTGGCTCCATTTCAGGGCAGGATTCAGGCAAAAATTTGGCCCTGATTCATCCCTAAAATGAAGGACCAGACCTAGAGTTGCCACCTCATACCTTTAAACCCGAACACGTATGAATTACAAAGGTTCTGAAACTAATTTAATGCAGATAAGGCACCAAGTGAGTTTAATTACCACCTTAATCAGCCACAGAACCTGTGTAATTCATATGTGTTTGCTTTTAAAGGGATCAGGTGGCAACCCCAGTACAGGGTGAGCTGCGGAAAAGGTACAGGGGGGAACTGCGGGCAGGGTATAGAGGTGAGCTTTGGAGAGGGGTACTGGGGTGGGCTGCGGGCAGGGTACAGGGGTGAACTGCACAGTGCAGTCCCCCTTTAAATCACAGTGCAGTCCCCTTTATATCACAGTGCCCCCTTTACAGAGCAGTCCCTGATACATTAATGTAAGGGGCGCTGTAATGTAAAGGGGGGCTGTGAACAGACTCCGTTAATATCCCCACCCCCAACCTAACCCCCCCATTCCCTGGGAAAATTGGCTGCCGTGAAACCGCTGGGTTAAAGGATAACTGAACCCAACAGCAGGGGCAGGGTACAAGGGTGAACTGCACAGTGCAGTCCCCTTTATATCTGTCAGGAAAGGTTCTCTACGCTGGTAATATCAGCTATTTGGCGTGCAGTACTGAGGCCCACCAGCAAGTGTCTCCTGGCAGTTTGGAGCTGTCAGAAGAATTTTTCCCTGCTGGTATTATGTCATATTTTGACCGCAGTACTGGCGTCCACCAGCGGAGGGATCCTGGCAGTGTGGAGCAGGTATTACCTTCTGCAACCAGGCTTCATCTGACCTCGTTAGCAACTATTGCATAAATACCTGGCAAGTACACACTCATCTTGCCCTGGTATTGTCCTTGTGCATTGACCTGCAGCCTGTTTACCTGTTATCCTGATGCCTGATGTCTGATTTCTGTATTCCGTATCCTGAATCTGTTATATTTGTTCCTGTATCCCTGGATCTTTGCCCTGCAGCCTTATCCCTTCCATCTTGTTCCCTGTCTGTTTACTCCTGGCCCCCCATCTACTGATCTCCTGTTTATGACCCTAGCCTGGCTTGACTGCGATTCTGGTATTCCCTTTTGCTACATATGCTGGTTGGTTTATTATCACTGTTTGGTTGTTTGGTTTGTTCACTCTGTTTGTATTGGTGGTGTGTTCACATGTATATGCATTTACCTTAATAAACTTACTTTCACCTATTTATGTCTGGTTCACTCTGTTGCAGTCCATACAGTTCTGGTCTTATCTGGTATATGACAATATCACAGTGCCCCCTTTACAGAGCAGTCCCTGATACATTAATGTAAAGGGGACTGTGCTGTAAAGGGGCACTGTAATGTAAAGGGGGGCTGTGGACAGACTCTGTTAATAGCCCCTCCCCCAACCTAACCCCCCCATTCCCTGGGAAAATTGCCTGCCGTGAAACCGCTGGGTTAAACGATAACTAAACCCAACAGCAAAAATGTTAAATAAAGCAACTTACAAGTCCTAAAATATGTTGGCTGCATCAGTTTTATGCTAAGACTATTTCAGCAAGTACAAAAAACACCTGTTGATCTTGTCAGAAATGCAGTCCTTGTGCCATGGGCGTGCAGCGCTAATAAATAAATGATAAGAAAGGACTAAAAGGCACAATACAATCCACCACAGTGTGTGAAATAATCAGTCCATGTATTCGGTCCACATGAATCTTCAAAGAGTGGAAAAATGCATGCTTGCAAAAACGGTGATTCCAGGAGCCCACCACCACGGTAACAAATGGCCTCTCACCTGATGTAATGGACCCTTTGGTTATAGAGGGTCAAAAACGCCTTTTTCATAAACCAATAGGTATGCAGCATATCAGTCAAGGACCAGGTACTGGACACTCCAATTCGACCATATAAAATAACGGAGAGCACTATCCTTTTGCCACTTTTATTTTGAATTGGAGTGTCCTGTACCTGGTCCTTGACTGATATGCTGCATACCTATTGGTTTATGAAAAAGGCGTTTTTGACCCTCTATAACCAAAGGGTCCATTACATCAGGTGAGAGGCCATTTGTTACCGGGGTGGTGGGCTCCTGGAATCACCGTTTTTGCAAGCATGCATTTTTCCACTCTTTGAAGATTCATGTGGACCGAATACATGGACTGATTATTTCACACACTGTGGTGGATTGTATTGTGCCTTTTAGTCCTTTCTTATCATTCATTTATTAGCGCTGCACTTTCTGTTTTGTTATGTATGCTGAGGGATTTGAATTTTGACCCTGGTGTTCAGCTGCTGCTTTTAAAATTCTACGCAGGGGAAATGGCGCTGTCCGGCTATATGCACATATAAGAATACTTAAGTAAAAATGGAGTGAAAAAAATATGTTAGAATGGGCGGTGTGTGTGAACACAGCGTAACAAGCGCTAGGGTGTACAAATTAATAATACCCCTAGTGGGTAATACAATAAAGTGCAACGTGCTCCTAAAAGTGAAGGATGTGCCTAAATCACAATAATCAAATGCCCATTGTGTGTGTATCAAGTTCCATATGTGTATGAGGAAATGTGCCCACAAGAGCATGGACAATAGTGATAATCAGGACAGTGTTCTGTAATACAAGCAAACAGTGGCAGCATTAAAAATAGAAAACATAAAAATATCTAAAAATAAAGATAAAAAATATAGATGAAAAATATATATGAAAAAAATCCCCAACAGGTGTAATAAATATCAAGGATTATAAAATGTGTAAAACATAAAAGTCCAAGATCAAAAATCCAGTCAGCGGGATCTTTTTCACTTATACCTTTTACCCCTGCAGGGGTGAGGTAGTCCGGTGAGTGCAAGCACGAGTGGGGGTGCAGTGGATGACTGGGACTATATTTGTTGGAGCCGAGATCACATTTTTTTATCAAAAGGACACTTTTTTGGGATTTTTGATCTTGGACTTTTATGTTTTACACATTTTATAATCCTTGATATTTATTACACCTGTTGGGGATTTTTTTCATATATATTTTTCATCTATATTTTTTATCTTTATTTTTAGATATTTTTATGTTTTCTATTTTTAATGCTGCCACTGTTTGCTTGTATTACAGAACACTGTCCTGATTATCACTATTGTCCATGCTTTTGTGGGCACATTTCCTCATACACATATGGAACTTGATACACACACAATGGGCATTTGATTATTGTGATTTAGGCACATCCTTCACTTTTAGGAGCACGTTGCACTTTATTGTATTACCCACTAGGGGTATTATTAATTTGTACACCCTAGCGCTTGTTACGCTGTGTTCACACACACCGCCCATTCTAACATATTTTTTTCACTCCATTTTTACTTAAGTATTCTTATATGTGCATATAGCCGGACAGCGCCATTTCCCCTGCGTAGAATTTTAACCATTTTTGGATTTCACCTAGGTGATCCTTATTTACAGGGGGGCAGCAGTCCCTTCACTTTGTCTCTTATTCCTAAGCGCGGAATCATTGTTATACAGCTGCTGCTTTTGTTTTATACTATTTCGCGCTGATTCATTTTTTATTCTTGTGCCATGGGCGTCCGCATGGGGGGGCAGCGGGGGGAAGTGCCCCCCCCTGGAGCAAGGTGTCCGCACACGAACACTCAGGGCTGATCCTGGGCGGGTGCCCATGGTGCACCGCGCCCAGGCGCCTTAAGCTGCCGCATAAGGGGGCGCCGAAGCTATAACAGTCACTTACTGTTACAATCAGCAGCAGCGGCGCCGCTCCGACCCTAGACTTTTTATTGCACCATCCGCTGGCCTCTCTTCTGCCCGCTGCACTGATTGTTAGACTCGCCTGCCTCCTGGTGTCTAGCAACCAGTGATGTCACGTCATGAGGCCGAGGCGAGGCCCCAGCATTCAGAGCGGAGGAGAAGCTTCTTCCTCCTTCGCGCCTGGTCAAGTTTGGCTCCACCCACCTCCTCCATCTTCTCCAGACAGCGCGACTCAGAGCCTGATTGAAGCAAGGGAGCATACCTGAAGTGCAGAGTGTGAGCTGTCCACCTGCACCAGCACCTGCCTGAGGTGAGGCAGCCTGTGTCCATGTTCTGGAGCTCATCTAACAGTACTATTTTATCATTTCGGTCAAGGTGTTAAATTAATTATTTCATGATAGATATGTGAGAGATATCATTGCGAACCTTCTAAAAATGCTCTTTACCTGGCTGTAATGCTGACGATGGTTGTGAATGCTTTCTAAGCCAGAGCCTGTATGCACATCAATAAAGTTTAAGGAAAGTTAAAAATTCTTATCTGCATACCTCCTCCAGTTTAATAAATATAAATGTTGGAACAACTGAGCCATTTTTCTGGCATTTTCAGAAAGAAAAGTCAGTAGTGGAAACCTCTGTAAATATAAAAACAGATTAGAAATTGCTAATCAGACAATGGCAGCTTGATCCTTCTATTAAGACTTTGCATCAGGTTTCTCAAACCTTTGCATGCCTGCGCTTTATGTGATAATGACTAAGCCCCTCCCCTTCATGACATTGTTGAAAGGTGGCAGAGCATGGGTAACCTTAAAATGATGCCCCCCCCCCCCCCTCAAAAAAGTTTTGCGGTTCCCCATGCCATGTGATAGTATCAAGGCAGTGACAGGTGCTCGTAATAGAGACAACAGGGGTCTATTACCTCCCTGATGTCTTCTGTACCTGCAAACAATGCAAATCTGCCAAAAATCTGACATTTCTGAACCAGAATAGCCCAGCTCTAAATTTAATGTAAGCAGAGAACATCAGATTGCCTCTTGAGGGATCAGGAAGGATTTTTTTTCCCCTGCTGGAACAAATTGGACAAAACACAAAAGAAGAGAGCGCAAAGCCTCCCTAGTGTAACTTGGATTTAATATGGTAACGTTAAAAACACTGCAATGGTCAAACTCACATTGTGTGAAGATAGATACAGTATAAGGGTTCCACTGTGGCCACACTTCTTTAACTGCTTAAGGACCGGAAGGATTTAACCCCTTAATGACCAGGCCATTTTTTGCGATACGGCACTGCATCGCTTTAACTGACAATTACGCAGTCATGTGACGCTGTACCCAAACAAAATTGACGTCCTTTTTTTCCCACAATTAGAGCTTTCTTTTGGTGATGTTTGATCACATCTGTGGTTTTTATTTTTTGCGCTATAAACAAAAAAAGAGCCACAATTTTGAAAAAAAGCAATATTTTTTACTTTTTGCTATAAAAAATATCCCCCCTAAAATATAAAAAAACGAATTTCTTCCCGGTTTAGGTCGATATATATTCTTCTACATATTTTTATAAAAAAAAAAATCGGAATAAGTGTATATTGATTGGTTTGCGCAAAAGTTATAGCGTCTACAAAATAGGGAATAGATTTATGACATTTTCTTTTTCTCTTTTCTTTTTTTACTAGTAATGGCGGCAATCAGCTTTTTTTATCAGGACTGCGACATTGTGGCGGATAGATCGGCACTTTTGACACATTTTTGGGACCATTGACATCTATACAGCGATCAGTGCTAAAAAAATGCACTGATTACTGTGTAAATGTCACCGGTAGGGAAGGACACTAGGGGACGATCAAGGGGTTAAATGTGTTCCCTGCTCACATATCTAACTCCACTTCCTCCTCTCCAATGTCTCTTACCAT
Organism: Lithobates clamitans; assembly: GCA_037952925.1. Taxonomy (NCBI): domain Eukaryota; kingdom Metazoa; phylum Chordata; class Amphibia; order Anura; family Ranidae; genus Lithobates; species Lithobates clamitans. Next base: position 3,953,033 of record JBBGZY010000168.1, on the reverse strand, counting down.
TGGGGTCCCCCAAGGTCCTGTCCTTGGACCTTCACTACTCTCGATCTACACGTCCTCTCTGGGTCAGCTGATAGCCTCCCATGGCTTCCGCAACCATTTATAAGCCAATGACACCCAAATCTATGACTCTACCCCTCAGCTCAACCCATCAGTCTCCTCACACATCACTGATTTACTAACAGACATATCAGCCTGGATGTCACACTACTTCCTCAAACTGAATCTATCTAAAACTGAGCTCATAATATTTCATCCACCACGTGCCCCTTCCCTTGACTGTCAAGATCAATGGCACAACTATCAGTCTGTCCCCACATGCCAGGGTGCTAGGGGTAACCCTAGACTCTGAATTGTCCTTTCAGGCCCACATCCAATCCCTGTCCAAATCATGCCGCTTTAACGTCCGTAACATCTCTAGAATACTCCCCTTTTTAACCAATGACACCACCAAGCATCTAATTCACTCCCTGGTTATCTCTCGCCTCGACTACTGCAACTCACTCCTCATTGAATTACCTTTACATACACTATCCCCCTTCAGTCCATTATGAATGCTGCTACAAGACTCACCCACCTTACCAACCATTCAGTGTCCTCCACCCCTCTCTGCCAATCCCTGCACTGGCTTCCACTCACCCAACAAATAAAATTCAAAGTACTAACAATAATTTACAAATGCATTCATAACTCTGCCCCCAGCTATATCACTAACCCAGTCCCAAAATAACAACCAAACAGCTCTCTTTGGTCCTCCCAAGACCTTCTGCTCTCTAGCTCCCTTGTCACCACCTCCAATGCTCACCTCCAGGATTTCTCCAGAGCTTCTCCCATCCTTTGGAACACCCTACCCGAATCTGTCTGACTGTCCCCTAATCTAGCCATCTTTAGACGATCCCTGAAAACCCTTCTCTTTAAAGAAGCTTATCCTGCTTCTAACTAATACACTGTTTTACTTTCTCCATCAGCTCATTCCCCACAGTTATTACCTTTTGTATCAATTAACCCTCCCACCTAGATTGTGAGCTCTAACAAGCAGGGTCCTCTGATTCCTCTTGTACCAAATTGTAATATAACTGCAATGTCTGCCTTAATTTTGTTAAGCGCTGCGCAAACTGTTGATAAGATATAATAATAATAATCTAACTGTGTGGGGATGTGATTTACTAGAGGAGGAGCCAGATCACTGGTCCTACTTAGTAGGAGAAGACGATCTGTATCTCCTCTCCTGACAGAATGGGGATTTGTGTTTTTATACACATCCCCGTTCTCGCTCTCGTGCCCGTGATCACGCGTGTGTAACTGCACTTCCCTGATTTCCTCCCACTCTGCAAGAAGCCTGCTAATCACTGGGGCTAGGAGGCAGACAGAAATGACAGCCACCAGCATCACTTTAAGGCCTCATGTACACTGCTGCTGGTAAACGGACGTTCAGAGGCAGTTGGCTGCTTTTTTCAGCTGCCCCTGAACTCATCCATTGTTATCTTATGTGTACATGTACACAGGTTCATTTAATGTCGTTTTTAGGCAGTGGCATTTATAGGCTTTTCTTTAAAGGCAAAAAAATGAGTTCAGACGCTGAAGTTTCCGACGTTTCAGAAGCAAAACGCCGCTAAACACGGTTTGCCACAATTACCGCGTTTTGCTGCGATTTCGTTTATAAGCGTTTTTACAGGTGCCCTATTTTTTAACATTACAAAACTTTAAAATGATAGCAAATGATGAAAAAACTAACAAAATTTAAAAAAAACCTTGTAAATGCTTGCTATGCTTTATAGACCATTTACATACCCCTAATGAGCATGATCCAATCCAATATACCACTAGCATTGCTGTTAGCCAAAGTTTAATTGGAATTTGACCTATATGTTTTTAGATTTCAATCATGACCCCACCATTGAGCTTCACCCCCAACTTGATCAAACATAGTTGCATGAAATTTAGGGTTAGGGGTTAGGGTTAGTGTTTCCTATTAGGGTTAGGGGGTTATGGTTAGGGTTTTCCCCTTGAAGAACAAGTTTAGGGTTATGATAAGGGTTATGGTTTCCCGTTAGGGTTAGGGGGTTAGGGTTTTCCCCTTGAAGAACAAGTTTAGGGTTATGGTAGGTGTTATGAATTCCCATTAGGGTTAGGGTTTCCGGTTATTGTTAGGGTTTCCCATTAGGGATAGGGGGTTATGGTTAGGGTTTTCGCCTTGAAGAACAAGTTTAGGGTTATGGTAAGTTTTATGGTTTCCCGTTAGGGTTAGGGTTTCCCATTAGGGTTATGGGTTATGGTTAGGATTAGGGTTTTCCCCTTGAAGAAGAAGTTTAGGGTTATGATAAGTGTTATGGTTTCCCGTTAGGGTTTCCCATTAGGGTTAGGGGGTTATGGTTAGGGTTTTCCCCTTGAAGAAGAAGTTTAGGGTTATGGTAAGTGTTATGGTTTCCAGTTAGGGTTAGGGTTTTCCATTAGGGTTAGGGGGTTATGGTTATGGTTTTCCCCTTGAAGAAGAAGTTTAGGGTTATGGTAAGTGTTATGGTTTCCAGTTAGGGTTTTCCATTAGGGTTAGGGGGTTATGGTTAGGGTTTTCCCCTTGAAGAAGAAGTTTAGGGTTATGGTAAGTGTTATGGTTTCCCGTTAGGGTTAGGGTTTCCCATTAGGGTTAGGGGGTTATGGTTAGAGTTAGGGTTTTCCCCTTTAAGAACAAGTTAGGGTTAGGGTTTCTGGTTAGGGTTAAGGGGTTATGGTTAGGGTTTTCGCCTTGAAGAACAAGTTTAGGGTTATGGTAAATGTTATGGTTTCCTATTAGGGTTAGGGTCTCTGGTTAAGGTTAGGGTTTCCCATTAGGGTTAGGGGGTTATGGTTATGGTTTTCCCCTTGAAGAACAAGTTAGGGTTTCCGGTTAGGGTTAGGGGTTAGGGTTTTCCATTAGGGTTAGGGGGTTATGGTTAGGGTTTTCCCCTTGAAGAAGAAGTTTAGGGTTATGGTAAGTGTTATGGTTTCCAGTTAGGGTTAGGGTTTTCCATTAGTGTTAGGGGGTTATGGTTAGGGTTTTCCCCTTGAAGAAGAAGTTTAGGGTTATGGTAAGTGTTATGGTTTCCCGTTAGGGTTAGGGTTTCCAGTTAGGGGTTAGGGTTTCCCATTAGGGTTAGGGGGTTATGGTTAGAGTTAGGGTTTTCCCCTTTAAGAACAAGTTTGGGTTAGGGTTTCCGGTTAGGGTTAGGGGGTTATGGTTAGGGTTTTCCCCTTGAAGAAGAAGTTTAGGGTTATGGTAAGTGTTATGGTTTCCAGTTAGGGTTAGGGTTTTCCATTAGGGTTAGGGGGTTATGGTTATGGTTTTCCCCTTGAAGAAGAAGTTTAGGGTTATGGTAAGTGTTATGGTTTCCAGTTAGGGTTTTCCATTAGGGTTAGGGGGTTATGGTTAGGGTTTTCCCCTTGAAGAAGAAGTTTAGGGTTATGGTAAGTGTTATGGTTTCCCGTTAGGGTTAGGGTTTCCCATTAGGGTTAGGGGGTTATGGTTAGAGTTAGGGTTTTCCCCTTTAAGAACAAGTTAGGGTTAGGGTTTCTGGTTAGGGTTAAGGGGTTATGGTTAGGGTTTTCGCCTTGAAGAACAAGTTTAGGGTTATGGTAAATGTTATGGTTTCCTATTAGGGTTAGGGTCTCTGGTTAAGGTTAGGGTTTCCCATTAGGGTTAGGGGGTTATGGTTATGGTTTTCCCCTTGAAGAACAAGTTAGGGTTTCCGGTTAGGGTTAGGGGTTAGGGTTTTCCATTAGGGTTAGGGGGTTATGGTTAGGGTTTTCCCCTTGAAGAAGAAGTTTAGGGTTATGGCAAGTGTTATGGTTTCCAGTTAGGGTTAGGGTTTTCCATTAGTGTTAGGGGGTTATGGTTAGGGTTTTCCCCTTGAAGAAGAAGTTTAGGGTTATGGTAAGTGTTATGGTTTCCCGTTAGGGTTAGGGTTTCCAGTTAGGGGTTAGGGTTTCCCATTAGGGTTAGGGGGTTATGGTTAGAGTTAGGGTTTTCCCCTTTAAAAACAAGTTAGGGTTAGGGTTTCCGGTTAGGGTTAGGGGGTTATGGTTTTCCCATGGAATAACAAGTTTAGGGTTATGGTAAATGTTATGGTTTCCCGTTCAGGGTTAGGGTCTCTGGTTAAGGTTAGGGGGTCCCATTAGGGTTAGGGGGTTATGGTTTTCCCCTTGAAGAACAAGTTAGGGTTTCCAGTTAGAGTTAGGGGTTAGGGTTTCCCATTAGAGTTAGGGGGTTATGGTTAAGGTTTTCCCCTTGAAGAACAAGTTAGGGTTAGGGTTTCCGGTTAGGGTTTCCAGTTAGGGCTAGGGTTTCCAGTTAGGGTTAGGGGTTAGGGTTTCCCATTAGGGTTAGGGGGTTATAGTTAGGGTTAGGAATTTCCCCTTGAAGAACAAGTTAGAGTTTGGGTTAGGGTTTCCGGTCAGGGTTAGGGGTTAGGGTTTCCCATTAGGGTTAGGGGGTTATGGTTAGGGTTAGGGTTTTCCCCTTGAAGAATAAGTTAGGGTTAGGGTTTACGGTTAGGGTTGGGGTTAATTAAAAATATTTTAAAAATTGCAATTAAAATTTGCATAAAGACAAAATAAATTATTTTAAAAAAATGAAATTATACATACAGCTTTTAAAAAAAAATAAACAAAAAATTCTAATAATCAATTGCAATTTAAAAATTAAATATATTTAAAAAATTGCAATTAAATTTAAAAAAGACAAAATAAAAAAATAAAAAAAATTAAATTACATATACAGCTTATAATAAAAAATTAACAAAAAATATACTAATCAACTGCAATTTAAAAATGAAATAAATTAAAAAAATTGCAATTAAATTTTGCATAAAAAAGACAAAATAAATAAATAAATAAAAATGAAATTACATATACAGCTTATTAAAAAAAATACAAATCAATTGCAATTTAAAAATTAAATATATTCAAAAATTAGCATTTTTTCCTCACATATGCTCATTATGGGATCCATAGTAAAAGCACCGAAATTGAGGTAGATACAACTACACTGCTGCTCTCTCAGCTGCTGCTACTCACTCTGGTCTCACAGAATGGCTGAAATTGTAAAAAAGTAATACTGTTTTTTGGGCTTTGGGAGGGTCCTATGATGTTATCCTAAATAAACGCTCCTAGACGTTCCAAAACACAGCATGCAAACGCAGCAAAACGGGCGTTTTTAAACGCCGGTTTGAAGCTGTCAAAAAACTTGTTCAGAGGAGGTCGCCTCAGCGTCCCGTGTACATTAAGCCTAAATATAGAAAATATGGTTGATATCAGCTGTCTTTTCTATGTTTGTGGGCCTACGAAAGCACTAGGTACAATCAATCAGAACCAGTGAACCATTTGTGACTCCAAAGAGCAAACAGGGGGGCAGGGCAGTGAAGGTTAGATTAAAGTGATTATAAGGGATCTTTTTTTTTAATAACAAACATGTCTTACTTACCTCCACTGTGCAGCTCGTTTTGCACAGAGTGGCCCCAAACATCCTCTTCTGGGGTCCCCCGGCGGCTCTTGTGGCACCTCCCCGCATCAGATAACCCCCTAGGAGAAGCGCTCTCCTGAGGGGGTTACCTTGCAGGCGTGCTCCTGAGTCCAGCATTTGCGTCCACAGACACGAATGCCGGACTTGGCCCTGCCCCCAGCGCCCGTGTCACTGCAGCTGGGAAATCCGTTGCATGAAAAGAACACACATAAAACAAAGAATTTGAAACAATTTTATTGGTCCAAAAAAAAAACAGGACTTGGAAAAGAAGCAAGGAAACCAAAATACAAACATGTATACTAATTTGAGACACTAACAGAATAGGTTTGAGGTTTGACCCTTTTGCAGTGTAAATTAACAGGAGTTAAAAGGAGTGCACCCACAAATGGACATCTATTAAAGATTAAAACAACATTAGGCACAACATCTTGAGAAAGAATTTTAAAATAAGGCAGCACAGACAGTTAGATCAAAGTGAACGTAAAAAAAAAAAAAACTGCCAACATAAAAAAAATTTCATGGTAAAATAACCACCACCCGAAAAAAAACAACAAACCAAAGTAACAAATAAATTGCATAAAAACACATCTGTTTTGCAACAACATAACAAAAACAACAAACCAAAGTAACAAATAAATTGCATAAAAACACATCTGTTTTGCAACAACATAACAAAATACAACTAGAAAATACATGTGTTAGAAACTTGATAAGGACACCCAAATGTACTCTCTTGCCGAACCCCCACACACACACAATCTTGGCTCTTTTCAGGGCATAGTAAAGATTGCCATCTGCAAGCTTTAGGCTGGGTTCACACTATACTACATAACAGTAGTACGACTTTCAGGCTGGGTTCACACTATACTACACGACAGTAGTACGACTTTCAGGCTGGGTTCACACTGGTCCGACAAACGCTCCGACATTGGGAGCTCATGTCGCATGACGTGTGAAATTCAATGTTTCCCTATGGGAGCCGTCCTTTCTGGTCCGACACAAGTCTTGAGAGGGAACTCCGCGCCAAATTTTAAATAAAAAATCAGCATGGGTTCCCCCTCCAAGAACATACCAGGCCCTTGGGTCTGGTATGGACCTTAAGGGGAACAGCCTACACCGAAAAAACGGCGTGGGGTCCCCCCCAGATCCATACCAGACCCTTATCCGAGTACGCAGCCCGGCCGGACAGGAATGGGGGTGGGAACGAGTGCGGCCCCCCCACCCCAAAGCACCGATGTTGACACGACACTCTCTCCGGCTGGAATGCTGTGTGCGAGCTGCAGAGCCATTTATATAGGCGGTGACCTCGCCCCCTTGTGACGTCATGGTCCCAGCATGCGCAGGGACTCTGGCGTTATAAGGGGGCGTGACCCCAGAGTCCCTGCGCATGCTGGGACCGTGACGTCACAAGGGGGCAGGGTCACCGCCTATATAAATGGCTCCGCAGCTCGCACACAGCATTCCAGCCGGAGAGAGTGTCGTGTCAACATCGGAAGAAGAGATGAAGAGAAGAAGCGGCGAGACAGCGGCGACAAGACAGCGGCAGCAGACCGGGCCCCTCGCTGGCAAAAGAACTAGAAGAAGATAGCGGAGGGGCCCGGGAGAAGAGGCGGAACACCGGGAGAAGTCGGAAGAAGACCCCCACCCCCCGAAGTCGGAAGAAGATCCCGGAGCTGCCTAATAAATTAATCTTAAAACCTGTGTACTGTGTTTTTTTTTTATTGACACTTTTCCCTAGGTGAATGGGTAAGGGTACCATGTACCCCATACTCAATCACATAGGGTGGGGGGCCAGGATCTGGGGGCCCCCTTATTAAAGGGGGCTCCCGGATTGCGATAAACCCTCTATCCGCAGACCCCGCAACCAACGGCCAGGGTTGTCGGGATGAGGCCCTTGTTCACATCAACATAGGGACAAGGTGCTTTGGGGTGGGGGGGCCCGCAGTTGTCCCCCCATGTTGAGGGCATGCGGCCTGGTACGGTTCAGGAGGGGGGGGCGCTCGCTCGTCCCCACCCCCATTCCTGTCTGGCTGGGCTGTGTGCTCGGATAAGGGTCTGGTATGGATTCGGGGGGGACCCCCACGCCGTTTTCTCGGCGTAGGGGGTTCCCTTTAAGGTCCATACCAGACCCAAGGGCCTGGTATGCTCTTGGAAGGGGAACCCATGCTGTTTTTTTATTTAAAATTTGGCGCGGAGTTCCCCCTAAAGATTCATACCAAACACAGTGCCGGGCATTGGCGGGGATCCAAGTCGGATCTCCGTTCATTGAAAGTCGGACACATACCGGCTTCATGTCGCAGGGCAAAGTCAGATCCAAAGTAGGACGGCTGTCGTGTCGCACCAGTGTGAACCCAGCCTCATCCTACTTTGCTCTGCGACATCAGTCCTACATTGGTCCTACATTGATCCTACATTGGTCCTACATCCATCCGACTTTCATGAACAGGATACTACTTTGATCTGACTTTTCAGATACTACACTTGTCCTTTGACCAATCAAAGCTAACACACAATGGGAGGGGCTACAGCAGGGAGCAGGAAATAACACAATGTTGGATGCCAAAGTCAGATGGTTAGGACAAGGATCCGACTTTGATCCTACTTCAATGATAGTCAATGGGCTGAAGTAGGATCAAAGTCCGACCAAAGTAGTACAGGGAGCATTTCTAAAGTTGGAACGACTTGTGTCGGACCAGTTAGGACAGCTCTAATAGGGAAACATTGGATTTCACACATCATGCGACATGAGCTCCCAATGTCGGAGCGTTTGTCGGACCAGTGTGAACCCAGCCTTATATAACATAGGCTTGTGTGCTAATGAGGCAATTGCAAACACATGGACAGTCCATGAAACACACAAAATGCAAGCTCACCCAATGTAGAGACTGAACTTCAAAGTGGGTACCTGTTAAGGATCTCCTTAAATTACTAACCTAAGGGCCAGATCACACCATAGAAACGCAGTCCGGATGCGTTCCAGGTGCTTTTCTGCATGCACGTTTTTTATGCATTTCAGTGCGTTTTTGGTGCATTTTTGATGCAGTCCAGTGCTTCCCCCCCTCTTTTTTCTTAACCTTAAATAAGGACAAGTGTGTTGCAGTGCGTTTTTGGTGCATTTAGATGTGTTCCAGTGCGTTTTTGATGCATTTTACAGTGTTCCAGTACAGTCCAGAGCATAAAAAATGCAGCATGTTCTACTTTTTTGGGGGGGAACCGGAAACGCACTGGAACTGCAAGCACTGGTGTGAACTATGCCATTGAACACCATATAACCTACTTTCCGTGCGCTTTTGATGCAGAAAAAAAGCGCACTGGACTGCATGTGGTGTGTACTGGCCCTTAAGGAATAAAAGTTATTTAAAACTACTCGCGGCTATAATGAAAAGTCGGTCCGGCAATACACATTAAAGTTCATTGATATAAACAGCATTAAGAAAAAAAAACTAAATTAAGAAAAAAAAATGTGTGGGGTTCCCCCAAAATTCCATACCAGGCCCTTCAGGTCTGGAATGGATTTTAAGGGGTACCTGCTCCAAAATTAAACAAAAAAATGGCATGGGGTCCCCCTAAAAATTCATACCAGACCCTTATCTGAGCATGCAACCTGGCAGGCCGCAGGAAAAGAGGGGGGACGAGAGAGCGCCCCCTCTCCTAAACCGTACCAGGCCACATGCCCTCAACATTGGGAGGGTGCTTTGGGGTCCCCCGCAAAGCACCTTGTCCCCATGTTTATGAGGACAAGGGCCTCATCCCCACAACCCTTGGCTGGTGGTTGTGGGGGTCTGCGGGTGGGGGAGCTTATCAGAATCTGAAAGCCCCCTTTAACAAGGGGACCCCCAGATCCTGGCCCTCCCCCCTGTGTAAAATGGTAAGGGGGTACGAAAGTACCCCTACCATTTCACAAAAAAACTGTCAAAAATGTTAAAAATGACAAGAGACAGTTTTTTGACAATTCCTTTATTTAAAGGCTTCTATCTTCTATCTTCTTTCTTCTTTCTTCTATCTTCTATCTTCTATCTTCTTTCTTCTTTCTTCTATCTTCTTTCTTCTATCTTCTATCTTCTTTCTTCTTTATTCTATCTTCTATCTTCTATCTTCTATCTTCTATCTTCTATCTTCTATCTTCTTTTTTCTTTCTTCTATCTTCTATCTTCTTTTTTCTTTCTTCTTTTTTCTTTCTTCTATCTTCTATCTTCTTTTTTCTTTCTTCTATCTTCTATCTTCTTTCTTCTATCTTCTTTCTTCTATCTTCTTTCGGTTTCTTCCTTCATCTTCATCTTCTTCTTCTTCTGGTTCCTCTGGTTCTTCCTCCGGTGTTCACGTCCCGCATCTTCCTGGATTTTTAGGGGAACCCCACGCCATTTTTTTCTTTATTTTTGGCGTGGGGTTCCCCTTAATATCCATACCAGACCTGAAGGGCCTGGTATTGAATTTCGGGGGAACCCCATGCATTTTTTTTCTGAATTGTGTTTGTTTTCTTAATACTGTTTTCATCAATGAACTTTTTTGTGTTTTGCCAGACCGACATTTCATTAGAGCCGCACGAAGTGAACCAGTGTTAAAAAAAAAAAAAGTGCGCCCATTCAACCTATGCAAATGCTTTTACGTTGCCTGACATTTACTAATATTTTGCCGGCGCACTGAACTAAAGTATTTGAACAAGCGCAAATGCCGTTTGAGCATGCGCAGTGCATAAATTCACCTCCCGCAGTTTAACTGTATTTGCCGGCGCTGCCGGCTTGTTCATAGAAAGTCACTTTCTCATTCTATTTTGGCCATATTTGTGACTTGGGCAGTTAGTACTACACTTCCCCACATCACCCCCATATTATTGGCACTTCCAGCTTGTTTAAATTTGAAGTTAAAGATGCCGTGCACCAGGTCTATAGTGGCGTACAGATCACCTCTTCCCGTGCGCCGGGAAGAGAATAGTAAATGGGGGATCGCGCTGTGTTACCGGTGCAAATGCTTTGTAAATACGAAAATGTCATTTGCGCATCGGCATGCACCGCAAGTCATGGCGCAAATGCTTCGTAAATCAGCCCCACTATGTCTTCAGACTGATGGATGAACAGTTTTTTTGTACTTTTTTTTGCACTTCTTTCTTTTTTTTTCTTTCTACTGTTTTATTCTGAACTCTTAAATGGTCACACTTACACTATCCAGGACTTTTTTTGGTCAAGTTTTGGGGAAAAAGCTGCGTGTACTTTTTGTTGTGGTTTGCTACACAGCAGCAGGGAGTTACGGGGGTTTTGGGGATTTTTTCTACTTAGCAGGTGCAGTTTTTCATTTTAGACTCTCTGATCTACCATTGATATGGTGCACACAAGATTTGCATGGTCTACCTAGTTACCTATTTATGATGCGGGTACGCTACATAATGTATGTTAAACTAAAAGGTGATCATGGCAGGAGCAACGGTTAATGTGGTATCTTGGAATGTCCGAAGCTTAAATTACAAATTTCGTAGAGCCTTGATGTTCCAATATTTTCTTTTTTTTTTTTAAACAATCTTTTTATTGAATTTTCTTGCATTGAATACATACAACACATTTGTGTAAAAACACAAAACCAGGCGGGTGTAGCAGGCACCTACTTTTAAGTATGTGACCTTTTTGCTAGTTTATAGTTTCAGGTAAATTTAGGCAGGCTTGTACCATTATAGCAGGCCTGTTTTTTTCATTTGGGATTTGAGTGGCAGGTAGTTTGTATGCGAGTCCCAGCCAATCATTAATTTGTTTGACAATGCCCTGTGACCCTCATATAAAAGCCGGGTCACATGGTCAGTCAGGAGTTTCCTGTTGGAGCTTGGAGAGGAGCCCAGCCTGGTTCCCGGAGGGGAGAGGTTCCCCCTCCGAGGAGCCAACGGAGCCCCCCCCTTGTGAGAAGGGTGGGGAACCGGTCTCCATAGAGGAAGAGATGACACCGTACAGCATGTAGTCGCTGGTGTCGTTGGCCGCCCCTGCGGGGAAGGAAGCGTGCCATAAAGGAGAAAAGGGATCAAGGAATCATTGCTGAAGAAGTAGCAACTAAGCGGAGGACAACTGGGTGATCGATCGTTTATGAGTGGCACATGGACTATTGATCACATGAGTGAAAGCCCAAGGGAAGGGTACTGCCAGAGGCTGAGGGATGTTGGTACGCAAGTCAGTGAGACAGGTGGTCATGGCCTGTGACTTTGGGTTCAACAATGCCCCGGGATTCCAATCAGTCAAACGGGAGGAGTTATTCAGAGTGACTTTTCTTTAGCTCAACTTGAAAGTACTATGCAGACGGGAAGTAGTGGTAAAGAGGTGGCGGGGAAGCTGCTAGTACACATATAGAGATACAGACTGTCCTTAAAAAGTTCTGCAGATGAAGAAGTTATTCAGAGTGACTCTTTATCAATTATTCTCTATTAAATCTACTTCCATCTTCCCTGATAAAGAAATCGCCTAAAGTGATTTCCTATTTTCCTATTATCCGCAATGATTCTAAGTCCTTGCATGAAAGGAACAGAAAAGATTACAAAGCAACAAAAGAGCATCTCAAAAGAAATCCTTCTCCTATCCCAGTTCATGTTAATTAAATAAAATCAAGAGAAAAATGCAATTTGGACTGTGTCTGGTCATGTGGGCTGCGATGGGTCAGGTGGTAAACGTGAATTACGGATATAACAATTAATCAGCCGCTCCTTCGAGATTAAGCGTCCGGGATATCTGTTTCACGTTTGCTGCTAGCCATCTCCCATAGCAACAAGGTCCACATTTCAGTAACTGTTGCCAAGATAGCCTACAGTATAACAGTACCTACCACTGGGGGTCGCTGAGGAGGACTTTGAAAATGTGCAGCTACAGTTCCTCGCGCGCTGAACCAACAAGTGGGGGGTGGAGCCACGCCCCAGAGGAAAAGTCTCTCAGCGTTCAGCGTGCCAGACTGAAACAGGCGGAGGAAGATGGTGGAAGGTGTTGGGAATACACTTGCCATGCAGCGGTTATCTGACTTGCAGGACCGGGTTCTGATCGATGTTCGGTTGGAGCTCACCGGAGGATTGGCACTGGGAGTGATTGACGGAGTGGAGAGGCTTTGTATGTTGTGTCCCGGATGTCAGAGGCCTACAGTTGGAGTCACCGCCTGGGCCCAGTGTGGACATTGCGGTGTTCAGTTGACACAGTTGGGAGCGGTCAAACAAGAAGTCAAGTATTACTCTGTCAGTATTGCAATGGGACTTTGTCTGCCGTAAGAACAGGTGATTCGGAAGGCCGGAGAGGGTCATGTATCGCCTGCAGCAGCAGTGGAGGAGCTCCCATCTGATTCGGCTGAATCAGAGCCACCAGAAGGTCAGGTAGAATCTAATGGAAAAGCCTGTAGCCTGGCTGGGGACTCAGGGACTGTTGAAGTTATTGCCCAGTCTTTGGAAGAAACCCCTGAGGAGCCAGTTAGCAGTAAGCCCTTTGATTTGCCCGTCCGGAAGGAGCCTAAGTTACAGGGGGGGATCCCTCGGGTGAGCCGGACAGGGTAGACGGAAGCCGGGCTGTAGATTGGGGATCACTGCAGATTTTCAAAAATATGGATCTATGGACAATTTGTTTGAGTGGTCATCCCCTGAAGCGTTTGAGTCAAGTGATGAGGAAGAATGTTTCCTAGAAAGTTCTTCTTCAGTGAAGGCTTCCACAGGGGTGTCAGAAAAGTTATCTGGTACATCTAAAACTCCAGTACCTCCGTTTAATGTTTCAAATACTACCCTTCCTACCAGGGCAGCCACGTTTCAACAGTGGGTGAAGTAAACTATATAATAATTAATATTATATCTGTGTATTAATTTGTCTAGTCCCTATAATTAGTTGGTCTATTAAACTCTGAGCACATGTTACTGTTAATATCACAATAATACAAGGTTAGCTATGAAACCAAACACACAATTTATAAGTAATAAAGTCTTATTTATTTCCCAAGGAAAAAAGAAGCTAGCATGAAATATTAGAGAGAGATATTACAAACACACACCAACAATCAGAACATATAATACAAGAACATCAAGGATACTTATCACAAGGCTCTCTGCGAGGCTTTGTTTCTTCCAGCTATGAGATAGATGGAAGATATCTGGAAGACTGAGGCATAGTCCCAAGCCATGATCCAAAGGGGAAGGGGCTATTTCTCTTCCTTGCTCAGTCTTTTATACTTCGATCATACACCATTCAAACCCAACCCCATTGCCATACCATCTAGACTTTTGACGAATCACAGTATTTATGGGGCAGTCCTTCTCAACAGTACTGTCTGTCCTGCTGTACTTTGGCATTGTCCATGTCAATCTTTAGGTGTCTGTTGATCCTTTGATCTTTGTCGCCCACCGTTATCAATCATCCTGTCAGCCATGGCCCCTTTTAAGTTTGCGTTATAGCAATAGATGGTCCGGGGCCAAGAGCTGAGAAACGACATTCAAGACCGCCCCCAGGAAAGCAAATGCTTGGTTATATCCACCAGAAAGAAACCCCTTTAAATCCCTGGAATTGCAAGGATTAGCCTGGGTGATCTTTGGCAATAGGAAACAGATATGTATCGGATTTATGACAGATCCAATTCAAACTTTGGATAATAAATATGACACTAGACCATGTTGCTATCCAACATATGCCGCTTTGCGACTAAAGGGCGCATACCACCCTTCTTCAGACATGGCTCCCATTGAACAGTCCATAAATGTCTTAACACGTGTCGTTTCCCATCCTGTGTTTCCAAACCAGTACCTATGGAACAGTCCTTAACTGTATTACTGTGTTGCGTTTTTCAACATGAACATCTCCTATGGAACAGTCCATAACTGTCTTACTGTGTTGCGGTTTTCAACATGTGCTTCAGAAACAGCTCATATGGAACAGTCCATACTTGTCTTACCGTGTCTTGCTTCCCCATACATGCCGCTTTGTTACTGGGTGACCCAACAACATCACTCTTCAGCAACAACTTCCATGTCAGCAATCTGTATCTTCGGTATCTTCTCCTTTCCGGTATCTTCAGGACGGGGTGCAGTACAGGCAAGGGGCGTCCATTCACTCACCATTCACCAGCACACACTTGGAGCAGCATATTAACCAGCTTTCAGATATAGAGTCTTGAGGAGGGCCTTTTGCCTATATTACCGGCCTAAAATACACCTTTATCACACTATACCATAACATCAATCAACCCCTTATCATAACATATACATATATGTGTCCCATCCAATTATGCATCCCGCTCCCAACCTCCTATAACTCCTCACTGTAGATACGGGTCGGGATTAGGCAGGCTTGCTCACAATGGCCTTTCCTACCGCACTTTTGGCATGTCAGCGGTATTGCAGGGCTCTGACTTGGCAGCAAAGTCTCTAACTTGTACGCAGAGACCCTACCGTCAATTCGTCCCTCAGCTTGCATAGATAACTGGGCGGCCCTTCTATATAAATATCGAGTCTAACAACACATATAAATCTGCAACAATGACAAAACCCACACAATTCCATCCCTGTGCCTGGATTTAAGAGACCATGCCCAGGGTATACCATGCACCTTTACCTATGGTTAGGTTCAAGGAACCCCCTAGTTCCATGACTAACATTACATTGGTATTCTTTAGGACAAAGAAACAAACTCTTCTATGTCCCAAATAATACCCAGGTGCTTCCTTCCCAGCAATGATCCCTCTATCCTGAAAACAGAATGAAATATCTTCCCAACATTTTTTGTTCACCACCATGTATTGAACTGGCATACAAAGGACATCATGGTCATGCTTCTGACTGAGGGAAGTATCAACCTGCCTCCAGCTTCCATCTTCTCTGATCATATGTGGGCAATTAGCCTCAAACGCAACAAGATAGAATCCCCAGTCAGTAAGCCCATTAATGCCACCAAATATACAGACCAAGTCTGCACTTCTGTATATGAGATCATACAGCATAACACCTTTCACAATCCAAACTGGTACAGCCCATCCAGGCATTAGACCACCACTTTAGATCAGTGTAAGCGACGTGTTTGGCAAAGTCTTACTAAGCGGTGATGCTAACTCATAAGGCCTCTGTCCCTCATATGGAGACTGTACAATCAGCTCAATGCTGGTTGACACTTCCACCTGCCACTGCGTGCACGCCAGAGCCAATGACAGATTTTTGTCCTATACCATCACATTCTCTACCAACCTCTAAACATGGTCGACAAAATCTTGAGCCACTTAAACCTGGGTATTCATGTGACTTTGTTGAATGTTATTAAGGATGCCACCAATCTCTCTGAGTAACAAAGCACCGCTTAAGCTATGGCTGAGAGTTTGTTCCTCAGGATTCCGATGTCCACTGCATTAACACCCTCCATCCCAGCTCCTATCCCCCCAAAAGAGTGCTGAATACATCCCTCCTCTTCCAGGTACTCCTCAGACATACGCACCCTGCATGAACCTCATTCTGTGTCCGCACATCTCTGGGAGCAAGTCACTGGTACAATGATCGCACTTGATTCAGTGTATACTCAGCACATATAGGGTAATAGGTTTTTATCAACCACTGTGAGATGTTGCAGCACCATGTGGTGAAGGCATATTGTACCCTGGTAGCCAACATTTGTTCCCTTTATCTAACGGAGCATGCTCCTGTGTGTATTCACTGGCCTTCCCTGTGCCTGGTTTCAACCTCTCAGGTGAGACATCAACCAGGTGTATCTCCCCATACAAGGAAATTTTCACCCCATTGATGTGTCACCTGGCCAACCTCTAGTCTGGCCAACTGACACCTTATTATGTATAAGCGCCATAAACTTAAAAACTAAACAGGAAGGTGGGACATTAAATGAGGCGCGAGGTGTGTACAGCCAAGCGCCTCCATCCCCAATATTTTGGGCAAGGAAAAGGAGCAAAAAAGTGGGACTTTTAATGAAACATGCACTCCAGGAGACAACACCGCAACCATGAACCTGGCAGGTACCCAAGAATGGAGCAGAACCAAAGACGTCGAGTGGAAGCATCACATGACATCAATTGGCATAGGATGGTTTAATAATGTAAGATTGTAACAAAAGTATAAATTGTAACATGATCCATATTGGTACTATAGAAACCCAGATCTATGAAAACCAAGTCTTACATTATAAATAAAATGTATCATAAATACAGTATAATAACAAAATTAGTTTATATTGTAAACATTGTAGAAAACAGTTTCATAGACAGCAGGTCTCCATAACAATCCATTGTAATCTTAGTTGGTAAATAAAATCCAATTAAATGTAAAGTAGGAATAAAGATAAAAACTGATGCAATTATAGACAAAGGGGGGGCAAGTATTGGCTCATAATCCCATAGTAAAACAACCTAATTTTTTCATGCCATAAATAATGTAGATAGCCAAATTCACTGAAGTGTGTCTCCATGGTAGATGATTATAGTCATCGTTGATTGGAGTGCATGTTTCATTAAAAGTCCCACTTTTTTGCTCCTTTTCCATGTATAAGCGCCAGTCTCCTGGGTACCTGCACCATATTATTTCCAGTTACGTCAATACATGTCATACATTAAAAACCTTTTCTTCTTTCAATTCCTCCTTCCAACAAAAAAAACATATATTTTACATTTCAAGTTCTGACGGATTGGATATGTATATTCCTTCCCCAACCTCGAACCCATTGCACATGTATTAATAGCATGTTTGCATTCATCAGGAGAGACTCCGGCAAAAATGTTTCACAAGTCTTGTTGATAGGCACAGTCCTTCAGATCCAGTATTAGCCCTAAATTGTTCATAAGCAAAAACAAGTATTAAACTGAATCTTTTTGTTTGTCCCTTCTCTCCTGATGTTTATCAGAACAAATTTGCGGTGTGGTATGGCACAGGCAAATTGCCAAACAGATGAACATCTGTCATCCATGTTCCAGAGACCTCTCCAATCTCGCTCTACCAGGACTCTGGAATTGAAACACAAGAGCAGCATCAAATTCTTATCCATAATATCTGCTCACTTGCTACGTTTATTTACAGTTCCTTCCTTGGAACCCAGGAACGGAGTATTCCGGGCCCCTGCAACTCTGACCAAACTATCAAAACAACCATGACCTCTTTACGCTGAACCCACTGTAAAATGGATCCCCATGGTGTGATCAAAATTTAAAAAATACGACCGTCAATGTTGACTCTCAGAATTCTCAGTTTAAACACTAAAAAACAATACATTTATCTATCTTTAAGATCTATGCACTAACTCCCCTCTCAGGTGGACAAAGGCTAAAACTTTTGGAACTTTTTCCACCTGAATGAACATAAAACAAAGAAAAAAAAAAAAAAACGAACTCCAGATTCTAGAATGGCTTCCTACCAACAACTCTTGTCTTAAATAAACAAAATGTTTTCAGCTGGAGGACATATTCCCATGACCATCTATTCAGCTGCTAATTGACGGAATAGCCAATTACCCCCTTTTCAGGTGGACTAAACAATAATTTTTCCACCTGAACAAAACAAAAATATATTAGATTGAAGTAAACGATATAATAATTAACATTATATCTGAGTATTAATTTGTCTAGTCCCTATAATTAGTTGGTCTATTAAACTCTGAGCACATGTTACTCTTAATATCACAATAATACAAGGTTAGCTATGAAACCAAACACACAATTTATAAGTAATAAAGTCTTATTTATTTCCCAAGGAAATAAGAAGCTAACATGAAATACCATAGAGAGATATTACAAACACATACCAACAATCAGAACATATAATACAAGAACATCAAGGATACTTATCATAAGGCTCTCTGCGAGGCTTTGTTTCTTTCAGCTATGAGATAGCTGGAAGATATCTGGAAGACTGAGGCATAGTCCCAAGCCATGATCCAAAGGGGAAGGGGCTATTTCTCTTCCTCGCTCAGTCTTTTATACTTCGATCATACACCATTCAAACCCAACCCCATTGCCATACCATCTAGACTTTTGACGAATCACAGTATTTATGGGGCAGTCCTTCTCAACAGTACTGTCTGTCCTGCTGTACTTTGGCATTGTCCATGTCAATCTTTAGGTGTCTGTTGATCCTTTGATCTTTGTCACCCACCGTCATCAATCATCCTGTCAGCCATGGCCCCTTTCAAGTTTGCGTTATAGAGCTAAGAGCTGAGAAACGACATTCCAGACCACCCCCAGGAAAGCAAATGCTTGGTTGTATCCACGAGAAAGAAACCCATTTAAAACCATGGAATTGCAAGGATTAGCCTGGGTGATCTTTGTGAATAGGAAACAGATATGTATCGGATTTATGACAGATCCAATTCAAACTCTGGATAATAAATATGACACTAGACCATGTTGCTATCCAACAGTGGGTCAGCAGAGCTTCTGATGCATGTGTTTTGCCTTGCAGACGAAAGGCTAAAGATTTGCCCAGACTCTCAAAATTTCAGAGAGAGGTTCAAAGAAAAGTGGCTCAGGAGTGGGGGCCTAGATTATCCCTATGTTCCGGAACACATTATGGAAGTTGTTGAAAGTTCCCGGTAAGCATGGGAGGATGATCTTGTTTGGGACTATCTTCATGTTCCTAAACCTAAAAGGACACCTGACAGTGAGGTTTGGGTTTGATTTAAAGACATCCACCGTGAATGGAGACTTGGAAGAGCGATTCACAAAGATAGAGTGTTGGTGGTAAAGGCCGGACAAAATACCCGTACTCTATCTCGGTGAGAGGACCAGGAGTCGGAAAAGGTTGCCTGATCTGAGGTATTATTTGTGAGCAGGATTGTTGAAAGTGCACTCACAAATGTATGTTATTACCCAGATTGACTGCAGTATGGCAGATGGGTTAGGGTGGGTTTTCCCCAAATACTTTGCCCAGCAGGAGACTCACAGTCACGGTGCCTAACAAGGACAACGTTATGGACACTAGGGTGTACTGTCTCTGCTAAGTCCCTTTGCTGCACAAGTACTTCTACAAGGACTCTTGTTTAAGAGCCAAACAGTAAGTTTATGTGCCATTATGTGTTAGGGTGCGCTCTGCAGGAGGACTGCTGGACTTTAACGTTAACTTGTCTTTCTCTATGTCGTACAAGTGGTCATGTAATCGGTCCTTTAGGTGTCGTGTTGTGCGGCCGACATACTGGATTTGACATTTATCACAAGTGATAATGTACACCAAAAATTGAGTGTTACAATTAATGAAGGAGGAGACGTTGAATGTTCTGCCATTGGTACATGAATATATGTTTTTATCCAGCTTAATGTGACAACAGTAATTACAGCCCCTCCTCCCACATTTGAAGTTCCCTGTTAGACTCAGCCAATTAGATTTGTGCTGTTTGCTCGAAAATAAGCTAGGTGAAAGGGAATTTCCCAAGGTGGGTGCTCTGCGTTAAACCACTTTGATGCCTTTGGAAAGAACTTTGCTGTAGATTGGGTCATTGAAAAGAATAGGAATGTACCTTTTTATGATATTTTTTATCTTATTGAACTCCGAACTAAATGGTGTAGAAAAAACTGGGATGCTCATTGAAGTATTGCTAAGAGGACCCTTGGATGTATGTTTATTCTTTTTGTGTGATTTCTCCTTTAGAAGTAGGTGTCTAGGAATGGTATTAACAGTATTTAGTGTTTGTGTGATTAAAGAATCTGGATACCCGCGATCTTTGAAGCGCTGTATCATGTCATTAGCTTCTGTATGAAAGTTTTCAGGTGTGCTACACAGGCATTTTAACCTGAGGAATTGTCCATACGGTACCCCTCTGATAGTGTGTCTGGGGTGTGCAGAATCTGCTCTTAGTATAGTATTCCCCGCAGTGGGTTTTTTAAATAGGCTGGTGTGGACCACTTCCCCTGTTCCTGTTAGCCGTACAGCCAAGAATACTATACTGTTATTGTCTAAAGCACCTGTGAATCTTAATTTAAGATCGTTGTCATTAAAGTAAGAGAGCCAAACATTGATGTCGGCATTCTCATTGGATGTGATGAATAGAAGATCGTCAATAAACCGACAAAAGAATACTGTGTCTAAGCGGCGGGGGCTATCGCATCCAAAGATGCGAGACCTCTCCCACCAACCCATAAATAGGTTGGCTAGTGAGGGTGAGAATTTGGCCCCCATGGAGGCCCCGCATCTTTGGAGGTAATAACCCCCGTCAAACATGAAATAGTTATGGGTCAAGAGATATTCAAGAGCTTGTAAAAAGAAATCTTGAAGTACTAACGAAAATTTAAAGACTTTTTCAGAAACCAAGCAACTGCTTGGAGACCCAAATGATGTGGGATACTAGAGTACAAACTGGTAACATCGCAAGTAATCCACCTTTAGTTATTCTTCCACTTAAAGCCTTGGAGTTTACCCAGCAATTGCTTGGTGTCTCTTGATAGCCCGGTAAATCTACAGTTAGAGGCTGCAATTGAGAATCAACCCATTCACCCAATCTTTCGTTTAGTGAACCTATGCCAGCAACAATCGGTCGGCCCATAAGGGGATTGAGTCCCTTATGGACCTTAGGTAAATGATGAAATATTGGCATGATAGGGTGTTCAGGAATGAATGACTCTTTGTCTCTGGAGGAAAAAAGGCCAACTTGTACTGCTCTATCAAGGAGAGTAGACAATTTGGTCTTAAAAGATGAGGTGGGGTTGCATGGAATGTTTGGTACGTGTGTGTGTCAGACAATTGGCGTAAAGCTTCCTGTTTGTATGTTTCCGCGTCTAACACCATTACAGTGCCGCCTTTGTCCGCTTTCTTAATAACAATCCTGTCATCTGTCATCAATGTTTTAAGTGCTGATCGTTCATCTAGAGTTAAATTGTCCATGACAGTTGTAAGCTAGGCGAGTCAATTCACCCTCCACCATTTTTTGGAACAGATCTAAGTCCTTTCCCCTGGATGCCACTGGATAAAAATCAGACCTAGATTTGGGTAATAATTTGTTATACATATCAGTGGGATCCATGGGGGAAGGGTCTGATTCTGCAGCTAAATCGATCAAATCATTAAGTGCACAAACTTCGGTAAACATTATGGGTGAAGGGGGTGACTCACCTGTGTCGCAAGTGTCTAAGGGGACCTCTTGTTCCTCCATAGATGAGAAGTAATGTTTTCTAAGGGATAAAATACGAGAAAACTTGTTGACATCTAGAATAGTTCCAAACAAATCAAAATGTGTTTTGGGGCAAAAATTTAAACCCTTTTCCAAGAGTCTGATTTCTTCTTCTTTAAGTGGTCTCTTGGAAATGTTCATAACACTGTAAATCACTTGTTTGTTTTGCCTCGTAGACTGTAATATGGGTGTTGTTTGGAGTTTTGATGTTTCCTGCCACCTCTCCTGGTTTTTTTGTGGGGGGTTTCTTCTTCTTGGAGTGATCGGACCTGTGAGGGTTTCCAGCATGACTTTGTCCACCTGCTCTAGCTGGTTCCATAGACTCTACGGAATGATCAAAGGAGGAATCTGATGTAATGTGAGCAGAGGTATCATTGGCAGGTATGCTCTCTTGATCGGAGAAACTAACTTGCTTGCCTCGGTTTCTTCATGAACGGTTGGGGGTAAACTGCAGTCTTTTCCATACCTAAACTTTGTTGCTTTCATAATCATTTTTGTCTCTGGTCATTTTGCCTTTTTTGCTGTCAATGACAGATTTTTCCATTTCGTTCAATCTCCTGTTTAGACGGCCATCTAGATCTGAAAACCCGGAATGGGTTTGTAAAGTGGTGAGATCTTTTTGGATCAGGGACATATCTGTTTGCAACACTTCCACTTCTTTCTTCTTGGAAGAGATGAGAATATTCATCAATTTAAATGAACACTTATCCAAAGTATCAGTCCATTCTTTTTTAAGATGGTCATCAAAAAGCTCAGAAGTGGGGAATTTCTTAATTCTTAATCTCCGTGGAATGTGTGCCAAAGTTAAATATTCGGATAAAAAGTGGATGTCCCAGTAAGCTCTGATCTCCCTGGCCATCAGTTGCTCCAGTTTCCTGAAGTGACGTATCAATAGTACTCCATCATCATCCGAAAGTTGTGATGAATGTGTCTGTGCTGATTGTCTCAGTGGATTATTGGACGGTGCTGTGAGAGTTTGGCTGTACATGATTTCTGCCATGGGTGTCAATGTGACCGTATGATATATATAGATGTAAAATGGAATAAGCTCTTTAAAGTATATTGGGAGAATAAATAAATAAATGGTTGTATGTAATCAATTATCCTGAAGAGAATCTCCATGCTGGTGATGAATGTAGCAATAGTTCAGGATCTGAATGTAGCGAGAGAGTTTTCACCGCACAGGTATGCATTCAAGCCAGGTGTGAAGAGAATGATTGTCTCCAAGAGTAAAGAGCCCCATGTGCTGGCTAATGCTGAGTAATGGTGAAGGTAGATGAGAAAATCCGGACAGCCACACACTGGGAAAATATTATCCAAAAATATTTATTATAAAATTAGGATCATACAGGATATCGTGGCAAAAAAGTACAGGCAATCAGCTAACGCGTTTCAAACTTATGCTAAGTGCTTACTCATAGCTAATGATGATGAGAATGAGACCACATATATACTATCTATTGTGAATCACGTGACTGTGTAATAGTACCCAGGTCCACACCAGCTGTGATCCAGCTCTGGGAAGTGTATACACCTGTTCATGAGTAACAGATACTAGAATGCAAGGTTCCTCTAAAATCGTGATATATATGTGTAAGCATCGGAATAATAAAGAATAAAAATAAAGTGAGATAAATATAAAAATAGTGAATTTAATAAGATTGTTATAGATAATGAAAGATTAAATACGTGAAACAGAAGTGATATTCCCGTATAAACGGAGGATATCATCTTGTGTGTAAGATTGATACAATATGAAGTAAGTTTATAATTAAAAAAGAGGAAAAAGTGTGAAGATGATTAGTGGGTATGTAAACATATCATAATATTATCAAAGGTACACGGGAGTTATGAACAGTGTATCAATAAATTGTGAAGTGTGTGTGTGTATATAAACACTATATAAAAGTGTGACACCAACATATATTTTATGATTTGTGGACAAAACCATAATTGTGCAGAAAAGGAAAGAAAGATGTAAACATGTGTGTTCTTCCCGTTTCTTAAAATGAAAACCTATATGTTTGTGTAAACCTATGTGTGTATATCCACATACACAAGTGTATGGTCTCGAATCCCCATAGTCTGTAGAAAAGCGTGCCATAAAGGAGAAAGGGATCAAGGAATCATTGCTGAAGAAGTAGCAACCAAGCGGAGGACAACTGGGCGATCGATTGTTTATGATTGGCACATGGACTATTGATCACGTGAGTGAAAGCCCAAGGGAAGGATACTGCCAGAGGCTGAGGGATGTTGGTACGCAAGTCAGTGAGACAGGTGGTCATGGCCTGTGACTTTGGGTTCAACAATGCCCCGGGATTCCAATCAGTCAAGCGGGAGGAGTTATTCAGAGTGACTTTTCTTTAGCTCAACTTGGAAGTACCATGCAAATGGTAAGTAGTGGTAAAGAGGTGGCTGCTAGTACACATATAGATGTACAGACTGTCCTTAAAAAGTTCTGCAGATGAAGAAGTTATTAAAAGTGACTCTTTATCAATTATTCTCTATTAAATCTACTTCCATCTTCCCTGATAAAGAAATCGCCTAAAGTGATTTCCTATTTTCCTATTATCCTCAATGATTCTAAGTCCTTGCATGAAAGGAACAGAAAAGATTACAAAGCAACAAAAGAGCATCTCAAAAGAAATCCTTCTCCTATCCCAGTTCATGTTAATTAAATAAAAGCAAGAGAAAAATGCAATTTGGACTGTATCTGGTCATGTGGGCTGCGATGGGTCAGGTGGTAAACGTGAATTACGGATATAACAATTAATCAGCCGCTCCTTCGGGGGCAAGCGCTACACGGGCAACATACCTGCCTTCGATTTGGCCACGCAGGGCCCAAACAATAGAGAACTAACATAGTTCAAACTACCCCCCCCCCCCCCCCGTCCCAACCAACCATCTGTCACAAACTCGAAATTTACTTATACATGAACTTCCATCTTGATATAATTGTGCAATGTCCTCCGTAAACTCAGCTTAGTCATCTCTCTTTATTTACGAACATAGTTCAGAAAGCAGAAAACCCTGAGATGAGACAAAACACCATCTAGCCTAGCAATTCCCACTCAACTATAACACTTCTTACTTCCTACATTGTGTTGATCAATTTAACCCACAGTTACTGATGAATCCAGCCATGCTTGCCAGACTTTTGTAAACTTTTTTGCACAACCTTTGGCCCTATAAGTAGCTTTGTATAGGGGTATCACTGAGTTGATCAATCCCTTCCAGAAAGAGATTGTGGGTGCATTTGACTTTTTCTGTTGTAATAGGATAGCTTTTCTGCCATAGAATAAGCCTATATTTAGCAATGTGCGATGTGCCAGAGAGGGTACCACTTCTTCCACCAACCCAATGAGGCAGACCCTATGAGTCACAGGTACTGGAATGCCGAGCACCTCCGACAGACAACCTGTGACCTCCGTCCAAAAGATATGAATTGCTGGACACCCCCAGAAGATGTGTTCTGCATCCGCTGGGGAGTGTACACATCTCCAACACTGACCGTCAACGGATGGATATATACGTGATAGCCTAGCTGGGGTGAGATAAATGCGATGTAGAAATTTGAACTGAATTAGACGATCCCTAGCTGGGACTAGATGTTTAAAAGGGTGATCCTACATATCCTCCCTTGAATATCTGGAATTTCCTTCTCCCATCGTTCCCTGCACCTGGATACCCCCTGCGGTGTTTTTTTAAATAGGGATTTATATATTGTTGATAAAGGTTTAGTTAGGTCCTCCTCCTTTAAAATGGTTTGAAGTGTTGAAAGGAGATATTCCACCCTTCGGTCACCGAACTACTCCTGAAAGGCATGGCGCAGCTGCAGGTACCAAAAGAAGGTAGAGTTCGGTAGATTGCTTCTTGCTTTAAGTTGATCGAAAGTAATAAGATCTCCTTCTCTGGTGATATCCTCCAATATCTTAATGCCCCTACCAGCCCACACTGTAGGATCTGGGATGGAGCAGAAGTGTGACAGATTCAGTTTATTTATTTTTTTTTAATTCTTTATTTATTTAAGGCAAAGTTCCTTGACCTACAATGTTCACATCTTTTATACAGACATAGTAATCAAACAAATTCCGCAAATTAAAAGATATGTTCAAACACACCAATATCGTTATTAACAGTTCAAGGATTACTTTGACTATGGGAAAATCATTATAGACATAAAAACCAGAAGGCCAAAGATACCTCCTTGAAAAATTGTCACGTAAACAAAACATAAAGAGTAAAGCGATCCAGAGTGAAGATCATGTGCCGTTATCTTACCTCTATAAATTGCATAACTTTTATGGGTCTTATGATCTCTACATTTATGATACGGCTGTACAGCAGCCTGAATATCTTAACGAAACTTGTATGTAAGGAAGAGAAACAGAGAGAAAAGAACAGGAAAGCAGAGAAAGGGGAGGGGGGAGGATAAGGGAGAGGGAGGGGAAGTGTTCCCATACAGGTTATCAATACACAGTTCAATCTTATTCCCAATACATTAGAGTGTGCGTCATTCATGTCATAGAATCAGCCACTTCTTGCAAGTATGCGTTCGTGCCTGTAAAATGTCTCCAGGGCCTCCACTTGTCCCTGAATTGTTCCTCTGTGTTATGGAGGGTAGCAGTCAATTCCTCCATACGTAGTATACAATTGACTTTGGAGTACCACAGGACCCTGGTCGGCGGTTGGGATTGCCTCCAGAGTGCGGGATACATGCCCTTGCTGCATTGAGGAGTTGCATTGTCAGAGTTTTTTTGTATTTCCGAATGGGTCTTTCTGTCAGATGTAAGAGACATGCAGCCGGATTGTCTTGCAAGTCTACTGAAGTTAGACTTTTAATAGTCGTTGTCACCTTCTCCCAGAACCGTCTCAATACTGGACAGGCCCAGAAAACATGGATAAGGGTACCAACTGCTATATTGCATCGCCAGCACTTATCCAAGACGTTTTTATTCATCTTATGGAGTAAGTAGGGGACTCTATACCATCAAGACATGATTTTGTATCTCGTTTCCTAATATTGGTTCGCGATGGAAGAATTATGTGCAGGAGTTTGGATTTTGTCTATCTGTTGTGGTGAAAACTGAACCTCTAAGTCCTTTTCCCACTTTTGAATAAAAGGCAGGGTCGGCTCTTCGGTCTGAATAGTCAGGCAGCTGTACAGCAAAGAGAGCGTATGCCGTGAGGGTTCCCCTGACTTACAGAGCGATTCGAGGGGCGATTCGAGGGGGGTAAGGTCTCGTGGAGTGTACAACGTTTTCTGCAGAGACTGTAAAAAATGTTGGAGTTGGTGCGAAGTCCGGATTGCCTATAACCGGCGTCATAGGAGAGGGCAGCATTGAGAGACCAGTGGTATGAATGGCGGATCTAGCTACTTTAAGAGTGCCACCTATCAAAGGGTGATTCCTTATGTCTTCTGGTGGAGGGGATGTGAGCCATGGAGAGGTCAAGAGGGGAATAGAGGCATCTTCAAGTTCCATCCCTACCCACTGTTTTGATTCTTTATTACAATGCCAGTCCACTATCCTTGATAAATGTACCGCTCTGTAATAGTTGAGGAAGTCCGGGAGGCCAATGCTCCCTTTCTCCTTTGGTCTAGTCAGTATTTGCATTTTCGTCCTGGGTGACTGATGTGCCCAGATGAAGTCTCTAACTATCGTCCGGAGCTGTTTGAAAAAATTCAGCGGAATCTGGATTGGGATGGTTTGGAGTATGTACAGAATCCTCTGTAGAACTGTCATCTTTAAGGCGCTGCACCGTCCGAACCATGTCAACGTCAGGGTATGCCAGTTGCGTAGGTCAGCTTTCAGTCTATGTAGCAGGGGTATATAACTAAATGTATACAAGTGTGCCAAGTTCGGTGTGATGTCAATACCCAGATATCGAATAGATTTGTCCGCCCAATGAAACGCAAAGGACGTACGCAAACTGTGAGCTTCTGATTCAGGCATCGTTATATTTAACACTGCGGACTTGGCACAGTTGACCCTAAAATTTGACAGTTCCCCATATGTCCGTAAAGCTGCTAGGATATTGGGGAGCGATATCTGCAGGTTTGAGACAAAGAAAATCAAGTCGTCGGCTTAGGCCACAATTTTGTAATGTCCCGAGGGCTTCCTCACGCCTGTAATGTTTGAGTCTTCCCTTATGTGGCACATAAACGGTTCTAGTGTCAAAGTGAAAATAAGGGGGGACAGAGGACATCCCTGTCTCGTCCCGTTTGCTATGGAAAAAAACTCGGAACGCCACTCGTTTACCCGTACCGCCGCCGACAGTTTGGAATAGAGGGATAGAATCCAGCTAAGCATATTGGAGCCGAGACCAATGTGTGCCAGGGTGACCAGCATAAAATGCCAAGCCACCCTGTCAAAGGCCTTTTCTGCATCTGCCGAGAGTAGGAGAAAGGGCCGTCTAGTTGGGTGAATTGTGTGAATTAGATTAAAAACCCTGGCAGTATTGTCTCTTGCCTCTCTCATCGGTACGAAGCCCACCTGGTCTAAGTGCAGATTCGGGTTTAACCATAACGGTGCTGAAGGTGTGACTCCAAAATAACTAGGCGATACCAATGTAGTAGCGACCTCCCAGGCCCTAATGGTGGCTTTCATTGAAACAGTTATAGGTAAGCCAGATTTCGGGCCCCTGTAAAGGGCCAATCTCAGGCTTTCATACGATCCCATGTGTGCCGCTTCCAGAACTGTAGCAGAGTCCCCATCATCTGCCGTTAGCCAACGCCTGGCAAACACCATCTGACCAGCCAGATAATATTTTTGCCAGTCTGGAAGTGCCAAAGCCCCTTGCCCCCCACGGTTCTTGAAGGGTTTTTATACTAATTCGAGGTGACTGCGGGTACCAGATGAAAGATCCTATTATTCCATTAAGCATGGCATAAAAAGCTTTTGGGATCCATGTGGGAAAGTGACGCAAAAAGTATAAGTAAAAACAGTATAACCGATAAGAATTTAATTTTAATCAAGCTAACTCTCCCTAATAGCGAGAGCAGTAATTTCTTCCATATTTGGGTCTTTTGTTTCAACCTAGTCACCAACGGAAGAAGGTTCAGTTTCATATACTCTTGGATGTTAGCCATGATTTTAACCCCTAAGTAAGTGATAGAGGAAACCCATCGCAACGGTAGAGTATCATCTCTTCGAGCCTGTGCCTCGGGACCCAGTGGTAATATAGACGACTTGCTCCAATTCACCCGTAGGCCTGAATAGGCGGCAAATTTGTCCAAGATCAAGAGAGCGGCCCTAAGAGAAGGCCCCGGATCTCGAAGGAATAGGAGCAAGTCGTCCGCATAAAGCGCTACACATTCTGTAATTGTTCCCACTTGAATCCCTCCCACCTCTTTGGATTGCCTCAACGCCCTAGCAATAGGTTCCATCATCATAGCAAAAATAAAAGGGGAAAGTGGACACCCCTGCCTAGTGCCCCTACCAATTATAAAAAAAAAAAGTCAGAGACCGTTAAGCCCAACCTGATTGCCGTCCGAGGATCACTGTCTAACATCGCTATCCAGTGACGAAAACCAGGGCCGAAACCTAACGCCTCCAGTACCTTATGCACGTAAGTCCAATCTACTGTGTCAAAAGCTTTTTCAATGTCAATGGAGACAATGACTTTAGCTGGAGACTCAGAGGTGTCTAGTTGGAGATGGGTGAATAAACGCCTCAGCCAGGCATGAATCCCGTTTGGTCAATATCTACCACGGTTGAGATGACCTTTGCCACCCGTAATGCTAAAACCTTGGCAAGAATCTTCAGATCCATATTTAGTAAAGCAATAGGGCGATATGAGGAACACTCCTTGGGATCCTTGTCCGGCTTCAGGAGGAGCACCATATATGCCTCCATCATTGACGCCGGCAAGGCTCCCTGTTCCCAGCAGTATGCAAAAAGTTTGTTCAATCTAGGGGCCAACTGAGACAAATATGCCTTATAGAAATCCGCAGGAAACCCATCTGGGCCCGGCGCCTTCTGAGGGGGGAAAGCAAGTATGGCTGCCTTTACTTCCAGAACAGAGATAGGTTCTTTTAAAGATGCAGCATCTGCTCCTGATAATTTTGGCATGGACATATTCTGCAATAACTCAACCAACTCTAAGGGGTCATAAGGAGGGATGGGTGAATACAACGTTGAGTAAAATAGTACAAATTGCTGTAAAATGTCCACCGGTTCAGTAATGAGGATCCCACCCTCACCACAGAACTACTAACCGGTGTCTTTTGTTAAGCAACCAGGTTGGCCAAAAGCTTACCATTCTTATCCCCTTCAGCAAAAATGGTCTCCGCCCTTTGCCTGACCTCATTGCTGGCCAAAGTTGCAAAATGTATACTGAGCATCTAGATTCTAAAAGAGATACATAACTGTCCTCTGAAGGAGAGTCTGCATGAGTCTTTGCATCCTCTCGTTCTTTGGTCAGGAGAAACTCACCCTCTTGACTCTGATCCTTTTTGGCCGATTTAATTGCAGAGATGCACTCCCGCCTCACCACTGCCTTAAAAGCATCCCATTCTAGGGTGGGGTTAGTCGAACCCTCATTTGACTTCCTGGCAAATATTCTGATTCACATACATGTTTTAAGAGGAGAGCATTTCCAAAAGCTAAATCTATCCTTGCCGAGGACCTGTGGGTGGAAGATAGGTGAGAATATGAGGTGGTATCTGGATGTTTCCATCTCCACACTTCTGTCATGCCTGCCATAGCTCTATATACCGCCTCCTTAGTACATTGGCCCCTTACATTACTCTCATAGTAGCAGGGGATTTCAAGGCCATATTGTCTGCCGCCTTGGACTCGTCTAATGCATCCAGGGTGGCATCTGCCGACCTTTTTGCCTGGGCGGCTATGACCTCCCTGACAGAACTCTGGCGATGGAAGAATCCCAATACCAAAAGCTTTTCACACCTTTCAAAAAGGCATAGGTCCTCCTCGAGCATAGACATGGCTTTTGCCAATGTGCAAATGTTACAGTTAGTGGGAGGCGCCAATTAGTTAGCGGGTGGCATCTCAGACCACACACACCACTTTCAATACATATTGGTATCCTCTCGGCTCTCGGGGGGAGGGGCGTGGAGATTGAACCCAGGCTGGTTGGAGGTAGAAGAGGTGTCTTCCCAGGTGATGCCACATTTTGCTGGCTACTGGAGGACAACCTTGGCTCGGCTGACACCACTACAGTCTGGGACGCATTCAAGGCGTATATGCGCAGACATTACATTTCAGCCATTAAGCAGACATGTAGAGTTCACAATAGGAAGGAGCAAGAATTGCAAGACAAGGAAAGGACTTGTGAATTGGCTCATGCCAATGCTCAATCCAATACAACAAATGAAGATTTATTGGAGGCATGCCGCATTTTGGCACTGCACTTCACTGAACTTACACATACTTCCAGAGCAAAAAGCGCAGAATCCATTTTCGAGCAGGGGGACAAAAATGGAAAACTAGCTATGCTAGTGGCAGAGCAGAGAATACAGACCAATATACCATGTATTAAAAACGCCCAGGGAGACATTCTCACAAACCCAACAGATGTCATGGACAGGTTTGTGGAGCACTACAAGGACTTGTGTGCTCCTATTCCAGCTTATGATAATCGAAATTTAGAGGCACTGTTGTCGTCTTTGAATGTCCCGGTGTTGTCGGAGCCACATAGGGACATTTTGGAGGCTGAGATAACAGATAAAGAAATAGAGGCAGCTATCAAGTCCTTCCCCCCTCATAAATCACCTGGCCCAGACGGCTTCTGTATAGAATGGTATAGATTACATCTGGAGGACTTGATTCCCAGGCTAAAAACACTGTATTGCCACTGTCTGAAACATAAGTGTCTCCCAGAATCCTTGTTAGAAGCCCAGGGGATTCTCTTGCCGAAACTGGGCAAGGATCCATTGGCTTGCTCCTCATGTAGGCCCATAGCACTCTTAAATCAGGACCTCAAAATTCTAACAAAGATACTAGCCACTAGACTCTCACAAGTTATCACTACCTTAGTGGACATAGACCAGACGGGGTTCATACCCCAAAAATCTACAGACACCAACCTACGTAGACTGTTTGCGCATTTGCAAATCGACCACGACAACTCAGGGACTAGAGTGGTAGTGTCTCTGTATATGGAGAAAGCCTTTGATTCTGTAGATTGGAATTATATACTGACAGTGCTATGCCATATGGGGTTTGGGGATGTGTTCATGGCCTGGGTCTCGCTACTATACAGTAAGCCCCAAGCGGCCATAAAGTTAGGCTCCTCGCTTTCCCCTCAGTTTCCTGTTTGTAGAGGCACACGACAGGGGTGCCCATTGTCGCCATCCCTGTTTGCATTAGCGATAGAGCCTCTGGCCATAGCTCTGAGGAAATCTACTGAAGTAAGAGCACTAGAGGTGGGAGGTATACAGGAATGCATTGCACTCTATGCAGATGACATGCTCCTCTTTTTACAAGATGCAGGGCCGTCATTAGAGGCAGTAGTCGAGATATTGGATAACTTCGCCACTTTTTCAGGGCTATGGGTGAACTGGGAGAAGTCCAGTGTGATGGCTATCGACCCTGACGCTTAGGCTCTGGCGACCAAAAGGGTTCCCATTTCCTGGGTGTCAGAGTT
The DNA here is from genome assembly GCA_037952925.1 of Lithobates clamitans. Classification (NCBI taxonomy): domain Eukaryota; kingdom Metazoa; phylum Chordata; class Amphibia; order Anura; family Ranidae; genus Lithobates; species Lithobates clamitans. The sequence continues at coordinate 3,920,867 of JBBGZY010000168.1, read as the reverse complement.
CAAGTATCTGGGCATATGAATTTCATCCAGCGTGGGAGACTTTATGCCTCTCAATTTACTCCCCTTGCTGGCCGAAGTCAAACTGCAGCTAGATGCATGGAAACATCTGCCATTGTCCTTGATCGGAAGGGTTAATCTACTTAAAATGAAGATTCTCCCAGTCTTCTTGTACTTCTTGCGGAACTCACCAATATGGATTCCCCGTTCCTTTTTTAGATGGGTAAATAGCTTATTTAGCTCCTTTTTATGGTCCACGGCACATCCTAGAATTAGCCTCCGAACCCTGCAGGAACCCTGGGGTCAGGGTGGACTTGCGCTACTGGACTTGTTTAAATATTTTATAGCAGGACAAATGGTAATTGCTAGATGCTGGCTGACAAGAGATGATAGGGATGCAGCAACAGTATTGGAGGTGGCCCTCATGGGATCGTATGAAAGTTTATTTTACCTTGTACATAGGGGACCTCAGGCCTCCACTTCTTTGACTGGCTCGATGTAGGTCACTATACGCAGCCTGGGATGGGGTACAAAAATTATTGAAATCTGCAGATGGGGGGTGGTCACAGGACACTCCTCTTTGCTTTAAACCTAGGTTACCCCATTTTGGTGCAATCCCTGATCCAATAATATGGGCCAGGGTTGGAATCAAACAACTGAAACACATAGTGGGTGGGAAAAAGTTGCTTGCCTTTGATCAACTTAAAGACAGATACAATCTGCCCAATTGGTATCTATTTAGATATTTCCATCTACGGCACGCATTCCTGACTCAGTTCAATTCAGACACACTGGAGCTGGGAGCATCTCCATTAGAGAATATGCTCTGTAAGGAAGACTTACAAAAACCACTATCGACAGTTTATAAGGAATTATTTGTAGAGGCTGAAAATGCATACCAAATGCAGAGATACATGGAGTGCACTGGTGACAGATTTTGGAGGGGAGGACTGGGACGATATGTGGGATCACCCATTCCAGACTCTGGTGTCGGCCAGAGATAGGCTTATTCAATATAAAATATTACATAGGGTTTATTATACCCCAGCAAGGATAGCCGGTATCTATGGTACCGGTGCAGCAGAGTGCTGGCACAGCACAACTAGCCCTGAGAACTTTGACCATATATTCTGGCAGTGCCAGCTGATACGGGAGTTCTGGATGGGGGTATCATGCACTATACAGAGGCTACTCTCTGTGCCGATTCCTGTAACAGTCTCAGTCTGTCTATTAGGCCTGGTGGAGGACTTGGCGTCGAGGAGGGCTCAGAGAACCATGATTTCGCTTTCCCTCTTGTACGCACGTAAGGCTCTATGCAGACGACATGCTCCTCTTTTTACTCTTATTATATTGGAAAAAACCTGAACCACCCACAGTGTCCTTCTAGAAGGATATAATCAATAAAGCACTGCCATTCTACAAAGCAACTACCTAAGCAGGGGCTGTCCGAAAAAATTCGAGAAAGTGTGGCAGTGCTGGCTTGATGCCAAAGATACTTTGAGTTGACCTGCTAAGATGAGGGAATGCTTTAAAAACAGTTATCTCTGATGTGGGTAAAATGACCTTGTAAACATGGTTAAATACTTCTCTGACTGATGATTGGGTGCACTACTGACTCCTGAGTCTAAAGAATCTTGTTTTGTTAAGCTTTTGATCCTGTGATTGTTGAAAGGCTGCACAACGGATAGGGAGGGAAGGGGGGAATTTTGGTACTTTGTACTGTTTGTGTTGTTGAAAATTGTTCATACTGCCTTTTAACTTCTCTAGTTCTCTGAGGAACTTACCTCCAGGAGGGGGCGGCAAATGACAGAAGTGAAGTCCGGGCACTGGTCCACCAGAACATGCAGTCTGAATGGGTTTTTGTCAATCACATAATGCAATGCTCCATAAACCTGCAGGATGGACACTGTGAGGATTATGTGCTGTACACAGCTTTTATAACACAAATCCCATATATTTCTACTCACCTTTAGTGACTCTGGGAAGCTGTGGCTCAGTAGTTTTCTCAGGGTAGCCAGTTTGGAGGAACAGGTTAGGAAAATCATTACTGTGAATGAAGAGCTAAAGGAAAGTTGTAATATAGATTATATGTAGAAAGGAGGAAGGGGACCTCTTTTTGTGACCTTTTCACATGGGCTTCACCTTCCATAAGAGCAATGTGAACAGCAAGCTTGTATGAGTTTTTCAGCAACCTTTTGCAAAGCTTTTGGCAAGCTTCCAGCAGCTTTTCTAAGCCTTTAAAGGAAATGTTAAAAATAGATCATAATGGGAGTGCTGATTGTCACTTTGAACAATCATCTGCTAGCAGACTTTCAACAATATTCAAGCAGTGCTGAAGCCTGCTAGTAGCTTGTTTAAAGTGGCAATTAGCACTCCCATTAGGATCTGTGTTCGACATTTGCAAACTGGAGCTGAAGGTGCACTAAGGCTGGGTTCACACTTAGTGCGGACACGGCTCACAGTAGGGGACCGGTGCGTCCCTGTTCTCCATTTCAGGGACGAATCAGGCCCAAATTTGTGCTTGAATTTGGACCTGAAATGGAACCAAATATGCATAGGACTCCTATGCAATCCGCTCTGTGGCCGCCATGGAGATGTGTGAACTGTCTCCACTAGTGTGAACCCAGCCTTAAAGTTTCAATAAAGCTTGCTGAACGCTTTTGTAAAGGTTTGCCGTTCACATTGCTCTTATACAAGCTGAAACCCATGTGAAACAGGCTTTTGACTGATTCCCTTTGACTGCTTTTTGATGTGTAAGGCAAAGCAATTAATACTAGATACACCAGGACAATAATAGCATGGTTAGTCCTCTTTAATAAATGCATGCTGCCTATTCCATTTGCTATACAGGTGACTATCAGTTACTGAATATATTTAATCTTCTGATATATACTGATATACTGAGAGCAACAACAACCGTCAGTGCATCTACCATTAAGTAATCTGCTTACCTGCAATCACCTAGTTCAATGCAATTCTTCTGGGCCAGATATCTGCATGTGGCTAACAAATGTGAGCTGTGCCTGCAGCGGGAAGTGGGTTGTGTTCCAAAGTATCCTAGGTTTCCCATTACATTCCTTTTTTGGCCTGATCTGCACGCTCACTCTTCCTCCCCCTCACCTGGCCTCCTGCATTCACCCTGTACACATTGTACTAATTCTCTATGCAGTATTAACTGATTGTAGTTACTGTTTCATCCTTTCTTCCTTATAGCTGCCAACTTTAGTTAGAACTGAAAAATAAAATGGAACACTTTATTAAATGGAACAATTTTACTCTGAAAAGTTCCTGACATGGCACAATATACTGGATTTACATGACTGTGCCATCTCTAAACAGACATACCAGTCCAAGAACCTCTGTTGCAGACAAGAACGGGCTTGGACGCATTTGGATCAAAACCACCAGCAGACATCCCAACCTGCAAAAACTAGTTATTTCAGGGAGGTGACGCTTTGCGCAGGGGCCGACCCCCCCCCCCCCCACCTCTAATGAAATGCAGCCTTACCAGAGCCCATTAAATACAGCCTATCAGTGTCCATCCATGCCACCTCATCAGTGCCTATCAGCACAGCCCATCAATGTCCATCAATGCAGCATATCGGTGACCATCAGTGTCCATTCGTGCCACCTCATCAGTGCCCACCAGTGCAGCCCATCAGTGTCCATCAGTGCAGCCTATCAGAGTCAACCAGTGTCCTTCAGTGCCACCTTATCAGTGCCCACCAGTGCAGCCCATCAGTGCCATCTCATCAGTGCCCACCAGTGCAGCCTATCAGTGTCCTTCAGTGCCACCTCATTAGTGCCCACCAGTGCAGCCTATCAGTGTCCATCAGTGCAACCTATCAGTGCCCACCAGTGCAGCCCATCAGTGCCACCTCATCATTGCAGCCTATTAGTGTCAATCAGTGTCCTTCAGTGCCACCTCATCAGTCCCCACCAGTGCAGCCTATTAGTGTCCATCAGTGCAGCCTATCAGTGTCACCTCATCAGTGCTAACCAGTGCAGCCCATTAATGTCCATCTGTGCAGCCTAGTGTCCACCAGTGCAGCTCATCAGTGTCCATCAGTGCCACCTCATCAGTGCCTACCAGTGTAGCCCATCAGTGTCCTTCAGTGCCATCTCATCAATGTCCACCAGCGGTGCGCTCCCAGCTCTGTCCCGCCCCCTCCCCCGGCCACAGACAGAAGACATAGCAGCCCGAGCGGCAGCCGCTGCCGTACTCCATTCGGCCGGTCGGGCTGCTCTGTCTTCTGTCTGTGGCTAAGTGACAGGACCAGCCTGGTGCTCGTGGGTCCCATCTCCCTGTGCAGGGAGAGAGGCTGTGGCTGTGGCCTACCATGCGGTGATTCCAACCTGGCCCTGGGGACCTAATTGTGACCTGCTGTTCGTCGGACATCCACGTGGCACCCACCCAGCAGATCTACACTACGGTCGCCTGCATCCATTAGCTGTGGGTCATCGCTGGTCGCTTCGCTGAAGGACGTCTCTTTCAGGATCGCTGTCAGCAAGGTGTAAGCCAGTCTGGTGGTTGGTGAGAGGGCAATTGCCCATCCTGTGCAACCTTTCTCTGCTTTAGCTGAACACTGTGTACAGACACCTTTTCCTTGGGAACACTTTACTGCAATACTGCTTGGAACACTGTACATAGACGCATTTACTTAAAACCACTTCAAGGAGTATCACTTGCCTGTTCAAAGGGGTTGTAAATCCTTGTGTTTTTTCACCTTAATGCATCCTATACATTAAGGTGAAAAAACTTCTGGCACTGAGCAGCCATACAGCCCCCCCCCCCATTTTACTCACCTGAGCCTGTTCCTTCCCTCGCCTCTCTGGCCGGGGTTCTTGATTGGATAGATTGATAGCAGTGCAGCCATTGGCTCCCCCTGCTGTCAATCAAATCCAATGACGCCGGCACTGGGGGGCCGGGCTGAGTCCGGCGGCGTCTATCCGCACTCTCCAGATGAAGGTCCAAGCCCTGGAATTTAAGGTCGACGACGCCGAAAATAGGGACAGGAGGAACAACCTCCGGATCATCGGCATGCCAGAAGGTGTGGAAGGGAAGAAGCCTACGGTGTTCGTAGAAGAATTGCTGAGAGGCCTATTACCAACCGCGCAATTCTCACATTATTTTACTGTAGAACGTGCCCACCGGATCCCCCCTGTCCCAGGACCTCCTGCATCTAATCCCCGCACCCTGATTTTTGGGATGCTCAATTTTAGGGATCGAGACAAGGTCCTCAGGGCGGCTCGCAGGGCGGGTGATTTAAAATACCAAAATGCCAATCTGATGTTCTTCCCCGATTATTCCCTTGAGACCCAAAAATTACGCAGATCCTTCTATCAGATTAAAGTAGGGCTGCAAGCGCAGAACAAATACAGTGTTATTTTTCCCCCTAAGCTGAGGGTTCAAGATGGAGAGACTGTCAAGTTTTTCACTGCACCCCGGATGCTGCTGCCTGGCTGGATTCACTGCCTCCTATCCGTTAAGGGTCGGTAACACATAGATCAGTTTCCAGTCACTCAGTTACCTGTTGCCCTTTTGTTTTTCACACCGTTACCTATAGAACTTGCTGTGAGACATGTCTGGATGCATCACCCCAGTTGTACACAGGCTGTGGCTGAACCCGACTGCTCTGTGCCTCTCCTTGGAAGAATAGGAGATGACGTTATGTCCCCCCCCCAGGGTTTATTAGATATCCTTATATTGAATTGTTCAAAAAAAAGTTTTTTACCCTATTTTGTAACCTATATTTTGGAGTCTAATTTTCATCATCCTTGACTGTGCGTCAGCACTTGCTCCCGGGTTGTTCTGCAACTGGGCTTGATGTCTGGTCTTCGTTCCGCACATGTCTGGATGGGGTCTTTTCGTTGTTTCCCTGCTGTGTGATGGCGTGGGGATGCTGTAAGTGTAGTGGTGCCTCATCACAACTATTGTGGGCGTTGTGGGCGATGTCTCCCCTTCCCTAGGCAGTGACGTAATGACGCCGCCACACCGCCGCCTCTAGTCTTTTTAAAGCCCCATTGGATGCGGAGTGTTGCCGCTGCACTGGATGGTGCACAACCGGACGGTTCGAGGATTCCTACACCCAGAATTCACTACATCAAGGTGGGCTCCTAGTGATAGTTAGGCACCTTTCCCAGTTTCCTGTAAGATTGTAATTTACATTGGTGAGAGAGTCTTTTGATTGAAGACATCTTTACCTTGTTATTGTTTGCAGAACTAATCCTTGCAGAAAGTCACGGTGGAAGCACACTAGTCAGAAGCAGCTATTTTACATCTTATTATATTTTGCATCCCTGGCCCGATCTCCTCTCCCCCTCTTGGCTTTAACTCCACTGAGGTAGGATGTTATGGGGTTTATCTGACGCTTTGGGGTGATCTGGTCTATATATTAAGTTTTGGGGTATTACCCATGGGAACATATAGGCGTTTAGCTCAATAATGTGTTAACTTTATTTTTAGATCTTATTTGGATCTATACCTGGGGGATTGACCACCTCGGGGAGGTTTCCCTGATCTGTGTTATCTGGGTGGACCAGTGTGGATAAGGTGGGACCAGTTGTCCACCTCAGTTTCCTTTTGGACACTGGGGTGATGTTTGTCTGACATAGCCAGCAGTGAGACTCTTACGTTGATATGTTTGGGTATGTTTTCCTTTTATGCGATTACTATGCCGAATGTTCTGTAATGCAAAGCAACTGTTCAATGTATTTATGCAATGAGTTATTGATATACCTCTTCTAGTTTTGACTTCACTATACAGTGTGATCCTTCTCCACAAATTTTCCCTGATGAAGGGACGCCTTGCCAAGTCCTGAAACGCGTAGGGACGTGTGGAAGACTTTATATGCATCACTACCATTTCATACCATTGTTTTTAATGGTTCTATTGTTGTATATTCTCTCTGTTTTCTATATATATATATATATATATATATTGCTGTTTTTTGTATATGTCCGTTTGTACCAATAAATTGCTCTTTTAATTACCTATGTTGCCATGAAACTCCCAATAACCGTTGGGGGTACTTTTATTCTCTTTGCTATAACAAACCCCAGGCTAAACTGGAACCCCTCTGCTTTCTTGTCACCCCTCTCCATGTTATTTACGTGGGATCACAGGGCTGCATTGGCTTGATCCCTTTACTGTACTCTGCTTGGGAGGTTAGGACTAGACTGGCAGTGGCCTCTATGGATTTATGCTCCCCAGTTCAGGTTTAGTATTGATATGGGAGCCGCATTTACCGGACATTAACACATAGCCTGATCAGCACACATGGAGTTGGGGCAATACATAACTGTACCTAGTATGAAAATAACATTTCCTGCTAACTATACACCATTGCCCAGAATCATACTGTACTTTTTCTTTTCCTCACTCCTCTGCAGGAGATGTTGTGTTTTACTGTCCCCTCAAATACTCGTGGAGGATGCTTAAGAGACTCCAGCTTTAAGGGATGTAATCTAACATGGATAACCAAGTTATCACAGAGCTGGAGACCTCCTGTTGGAATCACAGGGTTCTGCACCTTGCCGGGGGCCTGGCATTTTCTCAGTTATGACTTAAGTGCTGGGGCTCTGAATGTCGGAAACATGCTTGTGTGATGCAAACTGGATTATTGTGTTTGTTCTTAAAATCATAGCCATGAGCTACCTTTACAGCAGGTTGTTTTCAACTAATTTACTAGTGACTGTAAAGCAGTTCTGAGTTTTGTTTAGTAACTAAGCTAAGTACCCCTAGGGTCACCTAGGAGAATAACTATGCAGCTTTCACCAGCATCTCTGTTGCCTTGTTAGGTAACACCTCTCGCTCTGAGCACGCACCCTTGATAAATTACTGTTCTTGTTGGGGGTTGGGGGATATGATATTTCCAGTCTATACTGTGGGTGTGGGGAGGGAGGCGTATTTTTCTGCCGTTGCAGACATTAAGGGAATTTTTTGTTAAAGTTTTAAGTGTGGAGTTGCTTTCTTACATTTGGAGTCCTGCTATTTCGCATTTGCAATACGTTCATGATGCTGTACTATGTGTTGCGATATTACAACTAACCGGAAACGTACAATGGTTTGATTTTCTGCCTCTATGGTCCAGTTGGGATGGTGGGGGGACATGTGAATTACGGTCATTTATCTATACCCACTAATTAATGGCCAATCTTTCTATCATCTCTTGGAATGTTCGAGGCCTAAATTCAGCCACCAAAAGGTCTCTGGTCTTTAAATACCTACAGAAATATAATACCCACATATGTGTTCTCCAAGAGACTCACTTGATAGGCACCCGGATACTCGGCCTTCGGAGGGCATGGGTGGGGGCTATGCAGATTGTGATGAGTTTTAATACACAGGAAGTTTTTCTGTTGTGTGATTTTAACCTGGTGCCGTCACAGGACCTAGACAGACTGCATGCAACAACCCACCTCTCATTAGATTTACAAATTTGGGCAGATACGTTCCCTCTCACTGACGTATGGAATCAATGATGGAAGCCATCTGTAACTTTTGGATGTTGAATGGGGAATGCGTTAATGCCGCTACACTATGGGATACATTTAAATCCTGGATTAGGAGGGAATTCATTTCCTGCATCTCTTCACTGCAGAGAGAGGCCTCCCGGTCCCTGGAGACTCTGGAGGGGGAGACAGCAAGGTGCGAGGCAACTTATATTCAATCCCCCAATGACACTAATCATAAGACATGACAGAGGGCCCTTCGAGATCTCTCCCTACACAATGTTGAACAGACCAAAAAATCAATGCTGTATTCTAAACAGAGGATATTTGAACATGGGAACAAAAATGGTAGACTGCTGGCTTGGCTGGCAAAGGGCCAGACAGCCTTCAATCACATAGCTAGCATTCGGGATGCCCATGGGCAGATGGTATGTTCGCCTGAGGACATCAGTGCTAGATTCCTGGAGTTCTTTCGGGAGGTGTACACATCTAGGACCCATCTCTCCCCATCTGAACTGCGGGACTATTTAGATGAGGTCTCTTTCTCTACTCTGTCAGAGGAGCATAGAACACAACTGGATGAGGATATCTCCCTGGAGGAGGTCCAGACTGCAATTGGGGGTCTACAGAGTGGTAATCCCCCAGGTGCGGACAGCCTACCTACAGAGTTCTACTCACAGCACGCACACCTCCTTGCCCCTAGACTGAAAACTCTCTTCTCTGGCCGCGCGGAGACAGATGCTTTGCCCGAGTCCATGGAGGAGGCCATAATTATCCTGATCCCTAAGCCCGGCAAGGATCCCCAAGAATGTGCGTCATACAGAGCCATTTCACTGCTTAATGTGGATGCAAAAATATTGGCGAGGATATTGGCCACCTGTCTGTCTTCCGTAATATCCACTTTGATCCATGTCGACAAGATCGGGTTTATGCCGGGCAAAGGCACAGACAGAAATATTAGGCGCCTCTTCTTGAATTTGTCTCTAACCCATAACAATGCTGGATCCCGGGCGACAGCCTCCCTCGATGCCGAAAAGGCTTTTGATTCAATAGAATGGGAGTATCTCTGAGGGGTGCTGCAGTACTTTGGCTTTGGCCCTAATTTTCTACGCTAGATACAAATGCTTTACAGAGCACCAAGGGCTAGAGTGCGTACCAATGACTGGATATCTGACTCCTTCCCACTACACAGAGGTACTCGCCAGGGATGCCCTTTATCCCCCAGTCTGTTTGCCCTGGCACTGGAACCCCTGGCGATTTTGGTCAGGGAGTCTATGGAGGTCCGGGGGATGCAGATTGGCAATCTGGAGGAAAAAATATCCCTCTATGCAGACAATGCTCTGCTGTACCTGAATGATGCTGGTCTGTCCCTGTTGGCCGCTCTAAAGCTGTTTGACAGGTTTGGATCACTGTCAGGTATTCGTATCAATTGGTCCAAATCGGTCCTCTTTCCTCTAGATGACCAGTCCCGGGCCATGCTTAGTTCCACGCCACTGCAATGGGTAACAAAGTTCAAATATCTCGGGTGAGGGTGGCCAGGGATACCTATCAATACTACGCCTTGAACATACTTCCATTGCTCCGAATCCTGAAGGAGAAATGCCAGTCTTGGTCCAGACTCCCACTAAATTTACTGGGCCGTGTAAATATGTTAAAGATGATTATACTACCCAAATTCAATTACATTTTTTGGAACAGCCCGGCCTGGATACCAACTTTTTTTTTTTGGGAGGTGGATAGATGTATCACTTCATTTGTATGGAATGGATTCATCCCAAGACTGGCAAAATCCACATTGTACTTACCAACTCACCTGGGGGTCTGGCCCTTCCAAATCTCTGGGTTTATTTTTGGGCAGAAATGCTGGTCACGACATACTGGTGGTTCGAGGCAAAACACTCTAATGCTGTAGTTTGTGTAGAGGTAGCCTGGCTGGGTTCATTGCAGGCGTTACAAAACCTGGTGTATAGGGGTATAGGGGCATATGAGGATCTTCCTGCCCCAACCAAGGCGCTGATCAAGGTGTGGATTTACGGCTCGATGCAGGTTCTCCCAGGCGGAGTGCTGGTCTCCGGTCCAGCCTCTCTGGGGGAATCCCAATCTACCTCATTTTAGGTCGATACCAGACCCACGGGTCTGGGCGAGATTCAGCATTAAGACATTGAGTCCGAGTTCACAACTATGCGAATTAGATGTGCGCTTCCCCGGATCTAATTCGCATAGCAGGAAAATGTGACTGGCTCCCTATGGAGCCGGTTCACATATCTCCGGGGCGGCTGCTGAGCGCACTGCCCAAAAACGTTGTGCGTCTTTGGCTCCATTTCAGGGCCGAATTCAGGCATAGTTCGGCCCGGATTCGTCCCTGAAACGGGGAACAGGAACGCACAGCGCTCCTGTGCGATCCACAGCCCATTATAGTGTGAACCCGGGCTAAGAGACATCATGCCTACAGGTACCTTGCTTACACTCCCCCAAGTAACTAGAAACTATGCCCCACCCCCAATTTTGCAATTAGACCTGGTAATAGACCTTCTGTCCTATGACGATCTGAAAAAGCCTCTCTCTCTGCTCTTTATGGTACCCTGCTAACCATCGATACTCCAAAGATAGATAGGCTCTGGGAAAGGTGGAAGGGGGATATCCCAGCACTGGAGAGGGAAGATTGGGAGGACTGTTTGGAACAAGGCCCCAAGTGGGTTATTTCTGCAGGAGACAAACTCATACAAACAAAATTTCTCCACAGGGTGTATTTTACCCTAGTACGTATGTCTAGAATATATCCTGATAGAGACCCACACTGTCCTTGATGTCTGACGCATTTGGGTACCTATCTACATATGTTCTGGGACTGCCCCATGCTGTCGACATTTTGGGCAGGTATTTTTGAACAACTGGACGTCCGTCTTAAACTCTCTGTCTCTATGACACCTGAACTAGGTCTGCTGGGTATTCCTGATGACGATCAAAGATCACATCATAGTAAACTGCTGATCTCATACCCTCTTTTCTATGCCAAAAAAGAATGTAAATGTAAATGGACCTCCTCTGCCCCCCTGTATCCTCCAGGGAAAACAAAATCAATGCTGCCCTTCCTCTCTATAAGATGACATACATTAGTCGCGGATGCCCCTGGAAATTTGATAAAGTGTGGTTGCCAAGAACAGCTTTCTAAGTAATTGGATGAAGTGGACCCTGACCCCTCTTCTTCCCTCCCTCCCTATCCTTATTTCTCTAATAATAATAAACCCTAATTGGTAGTTGACGCACTGATGAGAGAGAGAGAGAGATATCCTTTTTCCCCTGTACAATTCATTAGTAAGACCTCATCTGGAATATGCAGTTCAGTTTTGGGCACCAGTTCACAAAAAGAATATCGGGGAACTGGAGAAAGTGCAAGGGAGTTTAAACAAGACACGTGGCCACTCATTAAAATTAGAAGAAAAGAGGTTTAACCTTAAACTACATAGAGGGTTCTTTACTGTAAGAGCAGCAAGGATGTGGAATTCCCTTCCACAGGGGGCGGTCTCAGAGGGGAGCATCGATAGTTTCAAAAAACTAGTATAAAACTACTAAAAAATAGCTAAGCACCCAAACGACCGCAACATACAGGGATATACAATGTAATACTGACATATAATTACAAACATAGGTTGGACTTGATGGACTTGTGTCTTTTTTCAACCTCACCTACTATGTAACTATATAACTATGCAGAGAAGGTCAACCAAACTGATAAGAGGCATGGAGGAGTTCAGCTATGAGGTGAAATAGAGGAAGTGAATCTATTCCCTCTTGAGAAGAGGAGATTAAGGGGAGATATGATCAACATGTACAAATATATAAGTGGTCCATATAGTGAACTTGGTGTTGAGTTATTCACTTTAAGGTCATCACAGAGGACACGGGGGCACTCTTTATGTCTAGAGGAAAAAAAGATTTCATCTCCAAATACGGAAATGTTTCTTTACAGTAAGAGCTTAAAATATGTGGAATAGACTCCCTCCAGAAGTGGTTCTGGCAAGCTCATTGGATCATGCTTTGCTGGGGTTTTTCACCTTCCTCTGGATCAACTGTGGGTGAAGGATTGTGTATATGGGATTGTATTTTTTTTGTTTGAACTAGATGGACTTGTGTCTTTTTTCAACCTGACTATGTAACTATGTAAAAATAGTTCATGTTGATTGCAGTTGGGGCTTTGCGTTCCTATAGACTTGTATGAGAATGCAAAACCCCCTTGAAATGAGAAAAGGCCAGTTAAAGCAGGGTTCCACCCACTTTATAAACTTTATCTCAATCTATATATCACTGGCCATATTTTCTTCAATGGGCATTATTTTTTTTTCTTTGTGTTAGTTTACCATGATTGTAAGCTTTTCCATATCGCTTCCGGCTTCTCCCACCCTTGGATATCTCCACCATATCCTGCGGCACACTGTCTCCTGGGAGCTTTGTGTCATAATTCCCAGGAGTCAGTGTGGCTTGCCGCCGCTGCTCAACATCGCGAGATTTGAAAACCAGATCTTCATTGCCATCACAGCAGGGGCGGGTACTTCAGATGACGACGCCCGTTGTGATGGCAAACTGATATGTTTCCTGCGCTGCAAGCTGTGCATACTGCGCATGCGTGAGAATGGGCAGTGCATGCTGGTTATTCAGCAGCCCCGAATCCCGGAAGATTATGCTTGTGGGCTTCACATGCCCACAAACAAGATTGGAAATGCCAAGAAAGAAAAATATAATGTGATTTTTGATCTAAAATAATAATTTTAGCGAATAGGAATAATGCTTGCCATTTTTCCATATTATGATGTAAATATATGAATTTAAAAAAAAAAATGTTGACATGTCGTTGGAACTCCGCTTTAAGGCCTTTCTTGTAAAGAATAGCTTCCTAAACGAATGCAAAGATATATATTTTTTTGTATAGGCAACTAATTTGTACAGTCCTAGAGATGAAATAACAGCCATCGATGGATCTAAATTCCGCTTGTTCAGCTGGGACTGCCTGTATTTCGACCCATCTATGGGCAGGCTATACTACAGTGTGCAGAAGGTTCATCCAGTGCTAATATGTGGTCACACCCCTGTAGTACCCGATGGATTATACAGTATATATGTAGAAGCTACTGCGAATTCAGCACAGGTATATCCGTACATGGTTAAGCCAGGTTGATCCATCTAAAGGCAGACTTCTACACAGGTCGATCTATTGTTTGACTTGTGTACAACCAGCCTTTTTCCTGAACAGTGAGTGCCACCGGATATAGCTGGCATCACTAATCAGTGTGTTTTGACTATGGGGAAGGCTCATGATACAATACCACAGCGGGAGGGATTCTCTCATCCACATTGAACCTGTGGATGGGGAAATTGAGGCGTTTGCTTTCATTCAATGCGCTGGTTAAACTAAAAAAATAATTGGCTGCTTTATTTCTATTGCATTGCAAGTCAGTGACCAAACCTAAAACTTGTAGCCCTCCTAAAGCTAAAACTTGTGTCTATCTGCCCTATATTGGCACTATTTCCACTGTAGAATTTGCATTTTACAGAGCAGAGTAGGGACTGGCCAGAGAGAGATCCTTTTAATACAGGTGTCCAGCTCAAACATGTATTACAATGTATGTGAACTAAAAATCCCTGTTTTGTATGGTAAGTTTAGTAGAAAGGGTGCATTGCAGTGTGCAGAGGGTAAGTATTATTTCACTGAAAGGTTGGTTGATGATTGGAATAAACTACCAACAGAGGTAGTGAGACAGTCAACAGCAAACAGCTTCAAGCATGCTTGGGATAAACTTAAATCTCTAGTCAGACAACGAGGTTAATGGAACCCCCCCCAAAAAAAACAAACAAACCCTCCCCCCCCCAAAAAAAATTAAATAAAAAACACAAAACAAAAAAAGAAACAAAAAGAACAAAAAAAAAAAGGTCAGACTCGGACTAGTCAGTCTTTTTCTGCCATCACTTTTCTATGTTTCTAGTGTCACTCTCTCAACGCTACCTGTTTCCCAGCTCTGGATGCTCTCAGGTGTACTGAGACAGCCCTGTTTATTACATGCTGAGTATGTCTAAACCACTCCTTTTGAGTCAACCCCACTTTAGATAAGTCACATCCGCCCCTGTGTTTTTTTTTTTTTTTCCCCTACTATGAACGGAAAGAAAGATACATTGTATCTTTCTCTGCTTGCCAGAGGATAAAAATGTCCATAAACAAAAGTGTGTGTTAAAAAAAAACAAATAAATAAAAAATAAGGAATAAATAACTAGGTCAGTGTCAAAGTTAGTGTTAGGGTCAAGGTCAGGGTCAAAGTTCAGGGTCAGTATATTTTAGGTAGGATTTAAAACAAAAATGTAAGTATCAGTGCCTGTGTGTTTCAGGTAAGACAAATGGGTACAAATAACACACACACATGTGAGGTATCACTGCGGTCATCAGGAGCAGTTAAATTTAATTTGGGTTGTTCTTTGGTGGTAAGTTATGTTACCAGAAAGATATGTACAGCTAAATTGAAAAATATATTGTATTTTTTTACTATTTTGCTGCAGTTTTCCTTTGATAATTAAAAAAAAAAAATCAGGAGGTACCTGTTACCATTTACCACCAAAGAAAAGTCAATTTGACAATGATATGTATAGTATAGTTTTACTAACACATGTCAAAGTTACAAAATTGTGTTTAGGCGTTAGGATTTGTTAACGTAGGGGTTAATCATGCCAGTGTTGTTATTTTTGAAAAATGAAACCTCTAAGTACCTGTTTATATCAGCAGTATACAGCAGTCACGTGACTCCTATGAATAGCTTGACTGATTGCAGGGAAAAATCCTCGGAGCAGCTGCTAGTTCTGTGTCAGCTGAAGAAGCTGACATCACCCGGTGACCACTCCCCCTTATGACGGCACGTTCCCAGCATATATAAGTCCATTGTGGAGCGCTCAGAGAGCATTCCAGCTGGAGAGAGCGTTGTGTCAACATCGGAAGAAGAGAAGAAGAGAAGAGGGAAGAAGACAAGAAGGCAGAAGGCAGAAGGCAGAAGTTCAGGCCACCGCTAGCAAAAGAGCTGCAGAAGATATTGGAGGAGCCAGCAAAAGATCAGGACACCGGGAGGAGATGCCGGAGAGATCCCCGAAGTCGGAAGAAGACCCCCGAAGTCGGAAGAAGACCCCGGAGCTGCCTAATAAATTACTTTAAAACTTGTGTAGTGTGTTTTTTCATTGACACTTTTTTCCCTAGGTGAATGGGTAGGGGTACGATGTACCCCATACTCATTCACAAAGGGTGGGGGGCTGGGATCTGGGGGCCCCCTTATTAGAGGGGGCTCCCGGATTCCGATAAGCCCCCCGCCCGCAGACCCCGACAACCAATGGCCAGGGTTGTTGGGAAGAGGCCCTTGTCCTCATCAACATGGGGACAAGGTGCTTTTGGGTGGGGGGGCCGCAGAGCGCCCCCCTGCCCCAAAGCACCCACCCCTCATGTTGAGGGCATGCGGCCTGGTACGGTTCAGAGGGGGGGGGCGCTCGCTCATCCCCACCCCCATTCCTGACTGACCGGGCTGCGTGCTCGGATAAGGGTCTGGTATGGATCTGGGGGGGACCCCCACAACTGTTTTTCAGCGTAGGGGGTTCCCCTTAAGATCCATACCAGACCCAAGGGCCTGGTATGCTCTTGGAGGGGGAACCCATGCTGTTTTTTTTATTTAAAATTTGACGCGGAGTTCCCCTTCAAGATTCATACCAAACACAGTGCCGGGCATTGGCGGGGATCCAAGTCGGATCCCCGTTCATTGAAATTCGAACGCATGCCGGCTTCATGTCGCAGGGCAAAGTCGGATCCAAAGTAGGACGGCTGTCGTGTCGCACCAGTGTGAACACAGCCTCACCACCAAAGAAAAGTTAATTTGACAATGATATGTACAGTACAGTTTTACTAACACATGTCAAAGTTACAAAATTGTGTTTAGGTGTTAGGATTTGTTAACGAAGGGTCATCAATCAAGATTTTATATCCACCCCCCCAGTGTGTTTTGTTAGTTAGCTGGCATAGGGGAGTTTGGAAGAAGTGGGCTGTCATTTATCTTCTGTGTGTCATGTGACTTGCACAGCTAACAATCAGGGAGAAAAATGCCCCGCATTGAAACACGCAAAGAGCAGCGCATGGGTACTTGCTTGCCAACAGCCACTACAGAATCGGCAGCTGGAGCGGGGACAAAGACAGGAGGGAGGGACAGAGAATGACATGATCAACCAGGTTTGTAACAGAATACAGACGATTAACCATTCAGTGCCTGAGTGAGTATGACAAGCATGTAATATTGCATGTACTAGCAGATTTTATTGTTGTGGGTTTAGTGACACTTTAATGCTTCATTCACATGGCTGTAAAAATATGCACATACAAATGTTTTTAAATTACAGATTTGAATGCAGCCAACCATAGAGATGCATAAACATGAGCTACTTTCAGATCCGTAACACAGAATCTAAAAATCTGTGTCTAAGAACATGTGTTTTACGCGCTTACGCATATAAACACATGCATACACATTTGTAAACGCGTAAATTAGGTCCAAACAAAAGGAAAAAACGAGTTATTATAAAAAACAAATTGTGTATATGCATATTAATGCTTTTAAATACATTTACCTGCACATATTTTACTGATCATTATGCAGCAGTAGAATTTTTTGAGTGACTGTAGCCTAAGGAAATTCTCTGTGCTCAACCCACGATGTCCTCCTAGCTATCATCTCCCATTTCATGGCAATAGGATGAAGCCAGGAGATGGAGCACTTCATGGGTTGAAGACTTGGCTTGTAAAGCAATGGCATAATGTGCTAGTATGCATTGCATACTAGCACATTATGAAATACTTACCTTAGAATGAAGCCCTCTAGCAGCACGCTGTCACCGCTGACAGGACTTCCATCTTCCCCTGATTTCCTTCCAGGTTCGTGGGCTCCGGCTGTATGAGTGGCAGGAAGCCGCAATGATGTCACTCCCGCGCATGCACGCAGGAGCCCTCGGCTCCGGCACAGAGATCTGAAGGTCTGGTAGGGTATGCTGGTGTGCCGTCAAAATAGCCAGTTCATTGAGATATCCAATTAAGTCACTTCCGGTTACTGTAAACTATCAGTAATTGGAGATTTCGATAAATTGCTGTTTTGACACAATACCGGGCAACTGTGTATACACTATATGCTAAAGATGGTTTGCACCTAAATGGATGGGGGTCCCCTGTGCTGGGGAGAGGTTTATGGGAAGGCTGGAAGAGTATTTAAACTAGAATTGTGGGGGGGGGGAGGGTGAATTAGATTATAATGTGGCAGACAGGTCAGACAGGGGTCAGCCGCTATTGGTGGGTGGAATGGGGAAAGATGGGGGAGAGGGCTATGGCAGATGATATGAAGATTCCTATGTTACACACAATGATTGGAAATGGTACTATTTGTACTAAAATAAAAAATATGTAACACATGTTTGCAAAATGTGACAATGAATTAAAGTGTTTGTTTACCAACGCCAGAAGCCTGCCAAGCAAAATAGGTGAGCTGGAAGCTCTGGTGCACGAGGAGAACTATGATCTAATTGGTATTGCTGAATCTTGGCTTTATTCTTCTCATAACTGGGCTATTAATATTCCTGGCTATGCTCTCCTTTGGAAAGACAGGGTAAAACAGATGGGTGGTGGTATCTGTCTCTATGTGAGAAGTGATCTCAAAGCGAGTGTGAAAGAGCACCTAGTTGATGGAGAGTGTGATGAGTCTGAAGCATTATGGGTGGAACTGTACATGGGTGTGCATACTACAAAGGTTATCATTTAAGTTTGTTATAAACCTCCTAGTGTTAATGAGGAGGTGGAGACTCAGCTCCTTGCACAGATGGAAAATGCTGCAAGGGCTGGGACAGTGATAATAATGAGGGATTTTAAGTACCCGGAAATTGACTGGTGTAATGGCATTGCTGGGACAGTTAAAGGGCAAAAATGTATGAACCTATATGTTGTATCTTTCCCAAAAAGACTCATGGCTGTATTAGATCAAAAGTGTGCTTCTACTAAATACTGAGCAAAGGGTCTGAATACTTAGGACCATGTGATATTTCAGTTTTTCTTTTTTAATAAATCTGCAAAAATGTCAACAATTCTGTGTTTTTCTGTCAATATGGGGTGCTGTGTGTACAATAATGAGGAAAAAAATGAACGTAAATGATTTTAGCAAATGGCTGCAATATAACAAAGAGTGAAAAATTTAAGGGGGTCTGAATACTTTCCGTCCCCACTCTAGATGAATTTATCACATGCAATACCTCACATGTGGTTTATTTGTTGTGGTGTCCATGTGGGTTGTACTATGTGGGGAGGACTAAAAGACTCCTCAAGATTCATATTGATGAACATGTAGCCAATATAAAGAAAGGGTTTAAAAAGCATCGTGTGTCCCTTCACTTTAGGGAGAAGCACGATCAAGATCCCACACTACTGCAATTTTGTGGGATAAATTGTGTATTTCCATCGTGAAGGGGCACTAATCAAGTTAGGGATTGATCACAAAGAGAAACTAAGTGGATTTTTCTAATAAAAAGTTTAACCCCTAGAGTAAGCATGTCCACAGTCTGGCCCATGTTCCGGTTTAATATGGCCCCACAGGTAATTTGGCAAAATCTATCTTTTGTGGCCTCCAACGAATCCCTGAGCGCTGCTCAGGACCCCTGGGATCGCCGGATCTCTCAACGCCGTGGGACTGCACGGCCTCAGTTGGCGTTCTCACGATCTCTTGGACATTGAGGAATCTGCACATCCTCAGTCGGTGTTCTCTCGATCTCTCGGACGTCATGGGATTAGGTGCGTTCCTTCTCCCTGCGCTGTGTCTTCACCACACACAGCCACAAGGCAAGAGATCTCTGGCGAATTCTTGTTGGGCAGTGTATTAGTGCTCGGGCGAACACACTTAGACCAAAACTTCTGGCACTGCACTCACATGATCCCTTCCCCTTCTAGTCAGTTTCTAAAATGGCGACTCTAAATAGGAGAAAAAAAAGTTGACAGTGAGGGCCGCTGCTTCCAGGACAGGTGGAAAATGCTGAGCTTAATTGACTCAACATATTTGTGTTATAAGACATTCTCTGCTTTCCCTTAGATTGTAAGATCCATGAGCAGAGCCCTCCTATTCCTTCTGTATTTAACTGTATTGTAATTGTACTGTCCCCCTTTTTTTTGTAAAGCGCTGCGTAAACTGTTGGCGCTATATAAATCCTGTATAATAATAATAATAATGAACTTTAACAAGAACCGTGTGAGGACAAGACTAAGTGAATCTCACCTGCGTGACATTTTGCGCATCAAAACCACTGTCTTTGAACCAGACCTAGCCTATGTGCTGCAGTCCAGATCTCAGTTTCACCCTTCACATTAGTGCTTCAATTGAAGAGAATACATTGTAAAATCTCAGTTAATGTCAGTTGATCTAAATCAGTTATAAATATATTTGGACACAACATGCATACTTGGTGTTATGTTCCTGTTCGTATAGTTTGAACTTAAAAGTTGCCAGACAACCCTTTTTACCAATAATATGAAATGTACAATGTTTCTGACATATATTTGAGCTTCCTGGATTTTTTTTTCACCTGGCCTTCAGATATGAAAGACAGAGTGATTTAACACCTGTTTAGATTTGTCATCCATGTGACGAAATGAAAAGTATGCCGCAATAAACTTTGCATAAAATAGTTAATTTGCATTTAATTTTAATGGTTTAACCACTTCAATACCAGGCACTTAGACACCTTCCCGCCCAGCCCAATTTTCAGCTTTCAGCGCTGTCGCAATTTGAATGACAATTGCGCGGTCATGCTACACTGTACCCAAACAAATTTTTTATCATTTTGTTCCCACAAATAGAGCTTTCTTTTGGTGGTATTTGATCACCTTTGCGGTTTTTATTTTTTTCGCAACAAATAAAAAAAAGACCGAAAATTTTGAAAAAAATCAAGTTTTTCTTTGTTTCTGTTAAAATTTTTTGTAAATAAGTACGTTTTCTTCTTCAATGACGGGCACTGATATGGCTGCACTGACGGGCACTGATACGGCGGCACTGATGGGCACCGATGAGGTGGCACCGATGAGGTGGCACTGATGAGGTGGCACTGACGGGCACTGATAGGCGGCACTGATGGGCACTGATATGTGGCACTGGTATGCGGCACTGATGGGCACTCATAGGTGGCACGGATGGGCACTTATAGGCGGCACTGATGGGCACTCATAGGTGGCATTGATGGGCACTCGTAGGTGGCATTGATGGTTACTTATGGGTGGCACTGATAGTTGGCACAGATGGGCACTGATAGATGGGCACTGATGGGCATGGATGGGCACTGACAGGTGGCATGAATGGACACTGATGGGTGGCACTGATGGCATTACTTGTTTGCAGTGATGCCCCTAAGGGTGGCATTGCTGGGCATCACTGCAACATAATTGTGCCAATCAGTGCCAATTTGTGGGCACTGATTGGCACAGATTTGGCACACTGGGCACATGTGGATGGCCATGGGGTACATACCTGGCCATCCACATGTTGCCCCTTCCCTGGTGGTCCTAGTGGCGATCCCTGGCGGTCCAGTGTGGTGATCTGCGGGGGGGCTGTGCTGATAAACAATCAGCACAGACCCCCCCTGCCAGGAGAGCCGCCGATCGGCTCTCCTCGCGTCTGTCAGACGCGAGTGAGGAAGAGCCGATCAACGGCTCTTCCTATTGACAGCGTGATCAGCCGTGATTGGACACGGCTGATCACGTGGTAAAGAGCCTCCGCCGGAGGCTTTTTACCAAGATCAGTGTAGCGGTGTGTCAGACTGACACACCGCTCCACCGATCGCCGCGATGCGCGCCCCCGGGGGCGCGCTGCGGCATGTTATCCTGCTGGACGTCATATGACGCCCAGTCAGGATAACAGAACCACTTCCCGGACGTCAATCCGCTATAGGGCGGGCGGGAAGTGGTTAAAGAATGTCAGACAAAATGGTCGGCCCTCACGCATGTTCACTTCATCAAATCAGGCCCTCTTTGAAAAAAGTTTGGACACCCCTGCCCTAGAGGGTTAAAACAAAGTATTTTTTTAATTGAATTCATAATTTTGATGGGCTTATGATAATAATAATAGGAATAGGTTCCTCATGTTTTACATGTAATTTTATAAATCATTTAAAAATGTATATATTTATTGTGTTAGTTCATTGTTATAGTAAGTATAACGTTTTTTTTTAATGTAGACGGCTAATTTACATTATTAGCTACAATCAGTGACAGAGGTGCCAAACAGCCAATCCCAGAAGGGAGTCCTGATGACGAAACGCGCTGGAATATGGCTGTACGGCAACCATTAGTGGACGCAATACCGGAAGTGACATTTAAAGGGTTACGCTGGTCCACTGTGACCATGTCATGCCCGCCCCTTGCTGCTGCAGTGGATTTGTTACATGCTTTTATTTATTTGATTCCATGTGAGTGTAATGTTTGAAGTGTTTTTAACTTGAATACTTTTTCATCAAACGATACTGCACTATTGGAGCACTCTGTTTCTTTATATGTGGATTTTCCATGAGATCCACTTTCACGATTGGATATCGATGGATAACTTAACACTTTGTAGGTTGTTGTGTATTTGCCGAGCATGAGAGTGCAAAGCAACTTCATCTGGTGAGTTCACATCTAAAGGGGAGCTGAGTCACCATTTGCACGCGGTGTGGTGGATGATTTTTTAAGTCAATCCTTTCATACTACACAGTGTTGAATCACACTGAGCTTCCATGCTTGTTTAATGGACTGTTCAGTTGTGGGCTTTGTTTATTCATTCATACAATTCAGAATTACTCATTTATGTTAATGATTATCACTTGTCACTAGTTGATTTGTTATTTTTGATTTAAAGTCACTTAAAGTCAACTCACAGCTCCGCTATTTACAATTAATTTACACGGTAAATGTTTATGATTATCTGTTCAATTTCAGTGGCAGCTTTAAACACTATATTTGCTCCTGGCACAGTGGTGGTACCTATAGTGTGGGTGTACGCAGCTTTTTGGACCTTCTGATTTTAACTATGTACATTTACAAGGATTTTACCAACTTTGTTGCAGATTTCTACCTTTTGTTATTCTGAAGAAATCCCTGTGTGTTTGTCTGTGTCCATGTTGAAAGTGTATCCAATGGGAGCGGTTTCTTAATTTAAAATCAACTGCTACACCTGCAGGGCTTTAATGAGGAAAATTGCAGTGTCTGCATCCCTTTAGACATGATTTCCTATTGGGAGTATGTCACAAAAAATGAATTTTTTGTTACAGGGGATGCCTAAAATCTGACTTGTAGCTTAGTGTAGACTTCTGACAAAAACAGTGTGCCGATCACACAAGCAGAATATGATGAAGGCCTTCCTGTCTTAGCCCACTGCCTGGACAGTTCTGTGTGGTGTTATTTATATCGTTGTACTATATATGTTTACCTTTTTTGCTACCATTTGACCACCTTTGCATCCATCTCTTTTATCATTATCATGTTTTAAGGTTTTGTAATAAATTCATATTTTTGATACATTATTGTTTGAAGACTCCTGCCTTTTAAAGTCCCACAAGAGGAAATCTCCCATTGTGCACTTTCATGTGGCAGATTGTTATGAGGATTTTCACAATTTTTTCACTTTGCATTTATGTTTGTGCATTTGTTTGTGTTTTGTGGCAGACCCTGCCACTTAGAAGAATGCAAGTGCAGTAGCTGGTTAATTATTATAAAATCACTCCCATTCACATTGCATATGATTAGAAACAAACTGATTTTCAGAATACCAAAAGGCAGGAATCTGCAACAAAGTTTGGTAAAAATCCTTGCAATGTACATAGATCAGCCAGAGGTAAGTGTTTGGTTTTTTTTTCTCAACAAAAATGGAGTTGCTCTTTAAGTTTTTGGTAGGTTGAAGAACAGTTAGATCCTTTCTGTCATGTCTGTGCTGGGGAAAAGTGAAGGAGAATCTCTGTTACAAGGATACAACATCAGCAATAAAGCTTTAAGTGGGACATATACTGTAAATGGATAAATCTCCCAACTGCTGCTACAGACACCAAAAAACTGGGGGAGGTTCTGTAACCCCATTCTATACAAAACTAAAAAATGTTTTGTCTGGAATTACATTTTAGCATGTCCTGCTTTTACTTATTGAAAGTTGAGAACCATGAAATAGATGAGAAGGCACAGTCCCGATATTACAAAGGCTAAAAATTCCACTGCTGCCATCTTCCTGCCAACGGGAACCCAGCTGCCAGTGTAGCGGCTTGGCTGCTCTTGTTGTCCGGGGCCACATGACAGTACAGTGGAGTTCCAAGGGAATCCAACTGTGTGGCCAGTCTTCCAATCATGGTACGAAACACTCCTTGGCCTCGGTAAAGTTTGTCTGTGTAGCCCACGCGCATTTCTGCAGACTGCTCACTTATCACCCATGCAAGGGGTGCTCCTACACCTCCTCTCCTCATGCACATTGTGGGGAAGCTCTGGATGCATCGACTTAGGTAACGCTCACTTCGATCGTTACCACCAAAACCCCAGAGGGCGTTCACGAGGTGTGCTTCATCTGAGACGAGCGATGAGTATTGCAGATCCCTGGAAAAAATGTGAAACATAAAAAGATAATTAAAGGGGCGGAAAAAATGTGAACTCCACTTAGAACAGAAAACAAGTCTTCCTTTTTTTTTTTTTTTTTTGTTACGTCAGTAACACAATTTTTTTCCAAATAAACATTTAATACAGACTTGAATCTAAGACAGAAGGTTCACTGAGGATTGTGGGTGAGCATGTGGTCCTCGTTTGGAGTTTTACTTTAGGGCTCTTTCACCGAACAATTTCTTCCTTATGCTAGAATCAAAATTGAAATATTTGTATATGGATATGCATATCTCCTTTTAAGCGTCTCTTCTCCAGGGAGAATATTTTTAATGCTTATAGTAATTCCTTATACCTGAGGTCCTCCAGCCCCCTTTTTAGCTTTGCTGCCCTTCTCTTCAGTTTTAGCACATTCTTTCTGAGGACTAGCGACCAGATCTGGACAGCATACTCTAGATGTGTCCAGACCAGAGTTTATTAGGGTGGTAGAAATATAGTTTTATCCCTTGCTGCAGATTGGCATTGCATGGTATTGTTGAGCCTGTGATCTAAGATAAGCTCTAAGGTCCTTTTCCACCCTCGATTTCCGCAGAGGTTTTCCCTTTAGCAAACAGCTTGCTTTCATATTTTTAGCCCCCCGTTTGCCATGTAGATGCCACACCTTTATTTTAATTAGGTCTTCTTGTATAGTTTCTATATCCTGCTGTGAAGTTTTTACCCGCTTAGCTTTGTATGATCAGCTTACATTGAAATAGGGCTTTTTATACTAACCTCTATATCATTTCTGATTTATAATCAGTTAAGTTTTTCTGGCTTGTAGCTCTGAATAAGCACACTCTAGGCTACTCAATTCATCTTGAAATGTGGCCTATAAAAACACTTATATGGTGTGCTGTGTGTCAGCACAATATTTCTGGCTCTTGCCTGTGATCTAAGAAAATGAAATATATATTTTTTTTACCTTAATAAAATCTCTTTCATCTCTTCCTCTGACATCGTACAAATGCTTGCTTGATAGGCAATGAGTTGCTACAATACTTAGGACTGTCGTGTTTGGAATATCCTACTTTAATTGTATTCTTTTAAACTGATTCGTATCTCTCTCTTACTTTGTTGCCTTGGGTCCCAATCAAATTGTTGTCAAGCTACCATGTGAAAATGTTTGCTTTTGTCTCTAAAACATAGCATTGTGATTTTTTTCTTGTTCAGCACATCAACTGCCTAAGGTCCTAAAAAAGGGGTTTGAGGATTGTGGTTTGTGGCTTGTACAATGTGTTACGTAGATCACAATAAGTTATGGTCTGACTTGCTTGGCAATTTATACGATAATGATACCTATAGCTTTTTTTTTTTTAAAGTAATTACCTTACAATAGGTTTTTGCTGTGTTGCCTCTGCTGCTGCAATGCTCAATTATTACTGCTACACAAGATGCATACTAGATGGCAAAAACTACCTACTACATATACTCACATTGAAGTGCTGCCAAAACTGCCGACAAAACGCTGGCCGTTTTGCTGTGCTTTTGTGGTACTTTTGTGGAGCTAGTGGTGACCTTAAATGAAACAACAAAAGAGCTTTTTTGTGGCGCTTTTGAATTGCTTTTAAGGCGCTTTGGAAGTGCTGCCCATTCATTTTATTGGGCAGGGGTGTTTTTGAGGCGTTTTTTAAAGCGCTCCAAACATGCCCCAAAGATGCTGCTTGTAGGACTTTTTTCACTGCCCCACAAGCACACCGTCCCACTATGAAAGCATCTATTGAAATAAATTGGAGGCAGTTTTCAGGCGCTATTTTTAGAGCAAAAGCTCTTGAAAACCGCCTCAGTGTGAAAGGGGTCTAAGACATCCCCCATGTATGTTAATAAAAGGACTTACATTTTTTTATTTTGCCTTTTTTTCCCTTGATACAAGTCCCCCAAGTCAGTGTCTGGCCCTCCATGCAATTTCTTTGCCAATCCCTTGATTCTTAGCTTAGAAAATGGCCATTTATATCCCATTCATATTAAAGGGGTTTGGACTGTGGATCAGAACTTCAGTAACATTCTTTGAACAGAACCAGGGTACATTTTGTTTATCACTATTTATAACCCAATCATGCTAGGCAAAGCAAAAATACAAATTAATTACCCCCACTCAACCATCTGCATATACTCACTCATTACCTTATCTGGACTTTCCCACTTTCTTTCCACAATGTATCTCAGGGTACTAAAGCCAACAAGCACCAAGCCTGAATGCTATAATTTGGGGGATTGTTCTTAACCAGACTGACTTTAGACATACCTGTACATAGGATTTTTTGCTGCATCCCTTTTGGGAGGAAGCAATTAAGTGAACATATTGCTTTGTCCTGTATAGGCGCAGCACAGGTCACCTAAGTGGCAAAAAAAAGTCTCTATCCATGGCACAGGTGTCGGTAAGATGTGTGTATAGAGGGGAAAATTACAAAAATGACACCCTAGATGTAGCAATATGGACTACAATTGCAACGAACAGTTATTCCCTGCCCTATCTGTATACTATATTATCCCCCTAATGCCTGGTGTTACTAAACTGACATCATATTTGTGAGCCCAACCAAAGGGATTGTGGGATTAGTAGTTCTACCAGATGGCTATTCCCCTGCATGGCTATACGCTCGGACCACATATCCCAGGGATCTTTTCTACTATCGAGGAGATGGCTGGGAAGGTCTATAAAAGAAACCAGAGACCAGCCCCAGGCACTCTTCTTCCCAGGCCTCGTGTGTGATGGATCTCTCCGTGCAGGGAGAGTGAGATTGTGGCCTACCACGTGGGTGTACAACATTCCTGCCCGACCGAGAAGGGGTTCGGTGCTGCCTACTGTTCATCGTACATCTGACCAGCACCAACTTGACCATACAGCAACCCCCACTTTGTGTTCCAGATTCGGATGATCATCACAAGCGGGTCCGCAGTCAGGACGTCTATTCAGGAGTCGCTGTCTGGAAGAAGCTTGATCGGCCTGGTCATTGGTGAGAGGGCAATTGCCCACCTTTGCAAGTCTTTCCTTGGTTGTTTTATTGGGACACTGTGTAAAGACAGCTTTACTTTGGGAACACTTCACTGCACTTCTACTCGAACACTGTACATAGGCATCTTTAGCTGCAGTAAGCAGAAGATATACTATCACTCTGTTACTACACCTTATTGGATACAGTTAATGAGCTCCGACTGCCAGTGAAGACCATCATATCTGCAACGGGGACATCCTGTCATTGCTACTTAAAGGGTATTATACCATCCTTGTTTAGCTTCATCTCTCATTAGGAAAAAAGGTTGAACAGGCCGGCCTGGGTTTCTCCTGTTAGAAGAATCTATGCTTAACTTTGCTTATCCTTTCAGATTATGTTCAAGTGTACATACAGTATGTATATATAGTATCCTGTTGTTGCCAACTATCTTAACAGTTTTACTGGGGGAATCATTCTACTGAGCTGATGCTGTTAACCAAAGCTCAGTTGAACCATTACCCCTCTTGTACAACTATATCTTATCTGAAGCATTCCAGTAAACATTAACAGAATGTAAACATATTGAGTGCTGTCAAAGGTGTTACAAGGATGTCTGAACCCAGAATGTCAGGTGGTTTGGAATGTTCACAGGGTTATGGTGATGCAGATGAGCAAGTACATCCAAGCAGTCCCTAAGGGGGCCATGCTACCCTATATATCATCCAGCCACAATGACCTGGGTGTGGAGGAACCCCCAGTGCCTACTGCCTGTACAAGGATATCTGAATCACATATTCTGGAATGATGATATTTGAGAGTGAAAAAAAAGTTTTTATTTGTGGTTGAGCAGAAAGCAGTCATATTCACAAGTAATATTTATGATTACGTTTTATGATTACACAATTTCAAACAAAACATAAATGAGGAGTTCTGATGACCTGGGGGTCCCCAAGGAATACCCTTAATTTGCAGAGATTTACTCTCACTTCCTGTTTGGCTATGGGATAGAAAGTGAAGGGAAATCTCTGCAATGGGACATAGATGGCGAAAAAAAAATATGACGGGGTTATAACTCTCCCTTACTCTATCCAAACTGAAAAAAAAAGTTTTGCCTATAGTTCTACTTTATAACTCCATAGTAATCTAGCGACTAATGCACATTTTAGGAAATATTAGGTGTGATTGCAAGAGGGAAGTGAGGAATGGAAGGGAAGGGGAGGGATAGAGGGGACTTTTTGCCAGGTGCTCAATTTCAAAAATAGGGAGGAAAATTGAATGAAGCAAAGAAAATAATGGCAGCAAAGAGGAAAGATTGTAAGTGGGGAAAAAAGGGGAGTAATTAGTGTGGCAAAAGGGACCCTCAGTCCCCTGTGGTTGGCTTCTTACAGGGTTGTCAGACTTTTAGCAATACAGGGTTGGGTGATAATATAAATTCCATGAACTCCACACCTTGAGAAACCTGTCATATCTATCTGTGAGAATGAAAGTTATTTTCTTTGTTGATAAAAAGGCATTGATGAATCCTCTAACCTCTGTAAATTATGTAAATTGTTTTTTCCACATGTGTCACTATCTACAGTGCCACTATCTGTTTGATTTTTAATAGACTCTTCTGATCTCCGGGTAAGATTGTGTGAACCTTCTTTTTCTTATAAATTGCATTCCAGTGTGGCAAACTGTGGTATAGAACTGGCACCAGGATAGATGTGAGCTGGTTTCTTATGCACCGGCAGGTTTCCTTTGAAATAGGGTATTTTTACTGATTTGCAGTTTTTTGATAGCTTGTATGTTTAGTATTTTTAGCTCTTTTGCTTGAAGTAACATTGCTCCCATCTGCCAATGAGTTGAAACCCTGCCTTTAGTATCGCAGCTTGACTTGGTATATTATCAGGTGCCGTATGTACATAAGTTGGAGCTTCTTTTTCATAATTGGCTGCTGCGAGCTTGAGTAGTACGTTATGTGCGAGACCAAGATTCCTGTAATCAGAACAGGTATAGCCCATGCGTATTTCCATGGAGTTCTCTATTAAGCCCCAGGAAATCGGTTGATCCAGCCCTTTTTTCCGGACACAGATGGTAGGTAAGTTCTGAATGCAACGTTCTATAAAGCGAAGACTTCTCTGGTTCATTCCAAATGCCCATCGACTGTTAACAAGTGGAGCTTCATGAACCAAGAGTGGGGTGTACCACAATTCGTTTGAACTGTGTAAGGAGAAAGGGGGAAAATTGTAAAGGTAGTGTAGTCTTCACTAGAAGTCTATTTCTCTTTCATTTTGTTTCATTACAAGGTACTTACAAATTAGTTGGATAGGTCGTTTTGTTTGAAAATGGTCTGGCTAACTGTGGAAGAACTGCCACTGATGGGAGGAAGGTCTCAAGAAGATGGATTAGGCCCAAACTGGGAGTCCCATTAACCTACAAAGGAGATGATAATGCTCCAGTGCTCATGGGTATTAGTAAATACCTAAGCTGGTAACTCTTGATATTAGCCTGAAGACTCTGGCTAATCAATATGAATATTTGATTTCTAGGCTGCTGGGGATTCCCTCCAGGCTGTATTTCTATGACTGGAATTCTGTAGTTCTGTGATACAAGTATCAGTACTACAGAAACACAATAGGCTACAAACAGAGGGCCAACATTGCAGGGCAAAAGCACTCCTCTGCTTCTCCCACTTCCCTCTGGACACTGAGGGGATATGCATGTCCAAATGAAGATGGAGCCTACTGCCTGTTGCTGGAGTCTTTGCAGTAGAAGTAAGGGGTCTTGGGCATTAGACTGGGCTGTGGTGATTAAACCTGCATTTTAATGACTGTCCCTTCCTGCTATTGTCCATTTACTGCTTCTGTCTTGGCACAACTGCTAATTTGTAACCCACAGAGTTGTTACCCACAGTGCTGTGCTTTCATTTGTGTGGGACTAAGTTAGTGCTGAATGTTTTGGGGATTTGTAAGTGTAGGACTAAGTCAGTGTTGAATTTTTTAGGGATGTATTGCCATAATCCACCCGCCCCTCACATCCTTTTAATGCTTGTTGTCATCATCAACCAATGCCCTAAAAAGAGCAATATTTGGGCCGCAGAAACAATGTAACTGTTGTGAGACACACATCTAAAGGAACCATTTTTATAGAATTTCTAATCTGGTGATGACCAAAATAAAACCAGGAAAAGACATGCATATCATAAAAGGCACAGTCACCTTTGAGGAAGTTCTTCTTACACCAGGCTGTATAGAAGCAACACACTTCCACAGATACAGCCATGTGGTGTTCAGTTCTGGGCTGGGGCAGCCTTAATAAACCCCTTATTGTTGTCAGTAATAGTGGCAGAAATAATAAACAACCCCTTCATTGAGGTCAGTCTAAATCAACAATAATATCCCCCTTTATTGGTGTCAGTGAAAGTATCCAGGTTAATTTTACAGTGGCAGTGTTAGAAATAATAGAACGCTCTCTTCACTGGTGTCAGTTACAAAATGACTACCCATCATTGGTGTTCAGTGCCAGTATCAGCACTAAATATCCAAAACCCTAATTGGCGTTGAGTGGCAGTGTCCGCAATAAATACCCCCCTTCACTGGTGTTCAGCAGTAGCAATAAACATCCCCTCCCATTCATTAAAGGCAATGGCAGCAATAAAATTATTATTATATAATTGTCAGATTTAAAAAAACACACCTTTTATTGGTGTTTAGTAGTTACTTAACTGAACACACACAGCTGCTTTCCCTTTGCCATCAGGTCAGAACTACACTACACCTGTCGGGTGGAGGGATCAGTAGATAACTCAACAAAAGTTGAGCATGTATTATTTGGATATATATTGGATTTAATAGTGTAGCAAATACTCATGATGTCTTTTGCTGGTTGTTATACGTACATGTCATACTTGGATATTGGTGCTTCTATATATACTGAATACACTTTTATGGCAAAAGCATTCTCTGCATGTGGTGTGCTTACTCTATATATTATTACATTTATAACGAGAGCCTTTAAACACAGTAGAACATACTGCATGTGTTCACAATGGAGTTTTTTTTTTCTAAATTGACCCTGCTACAAGAGTGCCAATTAGGTGTATAGTTCAATATGAATGTAATATGTTGTTCTCTGTGCACGTGCCAAAATGCTCACCATGGTTAATACATAAAAAAAAAAAAAATTATTTGTTTTTTAGTCAACAAGTCAACATACCAAACACAGTCCACAAATCTAACACCCATGATAAAGAAACTTATTTTCAAAAAAGTGACAGTTATTTTTATCTGAGTCCAAAGAAATTTACAGTCACATGTCAGAATCAAAAATCCATATTCTTGTTTAAAAGCTTTGTGAAATGAGTCTAATGTGTGATGTAGAGCCACCACAACCAGGACCAGATGTATCTCAATCTGATATTCAGTCATGTATTTTGGTGGGTTGAATCACAGCTTGCTTCCCAAGATCACCCCACCACAGTCATTATGAAGCCATTTATGTTTTTTCACGCTTCTGTTTGGATCCCTTCATTTATCAAACACAGACCTATTATTAAACTTCACAAATCACATTAGTGTTAGAGTTAAGAAATCATACTCTAATTCTGTTTTTAAAAAAGTATCTTTAGTTTGGCATAAATTAACAATTAAAAAAAACAACAATAAATGCAATCATGCATTTCATGAAAAATTATTATGTGAATTTTTATTGTAATGAGTGTATAGAGTGTAAACACCTGAAATTCCATTGCATTGAGCCTCTTGTGATCCCCAATACACTAGAATTCAGGCTGGGAGAGGGCACTAGTGGCTTAGAGGCTCTACTGCATGCACAGGTGCTGACAAGGAACTAGCTAGTGAGCAGAGGGTGGAGCTAATCAGTTTGCTGCTAATCCTTTACTGCCCAATCACAGGCTGGCTTAGAAAGGTGACCATGCAGTATTTCTTAACTGAAGTGTAGAAAAGTGAGATCACCAAACTGACTCTGCAGTGTTGTAAATGTAAATGTAAATCCCAGAACTGGATGGAAAAACACACATTCTTTCACAGGTTAATCAGCATACATGTATTTCTTGTAGGTATTTTAAAATGTACCTGGAATCTTTAGAAAATGCTACTTTCAAGCTCCATCGTGTGACATAAAGGCTGGGTAAATATCACATTTTGTAGCTACTAAGTGCATTGTGGGTGTTCTACATCATTATAATCTATTACTATTGTTTTCAAGTAAAGAGTGCCTGATTGGTAATGAGGAGAGAGAGAGAGAGAGAGAGAGAGAGAGAGAGAGAGAGAGAGAGAGAGAGACTTCAAAAATTGGTAATGCACTTTTTTACTTTCCATAGGTGTTTTTTTGTTTCAATTCCTGGGAAATCGAAATTGTTGGATATGTGACTACACAAACTACTGATAAGAACCCAGAAAGCTGCTCAAAATAGGCTTTTGTACTAAAACCAGTCTGAACTGACCAGATACTGCTGAAATCTCTTTTTTTGCCAGTCACATGACGTAACCACCTATTTAACTGTCCCCTTGAAGATATGAATGCTGATTGGAATAAACTATACAATCACACCTATAACAAGCCTAGACCTTATGCACATTCATACGTATATATTGGTAAACTTGATGTTTTTAAGTCAGAAACACTTTCACTTTTACTTGCTTATGTTGCCGAGAACTGTGTTGTGTCTCACCACTGCAGATTATGAATAAAGCACCTACTTATATTTTACAAAGATCTGAGTCTACTATCTCATCTGAATGTCTTGTTTTGAAGAATCCCTAACCTGATTTAACAGTAAACATGCAGTGAGATAGGGGGAAAACTTTATACAACTTCTGTGCAGCACCACTATACAGAGTCTCCATATCTAATGAACAAATGTGGCTGCCCCATGTATAAAGTAAATAATGCAATTAACATGTATGCATAACAAGTTTTATACATTAAATCACATTACTAATAATATATATATTACCTGACTTTAAGAACACAGTAGAGTCCCCCTCTTTTGCATGGATCCTGGAACATACCTGAACTGAAACCTAGTACCTCTATAAGTATTTTCCAATAGTACCTGCTGGTAAAATCTAGTATTGCAGCATGACAATGAAAATCAGTAGTTCTTACTGAATTGTGACAAGTACAACATATTTTTACAAAGGGGTTATTTTTAATTTAAATTAATAACATAAAATTAAATAAGTAAAATAAATATTTTATACACCTAACAGAACGGTATAGAACATCACTTTATAACCTTGAGAACATTTTTTTTTTTTTTTAACCTTGAGAACATTTAAAAAAATGTTAAATAAAGGATAAAAAAGTGAATTCTATAATCCACGTTTTCAGACAGACAAGTTCTGAAAACCTATTATAGGCACATCATAGGCATCTGACGTGTCTTGTGAGCTACTGACTGACAAGCATTGTTTCACTTCTCCGTACCTTATACTGTTGATGTTCTCCAGCTCTTCTTCTGTCATTCGGTCTCTCATGTATAGAAAGTTACTGGTTGTGTGTATCTGCCTTCCATGTTTGGAACTAACTTCTTGCAGTAAACCTCCCAGTGCTGGCTGGCAACCTGTGTATGTATAAATAATACAATAATATTGATTCAGTGGCTATGAAGGTTCTCCTTTACTATAGTGCGCATGACTGAGGCGTAAAATGAACTAAACTATGGTTTAACTACCTCAATACTGGACACTTTCACCCCCTTCCTGCCCAGGCCAATTTTCAGCTTTCAGCACTGTCGCACTTTGAATGACAATTGCGCTGTAATGCAATGCTCTATCCAAACAATATTTGTATCATTTTTTTTTTTTAGACCGATAGAGCTTTTTTTTTTGTGGTATTTAATCACCACTGGGTTTTTTATTGTTTGATAAACAAAAATAGACCAAAAATTTTGAAAAAAAGAAGAATTTTTCTTATTTTCTGTTATAAAATTTTGTAAATAAGTAATTTTTCTCCTTCACTGATGAGGCTGCACTGACAGGCACTGATAGTCTGCACTGATGAGGCGACACTAATATGCAGCACTGATGGGCACTGATAGGCGGCACTGATGGGCAGCATTTATGGGCACTGATGGACACTGATAGGCGGCACTGATGAGGAGGCACTGATGGGCACTGAAAGGTGGCATTGATTGGCATCACTGATGGGCATCACTGGTAGGCACTTTAATTTTAGCTTTTTAAAATGATTGCCCATGGGAATATATTTTGAAGTGTATTTGTATACAGCCTAAGTATTGGAGAGTAGCCCTCAGTCATAGAAAACGTGCTCTTTTAAACTATAAATATGTAAACCCATCATTTCATATTCCTGATATGTGCCTGCTGTACCATGTACTTGTATGAAAATGTATCCTGTTCTCTTTGTATTGCTTACTTTATGTGAAATCTCTGGTGTTCCTGCCAGACCCTCTGCTTTTCTATTAAAAACTTACCACGGGAAACAGGAGAACACAGTGTGGTCAGTTCTCTAGGTTTGCTGGGAACTGAGCCTGCTGTCCTCCAATGATCAGACTTGTCCTGACACTCCCCCATCCTGCACAGTCATTCATTGGAAAGTTCAGCGTGCTGCTGTTTCTCCTCTCCTAGCTCTTACAGTTTGCAGTTGAGAATAAAAGGAACTGATGGATCGATAGAGCACAGCAGGCTTGAAAAAGAGGCGTCGGTTTCGAAACATGTTGCCACCCCTTGACATCACTTCCTGTTTCATCACTTCCTGTCCTCACATGTGCACCATCGTTCCACACGTGCTACTTCCTGCCTCCTTTGCTGAGGCTGCCTTGTCACCCCCACTACCAAACCCCACTCCTTGCAGCAGCAGGATCTTGGGATCCTGGATGCCGCCTCCTCCTGCAGATGCACCAATGACTATAATGCATGAGATCATCCACGCACTGTGAGTTGACAATTATTCTGTGTTGTATTCACCTCTCCACCTTGCTGCACTTAGATTGGTGCCCTCTAGCTGTCTCTCTTAGCTGGTGCCATCCAGACTATATCCGGTGTATCCATTCTGACAGTTTCCTTGGTTTCTTCCCGAGCTGGGAATTCTTTTGAGAACCATGATAAGCATAATTCAACTTACTTTATGTGAGGTGCTAATTGTCTTCCTTTTACCAGTTAAAGAGGAAGTAAACCCTAATGGGTTTACTTCTTTTTTGTTTCCCTGCAAAGGTAAAGCATAATGGGCTACTATGCATCGCATAGTAGCCCATTATGTGTCACTTACCTGACACAGGAGCCTGCAATGTCACCGCTGTCCCCTCTTCCACGAAGTGTCCATCTTCCTTCCGGGTATCGCTGCTCCGGCGCTGTGAGTGGCCGGAGCAACGATGACATCACTCTGGTGCATGCGCGCGGGAGCCGTCAGTGACAGCATGTTAGCCTTCACTAATGGCATGCTCAGTGTGCTTACGCCATTGTCTACGGCGCGCATGTGCCGTAGACATCGGTGCCCCTTTTTAGGAAAATATCTCCTTAACTGTATAGGTTAAGGAGATATTTCTTGCACCTACAGGTAAGCCTTAATCTAGGCTTACCTGTAGGTTAAAATGGTCTGTAAGGGTTTACAACCACTTTAAGGACCAGCCGCCGCAGTTATACTGCGGCAGGTTGGCTCCCCTGGGGGAATCGTTGAACTCTTTGCTCTTGCTCTTTAAGACCACTAGGTGGCAAATCGACGGAGCCGATGCGGATCCACCAGGCACCCGTGATCACTCCTGAGAGAGACAGAACGGAGATCAGTCAATGTAAACAGTCAGATCTCCGTTCTGTCAGGAAAGAGGAAACAGATCTGCTGTTCATACTGATTATGAACAGCGATCGGTCTCCTCCTCCAGGCAGTTCCATCCCCCTCACAGTTAGAAACACTCCCTAACAAATTTAACCCCTTAATCACCCCCCAGTGTTAACCCCTTCCCTGCCAATAACATTTACACAGTAATCAGTGGCTTTTTTTAGCTCAGATTGCTGTATAAATGTCAGTGGTCCCAAAAAAAGTGTCAAAAGTGTCTTATTTGTCTGCCGCAATGTCGCAGTCCCACTAAAAAATTGCTGATCACTGCCATTACTAGTAAAAAAAATAAAATAAATAAAAATGCCATAAATCTATCCCCTATTTTGCAGACGCTTTAACTTTTGCGCAAACCAATCAATATACACTTATTGCGATTTTTTTTTACAAAAAATATGTAAAAGAATACATATCGGCCAAAGCTGAGGAAAAAAAATTTGTTTAAAAAACATTTTTGGGGATATTTATTATAGCAAAAAGTAAACAATATTTTTTTTTTTCAAAATTGTCGGCCATTTTTACTTATAGCACAGAAATACCCCTGCAGAAGTAATCAAATACTATCAAAAAAAGCGCTCTTTTTTGTGGGGAAAAAAAAGACATCAATTGTGTTTGATTACAGCGTCATATGACCGTGCAATTGTCAGTTAAAGCATCGCAGTGGCATATCACAAAAAATGGCCTGGTCATTAAGGGGGCAAATTCTTCCGGTCCTTAAGTGGTTAATAAATCTTTATACACCCACTACACTAAAGCCTGGTAAACACTAGGAGTTTTTTCCATTCAACCCAATGGGTTGAATGAAAACAAACTGTCTACTTTGTTCTGACGTTAGTAGAGTGATCTCCCCCACTGAGCTGTTGTGTTCTGACAGGGGGACAGCCCCCCTGCCAGAACACTCCGATCTGGAGCCGGTCAGTTGCTGGTTTTCCAGACAAACGGCCAGCTTCTGTCGAACCGGCTGCCATACACAGGGGCCGAATGTCGGACAGTTTTTATTGAACCTGCCGATGTCACGTGGCATTCGGCCTGTGTGTACGGGGCTTTAGTCTGCACACTTTGCTCTTTTTATCTTTTGCCGTTTAGAGATCTCTTCAGTCTCTCAGAAGTGCTGCATTAAGAGTGCTGGATTGGATTCTTCAGTGGTTCCTGAAGCCATAGGATTTATCCTGAGGATTTGGACCATGCTGTACTTTCCATCAAGTAGTAGTCCTAGCCTAGGCTGCACCCATCGCGTTATATTGACATTTTTTTTATCATTGTAGCACTAACACAACTATCTCTCTGTCAGAAACCATGAATCAGACCGAGACAGAAGTACAGTTAAATCACACTTGTTTAATAATAAAAGTAAATAGAACAAACGTAGTCAAAACATAGCCAAAGTTCGGTAACCGAAACAGATAGTCAGACAAGCCAGAAAGTCAGGAAACCAGGAACAGCGTAGTGGAATATCAAAAAGGATCTGGAGACACAAGGAATGTCAACAAAGCAAGTCTTTAACAGGAATGCAGTCTCTGTGATATAGATCACGGCGAAGGCAGAGATCATCTGTGCTGGACGGCTTAAGTAGGCAGTACTGACAAGCAGGATATCATCAACAGGTGAGTCACTGTGGAGAGATAGGAGCTGGCAATTACCCGACAGCTGAGCGGCCAGCTCAGAGAAGGAAGGGTTGAGCCAAGCCCTGACAGTACCCCCTCCTCAATGACCCCTCCCCCTTGGAGGACCACCAGGCTTGAGGGGAAAACGTCTATGGAAATCACGGAGGAGGACAGGGGCATGTACATCCGAGGATGGGACCCAAGAGCATACCTCCAGACCGTACCCTTTCCAATGCACCAGGTACTGTATGCACCCACAGAACCTACGGGAGTCAACAATGGACTGTACTTCATACTCCTCATGGTTCTCCACCTGTACAGGGTGAGGACAAGGCACTGATGTGGTAAAGCGGTTGCAGACCAAAGTTTTTAATAAGGAGACATGAAATACATTTGAGATATGCATATTAGAAGGAAGGTCTAATGTGTAAGCCACTGGGTTAATCCTGCAAAGAATACGGAAAGGCCCAATAAACCGAGGTGCGAACTTCAGAGAGGGAACACGAAGTCGGAGGTAGCGAGATGACAGCCAGACCCTGTCCCCAAACTGGTAGGAAGGTGCAGGCAGGTGTTTGCAGTCAGCATGGAGTCTGTACCTATCATTAGCATGTCGCAAAGCCTCCTGGACTTGTGCCCAAGTGGAACGAAGACCACGGAGATGCTCCTCTAATGCAGGAATACTCTGCGGAACAAATGAGTCAGGCAACACGGAAGCCATAACTGGGGACAATCGGGAAGCAGAATTCAAGGCACTATTGTGAGCAAACTCCGCCCACGGTAAGAGGTCTGACCAGTTGTTATGATGGTCAGAAATATAGCAACGTAGGAATTGCTCCAAGGACTGATTGGCTTGTTCTGCGGCCCCATTAGACTGTGGGTGATACACAGAGGAGAAAGCAAGCTGAATTCCCAACTGTGCACAAAAGGTTCGCTAGAACCGGGACACAAATTGACTACCCCTATTTGAGACAATCACCTTGGGTAGCCCATGTAAGCAAAAGATTTCCCAAACAAAAAAGTTCCTTAGAAGTGGGCAACTTCTTAAGTGAAATACAATGAGACATTTTCACGAACCGGTCAACGACCATAAGGATAACTGTGTTGCCCTAGGAATTGGGTAACTCCACAATGAAATCCATAGACAGGTGGGTCCAGGGCCTCTCTCCATTGGATATGGGTTGTAGGAGGCCCACTGGAAGGTGTCGTGGAGTCTTAATCTGAGCACACATAGAACAGGCAGCTACGAAGGTGGTAACATCAGCACATAGACAAGGCCACCAGTATTGTTGGGAGATGGACCAAAAGAGTTGATTCTTCCCAGGGTGGCCAGCAGCCTTTGGAGAATGGTAAGTCTAGAGCACGGCAGTACGGAGACTCTCTGGGACAAAGCAGCAGTTACAAGGTTTCTCACGAGGAGCATGGACTTGAGCAGCAAGAATTTTGTCACCCAAAGGAGAAGTGCGTCAGGAAAAGCCTTCTTGCAAGCATTCTAGCTATAGGAAGATTAAAAGGATGCCTGTGCACAGAAGCGCCATCCTGCGCATGCGCAATAGCGCCAATAGCGGCACACGGGCACGTGCAGGAGCATGCGCGCACCCCCTATAACAGCACTTGGTGCCAAAGATGGCTATAAAAAGGGGACTATTCCATTGCTGCCTTGCTGTCTGGTCTACAGCGTTCCTGAAGACCCCTGCCCCCTTGTTACCTGTGTTCTGTACTTTGAAACCTGTTACCTGTTTGGACTGTTCTTGACCACCCTGTTTGCTGCCTGCCCCGATCTCGGCTTTGGACTTTGACTACTCTTCTGGATTGCCCTTCTGTACCTGATCTGCCCACCAGTGTCTTGACCCGGTCTGCCTGTACCCTGCTGTGTGCATCCTGCTGCTGGACTACAAGTCACCTCACTGCTGTCTGCATCCTGCTGCTGGACTACAAGTCACCTCCCTGCTGTCTGCATCCTGCTGCTGGACTACAAGTCACCTCCCTGCTGTCTGCATCCTGCTGCTGGACTACAAGACACCTCCCTGCTGCCTGCCTCCTGCTGCCAGTCTACAAGACTCCTCCCTGCTCTCTGCATCCAGCTGCTGAGTTACAGAGCACCCTCCTGCTGTCTGCATCCTGCTGCCGGACTACAGGACACCTCCCAGCTGACTACAGGATCCAGCCCTCTACTCCAGCTTTCCAGTCAGGCACTTATGTCCCTTCGTACTCTCGAGCCCCTGTCACCACTACCAGGGGTTCCTGGTAGAGTCGGAGGTATACGAGAGGCCGTTCCCTGCATTCCGGGCTCTACCTACCAGGTACGTGACAAAGTGAGACTGGTGCGAACCATAGCCAGAATACGATCAGAAGGAATCACAGGAACCGGAACTGATACCAACTTCAAAGTTGAGGAAAATTGTCGTGACAAGGCGTTGGCCCTTACATTCTTAGTACCGGGTAAGAATGAGACAATGTAATTGAAACTTGACAAGTAAAGAGCCCATCGCACCCTTATGGGAGAGATGGGTTTAGCATCAGACAAGAATGTGAGATTCTTATGGTCAGTAAGAATGAGAACCAGCACAGTGGTACCTTCGAGGAGATGTCTCCATTTTTTCAGGGCTAAAATGATCGCTAACAGCTCTCTGTCACCAATCTCGTAATTGCACTCCGCAGGTGACCATTTCTTGAAAAAGTAGCCACAAGGATGCATAGCTCTCTCAGAGGTAGGACGTTGAGACAGAAGGGGCGCCACCTCCAGTCTCAGAAGCATCAACCTCAAGGATAAAAGGTAATGTAGGTTCAGGATGTGCTAACATAGGAGCAGAAACAAAGGCAGCCTTGAGACTCTCTTAATGGACTCCGGCGACCAACTCTGTGGGTTACCGTCCTTTCTGGTCATATCAGTCAGGGGCTTGACCAGAGATGAGAAATTAGGAATAAACATCCAATAAAAGTTGACAAAGCCAAGAAAACGCTGCAGAGAATGTAAACCCACGGGTCGGGGCCACTGTTGGACTGCTGAAAGTTTCTCTGGGTCCATCGAAAAACCAGCAGTGGAAATGACATAACCCAGGAATTTAACATGTTCACGATGGAATTCGTACTTCTCCAATTTACAATAGAGATTGTTCTCTCTTACTTTCTGAAGCACACAACAGACATACAGTGGGGCAAAAAAGTATTTAGTCAGCCACCAATTGTGCAAGTTCTCCCACTTAAAAAGATGAGAGAGGCCTGTAATTGTCATCATAGGTATACCTCAACTATGAGAGACAAAATGTGGAAACAAAT
Source organism: Lithobates clamitans (assembly GCA_037952925.1). Lineage (NCBI taxonomy): Eukaryota > Metazoa > Chordata > Amphibia > Anura > Ranidae > Lithobates > Lithobates clamitans. Next base: position 3,880,124 of record JBBGZY010000168.1, on the reverse strand, counting down.
CCAGACAATCACATTGTCTGGTTTTTGAAAGAATTTATTTGCAAATTATGGTGGAAAATAAGTATTTGGTCACCTACAAACAAGCAAGATTTCTGGCTCTCACAGACCTGTATCTCCTCTGTCCTCCACTCATTACCTGTACCATTAACGGCACCTATTTGAACTTGTTATCAGTATAAAAGACACCTGTCCACATTCTCAAACAGTCACACTCCAAACTCCACTATGGTGAAGACCAAAGAGCTGTCGAAGGACACCAGAAACAAAACTGTAGACCTGCACCAGGCTGGGAAGACTGAATCTGCAATAGGCAAGCAGCTTGGTGTGAAGAAATCAACTGTGGGAGCAATAATTAGAAAATGGAAGACATACAAGACCACTGATAATCTCCCTCGATCTGGGGCTCCACGCAAGATCTCACCCCGTGGGGTCAGAATGATCACAAGAACGGTGAGCAAAAATCCCATAACCACACGGGGGGACCTAGTAAATGACCTGCAGAGAGCTGGGACCAACGTACAACGTAACAAAGGCTACCATCAGTAACCCACTACGCCGCCAGGGACTCAGATCCTGCAGTGCCAGACGTGTACCCCTGCTTAAGCCAGTACAAGTCTGGGCCCATCTGAGGTTTGCTAGAGAGCATTTGGATGATCCAGAAGAGGATTGGGAGAATGTCATATGGTCAGATGAAACCAAAGTAGAACTGTTTGGTAGAAACACAACTTGTCGTGTTTGGAGGAGAGAGAATGCTGAGTTGCAACCAAAGAACACCATACCTACTGTGAAGCATGGGGGTGGCAACATCATGCTTTGGGGCTGTTTCTCTGCAAAGGGAACAGGATGACTGATCCGTGTACATGAAAGAATGAATGGGGCCATGTATTGTGAGATTTTGAGTGCAAACCACCTCCCATCAACAAGGGCATTAAAGATGAAACGTGGCTGGGTCTTTCAGCATGACAATGATCCCAATCACACCGCCCGGGCAACGAAGGAGTGGCTTTGTATGAAGCATTTCAAGGTCCTGGAGTGGCCTAGTCAGTCTCCAGATCTCAACCCCATAGAAAACCTTTGGAGGGAGTTGAAAGTCCGTGTTGCCCAGTGACAGCCCCAAAACATCACTTCTCTAGAGGAGATCTGCATGGAGGAATGGGCCAACATACCAGCAACAGTGTGTGACAACCTTGTGAAGACTTACAGAAAACGTTTGGCCTCTGTCATTGCCAACAAAGGATATATAACAAAGTATTGAAATGAACTTTTGATATTGACCAAATACTTATTTTCCACCATAATTTGCAAATAAACTATTTAAAAAATGTGATTGTCTGGATTTGTTTCCACATTTTGTCTCTCATAGTTGAGGTATACCTATGATGACAATTACAGGCCTCTCTCATCTTTTTAAGTGGGAGAACTTGCACAATTGGTGGCTGACTAAATACTTTTTTGTCCCACTGTATGTGTGGTGGCTCTCCAGGGACTTGGAAAATATGAGGATATCATCGAGATAAACTACCACATATAACTGCAACAAATCTCGGAGGACATTGTTAATAAATTCCCGGAAAACTGCCAGGGCGTTACAAAGGCCAAAAGGCATTACGAGGTACGAATAATGACCTGTTCTGGTATTAAACACAGTTTTCCACTCGTTGCCCTCCTTAATCCTCATGGGATTGTATGCCTCTCCCAAATCAAGCTTTGTGAAAACCGTTGCTCCCTTGAGGCGTACAAATAACTCCACAATCAACTGAATCGTATAGGCATTCTTAATCATGAAACGATTGAGACCCTTATAATCAAAACAATCAATACAAGGTCTCAGTTCACCACTCTTCTTCTTCAAAAAGAAGAAACCAGCATCAGTATCAGCATCAGAAAGCAAAGATATCACAAAACCTACTTTGTTTTTGTCTGTAGGAAATGCCTGGGGCAGCATCTCAAAGTATATCTCAACCTGGTTGAGAAACCCTCTGCAATGGACTGGATCACCCCCAAATCGTTGGGGAAGCGGAGCTGAATCAAAGATACCTCTTATAGAGGTAATACTCGAGGCGGGTGCCAGCACAGAGACTGGAGCAGCAGCAGGGACAGCCTGCAACACAGGTTGTACCGGAGCAGCCACAGTGGGTGATTCCAGGTGCGCCTTGTGACTCAGGAGCGTTTGTAACACCATAGAAAACTGATCCATGCGGTGATCTTGCTCATCCAATCTGGAAAAAATATTACCAACAAGTGGATGAATTCATGGCCTTCGCCTACTGTCAGAAACCAGGAATCAGACAAAGACAGAAGTACAGTTAAATCAGACTTGTTTAATAATAAAAGTAAATAGAACAAACGTAGTCAAAGCATAGCCAAAGTTCGGTAACCGAAACGGATAGTCAGACAAGCCAGAAAGTCAAGAAGCCAGGGAACAGCATAGTGGAACAGCAAGCAGGATCTGGAGCCAGAAGGAATGTCAACCAAGCAAGTTTTTAATAGGAACGCAGGAGATAGTCTCTGTGATGTTGACCAAGGCAAAGGCAGAGATCATCTGGGCTGGATGGCTTAAGTAGGCAGGAATGACAAGCAGGATATTATCAACAGGTGAGTCACTGTGGAGAGATAGGAGCTGGCAATTAGCTGACAGCTGAGCGGCCTGCTCAGAGGATAGGCTGAGCCCAGCCCTGACACTCTCTCTGATATCATCTTTCCTTCACTATTCCAACTCAAATACACACCAGTGAACTAGCTGATGGGATAGCTTTTTTTTACATAGGGAGGGGGCAGGCACATTTTCAAAGCTTATTATTGGCCAAAGTTTGCCACCTAGTTCACAGTTCATGCAATGAACTCTGGGAGGCTTCACTTTTTAATGAACCCATTAGTCCACCGTTTGAGCCAACTGTGAATGTCCAAAGTTTGAGGCAAAAGGAACCCAGCGGTGAACCCAAACCTCATGCCAATTCATGAATCTAGTAGTTGACTCAGACCACCAGGCTCTGCTTACAGCTAAAATATCAGTCTTGGTGAATTGTACTGACCTTTCAATTTTACCAGTAGATTCACAAATTCATTCAGAACCTCTGCCTCACCTTGTATTTGAAGATCTTGTTTCCAGTTTACAACACGAGGATCTTCCAGCATTTGGCGAAGATGCTGAAGGTCTTTACTGAACAGAAAGTAGGTATTGGTATACTGATCTGAGGGGTCCTTCATGTCCTATACAGGGAATAACAGAATATTCATTGCAAATTTGATCAGACATAAAGGACAGACTGTAATAATTACTGTTCCTTTTAAAAGCCCTATTCAGATGGTATAGGTGGCCAAACATTTTAAACTTTATATACTTAATGTTAAAGTGGAGTTCCACCCACTTTTACAACTCTTCAGCACCCTCACTAAACTGCGCACTGTAAACGAATTGGATATTTTTTTTATATTTTATCAGCACCTACTGTATATCTGCTGTATTCATTTTTCACTTCCTCCTCCCTGGCCGTGGCCCATCGCATCATTTCCTGTTTGCAATGCCTGCTGGGAAGGGGCAGCAACTTCCTCTGACACTGCCATTGCTATGGAAACCTGACCTGAAACCTATTACACTGCTTGTGCTGCACTGTGCATGTGCGAGATCTGCAAGGATGAGATCCAGGAAGAAATACAGTCTGGCTTCAGATGCCCACACTTAAGATGGCCACGGCCTGCTGTAAGTTTATAAAATAACAAACTACTGCTATAAACTAACAAAATAGACCTTAGTTTACAGACTAACTTTACTAGAATACATTAAGCTTGTGTATTATAGCTGTATTTTTATTTAAAAAGTGTAATTTTGGCCGGAACACCACTTTAAGTACGCCAGTCAATTTATTCCTTTGGATAAAGCAGGCTTTTACTGTTGTCTCTGTCCTCACTGGGAAGATTTCTCTCAGTTCTTGACCAGTAACCACACAGCAAGCAAAGGGTGATCTCCCCATATATTCACAGAAAGTCATAAACAACTAGGGTAACAGAGGTTAAAAACCTACCCCTACCACAAAAAAAAAAAAAAAAAGTGGGCTCAAGTTACATTTTTGTATTGATAAAAAAGTGGCTTCTGAAAAAACCTCTTTCCTTTAAATTATATACTGTAGCTTAGTGTCATCTGATTGTTTTATATTGATATCTGTATTACAGTTGTCAGGAAATACAGCTGCTTCATAATACTTTGGTGATTTAGCTTCTCTTACATACTGGCTCTTCAGTATCTGCTGCTCAGAATATGTTTTATCATAGTCCTATAGCTCTATGAATCTACCCAGATCCCTATAGTTGCTTTTCTAACAATTTTTTTTTTATCATTTATTTATAACCAACATATTGTAAAATGTTACTTGATGATGGATAAAAGTCAAATTTTCTTCAATATTAGGCCCCTTGCACATTGGGCCGATCTGCTACAGTCTCGGCATTTGAATGCACCCAGAAGAACCAGGTACAGCGTCCAAACCCTGGCGTATCGAACCTTATCCATTCGGAACATTGTATAGCCTCCTCACAACCTGCTTTAACTCCTTGATCGCTGCACTAGTGTACTGCAACCACATACATTGCAAATGGATGTGGGGCTTTGCAGAGCAGCCTCATTCACTTAAATGTCACATTCGATGTCCAACAAAAGCAGCAGGGGGTATAATTCCTGATGCAGCTAATGTATGCTCACCCAGCTGCTGCCTTTGCAGGTAAATGGGATAGTTGTCGGGGGGCAGTAAAAGTACGGCTCAACCACAGGGTTTTACACCTCCCCAAGTTTGACATGTGAGCAACCCCTTACAATGGCCAGATTTCCATAACATCATGGATAAGTCTTTTCAACTGTCATTTTGCTGTGTAATGAGACTGTCCTAGTGGTCAATAAAGGTTACTCCATTGGACAACAGAATGTCAGTTGATGAAGGTTAGCCATATAGTCAAGGAAAGTCAGCCACCAGTGAGACTAAATCAGAGCAGAGAATGGACAAAACTTTTCTGGTTAATAAGATTAAGAGCAGACATGTCCTAGGCAGGACTTTTAAAAATGGAATATATAGATTCACTTGAAATATGCTGTTCTTTGATTTGACAAAAACCAAAGGTAATCAAAATACATCATCATGGTTTTACACTGATGCAGAATTCCTTTGTCAGTATCTCCCATACTGGTGCCATTGTTTAAACCCACCTCCAATGAGGGACGACATATGACGGTGGAGAAGTCTGGCCACTGGTCAACCAGGACCTCTAGTTTGAATGGGTTGCCAATGATCACGTGGTGCAGAGCTCCACATGCCTAAATGATAAACATAATGAGGATAAAGTCACACAACTAACGCACTCAGGGGATTTATACTTTAAGAGGATAACTCTGACCCACCTTCAGCGATTCTGGAAAGCTGTGGACTAAAAGTCGTCTCAGAGTAGCAAGCTTCGATGAACAAGTAAGGACAAGCATTCTGTGAAAAGAAGAGTACATTCAATTGATTTTCCTTCACATCCTGTCCCAAGTGATACCCGTATAAGAAATGGGGAGTGCAGGTGTCACCAGGACAGGAGGGCACAAAAGGCAAGAATTATTAGAACGACTAACCCTTCTCCATGTTCCTAAAACTGTAATTTTATTTTTGTATCTGTCCCTATTGGAGAGATTTCCCATCACTTCCAGTCAGAGCAAACCTCCACAGTGGGGACACACACAGCAATAATAACCTGACAGAGAATCTAAGCCTTTTCTGCTCAATACAGAACTAAATAAAATATTTTGACTGGAGTTACAATTTAACTTGTTTGCTGACAGAGCTGTTTTTCTTTTTATGCCTGAAGATGAATTTAAAACCACAAACATTTATATATATTTTTTGAAAGCAGATACCTTGCAAAAAAAAATGGATGCAATTCCAATTTTTTTATGTTACTTATTTGCGCAACAGTTTATCAAGTGCAAACATTTTCAGTAAAAACCACACAAAAGTTCATTTTGGGTCACACAATTTTTTTGGCAAAATATAAAAGATGAGGGTTAACCAAGTAGGTACCTAATATGTCAAAGTCATATGGGCTTTGGGAGCAGACTGAATGCAAAAAAACATGTACAGTATATATGACATCAGATTATTTATTTGTTATGCTTTGACACGGCCGATATAATTTATGGTAGTAGAAAATCTCCTGACAAAGCCAGATTAAAGGTGAATCATGTTGAGATGACTACTTCAGACTACCATCAATGGATATGTTCACAAATCTGCTTCACTCTATGTACATTGTCTAATTGATATGCCTTTGGATATACTGTACATTATATATATATATATATATATATATATATATATATATATATATATATATATATATATATATATATATATATATATATATTTTTTTTTTTTTACAAAACAACACAGTTTTTATGAGATTTTTGTACATCAATAAAAATTTAGAATTTTATATTATGTATTTGTTAATACTCTGTGCCTCAAAAGTCCCAGATTTGAGGCATTCCTTTGTTTTGCCATTTAGTTGGGATGTTGGTGCCCTTGGTTTCCCCTCTATCTTTAGTATATATCCTAACCCATTAACTAGTCAATCCCAAAAATGAAATTATTACTAGTGGACTACTGGGCCAATATGTGTATCATGCCTTAAAATTATCTTGGCCCACATACATCCCCTGTGTACCAGAAGATGTCAAGGTAACATTCACATCTTACCTGTTGTAGTGTAGCTTCACACGATGCCCGACTGTATTGTTATTCTTCCTACCTCATATAATGTTGGGTGTCACATGCACTAAGATCTTCAAGCCAGATCCTGGATAAAGTAACATCAAGTGATGATAAGCCTTAATATTAAACCAAAGCTTCCAACCTTCAGCTTTTTTGGCTCTGTTCAAGCCTTGAGTTTTCCAAGGTAATCTACCATATAACTTGCTAAAGTTATATATTAGTTTTTTTGGGCAGAACACTAGACTATGAGACATAGAAGATTGTTTGAAAAGGTTTTAAAGACTCCTTAAAATGTAACTTTACTTTTAAAATCTAATGCCAGCCAGAAGCCACTTTCTGTCACTGTTACACCTGTACAAGAAATGGGGGATGTGGATGTTACCAGAACAAGAAGCCATGGATAGGAAAACAAACACTGCCCATAGTTCTAACCCTTTCTCGCTCTGCTATAATAAAATAAAAAATAAAAGAGCTGCTAACCCAACCTTACTCTATCCAAAGCAATATTTATGGCTAGATTTGGGCATTAAGCAAGTGTTAGTCATAGACACTGTTTGGACACAATTCATGGGAAAGCAATAAATTAGTTCTATATCTTTCGCTGTTCTGAGGAAGCAGCTGTTTCAAGAAGATCTAAAGACACAGCATACACATTTATTTCATAGCATCAGCATTGCAATAACAATACAAGCAATAGTTATTTTTTACAATCCAATATAAAATTTCCTTTTATGCTGTGAGTTCTGCCTGTCTGCTGGCTATCTCTTTCAACAACCTCCTGGATTCCCTGCATGCTTTGCTGCTTCGCCTCTGCCCATTCTATATTTTATGTTCAAAGCAAACAAAAAGGTGCCTCTAAGTGCAGCAATGCTAGACTTTAATAGCCCAAAGGAGTTAAAATACACTTACTAGAAGTGAGATAAAAACAAGGCTCATCATGGTAGTTATGGTGGAATAGTAGTCCAGCGTCAGGGTGGTCCTGGTGGGGTGGTCCTTGAGGTGGTCCAGTATGGAGCAGGAGATCCCAGCCGACCAGCAGAGGGGAGCCACAGCAGTAGGAAATGCCAGACGGGACAGCCACGCTGCCGGGACCAGCGTGGAAAGCAGGACCCGGAAGTGACGTCAGTGGAAGAGGACCAGAACCAGCGTGGAACGCATTGGCGGGAAGTGACGTAAAAGGGGCGGGACGCGTTTCGAAGCATCTGTTGGCTTCAACAAGGTATGAAGAAGGAGCCAATAGATGCTCCGAAAAGCTTCCTGCGCCTTTAACGTCACTTCCACGCTGGTTCTGGTCCTCTTCTGCCAACGTCACTTTAGGGCGGCACAGTGGTGTAGTGGGTAGCACTCTTGCCTAGCAATAAAAAGGGTAGCTGGTTCAAATCCCAACCATGACACTACCTGCCTGTAGTTTGAATGTTCTCCCTGTGCCTGCGTGGGTTTCCTACCACACTCCAAAGACATGCTGGTAGGTTAATTGGCTTCTGTCCAAAATTGTCCCTAGTATGTGAGTTGGGGACCTTGGATTGTGGGCTCCTTGAGGGTAGGGACCAATGTGAGTGTGCAATGTATGTGTGGAGTGCTGCATAAATTGACGGTGCTATATGGGTACCTTAAGTAAAAAAAATTGGGATAATTGTAGACATGTGCTCACACTCTCTCAAGATGGACTGGTGTCTTTATTCAACCTTACTAACTGTAACTTCTGGGTCTTGCTTTCCACGCCGGTTCCGGCAGCGTGGCTGTCCCTTTTGGCATTTCCTACTGCTGTGGCTCCCCTCTGCTGGTCACTTCCGACCAATGTGTTCCACGCTGGTTCTCGTGCCCTTCCGCTGGCGTCACTTCTGGGTCTTGCGTTCCACGCCGGTCCTGGCAGCATGGCTGTCCCTTCTGGTGTTTCCTACTGCTGGGGCTCCCCTCTGCTGGTCGGCTGGGATCTCTTGCTGCATACTGGACCACCTCAAGGACCACCCTGATGCTGGACTACTATTCCACCATACCTACCATGATGATCCTTGCTTTTGTCTCACTTCTAGTTAGTGTATTTTAACTGCTTTGGGCTATTAAAGTCTTGCATTGCTGCACTTAGAGGCACCTTTTTCTTTGTTTTGTTCTTACAAGAGATTGCTTCCCTCTTGAAGTGCTGCCCAAGTGTTCTGAGACATAATTTTGAGTTTTATCCATCCCACACTGCGGACATTATCTCTGGCCAGTCCTGTTATCCAGAGTGCCCTATATCTCTTTACCTATATTTTACGTTCAATTCCTAAGGACTAAGTATCCCATAGTACCTTGCTGCCTGAAAGCAATGATCATGTGGCATGTTTCCTGTACTAATTGTGCCTCCTGCAGTTCAGACAGCAGTCTCAATGAAATGTGTGACACAGTGGTGCATATTTACAAGACATAGTAAAAATGTGTCACAAATCTCAAGAAATATCAAGTTTCTGTTGTAATGCATTTTTACTTGCATTTTAAATCCTTGTTTTTGGCAATTTAAGTGTGTTTTATGAGCGTTTTCATTCACTGTGTGTATTTGCTGTTAACCAATGAGGATCCTGTAGGTAATTGAAACATGGGTGATTTTGCACCCCTGTTTACAGCTGCCACAGCAAGTGATGCAGTCTTCACTGGAGCTGAGCACATAGGGGGTATCCAGGGAAGGTGCTTCTAACCATGGGATGACAAGCTGACATGTGCTCACCCACAGCAAGTTGAAATGCATGAAAAAATTGATATAAATGCACAAAATGTGCCTTTTATTGTATTTCTATAGATTTCAATGGACCAGAAAACAAAGATAATTGCATACAAATTTGGACAAGCCTGATTTTATACAATGCAGCGCACAGATGCGAACTGCCTAGTTGGACTCAATGGGGGAGATTTACTAAAACTAGTGCACAGAGAATCCGGTAAAGCTGCCCTAGAATTGAACAGTGCCTAGGTCCATGTGACAGCAGGATGGAATTCCAACACTCACTTTGCTCATATCTATTATAAAATTGGCCCCTAAGTCACAGAGGGGCCTCTTTGCACAATGTACACACAATTTGTTTGCCTGACCGCAGGCTAAATACTGATATTTAATTTGTGTAAAGGCAGCCCCCAAAAGGATTGATTTTTTTCAGTTGTATTGAACAGTTGCAAACTTTTGTTCACAAGTATTCAATAGAGTTGAACTCCAGCCAAAACTTTTATTTTATTTTTTATTTTTTTTAATAAGGAAGGCTTGCTTAGAACCTTTCCAACAGTTTCCAAGACAGAAAGTGTCAGCAAATCTCCTAAATGAGAACACAAACAGCAATAAAAACCTGACAGACATCTTAAGCTGAGTAAATACTAGTAGAATTTAGAACAAAATTCATACGAAAATTCTCAGAACATTTGAGATTGTCATTTGAAAGAATTTATTTGCTTTTAGCAATCTAATTTGAAATGAATTGTCTTTACCGAATGGAAACCACATGCATGGTTAGAAATTTATATATTTGAAAAATGTTTCCATCGTGTTCCTTTTTTGCCTGCCTGTTCACAACCTTCTATTTTATGAGTAAGGTTCTACTTGAACAATAGCTTAAAACTTCCTAACAAGGACAGACAGCAAGAAAATTATATCTAAAATATTACTGCAGCTAAAAGAGTATTGTTGATTGCAAGCTCCTAAAAGTATATAGTGATATTCCTCTTTAATATTGGCCCAAACGTATGCTCCTCAGCAGCTGTTTATGTTATCCAGCTAACCAAGTTATAGTACTGAGCCACTCATGACTCGCCTGTGCATAAGAAAGGTCACCTGGCAAACATACCTACTTAATAAACAGTACATAGTATTTGGGAAAATGCTACCTAGCAGACAAAAATACTTTCCCCCCCTCTTTAAGACTTACCTAGATTATGTCAGTTGTCAGCAGAGTCCCAGATCCCCTTTTGGTTTCTTGTTTTTTAACTGTTCTCTGACCTTCCCTCAGCTTAGTGTCATGTACTTGTTCCTGGGCCAGGCAAGGACATCTGCCAAAACTTAGTTGTGTTGTAAGATTTTTGGCTCAGAAAGAAGAAAGGAGGAGGTATTTTAGGGATTGAGGTTAACCAAGGCCCAAGGTTCTGAATTTGTTTTATTAGTGATCAAGTTGCTGGTGTGAGGTTTCAAATTCAAAAATGAAAATACACACTAATATAAAATACAGGACTCAATTCACTAAGAATTAAATAGCGCATGAGTATTGACTTTAACCACTTCAATACCGGGCACTTATACACTTTCCTGCCCAAACCAATTTTCAGCTTTCAGCACTGTCGCACTTTGAATGACAATTGCGCGGTCATGCTACACTGTACCCAAACTACATTTTTATAATTTTGTTCCCACAAATAGAGCTTTCTTTTGGTGCTATTTGATCACCTCTGGGGTTTTTATTTTCTGCTAAACAAATAAAAAAAAGAGAAAAGGAAAGCAAAAAGCGGGACTTTGCGTGAGACATGTCAGCGCATAAATAATAATTAATTGGTCAGGCTCATATAGAGTTGGCCTGTATCCAATGCAGGTAAATAATCCAGACATCAATAATAATAATAATAAAAAAGAACAATGGGCGTAATCACAAAGGATTTACATCAGATATTCATATAAAGTATTATTTTAATTCATCATTCAACATAGAGGAATTAATGTAAAATCAATCAATGGACATAGTAGGTACAAAAAATACAGTTACAGTACAGGTAGTTATTAAAATGTGGGCATCCATAAGTTGTTAACTCAACGCGTTTCTTGGCTTACAACCAATCATCAGGAGTTCAGATGCATAATAACTCAAAAGTAATGGGGCAGTCATTAGTCTAATGATTGACGTCAAGGTCACAGCCCGCCCCTCACCCGCCTCACACCACGCTGGGGGCGGGCCGTGACCTTGACGCATCGGCATCATGATTTCACGCCCGGTGTGCGGCGTCCTACGACGCTACATTGTGGGCGTCAGTGATCCATTCTGTCGGGGGTCATGGTGGCAGGGGGAAGGGACTCCACCCCGATTGCTCTGATCGTGGATGGACTCCTCCCTCCTCCCTGCGCGCCGCATTGACGCCCCTTCATGACGTTGGCGGGGACACGCCCCCAGCCTGGGGTATATGGCTGGCTGGCCTGCTCCATACACCACATCAACCTGTGTAGGGATGACCAACTTGCGCATCACCCGCACTTCACAGGTAAATCCCCTCCACTTCCCTATAGCCATCCATGCCTCCACACCTCCCACACCACTTATGTTACACGCATATACCTTCCTCACTGTTCACCTTGTACTTCACATCCCCTCTATGTTTCATGTTTCCCTTATCACGTTCCCTACTCCTTCCATCTTGACCAGCCATGGATGGCTTCCTCATTTCACCTTCACTTTCACTCACATTCCTTCCTTTCCCTCTACAGCATTCCACATGCGTTTTGCCAGATTCCTCCCTTCCCGCTGGGCAACGGTTACGTGGGGTGTCCCGGCCCGGATTGCGGCCTCTGTCCCTTGGGTTTTTTTGGGGGCTGGTCCTTGCCTCAACCCCCGGTGAGACTTTGCAGACCCAGACCACCTTCCAATTTTATTGGTTATCCATCAATCTGTGAGTACTATTGTAGTTTTTGTTTTTTCGATATTCATGTGCCAATCATTAGACTAATGGCTGCCCCATTACTTTTGAGTTATTATGCATCTGAACTCCTGATGATTGGTTGTAAGCCAAGAAACGCGTTGAGTTAACAACTTATGGATGCCCACATTTTAACAACTACCTGTACTGTAACTGTATTTTTTGTACCTACTATGTCCATTGATTGATTTTACAATAATTCCTCTATGTTGAATGATGAATTAAAATGATACTTTATATGAATATCTGATGTAAATCCTTTGTGATTACGCCCATTGTTCTTTTTTATTATTATTATTGATGTCTGGATTATATGCCTGCATTGGATACAGGCCAACTCTATATGAGTCTGACCAATTAATTATTATTTATGCGCTGACATGTCTCACGCAAAGTCCCGCTTTTTGCTTTCCTTTTCTGCTTTTATATTAATTGGGATGGAGACATGTCAGCGTTCTAAATATCAGTATGGACAGGTCACAACCCCCTTCTTTTTAAATAAAAAAAAGACCGAAAATTTAGTTTTTTTTGTTTCTGTTACAAAACTTTGTAAATAAGTACATTTTCTCCATCACTGATGGGCACTGATGGGGCTGCCCTGAGGGGCACTGATGGGCACCAATGAGGTGGCACTGAAGGGCACTGAATGATGGGCACTAATATGTGGCACTGATAGGCGGCACTGATAGGTGGCACTGATATGCAGCACTGATGGGTACACACAGGTGGCACTGATGGGCACTGAAAGGCAGCACTGATGGGCACTGAAAGGTGGCACTGATGGGCACTGATAGGTGGCACTGATGGGCACTGTTAGGCAGCATGGATGGGCACTGATAGGTGCCACTGATGTACACTAATGGATGGTACTGATAGGCATCACTGATTGGCAGGCATTATTGTTTGACACTGATTGGCATAAATTGTGGGCACTGATTGGCATCCATTGTGGGCACTGATTGGCATGCATTATGAGCACTGATAGGCATCCCTGGTGGCCACAGGTGGCATACCTGGTGGTGACTAGTGGTGGGCATCCCTGGTTGTCCTGGTGGCATCCCTGGTGGTCCAGTGTGGGCATCCTGCGGGGGGCTGCGCTTATAATCAATCAGCAAAGACCCCCCCTGTCAGATGAACAGCCGATCGTCTCTCCTATAATCACGTCTGACAAACGCAAGTGAGGAAAAGCCGATCAATGGCTCTTCCTGTTTAAACTGTGATTAGCCGTGATTGGACACGGCTGATCACGTGGTAAAGAGTCTCCGTCAGAGACTCTTTACCTAGAACAGAGTTGCGGTGTGTCAGACTGACACACCGCAACAACGATCACCGTGATGCGCGCCCCCGGGGGCGCGCAGTGGCTTGTTATCCTGAAGGACGTCATATGACGTACGGTCAGGATAACACAACCACTTTGCCAACGTCATTTTGCTATATGGCGGGTGGCAAGTGGTTAACCACTTGCCTAACGCCTCACGCCGATATACGTCGGCAGAATGGCACGGGCAGGCAGAGTAACGTACCCGTACATTACTCCTCTCCCGTGGGCGGGGGGCGCTATCGTGCCCCCCCGGTGCCCGAGACGTTCGATATCGTTGCAGGAGTGATCCCTCCTGAGGGGGAGGCCACTGATTCATGGCCACCCCCTCACGATTGCTCCTGACGAAAGGGAAGCTTCCTCTGCTACTGAAACTGTAAACAGAAGCAGAGGAAGTGACGTCATCTCTCCTCGTGTCGGTCTTTTCGTCCGGAGCCCGAGGAGAGAAGACATCACTGTAAGTTTGCACCAACAGCACACTAATGCGTGATAGGACCTTCTTGTCGAAAATTCCGACCGTGTGTAGTCTCCATCACACATTTTCCATCGGATTTTCCGACACACAAAGTTTGAGAGCAGGCTATAAAAATTTCCGACAACAAAATCCGTTGTCGGAATTTCCGATCGTTTGTACACAAATCCGACGCACAAAGTGCCACGCATGCTCAGAATAAATAAAGAGATGAAAGCTATTGGCTACTGCCCCGCTTATAGTCCCGACGTATGTGTTTTACGTCACCGCGTTCAGAATGATCGGATTTTCCGGCAACTTTGTGTGACCGTGTGTATGCAAGTCAAGTTTGAGCCAACATCCGTCGGAAAAAATTCTAGGATTTTGTTGTCGGAATGTCCGATCAATGTCCGATCAATGTCCGACCGTGTGTACGGGGCATAACACTAGTACACATAGGCACACAAATCTCCCCCCAATCACTCCCCCCCTGCACCCCCTGTCACAGTGACACCAATAGCAGTTTTAATTTTTTTACTGATTACTGCATTGGTGTCATTTTGTGACTGTTATAAGTGTTAGGGCAGTTAGTGGTAGGCCCCTTTAGGTCTAGGGTACCCCCCTAACCCCCCCTAATAAAGGTTTAACCCCTTGATCGCCCCCCAGTTAACCCTTGTACCCCCTGTCGCCAGTGTCATTTTTGATCGCTGTATTGGTGTCACAAGTGACGCTAGTTAGCCTGTTAGTTATTTAGGTTCACCGTCAGCTTTTTATAGCGTCAGGTACCCCCATATACTACCTAATAAAGGTTTTAACCCCCTGATTGCCCCCTAGTTAATCCTTTCACCAGTGATCACCGTATAAGTGTTACGGGTGACGCTGTGATGCTGGTTAGTTAGTTTATTTTTTTATACCCGCCGTTTATTACCCAATAAAGGTTTAACCCCCTGATCACCCGGCGGGTGATATCAGTTAGGTTTTAGGGTCAGTTAGGGTCTGCGTCACCCC
Source organism: Lithobates clamitans (assembly GCA_037952925.1). Classification (NCBI taxonomy): domain Eukaryota; kingdom Metazoa; phylum Chordata; class Amphibia; order Anura; family Ranidae; genus Lithobates; species Lithobates clamitans. The sequence goes on along the minus strand of JBBGZY010000168.1, from coordinate 3,864,979 downwards.
AGGCAGCATCAGATTAGTGCCAGTAACGCTAACACCCACGCACGCAGCATACACCTTCCTTAGTAGTATAGTGTCTGAACGGATCAATATCTGATCTGATCAGATCTATACTAGCGTCCCCAGCAGTTTAGGGTTCCCAAAAACGCCGTGTTAGCGGGATCAGCCCAGATACCAGCCAACACCTGCATTTTGCCCCTCCGCCCAGCCCAGCCTACCCAAGTGCAAAACACTAAACACATAACTGCAGCATTCACAGAGTCAGGCCTGATCCATGCGATCGCTAACAGTTTTGTTGGTAGCGTTTGATACAGTTGCTGACAGCCTAGGAGCTTTTTTACCTGTGAGTCTCACTACTGTACCAGTAAATTTAGAGCCAAAATGGCAAATCGAAGGTACAGTAGTGAAGAGGCCTACATGTTTTTGAGCATGACAGATAGCATGACAGATAGTGAAGAGGAAGTCACTCATCTGTCAGATTCAGGTTTAGAATACGATCCTGTAGATGACAGCGGCTCCATGACAGATAGCTCTGACGACGGAGTTGTGGTTCTTGCCAAGGTCAGGCGTACCAGACCCCGATCTTCTTCTGCTGTTGTTGAGTTGCAAGAACCACAGGGCTCTCCCATGGAGCAGAGAAGTACTAGTGCCGCTCATCCTTCTGGTGAACTGGCAAGCACCAGCGGCCTAGTACACCCTGGTCGTACATCCAGCACTGCAGTAGCGCGTGCAGTTCAAGCTGGCGAGGTGGCAAGCACAAGTAGTGTCCCGCTGCCACAAAGAAGACAAAGACAGGCTCGTCGTGCCCATAGTGTCCTTCCTGCAGAGTTTGCTAATCCTAATTGGGAACCCACCAATTCTGCAGCACCCGTACTTCCCCCATTCACTGGCCACCTGGAATTCAGGTGGAAAACAGTTTATTTTACGTCACTTGATTTTTATTCACTGTTTTTCACGGAAGATCTCTATAGATCTATTGTGGACCAAAGTAATTTGTATGCTGGTCAATTCATCGCCGCAAATCCCCAGTCTTCCCTTGCCAGAGACTGGAAACCAATTACCGTTTCGAAATTTAAGACCTTTCTGGGCCTATCCCTCGACATGGGCATAGTTAAAATGAGTACGTTGCGGTCATATTGGTCCGCTGACCCAATTTACCATATGTCCGTGTTCTCTGCCTTCATGACCAGGGCATGATATGAGCAGATCTTGCGGTTCATGCATTTCAACAACAATGAACTCTGTTGTCCTCTTGGAGACCCTGGATACGATTGGCTCTACAAAATTTGGCCCCTCGTAAACCACTTCAACGAACGTTTTGCAGCCTTGTTTACTCCCCATCAAGTTGTCTGCGTTGATGAGTCCCTGATTATGTTTTCTGGCCGCTTGTCATTCAAACAGTATCTTCCCAGCAAGCGTGCCAGATACGGGGTCAAGATGTATAAGCTCTGTGAGAGGGCCACAGGCTAGACATATAGCTTTAGTGTTTATGAGGGAAGAGATAGTCCCGTAGAGCCGCCAAACTGCCCAGACTACATAGGAAGCGCTGGCAAGATTGTGTGGGACTGGGTGTCACCCTCATTCAGAAAGGGGTACCATTTGTATGTGGACAATTATTACATGAGCGTGCCACTTTTTAGTTACTTGTTTGATCATCAGATTGGAGCATGTGGCACCGTGCGATCTAATCGCCGGGGCTTACCCCAGAGACTTGTAGAATCCTGTCTTAAGCTGGGGGAGAGAGCCTGCTTGAAGTGTAATATCCTGCTCGCTGTGAAGTGGAGGGATAATAAGAATGTTTTTGTTCTGTCCTCCCTTCATGCAGACACGACGGTCCAAATTCCTAGGGCGACTGGTGTTGTGGAGAAACCCCTCTGTGTCCACAAATATAACCAAAATATGGGAGGGGTGGACCTCAACGAACCAGTTGTTGGCACCGTACCTAGTTGCCCGTAAGGCCAGAAGCTGGTACAAAAAAGTGTCTGTATACTTATTTCAAATGGCTTTGCTGAACGCTCATGTGCTATACAGAGCTTCAGGATGGACTGGATCCTTCCTTAAATTCCAGGAAGAGATTGTCACAGTTTTAGTGTAGGGTACAGCACTGCACAGACTAGGACACACTTTCACAGGGTCTCCCAAGATGCCAAGAGACCCGAACCTAGAACCGAATCATTACAGTTACAAATAAAAGTGTAAAAAAAAATTTACAAAAAAAAAAAACACAAAAAAATATATAAAATAAAAAAAAACAAAAATAGTTGTCATTTTATTGTTCTCGCTCTCTCTCTCTATTCTCTCTCTATTGTTCTGCTCTTTTTTACTGTATTCTATTCTGCAATGTTTTATTGTTATTATGTTTTATCATGTTTGCTTTTCAGGAATGTAATTTTTTTATACTTTACTGTTTACTGTGTTTTATTGTTAACCATTTTTTGTTTTCAGGTACGCCATGACACTGTAGGACTTAAGCCCAGTCTCCTAATACTCTCCCATTTACCCCACATTACCCTCCCTCCAAAAACATCATAAATGACTTGAACTAGTTTTTGGAGTAAATGGCCTAACGGCCTTATTTATTAAAATATAAATTACCATAAATATAACATAAATAACCGTAAAACTTTAATAATAACTTTATTGGGGTAACTGTAAGGGAAAACAACTATCACCATGGTCACTGTAAACAATTCTTTTACTTTTGAACCTACCGGTCGGCAACCCCTGACTCGGCAGTACCCCAACTTCCCAGTGACCTAAACCCTTTAAATCCTCCAGGTTAACCCTTCGTAGCCTGAAAGTACCCAACATCAATCCCTATCCTTCATGGATGGGTACCAGCAAAACCCCCCATCCGATGGATGGGTACCATAACACAACCCCCATCCCCTGGATGGGTACAACATGTTTCATACATGTAACGTAACATATCCTATTTCAGGAAACCAAAAAACTGCCAATCCCAGGGCGGGTGGGTGGGAATCTTCTCCTCCACTGCTCTTCGACTGACGTCACTTCCCCTTGCCTGATTAACTTCTCCCAACTCTGACCTATACCAGCCCCTCCCCTTCTCTAAAAGGGGAAAACTTCTTAAGATGGCAACTGTGCCATCCCAGCATTGTCATGCTGTCCCTGCGCCCATGGTTGCACCTTAGCTCCGGGACTCTCTTGACACTGTAGGACTTAAGCCCAGTCTCCTAATACTCTCCCATTTACCCCACATTACCCTCCCTCCAAAAACATCATAAATGACTCGAACTAGTTTTTGGAGTAAATGGCCTAACGGCCTTATTTATTAAAATATAAATTACCATAAATATAACATAAATAACCGTAAAACTTTAATAATAACTTTATTGGGGTAACTATAAGAGCAAACAACTATCACCATGGTCACTCTAAACAATTCTTTTACTTTTGAACCTACCAGTCGGCAACCCCTGACTCGGCAGTACCCCAACTTCCCAGTGACCTAAACATTTTACCTCCTCCAGGTTAACCCTTCATAGCCTGAAAGTACCCAACATCAATCTCCATCCTTCATGGATGGGTACCAGCAAAACCCCCCATCCGATGGATGGGTACCATAACACAACCCCCATCCCCTGGATGGGTACAACATGTTTCATACATGTAACGTAACATATCCTATTCCAGGAAACCAAAAAACTGCCATAGCACTCAAGGGGTAACTCCTTACCCTTGCGCGCACCTCCACACCCTCAAGCCTCTCTGAATCCCTTCTTGCAAACCTAAAGACCATAAATCCGTCCCCACCTCGTTCAGATGCACCCCGTCACTGCGTAGATACCTCCAGGTATCCACCTCCAGCAATCTATGGCGAATGGCTAAACCCCCGTTTTTTAAAAAGAATCTGCTCACTTCCTTGTTAACCTTTATCTTGGCCCTGTCCACCTTCTTTGCTGACCATGCCCAACGCCATGACAACCTGCCTACCATGTCCGACCAAACTAACACCATCTTAGGATATGCCGCTCTCAAACGCAAGAAGTCACACTTTATATCCCGAATAAGGTACCTCATGGATCTGGCTCCCATGTCATTCCCACCTACATACAATAGCAAAACATCAGGGGCCCTAACTAGTCTGGAGAATCTGTGTATTTCCCCCAATACCCTGTTCCATTGCATACCCGGGACCCCGATCCACCTTATGAGTGCCTCTTGCCTGGGGATCCTTAACTGCCTGCCGTTTGGCCAAACGTCGGCTCTCTTGACCCCCCAAAAAACATAAGAATGGCCGAGTATCCATACTAGGCCCACTTCATTACCTGTAAACAAGAGGAATAATACAAACACACATAAACATACAATGTCAAAACCATGACCTGCATACATAACAAACTATACTTGCAACAGTTGATGGCGGACGTACAATTTAATTCTATCCGAATCCCACCTGTCAATACGTCTGATTACGTCCTGACTCAAACCTGCCCTAGCAGCTTCCGTGGCCACCCCAATTCTAAAGGAATGAGAAGAAAATTGTTGTGGGTCGCACCCCACCCTAACCACGCATTTTTTAAAAACCGCTATGAACTGGAATTTAGACAAAAACACACCATCCTCATGTATTAAAAAAGGCCCCTCGAAAGCCGATCTAACCTTCAAAAAAGAGTTTACTACATTGACAGGGCAGATGCTTACCTCGTCAATCCTGCCGAAATCTACATACCTGCCTTTTCGTGCCTGATCAGTCTTAGACCTTCTGATCCACACTCTAATAGACTCGTGTAACAACTCTACATCTTCCACTATAAGACCCCCTTGTATTGTCTTAGAAGGGCTGACTAACTCACTTATTCGCAGTGCCCCAAAAAAAGCCAATGCGAAAGCTGCCCGGAATAAAACGCGCTCGTAAACGGATATACAGACCGTTTCCAAACTCCCAATTAACCTTTTCAACATTTCAAAATATACCGGGTGCCTCCCGTCCCTGCTTTTGTGCGTCTTCCTATACCCCTTGACGGCCTGTCTTAACCAAAATTCCTTTGTATAATCCCGTAGCCCTTGCCATTTAAAAAGAAAGGCTAAACCTGCCAACTCGCGGTCTATGGCAGCTGCCGAGACACCCTTTCCGAAACCCCCAATGATGAAATACAGGACAGCGTACCCGACTTCCGGATCATCTGAGGCCATTCCCAGTTCGCGTAAATAGGTAAACCAATCTTTCCATACCTTAGAGTAGGCATTCCACGTAGCCATACTCACGGATTGCTGAATCCACTTTGCTGCGGTCCCAAAGCAATGTTCTACATCCAGTTGGGACAGGCGACCCCTTGTTGTTCCGCCTCTGGCGCCAACGTCCGGAACCTGTCCCACTGAAAACGAGACAAAGCGTCAGCCAAAGTGTTATCTACCCCAGGTAGGTGCACAGCATAAATGAATGCATTCACTTGTAAACAGCGAAGCACCAAATGTCTTAACAACCTGACCACCGGAACCGATGCCGCGGTCAGACGGTTAACCACCTGGACCACCCCCAAATTGTCACAATTGAATCGGACCTTCAAATTTCGGAACGATTCCCCCCAAAGTTCCATGGCCACGACAATTGGGAACAGCTCCAATAGAACCAGGTTCTTCAAGAACCCTGCCTCTTGCCATGCCAAAGGCCATCTGGTCGCGCACCAGTGACCTTTGAAGAAAGCCCCAAACCCCGTGGAGCCGGCCGCATCAGTGAATAGTTCCAGGTCACAGTTGCTGATGGGACCCGACATCCAAAGAGCCCTTCCATTAAATGACTCTAAGAAAACCTGCCAGACAAGCAAATCTTCCCTATGTTCTCGGGTAAGACTGACAAAATGTGTTGGCGCCCTAATACCTGCCGTAGCGACCGCCTGCCGCCTGCAAAAAATTCTGCCCATTGGTATGATTCGGCAATCGAAGTTCAGTTTTCCCAGTAAAGATTGAAGTTGTCGTAGCTGCAATTCCCTAACCCCAATGGTCCCGCGCACTTCCTCTTGCAACTTCACCAGTTTGTCCTTCGGAAGCCTGCACTCCATCCTCATCGAGTCTATCTCAATACCCAGAAACGTGATAGTCACTGCTGGACCTTCCATTTTCTCCGGGGCTAGTGGAACCCCAAATCGGTCCGCCAGATGTTGCAGCGTCCCCAACAGCACCGCACAGATATTGGAGCCCGCTGGGCCAACACATAAAAAATCATCCAAATAATGAATGACTGAGTTGATCCCTGCAACATCCCGAACAGCCCATTCAAGGAATGAGCTGAACGTCTCAAAAAGGGGCGCATGATATAGAGCATCCCATGGGCAGGCATCTATCCACATAGTAAGCCCCCCCCCCCAAGTACAGCCTAGCAGCCTAAAACTGTCCGGATGCACAGGCAGTAGCCGGAAAGCCGATTCAATATCCGACTTTGCCATTAAGGACCCCTGCCCATACCTCCGAACCAATGCCACTGCTGCATCAAACGATGTGTACGTTACCGCACACTCCTCTGGTGCAATGGAATCATTGACCGACCCCCTTTTGGAAAAGAGAGGTGGTGTATGAGCCTAAACTTGTTGGGCTCTTTTTTGGGAACCACTCCCAACGGGGAGACCACTAAATCCGGCAGCGACAACTCCTTGAAAGGGCCCGCCATGCGTCCCCACGAAACCTCTTTCCCCAATTTTTCGGAAACTACCGATGAATGCTGCAGTGCTGACTTCAGGTTCTGAGCCTCTGGGGGTATTGTCACCAAAGAACACGGAATCCGAAAACTGCTCATAAAGCCTGCTTCTAATGTAGCAGCCGCTGCCCGGTCGGGGTATCTACTGAGGAAAGGACGCATCCTTTCCACCCGCACCGGAGTCCTCCCTCTTTCCCGAAGCATCTCCGGCACGACCTTTTCCTTTTTTGAAACACTTGGGTAGTGCATGAGATCCCCCGCAGCCTGAGCACAGATGTTTGAAGCGACAGTTGGATCCAAATCTGCAGGTGCCCTCGTTGAACTGCCAGCAATAACCCCATCTTTTTTCGGTCGGTTGTCCTGGAGCTGCCGAACCTCCGACCCCTGCCTGAAAAAACTGATTCGGGGCCCTCGCCGCCATCATCAACCTCATCCATAGGCTTATGTCCTTATGGTCCCAGCGCAGAGTCGGTCTTACCGCCATCCGTTGACGAAATTGCTCATCGTAGCGTAACCAAGCCATGCCACCATACGTCCTGTGGGCCTCGCTAATGGCTTCTAGATAAACGAATAGCGCTGAGCAGTTCTCTGGGGCCTTTTCACCTACTATGCTTGCCAAAATGGCAAAAGCCTGTGACCAATTGGAAAATGTACGCGGAATTAAGCGGTACCTCCGCTTTTCCTCATCTTCCTTCTTGCCCTCCACTGGTTTCAACCTATCCAGGTTGAATTTCTCCAACGGCAATAACGTGAATATCTCCACGTATTCGCCCTTCCATATCTTTTCTTTTATCTCCGTCTTCAAATGGGCACCCAAAGGGCCCTCAAAACAGACATAAACTTCGCTCCTCGCCGTGCCTGCCAACCTAACTGAATCTGACTTTTTGTCGCCCGTCTTCCCTTAATCCCCCGAAGTCGTAGCCACCGCCGTCGGGTTGGCATCCACCTCAGGCGCCACAGGTGTATCGCCTGTGACTTGTGTGGCCTCTACTGTCCGCGGGGGGGTAGGCGCCGTCCATGCACTTACGGGACTACTTCTTGTCCCTGACTCGACCCGTACTACCAGCTCTTTCAGCCCTACCAACAGTTCCCGCAATCATTCGTTCCCAGGCAGGGGCCCCACCACTGGCGGAGTAGCTATGTTAGTCTCAGCCCCCCCTGACCCTGCTAACCCCCCTGTGCCTGTCCGCCCCCTCTGTTTACCCTGCCCCAATAAGGTATGCAACAAAAATTTAACGGAATTTGAAGAATCACACTCAATGGGCTGCCCTGGACTGGGCACAACAGCCGCCACTCCTGGAACCACCGCCGCTGGATGTCCTTGTTCTTCACCTCCATCCAACCCGGACAGTTCTCCCTCCGATCGATCATCGCTGTGCTCACTCCTGTTGACCGCCTGTTGCACCCCAGAAACGGCTGCTCTGGTTGCTGCGGGTCTGCGGTGCCGTGACCGTCCTTCTCTCCCCGTATTACCGCCAGACCCGTTCGATGCCCCTGGAGATGAATTCCTGCATCGGCTACTTTGTGGGGTAAGTGTCGTCTGGCTGCTTCCTGCACTCGAGCCCGACCCTGCATTCATCGCTGACCCTCTCCTGTGCTGCCTTGCGCTGCTGGCCGACCCTGTCACCTGTGCTGTCTCCTGGAATGCTGAGCCCCGCTCACTTGTGTCATGCCTCCTCTCTGCCCCTGCTGCTCCATCCCACTGGTCAATGCACCTGCGACGTGCAGGGGGGGGAAGAGCCGCGTGGTCTGCTAGGCATTCTTCCCACTGTCCCTCTGCCTCTGCGACTGGCCCCCCTCGCCTCCCCTGATCTGGTCACATGGGTCCCTTGTCTGCTGGGGTTCTGGGGATCACTGGTGGCCTCTTGCCTCCCCCTTACCGGAGATGCCCCAGGGCCTGATGCAGGGCTAAATCTTTCAGGCGGCCGGGACCGCCGTGCACGAGGTGTGGGCGCCCCCACCACTCACCGCCGCTCTGTCGTCCACTATATCAGTAAGCTGCTGCTGCAGCCAGTCCATGCCATGAGCGGCCACCGCCGCTCTCAATTGTTCTATAAACCCCTCCATCGCCGCCATTCTGCCAGATAGAGTAGAAATGAAGAGCGGTGAGGTGCTGTGACTAATCTTCTCCTCCATCGCTCTTCGACTGACGTCACTTCCCCCTGCCTGATTAACTTCTCCCAACTCTGACCTATACCAACCCCTCCCCTTCTCTAAAAGGGGAAAACTTCTTAAGACGGCAACTGTGCCATCCCAGCATTGTCATGCCGTCCCTGCGCCCATGGTTGCACCTTAGCTCCGGGACTCTCTTTCAACTGCATTTACCTATCTTGACAGCAACAGCGTTTTCTCCCACGATACATAAAGCCGTGACTCCAGCTCTGTAGGAGGTGAATTCACCACCACAGTTAAAAAAAGAGCATATATGCCGAAGCATGGGGGCAGCAGGGGTGAAGGAGCAATTTGCTCCTAACTTTTGGGGCAGATGACCCCATGCTTCGGCATATATATATTTTAGGCACAGATTGCGTTAAAAAATGTTTTATTTTTTACTATTTTTTTTTGTATTTGCTTTGCAGGTATGGTATGTTGGATGCCGCGTACACACGACCGGACTTCCCGACAGAAAAAGTTTGATGGGAGCTTTTGGTTGGACATTCCGACCGTGTGTATGCCCCATCGGACTTTTTCTGTCGGCATTTCCGATGGACTCAGATATAGAACATGTTCTAAATCTTTCCGTCGGAAATGCAGATGGAGTTCAGCCCGTTGGCAAGTCCACTCGTGTGTACTGTTATACTGTAATGTTACTTTGTTTTATTGTTAACCATCATTTGCTTAGCAGGTACGCCATTCAGTTGCAGCGCTGATTTATTTATCTTGACGGCAACAGCGTTTCCTTCCACGATACATAAAGCCGTGACTCCAGCGCTGTAGGAGGTGATTTCACCACCACAATTAAAAACAAAATGGTGCATGTATGCCCATCATTAGAAGTGGGTGGATGAAGGGAGGTATTCTAATGGTGGGCATACCCATCGACCAATCTCTTTTTTTCGTTCAGCCCACAGGCTGCATGAAAAAAAAAGATTACAATATATGCCCAACCATAGGGATGAGCTTCATGTTGGAGTCAAACTCATTGTCCGCATGCTTTGGCCAATCACAGAGCCGTCAGCACAGAGAGCCACAATTGGCCAAACTAAGGGTGCCTTTGGCCAATCATGGCTCAGGGGAGTAGGTACATGCCCCACACTATATAAGGCCGCCTGTGTGTCGGCCTTGTATAGTGTGTTGTGGCGTGTGAGAGAGATAGAGAGAAAGTCAGAATGTCATTTCATTTCAATTCAGTTATATATAGTAGGCAGGCGATTCAGGTAGCTGCAGTCAGTGTATTTATTAGTTTATATATGCATCCCAGGAGTTGCATATATATATATACTGTATTCAGTTTAGCTAGATCTCACTTCAGAGTGTTCCCGTTATTCTCGCTGCAGTTTATTAAGTCAGTGTACTGTATACTGGGCTGAGTGTGCAGGTAAAGCTGACTGCAGACTATTCCTGTTCTATTCCTAATAATACAGGCAGTTGATCGAGCTAAGCTGCAGTTTATTAAGTCAGTGTACTGTATACTGGGCTCAGTGTGCAGGTAAAGCTGACTGCAGACAATTCCTGTTCTATTCCTAATAATACAGGCAGTTGATTGAGCTAAGCTGCAGTTTATTAAGTCAGTGTACTGTATACTGGGCTCAGTGTGCAGGTAAAGCTGACTGCAGACTATTCCTGTTATATTCCTAATAATACAGGCAGTTGATTGAGCTAAGCTGCAGTTTATTAAGTCAGTGTACTGTATACTGGGCACAGTGTGCAGCTAAAGCTGACTGCAGACTATTCCTGTTATATTCCTAATAATACAGGCAGTTGATAGAGCTAAACTGCAGTTTATTAAGTCAGTGTACTGTATACTGGGCGCAGTGTGCAGCTAAAGCTGACTGCAGACAATTCCTGTTCTATTCCTAATAATACAGGCAGTTGATTGAGCTAAGCTGCAGTTTATTAAGTCAGTGTACTGTATACTGGGCACAGTGTGCAGGTAAAGCTGACTGCAGACAATTCCTGTTCTATTCTTAATAATACAGGCAGTTGATTGAGCTAAGCTGCAGTTTATTAAGTCAGTGTACTGTATACTGGGCTCAGTGTGCAGGTAAAGCTGACTGCAGACAATTCTTGTTCTATTCCTAATAATACAGGCAGTTGATTGAACTAAGCTGCAGTTCATTAAGTCAGTGTACTGTATACTGGGCTCAGTGTGCAGGTAAAGCTGACTGCAGACTATTCCTGTTCTATTCCTAATAATACAGGCAGTCGATTGAGCTAAGCTGCAGTTTATTAAGTCAGTGTACTGTATACTGGGCACAGTGTGCAGCGAAAGCTGACTGCAGACAATTCCTGTTCTATTCCTAATAATACAGGCAGTTGATTGAGCTAAGCTGCAGTTTATTAAGTCAGTGTACTGTATACTGGGCACAGTGTGCAGCTAAAGCTGACTGCAGACAATTCCTGTTCTATTCCTAATAATACAGGCAGTTAACTGAGCTAAGCTGCAGTTTATTAAGTCAGTGTACTGTATACTGGGCACAGTGTGCAGCTAAAGCTGACTGCAGATAATTCCTGTTCTATTCCTAATAATACAGGCAGTTGATTGAGCTAAGCTGCAGTTTATTAAGTCTGTGTACTATATACTGGGCACAGTGTGCAGCTAAAGCCGACTGCAGACAATTCCTGTTCTATTCCTAATAATACAGGCAGTTAACTGAGCTAAGCTGCAGTTTATTAAGTCAGTATACTGTATACTGAGCACAGTGTGCAGCTAAAGTTGACTGCAGACAATTACTGTTCTATTCCTAATAATACAGGCAGTTGATTGAGCTAAGCTGCAGTTTATTAAGTCAATGTACTGTATACTGGGCACAGTGTGCAGCCAAAGCTGACTGCAGACAATTCCTTATGTACCTATTCCAATACATCAAAGACAGTATGTCTGGAAGGCCAACAAGGAGCGGCAGACACACACAGGCCAATAAAAGAGGGTCTAGAGGCAACAGTGCTGGTCATGGACACATGCATCCTCATCAGCACGTGGCCGTGGGGCACGCTTGTCCTTTTTTTCGGCAGCTGGCCGTGTTGAGCCACAACATGCAGAAGAGTTGGTAGAGTGGATGACCAAGCCTTCCTCATCCTCCCCATCCTTTCTCACCCAGGCTCAGGGTACTTTGTCTGCCAAAGCAGCTGCCAAAGCGGTCTCTTCCCTCGGCTCAATGGCATCAGTAACTCCTTCCCTAGCCCCACCATGTCCTGAGGAGTCCCCCAAACTGTTGATCACAGTGTTGGGTACATGCTGCAGGAGGATGCGCAGCGTTTTGAGGGCTCCGATGATGGTACTTAGCTTGAGGAAAGCAGTTACGTGATCCCAGAGAGAGGGGGTGCCCAAGAAGGACAGCAAACTGGCAGTCATGTTTCCCCAGCTGCAGCATACTGCCAGGTTTGCTCCAGTGACGAGGAGGGAGGGGATGATGAGGACACTGACTCTACATGCGTGCCTGATAGGAGAGAGGAGGAGGAGAAGGAGGCACATCTCCATCGAGGAAGGTTAAGGGCAGCCAACCGACTACATCACACCACAGAGCTCCGCATGTGCAGGGCGTTGCTGTCTTGAGATGTGTGCAGCAGATCGCACCGCTGCTATTTGCAACATATGTCTGAAGTGTATCTCGCGTGGCCAAAACAGCAGCCGCTTGGGCACCACATGCTTGACCAGACATATGTCGACCTGCCATGCAGTCCGTTGGCAAGCATACATAAAAGACCCACACCATAGAACAAAGCGGACCTCTCCTTGCTCCTCATCAGCTGGGATCTCCAACCCCACTATACCTTCAGTCCTCTCAGAAACCTGCACTGAGAGGAACGAAGGTGTAGAATTAGGTGTGTCACTGCCAAGTACTTGCGGCAATCTGCTATTGGTACACCAACGTCCGATTGTACCAGACAAATTTCCCTGCCCCAGCTGCTGCACCGCCGAAAGAAGTTCGCTCCCAGCCATCCACATGCCCAGTGGTTGAATGCTAGCTTGGCTAAATTGCTAGCACTTCAATTGCTGCCTTTTCAGTTTGTAGACTCTGCCCCCTTGTGTGAATTTGTGGAATGTGCAGTTCCTCAGTGGCAGGTTCCTAAATGCCACTTTTTTCATGAAAGGCGATTCCGGCTCTCTACCGGCATGTGAAAGGCAATGTCTTGGCCTCGCTGGACAGGGTGGTCAGCGGTAAGGTGCATCTTTCACGGCCCACTGGGTGACTCTGCTGGCAGCTGGGAAGGATGCAGGACAGGGTGCAGTAGTGTTGGAGGTTGTTCCGCCACCACACCTCCAAAATGCTACTAGTGGTGATTCTGACACACCTCTCTCCTCCACCCCCTCCTCTTCTTCTTCCTCCATGGCCTCTTCCTGTGCTGGTTTGTCCTTGGAACCAGCGGTGCTCTGTAGGCGTTCAAGAGGCTACACAAGTACGCAGGCAAAAAGATGCCATGCGGTGCTTGAGCTGGTGTGCTTGGAGGACAGGAGCCATACTGGGGCAGAGATTCTGTCAGCTCTGCAGAGGCAGGCTCAGAGGTGGTTGACGCCACGCCAGCATAAGCCAGGAATGGTGGTTTGCGACAATGGCACCAACCTCCTCTCCGCCCTCCGACAGGGACACCTGACCCATGTGCCGTGTTTGGCTCATGTCCTAACTTGGTGGTGCGGCGGTTCTTGGGCAGGTACCCAGGCTTACAAGTTCTCCTGAGGCAGGCCAGGAAAGTCTGTGTGCATTCCCGCCGGTTATATAATGCCAGTGCTCGGCTGGCTGACCTCCAAAAGGAATTTAGCCTGCCCAAGAACCGTCTAATCTGTGACATGCCCACCAGGTGGAACTCAATGTTGGCCATGCTGCAGCGGTTGCACACGCAGCAGAGGGCCATCAATGAGTACCTGTGCAACTATGGCACCAGGACACGGTCAGGGGAGCTTGTTTTTTTTCCCATGATCATGATCAGGAATGCATGCACTGTCCTGTCACCATTTGAGGAGGCCACGAGGAGGGTGAGCAGTGACAGTGCATGCATCAGTGACACTGTCCCTCTTGTCCACCTGTTGGAGCACACGCTGCATGGAATAATGGACAGGGCACTTGAGGCAGAACAGAGGGAGGAAGAGGAGGACTTCCTTACCTCTCAAGGCCCCCTTTATCCAGACAGTGTTCCTGCTGGCCTGGTATGATCGGTTCCAGCAACCATCGCCAGCGTCTGATTTACATGGTGCAGGAATACCTAGGGGCAAGATTAGAGTTGGACACCTTTCCCACCTAAAATCCTCGGTGTTACTGGGTCTTGAGGATAGATCACTGGCCAGAGCTTGCACAGTATGCAATTGAGCTACTGGCCTGTCCAGCATCCAGTGTTCTTTCGGAACGCACATTCAGTGCTAATGGATTTGTAACCGATCACAGGGTGCGCCTGTCCACCGAATCGGTCGATCAGCTGACCTTCCTAAAAATGGATCAGTCTTGGATCACCGGCTACCAAGCACCTGATGCTGATGTAACCGAATAATTTTTTTTTTTGTGAGATCCCTTCAAGGCTGCCTATGCTGATGCTGAGTGCTTATCCTCTTATGCTGAGTGACTATCCTCTTCCTCCTCAATTTTCTTGCTGATAGCTTGTAAGAACATTTTTGGTTCTGGGCACCGCCACCAGTGGCTAAGGCCCAATTTTTCTGCCCTCTTTAACAGGGGTGTGTAATTACAATTTTTGATGCAATACTTTGCATCAGGGCTCATTCCTGCACTCCAACTAGAGTATCTGTGAGGGGTTGCAGTGTTGTGGCATCAGTACCATTGCCTAAGGCCCAATTTTTCAGCCCCTGTTTAACAGGGGCGTATAATTACAATTTTTGATGAAATACTTTGCAGCAGGTCTCATTCCTGCGCTCCAAATAGTGTATCTGTGAGGGGTTGCAGTGTTGTGGCACCAGTGCCTAAGGCCCAATTTTTCAGCCCCTGTTTAACAGGGGCGTATAATTACAAATTTTGATGCAATACTTTGCAGCAGGGCTCATTCCTGCGCTCCAACTATAGTATTTGTGAGGGGTTGCAGTGTTGTGTCACCAGTGGCTAAGGCCCAATTTTTCAGCCCCTGTTTAACAGGGGCATGTAATTACAATTTTTGATGCAATACTTTGCAGCAGGGCTCATTCCTGCGCTCCAACTATAGTATTTGTGAGGGGTTGCAGTGTTGTGTCACCAGTGGCTAAGGCCCAATTTTTCAGCCCCTGTTTAACAGGGGCATGTAATTACGATTTTTACTACAATAATTTGCAGCAGGGTTCATTCATGCGCTCCAACTAGAGTTTCTGTGAGGGGTTGCAGTGTTGTGGCACCAGCACCTATGCCTAAGGCCCAATTTTTCTACCCCTGTTCAACAGGGGCATGTAATTACAATTCTTGATCTAATATTTCACAGCAGGGCCGGTTCCTGCGCCCACCAAAAGTAACTGTGAGGCCTTACAGTGTTGTGGCAACACCACCACACCGTCCACCACCAAAGGCCCAATTTTTCTGACCCTGTTCAACAGGGGCATGTAATCACAATTCTTGATGTAATATTTCACAGCAGGGCCTGTTCCTGCGTCCACCAAGAGTACTGTGAGGCTTACAGTGTTGTGGCAACACCAACACCTAAGGCCCAAATTCCTGCAGAGTATATAGGGCAGGACCTACTTTCAAACATCCAACTTACAAACGACTCCCACTTTCAAACAGAAGGAGACAACAGGAAGTGAGAGGAAATCTAGCCCTAGGAAGGGAAATTCTCTCCTGTAAGAGTTCCTTGTTTCACTAAAACACCCAAATTTTCAAAATCCAATTGTCATTGGGACAGAAAGTGAGGTTAAATCTTCTGAACAGGTGCACAGACAGCAAAACAAAAGTTACAGGTGTGATAACCCTTCCCTATGTTTTCCAAAAAGCTTAAAAATAGATTTTTTGGCTGGAGCTACACTTTAAAAATGTACCAGTTCAAAATTACAAACAGATTCTACTTAAGAACAAACCTACAGTCGGTGTCTTGTTTGGACCGCCTATATACTGCTGTTAAGAGTATATAGTATAAAGTATATAGGGCCTGGGGGCCCCACGTCTTTCCTTTTTTTAATTTGGGTGTGGGGTTCCCCTTAATATCCATACAAGATCCAAAGGGGCTGGTAATGGGCTGGGGGGGGTACCCATGCCTTTTTACTCAATAATTTTCATCCATATTGCCGGGACCAGACATTACATTAAAGCCGCAAGCAGTTTTAAATGACTTTTATTCCTTTAGAAATGTCATTTTGTGCAGGGACAGTTCTAAATACGGGAAACACGTGCCACTTTACAGGCATAGTATAGACACCCCCCAGGCACGATATTTAAAGGAATATTTCACTTTTATTTTTTCACTTTAAGCATCATTAAAATCACTGCTCCTGAAAAAACGTCTGTTTTTCAAACTTTTTTTTGCATTAATACATGTACCCTGGGGCAGGACCCGGGTGCCCAAACCCTTTTTTGGACAATAACTTGCATATTAGCCTTTAAAATGCACACTTTTGATTTCTCACGTTCTAGTCCCATAGACTTTAACAGGGTTTGAAAGTTCGCGTGAACTATCGGTCCGTTCGCAAGTTCTGGTACGAACCGAATCAGGGGGTGTCCGGCTCATCCCTACCCAACAAGGACCAGCAACGTACTGGTATGTTGCTGGACTTTGAGTGGTTATACCAGAATGATGCCTGTGGGTTTAGGTATCATCTTGGTATCATTCTTTTCAGCCAGCGGTCGGCTTTCATGTAAAAGCAATCCTAGTGGCTAATTAGCCTCTAGACTGCTTTTCCAAGCAGTGGGAGGGAATGCCCACCCCCCACACCGTCTTCCATTGTTTTCTCTGGCTCTCCTGTCCCAACGGGGACCCTGAGAATGCAGCCAGTGGTTCTGCCAGCTGACCATAGAGCCGATCAGAGACCAGAATGGCTCCAATCATCTCTATGGCCTAAGAAACCAGAAGCTACGAGCATTTCATGACTTATATTTCGCCGGATGTAAACAGCGCCATTGGGAAATTGGGAAAGCATTTTATCACACCGATCTTGGTGTGGTCAGATGCTTTGAGGATAGAGGAGAGATCTAGGGTCTAATAGACCCAATTTTTTCAAAAAAAGAGTACCTGTCACTACCTATTGCTATCATAGGGGATATTTACATTCCCTGAGATAACAATAAAAATGATTAAAAAAAATGAAAGGAACAGTTTAAAAATAAAATAAAAAAGCAAAATAAATAATTTTAAAAAAAGGCACCCCTGTCCCCCCTGCTCTTGCGCAAAGGCGAACGCAAGCATCGGTCTGGCGTCATATGTAAACCGCAATTGCACCATGCATGTGAGGTATCACTGCGAAGGTCAGATCAAGGGCAGTAATATTAACAGTAGCCCTCCTGTGTAAATCTAAAGTGGTAACCTGTAAAGGCTTTTAAAAATGTATGTAGTTTGTCGCCGCTGCACGTTTGTGCGCAATTTTAAAGCATGTCATGTTTGGTATTCATGTACTCGGCATAAGATCATCTTTTTTATTTGTTCAAACATTTGGGCAATATAGTTTGTTTTACTGTATTAAAATTTAAAAAAGTGTGTTTTTTCAAAAAAAAAAAGGGTTTGAAAAATCGCTGCACAAATACTGTGTGAAAAAAAAAATGAAACACCCACCCATTTTAATGTGTAGGGCCTTTGCTTTAAAAATATATATATTTATATAATGTTTGGGGGTTTAAAGTAATTTTCTTGCAAAAAAAATTTATTTTTTCATGTAAACAAAAAGTGTCAGAAAGGGCTTTGTCTTCAAGTGGTTAGAAGAGTGGGTGATGTGTGACATAAGCTTCTAAATGTTGTGCATAAAATGCCAGGACAGTTCAAACCCCCCCCCCAATGACCCCATTTTGGAAAGTAGACACCTATTTGCTGAGAGGCATGTCGAGTCCATGGAATAATTTATATTTTGACACAAGTTGCGGGAAAAAGACCATTTTTTTTTTTTTGCACAAAGTTGTCACTAAATGATATATTGCTCAAACATGCCATGGGCATATGTGAAATTACATCCCAAAATACATTCTGTTGCTTCTCCTGAGTATGGAGATACCACATGTGTGAAACTTTTTGGGAGCCTAGCCGCGTACGGGACCCTGAAAACCAAGCACCGCCTTCAGGCTTTCTAAGGGTGTAAATTTTTGATTAGTTAGTGACAACTTTGTGCAAAAAAAAAAGTTTGTCATTTTCCCGCAACTTGTGGCAAAATATAAAATATTCCATGGACTCAACATGCCTCTCAGCAAATAGCTTGGAGTGTCTACTTTCCAAAATGGTGTCATTTGGGGGGGGTTGTGCCATCTTGGCATTTTATAGCCTTCAAAACTGTGATAGGTAGTGAGGAGTGAAATCAAAAATTTCCGCCTTAGAAATCCTGAAGACGGTAATTGGTTTTCGAGGCCCCGTACACGGCTAGGCACCCAAAAAGTCCCACATCCCTGTACTCAAGAGAAGCAGCAAAATGTATTTTGGGGTGTAATTCCATATATGCCCATGGCATGTTTGAGCAGTATATCATTTAGTGACAACTTTGTGCAAAAAAAAAAAAAAAAGTTTGTCATTTTCCCGCAACTTGTGGCAAAATATAAAAGATTCCATTGACTCAATATGCCTCTCAGCAAATAGCTTGGGGTGTCTACTTTCCAAAATGGGGTCATTTGGGGGGGGGGTGCCATCTTGGCATTTTATGGCCTTCAAAACTGTGATAGGTAGTGAGGAGTGAAATCAAAAATTTACGTCCTTAGAAATCCTGAAGGCAGTGCTTGGATTTCGGGGCCCAGTACGCGGCTAAGCTCCCAAAAAAGTCTCATACATGTGGTATCCCCGTACTCAGGAGAAGCAGCAAAATGTATTTTGGGGTGCAATTCCACATATAACCATGGCATGTGTGAGAAATATATCATTTAGTGACAACTTTTTGTTAATTTTTTTTTTTGTTATTATTCAAACACTTGGGACAAAAAAATTAAATATTCAATGGGCTCAACATGCCTCTCAGCAATTTCCTTGGGGTGTGAACTATTCAAAATTGGGTCATTTGGGGGGGTTGTACTGCCCTGCCATTTTAGCACCTCAAGAAATGAGAGTCATAAACTAAAAACTGTGTACATTGCAGAAAATGTACACTAGTTTGTAGACGCTATAACTTTTGCGCAAACCAATAAATATACGCTTATTGACATTTGTTTTACCAAAGACATGTGGCTGAATACATTTTGGCCTAAATGTATGACTAAAATTGAGTTTATTGGATTTTTCTTATAACAAAAAGTAGAAAATATCACTTTTTTTCAAAATTTTCGGTCTTTTTCCGTTTATATCGCAAAAAATAAAAATCGCAGACGCAATCAAATACCAGCAAAAGAAAGCTCTATTTGTGGGAAAAAATGGATGCCATCAAGTCCAACCTATGTGTGTGATTATGTATCACTATGTGATTATGTATTATGTATCACATACTGTGTTTGGCACAGTGCCAAATTGTAAAAAGTCCTCTGGTCTTTATGCAGCCAAATGGCCTGGGGCTTAAGTGGTTAAAATAACTCATGTAGTATTTATCTCAGAAGCAGGCAATTCACAAAAAAATGCGGCATGTTTTAAATTTTTTATTTTCTGGTATTTAATGTGTTTTTTTGCATCTTTTTTTTTTTTTTTTACAGCAGACCAGATCTCCGGCCGCAGTGGGAAATAAAACATTTAGCAGTGGATTTCCTACCACTGCTAAATGTTACACTTCAGCTCAGGGATGCTGGTTGTTAAAGCAGATCTTCACTGCATCTGAGCACCACAAGCCAAAAACATAATATTCTAAGCAAACTCCCCCATCCATTCATGTCTCCATGCTTTATTTTGGAGAGAAATCACTTTGAAAAACACTCCCTAGCATTTCTGGCTATGACAATCTTGAGTAAGGACAGATGATTGGTGTAGCATTTACTTCCTGGAATCCATCTGCCCCTAGCTCAAGCATGCAGGCAGGAGGGTGTGCTTAGGTCATTTGCCTAGACAAGAAACCAGGAAGTAACTGTAGAAATGTAAACAAAATGTTTAACACAAGTAAGTATGGTATACTTTCATATTTACTAATAGGGATGTCACGTACCTGGTGGTAGAGTCTGATATGCAGAGGGAGGCCTCTCTTACACCTCTGACTTGATGGTAGAGTAAACAGGAGGCACGGGAGTACAGAGTCACACGAGGGCTTGGCAGAGTTGCTAGCAGTGGAGCTTGAGCGGAACTGATGGTAGAGCCAGGATTGGACCAGGAACAACTGTCAGGCTGGAGACTGGAGCTCAGGCAGGTACAGACAGGCTGGCTGAAGACACTGGTAAACAAGTCCAGAACAGAAGTGGATACAGGAGCAGAGTCAGCTGCAGGCAGGTTTGGCAACAGGCTGGCAGCAAGGTAGCAGAAGGAGCAGGCAGGAGCGTAGTCAAAGACAAGCCGAAGTCAGGTGCAGCCAGATAGCAGGAATAGTTCGCCGGGTAGGTCATCTGGAACAGGTACAGGCAAACGGATATCAGAAATCACAGGGAACGCTGTAGACCAGACAGCACTGATCCTGGGGAATGAGTCAGTTTAAATAGTCTGTTTAGCATCAAGAACTGTCACAGGGTGCGCGTACATGCACCCGCATGTGCACACTTGTTGGCATTCCGTTCTGTATTAGCATGCACAATTTCCAGCATTCCATTATGTATTAGCGCGCATGCATCGGTGCATGCAAGCGTGTCCGCGCAGCTCTTCTCAGTGGGACAGGCAGTATAGGGGAGTGTCCCCCTGTGTGCCTCTCCCCCAGTGTGCTTCCGCCCACAGTGTCCCCCTGTGTGCTCCCCCCCACAGTGTCCCTCTGTGTGCTCCCCCTACAGTGTCCCCCTGTGTGCTCCCCCCACAGTGTCCCCCTGTATGCTCCCCCCCACAGTGTCCCCCTGTGTGCTCTCCCCCCACAGTGTCCCCCTGTGTGCTCCCCCCCAGTGTCCCCTTGTGTGCTTCCCCTCAGTGTCCCCCTGTGTGCTCCCCCCACGGTGTCCCACTGTGTGCTCCCCCCAGTGTCCAGTGTCCCCCTGTGTGCTCCCCCTCCAGTGTCCCCCTGTGTTCTCCCCCTCCAGTGTCCCCCTGTGTTCTCCCCCTCCAGTGTCCCCCTGTGTTTTCCCCCTCCAGTGTCCCGCTGTGTGCTCCCCCTCCAGTGTCCCCGTGTGCTCCCCCTCCAGTGTCCCCCTGTGTGCTCCCCCTCCAGTGTCCCCCTGTGTGCTCCCCCAGTGTCCTCCTGTGTGCTTCCCCCCTCCCCAGTGTCCCCCTGTGCCCTCTTCCTCCCCCAGTATCCCCCCGTGCCCTCTCCCCCCCACAGTATCCCCCTGTATGCTCCCCCCCACAGTGTCCCCCTGTATGCTCCCCTCCACAGTGTCCCCCTGTGTGCTCCCCCCCACAGTGTCCCCCTGTGTGCTCCCCCCACAGTGTCCCCCTGTGTGCTCCCTCCCCCACAGTGTCTCCCTGTGTGTTTTGTTTCCCCCCTCCCATGTGTCCCCCTGTGCCCTCTCCCTCCCTCTGTGTCCCCCTGTGTGCTCTCCCTCTCCCAGGGTCCTCCTGTGTGCTCTCTCCCCCCCACAGTACCCGCCTGTGTGCTCTCCCCACCCCACAGTGTCCCCCTGTGTGCTCTCCTCCCAATGTCCCCCACCAGTGTCCCCCTGTGTTCTCCCCCTCCAGTGTCCCCCTGTGTTCTCCCCCTCCAGTGTCCCCCTGTGTGCTCCCCCTCCAGTGTCCCCCCGTGTTCTCCCCCTCAAGTGTCCCGCTGTGTGCTCCCCCTCCAGTGTTCCCCTGTGTGCTCCCCCTCCAGTGTCCCCCTGTGTGCTCCCCCTCCAGTGTCCCCCTGTGTGCTCCCCCAGTGTCCCCCTGTGTGCTTCCCCCCTCCCCAGTGGCCCCCTGTGCCCTCTCCCTCCCCCAGTATCCCCCTGTGCCCTCTCCCTCCACCAGTGTCCCCCTGTGCGCTCTCCCATTCCCAGGGTCTCCCTGTGTGCTTCCCCCTCCCAGTGTCCCCCTGTGTGCTCTCCCCTTCCACAGTGTCCCCCTGTGTGCTCCCCCCGACAGTGTCCCCCTGTGTGCTCTCCCCCCCACACAGTGTCCCCCTGTGTGCTCTCCCTCCCCCCACAGTGTCCCCCTGTGTGCTCTCCCTCCCCCCTACAGTGTCCCCCTGTGTGCTCTCCCTCTACCCACAGTGTCCACCTGTGTGCTCTCCCTCCCCCCACAATGTCCCCATGTGTGCTCTCCCTCCCTCCCCCCACAGTGTCCCCCTGTGTGCTCCCCCCGTGTCTTCCTGTGTGCTCCCCCCCAGTGTCCCCCTGTGCAGGTGTGGCTTGAGTGTGGGCAGGGACACAGGGGGCCCCATGATCTTCTATTGCCCGGGGGCCCCATGAGTTGTCAGTCCGCACCTGCACAAAACCCACAACTATTATATATTTTCTGAAAGCAGACACCCTAGATAATAAAATAGCGGTAGTTCAAATTTTTTATGTCACACGATATTACCGCAAAGGTCTAGGAAACACAACATTTCAGTGATAAAAACACTAACGTGAATTTTAGGGCAAACAAACACAATAAATTACTAAAATTATGGGTAAAATATAAAAGACGAGGTTGCGCCAAGTAAATAGATACCCAACATGTCAAACTTAAAATTTTTGTGCGCCCGTGAAATGGGGTCAAACTGCAGTACCCTATATTTTCTATAGGTGACGCTTCAAAAGCGTCCTATAGGCATCAGTTTAGTGTTACGGAGGAGGTCTCGTGTTCGAATTATTGCTCTTACTCTGGCGTGTGTGGCGATGTAACATGTGTATCGCAATTGACGATTCCACACATAGGAGCCCCGACGTATGCATTTACATTCGTGCGTGTGTATATGTGGGGGTGGGGGAGGCTCAAAAAAAAAAATTTTTTTTGGGGGGGGGGGGGGGGGGGGGATTTTATGTGCTTGGATGTAACTATTTTTTTGCAAAAAAAAAAATTTTTTTTTTTTGCTTAACTTTTTTTCATCACATAGGGGACAAAAAGTCCCCTATGTGATGTTTTTTGATGACAGGTTCTCTTTATTGATATTTCCCGGGTCAAAAAGACCCTGCATGTCTCCCCTGTGCTCCACTGAATGTTTTGCAATGCAGATAGCATTGTAAAACATTATTTCCCGGGTGATCTAGCCGGGGACACTGAAAGCTTGACCCAGAAGTGACGTCAGAGACGTCTCTTTCCAGGTCACAAGAAGAATGGGAGGAGAGCGGACGTGTGTCCACTCTTCTCCTTCCCCTCCAGCCGCCGGCAGCCCCCATGGAGCTCCCGGGCCCGCAGATGGGCAAGCGTAGCCTGGTAAGCATGGTGGGGCACGGCGGTGGGGGTGTGGCGCCGGTACCGGGCTGTGTGAGAGCGATCGAGCGGCAGCAGGGCCACACAAATGCTATTACCTGACAGGCAGTAGACTGGCTGTAAGTTCCACACACAATCCCGGTGGCTGCAGCCATCGGACTGTGTGTAATACCCCCCCGATGTCAGGTCCATGCGATGTACGGACCTGGCAGTGAAAGGGTTTTAAAGCAGGGGTCCCCAACCGGGTCCATAGCCTGTTGCTGACCGGGCCACACAGCAGGAGATGAGAGGCGACCGCGGTCCATGCAGAGCTATTACAGACCGCGATCCCCGCTCATCTCCTGCTCTGTGGCCTGCTGTGTGTCCCAGCTCCTCCGCCCACCCGGCCGACAATATCATCTTAGCAGGGCAGGGGGGGGGGGAGAGCTGCAGATCGAAATGGAGAGCTCCTCCCGCCCCCTGCCCTGCTGATAGGATGCCAATGTGGGGATGGGCAGGAGAGCCGGTGTTCTGTGGTGAAGTGACCCCCATCAAATAGTGCCCGTACGGAACAGCACAACAGCTGATTTGCCGATCAGCTGGGCTAACATAACCGGGGTGCATGTGCACATTGTAGGAGGTATCTCTCGATGGGAGATACCATTTCACAGGCACAATTTAAACCTATACAAACAGATGGGGAGCACTTCTCGACAGAACACCGGGAGAGGACACACAGACTGATCACTGCCTCTGTCCTGCTTAGGTACGAGTCCTGTTCACCGCAGGGGAGGCAGACATTAGAGCTGGGAAGTGCAGGGCTTTTTTTTCAGCCATCACCACTGTCTACTGCCCAGCTTCCCTGAGACAGCGCAGCTGAGCTAACCCAGTGTTTCTTCACAGTTCTCCCCCCCCTTGGAGCAAGGTGTCGTCACACGAATACTCAGGGCTGATCCTGGGCGAGTGCTCATGGTGCACCGTGCCCAGGCGCCGCAAGCTGCCGCATAAGGGGGGTGCCGAAGCTATGGCAGTCACTTATTATTATTATACAGGATTTATATAGCGCCAACAGTTTACGCAGCGCTTTACAACATTAGGGAGGACAGTACAAGTACAATACAATTCAATACAGGAGGAATCAGAGGGCCCTGCTCGTTAGAGCTTCCAATTTAGGAGAGAGGGTCAAGTTATACAAAAGGGTAATAGCTGTGGGGGATGAGCTAATGGAGAAAATAGTGCAGTTGTTAGATGGAGGCAGGATAGGCTTCTCTGAAGAGGAAAGTTTTCAGAGATTGCCTAAATGTGGATACATTTGGAGACAGTCTGACAGATTGGGGTAGGGAATTCCAGAGGATGGGCGAGGCTCGGGAGAAGTCCTGGAGGCGGATATGGGAGGAGGTGATGAGGGAGCTAGAGAGCAGGAGGTCCTGGGAGGAACGGAGAGGGCGATTAGGTTGGTATTTTGAGACTAGGTTAGTGATGTAGCTGGGGGCAGAGTTGTGGATGGCTTTGTAACTTATTGTTAGTATTTTGAATTTAATTTGTTGGGCGAGTGGCAGCCAATAGAGGGATTGGCAGAGGGGGGGTAGCAGACACTAAGCGGTTTGTAAGGTGGATGAGTCTGGCAGCAGCATTCATGATGGACTGAAGGGGGATAGTCTATTTAAAGGTAAGCCAATGAGGAGGGAGTTGCAATGAGGGAGTTACATTCAGCAGCAGCGGCGCCGCTCTGACCTTAGACTTTTTATTGCACCATCCGCTGGCCTCTCTGCTGCCTGTTGCACTGATTGCTAGAGTCTCCTGCCGCCTGGTGTCTAGCAACCAGTGATGTCACGTCATTCATGTTGTAAAGCGCTGCGCAAACTGTTGGTGCTATAAAAAACCTGTATGATAATAATAATGAGGCCGAGGCGAGGCCCCAGCATTCAGAGCAGAGGAGAAGCTTCTTCCTCCTTCGCGCCGGGTCAATTTTGACTCCACCCACCTCCTCCATCTCCTTCAGACAGCGCGACTCAGAGCCTGAGTAAAGGAAGGGAGCATACCTGAAGAGCAGAGTGTGAGCTGTCCACCTGCACCAGCACCTGCCTGAGGTGAGGCAGCCTGTGTTCATATTCTGGAGCTCATCTAACAGCACTACTTGTATAATTTTGGTCAAGGTGTTAAATTAATTATTTCATGATAGATATGTGAGAGATATCATTGCGAACCTTCTAAAAATGCTCTTTACCTGGCTGTAATGCTGACGACGGTTCTGAATAATTTCTAAGCCAGAGCCTGTATGCACATCAATAAAGTTTAAGGAAAGTTAAAAATTCTTATCTGCATACCTCCTCCAGGTTAATGAATATAAATGTTGGAACAACTGAGCCATCTTTCTGGCATTTTCAGAAAGAAAAGTCAGTAGTGGAAACATAAAAACAGATCAGAAATTGCTAATCAGATAATGGCAGCTTGATCCTTCTATTAAGACTTTGCATCAGGTTTCTCAAACATTTGCATGCCTGCGTTTTATGTGATAATGACTAAGCCCCTCCCCTTCATGACATTGTAGAAAGGTGGCAGAGCATGGGTAACCTTAAAATGATGCCCCTCCCCCCACAAAAAAGTTTTGCGGACTCCCATGCCATGTGATAGTATCAAGGCAGTGACAGGTGCTCGTAATAGAGACAACAGGGGTCTATTACCTCCCTGATGCCTTCTGTACCTGCAAACAATGCAAATCTGCCCTCTGCCAAAAATCTGACATTTCTGAACCAGAAGAGCTCAGCTCTAAGTACCGTATTTATCGGCATATAACACACACTTTTTTCCCCTGAAAATCAGGGGAAAATCGTGGGTGCGTGTTATAGGCCGATCCCCGCCGATTTCTGTGTCATCGGAGCGATCGCGATTGCCGCGGTCGCCGCCGACATACACAGCCATGGGTAGATTTAAATATGGCGCCGAGACTGCAGGGAGCCGAGATACACATACCAGAGTGTTCTCGGCCTTTTTCCGCGCCGCTCACAGTCACGCCCAGTCCCGCCCTATGATGGACATAACACAGGTCCAGGGGCGGGACTGGGCGTGACGGCGCCGCCGAAAAAAGCCGAGAACACTCGGGTATGTGTATCTCGGCTCCCTGCAGTCTCGGCGCTATATTTGAATCTACACCGAGTGCACAAAGCTGCACTAACATGGCTGGACTGGGGCAAACCTGCACTAACAAAGCTGCACTGGGGCAAGGCTGCACTGGGGCAAAGCTACACTGACAAGGCTGCACTGACAAGGCTGCACTGACAAGACTGCACTGGGGCAAGGCTGCACTGGGGCAAGGCTGCACTGACACTGAAAAAGCTGCAGATGGACAGATAAGGCTGCATTGATGGGCATTTTAATGTAAGTTTTTTTTCCTTAAACTTCCCTCCTAAAAGTTTTTTTTCCTTAAAATTCCCTCCTCCGTGTTATACGCCGATAAATACGGTATAATGTAAGCAGAGAACATCAGATTGCCTCTTGAGGGATCAGGAAGGAATTCTTTTCCCCTGCTGGAGCAAATTGGACAAAACACAAAAGAAGAGAGCACAAAGCCTCCCTAGTGTAACTTGGATTTAATATGGTAACGGTAAAAACACTACAATGGTCAAACTCACATTGTGTGAAGATAGAAACGGAAAAGTCTGAGAGCTGCTCCCTAACATGAGACACCTCCATCCCTATATTGCGCAAACATACAAAAATTCGCCCGTGGGACTTTAAATGAAGTGTCCATGGTGATCACAGAAAAATAACAAGAGTATGGAAATGACAAAATTTATTGTGATAAATAACATCCAGTACACATCATGAACAACGGTGACACATACATAAGAGCAGCAGCATGATAAAATGGTCCTAAAAACATAGCCATCATGACATAACATCAAAATATAAAAAGTATAAACAGTACAGATATACATGCTACATCTCTAACCCGACGCGTTTCGCGAGCTCTCCTCGCATCATCAGGGGCTGATGTGTATATCTGATGTCTGTAATAAACAGATGAAGAGTATATTGGAGTATAGGTTATGGTAGGACAACAACATGAAGCCAGAGTAAATAATCCAATACCCACTTGTCAGGCGTAGGACCCCAAGGAGGTGGCCCCCAGGTGGGGGGCAGCAGGGATACATCTCCCCCGGGAGCTGAGGGGGAGGAGACCACCAAATGGACGTCCAGGATCAGGCAAAGGGCAGGCAGGGCAGTTGAAAAAAAGAAAGGGATGAACCCGACTGTCACCCAAGATGGTTGCAAAGTGTATTCACTGTAATGAAATAGATAGCAAAAATGTATATGTATCTAAGATAATGGCAATAACCATATCTGAGGAAATTGGCAATGGTATACTAGAATATGAAGAATACAGGGTGTTCAGCGGAGCAAGAGGGAAAACAGAAGAGCAAGAAGCGAAAGCAGGGAAGTGGTGAGAAATTAGTGAACCCAAGTGTTACCCATGGACCTAGCAGGGCATACTCCATGTCAAAGCATATATAATTGTGTATAAATATATTGGGATGGTAAATGACACAATCTCCCAAGTAACCCATGAGTCCTAAATGACATGAAATATCATAAGGAGATGCATAAATATATATATTGTATGACTAGAGTTATTAATGTCGCCCTGTAGTGGAAATGTAGTATAGTAAACTGAGGTACAGGAAATGCAGGAGTGTCCTGCAAGGCATGGGGAAATGTGATGTGGGAAGAAAGTGTATGTTGAAGAAAAAAGTGAAGAAATGGGTGAAGGGAAAAAGGAGAAAGGAGAGGAGGAGAGAAAAGGGAGAGAGGGGAAAGAAAGCAGGGAGAGGAAAAGAAAAGAAAAAGGACAAGGAAAAAATGCATAGAAGAGAAAGAGAAAAAGGGAAAAGACATGCAGGCGGCCAGAAGGGATTACAGATGAACGGAAGTAAAAACAAAAGGCAGAGTGTGGCTGCAGGGTGTACCTGTAAGAGTAAAGGGTACACTGGTGAGATAACATGTAGCGATCTGTGTGTAAGGGTGGTGCTTACCAGTGTGCTCTCTTGTGAAGGTGTGAAGGACGCCAGATGGAAGCAAAAAAGACTGACCATGCCAAAACCCCCACCTTAAATATCCGGACGTCCACCGTAAACTCCGCCCCCAGCGTCATACAGACATCGGTGAGGGGGACCGCCCAGCCACGTCCGCCAGAGAGCGGCGGAACGTCGCAGAGGTCCCCGCCCAACGTCCAGCTGTTACTGTGCTCGGGAGGTGGGGACACCGCCGTATGCGGAAAAACCCCCACTGGAGAACAAGGCATGACGCCGATGCACTGGTGGCTCCGCCCCCTCTGAAGTGGGGAGGCGGAGAAGATAGATACAGCATAAGGATTCCACTGTGGCCACACTCCTTTAACTACTTAAGGACCGGAAGGATTTACCCCCTTAATGACCAGGCCATTTGTTGCGATACGGCACTGCGTTGCTTTAACTGACAATTACAATCATGCAACGCTGTACCCAACCAAAATTGACGTCCTTTTTTTCCCACAAATAGAGCTTTCTTTTGGTGGTATTTAATCACATCTGTGATTTTTATTTTTTGCGCTATAAACAAAAAAAGAGCCACAATTTCAAAAAAAAAAACAATATTTTTTACTTTTTGCTATAATAAATATACCCCAAAAAAAAATATAAAAACAAATTCTTCCTCAGTTTAGGCCGATATGTATTCTTCTACATATTTTTGGTAAAAAAAATTGTAATAAGTGTATATTGATTGGTTTGCGCAAAAGTTATAGCGTCTACAAAACAGGGAATAGATTTGACATTTTTCTTTTTTTCTTTTCTTTTTTACTAGTAATGGCGGCAATCAGCGATTTTTATCGGGACTGCGACATTTTGGCGGACAATTCAGCACTTTTGACACATTTTTGGGACCATTGACATTTATACAGCGATCAGTGCTATAAAAATGCACTGGTCACTGTGTAAATGTCACTAGTAGGGAACGACACTAGGGGACGATCAAGGGGTTAAATGTGTTCCCTGCTCAGACATCTAACTCCACTTCCTCCTCTCCAATGCCTCTTACCATTGGGGTCCCCCAAGGTTCTGTCCTTGGACCTTTACCATTCTCGATCTACACATCCTCTCTGGGTCAGCTGATAGCCTCCCATGGCCGATCCCAAATCTATCTCTCTATCCCTCAGCTCACCCCATCAGTCTCCTCACACATCATAGATTTACTAACAGACATATCAGCCTGGATGTCACACTACTTCCTCAAACTGAATCTACCTAAAACGGAGCTCATAATATTTCATCCACCATGTGCCCCTTCCCCTGACTTCTCTGTCAAGATCAATGGCACAACTATCAGTCCATCCCCACATGCCAAGGTGCTAGGGGTAACCTTAGACTCTGTCCTTTCAGGCCCACATCCAATCCCTGTCCAAATCATGCTGCCTTAGCCTCCGCAACATCTCTACAATATGCCCCTTTTTAACCAATGACACTACCAAGCATCTAATTCACTCCCTTATTATCTCTCGCCTCAACGACTGCAACTCTCTCCTTATTGAATTACCTTTATATACACTATCCCCCTTCAGTCCATTATGAATGCTGCTGCAAGATTCATCTACCTTACCAACCATTCAGTGTCCACCCCTCCCTGCCAATCCCTGCACTGGCTTCTACTCACCCAACAAATAAAATTCAATGTACTAACAATAATTTACAAATCCATCCATAACTCTGCCCCAGCGACATCACTAACCCAGTCCCAAAATACCAACCAAACCGCTCTCTTCAGTCCTCCCAAGACCTCCTGCTCTCTAGCTCCCTTGTCACCACCTCCCATGCTCACCTCCAGGATTTCTCCAGAGCTTCTCCCATCCTTTGGAACTCCCTACCCCAATCTGTCCGACTGTCCCCTAATCTAGCCATCTTTAGACGATCCCTGAAAACCCTTCTCTTTAAAGAAGCTTATCCTGCTTCTAACTAATACACTGTTTTACTTTCTCCATCAGCTCATTCCCCACAGTTATTACCTTTTGTATCAATTAACACTCCCTTCTAGATTGTGAGCTCTAACAAGCGGGGTCCTCTGATTCCTCTTGTACCAAATTGTAATGTAACTGCAATGTCTGTTTTAATTTTGTTAAGCGATGTGCAAACTGTTGGCGCTATATAAATCCTATATAATAATAATAATAATCTAACTGTGTGGGGATGTGATTTACTAGAGGAGGAGCCAGATCGCTGCTCCTACTAGTAGGAGAAGACGATCTGTCTCTCCTCTCCTGACAGAGAGCGTTCTCGCTCTCGTGTCCGCAATTGCGTGTGTGTAACTGCACTTCCCTGATTTCCTCCCGCTCTGCGAGAAGCCTGCTAATCACTGGGGCTAGGAGGCAGACAGAAGTGACAGCCACCAACATCACTTTAAGGCCTCATGTACACTGCTGCTGGTAAACAGACGTTCAGAGGCAGCTGGCTGCTTTTTTCAGCTGCTCCTGATGTCATCCAATGTTATCTTATGTGTACATGTACACAGGTTTGTTTAATGTCGTTTTTAGGCAGTTGCATTTATAGGCTTGTCTTTGAAGGCAAAAAAATGAGTTCAGACGCCGTAGTTTCAGACGCAAAACGCCGCCAAATGCGCTTTGTCGCAATTACCGCGTTTTGCCTCAATTTCTTTTATAAGCGTTTTTACAGGTGACCTATTTTTTAACGTTACAAAACTTAAAAATGATAGCAAATGATGAAAAAACACTAAAAATATTTTAAAAACTTGTAATTGCTTGCTATGCTTCATAGACTATTTACATACCCCTAATGAGCATGATCCAATCCAATACACCACTAGCATTGCTGTTAGCCAAAGTATAATTGGAATTTGATCTATATGTTGTTAGATTTCAACCAGGTGACCCCACCATTGGGCTTCACCCCCGACTTGATCAAACATAGTTGCATGAAATTTAGGGTTAGGGTTAATGTTTCCTATTAGGGTTAGGGGGTTATGGTTAGGGTTTTCCCCTTGAAGAACAAGTTTAAGGTTATGATACAGGTTATGGTTTCCCGTTAGGGTTAGGGGGTTATGGTTAGGGTTAGGGTTTTCCCCTTGTAGAACAAGTTTAGGGTTATGGTAAGTGTTATGGTTTCCCGTTAGGGTTTCTGGTTAGGGGTTATGGTTAGGGTTAGGCTTTTCCCCTTGAAGAACAAGTTTAGGGTTATGGCAAGTGTTATGGTTTCCCATTAGGGTTTCCGGTTATTGTTAGGGTTTCCCATTAGGGTTAGGGGGTTATGGTTAGGGTTTTCGCCTTGAAGAACAAGTTTAGGGTTATGGTAAGTGTTATGGTTTCCCATTAGGGTTAGGGTTTCTGGTTAGGGTTTTCCATTAGGGTTAGGGGGTTATGGTTAGGGTTTTCCCCCTGAAGAACAAGTTTAGTGTTATGGTAAGTGTTATGGTTTCCCGTTAGGGTTACAGTTAGGGTTTCTGGTTAGGGGGTTATGGTTTTCCCCTCGAAGAAGAAGTTAGGGTTTTCCATTAGGGTTAGGAGGTTATGGTTAGGGTTTTCCCCTTGAAGAAAAAGTTTAGGGTTATGGTAAGTGTTATGGTTTCCCGTTAGGGTTTCTGGTTAAGGTTAGGGTTTCCCTTTAGGGTTAGGGGGTTATGGTTGGGGTTTTCCCCTTGAAGAACAAGTTAGGGTTTCTGGTTAGGGTTTCCCATTAGGGTTAGAGGGTTATGGTTAGGGTTTTCCCCTTGAAGAACAAGATAGGGTTAGGGTTTCCCATTAGGGTTTCCAGTTAGGGTTAGGGTTTACTATTAGGGTTAGGGGGTTATAGTTAGGGTTTTCCCCTTGAAGAACAAGTTAGGGTTTCCGGTTAGCGTTAGGGTTAGGGTTTCTGGTCAGGGTTAGGGTTTCCCATTAGGGTTAGGGTTTTCCCCTTGAAGAACAAGTTAGGGTTTACGGTTAGGGTTAATTAAAAATATTTACAAAATTGCAATTAAAATTTGCATAAAAAAGACAAAATAAATTATTAAAAAAAAAATGAAATTACACATACAGCTTTTTAAAAAAAATGAACAAAAAATTCTAATAATCTAATATTCTAATAAATTGCAATTTAAAAATTAAATATATTAAAAAAATTGCAATTAAATTTTGCATAAAAAGACAAAATAAATAAATAAAATGAAATTACATATAAAGCTTATAATAAAAAATAAACAAAAAATATACTAATCAATTGCAATTTAAAAATTAAATATATGAAAAAATTTGCATTCTTTCCTCACATATGCTCATTATGGGATCCATAGTAAAAGCACCGAAATTGAGGTAGATACAAGTATACTGCTGCTCTCTCAGCTGCTGCTACTCACTCTGGTCTCACAGAATGGCTGCAATAGTTAAGTAATACTGTTTTTGGGCTTCGGGAGGGTCCTATGATATGATAAACGCACCTAGACGCAAACGCGGCAAAACACGTCATGCAAATGCAGCAAAACGGGCGTTACTCCAGTTTGAAACTGTCAAAAAATTTGTTCAGAGGAGGTTGCCTCAACATCCCATGTACATTAAGCCCAGATGGTTGATGATATCAGCTGTCTTTTCTATGTTTGTGGGCCTACCAAAGCACTAGGTACAATCAGTCAGAACCAGTGAACCATTTGTGACTCCAAAGAGCAAACGGAGGGGCAGGGCAGTGAAGGTTAGATTAAAGTGATTGTAAGGGTTAATTTTTTTTTTTTAATTAATAACAAACATATTTACCTCATCATATTTACCTCCAGTGTGCAGCTTGTTTTGCACAGAGAGGCCCAAAACATCGTCTTCTGGGGTCCCCCGGCGGCTCTCGCGGCACCTCCCTGCATCAGATAACACCCTAGGAAAAGCGCTCTCCCGGGGGGTTACCTTGCGGGCGCGCTCCCGAGTCCAGCATTTGCGTCCACAGACACTAATGCCTGACTCGGCCCCGCCCCCAAGTCATTGGATTTGATTGACAGCAGCGGGAGCCAATGGCTGCGCTGCTATCAATCTATCCAATCAAGAGTCGGGACCCCGTGGAGAGAGGGACAGCACGTCCCCGCCGAAGAGTTGAAGGGACTCATAAGTAAAATGGGAGGGCTGGGGGGCTGGTGACTGCCAGGTGTTTTCTCATAAGGTGAAAAAACACGAGGGCTTACATCCCCTTTAAAATAAGCAGCATGGGTTAACATTTAATCAAACTTATTGGTTTGCCCAGCATGGGAACGACCCAAGTCACCTAAATCAGACACAGGTCATCTAATCAGGCATCCTAAGACACATCCAGGTGCAGTGACCTGGGACACCCTGAACCCTGCTTGTACTAGAACTTATGACCCACATATTCTACGAAGACAATAAATCGGGGTGAAACAAAATTTTAGTATGAAGCAGATGCCAACACACAATGTGTTTTTTTAGAACAATCTTTTATTAGTTTGTATTTGAAATTTTACTTTTTTTGCGTGAAGTAAAATTCCATCCATGTGCCAATAAACCGAAATCCTATCTTGAGGCACATACATTGGATTGGTACATTATCAGGTTTCAAACATGCATAATATAGATCTACTTTTCCATGATTGGCTGCACAAAACTTGAGGAACATGTTGTGTGCGAGACCAAGTCTCTTGTAGGCAGGGGACATGTAGATTGTGCGATATTCCATGGAGCAGTCAGGCAACAACCAGCCAATGGGTTGATCCAGCCCTTTTTTCCGAACACAGATGTTAGGTAGGTCCTGAATACAACGTTCTATAAAACGAAGACTTTGCTGCTTCTTTTGCCCGCACACCAATTGATTGTTTATGAGTGGAGCTTCACTGACCAAGAGTGGTGTGTAGTAAAATTCATTTGAACTGTGGAAAGAAAGAGGGAAAACAGTGAAGCAATGATTATTGTGTTCATTAAAAATCTTTTTTCACTCTCATTTTATTATAATAAAGATACTTATACATATGTTGGATGGGTAGTGCCAAAAAGCGGGAATAGGCCAAAACTGAAAATCCCATTGTCTTTACTCTGATTTAATGCTAGTAAAGTTGGATATACAGATGTTGGATATAAAATTTGTTTGGTAATAACCTGGCTAATTGTGGATGAACTACCTTGGATTGTAAGGAAGCTCTGGCACCAGAAACCGCACTTGGCCAAACTGGGAGCTCTATTGGCCTATGGAGAGTAATTTAGGGAAGATAATAATGTTCCTGCACTTATGGGTATTAGTGATGAAAGTATTAACCCAAAGACCCCAGCCCAGGTTATCAGTATGATTATTGACAATCTGGGCTGCAAGAGTTCCCTTCTTTTTGCAAAATAGCTCAAGCTCTGTCAGATTGGATGGAGAGCGTCTGTAAACAACAATTTTCATGTCTTGTCACAGCTTCACATAGTGGGCTGGAACAGACAGTAAAACTATATGGGAGGAGAGAGCTGAGAGGCAATATGGGCTGTGCTATCTCCTCCAGCCTTTACTCTGACCACATGCATGTGGTCAGAAGGAGCTATAGAGCTATAGAAGCTTGTGCTAGAGAGGATAAGGTGGAAACTAATGTCGGTATCTTGCCGAGAAAGTTCCCTCGGCGGATAAGGACCCCCCTGTACTGTGCAGGCGCAGCGCCTGCGCAGTACGAACTACTATCAGCCGCCGGAGATAGCCGAAGCTCAAAATGTTTAATCAGCTGTACACGGCGCCTGCGCCCTAGGTCCAGGTTCCTTCCCCACCATCCAAGTGGAACTAGAGGGGGAATAAAAAAGAGCCGAGCGAAGCGAGGCCGTGCCCGAAGCGTGGCGAGCGAAGCGAGCCCACGAGGGGCCCTCTTACAGGCGCCGTGTACAGCTGATTTTCCCCTTTTCACCTTTGGCTATTTCCGCCGGATCCTACTGTGTAGGCGCAGCGCCTACGCAGTAGAGGGGGGTCCTTATCCGCCGAGCGGAACTTTCTCAGCAGAACACCGGCTCCAGGAATCTCTAAAGTAGAGGTGATTCTGCATCACCCAAGAGAGCAAATACCATATGTAATAATTCAGAGACAAAAGCTACATATATTGTAAATATATATGGCTGGACAGTAACGTGCCTTGAAAAAGTATTCATACCCCTTGAAATTTTCCACATTTTGTTATGTTACATCCAAAAACGTAAATGTGTTTTATTGGGATTTTACTGTATGTGGTAGACCAAGACAAAGTAGCACATAATTATGAAGTGGAAGGAAAATAGTAAATGGTTTTCAATTTTTTTTTTTACAAATAAATATCTGAAAAAGTGTGGCGTCCATTTGTATTCAGCCCCTTTTACTCTGATACCCCTAACTAAAATCCAGTGGAACCAATGTAGGCCAAGGAACACACCAGACAGGTCAGGGATAAAGTTGTGGAGAAGTTTAAAGCAGGGTTAGGTTATAAAAAAATATCCCAAGCTTTGAACATCTCACAGAGCACTGTTCAATCCATCATCCGAAAATGGAAAGAGTATGGCACAACTGAAAACCTACCAAGACATGGCTGTCCACCTAAACTGACAGGCCAGGGCAAGGAGAGCATTAAATAGAGAAGCAGCCAAGAGGCCCATGGTAACTGTGGAGGAGCTGCAGAGATCCACAGCTCAGGTGGGAGAATCTGTCCACAGGACAACTATTAGTCGTGCACTCCACAAATCTGCCCTTTATGGAAGAGTAGCAAGAAGAAAGCCATTGTTGGAAGAAGGCCATAAGTAGTCCCGTTTGCAGTTTACGAAAAGCCATGTGGAAGACACAGCAAAAATGTGGAAGAAGGTGCTCTGGCCAGATGAGACCAAAATTTAACTTTTTGGCCTAAAAGCAAAATGCTATTTGTGTGCCATCTGTGAGGAAAACGAGCACTGCACATCACCCTGAACACACCATCCCCACCGTGAAACATGGTGGTGGCAGCATCATGTTGTGGGGATGCTTTTCTTCAGCAGGGGCAGGAAAGCTGGTCAGAGTTGATGGGAAGATGGATGGAGCCAAATACAGGGCAATCTTAGAAGAAAACTTGTTTTTGAGTCTGCAAAAGACTTGAGACTGGGGCGAAGGGTCACCTTCCAGCATGACAACGACCCTAAACATACAGCCAGAGCTACAATGGAATGGTTTAGTTTAAAGCATATTCATGTGTTAGAATGGCCCAGTCAAAGTAAAAACCTAAACCCAATTGAGAATTGAAAATTGCTGATCACAGACGTTCTCCATCCAATCTGACAGAGCTTGAGCTATTTTGCAAAAAGAAGAATGGACAAAAATTTCACTCTCTAGATGTGCAAAGCTGGTAGCTTTCCACTGGAAAGCTCTCCATATCTGTTTTTGCCCCCACCCCCATCTCCCACCACATTTGATGAAGACGCTGCCGATGGGATGTGGAAGCTGACAGCCCTTGGCGCAGATGACTAAAAAAAAAATGTTAAAATGCATCACTGAGCGGCTCCCTTCTCCACCGCTTCTCTCTTGACCAACAGAAGCCTCAAAACTATGTTTTCCAACAGACTGTAAGCTACCAGAGTCAGCAAAGGTGTTACATAAACTCCCTTTTTAAGGTGACCTCAAGAGCCTTCATCTTCTGCTCCCTCTGTGGATACGGGATGAGTTCTCCTTTTAACAGTGGTCAAGGAGGGTTGCCAACCAATAGTGATCCTTCTCCTTGATGCCACGTATTCTCGGGTCCTTTCACAGGCTTTGAAGAATGAGGGAGCCCATGCACCGCAAGTTTGTGGAGGCATGAGAAGCAGAACCCTTGGGGTCACTGAGGATTACAGCATCTGGAACTGCCTCCTCCCAGCTACGTACTACTCCCAAGGGTTCTGGGGATGGAAAACCATCTGGTAAGGGTTGACTTATGTCTTGCTCTGCTTCAATGCCTCAAAAGCTGCCAGAATCCTCCTCCTTCCTCTCCTCTTGTGTGTTCTATGGCATAGGAAGAATGGTGTCCGCATAAAGTGGGCTTTGAGAGGAAAGGAAGTCCTCCTCTTCCTCCCGCTGCTCTGCCTCGAGTGCCTTGTCCATAATGCCACTAGGGATGAGCTTTGAGTTCGAATCGAACATCGGCTGTTCGATCGTTCGCCAAAGATCGAACATTATGGGGCGTTCGCGCCAAATTCGAGCGGCGCGTCATGCCCCATAATGCAGTGCGCACTAATGCATCGCAGTGCATTGCTGGCTGATGATTGGCCAAGCATGCACTATGACCCACATGCTTTGGCCAATCACAGCGCCATCAGCAAAGAGAGCCATAATTGGCCCAAGGCAGGGTGCCTTTGGCCAATAATGGCTCAGGGGATTAAGTCCATGCCCCACACTATATAAGGCCGCCTACACGGAGAGAGAGTCATTTAATTTACTTTGAGCAGGCAGTTTATTCAGTTAGCTAGATCTCACTGCTGTACCGTTTCTAATATACTTCAGGCAGGCAGTTGATTCAGTTAGCTGCAATGTATTTAATATATATATATACAGTCAGACTGTCAGACTATATATATATATATATATATATATCCACTGTATCCAGTTTAGCTAGATCTCACTGCAGACCGTTCCTGGTGTACGTATTCAAATACACTTTCAGGCAGGCAGGCAAGTGATTCAGTGATCCACAGTGCATAAAATATAATACTGTCTCCTACATATATATCCACTGCATTCTAGTCTAGCCAAGCCTATATCTGACTGCAGGCCATTGCTGGTGTACTTTTTCAAATACACTTTCAGGCAGGCAAGTGATTCAGTGATCCGCAGTGCATAAAATATATATACCGTCTCCTACATATATATCTACTGCATTCTAGTCTAGCCAAGCCTACATCTGACTGCCGGACATTGCTGGTGTACATTCTCAAATACACTTTCAGGCAGGCAGGCAAGTGATTCAGTGATCCGCAGTGCATAATATATATATGCACTGTCTCCTACATATATATCCACTACATTCCAGTCTAGCCAAGCCTATATCTGACTGCAGGACATTGCTGGTGTACGTATTCAAATACACTTTCAGGCAGGCAGGCAAGTGATTCAGTGATCCGCTGTGCATTAAATATATATACAGTCTCCAACTTTATATATATATATATATATAATCTGACTGCAGGCCATTGCTGGTGTACGTTTTCAAATACACTTTCAGGCAGACAGGCAAGTGATTCAGCGATCCGCAGTGCATTAAATATATATACTGTCTCCTACATATATATCCACTGCATTCCAGTCTAGCCAAGCCTATATCTGACTGCAAGACATTGCTGGTGTACGTATTCAATTATACTTTCAGGCAGGCAAGCAAGTGATTCAGTGATCCGCAGTGCATAAAATAGTGTATATATATATATATATATATATATATATATATATATATATATATATATATATACATATATATATACACACTGTCTCCTACATATATATCCACTGCATTCTAGTATAACCAAGCCTATATCTGACTGCAGGCCATTGCTGGTGTACGTTCTCAAATACACTTTCAGGCAGGCAAGCGATTCAGTGATCAGCAGTGCATAATATATATTTATACACTGTCTCCTACATATATATCCACTGCATTCTAGTCTAGCCAAGCCTATACCTGTCTATAGGACATTCCTGGTGTACTTATTCAAAGACACGTTCAGGCAGGCAGGCCAGGCAGGTGATTCAGTGATCTGCAGTGCATAAAGATATATATATATACAGTCTCCTACATATATATCCACTGCATTCTAGTCTAGTCAAGCCTATATCTGACTACAGGCCATTCCTGGTGTACGTTTTCCACAACACTTTCAGGAAGGCAGGCAGGTGATTCAGTGATCTGCAGTGCATAAAGATATATATACAGTCTCCTACATATATATACACTGCATTCTAGTCTAGCCAAGCCTATACCTGACTGCAGGCCATTCCTGGTGAAATTTTTCTAGTAAACTTCAGGCAGTGTTTTGCTAATCCAATTTTACAGCATGTCTGCAAGGCCACCACGGAAAGGCAGACGCTCACAGGCCACTAAAAAAGGGCAAGCAGGCTCTGTGTCTACAGCCAACAGTGCTGGTCATGTACACGGTGCATCCTTAGCACGTGGCCGTGGGGCACGCTTGTCCTATTTTCGACAGCTGGCCGTGTTGAGCCACAACATGCAGAAGAGTTGGAAGAGTGGATTACAAAGCCGTCCTCATCCTCCTCATCCTCTGTCACCCAGGCTAAGACAAGTTTGTTTGCCAATGCAGCTGCCAAAGCGCCCTATTCCATTGGCTCAATGGCATCAGTCACTCCTTCCCTAGCCCCACCATCATGTCCTGAGGAGTCCCCCGAATTGTTTGGCCACAGTGTCGGGTACATGCTGCAGGAGGATGCGCAGCGTTTTGAAGGCTCCGATGATGGTACCCAGGTTGATGATGAAGGCAGTAACGTGAGCCCAGAGGGAGGGGGTGCCCAAGAAGGACAAAAAACTGGCAGGCTTTTTTCCCCCAGCTGCAGCATACTGCCAGGTTTGCTCCAGTGGCGAGGAGGGAGGGGATGATGATGTCACTGACTCTACGTGGGTGCCTGATAGAAGAGAGGAGGAGGAGGCACATCTCTAACGAGGCAGGATGCCCTCCAGGGGCCAGCTTAAGGACAGCCAACCAACTGCATCACACCGCATAGCTCCGCATGTGCAGGGCGCTGCTGACTCCGCGCGTTTTTTAAAAAGTTCTTTAGTGTGGGTCATTTTTAAAATAGTGCAGCAGATAGCACCGTTGCTGTTTGCAACATATGTCTGAAGCGTATCAAGCATGCCCAAAACAGCAGCCGCTTGGGCACCACATGCTTGACCAGACATATGTCGAGCTCCCATGCAATCCGTTGGCAACAGTATCTAAAAGACCCACACCATAGAACAAGGCGGACCTCTCCTTGCTCCTCATCAGCTGGGATCTCCAACCCCACTACACCTTCAGTCCTCTCAGAGACCTGCACTGAGAGGAATGAAGGTGTAGAGTGAGGTGTCCCAAGCACTTGCGGGCAATCTGCTAGCAGTACACCTAAATCCGATTGTAGCAGGCAAATTTCCTTACCCCAGTTGCTAAACTGTCGAAAGAAATTGGGTCCCAGCCATCCACATGCTCAGCGGCTGAATGCTAGTTTGGCTAAATTGCTAGCACTCCAACTGCTGCCTTTTCAGCTGGTAGACTCTGCCCCCTTTCGAGAATTTGTGAAATATGCGGTACCTCAGTGGCAGGTTCCCAAATGCCATTTTTTTTTCTCGGAAGGCCATTCTGGCTCTCTACTGGCATGTGGAAGGCAATGTCTTGGCCTCGTTGGACAGGGCGGTCAGCAGTAGGGTGCATATTACCGCTGACTCATGGTCCAGCAGGCATGGACAGGGACGTTACCTTTCTTTCACGGCACACTGGGTAACTCTGCTGGCAGCTGGGAAGGATGTAGGACAGGGTGCAGTATTGTTGGAGCTTGTTCCGCCACCACACCTCCAAAATGCTGGTAGTGGTGATTCTGCCACACCGCTCTCCTCCACCTCCTCCTCTTCTTCTTCCTCTATGGCCTCTTCCTGTGCAGATTTGATCTCGGAACCAGCGGTGCTCTGTAGGCATTCTAGGGGCTACGCAAGCACTCAGGCAAAAAGATGCCACACGGTGCTTGAGTTGGTCTGCTTAGGGGACAGGAGCCACACTGGGGTAGAGATTTTGGCAGCTCTGCAGGGGCAGGTTCAGAGGTGGTTGTTACCACGCCAGCTTCAGGCAGGAATGGTGGTTTGCGACAATGGCACCAACCTCCTCTCGGCCCTCCGACAGGGACACTTGACCCATGTTCCCTGTTTGGCTCACATCCTTAATTTGGTGGTGCAGCGGTTCTTGTGCAGGTACCCCGGCTTACAGGATCTCCTGAGGCAGGCCAGGAAAGTCTGTGGGCATTTCCGCCGGTCATAAAATGCCAGTGCTCGGCTGGCTGACCTTCAAAAGGAATGCAACCTGCCCAAGAACCGCCTCATCTGTGACATGCCCACGAGGTGGAACTCAACATTGGCAATGATACAGCGGCTGCACAGGCAGCAGAGGGCCATCAATGAGTACCTGTGCAAATATGGTGCCAGGACAGGGTCAGGGGAGCTTGGCTTTTTTTCGCCACGCCAGTGGCTAATGAGCAAGGATGCATGCACTGTCCTTTCACCATTTGAGGAGGCCACGAGGATGGTGAGCAGTGACAGTGCATGCATCAGTGATACTGTCCCTCTTGTCTTCCTGTTGGAGCACACGCTGCGTGGAATAATGGGCAGGGCACTTGAGGCAGAACAGAGGGAGGAAGAGGAGGACTTCCTTACCTCTCAAGGCCCCTTTTATCCAGACAGTATTCCTGCAGGCCCGCCTATGACATAGGAAGAGGAAGAGGAGGAGGATTGGCATTTAGCATCAACAGCAGTCTTCAAGGGATCGTTTTCAGTCCCCATGGACTTGTACGTGGCTGGGAGGAGGTGGCTGCGGATCATGTCATCCTTAGTGACCCAGAGGACTCCGGACCGAATGCCTCAGCAAACCTACTCTACATGGCCTCCCTGACCCTGAAAAGCCTGCGAAAGGACCCTCGGATTCGTGGTATCAAGGAGAGGGATCAATATTGGCTGGCAACCCTTCTTGATCCACGTTACAAGGGTAAGGTTGCGGAACTTATCCAGCCTTCGCAGAGGGAGCAGAGGATGAAACATCTTTGGGAGGCCTTGCAGAAAGGTTTGTGCAATGCATTTCCAGAGCCTGGGAGGTTGCAATTTCCTGGTCCTCCTGGACAACCTGTTGCTGAGGCTTCGGTCAGTCACAGAAGGAGCGGTGCAGAAGGTGACCGTCTGACCGATGCGTTCAGACAATTTTTTAGTCCGCCACCCCAAGGTCTGATCGGTTCCAGCAACCATCGCCAGCATCTGATTGACATGGTGCAGGAATACCTTGGAGCAAGATCAGACTTGGAGACCTTTCCAACTGAAAATCCACTGGGTTACTGGGTCTTGAGGATGGATCACTGGCCAGAGCTTGCACAGTATGCAATTGAGCTACTGGCCTGTCCTGCATCTGAATGCACATTCAGTGCTGCTGGAGGCTTTGTAACTGATCACAGAGTGTGCCTGTCCACAGACTCGGTTGATCGGCTCATCTTCATAAAAATGAATCAGTCTTGGATCACCAGCTACCAAGCACCTGATGCTGATGTAACAAATTCATTTTTTTATGAATATGAGATCCCTTGAAGACTGCCTATGCTGATGCTGAGTGACTATCCTGTTATGCTGAGTGATTATCCTATTCTTCCTTAATGTTCATGTTGATAGCTTCTAAGAACATTTTTGGTTCTGGGCACCAGAACCAGTGCCTAAAGCCCAATTTTTCTGCCCCTGTTTAACAGGGGCGTATAATTAAAAAAATCTTCTGTAATATTTTGCAGCAGGGCTCATTCGTATGCTCAACTAGAGTATCTGTGAGGGGTTGCAGTGTTGTAGCACCAGCACCAGCACCAGTAGCCCAATTTTTCTGCCCCTGTTTAACAGGGGCGCGTAATTACAATTTTTGCTGTAATATTTCACAGCAGGGCCTGTTCCAGCACCCACCAAGAGTAACTGTGAGGGCTTACAGTGTTCTGGTACCACCAACACCTAAGGCCCAAATTTCTGCAGGAGTATATAGGGCAGGCCGTATAGTATATATAGGTGGTCCCCTACTTTCAAACATCCGACTTACAAACGACCCCTACTTACAAACGGAGGGAGACAACAGGAAGTGAGAGGAAATCTACACCTAGGAAGGGGTAGACAAGTCCTTTATTAATTTCTTCTATCTTCTTTCTTCTGGTGTTCTTTCGGTGTTCTTCCTCCATC
Organism: Lithobates clamitans; assembly: GCA_037952925.1. Lineage (NCBI taxonomy): Eukaryota > Metazoa > Chordata > Amphibia > Anura > Ranidae > Lithobates > Lithobates clamitans. The sequence continues at coordinate 3,821,907 of JBBGZY010000168.1, read as the reverse complement.
TTCTTCTTCATCTTCTTCTTTTCCATCTTCTTCCTCTGCTCTTCTCATCCCGCATCTTCCTCCAGGCTCCTCCATGGCACATGTGTCAACTTTCCCTGTCTAAGGGCGGACAGGAGGTTTGTGCCATTATCGCACACTACCAATCCTGGCTCCAGCTTGCATGGCGTGAACCACCTCTGGGCCTGCCGCTGTAGAGCTGTGTCCCCTAGACAGACCAGCTGAAGCACTGCATGGCACCTTTCAGCCTGACTCATCGAATAGCCCCTTGAATGCTTAGGGGGTACTAGCTGACAAATCTTTCATCATCACTACTAGCTGTATGGGGACATGGCGACACAGCAAGCTGCAGCACTGAGCCCTGTCCTGCATCCTTCCGAGTTGCAAGCAGAGTTACTCAGTGTGCTGTGAACTAAATATATCATCCCTAACCACGCTTGCTGGACCACATGTCAGCAGTAATGTGGACTTTGCGGCTGACTGCCTTGCCCAACGATGCCACAACATTACCTTCCACATGGTGGTAGAGAGCTGGAATAGCCTTACGTGAAAAGAAATAGCAACTGGGAAGCTGCCATTGTGGTACAGCACATTCTGCAAATTCATGGAAGGGGCAGAATCCACCAGATGGAAATGCAGGAATTGTAAAGCCAACAGCTTTGACAAGCTTGAATTTAGATGCTGGACATGTGGGTGACAGTGATTGTATTTTTTTTTCCACTGCAGCAGATGGGGCAGAGAAATTTGCTGTAGGTAGTGTGCTACTGGCAGACATGCTGCAAGGACCTGGAACACCCTGAATCAAGTAATGGCTGTGCATCATCAAGGGGCAAGTGGCGGACGCTGTGTTCAAATAACTAAGCTGACTCCTCCATGTCTGATGCTGGGGCTATGGCAGGAGTAGCTGTGGACAAGGAGGCAGAATAAGCCACTCTGGCAGCTGCAGTGGATTGCACACTAGTCTCTGCTTGGGTGATGGAGGATGATGATGGTTTAGTAAGCTAGTCCACCACCTCCTCTGCATGCTGTGGCTGGATGGCATGGGCAATATGACTAAACAGAGGAAATGATGCCCAGCTTGAGGACAGACCACGTCCACCTTTGCCTGTGGACACATAAGCTGCTGGCACCCTCACAGTGCCATGGGAACGTCTGCCTCTCCTTGTTTGCCTCCCAGACATGATGGGGGGGCTTAATAATAAAATGTAATAAAGATATGGAAATGTGTATGTGGATGCACTTTAATCAATGGAAATTGGTGTTTAGTGCACTTTAACATGAGTACTCACTACACAGACACACTCCACTGACAGACTACAATAGACTGTACTGACGCACTGCAGTATACTGTGGTAAACATGCACTAATGCACTGAAATATACTGCGTTATACGTGCAGAAACACACTGAATATACTGCGTTAAACATGCAGTAACGCACTGATATATACTGTGTTAAACGTATATTAACGCACTGATATATAGTGGATATAAAAAGTCTACACACCCCTGTTAAAATGTCAGGTTTCTGTGATGTAAAAAATGAGACAAAGATAAATAATTTCAGAACTTTTCCCACCTTTAATGTGACCTATAAACTGTAAAACTCAAATTGAAAAACAAACTGAAATCTTTTAGGGGGGAGTAAAAAAAAAAAAAAAAAAAATATTATAGTTGCATAGGTGTGCACATCCTCTTATAACTGGGGATGTAGCTGTGTTCAGAATTAAGCAATCACATTCAAACTCATGTTAAATAGGAGTCAGTACACACCTGCCATCATGATTATCCCCAAATGAAGTTCAGCTGTTCTAGTAGGTCTGTCTTGACATTTTCTTAGTCACATCCTACAGCAAAAGCCATGATTTGCATAGAGCTTCCAAAGCATCAGAGGGATCTCATTATTAAAAAGGTATCAGTTAGGAGAAGAGTACAAAAGAATTTCCAAGGCTTTAGATATACCATGGAACACAGTGAAGACAGTCATCATAAAGGGGAGAAAATATGACACAACAGTGTCATTATCAAGAACTGGACGTCCGCCCAAAATTGATGACAAGACAAGAAGAAAACTGATCAGGGAGGCTGCCAAGAGTCCTACAGCAACATTAAAGGAGCTACAGGAGTATGTGTCAAGTACTGGCTGTGTGGTACATTTGACAACAAGCTTCCGTATTCTTAATATGTCTGGGCTATGGGGTAGAGTGGCAAGATGGAAGCCTTTTCTTACAAAGAAAAACATCCAAGCTAAATTTTGCAAAAATACATCAGAAGTCTCCCAAAATCAACTTTTTGGCCATAATTCCAAAAGATATGTTTGTCGCAAAAACAACACTGCACATCACCAAAAGAACACTATACCCACAGTGAAGCATGGTGGTGGCAGCATCATGGTTTGGGGCTGTTTTTCTTTGGCTGGAACAGGAGCCTTAGTCAAGGTACAGGGAATTATGAACAGTTCCAAATATCAGTCAAAATTGGCACAAAACCTTCAGGCTTCTGCTACAAAGCTGAACATGAAGAGGACCTTCATCTTTCAGCATGACAACGACCCAAAGCATACATGCAAATCAACAAAATAATGGCTTCACCAGAAGAAGATTAAGGTTTTGGAATTGCCCAGCCAGAGCCTAGACCTGAATCCAATTGAAAATCTGTGGGGTGATCTGAAGAGGGCTGTGCACATTTGGAGTGTTTTTTGCAAGGAAGACTCATACCCAAAAAGACTGAATGCTGTAATAAAATCAAAAGGTGCTTCAACAAAGTACAGGCAGTCCCCGAGTTACAAACACAATAAGGACTGTAGGTTTGTTCGTAAATCGAAGTTGTTCGTAAGTCGCAACACTGCATTTGTAAGTGTAACTTCCGGTCGGAACACTGCATTCGTAATTGTAACTGCCACCTGTGCATGGATGTGAGATGTTCCGGGCGCTTGTTATGTTATCTAGGGCGTAGTACGGCAGTGTGGGATGTGTCCGGCGGTGCTCGAAAGGTATCCAGGACCAGCATGGAGCACAAGTGGCCGGCATTTGAGGCCGTTTGTAAGTAGGAGTCGTTCGTAACTTGGGTGTTTGTAACTCGGGGACTGCCTATATTAGTTTAAGGGTGTGCACACTTCTACAACCATATTATTTTAGTTTACTTCCCTGCACCTAAAAGATTTCAGTTTGTTGTTTAACTGAGTTGTACAGTTTATAGGCACATTAAAGGTGGAAAATGTTTGGAAATGATTTATCTTTGTCTCATTTTTTACATCACAGAAACCTGACATTTTAACAGGGGTGTGTAGACCTTTTATATCCGCTGTATACTGTGTTAAACGTGCAGTAACGCACTGAAATATACTGTGTTAAATGTGCAGTAACGCACTGATATGTACTGCGTTAAAATTTCAGTAACGCACTGATATTCACTGCGTTAAACGCGCAGTAACACACTGAACTATAAAAGTGTAGTGCTATAAACTCAGTAAATGTGTACATCAAAAAACCCATACATACATATGTACAGTGAATAAGTTTTGTCAAACCATGTATAACTATAAAAGTGAATAACACTATATGGTAAGTCCACAAAACTATTAGGTGAAGCAATAAATAGTACACCTTATAAACAAATATAATAGTGACTAATATACAGGAAACAGTGACGGTTCCATAAACTCAACAACTCAAATAATATATGAAAAACCTGAAATATAATAGTCCATTTCAAAATTGTGAAAACTTTGTGAAAAACACCAAGAGTCTATGGGGGTAGTGCATAAGCAGTAATGGAAAAATAACTCCCAAGTATGCAGGTGGGTAGTTAAACCAAATCTGGCAGGTGAGTGGACAGTGGGAGAAGGTGCACAAAAGATTTAAATCAGTGCCGGGGCCATCACCAGGAAATGAAGAGGCTTACCGGAACTCAATGACCTGAAATAGCATACGCCATACAAGTCAAAACAGGCTTGATGACCAACAGGTCTAGGCAGTGTGTCTTGTCAGATGTCATCAGCATACAGCAGAAAGGGGTATCAGCACGGCTTCCACATTCATAGACACTCCAACACAAGCCAAAAGAATGATTCATGTGCCATGCGAGGAGCAAGAAAACTCACATAGCGTGATAACGTTTAAACACTGGAACTGCCCATGGAAGCGATATTACTGGACGTGGAGGACAGTTGTGAGCATCTCATGCTCTTCCTCGTGTCGAGATGTATTGTCGGCACTAGCGCTAGTACTTTTAAATGACTTTTTTTTCCCCTTTAGAAATGTCATTTTGCTCTTGGACTGTTATAAACACGGGAAACATGCGCTACTTTACAGGCATACTATAGACACCCCCCAGGTACAAAATTTAAGGGAATATTTCACTTTTATTGTTTCACTTTAAGCATTATTAAAATCACTGCTCCTGAAAAAAACGACAGTTTTTAAAACTTTTTTTGCATTGATACATGTCCCCTGGGGCAGGACCCAGGTCCCCAAACACTTTTTATTACAATAACTTGCACATTAACCTTTAAAATTAGCACTTTTTATTTTTCATGTTTATGTCCCATAGACTTTAACGGTGTTCGCGTGTTTGAACAAATTTTTTGCCTGTTCGCATTATATCTATGCACAAATGTTTTGATGATGATCAACTGTGTCCAATCGAGTTCGGTGTTTATAAACTGTGTGTGTGTGTGTGTACTGTGAACAGAGATCTGGCTGTTTATTCTCCTTAAAAAACAGGGAGAAAAAGTAGCCAGACAGTAAACTAAAAGCAGCGCACATTACACATTAGAACAAGGAAAATAAATAAACTGCGCTAAACAAAAACTTGTATGTTGGAGTGAATTGATAGTATGACCTAACACCAACAAATATTATAAAAATACAATAAATATAATAAATGTATAAAGTCCAAATCTTCAAAATAGTAGGGTATTCAGTGTGAATATAAATGATAATCCAAATGAGCTATGATTGCTCTTACCAGAACTTCAATGATATAAGCGGATGGCAAAAAACCCTGCCAGGGCCTTTAGGGTGATGGACCAGTCAGCACCGTCCGTAATCAGATCAAAATCCCCTCAATGGATACAGGAAAAAAGGCAAACAGAAGAGAAACTGGCCATAGTGTAGTATGTTAAATGCTAGACATGGACAGACAGACATACCAAACACCCTGGTGTGCACATAACGACAACCAAAACAGGGGGGAGGGAAGTGAAAAAAAACCCCACCACCGTGGCTGTAGATTGTGCTTACCGACTCACGGTGATAAGCAGGCTCTTAGTAGGTTAGGAGCTGACAAAAAGTTGGCAAGGAACACTTTGACTCGTCCACATTAGCCCGAAGTCCACAACATCAGTACACAACCCAGAATATAAATGATAAACTTTCCATGGTGAAGTACGTTTAAAATCGAATTTAATAGGTAAAGTAATGCACTTACAGGATAAAAGCACTTGTATCGCATAAAATATAGGTCGCCGGCCGGCATACAAACATGTATACAAACACGTCGCTGCGTGCGTACCCAGACGCGTTTCGTCATCAAAAGGACGTTCTCAAGGGGGTCCCCCTTGAGAACGTCCTTTTGATGACGAAACGCGTCTGGGTACGCACGCAGCGACGCTACCACGAGACCAGGAAGTAGGACGAGCTTCGCTTCCATGCTTGTATGCCGGCCGGCGACCTATATTTTATGCGATACAAGTGCTTTTATCCTGTAAGTGCATTACTTTACCTATTAAATTCGATTTTAAACGTACTTCACCATGGAAAGTTTATCATTTATATTCTGGGTTGTGTACTGATGTTGTGGACTTCGGGCTAATGTGGACGAGTCAAAGTGTTCCTTGCCAACTTTTTGTCAGCTCCTAACCTACTAAGAGCCTGCTTATCACCGTGAGTCGGTAAGCACAATCTACAGCCACGGTGGTGGGGTTTTTTTTCACTTCCCTCCCCCCTGTTTTGGTTGTCGTTATGTGCACACCAGGGTGTTTGGTATGTCTGTCTGTCCATGTCTAGCATTTAACATACTACACTATGGCCAGTTTCTCTTCTGTTTGCCTTTTTTCCTGTATCCATTGAGGGGATTTTGATCTGATTACGGACGGTGCTGACTGGTCCATCACCCTAAAGGCCCTGGCAGGGTTTTTTGCCATCCGCTTATATCATTGAAGTTCTGGTAAGAGCAATCATAGCTCATTTGGATTATCATTTATATTCACACTGAATACCCTACTATTTTGAAGATTTGGACTTTATACATTTATTATATTTATTGTATTTTTATAATATTTGTTGGTGTTAGGTCATACTATCAATTCACTCCAACATACAAGTTTTTGTTTAGCGCAGTTTATTTATTTTCCTTGTTCTGTTGGTGTTGTCGCACTGTTCACTGCTGCTTATTTTTTTATGCTTCTAGCGCGGAATTTTTTTGTTATATATTGCACATTACACATTGTTAGGTACACAGTTAACCCTCTTATTGCCCCTAGATCTTAACCCCTTCCCAGCCAGTGTCATTAGTAGTGATAGTGTACAGTATTAGCACTGATCACTGTATTAGTGTCACTATTGATGTCAGTGTAAGACTGTTAGTTTTATAGAATCAAATATTGTCATTTGTTATGATTTATTTTTTTTTATCTTATTGTGGTTTTATGGAATCATTCACTTGTGTTCGTATTTACCAGGGATTGACCGATATCGTTTTTTTGGTCCTGATACAATACCAATATTTCGGCCACCTCTCAGGCAATAGCCGATATTATGTGCCGATATTCTGTACATTTAAAAGAAAAACATTTAAAAGTCAGAGGCACCGAGTATCTCTTCTTGGAAGGGCCTAGAAAACTCCATGTTACCTTATTACAAAGCTACGTATGAGGCTAGAAGTTGTATGAAAAAATGTGATAAAGTATGGCACTCGTGGTTTATTTCTAGTGCCACAGTAGGATAATACTGACTAATAATGATGTAATTAGCTGAATAATTCTTTTGGAGGTCTCATATAGTATAAAGGTATACTTATAGAAGAACTAATGTTGAGACCATTGTTATATAATTAATTTCATAGGTCCTAGTTCTAATACCTTGATGGAGAATCGAAGAATCCTTTCTATTGTCGAGCTGTGGTTCGTGGGTGGAGGGAGAGGGGGAATTGGGAGGAAGGGTGGAGGGGGGGGGGTTTAGATAGTTGGTCCAATGTTGTATGCTATGCCTTAAAAACCAATAAAAAGAATTTTCAAAAAAAGAAAAAATTTTTACATTTACATTTTACATTTAAATTTACAATTTTACTAATTTTACTAGATCCGAGACCCGAACAAAGCCAAAGCTTCGGCCAGCTCCTGGCTGGTTGCTTGGGCCTCCCGGTGGGACGGTAGAGCCCGGCTAAGTGGCGGAAGGTGGCGGGAGGGGGGACGTCCCCTCCTGCTGCTTGTAAGAATAGCCGAGTGGCTGCTGAGCCGCATCAGTTGTTATTACAATAAAGCTGACTGTCCGCTCTAAAGAATGGTACCAGGATGATGCATGCAGCTGAATGCATCTCCCTGGTAAAACCCCCTGAAGCAATATCGGTAATATCGGTCAGTTTTGTGACCGATAATTCTAAAAAAGTGAATATCGGCCACCGATAATTGGTCAATCTCTAGTATTTACTGAATCGTATTTTTAGTGATTCTGCACCTTGTTACATTTGTGTGGTTCCAGCCTAGAAATCTTCCAGCTAGTAAGAGTTAATGAGTTTGGGAGTGGGGATAGGAGCATTCATTAGCGGCTTTCCCACAGCTAGTCAGGGCCGCCGATAGGAGGGTACCCCTAGTCCTCCTGTAGGGGGCCCAGACACACAGGGGGTGGGGGCCTGGACAGCAGGGGTAATTGGTGCTGCAGAGCTGGGGGACAAATACAGAACGATGCCCTGTGTGTGTGTTTCTCCCTGCAGCAGCTGAAAACAGTTTCTCTCTCCCGCTGGATTTTAGCTGCTGCAAAGAGAAACACAGACACAGGGCAGAGTTCTGTAATTTCCCCCCTCCGCACTGATACCCTTCCCTGCTCTGCCAACATCTGATCCCCCCTGTGTGCCCGGGTCCCCTCCTGCACCTCTGATGTCTTATCTGTGCAGTTGCAATAAGTGCTTTGTTAGCTAAGCTGGTGTTTTTTTTGTACCAATGGTTGTAAGAAACCATCCTCGAACAGATGGAGTCAATTTCATTGACAATAGGCTGTCCAGGAGGGCAGTTTCTATTTTTATGTATCTTTGGCACCATGTAAATAACTGGTACCTTACATGTCACCAGATATTTTCCCTTCTGTTTTAAAATTCTCATTTTGACTCACCAGATTCTTTAATTCATTCCTATACATGTTAGTGGGATTGTTCCTTAGAATCAGAAATATTTCTCCATCTCCAAGTAACCTACTTATTTCTTATGTTTTATTTATGATGTGATGTCACCATGTAATGACTACATGAACCTTTACCTGTATGTGACTAGCCATATCCACACAATGGATATCTCCCTCAAGTTCCAGCTCGGACATACAATATGTACAATGTTTGGGCCTTTCACTGAGACTTCCTAGTCTGTTTTTCTGTTATATGTAACACTAACTCTCGATGGAGCTGCTGGTTTAAAGCGGGCTGTTACCTTCACTCTCGATACCTCTGTTTCACCGACACCGGGTCTAGGGTCCCGTTGAGTTTACCTCTGGACGATGTAGACACCCAAACACTTGAGTATATTTTCCAATGCTTTAATGAACCAGTAATAAAGGAAGTAGCAGGAAAGAGGCAGAAGGAAAGTTGCAGGGAAGCTCAAATACTTGTAGTTGAATGCACTCCCCTTGTGGAATTCAATCTTTGCCCGCCTGGATAGTCCTCTCTCACTTGCCTAGCAGCCAGTACGCAGCACAAACAAAAGTCTCTGCCACAGACTTGTTTGGAATGAAACCCGTACGATCCTCTGCCACAGGATGTATTGGTTTGCGATGAATGTCAGACACAGTACTTGAAACTTTAAGCCAACCCGGCAGTACTATGCAGTAAGATTACTTCAGGATACGTCCTCCAACCGAGTCACCAGGCCCCTCTCTAGACCAGCACTCTGCATGATCCTTCCATGACGGGTCCTCCCCTGGGATCTCCTCGGTTGTCCAGCTTCTTCACTCAGGATAGACAGCTCAGGACCATTCCTCTGCTGCTGTGGTAGGCCCCAGACAGGCTTCTGGGACCACCCACATGCCGCAGGGACGTGGGCCTCCGGAACGGAGGACCACGAGGTGGTTTGCTGTGTAGTCTTATCTAGAGGCGATGGTGAACATTGATTTTATACTTAACGGCTTTACTAGGTAATGCATATTGTTTGATGGTATGAAATTTCTGCAGCATTGAAGAATGTATATAATAAAATAAACAAAAAATACAGGATTGTGTGAGTCCAAAAAGCAAAAAAACAAAAATAAAAACACAGTCCAAGGTGAAACGTCCAAGGAAATCCTTCAGCGAGAGGGTTGATATCAATAGATTATCTTACACCACTCTCCTTGCAGCTCTGTGATCAGTGGGGAACTGACAGCTGTAAAAACATAAAGGGAGATACGAGCGCACAGGCTCATGGTGCAAATAATGTTTGTTTATTTGATAAAGGACTAAAATCAATACACTTACAAGTGTAGATAGAACATAAGCGTCCAGAATCCTCCTGTATGGAGCCCTGAACAGGGTCACATCCAAGTGCCAAGATAGATGGATCATCCACAGGATGGATCGATGAGTACCTCCACAAGCAATGGCTTACCACACAGCTGCTGACAGGCACTGACTCCAGCTACGCCCTCTGAAACACGTTGTCCTGGCAACCGCAGAGAGTCCCGTCAGTCCGCTCCATCAGAAGCTCCCCTTGGATTACATGGTGGAGGCTTCCACAGCCTTGTCCTGACTGGCCGGTACCTCGAGTCAGTGACCGGCTTGCTCGCAGCCTGTCGGCAGCTGCGTGGTGAGCCATTGCTTGTGGAGGTACTCATCCATCTATCCTGTGGATGATCCATCTATCTTTACGCTCGTATGTGACCCTGTTCAGGGCTCCATGAGCCTGTGCACTCGTATCTCCCTTTAACCACTTCAGCCCTGGAAGAATTTACCCCTCTCCTGACCTGAGCACTTTTTGCGATATGGCACTGCGCCGCTTTAACTGACAATTGCGCGGTCGTGCGATGTTGCACCCAAACAAAATTCACGTCCTTTAAGCTTTCTTTTGGGGGTATTTGATCCCCTCTGCGGTTTTTATTTTTTACGCTATAAAAAAAAAAAAAAAAAAGAGAGCTACAATTTTGAAAAAAAGCTGTATTTTTTTATTTTTTGCTATAATAAAGATCCCCAAAAAATATATATAAAAAAATTTTCTGTTTCAGTTTAGGCCAATATGTATTCTTCTACATATTTTTGGTAAAAAAAAAAAAAAAAAAAAAAATTGCAATAAGCGTATATTGATTGGTTTGCGCAAAATTTATAGCGTCTACAAAATAGGGGATAGATTTATGGCATTTTTATTATTAATTCTTTAATTAGTAATGTCCACGATCTGCGATTTTTATCGTGACTGCGACATTATGGTGGATACATCGGACACTTTTGACACTATTTTGGGACCATTGTCATTTATACAGCGATCAGTGCTATAAAATGCACTGATTACTGTGTAAATGACACTGGCAGGGAAGGGGTTAAACACTAGGGGGCGATCAAGGGGTTAAGTGTGTCCTAGGGAGTGAGTCTAACTGTACGGGGGGGGATGGGCTCACTACAACATGACAGAGATCACTGCTCCCACTGACAGGGAGCAATAGATCTCTGTCATGTTGCTAGGCAGAACAGGGAAATGCCACTCCGTGACAGGATTGCGGGACACCGGCATACGAGTCCGCGGGACCTGCGGGCACGGAGTACGCGTCGGGCGTGTTCCCCACCGGCGGCGCATGAGCCTGCAATGCCGCGTCTTGAAGGGGACGTACAGGTGTGCCCATTTGCGCAGCCGTGCCATTGTGCTGACGTACATCGTCGTGCGCTGGTCGGCAGGCGGTTAAGAATATATATATGTCTGCGATACATATTAAATCCTTATAAATAGTCATTTCATTTTAGAAGTAATCCTACCATCTTTCCTTTATATACCCCCCGATGAAAGAAATTATTTTTTTCTGAAATGCGTCAGTTGAAAGGGAACACACATTCACTCCTAATATTTATCCACATATTGGAGTACTCCAGTATCATATACTTTTTAGTTGCCCTTAAAGTCCCTTTTCTGGGGGTAGTCCTTTTGTTCCTGATTGAGGTGTTCTCGCTGGTGGATTTACAATTTACTTTTTTACTTCACAGTACCTTCTGTTGAACTTTGCCAACTCTTCATCTGTTAATTTATCCCTTGTGAGTAGAAAGCCACCGATTGTCTCCATCTGCCTCCCGTGTTTGGAACTGACCTTCTGCAACACGATTCCCAGTTCTGGCTGAAAAGCTGTTTATGAATGAATAAGATAATAATATTGGTTCACTTGCTCTATGGGTTGTCCTGAGGTGAGGCACACCAATGCCAAGTACAACTTCTCAAAAACAATATATTGTAGAAAAGTTCAGCAAATACACATTAGCAGGAAGGCAAACCCATTCAGAGCCACTTACAAACTATAACAGCGTTAGAACATAACAGCGTTAGAACAGTGGTCTAAAATACCCGAAGATGCAGACAGCATCTGCCACAAGAAGCGAATGTGGCCTGGCCAGTCCACACCCAAGGGAAGGACATCCTAGTCTGGGCAGATATAGTCCCCGCACTCTCCCTAGTCCTCCGAAACCATTCCCTATCTCTAAGCATTGTCCCTAACAGACATGGAACCTGTCCCTAAGCTACCCACTAACATAAAGCGGGCCAAGCTTGGGAGTCTTAAATAGACTCTGTCTGATCCAAGATGGCTTCCAGAGTCACATGGGGCACTAGCATCCAATCGGATAGCTGCCCTTATGTATTCAAGGAAATCAAGTTCCTCTTAACTTCCTCCCCTAGCTACATTGCCGCTATGGTCAAGGGCCACCTGCAATGGAAAGAACAGACTGCAGCGGCCTACTTACGGGTTAAAAGGAAGTTTCAGACACTCTGAATAAAAACACAGATAGAGCTATATGGAGGGATGGGGGAAAGGGAAAAGGGAAGTCACCTGTTTTCCTAGGTCTCCTTGTAGGGATATTTGTCAGACATTTCATATGTGCCTGGAGATACAGTGTCTCACAAAAGTGAGTACACCCTCACATTTTTTGTAAATGTTTTATTATATCTTTTCATGTGACAACACTGAAGAAATGTCACTTTGCTACAATGTAAAGTAGTGAGTGTACAGCTTGTATAACAGTGTAAATTTGTCCCCTCAAAATAACTCAACATACAGCCATTAATGTCTAAACCGCTGGCAACAAAAGTGAGTACACCCCTAAGTGAAAATGTCCAAATTGGGCCCAACTGGCCATTTTCCCTCCCCGGTGTCATGTGACTCGTTAGTGTTACAAGGTCTCAGGTGTGAATGGGGAGCAGGTGTGTTAGAGTTGGTGTTATCGCTCTCACTCTCATACTGGTCACTGGAAGTTCAACATGGCACCTCATGGCAAAGAACTCTCTGAGGATATGAAAAAAAGAATTGTTGCTTTTTGGGAAATAGACGTATGAGTGTTGCCAGCATTGCTGCAGAGGTTAAAGGGGTGGGGGGTCAGCCTGAGAGTACTCAGACCATACGCCGCACACTGCATCAAATTGGTCTGCATGGCTGTCGTCCCAGATGGAAGCCTCTTCTAAAGATGATGTACAAGAAAGCCCTCAAACAGTTTGCTGAAGACAAGCAGACTAAGGACATGGATTACTGGAACCATGTCCTGTAGTCTGATGAGACCAAGATAAACTTATTTGGTTCAGATGGTTTCAAACGTGTGTAGCAGCAACCAGATGAGGAGTAAAAAGACAAGTGTGTCTTGTCTACAGTCAAGCATGGTGGTGGGAGTTTCATGGTCTGGGGCAGCATGAGTGCTGCCGGCACTGGGGAGCTACAGTTCATTGAGGGAACCATGAATGCCAACATGTACTGTGACATACTGAAGCAGAGCATGATCCCCTCCCTTCAGAGACTGGGCCGCAGGGCAGTATTTCAACATGATAACAACCCCAAACACACCTCCAAGACGACCACTGCCTTGCTAAAGAAGCTATGGGTAAAGGAGATGGACTGGCCAAGCACGTCTCCAGACCTAAACCCTATTGAGCATCTGTGGGGCATCCTCAAATGGAAGGTGGAGGAGCGCAAGGTCTCTAACATCCACCAGCTCCTTGATGTCATCATGGAGGAGTCGAAGAGGTCATCCGTAGGAAAGCTGTGAAGCTCTGGTGAACTCCATGCCCAAGAGGGTTAAGGCAGTGCTAGAAAATAATGGTGGCCACACAAATATTGACACTTTGGGGTCAATTTTGACATTTTCACTTAGGGGTGTACTCACTTTTGTTGCCAGCGGTTTAGACATTAATGGCTGTGTGTTGAGTTACTTTGACAGCAACTTTACACTGTTATACAAGCTGTATACTCACTACATTGTAGCAAAGTGTCATTTCTTCAGTGTTGTCGCATGAAAAGATATAATAAAATATTTACAAATATGTGAGGGATGTACTTACTTTTGTTAGATACTGTGTATAATATATATATATATATATATATATATATATATATATATATATATATATATATATATATATATATATATATATATATATATATATATATATATATATATATAATATATAAGGAAGGCCAGTATGGTGGCCTGAAATTATGGGAGGAGCCTGGGGGGTATTTAACCAGACCACCCACAGTGGTCTGTGTCAGTTCCAGTGCGCGATATTATGTCACCAGGCCAGCTTTGCTAAATCACTGTGTGTCCGTGAGTTCCTGCTTTCGAGATCCAGCATGTTGCAGTTCCCTGTTCACAGGTTTTCGTCGACCGTTACACACTCGCTTTTGCAGGTAGGACTTGTTGTTACCGTTCCAATGGAACTCGAATCCTTATGTTATCATGTTCCCCCCTTGTAAAGCGCCCTTACGGCTTTGTAAGTCTTACTATGTCATACGCATGTATTTGCACATTCTGCCTAGCTCTGTTCCTTAGTCAAGCCCAGTCGCATTTGCGACGTAACGACTCGTGGTAGCCCTTCGATCGGCACCATTCCTATTGAGCCGACTAGGCATTACGAACCATACGAATAGCACGTAGAGCCTCTTACGAATCAAGTCGCATTAGCGGCCCATGGTCCCGAACCTGCGTCCCATACACCACACCTCCTACTAAAGCTCCACTCCACCTACTGACCCCCTACACCTCCTATAAAACACCCACTTCACCTAACTGACACCCTACACCTCTTACTGGATAGGATACCAAACATTCACCAACAGCCGATCCAAAACTAGTCGCAGCTTCAGCACTATGGTTCGGATCCACAAGCCAGTTCAACCACCATCACCATCAGTCGATCCGAGTCCAGTCATATATCGGCACTCAAGCCCCCTTGTCACCTCGCATCTACAGCTGATACAAATCTAGTCGCATCATCGGCGCAACGATTCGGATGCTCGGCAATACAAAATTCACCAACCGATCCGAGTCCAGTTGCATCACCGGCTCAATGATTCGGATCCCTCACAAACAACACCACCGGCGCTCACACTCCAGCGCTGTTCAAACTAGTCGCATCGACATCACAAATACAGTGCTACTTACGATTTGCATCCCCAGCCTTACGTTCTATCATGCCTAAACATACACAACTCACACCATCTATTTGTACAATGTTGCGCATTGTCATTCCTACATAATCAGAAAATTCCGCTAACTTTGTTTCGCCCTCCTAAAAGGCTGCTTACTTGCAATCGCTGCAAGCATTTCTGCAAATGGCTCAAAACGCCCACTCATCTCCAGTAGCAACACGGCTACTCACCTACAAGGAAAAAATCTTGCGAGCCACAATAATCCAGTACCTTAGTAGAGAACCAACTGAATAAATACCCGGCTGCAAACGCAGATCACGTTTTCATGACCGTGCGGTGAAATGTAAACAAAGAATGCGTTGCGCCTGGGAATATATCTAAATGTCTATACACCTTAGTAGTATCATGTGAATAAAAATAAAGTAAAGTGCAGTTTACAGAAAATATGGATCTAAGACCAATCTCTGTATTAAACAAACTATATCAACACGTGCAACAAGGTGCCGTGTGCATTGAATCACAAAGTGCAATGTGCAAATACTGCGTACCTAAATCATGCGATATAAAGCTATGACAATATAGATCTAAAAACACATTTGAATAAACATATGAAACAACCAAACATAATTCCTTGAATAGGTGTACACACTAGAAAATATACCATACATATATCACATAAAAATCCACTGTGGTTATAAAAAGTGATGGGTGAAAAAATAAAAAAATAAAAAATACAAATAAATAAATAAATAAATAAATAAACCACTCGTGTAGTAAATAGACTGTAATCGTCCTTATTGTGATGTTGAAGATTATAATCGTGAGAAATCTTCCAATCCAGCAATGTGAAGTGACAAAACTCCAACAGAAATCAACATAATAGTGGTGCTTCAGAGAAAAAGTTCCAGTACTAAATCAAAGGTGCCCAAATCATGCCGTGAAGTGCCTCGGTGACCCCCAATGTGATTGCGCTCACCTTGGAGCGTGTGACACAGTGTTCAGCTGCGTCAATAAACGCTGTGGAGCCACCCCTGGGCCCAATGATTAGTAACAGCTGATTCTCCAAGCAGATTCTCTATGGCTCCATAAACATCATACCATAAAAAAGAGAAAGGCTAATATAGTGTAATACCGCAAGATAATTTATTGAAATGACATCCAATCCCCACAGTGGGGTACTCACATTTATAAGGTGCTCATGTGCACCAAACATAACAAGCGAAAAAAAACGCTATACGGCGTGCTGCGGGGTGTGAGAGATCCACAACCCAGCTCTGTGCTGATCGCTCCGTCCTGGGGAGGCTGAACACTGTGTCACACGCTCCAAGGTGAGCGCAATCACATTGGGGGTCACCGAGGCACTTCACGGCATGATTTGGGCACCTTTGATTTAGTACTGGAACTTTTTCTCTGAAGCACCACTATTATGTTGATTTCTGTTGGAGTTTTGTCACTTCACATTGCTGGATTGGAAGATTTCTCACGATTATAATCTTCAACATTACAATAAGGACGATTACAGTCTATTTACTACACGAGTGGTTTATTTATTTATTTATTTATTTATTTGTATTTTTTATTTTTTCACCCATCACTTTTTATAACCACAGTGGATTTTTATGTGATATATGTATGGTACATTTTCTAGTGTGTACACCTATTCAAGGAATTATGTTTGGTTGTTTCATATGTTTATTCAAATGTGTTTTTAGATCTATATTGTCATAGCTTTATATCGCATGATTTAGGTACGCAGTATTTGCACATTGCACTTTGTGATTCAATGCACACGGCACCTTGTTGCACGTGTTGATATAGTTTGTTTAATACAGAAATTGGTCTTAGATCCATATTTTCTGTAAACTGCACTTTACTTTATTTTTATTCACATGATACTACTAAGGTGTATAGACATTTAGATATATTCCCAGGCGCAACGCATTCTTTGTTTACATTTTACGGCTACTCACCTATTTCTCTATCGCTTTCCCCTTTTTAGGTCAGTAGAGTTTCCAGTTGGTCCATTCTGCACCAGGTTTGAACAGTATCTTCCTCAGGTAAAAAAAAAACATTGTAGAGGGCTTGCATCTCTTCACCAGGGGGCCAGCTTCTGCCCTGAACAGCTCTTAGCAATCCCCCTTCTCAAAATATAATTCCTATCTTACCCTACTACAGGTTCCCGGTCGACCCAGTTCTCGACCCCAACTGAGACTTCACTACTAGGGGCTTCAAGTCAGATGCGTAGTTCAAAGGGATCCCCCTTGCTTTTCCCTTAAACACTCTTTTACGACATGTTTTTACTTCACATACACAATTTGACATGCTCCTGAGGCGTAAGTAACTGTCACATACTTCTCTGCATTTCACTCTGTTTTCGAAGCAACAGTCTTCACTATGCAGACAAGGTCGCCTAAAGTCTTGCCGGCAGTGCAAGCATTAGCAGACCGAACATATGTCAATTAACTACAGATCGCAATGTTCCTACTTAGCATACCAGACTTCAGCTACCTGCCCCAGTCCGCCCTGGGGTACTCTGGTTCATTAGTCTGTGCCGAGCACAGATGGGCACCCGAGCTATCGGTTACCTAGCCAGTCTCCTCCTGGCTCACCTCGGTTGTCACGCATTCTTTTGAGTTTTCTAAAACTACACTCAACATCGCTCGCACGCAAACTACCTGTCACTACGCCTGTCGCTCCTTGCTCTGTCCTTTATTTTTCTTCTGCCTTCCATCTTATCTACCCAAACACATCTATCCCCTCCTACCTTTGCAACTTACTTAAACATATGCATTTCCCCCCTATTTTAGCTGACACCATGTCGCAGGTGGACAGCGATGACTTTGCTTCCGCCCCGCCGTCACCCGGTGCCGATTTAGCAAGCGACGGCTCGCAGTCTCCCAGAGCTTGGACCATCCCCAAGCTTACAGCAGAACTACGGCGCAGGAGTATTCCCTACCCTGCTACAGCTAGGAAAGCTGAGCTTTTTAGGCTGCTGTTTCCACCGCCAGTGGCAGCCCTACCAGGCACCCAGGCGTCACTGCAGTCAATCTCCTCAGGGATTACTTATCTGCACTCCTTGGTGACCACACTGTCAACAGCAGTCACCGATGTCCATGCCAGAGTGGGAACCCTGGAGGTACGTCAAGCTGTGCCCCCACCATCTACATTTTCCATCATCACCCCCGTGCCTTCCCTTACAGCAGGCATGTCACACTTATGCCCTGTACACACGGTCGGATTTTCCGATGGAAAAAGTGTGATCGGATTGTGTTATCAGAAATTCCGATCGTGTGTGGGCTCCATCAGACTTTTTCTGTCGGAATTTCCGACACACAAAGTTTGAGAGCAGGATATAAAATTTTCCGACAACAAAATCCGATCGTTTAAATTCTGATCGTGTGTACACAAATCTGACGCACAAAGTGCTACGCATGCTCAGAATAAATTAAGAGACGAAAGCTATTGGCTACTGCCACGTTTATAGTCCCGACGTACGTGTTTTACGTCACCGCGTTCAGAACGATCGGATTTTCCGACAACTTTGTGCAACTGTGTGTATGCTAGTCTGGCTCAAAATCCGTCTGAAAAAATCCGATGGATTTTGTTGTCGGAATGTCCGATCAATGTCCGATTGTGTACAGGGCATTAGACCGAATTTTAATGGTTCACAGAATGTTAACTTAGCATCTCTCCTCATATCAGTACACGACTTAGCCGAAAACAAGTCATACTCATGGGGGGGGCGTCTCCGTCGTCCTGAAGGCTAAAGACCATAGGCTTACTCGCAAACTCACTGTCACAGAGTTTGTGCTGGCCTTTGGGATGCTCAGAGACATACTATGTACGGTCAACCCCAACAGGAGGGAAGAACTGGACCTGTACTTACATGCAGTAGTGGATCTAGGTTACAAATATAGAGGATGCTCATTTTATGACTACCACAGGTCATTTTCAGCTAAGGCAGCAGCCAGACTCTCTCAGTTCCAGGTGACTACCAACTGGAGCACCATCGATACAGAGCTGTTCTGTCGCCATTTCGCTGGCCTACGCTACCCACTGTGTACTAACTGCCAGTCTTCCACCTGTAGCACTTACCCCCTAAGGGGCTGCTGTTTTTTTATTGGGCCTGTACTCTGCTCTAGCACCCCTAATACTTGGCTCAGTCCCCTTGACACAGCTGTGGTGCAGTGTTGGTGTGAAGCTAGCAACAAAGGATAACCACACAATTTACAATATTACAATAGTGTACCTTTACCTTTGGTATCCGTTGTTCCACCTGCAGGGAAAAAGGGACCACGCTTCACACCAATTGTAATTAATCAGAATATATTCTTTACTGGAACTGGTATAAAACTATAATTACAATGTTGTACTTTCACACAAACGTAATGCAACAGCACAGTGAATATTTACAACAATCTTAACACATAATGAACTTCTGGATGACCCATACAGGTGGGTCTCCAAGTGGGACCAATGCTCGGAATGACAATGAGCACCTTCCCACTTCCAGCACGCTGTATTAAACACTAAGGCAAAGTTATCTACCCAGCCTAACACAATTGGTAAAGAGCTCCCCCTGTTTTATAATACAATCCTTCCTTAGTGTGATGGAATGCAAGGCTTTGCAATAATAGAGGTAGTCCTTTATCTTCGGTCTTCTGCTAGCTATTGTGTTGTAATACTTATAATCCGCAAGCAGTGTAGAATAATATACAGCAGTAACTTCAATCATGTAAAGTATTTGTGAACTCCTTCCCTGGGAATGAACTTCCAGCGGCAGTCACTTAGTAATGAAATCAGGCTTGAGGCCTGTGTAAGTGTAACTCCATTTAAATGAACTGTTCCGTGGGACTACTAGTCCCAGCAACACGTTGCAAATCAGTCTAAGTGTGTGAAATGTGGTACAAACTTCTGGGCATCAGTCCTCTCACCACACTAGGTCCAGACAGATGGATGCCTCCGCTCCACAAGATCTCAGTTTGTTTGCTGCGGCCACGCCACCACGCTGTTCCGTTCACAAGATGACCGGGAGTCTTCAGTTACCTCCGTCAAGGGACTCTGGATCTTTCCCGATCCGACCACACTGCTGCTCCAGCACGCTGTGGTGTGAACTTCTCCTCAGGCTTCAAGTTCGCTCCGCACAATGTAGGCCACAGCTCTGTGGGACACACACACCCACAGGGCCCTGCTGGCAGTCCAGGCGTCCCAGGAACAAGAGAAAGGAAATGGCCGCACGGCGCCTTTTATTTCCTACCCAGTATGCAATTCAGTCACCTAGTGTTCATGGGTAGGTAGGTGAGCATTCTGGGTAAATGAGTTCTTTCACAAGGTAAACATTAAGTCACTTCCTGTTTAGCTTGTGTGTGAAAAATAAAGAAGTCTATTCACATTTTTACCACTGGAGGGATTCAAATACCAGTATATAACATGGTCTATCAATTTTTCATTATATGGCATTAGAAAGCAAAATGTCAGTGCTACATACTCCCCCTGCTTTAAATCTTTGGTCCCCAAAGACATTTAAAATCTTATCTCTATAACACATTTTTGCCTCTAGGCGATTGTACAATACTGACAGAGGAGCCTCCCACCAATTCTCATATGAAGGGAGACTGTTTTGTGTACCCACAGCTGACACTATGGTGTCTGGTACAGATGTGTCAAGGGGTGAGATGGGGTTTTCTCTTTCTGAATTGGCATTAGAAGGATCAGCCATCTCAGAGTTTCTTTTGCTAGTAACTTGGGTCACCTCAGAACAAATCGCCCAATGTATCACAGGTTAGTCTTTTTGGTGGGAGAATGTCTCTTTTAACCCTTTGTGCTTTGGGCGTTTTCACCACTCTTGAGCAAACATCCTCATTTCTCAATTCAGGCTCTTGCACTTCACTGTCAGTAGGAGTCAATTGCTCTTCAGAGTGCCCAGTTAGTGGCATAAATTCTGAGGCTTTTGCCCTAAGAGTCTCATTATTTCCTCCTCCTGCCTGAGGTGAAACACCGGCTTCAGCTTCGGGTATCAACGATGACCACAGCCAGCTTATCTCTGTTTCTTCTCCCTCACAGTCTTCAGTTTCTAAGGGTTCAGGCCGAGACCTTGTTACTGGTTGACGTACAGCGGTGGATGTAGATGGTAGATCCTCCCGTGAAGTTATCCTGACCGCTTATGTGAGAGGTAGAAGGTGATTCCGATGCCAGGTCTTAAGTGGTCCAGTCCTCCCTTCCGGTCTGATCTCATTCACTGGGATCCCTGGAAGCTGTCTACACACAACATATGACTGACCTCCAACGGTCAGCCAGCTTATGTTTCCCTGGGATGCCCAAATTTCTTAATAGGACTCGGTCACCAGGTTGCAGGTCCTGAATCCGTATTTTGAGGTCAAAGTTCCTCTTGTTCCTACTTCCTCTGGTATCTGACGTGGCTCAAGCTTTTTCATATGCAGTCTTCAGACTCTTCCGCAATCTATTCACATATACTCGATGAGAAGTCTCTGAGGTGTGATCCAAAGAGGTTCCAAAAGCCAAGTCTATCGGTAACCTGGCTTCCCGCCCAAAGATCAGACGGTAGGGTGAATACCCTGTAGCGTCACTCCTAGTGCTGTTGTAAGCGTGTACTAAGCCAGTGATGTGCTTACTCCAATGCGGTTTCTGTTCAGAGGCCAGTGTCCCCAACATGTTGAGAAGGGTTCTGTTAAACCTCTCTGGTTGAGGGTCCCTTTGTGGGTGGTAGGGAGTGGTCCTAGACTTCTGGATACCTAGTAGATCCAACAGTCGTTTGATCAGAGTGCTTTCGAAGTCGCTTCCCTGATGTGAATGAATCCGTGAGGTAGGCCATAGTGGATGAAGAACTTTTTCCACCAGGACCTTTGCCACTGTAGACGCCTGCTGATCTTTTGTAGGGAATGCCTGAGCATAGCGGGTAAAGTGATCAGTGACTACTAGGACATTTCCCTGCCCACTCAAATCAGATTATAGACATAGGAAGTCTATGCATACCAGATCCATTGGCCCTTCACTCTCTAAATGGCCCATTGGGGCAACTCGCTGGGGCAAGATCTTCCGTTGTATGCACCTGAGGCAAGAGTGACAGTAGCTCTCCACTTCCATCCTCATGTGAGGCCAATAGATAAGGGGGAGAGGTGCTGGGTTGGTCTAAGGGGTAGGGTGAACCCACATCCCATATGTAACAAGCTAAATAGAAATTTGATCCTCTTGCGGGACTTTAAAGGGAACACCTACTCACCATAAGTAAGGAGTATGCAAATTGTAAGTTTAAGATGAATATGGTGTTTTATTAGTGGTATAGATCTGGGTACTCCCTGCATGTGTTCCATGTGTACTGGAGTTTTATGATTGTGAAATTTTGCATATTGTATTGCCACTTTTTGTATGTGTCATGCATGCTGTATCTTGTATATATTTACCCTATGCACTATAGATCCACCCAGATCTATACCACTAATAAAACACCATATTCATCTTAAACTTACAATTTGCATGCTCCTTACTTATGGTGAGTAGGTGTTCCCTTTAAAGTCCCGCAAGAGGATCAAATTTCCATTTAGCATGTGAGGCCAATAGAACCTGTCTCTTACTAGCTGAAGGGTCCTTTCGAATCCCAGATGGCCATGATGGTCATGTAAGGCGATCAGCACCCTTTCTCTATGTTTTTCTGGCAGAAACAATTGCCACTTCTCTTCAGGATCTTCAGAGGTGCCCCTTCGGTAGACCACCCCTTGCTGCAGCTGCAACCGATCCCACTCTTTATGCAGCAGGTGAGCTCCCTTCTGACGGCTCTTGAGTAGTAGATCAGGGTGTTTGCTCTCCAAAGCCTTCAGTGCCAGGCTACAGAGTGGATCTTCTTGTTGGTCTAACTGGAGGTCCTTTCTGGATAGCTTAGGTAAACCCTCCTCCACAATCTGAGTGACATCACAGTAGCACTTGGGCACCCCCACAGCAGACACTCAGATTTCCTCAGCTCTAGCTCCACCTTTCCATTGTTGCTCTGCCCCTTCACAAAGGGCTCTTACTCCTTCAGGGGTAAGTTGGGTCCATTCTTCTGGGTGGTCCTGGGGACAGTAAGGTCTTCTTGACAGTGCGTCTGCGTCATGGTTCCCAACCCCTGGTCTGTACTTCAGGCTGTAGGTAAATGCCGAGAGGGCAGCCAACCATCTTTGGCCGGTGGTGTCCAATTTTGCTGTAGTGAGCAAGTACGTGAGAGGGTTATTGTCTGTCTATCACAAATTCAGCGCCATACAAATAGTCTTTTAGCTTGTCCACCACAGCCCACTTCAAGGCCAAGAATTCAAGTTTGTGGGTGGGGTAATTCTTTTCAGCAGGTGCTAAGCTCCGGCTCACATAAGCAATGGGTCTTAAAAGTCCCTCATGCTCTTGGTAGAGCACTCCTCCCAGCCCGTCTCGGCTGGCATCCACACGCAGTTCGTAGGGCCTGGTAGGGTCCGCATAAGCTAAGACCGGAGCAGTGATAAGACTCCACTTTAGCTGTCTGAAAGTCTCTTCAGATTGCAGATTCCACTGGTCCTGGATGGACTCCTTCCTGGGATCCTCTTTTGGTTTTCCAGGTTTCTCTGAGTCTACATCAGCTTCCTCTTGGTTCTTCAATAACTCAATGAGGTGAGCTATCTTGGCAAACCCTTCTACGAACCTCCGGTAGTACAAACAAAACCCTAAAAATGACCTAAGCTCGGTCACATTCGTGGGTCTGGGCCAAGAGGTGACAGCTTCTAGCTTCTCCGGATCACAGGTGAGCGGAGAGACTGGCCAGTCAGTGAGCCGGCAGGCGGGGAGCAGAGAGATGACATCTCTCACTGCCCGCCCTGCATCACTGCAGTTCCACCCTCACTGTACAGCCGTGGGCAGTAGAGAGATTACATCATCTCTCTGCTGCCTGCCTTCACTCTGACAATCTGCACCTTAGCAGGCAAACGACAATAAGCAACGTGTGCCAGGTGATGTGACAATTAGCAACATGTGGCAGGTGACGTGGCAAGTGTAATCTGCAATGTGTGGCAGGTGATATGGCAAGAGTAATACGCAATGTGTGGCAGGTAACGTGGCAAGTGACAATCAGCAACATGTGGCAGGTGACGTGGCAAGTGTAATCCCCAATGTGTGGCAGGTGACGTAGCAAGTGACAATCTGCAGCATGTGGCAGGTGACGTGGCACGTGAAAATCAGTAACGGATGGCATGCAAGTGACAATCCACAGCTTGTGGCAGGGACGTGGTAAGTGACAGGCTGCATCTGAAGGCAGGTCGATGTGGAAAGTGACACACTCAGGACTCCCACTGATTCTGCATTATGGTGAGTTGAACCATTTCATTTTATATTACAATGTAATACTAAAAATAATGCGCTTCAATCATCCCGACACCAAAACAACCATGGTGCAGTGATGATGAAAACGCCAACACCAGCCATTGCCCCGATAAATTGCCCGCAAAAAAACATTTTCTGGCAGTACCCCTCCCGAAACAAGACTCTGGATCTGCCCCTGTCACACCAATTGTAATTAACCAGAATGTATTCTTTACTGGAACTGGTATAAAACAACCATTACAATGCTGTACCGTCACACAAACATAATGCAACAGCACAGTGAATATTCACAACAATCTTAACACATAAGGAAATCCTGGATGACCCATACAGGTGCGTCTGCAAGTGGGTCCAATGCTCAGAATGACAATGTCTTGATTATGAGCACCTTCCCACTTCCAGCACGCTGTAATAAACACTGTAAGGCAAAGTTATCTACCCAGCCCAACACAATTGATAAAGAGCTCCCCCTGTTTTATAATACAGTCCTTCCTTAGTGTGATGGAATGCAAGGCCTTGCAATAATAGAGGTAGTCCTTTATCTTCTGTCTTCTGCTAGCTATTGTGTTGTAATACTTATAATCCGCAAGATTTCCGACCAATAAAGCAGTGTAGAATAATATACAGCAGTAACTTCAATTAATGTAAAGTATTTGTGATCTCCTTCCCTGGGAATGAACTTCCAGCAGCAGTCACTTAGTAATGAAATCAGGCTTGAGTCCTGTGTAAGTGTAACTCTATTTAACTGAACTGTTCCGTGGGACTACTAGTCCCAGCAACACTTTGCAATCAGTCTAAGTGTGAGAAATGCGGTACAAACGTCTGGGCATCAGCCCTCTCACCACACTAGGTCCAGACAGATGGATGCCTCCGCTTCACAAGATCTCAGTTTGTTTGCTGCGGCCACAGCCTCACGCTGTTCCGTTCACAAGATGACTAGGAGTACTCAGTTACCTCCATCAAGGGTTTCTGGATCCTTCCCGATGTGACCACACTGCTGCTCCAGCATGCTGTGGTGTGAACTTCTCCTCAGGCTTCAAGTTCACTCCGCACAATGTAGGCCGTGGCTCTGTGGGACACACACACCCACAGGGCCCTGCTGGCAGGCCATGCATCCCAGAAACAAGAGAAAATGGCCACACAGGGCCTTTTATTGCCAACCCAGTATGCAATTCAGTCACCCAGTGTTCATGGGTAGGTAGGTGTGCCAACATATACAGAACTTGATGAGCCTGTGCTGTGATGTCTGAGGGTGAACATGGGACACATCAGAAATCATTGTGTATTCAGTATGTAGTCATAGTGTTTTGTACAAGAAGATCTAAAACCAGAACACATTTTGACAAAAGTTACATTTTTTGAAAGCTGTCCTAGCATTGTGCAATCAAATTCCAGTATCACTATTCTACTAACTATACATTAATATTCAATACACTCAAGTTGCATGACAGCTGCACTTTAAATTACTAGTTGTTCAGTAGAAGCACTGGCTGGATGATAAAGAAATCCTGTTACAGAGGGTGACATGCAACCAGCAACTCTCCAGCTGCAGCAGAACTTCCAGTCCCCCCATGCCTTGCTGGGGCACATTATATACTCTTTGTTTGACAAGGTATGTTGAGATCTGTATTTATACTCGAGCTGAAGATGTACTGGTTGCCCTGCATTGCTGTAGCAGAAGACTACTTGAAAAATCTCTCATTCCTGACTATGTTCACAGTCCTATGTCCAGGAAACATCCTTCTGAACGTGAACACTCAAGAACAACTGTAGCAATGCTTTACCAATGCGGTTCACTCACAATGCCTGTGCAGATCATTGCATGTCGAATGCAAACCCCCAGCAGCAGCGCTACACCTCCTCCCTGTATAATGCCAGTGATTTTTCTGGACTGTTTGTCATGTGACTCTGGTGTCATGAAATACAGGGGAAGGTAGGGACAAAATCTATATGTATTTACATCTCACAGTGGTCCCTGCTAAACCTAGCAGGCATTCCCAACCAGATAAACCTGAATAGCCAACACAAAGCATCATGGCATCAAAGCTCATATCCTACAGAAAATGCTTCTCTGACAGCTTTAATAGAGAGTAACACAGACAGCATATACACAACATTATTCTGACCATACCCTTCCATATTTTGTGGCAATGTTGGGAACAAGAAGAAAAAAAAAAAAAAAGGTCCCCAAGGAATAGATTCTATTTGAAGAGGCACAGCTAAACACATTTATTCCCCACACAGCATGTACACTTACTTTAACAACTCTTGCCACAGAACTCCAATAATACATCCATCAGCCAACTCAGTTCCCGGGCACAAGAACGGCCTGTGATTGGACATCTCCCCACCACATGTTCCGCCTGCCATCCAACCCCGAGCAATTCTTCTCGTCCACGCCCATCCTAGACACGGCTCCTCATTGGCTCTATACCCACCACATGTTCCGCCTGCCATCCAACCCGGAGCAACCCTTCATCTCGTCCACGCCCATCCTAGACACATCACCCCTGGCCCCAGAAACTTGTGGGAGATGTAGTTCTATGGGGAGAGGAGCTGTGCATGAGATACAAGATTTTCTCACGTGCCCACAGAGAGGGCTCGGCGTGCCGGCTGTGGCACGCGTGCCATAGGTTCACCATTACTGGTCTATCACTTTTGCATTATATGGCATTAGAAAGCAAAAATGTTAGCTCTACACACCCATATGGCTATCTGGTGCCCAGAGATAGGTGGCAGACACCTCCCCAACTTTTCCTCCATCTCTAGTGCTGCTCAAAATCCAAGGGCATTTACTCAGCCATCCCAGGCAGACAGGTTAGGACAATCCATCCGTGCACTAGGGGGTGCATCCATCTGCAACATTTTCAACTATGGGGGTTGCAACTTCCCTCACTGCAAACTCCTTCATACCTGCCTCGCATGTCATAAAGCTCACCCCAGAAACACCTGCGGTGTCAAGCAGCTTAATTCCTCATGACTAGGCCGTGTGCACGTCGGATGGCTTGGGTTTTACCTATCCTCACACCCAACACCCTCACTGGCTGCCTTCCTCGTGCAGGGATTCACTACAGGATTTTATGCAGGATAGCCTGCCTCCCGACAAAATGACCCGCATCAGGACGGTCATTCATACCTTCACCAGTACTCAAGGGTGCGCTAAGAGGCAAATACAATCTTTGCTTGGCATGCTTAACTTTGCTATAAGGATTATCCCTCAGGGGCGATCCTTTGTCTCCCACCTTCTGGTGTTTCTCTCCCAGGTATAAGACCCTGACCAAATTCTTAAACTAGATGAGGCAGTGATAGCTGATCTGGCCATGTGGGACGATTTTCTCACAAACTGGAATGGCATTTCGAGGTTCATTCTGTCAGCATCTCCCTCTTCACCTCAGATAGTCACGGATGCCGCAGCCTCCACAGGCTTTGCGGCAATTTTTGGCCATCATTGGTTTGCAGGGCCATGGCCACCAGAAATACTCGATTCCCGGGTTCAGTCAATCCTCCTCGTTGTTCGAGATCTACCTCATTGTTGCAGCAGCTCAAGTCTAGGGCAACAACTGGGCAGGACAAACAGTGACATTTGCCACAGACAACCAAGCCACAGCCAGTATCATTAATAAAGGCCGGTCCAAGTCCTTGGCCATCATGTCCTTCCTGCACAGGCTGGTGAAACCGTCACTACAGCACCAATTTAATGTCCTCTGCGTCCACATCCCAGGCAAATGCAATAACTCAGCCGACGCACTCGCATCTCGTTTTAACTCTGCAACATTCTTTTCGCAGGAACCTGGAGCCAACCCGACCATGTCTGTTATCCCACAATGGTCTCAGCTAACCCTGGATTGAAACAATATTTTCACAATGCTACCAGTCTGATTAACCTATTGTTATCTCACAACACCCTGAAGGCCTACCGTACTGCCTGGAAGATCTATGACAGGTTTCTAGTTTCAAACCCTGGGGCAGTACCAGGAGATCTCCATCACATCCTGGCCTTCATATCGTACTGCCACACACAGTTGGCATTGTCGCACAATACCATTAGACTCTACCTAGCTGGCATCCGGCATTTCATCTCCTTACAAGATCCTACCAAACCATCTTTGTTCGCCACCCATGCGGTCAAGACCATCCTGCGCAGTATTCACAGGCAACAGCCCCAAATCAGTAGTAAACGACTACCTGTCACCAGTGCCATATTCCGAGACATGTCTACTATCCTCTCACGTTCCCCCTTTGGGTTGTTACCCAGCTTGGTCATTCAAGCAGCCATCTACCTGGCATTCTACAGGTTCCTACGCCCCAGTGAATTCACAGTCACTGGCCCCAGTTGTAAGATGTTACGTAGACGCCACCTCACACACCACCACAGCTACTTCATCTTGCACCTCGGAGTGTCCAAAACACAACAGTCTGGTCCGGGGGTTGATATCAAGCTTTTCCAAACTCGCAACGCCTAGTGCCCTGTGGCCATTCTAGATCAATTATTGACTCATCTGTCCGACACCTTGGAGGACAGCCCATTACTACCGTTCCCGGTTACCCCCCTAAGTTTCAACCAGTTCACTAGACACGTCAGGATCCTTTTGCGCAACTTAGGCTTTGACCCCGGCCGTTTTTCTGTACATTCTTTTCGTATAGGAGCAGCATCAGCAGCCTCACGAAACGGGGTCCCGGACCATGTGATCAAGAAGATGGGCAGGTGGAAATCCACCTGCTTCGCACAATACATTCCCAATCCGCAAGCAGAAATGTCACGAGCCTTCAGCAACCTTGCCCTGTAGTGTGTTATTAAACTAAATAATTACCTCACTAACCGAGTCTTTTGCGTTCTTCTCTTCTCATACCGCCCAGCAGACCTGGGCTTACCGTACAGCAGACCAGGGCACACTTCAGGTTTATTTTATGTTGTTAGTCTTTTGACGCGTTTATGTGGTTCATATCTCTCAGGGCAGAGGGCTCCGACCATAAATAGGAAGGCCAGTATGGTGGCCTGAAATTATGGGAGGAGCCCGGGGGGTATTTAACCAGGCCACCCACAGTGGTCTGTGTCGGTACCCACCCACCCATTCCCCTTCTCAGGGTACTTCTCTTAAAACCAATTTTCTACAGATACATCCATTTACTTTCTTAGGGTATGCGCCCTTCTCTTGGGATACTGCCCAGCAGACCTGGGCTTACCGTACAGGAAACCAGGGAACACTTCAGGTCTATTTTATGTTTTTATATATATTATATATAGTGGGGATGGAAAGTATTCAGACCCCCTTAAATTTTTCACTCTTTGTTATATTGCAGCCATTTGCTAAAATCATTTAAAATCATTTCTGTACCCCAGTACAGATCTCCTTCCCCCAGTACGAATCATCCCCACCAGTACTACATCCCCAAGTACAGATCTCTCTTCTCACCAGAACAGATCCCCAACCCTCTAGTAAAGTTCCCCTCCTAGTTTAAATGTATCCCCAGTAACGATCCCACTTCAGCCCCCCCCCCCCCCCCACCCCAAAAAAATATATATTTGCCAGGCATTTCAAAATGAGATAAAGTCCCCCTTTGGCTGTGTCATGTGACTGGAGCCAATGAGGCTCCAAGGAGAGGCAGACTGTCCGCAGTAGCTGCGAATGCTCAGTGGATCCTTCCTATCTACGCACCTGGTGTAAATACATCCTTATTACATCAATAAAAGTGATATTACTCATAAATACAGCGCTGTAGTGATAAATCATACAAAAATTGATAAATTAAAATTGCATTGTTTGTATTGTATTATTAAAATTATATTGCAGCCATTTGCTAAAATCATTTTGGTTCATTTTTTCCTCATTAATGTACACACAGCACCCCATATTGACAGAAAAACACAGAATTGTTGACATTTTTGCAGATTTATTAAAAAAGAAAAACTGAAATATCACGTGGCCTTAAGTATTCAGACCCTTTCCTCAGTATTTAGTAGAAGCACCCTTTTGATCTAATACAGCTATGAGTCTTTTTGGGAAAGATGCAACAAGTTTTTCACACCTAGATTTGGGGATCCTCTGCCATTCCTCCTTGCAGATCCTCTCCAGTTCTGTCAGGTTGGATGGTAAACATTGGTGGACAGCCATTTTTAGGTCTCTCCAGAGATGCTCAATTGGGTTTAAGTCAGGGCTCTGGCTGGGCTATTCAAGAACAGTCACAGAGTTGTTGTGAAGCCACTACTTCGTTATTTTAGCTGTGTGCTTAGGGTCATTGTCTTGTTGGAAGGTAAACCTTTGGCCCAGTCTGAGGTCCTGAGCACTCTGGAGAAGGTTTTCGTCCAGGATATCCCTGTACTTGGCTGCATTCATCTTTCCTCATTCGCAACCAGTCGTCCTGTCCCTGCAGCTGAAAAAAACCCCCACAGCATGATGCTGCCACCACCATGCTTCACTGTTGGGACTGTCTTGGACAGGTGATGAGCAGTGCCTGGTTTTCTCCACACATACCGCTTAGAATTAACCAAAAAAGTTCTATCTTGGTCTCATCAGACCAGAGAATCCTTTTTCTCACCATCTTGGAGTCCTTCAGGTGTTTTTTTAGCAAACTCCATGCAGGCTTTCATTAATCTTGCACTGAGGAGAGGCTTCCATCGGGCCTCTCTGCCATAAAGCCCCGACTGGTGGAGGGCTGCAGTGATGGTTGACTTTCTACAACTTTCTCCCATCTCCCGACTGCATCTCTGGAGCTCAGCCAGTCATCTTTGGGTTCTTCTTTACCTCTCTCACCAAGGCTCTTCTCCCCTGATAGCTCAGTTTGGCCGGACGGCCAGCTCTAGGAAGGGTTCTGGTCTTCCCAAACGTCTTCCATTTAAGGATTATGGAGGCCACTGTGCTCTTAGGGACCTTAAGTGCAGCAGAAATTTTTTTGTAACCTTGGCCAGATCTGTGCCTCGCCACAATTCTGTCATTGAGCTCTTCAGGCAGTTCCTTTGACCTCATGATTCTCATTTGCTCTGACATGCACTGTGAGCTGTAAGGTCTTATATAGACAGGTGTGTGGCTTTCCTAATCAAGTCCAATCAATATAATTAAACACAGCTGGACTCAAATGAAGGTGTAGAACCATCTCAAGGATGATCAGAAGAAATGGACAGCACCTGAGTTAAATATATGAGTGTCACAGCAAAGGGTCTGAATACTTAGGACCATGTGATATTTCAGTTTTTAATAAATCTGCAAAAATGTCAACAATTCTGTGTTTTTCTGTCAATATGGGGTGCTGTGTGTATATTAATGAGGAAAAAAAATGAACCTAAATGATTTTATCAAATGGCTGCAATATAACAAAGAGTGAAAAATTTAAGGGGGTCTGAATACTTTCCGTCTCCACTGTATATATAAAAATTTTTAATTTATCCATATTTTTGTATGATTTATCACTACAGCGCTGTATTTATGCGTGATATCACTTTTATTGATGTAATAAGGATGTATTTACACCAGGGGCATAGATAGGAAGGATCCACTGAGCATTCGCAGCTACTGCGGACAGTCTGCCTCTCCTTGGAGCCTCATTGGCTCCAGTCGCATGACACAGCCAAAGGGGGACTTTATCTCATTTTGAAATGCCTGGCAAATATATATTTTTTTGGGGTGGGGGGGGGCTGAAGTGGGATCGTTACTGGGATACATTTGAACTAGGAGGGGAACTTTACTAGAGGGTTGGGGATCTGTTCTGGTGAGAAGAGAGATCTGTACTTGCGGATGCAGTACTGGTGGGGATGATTTGTACTGGGGGAAGGAGATGTGTACTGGGGAAACTGTATCGGGAGGGGGATATGTACTGGGGAATATTTTAACTGGGGGGGACTGTTCTAGGAGGAGATATCTGTACTTGGGGAAACTGTACTGGAGGTGGTGGTGTATTTCATAGGATGTTGGGTGCTCTACTGGTGGGGAAGGAGATCTGTTCTGGGAAAGATTTGAACTGTAGCAGAAACTGTACTATGGGAAGGGATCTTTATTGGTGTGTAGATCTGTACTGGAAGGAATCTCAATATCTTTACTTTGGGTTAAATCCCCCCTACATTTCACATATACTGAGATTCATTCAGACCCTCTACTTCACCTTCTATTTGTGTATCTTGGTTCCAGTTGACAACTTGGGGATCCTCCAGCATTTTCTGCAGATTATGAGGGTCTTTAGTAAATATGTAGTATGTGTTCCTATAATGATCTGAGGGGTCCTTCATGGCCTACACAAGGAAATACAGAATATCCAGTGCAAATATGATCAATAAATGAACAAATATGATTCTTGCTCTAACACACAATTTCATAAAAAAATAAAAAAGTATAAAGCCTTGTTCAGATGTTATAGATGTCTGGGCATTTTACAGCTTAGATACCTCATAGTAAAGTCAAATCCTAGTCAATGTATTTTTAAAATGCTTAAAATGTAGCATTGGAGAGAAGATTTCTACAGTAAGCAGCAGTCAGTACGATGTAGGACAGTAGTTCTCAACCTCGGTCCTCAAGTACCCCCAACAGGCCATGTTTTCAGGTTTTCCTTTATCTTGCACAGGTGCTTTAAATCAGTCAATGACTTGGTATTTTGAGAAGCTTTTTTATCTAAGAGAAATTCCAAAAACATGACCTGTTGGTGGTACTTGAGAACCTGATGCAGGATACATTCCATGTGACTGAAGCTCTAACTAAACATCAGCGTTAAACTACAGAGAGGGGTGCTCTGTCCCATTTTTATGTAATTTTACTGTGTCAGATTGAACTGCATCAGGTTATTATTGTTCATTAGTATGGAGGTTTTGTGTCACTACAACATTATTTATTATGGAATTTTTGTGTCTCCCTCTGTCTTCCTCTCCTGCTTAGTGCTAATTAGTTTAGTCCTAGCTAGACCCTCTTTGTTTCTTCTATGTTCCCTCAGTGTTAGTAATTCGCAGAGACGGGGCTTAGGAAAGTTATTGTCTTTTTACACTTTAAAAGACTGAAAAAATCCTCTGTACTCCAATTAACTGAAGAAAATTTGCACTGGATTCAACTTCTCTAGCTTATTGAAGGGCTAATCAGCCTGTGGGTGGTGCTTTTTTCAGCAGGGGATCATACTGCCTAGACAAAATGGGTCAAAGAAGGTATAGTAATGCATAAAGTGGCATTTGAAACAGAACAAAGGGCATTTTTTCTTTTTTTTATATCTGTGCCTAGGCTGGACTTAATTTTAAAATTGATAGCAGGACCGCGTTAAGCATGTCAAAGTGTTACTAAACCCAGAACCTGCATTCACTATATCTGGTCTTCCACAGTACACTGAACATGGAGATGCAATAGTTTTAGTAAATATAAACTGATAAATACCATTTTTCATCAGTATATGGCAGTCTTGTGAATTGTATCAGTGTGTGGTGAAAGCCTGTAGGAGGAGTTTTAATTTCTCCCACGATTGTCCTATCATGCTTCAGGATCCCTGAGCCTCTGGACAGTGCTGATTGGCCCTGTGCTGATCACATGCACTCTCCCAAGAAAAGAAAAAAAAAAAACCTCTCTAGCAATACACATTAATGCCACGTACACATGAGCAGAATTTCCGTCAGAAAAATCTTGGATGGTTTTTCCGACGGAATTCCGCTCAAGCTTGTCTTGTGTACACACGGTCACAATAAATTCCAACCGTCAAGAACAAGGTGACGTACAACACATACGACGGGTCTAGAAAACAGAAGTTCAGTACCCAGCGCGCCACCCTTTGGGATCCTTCTGCTAATCTCGTGTTTATCTCGTGTTCGTAGAAGTTTGGTAAGAGACGAATCGCTCTTTTCAGCTTTGTGCTTTTCAGTCAGTTACTGCTCTTCAGTTTGTGCTTGTGGGTTTGTATCTGGTTTTCAGTGCATGTAGTCAGTTCGTATCTGTTTTTCAGTGCGTTCTTGTCCGCTCATTTCTGATTTTTAGCTCGCTCTTTACAGGCCTTTCTGTTCTTCAGTGCGTTCTGTTAGTTCGTTCTGACCAGCCGACTGTTTTGAAGCCATGTTGCGGGTACGTGCTCGTCGTAGATTTCGTGCTATGCGGGGGCTTGGTATTGGGGTTCTTGCTTTGACCCAAGCCCAGTCTATGAACAGGGTGGGGAGGAGTTCATGGACCAAGAATTGGTTGCGCCAGCGTGACCAATTCTCTCATATGCCTTTGCTGCGGGAGATCCAGGAGAATAACCCTGATGATTTCAGGAATTTTCTCGGACCCTGTTTTTCACCATCTTTTGGCTTTGATGACCCCTTATATTACCAAGCAGGACACCTGCATGCGGCAAGCCATCACTCCGGAGCAGAGGCTAGTCGCCACATTGCGGTACTTGGTGACGGGGAGAAGTCTACAGGACCTCAAGTTCTCTACAGGCATCTCCCCCCAGGCTCTGGGGATCATTATTCCAGAGATCTGTTCTGCCATCATACAGGTCCTGCAGAAGGACTATATTAGGGTAAGTTTTCTCCTTTAACATCACATTCTATTTAATGTATGCTAATGTTTTTTTATTTCTTTCATCATTCCCTAATTACCATGATTGTAATATGCTGGGAATGTCCCCTTTGTGCCCATGCATACTGTAAGCTTTTAATGCTCCTTTTTTGTCCTTCATGCATATTTGCCTTCACTAACCTCCCCAGGATGCTATCCTGGGCCCATATACACCTAGCCTAGTCACTTAACAATGTATTTTGTCAGCTCCATTGTAGTGTTTTACCCTAAACACTCCCTAAAATGTGTCCAAATGGTAATGTTGTCCCTAAATTCAGGCAGAGTGCCAGAGGCTTTTTTTTGGGGTCCAACACTCATTTATACCCCCCCTAAAATTTTTACAATGGGCCATCAGAGGGGGTGAGGAATCTGATAAGTGGACCTTATATTTTTGTCTTTAAATACTCCTTAAAATAAATTTTTCTACTGATGTTTGCCAAAAATGTTTGTGTCTAATCTGCTTGCAATGCTATGTGCAAAAGTTTTTTTCTTCTTTTTTGATTCCACAGTTTCCTTCAACGCCACAGGAATGGCAGACTGTGGCTTCCCAATTTGCTCAGCGTTGGGACTTTCCTAACTGCGGAGGGGCAATCGATGGGAAACATGTCCATATCGTCCCACCACCCCACTCGGGGGTCATACTATTTTAATTATAAGTGTTTCAATAGTATTGTGTTGATGGCGGTGGCGTCGGCGACATACAAGTTTCTCCATGTGGACGTGGGGAAGAATGGCCGGATGTCGGATGGTGGAGTCTTTGCCCAGACCGAGTTCTACCGACGTCTCCAGAGTGGTGGCTTGGGATTGCCACCTGCGGAAGAGAAAGCTGAAGGGCTCCCATTTGTTTACATCGCTGATGAAGCATTTGGTCTGGGTGATCACCTGATGAGACCATTCCCCCAGAGGACCCTCACCGCAGAGAAGAGGGTTTTTAATTACCGGCTGGCCAGAGCCAGAAGAGTAGTGGAGAATGCCTTTGGGATAATGGCCAGCCGGTTCCGCCCATTTCTTACAAACTGAACCACATAGTTCTAGCATGCTTCATACTTCACAACTTTTTAAAGAGAAATGCTCCTAATTATGTTGCCTCAGTTGGGCCTGAGGCTGGACTTCTAGAAAATACAAAGACGGCCCTGGAAACTGGCCGTCCTGGCTTGTCCCCCCAAAGCGCCCGTGAAGTGCATCAAAATATGTTGATTGTTTTATGGGTAGGGGGGCCATCTCTATGCCAGCAAATTTGTAAATATTTTCTATTTTATCTGATAAAATCTTGATTTTGATTTACTGCTTGTGTTTCTTTTAGCTGTCTCCTAGGTTCTCTTGGTTTTTCCATTATTAAATAACCCCCATTGTCACTGTAAACACCAACTTAATCCAAAAACATTGAAAGAAGAAGCCACACATTGATGAGTATAAAACCTCTTACTCCGTGAACATGCACATGTGCATTACAAACCATTTTTTGGTAAAAAAAAAAAAGCACATCTTGGTTTTTTAAAGTTTTAGTTTGAAATTTTTTTTTTTTGTACATGTAGCGCTGGTAGATTTTCAATCTACCACTGATAGGTAAATATAGTGGGTTACTTGTTAGAGGAAGTTAGATTTGCCTCTGTTTCAGCTTAACTGAGTTGCGTGTAGTTCCACACTGTGCCGGTGGGTGTCGTCACCATGGGCTGGTGTTGGAAAGGCAATGTGTTGAAGCGTATGAGTGCTCCTCTGCCCCGGGGACAACTCGGTGAAGGTGGTCCTCCGAGTTGCATTCTGGGAGAGGGTATTTATGGGACAGACGCCATGTTTAGGGGTTCGTTTTCAGCCACCTGCTGGCCCTCCTGGCCGACAGGTATGCGTTAAGAGTACCACCTCGTGGTCCTCCGCTCCGGAGGCCCACGTCGCTGTGGTGTGTGGGTGGGCCCAGAAGCCTGTCTGGGGCCTACCACAGCAGCAGAGGAATGGTCCTGAGCTGTCTATCCTGAGTGAAGAAGCTGGACAACCAAGGAGATCCCCGGGGAGGACCCGTCATGGAAGGATCATGCAGAGTGCTGGTCTGGAGAGGGGCCTGGTGACTCGGTTGAAGGACGTATCCTGAAGTAATCTTACTGCATAGTACTGCCGGGTTGGCTTAAAGGTTCAAGTACTGTGTCTGACATTCATCGCAAACCAATACATCCTGTGGCAGAGGATCGTACGGGTTTTATACCAAACAAGTCTGTGGCAGAGACTTTTGTTCGTGCTGTGTACTGGCTGCTAGGCAAGTGAGAGAGGCCTATCCAGGCGGGCAAAGATTGAATTCCACAAGGGGAGTGCATTCAACTACAAGTGTTCAATTCCAGAGAATGTTCTAAAGAATACTAAGGAAAGGTATTTGAGCTTCCCTGCAACTTTCCTTCTGCCTCTTTCCTGCTACTTCTGTTATTACTTGTTCATTAAAGCATTGGAAAATATACTCAAGTGTTTGGTGTCTACATCGTCCAGAGATAAACTCAACGGGACCCTAGACCCAGTGAAACAGAGGTATCGAGAGTGAAGGTAACAGCTCGCTTTAAACCAGCAGCTCCACCGAGAGTTAGTGCTACATACATAAACAGGCATGTTTCAAAACATAACATACACAACTCAGGAACTTACAAAGTTCAACATTGAAAAACTGAAGGCAATATCAGACATTATAGTGTAAAAAAAAGTGTGTTGATCTTGCCTTCATCAGATGGGGTGATGTCACCCCTGTAAAAGCCAAATTTTGAAGATGCACACAAATTAGGAGTCAAACTGGGGATTTCCCTCCTGATGCCATGCCTAATGTCAACATGTGCTATCTCCCATCATGGGGGATCAATGGACGTGTTTTGGGGGTGCAACCACTTCCTCTCACCTACTTTAGTTGGGAGGAAGGGGTTGCACCCACAAAGCGCGTACATTGATATCCCCTGATGGCAGAAAGCACACGTTGGCACACTGTGTGCATCTTCAAAATTTGGCTTTTAAAATGTGTCAAAAATGGCTAAAAAAGGTGTCAAAAAACAAAAAAGGGTTGTAAATTTGGTGTTTATTTAGATTCTAACTAGTACATCAATCATATTCTTCAGTTTTTGTTCAACCTCATTTGTTTTTTGCTTAATGTCTAAATCCCGTCTACAAAACATTATGTCCTGGATTAGCCTTTGTGCACTGTCACTGATGAAATGAGGAGATTGTTCTTCCACAACATGCACATCACCTAAAAGAAAAAAATATACACCATGTATTAAAAATATGCAGGCATACATCTATTACCTGAATCTGTGGTGTCAGACACTCACATGTTGTGGTGACAATTTCAACCACCTCTCCTTCCTCCATATCCTGAAGTTGCATTGTCATCTGTTCCCCTTCTTCAGGGAGGTGTGGGGTTCCTGGTGTCCTCAGACATCCTGAGTCTTTTCTTCCCTATGAGAATGAAACAAAAAGGTATACTTAGCACACAGATATTTGAGGCCAGAAATAGGAATATGAAACATTGCTTGGAAGTGGGGTACAATTCTTTGTTTTGGCAGAGTTCCAAGCTGAAGACATGATTTCTTTCCCCATAACAAAGCTGGAATACTTACCTTTTTTGGACAAGTTTCATACATGGAGACACCCCAAGTATCCACTGGAGTACCTGTGTGGGACACTGTAAAAAGTTTGTTCTGGTGTCCCACACTAGTGCTCCTGAGTCCAGATGTGTAAACAGCTGCTGAGTGTCCTCTTCTTGCATTACACTGAATCAAGTTTGCAATTCTTTCTAGTTCCAAACATATCTAGACAACAATGTCCTAAACTTCTTTTAAGACAAATTAGCATGACCAATTGTAGTTAACCCTGTATCTGCCAAAAACATTGTATTTAGTTGACGAACAAACAATGTTTACTACGAACAATTACTGTATCCACAAGCCTGAAAGTTTCCATTTAAAACTGTACAACAGTAAAGAAAAGCAGCATGCAAGTAATAATAATAATAATAATAATAATGACACATGACAAGTACTTACTTTTTAGAAGCACTTTCTTGATCCTTCTGTACTGATCCTGCTCCCTCAATTTCAGGTCTGACCAGCATTTCCTCAATTGCTTCTTGGATCGTCGTACCCCAAAATTCCTGTGCAGACTCTTCACAACTTTAGTCATGATCTTGGCCTTTCTCACATTTGGGTTTAGGTACGGTCCATACTTCCCATCATAGTTGGTCCTCTTCAAGATGTCCACCATCTCCACCATCTCTATAAAGGCCATATTTGAGGCCTTAAAGCTCCTGCGGGATCGGGATGTTTCAGGGCTCCGGGCTTTCCTCCTCGTTACTGCTATTATGCACCTGCTGTGTCTCTGCCATGTTCCTCTCCCACTACGATGAAAGAGAAGGGACAGGGAATATTCTAGAGAAAATGTCAGGGGCGGGCGACGTGAGTGGAGTTTCACACATGCGCAGTGTATATAAAGCTAACACGCGTGTGTCGTAAGTACGATCTGTGAGTGCAGGAAGCGCTGAACATTCTAACGAAGGTAACATTTTAACTTGGGACATCAGTGGCCTATACTGATTCGAGATTGAGGCCTATATTGGGATAAGTTTAGGAGAGTTTAGCCTGATATTAGTGTTTTGGTCTTGTGTTTTGTCTTGCAGCAAATATGAAACAATTCAAAGACCCTGAATTCATGGGCCAGTTCATAGACAGATACAGGGATATCAGAAATTTGTGGGAGGTTAAAAACCCCTTATATCAAAATAAACCAGCTAGGAAGGCATCGCTGGAGAAACTGCTGCAATTTGTGAAAACGCATGTCCCCGATGCAGACATCGAGTTTGTGGATAAGGAAATTGGTAGTTTGAGAAGCACGTATAGGAAACAGGTTGATAAGGTCCAGGCTTCCATGATATCAGGAGCAGCAGCAAAGTATGTGTATGTACCCAGTCTGTGGTACTACAACAGGTTCCTGGAAGACCAGATTGAAGCCAGGGAATAACTTTCTACACTTCCATCCACCCTTCCCTCAACCCCAGCTGAGCCTTCCGAGGACCAACCTGGGCCTTCCATCCTGGAGACAGGTATAGTATTTTTGAACATTTTTATTGTCCGAAAATTATTATTGTTAACTAGATGTTATTATTGATAACAAATGAATGATTTAACAAAAAAGTGTTTGACATTTCAATAGACAGTAGTGGCCAAAAATGATTGTGACAAGAATGAAAAATGCTGCGCTCAGAATGATAGTCTTTTCTATCTATTAACATTCAATTTGCAACAGTCATGAGCTGAAAATTGTGTGCGATTGATGAAGCAAAAACTATAAAACTATGTCCCTTTTTCATACACAGGAAGACCTCAGCCAGGACGAGGCTCTGGAATGTTGCAGCCAGGAGGCGGGGGTAAGTGACAGCCAGGAGTTGGCGGGGGTAAGTGTCAGCCAGGAGGTGGCCAACCCCAGTAGCCTCACCCAATCCCAGATGCCTCCCCTCCGCCTTACAACAAAAAGGGCCAGGAAGGGGAGTAACGTGGAGGAGGCAGCACTGGGCCTCATTTAGGATGCTAATGCGGCTCTGAAAACACCCCCCGACGCTGAAGAGGCCTATGAATGCTACGTAGCTGCAAAATTGCAGCAAATGAAGGAGGGCCAATGCCTCATCTGTGAGCAGGTTATTTTTCAGGCCCTTCATAAGGGGTTGAGGGGCCAAATGACTGATAACATGCACTTATGTGCGCTCGCCCATCCTCCTCCTCCTCCACCTTCTGCCATAAGTCCACCTCCAGAGCCACAGCGAAGCATGGAGGGAAGGCTGCAGGGAAGACAAGAAAGCGATGGCCTGGGTTCAGTCTGGTCTGACAGAAGACGCAGGCTGTTGTAGTACCACAGCCTGGGGACATATATGTCATCTGCTGCTGTTCATGATCATTGGGAGTCCTAGACCAGATTGTGCTCCCTATTATATGGACTTCTCAGGCTACCAATTTTTAGTTACAAAGAGCTGATGTGTGCCCTGGGGTACAAAGGCTTTTCAAATTCAAGCAGTTTCTCCAACGTTGCCTTCCTCTTTATTTTGTTATGAGCCAGAATAAATAGAGATTTTTTCTTTATAAGAAAATACTTGCCTATGTGTTTTTCTTTAAATAGGACAGTTTGTGAGTAGGCAGGTACATTTCAAAAATACAATGTCTAATTAACAAGGGACACCAACACCAACCTCCTTGAGCTTTAAAAATTAAAGATAATA
Source organism: Lithobates clamitans (assembly GCA_037952925.1). NCBI lineage: Eukaryota > Metazoa > Chordata > Amphibia > Anura > Ranidae > Lithobates > Lithobates clamitans. Next base: position 3,781,068 of record JBBGZY010000168.1, on the reverse strand, counting down.
ATGTTGTTGTGTAAACTTGACACACAAAAAAAAAAAAAACGAAATTATGGAGATCACTAGAAAATAATTTAAAAATAAATAAAAAAAACAGGAGATCTTGATTATAAAAAAAAAAAAAAAAAAAAAAGAAGAAGACTATAAAAAATAATTCTAAACATTATTATGGAGATCTGGCTTTAAAAACAAAAAAGATTATTCAGGAGATCACGAGAAATAATTAAGAAATAAGTTTGCCAGAATTTGTGCGAATATCAGCAGCAAAACAAATTCATTCTTCTAGCATTATAAAGAACAAAAGAATGCGCTGCATTAAAGGATCCAAAAATTTACAGTGTGACGAATGTGCTATCTCCATTACGAACGCTAGTTTTACCAGACCGAGCGCTTCCATCTCGTACTTGATTCTGAGCTTGCGTGATTTTTTTGTACGTCCGAATTGCATACAGACGAATGCATTTTCGGATAGGAAGTTTTCCCGACCGAAAAATAGAGAACATGCTCTCAATCTTTTGCTGGCTGGAATTCTGCCAGCAAAAGTCCAATGTAGCATACACATGGTCGAAATTTACGCCCAAAACCTCACATCCGACTTTTGCTGGCGGAATTTCCGATTGTGTGTACGGGGCATAAGGCTACTTATGCTGCGGGGGCGATAGCGGTAAACAGCTTTACAGCTGTTATGGCCGCGCTTTTCGGCCTCTAGTGGGGCACTTTTAACTCCCACTAGCGGCCCAAGGGCTAAAAGCGCTCGTAAAGCGCCGCTGCCGAAGCAATTTGCAGGCGCTTCAGCAGCGGTGCCCATTGATTTCAACGGCGGGGGGGTGGAGGGGCGGTGCATACACCGTTCCGCACCACCCGAAAGATGCTGCTTGCAGGACATTTTCTATTGTCCTGCAAGCGCACCGTCCCAGTGTGAAAGCACTCAGGCTCTCACACTGGGGCTGCAGGGGAGGTGTTTTTTAGGTGCTTTACAGGTGCTATTTTTAGCCCAAAAGCACCTGAAAAACGCCCCAGTGTGAAAGGGGTCTAAACTGAGCATGCGCAGCCTGATTTTTATAGACTCTGTAAATATCAGCTTATTTTTTGGAGTCAGTGGAAGAAGGAGATGATCAGAGAAGACAGGATCGAACAACCTTTTTAAACTATGCAGAGTATTAACCTCTTAGGTCCCACAGTGAGTATAACAAGCATGCTTTATTGCATATATAGACTGATTTTACTGTTGTGGGTTTAGTAACACTTTAAGTATTCTGTCATCCACAATGTATTGGTTTTGCATTTAAAAAATGGAAAATTAACAGCAGCAGGTCTTAGACACAACTCTTTCGACAATCTCCCATATCTGTGCCATTTTTTAAACCCACCTGCAATGAGGGACGACATATCACAGTAGAGAAGTCTGGCCACTGGTCAACCAGGACCTCTAGTTTGAATGCATTGCCGGTTAACACATGCTGCAGTGCCCCATATGCCTACACGATAGACACAAAGAGAAAATTAAATCTCCTAACATATTCAAGTGAAGTTCACCTCTAAATAGAAGTAAGCAAAGCTGCCTGGAATCGGTTTTGCTCAAAGTTCACAAATATGTCGGCATACCACACTAAAGTCAATGAGGGAGAATCTTATTCCGCTCTGTCCCCTTGTAGGTTTAGTAAGCAAGCTATTGGTAAACAAATAGTTATAGCTATAAGAAGATTGCCAAGACCCTGAAACTGAGCTGCAGCTTGGTGGCCAAGACCATACAGCGGTTTAACAGGACAGGTTCCATTCAGAACAGGCCTCGCCATGGCCGACCAAAGAAGTTGAATGCACATGCTCAGTGTCATATCCAGAGGTTGTCTTTGGGAAATAGAGGTATGAGTGCTGCCAGCATTGCTGCAGAGGTTGAAGGGGTGGGGGATTAGCCTGTCAGTGCTCAGACCATACGCCACACACTGCATCAAATTGGTTTGCATGGCTGTTGTCCCAGAAGGAAGCCTATTCTAAAGATGATGCACAAGAAAGCCTGCAAACAGTTTGCTGAAGACAAACAGACTAAGGACATGGATTACTGGAACCATGTCCTGTGGTCTGATGAGACCAAGATAAACTTACTTGGTTCAGATCGTGTAAAGCATATATGGTGGCAACAAGGTGAGGAGTACAAAGACAAGTGTGTCTTGCCTACAGTCAAGCATGGTGGTAGAAGTGTTATGGTCTGGGGCTGCAAGAGTGCTGCCGGTACTGGTGAGCTACAGTTCATTGAGGGAACCATGAATGCAAACATGTACTGTGACATACTGAAGCAGAGCATGATCCCCTCCCTTCGAAGACTGGGCCGCAGGGCAGTTTTCCAACATGATAACGACCCCAAACACAACCTCCAAGACCACCACTGGCTTGCTAAAGAAGCTGAGCGTAAAGGTGATGGACTGGTCAAGCAAGTCTCCAGACCTAAACTCTATTGAGCATCTGTGGGGCATCCTGAAATGGAAGGTGGAGGAGCGCAAGGTCTCTAACATCCACCAGCTCTGTGATGTCATCATGGAAGAGTGGAAGAGGACTCCAGTGGCAACCTGTGAAGGTCTGGTGAACTCCGTGCCCAAGAGGGTTAAGGCAGTGCTGGAAAATAATGGTGGCCACACAAAATATTGACACTTTGGGCCCAATTTGGACATTTTGACTTAGGGGTGTACTCACATTTGTTGCCAGCGGTTTAGACACTAACAGCTGTGTGTTGAGTTATTTTGAGGGGACAGCAAATTTACACGGTTATACAAGCTGTACACTCACTACATTGTAGCAAAGTGTCATTTCTTCAGTGTTGTCACATGAAAAAGGTATAATAAAATATTTACAAAAATGTGAGGGGTGTACTCACTTTTGTGAGATACTGTATGTATATATGTATATTGTGCCTTTGTACAGTTGAACTTTAACTAAGCTGCGTTTACGGGATTTCTCACCTAAATCTTGGCTGTTATCAAGGACTCAGTTGATCAATAACCCTTTTTTTTACATATACCTTTATTCCAATAAAACCTAAGATAATATCTATTTGACTTCTGTTGGAGTGTCATTTAAAGGTGCCTGGAAGAAGATGTCTGAGCCCAGAGTGTCAGGTGCATTTGAAAGTTCACAGGGTCAAGGCAGTGCAGTTGAACAGGTAAATTAAAGCAGCCCTAAAGGGGGCAGTGCTACGTCTCTGTCCTAAAACCTGAAAACTGACCAAAAGTTGCAAACCTTGTGGGGGGGGGGGTTCACAGTGAATCCATACCTCATCCCTACTTCTGACTTACCTTTAGTGACTCTGGAAAGCTGCGGGTTAGAAGTGTCCTCAGAGCAGAAAGCTTTAAAGAGCAAGTTAGCACAGACATTCTGTGGAAGGAAAAAGGTATGATGAAAAACAGAGGAAGGCTGATATAAAAAAAGGTGGCAAGCCAACCCCACCCCAGAATGTTCTAGTTTATGACAAATGAGGGGTCTGTGCTTAAAGATAACAGGGTAGGGAAAAATTAAATTTTGTGTTGGTTTTTTATTTCCCTCTGTGACCCCATTGGGAAGGTTCTCCCTCACTTTCTGTCCTAAATGTTTTGGCTGGACTTTGGACTGGAGTTGGACATGCATGCATTCTCAGAACGTGACTAAAGAGGACCTGGACTGTGGAAGCTGTGCTCAAAGGAGACAAGCAATCTACAAAAGACTGAGCACCAGTGTTGCCTGTGATCTCCCTGCAGCTGATCTTTACTGATGTAGGCAAAGTTGGTAGTGAAACTAGAGTATCTAAAGCTGGCCATATATGGTTCAATTTTTTTATTCATTCAGCAGCTCACAGGAGTGGCTTGCGATTGTAGTCCAGGGTATTTCCTGTATCAGAGGGACATTGTAGGTAGAAGAGAGAAACTAGGATTTAATTGGTATTGCTGAATCTTGGCTTTGTTCTTCACATGAATGGGCTATTAATATTCCTGGCTATGTTCTCTTTCGGTAAGACAGAGTAAAATGGAGGGGTAATGAAGTCTCCCTATGTGAGAAATGATCTCAAAGCGAGTGTGAAAGAGAACCTAGTTGATGGACAGTGTGATGATTTTGAAGCATTGTGGGTGAAACTGTAAATGGTTGTGCGTACTACAAAGGTTATCATTGGAGTTTGTTATAGATCTCCCAGTGTCAATGGGGAGGAGGACTTGGCTCCTTGCACAGAAGGGCTGTAAGAGCTGGGAAAGTTATATTAATGGGGGATTTTAACTACCCAGAAATTGACTGGAGCACTGTTGGAACAGGTAAAGGGCAAAAATGGAAAAAAAAAACTTAACAAAACAATTTTATGGTCCAGTTTATTGAGGCCCCTACTAGGAAAGATGCTCTGCTTACCTGTTAATCTCAAAAGATGCAGAGCTTATTACCAATGTTCATATAAAAGAACATCTGGGACTATAACATGATTTCATTTAATGTTAACCTTTAACAAGCTCATACTGTAAATATAAATGCACTTAGCAAATTTTCGAAGGATGAGGGCTGCTCTTCAAGCCAATATGCTCTCCCAGTCTAAGACCCCATACACACTATTAGATTTTCTGCAGAATTTTGTCATCAGATTTACCAAAACCATATAATATGAGGTCAAACCTTAAGAGTTTCAATTTGTTTGCAATCAGGAAGGCCCTTGCACTACACGGTTTTGGTAAATCTGAAGACAAAAATCTGCAGAAAATCTAATAGTGTTTATGGGGTCTTAGACTGGGAGAGAATATTGGTATCAATAAACACAGAAAAGAAATGGGAATTCTTAAAAGACTGTATGCGAACTCATTGCAAAGTATATTCCCATGGGCAATACGTTTAACTACTTGATTAAAGACGGCTACAGCGTGGACCTCAAAAGGCCAGAAGGGTGTCCATGTACGTTTTGCCTTTCTCGCACTGCCCACACGGCGCACTCCGTGATCGCCAAATTCTTGGGACTCACAGAGCAGGGTAAAGTAAAGGGCCAATCACAGCGGGCCATTTACTATGTGATCAGCTGTCAACCAATGACAGCTGATCACGAAAGTAAACAGAAGCCAGTTACTGGCTTTTTTTTTCCCTTCACGCTATCAGCATGAAGAAAAGAATAAAGCCGGTAACTGGCTTCTGTTTGAGGGACATTGATCCCTTAAATGCCCACCAGGGCTGCTAATCAGTGCGCTCCAGTGCTGCAAATCCATGTCCACCAATGCCATCTATCAGTACCTATCAGTACTGCTAATCAGTGCCCACCAATGCCACATATCAGTGCCTCATCAGTGCTGCCTGATCAGTGCCCACCAGTGCTGCCTATCAGTGCCACTTATCAGTGCCTCTCAGTGCGGCCTCATCAGTGCCTCCTGATCAATGCCACCTATCGGTGCTCATCAGTGCCGCCTATCAGTGGCACATCATCAGTGCCTATCAATGCAGCCTATCAGTGCCACCTCATCAGTGCTCATCAGTGAAGGAGAAAAATTACCTGTTTGCAAAATTGTATAGCAAAATATAAAAAAAAAAAATTTTTCTAAATTTTTGGTCTTTTTGTTCAGAAAAAAATAAAAAAACCCAGTGGTGATTAAATACCACCAAAAGAATTCTCTGTTTGTGTGAAAAAAAATGATAAAAATTTCATATGGCTACAGTGTTGCATGACCGTGCAATTGTCATTCAAAGTGTGAGAGCGTTGTTAACTGGAAAATGGCCTGGGCAGGAAAGGGGTATAAGTGCCCAGTAAGCAAGTGATTAAAAGGCTAAAAATGAAACCTATGTGGCTCACGGCCAAAGATAAAAAAGCTATAAATAATAAGAAAAGAGCTTTTAAAAAATATAAAAAATGAAGGAACACTATAATCGTTTAAATGTTACAAAGAATATAACAGAATATGTAAAACGGAAATCAAGGATGCAAAAATTCAAAACAAATGAGTTTTTGTAGGCCCTTTACAAAATAATTTGGAGTGGGTGACTGGGGACAAAAAGAAAGCAAATTGGATACTTTCTTCAGTTCTGTGTATACAAAGGAGCATGGGGAGCTCATGTCCATAATGGGGATAATATTGACACAGCCCCAAATGATCCACAAAGGCTCAAAAGTGATATGGTCCAGAAATATTTAGACAGAATAAAGGTGGATAAAGCACCTGGACCAGGTGGCATCCACCCACGGATCCTAAAATAATTGAGCTCTGTCATTTTAAAGCCATTGTTTCTAATATTTAGGGACTCTTTAATGACTGGAATAGTACCACTGGATTGGCGTAGGGCCTATGTGATGCCTATAAATAAAAAGGGATCAAAGTCTTTATCAAGTAACTATAGACCTGTTAGTTCAACTTTTATAGTCAGAAACATACTGGAGACTTTAATAAAAGACCACATAGATGAGTTCTTGCTAGAAATTTTTGCGAGAAGCAAATGATTCTATACAAGGGAAGAAAAAGCAATAGAAAGAAAGAAAGGTAGAACCTCTCACCCAGGAAATAACCCTAATTCCAGGAGGTTAGCCAGGTTGCAAAAACCCCTGAAGATAGGCATCTGTATATACAAAACGTTCCCAAGGTCTCCTCCCGATTGTGATAGGTAGCTGTGAGATCCTCCATATCCTGAAGTTCATTGACTTTGGAGAACCACAGAGATTTTGACTGCGGGTTCTCAGATCTCCAGCAAAAGGGGATGCATGTCTTAGCCGCATTCAATAACTGAATCGTGAGGAAAGCTTTATATTTTTTGATAGGATCCGAGATGCAACAGACATGCCACAGGGTTCCCCTATAGATCAACTTTAGTCAGGTGTTTGACAGTGCTAATCACCTCCCGCAAAAATGGCCTAAGTTTGGGACAGTCCCAAAAGACATGGAGCATCATTCCCTCTGAATTGCCACACAGTCAACATGTACTAGGGACCTGAGGAAAAAAGTAGTGCAAAGTGGTGGGAACCCTATACCAACGGGTCAAGATCTTGTAACCGGTCTCCTGTATTCTAGTGGCCATGGAAGACTTTTGAGCAAAATGGAGGATTTTCTCCTTCTGCGAGTCATAGAAATGAGTTGCAAGGTCTGATTCCCATTTAGAAAGGAACCTAGGTACAAACCCTGTTGCTGGTTGGATCAAAAAAGGGTAGGTCAACCATAGACAGCGATGGATCGGCTCCCTCCTGTGGCAGACATCTTCAAATTCCGTGAGTTTGTGGAGTATGCCCGGGGAGCGTGAACACAGGTGAAGAAAACTGCGCATCTGGAGATTACTCCAGAAGTCCAAAGGGGGATCAGCCGCCGTCGCACAGGCCGAAGAGAAAAGCTGGCCATCCGGCCCCAGAAAACCACAGAAATGGAGACGGCCCTTCAAGGCCAGACATTGAAAATAAGGGTTCTGGAAGTCTGGTACAGACTTACTTACAGACTTCTGGATTACTCAGTACTGCCACCACGGGGGAAGGTAGCGGTGATATTGAAGAGTGACAGAATGCATCCCTGGCAACCAACAATGTGCTGCCAAGGGTAGGATGGTCACTAAGGGCTTTCGGCAGGATAAAAGCGATCCAAGGCCAACTCTTCACCATGCCATTGGAGTCCTCCAATTCCATGGCCACCCATTGTTTAGCTTCAGCATGGCAGCGCCAGTCTATCACCCTGGTAAGGTGTGCTGCTCTGTAATAAGCCCGCACATCTGGGAGACCCACCCCTCCCCTCATTTTCAAAAAGATGCAGAAGTTGAAGCTTAAGGTTGGGCCTTCGATGGGACCAAAGTCTCTAAACATAGAGCTCACCTGTTAAAAGAACACCAAGGGGAGGCGAATGGGAAGTGTCTGCAGCAGCTATACAGTAACACCTTAGGCAGCATGGTCATTTTAAGGGCACTGCAATGCTCAAACCAGGTAAGGGTGAGTGAGTGCCAGTGGAGTATGTTAGCTTTAATGCAGAGAAGCAATGGAGCAAAGTTGGCCGAATAGAGGGCGGACAGGTCGGAAGTAATATTGACCCCCAGATAATGTATAGAGTCAATCACCCACCAGAGGGAAAACGAGGAGCCCAACGAGGGTCATGGCACTGTCTACCATAATGTTCAGGACAGAAGACTTGGATAAGTTGATTTGGAAAAAGGAGAGGGTTCCGTACTCATGCAGGTACTGAAGCAATTTCGGGAAAGAAACGAGCGGGTCTGTTAGGAAAAAGATTAGATCATCTGCAAATGCGGCCACCTTATGCGATCCTAACGCTTTCTGATATCCAACGATGCCAGGGTCTGCCCGTACTGTGCCCAGAAGGGGCTCTAGAGAAAGTATGAAGATCAGGGGAGATAAGGGGCAACCTTTCCGCGTGCCATTGTGAATGTTAAAAAAAAAATCAGCTCTTGTCTCGTTGATCTCGACTGCGACTGAGGGATTGGAGTAGAAGGAGCGGGTCCAGCTCATCATGGATGACCTGAGCCCGACATGTTCTAGAGTGGCTCGCATGAATGTCCAGTTCACCTAATCAAAGGCCTTCTCTGCGTAGAAAAAACGGAAATTTGTATACTCACCTTTCCGTAATTTTCCTTTACTGGTGCATCTTCATGACAGCATACATATGGGTTGTGACTCCGCACCAACAACATGATAGGACTGGTTAACTATAAATCAAAGACCGACCCGGCTCACAGCTTTCTCTGTAACTCTCACCATTTGGGTGGGCATCTGTATGCTGCCATGAAGATGCACCAGGAAAGGAAAATTACTGAAAGGTGAGTATACAATTTTCCGTTTTCCTGGTGCATCATGGCAGCATACATATGGGGACTAACTCGCCACATGGGAGGGTGCAAGAAAAATTTTGTAATCATCAGTAGCGCAAGTATGCATCATGAATTTTCCAAATCTTACTGGTCGCGAGCCGGGTTCAGCTATTAAAGTGTAATGAAGGTGTCCTGGGAGGACCATATTGCTGAATTGCAAATAATCTCAGGAGACACTCAGCGCTGAGCTGTCCACAGAGCTGGCACTGCCCTAGTTAAATGTGCTCTTAAGACCTCTAAAACAGGACGGCCTTGAAAAGTAGGCGCTTTTAATTGTCTTAATCTAGGAGGTGACTGAACGTGTTGATGCTGACTGAACCTGCCTTAAGCCACGCTGGAACCAAGAACATATTTAAGTTTTCCTGAATGAAAGGGTAGCTGCCAAGCAGGTCACCAGCGTTAGCTCAACATCCATGAGGATGTGGTTCTCTCACTCAACCAAGAAAGATGGCAAATTGACTTCCTGGTTAAATTGGAAGGAGAAAGAAACCTTATGGATAAAAGCAGTCTGGAGTTTTAGGACTATTCTGTCCGGGTAGAAAGTGAGGCTCCTTGGGTACAAAACCTGCAGTTCTGACATCCTTTTTCACAGAGGTTGTAGCAACCAGAAATATGGTCTTTAGGATATGCAGAGTGTAGTCAATTCTGTAGGATAGAAATGAGGCCTTGATAGAAATGAGAACCATAAGCAAGTTCCACATAGGGACCAATGGTTTCCTGGGAGGTCTATAATTTCATTCAAGCCCTTTAAGAACTGCATCACTAAAGGGTTAAGGACTCCTTAAACCCTTGCAAGTGCAGACAAGGCTGAACTTTGAGCTTTAAACATATATGAACCTAGGCCCCTGTTTAGCCCCAGTTGTAAGAACTGTAGAACCTTGGCTGATTTAGGTAATAAAGGACTCCGGGCTTTTGCTGTGTGAGATCTGCATCATTTTCCCATATTCTTGGGTAAATCTTATTCATGAAGACTTCTCTGGTTTTACACAAGGTAGGCACTACCTGCACTAAGCATGCTTGACTTGGTAGCCACTGCCTCTCAACTTCCATGCCATCAAAAGTAGTCTCTTGGAGCTGGATGGCAAAACTTTCCATGAGAGAGCAAATCTGTCATCACTGGAAGCAGCAGTGGTGATTCAATGCTTAAGAGTAGGATAGAGAGACACTAGAGCCTCCTAAGCCAAAATGGTATATTTGTAATTATTGATACAGGAAGCTCCACTGACAGCCTGAGAATTCTACCCTTCCACTGCTGTCTAGGCACAGTACAAATCTTGCTCCTCTTGCTAAAAGGAGTGAATAACAGAAGTGCTTTGAACACTACTCGGTTCAAGAAAATTCAATACTATTCCTCATAAGCTTAACATCCCATGACTTTGAGCAGCCTGCTCTTTGAAATGCATCCCCCAACCTTTCTAGCTGGGGTCTGATGTGATAATGTTCCATCTGAAAACAATTGGTCAGTTAAGAAGAACCAAGGATACTCCGGCACTGTTCTTCTGGAAGAGACTTTACTCCCAAAGCACCTTTGGCTTTCTCTATCAGAGGATGGAAATTCCCTTGTGGAAGTTCTACTGAACTTTTCCCATCGCTATTGCAGACAGTAAGACCTTTGTGAATACCCTGGCGGAGATGTACAGACCGAAGGGGAAAGGACTCAACTGGTGGAGGAACTAAAGATGAATTGGGAAGTAGGTGTCTGATAAACCTACAGGAGAATCCAGTCTCCCAGATTTATGATTATAATAATTGATTGGAGGTTTCCCATCTTGCACGACTCTAACTTCCTGTGCTGCTTGTAAAAATCTTTTTTTTTTTTTTTTTTAACATTAGCACTGGGCACAGATTACCTGTTTTTTATTATTTATTTATTTATTTTTTTGCTAGGAACAGAGGTGAAATCAAATCCTCATCTCCTTTGGGTAACCAGAACCTTCACGATTGTTCGTTTTTTTTTTGTTTTTTTTTAATCCAGCTACAAACTGGACCAGAATTTTTTACTTTTCCATCAACTCTGGTAGCCTGGCTGACTGGAAGAGATTAAAAGGTGGACTTCCAACCTGTCAGTGTTATATGATCGTAATGCTTATTGAATTATGCCCCTGCATGGGTGAGTTTGTCATGATGTTATACGTTTTCAATAAAAATTATTGTACCAGAAAGGCGAACCTCCCTTAAACTTCCAATGTCACGCCAATATAGCTGATATGGCCCACTGTTTTCCATCCAGGTGTGTGCATAATGCTTCGCACAGGCACCCCCTGGATTAGTGCACCCTTAAAAAGGACTACTGCTGTTCTAAGACAGGAGCCTTAGATTGTTAAGGCTTCAATACTGAAGATCGGGTACTTCTCCAGTTCATTTACTAATCCTTTCCCTGGTCCGTAGGATTTTGCCTCCTGGTATCTACTTGGGAGTCGCCACCTGTATGCTGGACCTTCTGGAATTTTCAGTTTTTTTGTCAGATGATATTCGCCCTGACCTGCTAATGGTCACCCTTGAGATGGCTGTATCCTGTCTACTCCCAAATAGATTGGATCGGTGTTCTGGTGTCTTGCACCTTTTTTTTTTTTTTTTTTGGCGGGATCCACCAACCATGGCTTCAGCCATAATACACTCCTTGCCGTGATCGCGGGGAACACCGCTCTTGAAAAACATCAATTGACATCTGACACATGCACCACAGAGTGTGCCGCCAATTTCAGCTCTTACAAAGCCGTTACTACCTTGTCTCTTCACGTCTTCCAGATGGGGTTATTCAACCACTTAAGCCCTGGACCATTTGGCTGGCCAAATACCAGAGCACTTTTTGCGATTCGACACTGCTAATTCGGAACTGATAATTGCGCAGTCGTGCGACGTGGCTCCCAAACATATTTGAAGTCCTGCTTGTATGACTGGTTCACTGATTTTCCCAGAAGTCTGCACCAAGATAAAAGTCAGATTTTTTGGCATCCACTGCAATAAAAATTTCATTTTATTTGTGATTCTCTATTGGGAGTATCTTGTCTAAAGGGATGCAGACCCTGCCACTTTCCTCAGAGTCCTGCAGGTGCAGCAACTGGTTGATAATTATGCAACCACTCCCATTAGACTCACTCAGCACATGGGCTGGTTATTGCTGGTGTGCCAGCACCTGCAGATGCTACAGTATGTAGGTGCACTTCAGAACTAGATCTAATTTTCAGGCTAGAACCTCCTTGAACGTGACAAGTTTTGCCAGCTACATTCAAGATGCATCCATCAATCAGAGGTGACTGCAGCAGGTTGACCTTTAGCATTTTCAGGGTATACAGTTTTGACAGCCTGTTTATAAGGGCATTTTTTTCTGACCCCTTCAATTCTTCCTGGATTAACTCTTCCAGTTGTTCAGTGAAGGAAATTAGTACTTTCTAACCTTGTGGAGAGTTTCCTCCACTTCAAACCAGGCAATTGCGTCCTTAGCTGCCCTTGCAAAAAAGTCTCTATTGGGCAATTAAAGCTTGTGGCCCCTTTAACGCTTTATTCTCATGGCAAGCTTTCCTATTTGGACACCACCTACTGGCTCTGGCTGGAAGTGCTAGGCAATTCATGCACTGTAGCTTGTCAAGCAATGACTTTCCACCACGAATGCAGCAACCATTAGTGCTGGTAATCTGTGGTGTTTGTAAACGTGGAGCATACAAAATGAGAGGCGAGATGATGACATTGATCAATGTTGCCTGTATGTCTGTGCTTGAACGGTGACTGTTCTGGCTTTTAGCAGGCTCTCTTCACCTTGAGGTCCTTGCAGGGCTGTGTAGTGCTTGCTCCAGGCAGATTTGACATATTAGCTTGGCAGGCAATGACCTTGCACAACAAATGCAGCGACTATTAGGGCTGGTAACTTGTGATGTTTGTAAATGGGGAGCAATGATAATGAGGGGTGAGATGATGAGCTTAATCAACATCGCCTGGATGTCTGTTCTTAGATGGTGACTTGTCTTGACCGTCAGAAGGCTCCCTCCATCTTGTGGTCCTTACAGGACTATAGATATTGGCTCTCTTTTTCTCAATCTTCACTACTTACCTAATCCCTATACCTTAAAGGCAATGGGTGGTCTGACTGGACAGCGTTTCCCATAGAAACAGAGCAAAGCAGCAGACTGAAATGAAAAAACAGCATAATGCTAAGTCTCCACTATTGCAACCTGAAAGTTGCATGATTTTGCCACGAATTTGATGCAACTTGAAGCAATGGCTGTGTATTCTTGAGGTCTATGGACGCACATATGAACGGTGCTCATTGGAAATCATGTACGGCTTGTCATGCAACTTTGCAGTGACAAGTCGCACTAGTGGAATCTGAGCCCAACACAGTGATCCCAGAGCAAGCATTGAAAAGGGGATAGGAAGAGCCCAGGTGAATGTCATAACGAGCACAATGATCCTAGAGAAACACTGAGAATGAGATAGGAAAAACACAGGTGAATGCCATAGAAAGGGAAAACATACCTGCAAACAATGACCACATAAGCTTCTAGCATGCATGAGTAGAGAGCTCCACCATTTGTTGCCCAAAAATGCCATAAAATCATTTAGAACTTACATTTGCCATTAGTGATCATATCGGTGACTGAGCATGTTCAGATCACCATCCTGGAAAAGCTCTAGCCAGGAAACACAGAGGCCGCATCACTTCCTGCCTCTCATGCTCACAGTGTACTTGCACTGCTGCAGCCATCTTGGGAATGGCAAATGCCCATAACACAGAGAAAAGTAGTAAAAAGCATATGGAAAGCAAAAGGAAATGCTGTCACTTACGTCAAAGCTTGTTTAAAGCTTTCTTTGAGAAGCCTGCACCACCAGAATGGGGCTCCAACCATATAGCTCATTTAGAGACTGTAGATATGGTTGTCACCTCATCCCTTTAAACCCGAACACATATTAATTACACAGGTTCTGTGGCTGATTAAGGTGGTAATTAAACTCACTTGGTGCCTTATCTGCATTTAATTTGCCTCAGAACCTGTGTAATTTAAAGGTGTTTGGGTTTAAAGGGATGAGGTGGCAACTCTATCTGTAGAGGAAGGACTTCCGCCGGGGAGAGGCTGAAATATGCCCCCCAGATCACCAGAATGGGGCTCCAACCATATAGGCTCATTTAGAGACTGTACAGGAAGGACTTCCACCCACGAGAGGCTGAACCTGGCTGGGGCGACAAACAGTAAGGGATATCTTGCGATTTCTGTCCTGATCAGGTGAGGGAAAAAAAGGAGAATGCTGTGAGCCGGGTCTGTCTTTAATTTATAGTTAACCAGTCCTATCAGGTTGTGGGGGCGGAGTCACAACCCATATGTATGCTGCCATGATGCACCAGGAAAATATTTTAAGCAACAGACAGCATGGATTAATGAAACACAGAAGTTGCCAGACAAATTTGATATGAGGAAGCAAGTAAAACTTTGGACAGAGGGGTGGCTGTGGACGTAGTGTACCTGGATTTTGCAAAAGCGTTTCACACAATTCCCCACACATGGCTAATGTGTAAGGTAAAGTCTACAGGCTTGGAAAGATCAGTTTGTAAATGGATAGAAAACTAAAAGACAGAATTCAGAGAGTAGCCGTTAAAGATTCTTAGTCTGATCTAAAGTTATTAGTGGTGTACCCCAAAGTTCAGTGTTGGGCCCCTTACTTTTTAATATCTTTATAAATGATATATGGTCTGGGATTAAAAGTACAATTTCAGTCTTTACAGATGACACCAAGCTATGCAGGGGAATAATGTCCTTACAGGATGTCTCCAACTTGCAAGCCAGCTTCAATGCACTGTTTAATTGGGCAACTATGTTGCAAATGAGGTTTAATGTTGATAAATGTAAAGTTATGGACTTGGGGGCTAATAATATGCATGCATTATACATATACTAGGGGGAGTACAACTGGGGGAATCCATAGTGGAGCAGGATCTGGGGGTTTTAGTAGATCATAAGCTTAATAATAGCATGCCATGCCAACCTGCGGTTTCCAAAGTGAGCAAAGTTCTTTCTTGTATTAAGAGTGGTATGGACTCCAGAGAGAGAGATATCATTTCCCTCCTGTTAAAATCATTAGAAGACCTCATCTGGAATATGCAGTTCAGTTTTGGGCACCAGTTCTCAAAAAAGGATATCGGGAAACTGGAGAAAGTGCAGAGAAGGGCAACCAAACTGATAAGAGGCATGGAGGAGCTCAGCTATGATTAAGCTATGATTAACCTCCCTGGCGGTTTTCCCGAGTGTGGCTCAGGGTTAAATTTCAGTACCATTAGCGATAACCCCGAGCCACACTCGGGATTGCATTGCAGGAACCTGGTGCAGTGTACTTACCTTGTCCCAGGATCCTGCAATGTCCATCCACTGTGTCTGCGGGCTCTGTCCTCCACCCGATGCCTCTGTGTGCCGGGCTCCATTCCCTGCGAGCGCGGCAACGCATGGGGCGAAGCCCGGCGGCAAATTCAAAAAATGTTTAATTCATAACACATACAGTACACTGTAATCTTTCAGATTACATTACTGTATGAAATCATTTCACATCTCTTCTGTCCCCAGTGCTTTGTCCAATGCTTTGCATGCAGTTTTAAATTATATATACTGTTCTTTCTGCCTGGAAACTTGAGATTGTCCAAAGCAACTAAAAAGTGTCCCTTTACGTCAAAAGTCCCTTTACGTTTTAGACCAGCTAGCTTATTTTATTATTATTATTTTTTATAATTATTTATAGTTATTTATTATTATATTATAATTTATGATTTTGTACTTCAGACTTTATCATACCCGGATGTCTACCAGACTTTTGTTTGGACAGATTTAAGTGTGTTATTGCTAAGAATTACAGGCCTACAATATTAAACGCCAAATTTCTATGCAAAACAATTGTACCTCTTTGAGACACAAAAATCTGACATAATCATACCGCCAGGGAGGCTACAGATTAGAGGAACTGAATTTATTCTATTTATTAAGGGGGGATATGATCAACATGTACATAATAGGTGAGGTTGAAAAAAGACAAAAGTCCATCAAGTCTAACCTATGGACTATAGGGGTGCATATAGTGAACTTGGTGTTGAGTTATTCATTTTAAGGTCATCACAGAGGATGACTAGAGGAAAAGAGATTTCACCTCCAAATACGGAAAGGTTTCTTCACAGTAAGAGCTGTGAACATGTGGAATAGACTCGCTCCAGAGGTGGTTCTGGCCAGCTTAGTGGATTGCTTTAAAAAGGCATGCATTCTTTCCTAAATGTTAAAATTAAAAAGCAGAGCTCAAACAACAAAAGACATAAAGTGCAATGTGAAAAAAAAATAAAGAATTATGCAAATACATAAATTCATAAATGCAAAATACATTTTTAAGTTAAAAAAAATGTTTCCAAAAATGTTAGGTATAATTATATGAAGTCGATTCAATATGTATGAATAACGTGAAATATCCGAAAAGTGCAAAAGAGATCCACCACCGAACACCAACAATCAGCATATGCCTCCTACCAGATATAGCATTATAATGGAAAGCTGGCATCAGAGGCAGACTATGGTTGCACAGAAGCAGCTCCAGATTCAGCGAAGGATGAAAGAACAAACAAACATAGTGAAGCCCATTTAAACCGGTATTGACCACCATTGACGACATCACACACGCTGTGCCGACACTCGCGGCTTTACATGTTTACGAGCCGTCAGTCTGCTGGGATTTGCCTTTGCATTGCATGTATACAAGTGACCTTAAGGTACTTTTAATACTTTTTAAATAAAAGAAGGAAGGTTTAAATAGGCTTCCTTCGAGTTAATACTTTGTAGAACCACCTTTAGCTGCAATTACAGCTGCATGTCTTTTTGGGTATGTCTCTACCAGCTTTCCACATCTAGAAAGTGAAATGTTTTGCTCATTCTTTGCAAAATAGCTCAAGCTCTGTCAGTTTGGATAGATAGCATCTATGAACAGCAATTTTCAAGTCTTGTCACAGATTCTCAATTGGATTTAGGTCTGGACTTTGACTGGGCCATTCTAACACAAAAATATGCTTTGATCGAAACCATTCCATTGTAGCTCTGGCTGTATGTTTAGGGTCGATGTCCTGCTGGAAGGTGAACCTCTGCCACAATCTCAAGTCTTTTTCAGACTCTAACAGGTTTTCTTCTAAGATTGCCCTGTATTCTTCTCCATCCATCTTCATATACACTCTGACCAGCTTCCCTGTCTCTACTGAAGAAACTCATCCCCACAACGTAATGCTTCCACCACCATGTTTCATGGTGGGGGTGGTGTGTTTAGGGTGATGTGCAGTGTTAGTTTTCCACCATACATAGCGTTTTGCTTTTAGGTCAAAAAGTTCAATTTTGGTCTCATCTGACCAGAGCACCTTCTTCCACATGTTAGCTGTGTCCCCCACATGGCTTCTTACAAACTGCAAATGGGAATTCTTATGGCTTTCTTTCAAAAAAGGTTTTCTTCTTGACACTCTTCCAAATAGGCCAGATTTGTGGAGTGCACGACTAATAGTTGTCCTGTGGACAGATTCTCCCACCTGAGCTGATTTACCATGGGCCTCTTGGCTGCTTCTCTGATTAATGCTCTCCTTGTCTGGCTGTCAGTTTAGGTGGACAGCCATGTCTTGGTAGTTTTGCAGTTGTGCCATACTCTTTCCATTTTCGGATGATGGATTGAACAGTGCTCCGTAAGATGTTCAAAGCATGGGATATTTTTTTTTTTATAACCTAACCCTGCTGTAAACTTCTCCACAACTTTATCCCTGACCTGTCTGGTGTGTTCCTTGGCCTTCATGATGCTGTTTGTTCACTAAGGGTACCTAAGAAACCTCGGAGGGCTTCACAGAACAGCTTTATTTATACTGAGATTAAATTACACAGAGATGAACTTTATTTACTCATTCAGATAGTAATAGAGTCCACAAGTACAAACAAAGTACTAGTATTACTAAAGCAGCGCTCCTGTCATTACTTGATATGACCAGCTTTCATATGATTATAACATTTTATGAGAAAAAGATAAGAATCACAGATGGTAATAAAAGTCCAGAGCAGACACAAGCTGTAGTCCTAGTGTTGACTGATACATGTGCACCTTTCACCAGAATCCTCAAACCGTGCGTCACTCTCCCCTTAGGGGTTCACACTCACCTGATATGAGTAATTTTCAAGCCTTGAAATACTTTAAATAGCAGTCCACAATCTGGGATACTTCGGAGCTGCATACGCCTCCACAGGTATTTGGATATATGAGAAGAAAACTCTGCATAGTATAATTCTGTTTTACCTTATATTGCAGTTCTCCAATCATTAAAAATCACACTTTCCAACAGATCGAATATGTTGGTCCAATGTACTAGTGTCAGCGCTACCAACAGTCTATCCCGGAGCCGGAGATGGTTAAAGCGGTCACGTTAAGGATGAGGCGTCCATGCTCGTCCCTTCCAGTTGTCTCTCTCTAGCTGTGGAATGCAAAACGTCACATGTTCTGATGCATTTCGTCATCTCGACTTCGTCTGAGGGCGTGGCCTTATGGCGCGGCGTCCCGGATTTTATCTCATATTGTCTGAGCAGTTTTAACCAGCTGAATGCCAAATCGCTCCATTGTTCCCCTAGCGCTCCATCGTTCCCCTAGGTGCCCCCTAGCGATGACACAAGCCATGCTCAGAGGATAACTACTACACATTACTATTCTGATATTGGCTGACATTGAACATTAGACCATTAGAGTTACATAGTTGCATAGTAGGTAGAAAAAAGATACAAGTCCATCAAATGCAACCTATGTGTGTGATTGTATGTGTGTCAGTATTACATTGTATATCCCTGTATGTTGCGGTAGTTCAGGTGCTTATCTAATATTTTTTTTAAACTATTGCTGCCCCCTGCTGAAACCACCGCCTGTGGAAGGGAATTCCACATCCTTGCTGCTCTTACAGTAAAGAACCCTTTACACAGTTTGAGGTTAAACCTCTTTTCTTCTAATTTTAATGAGTGGCCACGTGTCTTATTAAACTCCCTTCCGCGAAAAAGTTTTATCCCTATTGTGGGGTATACAATACCAGTATAGTATTCGTAAATTGAAATCACATCCCCTCTCAAGTGTCTCTTCTCCAGAGAGATAATAAGTTCAGTGCTTGCAACCTTTCTTCATAACTAATATCTTCCAGACCCTTTATTAGCTTTGTTGCCCTTCTTTGTACTCGTTCCATTTCCAGTACATCCTTCCTGAGGACTGGTGCCCAGAACTGGACAGCATACTCCACGTGAGTCCGGACCAAAGTCTTGTAGAGTGGGAGAATTATTGCTTTATCCCTGGAGTTAATCCCCTTTTTAATGCATGCCAATATTCTGTTTGCTTTGTTAGCAGCAGCTTGGCATTGCATCCAGGTCCTTTTACATCCTAGATTCCCCCAGAGGTTCACCCCCTAGTGAGTAGATTGCATTCATATTTTTGCCCCCCCAAATGCAAAATTTAACATTTTTCTACATTCAACCTCATTTGCCATGTACAGTTGTTTTATTCAGATCTTCTTGCAAGGTTTCCACCTCCGGCTGAGAAGTCATTGCCCTGCTTAGCTTAGTGTCATCTGCGAATACAGAGATTGAACTGTTTACTCCATCCTCCAGGTCGTTTATGAACAAATTAAACAGGATTGGTCCCAGCACAGAACCCTGGGGGACCCCACTTCCCACCCCTGACCATTCTGAGTATTCCCCATTTATCACCACCCTCTGAACTCGCCCTTGTAGCAAGTTTTAAATCCATGTGCTCACCCTATGGTCCATGCCAATGGACCTTACTTTGTACAGTAAACGTTTATGAGGAACTGTGTCAAATGCTTTTGCAAAATCCAGGTATACCACATCTATGGGCCTTCCTTTATCTAGATGGCATCTCACCTCCTCATAGAAGGTTAATAGATGTGTTGGTTGGCAAGAGTGACTCTTCATGAATCCATGCTGATTACTGCCAATGATACCGTTTTACTTACTAATATCTTGTTGTATATAGTCCCTTATCATCCCCTCCAAGAGCTTGCATACTATTGATGTTAGGCTAACTGGTCTGTAATTTCCAGGGATGTATTTTGGCCCTTTTTTTAAATATTGCTGCTACATTAGCTTTTCTCCAATCAGCTGGTACTATTCCTGTCAGTAGACTGTCAGTAAAAATTAGGAACAATGGTCTGGCAATTACTTGACTGAGTGTCAAGTTCTCACGTACCTGACTGATGAGACCGATAGTGCAGAGGAAGGCCTCGCTTACGTATCTGACTCACGCCCCCTGGTAGAGCAGACAGGTAGCACGGGAGTGCAGAATGGTATGAGTGCCTGGCAGGATCAACAGCAGATGGGTCAGATGGAGTGGCACAGCAGACAGGACCAGCAGGCTGGATGGATCAGCAGACAGGACCAGCAGGCTGGATGGATCAGCAGACAGGTGAGCAAACTGGATGGATCAGCAGACTGGTAAGCAGACTGGATGGATCAGCAGGCAGGTGAGCAGACTGGATGGATCAGCAGACAGGTAAGCAGACTGGATGGATCAGCAGACAGGTAAGCAGACTGGGACTGAAGCTGGATGGCTGCAGTAGGTAAGTATAGCAGACTGGAGGAGAGTCTTGGAACGTCAAACAGGCCAGGTCGATAATCAGGCTGGCAACAAAGGTACAAGAGGAGCAGGCAGAAGGAATCGTCAAACAAGCCAAGGGTCAGATGCAGGCGGAAAACAGGAACAGTCTCAAAACAAGCTGGGTCAAACAGGAGCAGATCTCAGATCTTCAGGAAACACATACACAGAGCTGCAGATCAATTAGCAAGGACTCAGAGCTGCTGAGGTGTTTAAATAAGGCAGCCTGTTGCCAATAACTGAAATCAGCCTGGACTAAGTTAACCCTTAGGTGGCAGATCCATGACACTGAGTTCCCTAAGTACCCTCGGGTACAAGCCAACCGGTCCCGCTGATTTATTAGTTTGAAATTTCCCAAGTCTATTTCTAATTCTGTCCTCTGTTAGCCATGAGGGTGCTTCCTGTGATGTGTCATGAGGACAAACACTGTAGTATTGGCTACTGAAGCCCCCCCCCTGATTCCCTCATGAAGACTGAGGAGAAGAATAAATTCAATACCTTCGTTCATCACCCCATCCTTTGTAACCAGATGTCCTTCCTCATTCTTTATGGGGCCAAAATGGTCTGTCCTCCCTTTTTTGTTTCAATCATTTTTATTGAACATTTTAGAAGAAAAAGAATACAAATAAACATTGTTATAGTGATTAACATTGTCACATCTGGCTTATTAAACAATGTAATCTATGGAAATATAGCATAACATAAGTACCAACTTTACAAGTGGGCTAATAGAGCTTGGATTATGTAACATCTACTAATGTTATTAGCTAACCAGTAAGTATAGAATATATAAAAAATGTAAGAAACATGGAGGGGGGTCCCTCCCGGGCACCCCCTTGGGATCTATCTGTGCCCTCAGAGGGACCCCTCCCCAGTGTTGCTATCCTGTACGATTTCAATAGTCTTAAAGATAACAGTAATCATTAAATATGTGACGATTAAGTCAACCAGGATATTAGAAATGCAGGGAAAGTTATGAAACTTTACCTACTATTTGAATACTCAAAAAAAAAATAAGGAAAGGAATAAAGAAAGGAGTTCCATAGAGACCAGTTTTCTTCAAATTTACGTGAGTTTCCTTCTCTGTATGCTAGGATTCGTTCGTATTCTACTATTGTGTCAAGTTTGACTTTGATGTCTTTCAAAGTGGGGATATTCATAGATTTCCATCTGCACATTATTTCTGTTCTTGCTGCCAGTAATAGATGCGTTGCTATGTATCTGTGTCTGGGTTGGCATTGGTCCATATTTATACTAAGGATAGCTTGTTCCATATTTGGATATACCCTGCTTCTTGTTAACTTCGATAGTAGCTTATAAATTGCCAGCCAAAAATTTCTGATAACAGGACAGGACCATAGCATATGTGCCAGGGTCCCCACCTGCCAGCACCCCACCTGCCAACACAGATTTGAGTTTTCTTTGGAGAATTTCGCTGTTATGTAAGGGGTGAAGTACCACCTCAACATAAGTTTCTGCGATAGTTCTTCATAGTTTGAGCATCTTGAGAATTTGCGATTGGTATTAATTGCATTTTTCCATTGAAGATCTGTAAATTCTTTATACCAATTTCTTTTTCCCATTTAATTAATGGTTTGTGTTTGACAATAGCATATTTGGATTGCAATGAGTTATATATCAGTGTTATACCTTTCATTTTGTGGTTGTTTGACTGAAGGTAGGACCATACTTTCCCTATAATTGATATGTGGGTGGTTTTCATTGTTTGGAAGTAGGAGGAAATTTGTGTATATGTCAAGAATTCTGAGTTCAGTAGTTTGAATCTCTGCTGTAATGTTGTGAATGGCAGCAATCTATCACCACTAGAGATATCCACTAAGTTTAGTATGTTATTGCTTGTCCAGTTGTGAAGTCTTATATTAGGTATTATCCATTGTAGAGTCTCTAAGGGGATAGGGATGTTTGTTAATGGGTAAAATTCATTCCCTTTTACAATAAGTTCTGCCCAGGCTTGTACTGTTGCTTGTATCGTGGAGGGGTTGGGTTTTTTGCTATGTTTAGATGCTTTGGCAGCTATCAAAAATGACAGTGGTGATGATTTATTTAGCCATGATAATTCTAATTGGCACCAGGGTTTTATGATGGGGTTGTTGAACCAATTTTTAAGTTGGTCCAGGACTGCAGCTGTGTGGTAGTCCTTTAATATTGGTAATGCCATGCCTCCGGTGGATTTAGTTTTGCTCTGTATTTCAGGAGAGCATCTGGACTTTTTTTCTGCCCATACAAAGTTTGAGAGTTGTTTTTGCATTGTTGTAAAAAATGATGTAGGACCTGGTATTGGCAATGCCCTAAAGATATACATTAATTTAGGAAGTATTAACATTTTGTACGCTGCCAAGTGACCCGACCAGGTCAGGAAAAATTTCCGGATTTTAGAAAGTTCTGGTTGGAAGACGTTCAGTAATGGGGCATAATTGATACTGTACATATTCACAATGGGATGTGTAAGTTTGATACCTAAATATGTAATGGAGTCTGAGGTCCATGGGTATGGGAGAGCATTTTTGAGGGATTTTTCAAGTTTGTTAGTTATATGTATTCCTAGTATGTTTGACTTGGAGGCGTTAAACTTATAATAGGAAACTTTGCTGAATAAGTTTAATAAATCATGTGCTGCAGGCAAGGAGGTAGCTGGTTTTGATAATGACAAAATGACATCATCAGCAAATAACGAGATTTTATGTTGACGTTCCTGAGTTGTAATGCCTTGTATGTTCGGGTTGGTTCTTATTTTCTCCGCTAGCGGTTCCATAAGCATGGTGAATATAATGGGGGACAGGGGGCACCCCTGTCTAGTCCCAATCGTAATATGGAATGTTTTGGAAAACATTCCTTCTGTATAGACAAATGCTGAAGGTGAGGAGTATAGTGCCAGTATGGCCCTCTGTAATGGGCCAATAAGTCCAAATTTTTCCAAAACTTTGGCCAAGTACCCCCAGTGCACTCTATCGAAGGCCTTCTCCGCGTCTAATGTTAGAATCAGAGAAGGCTCTTTGTTTTCCCCGACCATGTGCAGAAGATTTAACATTCTCCTGGTAGCGTCCGTGGTCTGGCGGCCCATCACAAATCCCACCTGGTCATAATTTATTAGTTTAGGTATCAAGGTTGATATTCTATTCGCTATTAATTTAGCATGTAGCTTAACATCTACATTTAATAAAGAGATTGGCCTGAAATTTTGTGGGAGGTTTGGTTCTTTACCTGGTTTGGGGAGAGTAATTATTGTTGCTGTGAGCATTTCTGGAGGAAATTTTGCTGTGGATGTGGCTGCTTCAAAAACTGGGAGTAAATGAGGAGACAGGATGGATTTAAATAATTGATAATATTCAGAGGAATATCCGTCTGGGCCTGGGGCTTTGTTGCGGGGAAGGTGTTTAATGGATTTTTCTATTTCTTGTACTGTGAAGGGTTGTTCAGGAGGGATAAGTCTTCTTGGGATATTTTAGGTAGGTTTACTGTTGCTAAGAATTCAGAGATTAACGCGTCATTGGGTTGGTGTGTGTCTGGATCATTATTAAGATTATACAATGTTTCGTAGTAATCGCTAAATGCGTCTGCGATTTCTTTTGGGTTGGTGACTTTCTGTTTAGATTTAGGATTAATTATGTAAGGGATTTTCTGTTTGACCTTAATTGGTGGTTATGTTGTGCTATCAGGTGGGTTCTTAGGTCTTGTCTGGTAGTAAACAATGCTTCCCTGATTTTCTGTGTGGATTGCTGTTTGTTTGTATTTTCTAATTGTTGGATTTTCGCTAGCAGTTCATTTAACCGTTCTGACCTTTGTCTCCTTGCCCTTGCACTCATCTGTATAAGCAAGCCTCTAATATAAACTTTATGGGCATTCCATAACGTGAAAGGATCGTCAACCAAGGGGGCATTGATGGTAAAGAATTCTTTAATTGCTTTCTCAATTTGTGCTAAATTTTGAGGTTGAGATGTGTATATGTCGTTTCGCCATCTGTTAGCCCTGGTCTCTGCACAATGATCCCCCACATCAATAGAGATCGGAGCATGGTCCGTCCATGTAATACAGTGCAAAACTGACTTCGTAATTTGTTGCAAAATAAACTTATCCACCAAAAACATGTCTATTTGAGAATATGTGTGATGCACATTGGAGTAAAACGTATAGTCTTTTTCCGATGAGTGTTGGCATCTCCATATATTGTACAGACCTGAGGAGGAGATGAAATTGTTTAGAGTTGCTCTTCTTTGTTGAGTCTTTGTATGGCTGGACACGTCCATATCTCTGTTTGAGACTATATTGAAGTCTCCGCACATGATAACATGACCTTGCCTCATTATTGAGACTTTTTTCCAGACCTTTTTTACAAAGGAAATTTGTTTAGTGTGGGGAAGGTACACATTCACCAATGTGTATTTTTTGCTGTTCAGTTCACACACAAGAACTATGTATCTTCCTGAATCGTCCAAATGAACAACCAAACTTTTAAATTGTATAGTCTTTAATTGCTATTGCTACTCCTCTTTTTTTTTAAGTATAGTTTGCTCGAAAAATATGAGGAAATTGACGGTGTTGGAAAATAGGCAGTTTGTAGGAGATAAAGTGGGTTTCTTGGAAACAGATTACGTCACTATGGAGACTTTGGCTTCTTTCCATGCCATTTGCCTTTTGTATGGACTATTTAGCCCTTTAACATTAAGGGATGAAATTTTGATGGTCATGTTGGATTTATTTGAGTGACTGTTTATGTATAGTTGCAATAAAGCGATACAGTATCGGAATACCTGGATTTAAATAGGGAGTGTAGATGGTTCCAAAAGGTTGGTGTTCGGCTGGTTATTGTATGCTGGTCGTCGTTATAGTTCGCAAAGATGTGTAGATCTGCAGGAAACTCCGGGTCAGGTTGGAGAGTGTAAGATGGTCCTGGTAGGTAGATCTTTAGTTGTTAATGTGTTAATGTATGTCGATCTCCTTAGTGGTACACAAAGATGGATGGGTCTTTTGGAAAACTTAGAAGGAACAGTTAGTAAAGTTCAGAAAGAATAACAATAATAACTTGCGATTCTGATAAGAATCTGTGCGGTAGTAACAACCACTCAACTTATGGGGTGTTTAAAAGCTAAACAGAAAAAGTGGCAATCCCCTGGGCCATCAGGGAATTAATATGAGTACGATACTCATGTGAGTGGTGTTAGCCTGCTAGTGCTGCGTAGAGATTATTGTAACACAGTTTAGCCATGGTTGTCACTGTCAGATAATCTGCCATTCCCGCATGCAGCGGAGGCCTACTTTTATGTTGGATAGCAGATGCGTAGTACCATCTTTTGTGATCATTAGTTTGGCTGGATATATCCAACGATATGTGATGTGATGGTTGTTTAGAGGCTTCGTAATGGTAGCTAATTGTCGTCTTTGCTGCATGGTGAAGGCCGACAGGTCAGCATAAAAGGAAAGATCCTACAGATCCGCTGGTAAAGAATCCCGATTTCTAGTTGCTGCCATAAACTGATCCTTAATGTGATAAAAGTGGATTCTGACAATAGTGTCCCTGGGTAGGTGTGCAGCAATATATTTGGGCTTTGGTAGCCTGTGGATGCGGTCCACAATAAGTTCTTCCTGGGGTACGTCTGGAAGAACTGTTTTCAGCATTTGTATGAAGTGGGATTTTAGATCTGGAGGTTTAACTGACTCAGGGATCCCCCTTATTTTGACGTTGTTCCTCCTGGACCTGTCCTCTAAATTTGCCAGTTTAAGTTTCATCTGCAGCATTTCATCTTCCCTGTCATTGTGGGCGTCCACTAAGTCATTAAAGGTACATGCGAACTCCCCCATTTTTGTTTCTACATGAGATATTCTTTTATTCACCGTGGAAATTTTCTGATTTAAATTGCCTGGTTAATGCTTGGATGTCTGCATGTAACGTGGATCTTAGGGATATCAGCATGTCTTTAATAGTGGTGTCCATTATTGGTGTGTTAGCAGTGGGGAAGTCAGTTATAGAATCCTGCAGTTCCCTAGTATCATCTTGGGAAGAATTCAGACTTACCTCCTCATCTTCTTCCTCAGTGCAATCCAATTTCGGTTTGCTTTTGGCTGGGCTAGATTAGGCTGAAGGAGGTGGAGAGTACCCTGGTGTATTATTGTAGGAGCGGCCCGAGTGTCTCACCTGTGCTGTGCTGCTCTGTGAGTGAGAGCCTTGTGTGCCTTTCCCCTGCTTGCCGCCGCCATCTTGCTCCGGAGACCGGTGCTGCCACATGAAGTAATCCGGCAGTTTGTTCAGATATGTTTCTTCCTTTCTCTTCCTGCAAGACATCCTGAGGGGTCCCCGAGCTGATCTACACTGTCTGTTCTCAAAAACAAGGCTTCTAGTCGCTGTATTTTACTCCTGATGGCCCGTGGCAGAGAGGAGCTTTCAGTGAGCGTCCATTCACTGCGCCGATTAGCCACGCCCTGTCCTCCCTTTTTTACTGTTTATATACTTAACCCCCCTGGAAGTATGATTATGTTGGATTTTAGGTGCTGAAAGCGGTACAATTATTTTGCATGGAAATTTGGCGTTTTATATTGTAGGCCTGGTTTCCTTTCGGATTTTCCTTCCAGTGTCATCACGCTTTGAGCAACAAACTATACACATCTTTGTGGGTGCTGCCTTTTTTTCAGTTGGTGGGATGTGGTCCATACAGTGACAACCAGTCAGGCATTCCGGGTTGACAACACCAACAGCACGACATCCAGCTCTGTTTTCAGTCATTGGTGTTTGGTGGTTCAGAAAGATACGTTCTGGAACTTTCCAAACAAAGTCAGCATGAACCACAGGCTGGTCACTCTTCTTTTAGTAGAATGAAGGCATTCCATAGGCATTGCTCAAGAAGATGCCTGAAGATCTTCTTATAATACTTTTTTGTTTTCTCATGGCTGAATAAAATGTCATTGCCTGGTCGGCTCTGTCAACACCTCCCGTGGTGTTGTTGTAGTCTATAACCACTTGTGGTTTCAAGATGTCCTTCCCACCTTTTGAGTGTACCATGACAGTGGAGGTGTTATGGATTGTACTCATTAGGCACACTTTTTTTTTTTTTGTCACGCCATCGCAGTGCCATCATTTTGCCTTTCTGCCAGACATCGGTTTTGTTCTGTAGAAGGAACTCTAATGCCGCGTACACACGATCGGAATTTCCGACAACAAATGTTCGATGTGAGCTTGTTGTCGGAAATTCCGACCGTGTGTATGCTCCATTGGACATTTGCTGTCGGAATTTCTGACAACAAATGTTTGAGAGCTGAATCTCAATTTTTTCGACAACAAAATTTGTTGTCGGAAATTCCAAGTGTGTGTAGACAATTCCGACTCATAAAATTCCATGCATGCTCGGAATCAAGCAGAAGAGCCACACTGGCTATTGAACTTCATTTTTTTGGGCTCGTCGTACCTGTTGTACATAACTGTATTCTTGACGTTCAGAATTTCCGACAACATTTGTGCGACTCTGTGTATGCACAAGACAAGTTTGAGCCAACATCCGTCGGAAAAAAAAATCCACGGTTTTGTTGTCAAAATGTCCGTTCGTGTGTACGCGGCAATACAGTTCAGGAGATGTGTAAAAATTGTCTGTAGTTACACAATAGCCCTGATTTAGCAATGGCTCAATCAATGAAAGAACTGAAGAGGTTGCCATTCCATAATGACTGTATTTTTGGTTGAATTTGGTTCCTTTACCGGTGTATAGGACAGAATTCCAAATGTAACCAGTGCTCGATTCATATAGCATGAAAGATTTTACGTCAGATCGTGCCCTCTTTGACACTATATATTGTATCCAGCTGAGCCTTCCCTTGTAGGTCATTAGACTTTCATCTATGCTGATGTCTCTATATGGCACATAGCTCTGTTGGAAACTTTTGATAATTTTTGATAATCATCTGATATACCTCCCAAATCTTCTTGAGTTTGGGTGCTGGATGAGTAGTTTCGTCAAATGCTTCATTATTTTCAAAGTGCAAATATTTCATTATCAGGGAAAATTTGTACTCCGACATGACCATGCCTAAGAATGGAGTGGCTAGTAATTTATTGGTTGTCCAATACCACTTCTGCAGGGGTTTCCCCACCACACCCTGAAGAATTATTAAGCCCAGAAATGTTCCTCATTGGTCAATGGTTCCCACTTTCTGCTCCTTGAAAACCTCCGATGTGTAGCAGCTTCTTGCTCCTGGCACTGGTTTGTCTCCGTAACTATTTTTTCAATAACCTCATTGGTCAAAAATAGTTGGAGGTATTCCAAGGGGTTGTCATCTTCAACATCCACTTTGATACCAGGTGCTCCAGTAAATGGGAATCTTGGGGGCACTACGTGATCCGTACCGCAGTCAATAGAGCACCAAGTCTGCACATCACTGAGGTCAGTCGCAGGATCGTCGCAGAAATCACTTTCTGTGTCTGACGAACTTCCCTACGAATCGCTATCCCTCAATTCTGCAAGTGATTCTGTATCGCTATTGCTGTTTTCCAGCGCGTCATAAACCGCTTTTGAGGTAGAGGCGCGCTTTTTTTATGCCATGGTCGTTCTCCAGTTTCCAGGCAGAAAGTACAGTAAAACTGCAGGCAAGGGCACTGGATAAAGCACTGGGGGCAAACTGAGGTCAATTTATTGTATACAGTAATGTAATCCAATAAGATTACAATGTATGGTGTGTGTTTTGTGTTTTACACTTTTTAAATCTGCCACCGACGCTCGCAGGGAAGGGAAGCCGGAACACACAGAGGATCGAGCGGAGGATCCGGCTGCTGTACACAGCGGGAGTACATCGCAGGATCCTGGAGACAAGGTAAGTCACCTCTTCCAGCATCCAGCGAAGCAATCCCGAGGCTCGGGGTTACAGCTAATGGTACTGAAATCTCACCCCCAGCCACACTCAGGAATACTGCCAAGGAGCTAAAAGGATTTCTTGGGATTTTTTTTGCTCCCCTCCGCTATGTGCCTTTCGTGATCTTAGCCGCCCTAATTGCACCCTTACATATCTTGTTGCATTCTTTGTAAAGTCTGAATGCTGATGATGATCCCTCAGCCTTGTATTTTTTGAAGGCCTTCTCCTTTGCTTTTATATGCATTTTTACATTGCAGTTAAGCCATCCAGGACTTTTGGTTGCTCTTTTTAAAAAAATGTTCCCAATGGTATACTTTGGCTATTGCCCTTATTTAATATGCTCTTAAAGCAAACCCATCTC
Source organism: Lithobates clamitans (assembly GCA_037952925.1). Classification (NCBI taxonomy): domain Eukaryota; kingdom Metazoa; phylum Chordata; class Amphibia; order Anura; family Ranidae; genus Lithobates; species Lithobates clamitans. The sequence continues at coordinate 3,751,472 of JBBGZY010000168.1, read as the reverse complement.
TCCTCCGCATTCTTTGTTTCTAAAATTTTATCCTAATTTATATCTTCTAGCAAGGTTCGTCGTTTAGGGAAGTTGCCCCTTTTGAAATTCAGTGTCTTTGTGTTCCCCTTGTGTTTCCTATTTGTGTGATTTATACTAAAGCCAATTGACCTGTGATCGCTGTTTCCTAAATTGTATTGTCGGTAATCAGTGGATCTAGTAACGCCTTGTTTCTAGTTGGTGCATCTACCATCTGACCATCTAGGTCTTTGCTCAAACTCTACTTACTAACTAGGTGACTTTTGAAGGCAATTGGTTCCACTGGATTTTAGTTAGGGTATCAGAGTAAAGGGGGCTGAATACGAATACACACCACACTTTTCGATATTTTAAATTAAATTAAATTCCACACAGATGGACTCTATTTACTAATTAGGTGACTTTTGAAGGCAGTTGGTTCCACTAGATTTTAGTTTAGGGGTATCAGAGTAACTGGGGCTGAATATAAATGGAGGCCACACTTTTCAGGTATTTATTCATAAAAATAATTGGAAAACCATTTATCATTTTCCTTCCACTTCACAATTATGTGCCACTTTGTGCTGGTCTATCACATAAAATCCCAATAAAATACATTTTACATTTTTGGCTGTGACATGACACAATGTAGAAAATCTCAAGGGGTATGAATACTTTTTCAAGGCACTGTACATAAGGAGTTCATATAGTGAACTTGGTGTTGAGTTATTCACTTTAAGGTCATCACAGAGCACAAGGGGACACTGTTTACGTCTAGAGGAAAATAAATGTCCTCTCCAAATACAGAAAGCTTTCTTCACAGTAAGAGCTGTGAAATTGTGGAATAGACTCCCTCCAGAGGTGGTTCTGGCCAGCTAAGCTTTAAAAAAGGCCTGGATTCTTTCCTAAATGTACATAATATAACTGGGTACTAACATTCATAGGTAAAGTTGATCCAGGGAATATATACGATTGCCTCTTGGATCAGGAAGGAATTTTTTTCCCCTGCTGTAGCAAATTGGATCATGCTTTGCTGGGGTTTTTTGCCTTCCTCTGAATCAACTGTGGGTATGGCAGTGTATATATGGGATTGTATGATTTTTTTTTTTATTGGTTGAACTAGATGGACTTGTAGCTTTTTTCAACCTGACTAACTATGTAACTATCATCTGGCCAATACCATCCCTACAGTGAAGCATGGGGGTGGGAGCAAATGTGAGACTAGTCAGGATCGAGGGAAAGATGAATGCAGCAATGTACAGGGACATCCTTGATGAACACCTGCTCCAGAGAGCTCTGGACCTCAGACTTCCAACAGGACAACAACCCTAAGCACACAACCAAGATAACAAAGGAGTGGCTAGGGGACAATGTCTATGAATGTCCTTGAGTGGCCCAGAGCCCAGACTTGAACCCGATCGAACATCTCTGGACAGATCTGAAAATGGCTGTGCACCAAAGCTCCCCATCCAACTTGATGGAGCTTGGGGGGTCCTGCAAAGAAGAATGGGAGAAACTGCCCAAAAATAGGTGTGCCAAGCTTGTAACATCATACTCAAAAAGACTTGAGGCTATAATTGTTGCCAAAGGTGCTCCAAAATGTATTGAGGCTGTGAATGCTTATGTACATGTTGTTTTTTTGTTTTTTTATTTTAAGAAATTTGCAGAGATTTTAAACAAACTTCTTTCACGTTGTTATTGTGGTGTATTGTTTGGAGAATTTTAAGGCAAATAATACATTTAAACCATTTTGGAATAAGGCTGTAACATAACAAAATGTGGAAAAAGTGAAGCGTTGTATATACTTTCCGGATGCACAGTATTAACTGGGCAGATGGACTACTTACTCATCTAAGGCTCATCATTTCTTGAATGTCTTGCAGGACAATTTCATGTGTCAATTGGTGGATGCCCCAACTATAAATAATGCTCTGCTAGACCTACTAATTACAAACCACACAGAGCAGATGTGGAAGTAGGGATAACTTAGAAAACAGCGATCAAACAGTAATTATGTACATAATAAATCATAGGAAAAGGAGACACGATAGTAGGAGGAGAAAACTAAATTTTAAAAAAGCCAACTTTACTAAACTGTGTGCCATACTACATGGGATCAGATTTTAGAATCAAAGAACACTGAGGAAAAATGGGAGTGCTTTAAGAACATATTAAATATTGGCATTGGTAAGTGCATTCCAATGGGCAAGAAATATGCAGGAACTAAAGATAAAACTGGGTGACTAAATTCCATTGTAAAAAGGCATATGAATGAGAAAAACTGTCCTTTAAAAAATATAAGGCAGAGGGGTCACCATTGGCATTCCATCACTACAAAAGATGCAATAAGAAATGTAAGAGCGTGATCAGGGCTTCTAAAATAGACCACGAGAATCACGAGGAGAGTAAAAAAGTCTTCCCCACAATTTTAAATATATTAATAGTAAAACAGTGAGGTCAGAGCATATTGGCCCCATAAAAGATAATCAGGGAAAGTTGATTACAAGTGGTAAGGAGAAGGCAACTGTATTAAATGCATTCTTCTCCTCAATGTTTACAAAGGAAAAGGAGGGTTATAATAAACAAGATTGCATTAATAATCACTTCAGCCCCGGAAGGATTTACCCCCTTCCTGACCAGAGCACTTTTTACAATTTGACACTGCGTCACTTTAACTGCTAATTGCACAGTTATGCAATGCTGTACCCAAACCAAATTTGCGTCCTTTTCTTCCCACAAATAGAGCTTTCTTTTGATGGTATTTGATCACCTCTGCAGTTTTTATTTTTTGCGCTATAAACGGAAAAAGACCGAAAATTTTGAAATAAAACGATATTTTCTACTTTTTGTTATAAAAAAAAGACAATAAACTCAATTTTAGTCATACATTTAGTTCAAAATGTATTCAGCCACATGTCTTTGGTAAAAAAAATGTCAATAAGCGTATATTTATTGGTTTGCGCAAAAGTTATAGCGTCTACAAACTAGGGTACATTTTCTGGAAATTACACAGCTTTTAGTTTATGACTGCCTATCTCATTTCTTGAGGTGTTAAAATGACAGGGCAGTACAACCCCCCCCCCCCCCCCCAATGACCCCATTTTGGAAAGTAGACACCCCAAGGAAATTGCTGAGAGGCATGTTGAGCCCATTAAATATTACATTTTTTTTGTCCCAAGTGATTGAATAATGACAATGACATTTTAGCTGCTTCTCCTGAGTATGGGGACTTTTTGGGAGCCTAGCCGCATACGGGGCCCTGAAAACCAAGCACCGCCTTCAGGATTTCTAAGGGCGTAAATTTTTGATTTCACTCCTCACTACCTATCACAGTTTTGAAAGCCATAAAATGCCAGGACAGTTAAACCCCCCCCCCCCCAATGACCCCATTTTGGAAAGTAGACACCCCAAGCTATTTACTGAGAGGCATGTTGAGTCAATGGAATATTTTATATTTTGCTACAAGCTGCGGGAAAATGACAAACTTTTTTTTTTTTTTTGCACAAAGTTGTTACTAAATGATATATTGCTCAAACATGCCATGGGCATATGTGGAATTACACCCCAAAATACATTCTGCTGCTTCTCCTGCGTACAGGGCCCCGAAAACCAAGCACCGCCTTCAAGATTTCTAAGGGCGTAAATTTTTGATTTCACTCCTCACTACCTATCACAGTTTCCAAGGCCATAAAATGCCAAGATGGCACAACCCCCCCCCCCCCCCAAATGACCCCATTTTGGAAAGTAGACACCCCAAGCTATTTGCTGAGAGGCATGGTGAGTATTTTGCAGCTCTCATTTGTTTTTGAAAATGAAGAAAGAAAAGAAAAATGTATTTTTTTTTTCTTTTTTCAATTTTCAAAACTTTGAGACAAAAAGTGAGGTCTGCAAAATACTCACCATACCTCTCAGCAAATGGCTTGGGGTGTCTACTTTCCAAAATGGGGTCATTTGGGGGGGTTTTGCCATCTGGGCATTCCATGGCCTCCGAAACTGTGATAGGCAGTGAGGAGTGAAATCAAAAAATGACACCCTTAGAAACCCTGAAGGCGGTGCTTGGTTTTTGGGGTCCTGTATGCGGCTAGGCTCCCAAAAAGTCTCGCACATGTGGTATCCCCATACTCAGGAGAAGCAACAGAATGTATTTTGGGGTGTAATTTCACATATTCCCATGGCATGTTTGAGTAATATATTATTTAGTGACAACTTTGTGCAAAAAAAAAATGTGTCTTTTACCCGCAACTTGTGTCACAATATAGAATATTCCATGGACTCGACATGCCTCTCAGCAAATAGCTTGGGGTGTCTACTTTCCAAAATGGGGTCATTTGGGGGGGGGGGGGGTTTGAACTGTCCTGGCATTTTATGCATAACATTTCGAAGCTTATGTCACACATCACCCACTCTTCTAACCACTTGAAGACAAAGCCCTTTCTGACACTATTTGTTTACATGAAAAAATTTTTTTTTTTTGCAAGAAAATTACTTTGAACCCCAAACATTATATATTTTTTAAAGCAAAGGCCCTACAGATTAAAATGGTGGGTGTTTCATTTTTTTTTCACACAGTATTTGCGCAGCGATTTTTCAAATGCATTTTTTTGGGAAAAAACACACTTTTTTAAATTTTAATGCACTAAAACGTACTATATTGCCCAAATGTTTGATGAAGTAAAAAAGATGATCTTAGGCCGAGTACATGGATACCAAACATGACATACTTTAAAATTGCGCACAAACATGCAGTGGCGACAAACTACATACATTTTTAAAAGCCTTTACAGGTTACCACTTTAGATTTACAGAGGAGGTCTACTGCTAAAATTACTGCCCTCGATCTGACCTTCGCGGTGATACCTCACATGCATGGTGCAATTGCTGTTTACATTTGATGCCAGACCAACGCTTGCGTTCGCCTTTGCGCGAGAGCAGGGGAGGACAGGGGTGCTTTTAGTTTTATTTTTATTTTTTATTTTCTTTATTTTTTTTTGCTTTTTTATCTTATTTTTAAACTGTTCCTTTTCATTTTTTTTAATCATTTTTTTATTGTTATGCCAGGGAATGTAAATATGATAGTAATAGGTAGTGACAGGTACTCTTTTTTGAAAAAAATGGGGTCTATTAGACCCTAGATCTCTCCTCTGCCCTCAAAGCATCTGACCACACCAAGATCAGTGTGATAAAATGCTTTCCCAATTTCCCAATGGCGCTGTTTACATCCGGCGAAATCTAAGTCATGAAATGCTCGTAGCTTCCGGTTTCTTAGGCCATAGAGATGATTGGAGCCACTCTGGTCTCTGATCAGCTCTATGGTCAGCTGGCAGAATCACCGGCTGCATTCTCAGGTTCCCTGTTGGGGACAGGAGAGCCAGAGAAAAACATGGAAGACGGTGGGAGGGGGGGACATTCCCTCCCACTGCTTGTAAAAAGCAGTCTAGAGTCTAATTAGCCGCTAGGATTGCTTTTACATGAAAGCCGACCACTGGCTGAAAAGAATGATACCAAGATGATACCTAAACCTGCAGGCATCATTCTGGTATAACCACTCAAAGTCCGGCAACATACCAGTACGTTGCTGGTCCTTGTTGGGCATATATTGTAATCTTTTTTTTTCATGCAGCCTGTGGGCTGAATGAAAAAAAGAGATTGATCAGTGGGTATGCCCACCATTAGAATACCTCCCTTCATCCACTCACTTCTAATGATGGGCATACATGCACCATTTATATATGCCGAAGCATGGGGGCATCCTCCCCAAAAGTTAGGAGCAAATCGCTCCTCCACCCCTGCTGCCCCCATGATTCGGCATATATCACCTCCGCTGGAGTCACGGCTTTATATATCGTGGGAGCAAACGCTGTTGCTGTCAAGATAAATAAACCCGCGCTGCAGCTGAATGGCGTACCTGAAAACAAAAAAATGGTTAACAATAAAACACAGTAAACAGTAAAGTATAAAAAATTGCATACCTGAAAAGCAAACATGATAAAACATAATAACAATAAAACACTGCAGAATAAAATACAGTAAAAAAGAGCAGAACAATAGAGAGAGAGAGAGAGAGAGAGAGAGAGAGAGAGAGAGAGAGAGAGAGAGAGAGAGAGAGAGAGAGAGAGAGAGAGAGAGAGAGAGAGAGAGAGAGAGAGAGAGAGAGAGAGAGAGAAGAGAGAGAGAGAGAGAGAGAGAGAGAGAGAACAATAAAACAACATATTTTTTATTTTTTTTAATTTTATATATTTTTTTTTTTTTTTTTTTTTTTACACTTTTTTTTTGTAACTGTAACTTTTATAACTGTAACCGGTTCCAGGTTCGGGTCTCTTAAAATGCAATGGCATCTTGGGAGACCCTGTGAAAGTGTGCCTAGTCTGTGCAATGCTGTACCCTACGCTAATACTCAACTAGTGTATGGTAGCGTTCAAAACATTCACCAATGCAAGGACCAGGATTGTCAGGACAGGAGGGACAATAATAGCGGGGTGTCATGCCTATATCCGCGCTTGCTGCAGACACGGCAACTTTTTTGGGGGGGGTTCGTTGGGTAGGGGTACTCGGGAGGACATAAAGAAAATGCCTCTCATGCAGCCGACTGCATTTGGTTGGGGTTGTGAACGGGGGAAGTACGGGTGCTGCGAAGTGGTGAGTACCCAATTAGGATTGGCGATTGCAGCAGGAATGGCATTATGGGCACGATGGGCCTGTGTTTGTCTTCTTCTTGGTGGCAGCGGGACACTACTTGTGCTTGCCACCTCACCAGCTCGAACCTGCACTTATGGGACTCGTCACGTCACCAAGTGTTACTGCAGTGCTGGTTTGACTACGACCGGGGTGTACTAGGCCGCTGATGCTTGCCAGTTCACCAAAACGCTACCAAAAAAAACTGTTAGCGATCGCAGGGATCAGGCCTGACTCTGCCAACACTGCAGTTATGCGTTTAGTGTTTTGTAAGTGACAGTGATCGATCGATACTGCACTTGGGTGGGCTGGGCTGGGCGGAGGGGCAAAACGCAGGTGCTAGCAGGTATCTGGGCTGATCCCGCTAACACTGTGTTTTTGGGAACCCTAAACTGCTGGGGACGCTAGTATAGATCTGATCAGATCAGATATGATCTATTCAGATACTATACCACTAAGGGAGGTGTATGGTGCATGCGTGGGTGTTATCGCTACTGGCACTAACATGACGCTGCCTGGGGCTAGTGCTTGCCAGTTCACCAAAACGCTACCAAAAAAACTGTTAGCAATCGCAGGGATCAGGCCTGACTCTTCAAACACTGCAGTTATGCGTTTAGTGTTTTGTAAGTGACAGTGATCGATCAATACTGCACTTGGGTGGACTGGCCGGGCGGAGGGGCAAAACGCAGGTGCTAGCAGGTATCTGGGCTGATCCCGCTAACACTGCGTTTTTGGGAACCCTAAACTGCTGGGGACGCTAGTACAGATCTGATCAGATCAGATATTGATCCGTTCAGATACTATACCACTAAGGGAGGTGTATGCTGCGTGCGTGGGTGTTAGCGGTACTGGCGCTAACCTATCTGACCCTAAAATACAAGTTATATCACCGCCGGGCGATCAGGGGGCTAAACTTTTATTAGGTAATAAACGACGGATGCCCTGACACTATAAAAAATAAACTAACTAACCAGCGTCACCCGTAACAGTTATACGGTGATCACTGGTGAAAGGGTTAACTAGGGGCAATCAAGGGGTTAAAACCTTTATTAGGTAGTATATGGGGGTCCCTGACGCTATAAAATGCTGACGGCGAACCTATATATTTACCTCCCTAACTAGCTTCACCAGTGACACTAATACAGCGATCAGAAAAACGATCGCTTAGTGACACTGGCAACGGGGCGTGATCAAGGGGTTAACCTTTATTAGGGGGGAATCCTAGACCTAAAGGGGGCTAACCCTAACTGCCCTACCACCCTAACTGTCACAAACTGATACCAATGCAGTAATCAGAAAAAAAAATAAAACTGCTTGGTGTCACTGTGACGGGGGGGGGGGGGTGATTAGGGGGTGATCAGGGGGTGATCGGGGGGTGATGGGGGGTGTAAAGTATGCCTAGTGTGTTTTACTGTGTGTGTTGTGTTGGTGCACTTACTCAGATGTCTTCTCTCCTCGGCGCCGAACGGAAAACGGAAAATACCGAGCCGAGGAGAGATGACATCACTTCCTCTGCCGCTGTTTACTATACAGCAGCAGAGGAAGATTCTCATTTGTTGGGAGCGATCGCGAGGGGGTGGCCACGAATGAGTGGTCTCCCCCTCAGCCTGGATCGCTCCCCTAACGAAGCCAACCGCCTCCGGCACCGGGGGGCATGCACCCCCCGTCCGCGGGAGGCAGATCACGTACCAGGTGCGTGATTTTGCCTGCCCGTGCCATTCTTCCGCAGTATATCTGCGTTAGGCGGTCGGCAAGTGGTTAAGTCACGCAACATGGAATGTACTCTTGTGGCTAACAGAAGCCAGTTTTCAAAAAAGACTTTAAACCATAGCCTGAATAAATCACCAGAACCATTAGTCCTCAAAGAACGAGGCCATGTTATAGGCAGACCATTATTCTTAATCATTAGGGACAGCCTATTGACTGGAATGGTACCAGCAGATTGGGGAAAAGGTAACATGGCATTATTATTTCAAAAAAAAGGGCTCAGATATACTGTACAGAACTGTGCAAAAGTTATAGGCATGTGTGCAGAAATGCTGTAAAGTAAGTGCTTTCAAAAATATATATTTTATTGTTTATTATTATCAATTTACAAAATGCAAAGTGAGCGAACAGAAGAAAAATCTAAACCAAATCAATATTTTGGTGTGACTACCCTTTGGCTTAAATCCAGCATCAATTAATTTCATCAAGCTCTTTTGAAAAAACTGCAATATTGAGGACCATAGATGCAGTGGTCAGCCAAGGATATTTAATGTAGCAGATGAAAGACACATCATGTTTACTTCCCTTTGACATTTGAAGATGTCCAGTAGTGCCATCAGCACAGAACTGTCAAACCAGTGGGACCTGGTAAAACCCCATCTACTGTCTGAAGAAGTCTGGCTAGAAGTGGTCTTCATGGACGAATTGCAGCCAAAAAGGCATACCGGTGACATGGAAACAAGGCTAAGCAACTCAACTATGAACAAAAATATAGGAACTGGGGTTCAGAAAAATGACAGCAGGTGCTCTGGACTGATGAGTCAACATCTAAAAATATTTGCTGCAGCATGAGGCAGTTTGTTAGAGGAAGGGCTGGAGAGAGGTACAATAATGGGTGTCTGCAGGCAACAGTGAAGCATGGTGGAGATTCCTTGCAAGTTTGGGGCTGCATTTCTGCAAATAGAGTTGGAGATTTAGTCTGGATCAATTGTGTCCCTAATGTTGTCCATTTATTTAGCGATCTCTACACCTCTAGTATTAATGGCTCTTCACATTTGCTAAGACAGTATATGCAATCAATTGAATTACCCCAGCTATCTATGTCACTGCAGTCTATTGGACTCTCCAATTTCTCTTGAGGAAGTCCAAGCTGCGACCAGCCTGTTTCCAAACTGGAAAGCATCAGGAAACAATGACCTTTCATGGAAGCATACAAAAGTTATGTAGATTGTATACTACCACAGTTATTGAAAGTGTATAATTTGGTTTTTGAAAGGCGACGTCTTCCTAATTCTATGACGATGACCAATATTACACTATTACACTTATCTTAAATCCAGGTAAACTTCCAACAGATCATACTGCATATACTGTAGGCCAGTGTTTCTCAACTCCAGTCCTCAAGGCGCCCCAACAGGTCATGTTTTCAGGCTTACCATATTTTTGCACAGATGATTTAATCAGTATCACTGCCTTAGTAATTACCACAGCCATTTCATCTGAGGGTAATCCTGAAAACAAGACCTGTTGGTGCACCTTAAGGACTGGAGTTGAGAAACGATGCTGTAGGCCCATATTACTTCTATAAACTGATACTAAAATTTTGGCAAATATTCTGGCCCTTCGGTTTCATAAAGTTATTTCCAGCATAATACACTTTGATCAAGCTGGATTTATGCTTCAAAAGTCTATGGCAGTTAATCCCCAGTTAATATTCAAACTCCAGTGGCATTGTCACTGAATGTGACAAGCATTTGATACCATAGAGTAGGAATATCTCTGTTTGGTGCTTGAAAAATTTGGGTTTGGCAAGGTATTTTTTACCTGGGTAAAACTATTATATCATGCCCCACAAGCGCTATATTGGAGGGAGAATCTCCTCCACCTTCAAGTTGGAAAGTGGTACTCGACAGGGTTGACCCCTTTCCCTATTACTATTTGCTCTAGCAATGGAACTTCTGGTTGCCCTGATTAGGTCTCACAAAGGAATAGTTGGTTTTCTCTACAGATCTATCCAAGAAAAAACTATGCTTTATGCTGATAATATGCTTCTGCTCAGAGTGGCAATGGAAACAATTTCCCGGTTTGGGAAATATCCAGGTCTAACTATGAACTGATCTAAGTCATCTCTTTTGCCTTTGGATGGGATCGTGGTTCCCAATATTTTCTCCTTCCGACTACACTGTAAAAAATATTGTGCTGGGTCTTCTCAAAAAAATTGAGGCAACTATTTGCATCAACTTTTTAACTACTTGCCGACCAGCCGCCGCATTTATACTGCGTCAGGTTGGCACGGCTGCGCAAATCGCCGTAGCTATACGTCGGCTCTTTAAGACGCTATAGCAGGCGCGCGTGTCCCTGGAGTTAATGCATGTGCCCAGCGGGCGTGATGTCTGCCGGGCACCCATGATCGCTCCTGACAGATCGAGAACAGGGATCTGTGTGTAGGAACAACGATATGTCTCCTCACCCAGTCACTCCCATCCCCCACAGTTAGAAACACACATAGGGAACACAGTTAAGCCCTTAATCATCCCCTAGTGTTAACTCTTGCCCTGCCAATGACATTTATGACATTTATACAGTAATCAGTGGCTATTTTTAGCTTTGATCACTGTATAAATGTCAATGGTCCCAAAAAAGTGTCAAAAGTGTCCGATTAATGTCGCAGTGCTGATAAAAATCGCAGATCGCCGCCATTACTAGTACAAAAAAAAAAATTATAAAAATGACATAAATCTTTCCCCTATTTTGTAGACGCTATAACTTTTGTGCAAACCAATCAATATACGCTTATTGCGATTTTTTAAATATTTTTTTTAATCAAAAATATGTAGAAGAATATACAGTATCTCACAAAAGTGAGTACACTCCTCACATTTTTGTTAATATTGTATTATTTCTTTTCATGTGACAACACTGAAGAAATGACACTTTGCTGCAATTTAAAGTAGTGAGTGTACAGCTTGTATAACAGTGTAAATTTGCTGTCCCCTGAAAACTCGACACACAGCCATTAATGTCTAAACCACTGGCAACAAAAGTGAGTACACCCCTAAGTGAAAATGTCCAAATTGGGCCCAATTAGCCATTTTCCCTCCCTGTGTCATGTGATTCGTCGTCCCAGAAGAAAGCCTCTTCTAAAGATGATGCACAAGAAAGCCTGCAAACAGTTTGCTGAAGACAAGCAGATTAGGGATATGGATGTCTTATGGTTTGATGAGACCAAGATAAACTTATTTGGTTCAGATGGTGTCAAGCGTGTATGGCAGCAACCAGGTGAGGAGTACAAAGACAAGTGTGTCTTGCCTACAGTCAAGCATGGTGGTGGGAGTGTCATGGTCTGGGGCTGCATGAGTGCTGCCGGCACTGGGAAGCTACAGTTCATTGAGGGAACCATGAATACCAACATGTACTGTGACATACTGAAGTAGAGCATTATCCCCTCCCTTCGGAGACTGGGCTGCAGTGCAGTATTCCAACATGATAACGACCCCAAACACACCTCCAAGATGGCCACTGCCTTGCTAAAGAAGCTGAGGGTAAAGGTGATGAACTGGCCAAGCATGTCTTCAGACCTAAACGCTATTGAGCATCTGTGGGGCATCCTCAAACAGAAGGTGGAGGAGCGCAAGGTCTCTAACATCCACCAGTGCCATGGTGTTATCATGGAGGAGTGGAAGAAGACTTCAGTGGCAACCTGTGAAGCTCTGGTGAACTCCATACCCAAAAGGGTATTGGGTATGGCAGTGCTGGAAAATAATGGTGGCCACACAAATTATTGAAACTTTGGGCCCAATTTGGACATTTTCACTTAGGGGTGTACTGACTTTTGTTGCCAGCGGTTTAGATATTAATGGCTGTGTGAGTTATTTTGAGTTTTGAGTTATTTTGAGGGGACAGCAAATTTACACTGTTATACAAGCTGTACAAGTGTTGTCACATGAAAAGATATAATAAAATATTTACAAAAATGTGAAGGGTGTTCTCACTTTTGTGAGATACTGTATATATATAAATAAAAAAAACTAATTTATTTATCAGTTTAGGCCGATATATATTCTTTTACATATTTTTGGTTAAAAAAAATCACAATAGGCGAATATTGATTGGTTTTAACAAAAGTTATAGTGTCTACAAAATAGGGGATAGATTTATGGCATTTTTATTTTTTTAATTTTCTTTACTAGTAATGGTGGCGATCTGCGATTTTTAGCGGGACTGAAGCATTGCGGCAGACAGATTAGACACTTTTACACTTTTTTAGGACCATTGACATTTATACAGTGATCAGTGATTACTGTGTAAATGTCACTGGCAGGGAAGGGGGTTAACACTAGGGGGCGATCAAGGGGTTAAATGTGTTCCTTAGGTGTGTTCTAACTGTAGGGGGGGGTGGGCTTACTGGAACATGACAGAGATCACTGTCATGTCACCTGTCAGAACAAGGAATTGCCTTGTTTACAAATGCAGTTCCCTGTTCTGCCTCTGTAATAGGCGATCGCGGGTTGCCGGCAGCCATTGAGTCCGCCCTACCTGCGGGCAAGCTCCCGTAGCGTGCAGCTGTACAGCTACGGTGATTTTTCGCAGGAGAGCCAACCTGCCGCCATATAATGACATCCACTGGTCAGCAAGCGGTTAAACAGTGCATTGAAGTTGGCTTGTAAGTTGGAGACATCCTGTAAGGACTTTATTCCACTGCATAGCTTGGTGTCATCTGCAAAGACTGAAATTGTACTATTAATCCCAGACCCTATATCATTTATAGAGATATTAAAAAGTAAGGGTCCCAATACTGAACTTTGGGGTACACCACTGATAACCTTAGACCACTCAGAGTATAATCATTAACCGCTAATCTTCGAAGTCTTTCTTTTAGCTAGTTATCTATCCATTTACAAACTGATGTTTTCATGCCTGTAGACTTTACCTTACACATTAGCCGTGTGTGGGGAACTGTGTCAAACGCTTTTGCAAAATCCGAGTATACTACGTCCACAGCCACCTCTCTGTCCAAAGCTTTACTTTTTATTAAACTCTCAAGTATCTTCCTGACTATAGAAGTTAAACTAACAGGTCTATAGTTACTTGGTAAAGACTTTGATCCCTTTTTAAATATAGGTACCACATTGGCCCTACACCAATCTAGTGGTACTTCTCCAGTCATTAACAAGTCCCTAAAAATTAGAAACCATGGCTTTGAAATGAGAGAGCCCAATTCTTTTAGGATCCGTGGGTGGATGCCATATAGTCCTGATGCTTTATCCACCTTTATTCTGTCTAACTTTTTATGGACCATATCACTTTTGAGCCATTGTGGATCATTTGGGGCTGTGTCAATACCATCCCCATTATGGACATGAGCTCCCCCATGCTCCTTTGTATACACAGAGCTGAAGAAAGTATTTAATACATTTGCCTTCTCTTTGTCCCCAGTCACCCACTCCAGAATATTTTGTAAAGGGCCTACATGCTCAGACCTGACCTTTTTAATTTTAATAACTTTGCAATCTGTCGTTCATTTTGAATTTTTGCATCCTTGATTTCCTTTTTACATATTCTGTTATATTCTTTGTAACATTTAAACAATGATTGTGTTCCTTAATTTTTATATTTTGTAAAAGCTTTTTTAACTTTGGCTGTGGGTCACATAGGTTTTATTATTAGCGTTTTAAACTTATTACCCATCAGAATTTACTTTGCAGTGAGTTCGCATACAGTCTTTTTGAAGAGTTCCCATTGCTGTTCTGTGTTCATCTATTCCAATATTTCCTCCCAGTCTAAGTCTTGGAGAGCAGCCCTCATCCTTTGAAAATTAGTTCTCTTAAAGTTAAGTGTTTTTATATTTCCCATATGTGTTTGCTGCTTACAGCTAACATGAAATCATGTTATGGTCACTGCTACACATATGTTTTTTTTATATGAATATTTGTAATAAGCTCTGCATGGTTTGAGATTACCAGGTCCAGCAGAGTGTCATTCCTAGTCGGGGCCTCAATAAACTGGACCATAAAATTGTCTTGTAATAGGTTTATAAATGTTTATCAACTGTTCCAGCAGTGCCATTACTCCAGTCAATTTCCGGTTAGTTAAAATCCTGCATTATTATCACTGTCCCAGCCCTTGCAGCCCTTTCTATCTGTGCAAGGAGCTGAGTATCCACCTCCTCGTTAACACTGGGAGGTCTATAACAAACTTGAATGATAACCTTTCTAGTACGCACACCCATGTACAGTTCACCCATAATGCTTCAGACTCATCACACTCTCCATCAACTAGGTCCTCTTTCACACTCAATTTGAGATCAATTCTCACATAGAGACAGACACCACCACCCCTCCGTTTTACCCTGTCCTTCCAAAAGAGAGCATAGCCAGGAATATTAATAGCCCAGTCATGTGAAGAATTAAGCCAAGATTCATCAATATCAATTAAATCATAGTTCTCCTCATGCACCAGAGCTTCTAACTCACCTGTTTTGCTTGGCAGACTTCTGGCATTGTTGAACAAACACTTTAATTCATTGTCACATTTTGCACATTTTTGCATATTTTTTTATCTTAGTACCATTTCCAATGGTTGTTTGTAACACGGGAACCTTCATATCACCTGCCATAGCTTTCCCTCCATCTTTCTCCATTCCATCCACCAATAGGGGCTGACCCCTGTCTGACCTGTCTGCCCCATTATAATCTAATTCACCCTCCCCTCTCAATCCTAGTTCAACCTCTTGCCGACCGCCCGGAATGGCTCTCCTGCGCAAATCGTCATAGCTGTACGGCGGCCGCTTTAAGGGGTATAGGGGTGCCTGGTGGCCACGATGTCCGCCGGGCATCCGCGATCGCTCCTGACAGAGCCAGAACGGGGATGTGTGTGAACACACACACACATCCCCGTTCTGGCAGGAGAGAGGAGACAGATTGTGTGTTTCTAGTATATAGGAACAACAATCAGTCTCCTCCCCCAGGCAGTTCCACCCCCCTACAGTTAGAACCCACTGAGGGAACACTTTTAACCTCTTGATCGCCCCCCAGTGTTAACCCCCTCCCTGCCAGTGACATTTATACAGTAATCAGTGGCTATTTTTAGCTCTGATCACTGTATAAATGTCAATGGTCCCAAAAAAGTGTTAAAAGTGTCCGATCTGTCCGCCGCAATGTCGCAGTCCCAATAAAAATCTCAGATCGCCGACATTACTAGTAAAAAAAAATAAATAAAAATGTCACAAATCTATCCCCTATTTTGTAGACACTATAACTTTTGCGCAAACCAATCAATATATGCTTATTGGCACTTTTTTTTTTTTACCAAGAGTATGTAGAAGAATATATATCAGCCTAAACTGAGGAAGAAATGTGTTTGTTTTTTTAAAAAAATGGGGATATTTATTAGCAAAAAGTAAAAAATTGTGTTTTTTTTTTTCAATATTGGTGGTCTTTTTATGTTTATAGTGCAAAAAATAAAAACCACAGAGGTAATCAAATACCACCAAAAGAAATCTCTATTTGTGGGAAAAAAAGGACATAAATTTTGTTTGGGTACAGTGTCGCACGACCGCACAATTGTCAGTTAAAGTGATGCAGTGCAGTGTCGCAAAAAAATGACCAGTCAGGAAGGGGGTAAATTCTTCCGGGGCTGTAGTGGTTAAATACTCATCCAGTCTCCCCATAAACTTCTCCCCCAGCACAGCAGACCTCCTTCCAATTTAGGTGCAAACCATCTTTAGCATATAGGTTATTCCCCAATGAAAAGTCAGGCCAGTGCTCTAAAAACCCAAATCCCTCCTTATTACACCAGGTCTTTAGCCATGCATTTAATTCTCTAATCTCCCCCTGTCTTTCCTGTGTTGCACATGGCAAGTTGAAGTACAATAAACATTTTGTGTCAGTGGTCCATGGTTGCAATAATAACCACCAGCATTAATGTGATTGGATGCAATAATAACTCCCAGCATGGTGTCAGTGGTAGCAATAACAACCCCCTACACTCGTGTCAGTACTAGTACCATTAACACACATTGGTGGTCAGCAGCAGTAAAAGTTAACCCCATCCCTCACCTGCAATAATGGTCAGTGGCAGTGAAATTAAACCCCCCCTACCCGCATTGGTAGTCAATTGCTGTGAAAGGTAACCCCCCCCACACACTTTGACACTTTGGCAGTCATGGCAGTGAAAGGTAAACCACCCCATTTATCCTCCCTGCATTGGGGGTAGAGGCAAGTTAACCCTCCCATCCCCCTATACTGGTGGTCATGGCAGTAAACATTTTAATCCCACCCCTATATTGGTGGTCATGGCAGTGAAAGTGTTAATCCCCATCCCTCCTCCTGCAGTCATGGCAGTGAAAGAGTTAACCCCTGTCCCTATGTTGATCCCTTACCCATCACACGCTCCTGGGCCACTCTATCTTCAGGCTGGGACTTTACTATTATTGTGGGCGGAGTTAACATCACCCACAGTACCGTCTCTCCCTTCCATTGCTGGGTGCTGGAACTGAAATCTGACTGATGCCAAATGCCCTTATGGCCTCATGTGGAGGGCTGTCAGGCTGCGTGTTGGGCACCATGAAGCTAGATCATCTGGTGTGATGGCAGCTTGGAGAGGTGTGGCAGCTGCCAGGAGATGTATGCTGTCACTTGGAAACACAGAAGCCTGGCCTCTGTGTTTTCAAGTGACAATAGTGAGCGGTGAGGCCAGGGCCAGCGTCGGAGAGATTTTGCAGCGCCTGTTGCCAAAATTGGTAACGAGCATTGTCCGGGTTAGAGACTAAGTTTGCCCCCAATTTGGTTGCCCTCTCTTCCAATACCTCCAGGATCTGGTCCCTCTCTCGTTTAATATGCAATATTTTGGAGACGTATTCCCCTCTAGCCCAGGCTTTAAAAGAGTCCCAGAGTACCGTGGGTGGGGGGGCAAGTTTACATTGTCGGTTCAAAAATTGCATATGGAGGCAGTAAGAGGTTCCTGCAGTTGTTCCTCAGATGCCCAATATCTGGATAGTCTCCAGAGATGGGATTCAGGGGGAACGGTTAGTGCTAGGAATAGGCATAGGGGCGCATGATCAAATATCCCCCTGGGAAGCACAGATACAGCTTGGACACACTGTAATGCCAGGCCAGAGGCAAAAGCCAAATCAATTCTAGACAGGGTCCTGAAGGTGGAGGAGTGGCAAGTATATTCACTTTGCATCGGGTGCATGTGTCTCCAGATGTCCGTAAGGGTGAACGTGTCTGCCCAGTGACAGAGGGTCACGAGTCGAGGCACACATCCTATCTAGATGTGCACAGGGGACCATATTAAAATGGCCTAGCAGAAAGACTAGGTTGGTATCCAGCTGGATTACTGTTTGCATAATTTAATGCAGGATCTGGACCGAAGCCGGTGGGGGAAGATAAAGTCCGACTAACACAACGTCTCTGTCATATATGCTGGCGTGTATAATGACGTATCTGCCCTCCCTGTCGGCCTTGATTTCTATAGGTCTAAAAGGTAGAGATTTCTGGACTAAGATGCTGACCCCATGAGCATAAGTTGAATAAGTAGCGTGGTAGTTTAGTCCCACCCATGATTGTTGAAGGCTGACTGGTTTGTGGCCCTGCAGATGGGTTTCCTGCAAAATGCAAATGTGGGGATTGTGCTTGTGGAGAAAACGTAATTCTAGGGAGCGTTTAACTGCTGAGTTAAGGCCCCTTACATTACATGATATTACTGTAAATTGAGACATTTGGGGCATAAAGGGGAAATCTGCATAGGAGTAGGAAGCTCGTAGGGGCAGCAACTCAGCCCTGAGCACAATAGGTTCATCAACACATACAATTCTATACCAAAATTACCTGAGCATAAACAGCACAAAGCACCTGTAGCAACAAAAAACATCTTTAACATTCCCAACACTAACCCTAACCCTCCCCCACCCCGCATCCCCCACACCAACCAAGGAATGCTTAAGACCCCAAACATTATACACCCAATGCTAGGGGGCGTGAACCAGTGGATGTAGTCTCACACTGAGGAGGGAGCGTCCATGCATAACGTGAGAGGCTCTACCGCATATGGATAAAATTAACAATAACTGTGGTAGGCTTCGTCAGCTCAAAGAAAATATAGTTTGGCTGGAATACAGTAAAGAGGGATATACGAGGCAACCATCATAGAGGGGAGAAGTGGATAGTAGGAGTACAGTGTCACAAAATAAAAGGTTTCCCTGAGTATTTCCCTGAGTATATACAATAAGGTAGTAGTGCAAGGGGGAAATGTTCTGCAGCAATAGATCACAGTTTATCCGAACATTTGGACCTGCAGTACCTTAAACATGGCACTAGAGCTCGCCATTGGTTTAATAATAGAACCAAGGGAAATTTTTCCAGTGCAGTCCCACAGTAATATAAGGAGTAAGGCAGTTCTGTAATCTGGAAGTTTAGATGAGGGAATAACTTTTCTGCAGTGCATACATGTTCAGTATCGGCACCAAATACATGTTGCCGTAATCAATGTAGTCAACCATATCGATTATATCGGCATAAGATCACCTGGGCACTCCAGGGGCACACATCTTTCAACGTTGCAAACAGAGAAGACAAGTCAGGCACAACAGGTGCAACGAGGGGAAGGATTAAATGGGAGACTTCACCTGCCGGGGGGGGGATGATCTCCCACCAGTGACCCCACACAACCCCATGTCAATACCCCAGGTGTCAGGCAGTCAACAGCATCCACCTTTGTGGTCAAGGATGTGATGGCAGTTGGTTATAGATGCCAGGACCTCTGTGAGGCCCGTCTGGGGCAGTGAGGGCTGTTCCTGGCTCTCTATCTGGGACGCCATGTTTATGGAGGGGCACTCACCTGTCCCCAAGTGGTCTCTGTGGGCCAGGCTGGGTTCCTTCCGGCACGGGGGGGGGGCAAACTTCTTACCCCATCCTTTCGATGCCCGGGAGGAGCAGCGGCGCATGTGGATGCTTGCAACCGCTGTTTGTGCACTGTAGCCGCCAGGAGAAGGAGAAGAAGCCTCGAATGCCGGCGGAACTCACTCACGAGCGTCCACTCAATGCGCCATCTTGGACACGCCCCCTGAGAGCAATAATTCTAGCCATAGGTGTGCGAAGACAATTGTATTAGGGTGTGCACCCTGAAGTTCAAACATGCATGCCTTTCTCTGCAGCCTCAGCTGCACGGGGCAGTGAATGAATGGGAAGTGCTCTGTGCTAAACTTCTTCCTGTTCGTTCCCAAACTGAAGCATTGTAAAAACAGTTTAGTATGCTTCAGTTATGAATGAATAGAGTGAGTGTGTTCATTTAGAAAAGGAAGGCACCGTTAAATTACATATTTACTACCCCCTTCCCCCACTCTCCATCCTGAAACAGCCCCTGCAGCAGCTGGAGGGAGAGGAGGGAAGCCAGCAGCACTACAGGGTGGGGGCCAACATGGGGGAAGCTTGGGCAGTAGGGGGAATCGGCATTGCATGTAGTGATTAGGGTGTGCCTCTGCGCAGGCCTATGATTCTAGCACTGGAGCTCCTGGGTAACTCTAAACTGATGACCTGTAGGGGCTTTTAAAGCATTGCCAATAAGGGATATGGGGTACTGAAGTTTGTCGCCGTTTTATGGGCACACGCAATTTTAGGACTTGACATGTTGGGTATCTATTTACTTAATAGAACCTCTGTTTACTCAATTTGCATTTCCCAAACCGTTAACATGTAACACAAACATTTGTAACTGACACCATTTTATTCTCATTTTATTTTCCAGGTTCCCTGCAAACACTCTGAAAAAAATGCGAGTTATTGTTTTAAAAAAACCCTTGGTACTATGTAGAGATGTGCATAATGGAAAAAAAAAATTTGTTTCGGATTTATTAGTTAACCACTTTAAGACTGGACCTTTTCTGGAACTTTTTGTTTACAAGTTTAAATTAGTATTTCTTGCTAGAAAATTACTTAGTACCCCCAAACATTATATATATATTTTTTTAGCAGTGACCCTAGAGAATAAAATGGCGATCGTTGCAATATTTTATTTCCCAACATAATTGCAGAGTGGTCTTTCAAATGCAATTTGTTTTGGAAGAAATACACTTTTTTGAATAAAAGAAAAACAAAACCATAACGTTAGCCAATTTTTTCTATAATGTGAAAGATATAGATAGATACCTAACATGTCATGCTTTAAAATTGCACACACTCGTGGAATGGTGACAAACTACGGTACTTAAAAATATCCATAGGTGAAAACTTTGTACAGGTTACCTGTTTAGAGTTACAGAGGAGGTCTAGTGCTAGAATTGTTGCTCTCGCTATAAAGATTGTGGTGATACCTCACATGTGTGGCCCGAACACGGCTTACATATGCGGGCATGACTTACATATGTGTTTGCTTCTGTGCGCGATTTTATTTATTTTACTTTTTATTTTTTCAATGTCCCTTTATATATTTTTTTAATTACTTGTATTTCTATTACAAGGAATGTAAACATTCCTTGTAATAGAAATAAGCATGACAGGTCCACTTTATTGAGAGATCTGTATTCGGATTTGTTTTGAATATTCGTTGTTGTGATACGGTTTGTATTTTCAGAAGTTATTTTAGAAGATTACCCATATTCGTTTTAAAGTGTTAATTTGTTATTTTGGGAAATTACTTATGCACTCTAAGTCACCCCTGCTAGTCCAACCCACAAAGACAAATGGAATGAGCTGATTGGATAATTATTATTATTATTATTATTTTTCAGGATTTATATAGCACCAACAGTTTACGCAGCGCTTTACAATATAAAAGGGAGACAATACAGTTATAATACAATACAATAGGATTAAGAGGGCCCTGCTCAGAAGAGCTTACAATCTAATAGGGTGGGGCAGGTGGTACAAAAGGTTGTAACTGTGGGGAATGAGCTGGTGGAAGTGGTAGGAGATTAGTTGGAGACGTGATAGGCTTTCCTGAAGAGATGAGTTTTCAGGGATTGCCTGATGGTAGCAAGAGTAGGGGATAGCCGGATAGATGGAGGTAGCGAGTTCCAGAGGATGGGAGAGGCTCTGGAGAAATCCTGGAGACGAGCATGGGAGGAGGAGATGAGAGAGCTTGAAAGCAGGAGGTCTTGAGAAGAGCGGAGAGGTCGATTTGGGTGATATTTGGAGACAAGATTAGTGATGTAGCTTGGGGCAGAGTTGTGAATGGCTTTGTATGTTGTGGTTAGAATTTTGAATTTAATTCGCTGGGTGATTGGGAGCCAGTGTAGGGATTGAAGTAGAGGGTTGGCAGACACTGAGCGGTTGGTAAGGTGGATAAGTCTGGCAGCAGCATTCATGATAGACTGAAGAGGGGATAACCTATGGAGAGGTAGGCCAATGAGAAGGGAGTTGCAATAGTCAAGGCGAGAGATAACAAGGGAGTGAATGAGGAGCTTGGTGGTTTCATTTGTTAAAAAAGGGCGAATTTTAGAGATGTTATGGAGGTGAATTCTACAAACTTTTGACAGCGATTGGATTTGAGTCTGAAATGACAAGTCAGAGTCTAGGATTACACCTAGTACCCTGGCGTGAGGGGAGGGACTGATGGTTGCATTGTTGATTTTGATGGAAAAGTCATGGAGGGGGGCACGGGCGGGGGGGAATATTATTAGCTCAGTTTTAGAGAGATTTAGTTTAAGGAAGTGGTGCGACATCCATGCTGATATGTCAGTTAGTAAGTTAGTAATGCGAAAGGAGACTGAAGGAGTGAGGTGAGGAGTAGACAGATAGATTTGGGTGTCATCAGCGTATAAGTGGTATTGGAAGCCGTGGGCATTTATTAAGTGACCAAGGGAGGAGGTGTAGATAGAGAAGAGAAGGGGTCCAAGAACCGAGCCTTGGGGGACCCCCACAGAAAGGGGCAATGGAGAGGAGGAGACAGAGTTGTAGGTGACACTGAAGGAGCGCTGTGATAAATAGCCAGAGAACCAGGATAGAGCAGAATCTCGGAGGCCAAGGGAATGGAGTTTATTGAGAAGGAGCGGGTGGTCAACAGTATCAAAGGCCGCAGAGAGGTCAAGTAGTAGGAGTATGGAGTACTGGCTGTTGGTTTTAGCAGTTAGTAAATCGTTAGTGAGTTTTAGTAAGGTAGTTTCCGTGGAGTGCTGCGAGCGAAAGCCAGACTGTAAGGGGTCAAGAAGGTTATTTTCATTGAGGTAGGAGCTAAGACGGTTGTAGACTAAGCGTTCTAGAAGTTTAGAGGTGAATGGGGAGTAATGAGATGGGTCTTAAGCTGTTCAGGTCGGTAGGGTCCAGTGAGGGCTTTTTAAGAATGGGAGTGATCTGTGCATGTTTTAGAGGGGAGGGGAAAATGCCACTAGAAAGGGAGAGATTGAAGATGTGGGTGAGGGATCATAGGATAGAAGAAAAGGGTGACTGTAGTAGTTGTGAGGGAACAGGATCCAAGGGACAATTGGTTAGGTGGGCATCCGAGAAAATTTTTGTAAGCTCTTCCGTAGTAGCCAATTCAAAGGAGGAGAGTGTTGAATGTGCTGCTGGGCAAGGTATGATGGGTGGGGAAGACGTACGCACAGTGGAGATGTCCTCACGAATTGCATCGATCTTGTCTTTGAAGTGATTGGCAATCTCTTGGGCAGTGAGTGAGTTAGTGGGTAGAGGGGGTGGTGGACGAAGCAGAGAGTTAAAGGTTGAGAAGAGCCGACGGGGACTGGATGACAAGGAATTAATAAGAGAGACAAAGTAGGCTTGTTTGGCAGCATGGAGGCATGAATTGTATTTTAGAAGGGCAGATTTATATAGGGTAAAGTCTTGCAGGCATTTGGTTTTACTCCACAGTCGTTCAAGAGCACGGCAATGTCTCTTGAGATTTCTAGTGTTGTCAGTTTGCCAGGGTTGTAACGGTCGGGGCCTAATTCTGCGTGTGGTTAGAGGAACAAGTGCATCTAGTGATGATGACAGTGAACTGTTGTAGACAGAAGTGACCAGGTCAGGACAGGACAGGGGAGAGATTATGTCATATAGGTGGTCAGTAGCAGAATAGAGAAGAGAAGGGTTAAAGTGGCGAAGGTTTCCACAAGTAATTGTTTGCTGCTTGGAGGGATGGGTGGTTGGAGGCAAGGATACAGTGAAAGTAATGAGGTTGTGATCAGATAGAGGAAAGGGGGTGTTGGTGAGGTTGCCAGGGTTGCAGAGATGGGAGAATACAAGGTCAAGGGTATTACCATTGGAGTGAGTGGAAGTATGTGTCCATTGGGTTAGGTCAAAAGATGAGGTTAAGTTGAGAAGTTTAGCTGTAGTTGGGCTGTTAACATTGACAGGAATGTTAAAGTCACCAAGAATAATGGTGGGTATTTCAGAGGAGAGAAAGTAGGGTAGCCAGGCAGCAAAGTCATCAATGAAGCGCGATACCGGTCCTGGAGGCCTATAAATTGCTGCAATCCTCAGAGAAATGGGAGAAAACAGACGAATACAGTGCATCTCGAAAGAAGAGAGGGATGCTTTGTGGGGACAGAAGGAAGCCAACTCCACCTCCTTTCTGTCTGTTGGGTCTGGAGGAGTGAGTCCAATGGAGACCACCATGGGAGAGGGCAGCAGGAGAAGCTGAGTCAAAATTTTGCAGCCAGGTTTCTGTTATGGCGAGTATGTTCAAGCCATGAGAGATGAAGAGGTCATGTACAGATGTTAGCTTGTTACAGATGGAGCGGGCGTTCCAAAGGGCACATGAGATTGGTGGGGTGCTTTGAGGAAGCAGGGGGATAGAAATTAAACTGAGTGGATTGCGGTGGTTGCCAGAGGGGGAGGGGTACTGGATATGTGGCTTGCATTTGGAAAATGGCGGACCAGGATTAGGAGAAATGTCACCTGAGTCTAGGAGAAGGAGGAGGATGAGGAAGGCAAGGTGGGAGTGGGATGTGCATGAGCGCACGTGTCTAGTGGCCCTGGTGTTTATGTCAGCATGTGGGTGCAGCAACTGCAGGAGATGATGGGTGCCATAGTAGGGAGAGGGTAGGAGTGAGGGTGATATGTGCATGCTACAGGGAAGAGAGGAGGGGTAGAGTAAAGATAATTTGAGGATAGAAGACACCAATGTGAGAAGGAAGAGAATAAGGAGCATGTTAGTGGATAGAGAGTGGGAAACTAACCTAATATAAAATACATTTCAAAGGTGGTTTGCTTGTCGTCTTGCAGAGTGGAGCAGAGTTCCTGTTGTTCATGCTTTAGTTATCCTGCTTTCGTTAAACTGCATCGGTGAAACTGCGCATCACTCGTGACAGAGCCACTCAGGAAAGAGCCATGATGTCTGCGCCATGCCCCTGTCTGCGCCACCCCATAAGCTGCCATAAATTTATAGAGAGACTAAGCTGGGATGCATTTCTCAGTTGGTCATTATTGGGACTGATGTGAGACACCTGAATATGGGGAGGAGATGGCCAGGCCAGCTACAGTCAATAATATTGACTGAAGTAACAAAAGGAACTAAATGAATTTCATATTAATTTATGTTATGATTCGTATATTCTGATGGATCTACCTCCATCCAACCGAAACACAATAAGAAGGAATCACCTTATTTCACTTTTAAACCTAAGGGCTCTTTCAGATGGGCTGTCTGCCCGGTGGACTCCGCTTTGCTCAGTGGGAGATCGCTCGGCTGATCCCCGCTGAGAAGGCAGATGACATGTCCGTCTTCGCTCACTGTGCTGAGATGGATCAGATCCCCGCTCTCCTCTATGGGGATATCAGATGAAAACGGACCTCCTGTCTGTTTTCATCCGATCCCATCCTCCACACGGATAGAAAATAGGGTCATCATCCATCTGGATCTCACGGACAGGATCAGATCAGATATCGGCGAATGTCAGTGGACATGTCACCTCTGACATCCGCAGCTTCATAGAGGTGAATGGGGTGTCTGATCAGGTCCGCCTGAAAAACTGACAGGCGGACCTGATCGGATAGCCGTGTGAAAGGGACCCTTATTGTATTAATTACAAAATGTTTCCATTTTATATGTAGCGCATTTTTAACCACTTAAGGACCGAGCCTCTTTTTGAGATGTGTTGTTTACAAGTTAAAAACATTTTTTTTTTGCTAGAAAATTACTTAGAACCCCCAAACATTATACATTTTTTTTCTAACACCCTAGAGAATAAAATGGCAGTTGTTGCAATACTTTCTGACCGGATTTTGCGCAGCGGTCTTACAGGCGCACTTTTTTTGGAAAAAATACACTTTTTTAATTAAAAAATAAGACAACTGTAAAGTTAGCCCATTTTTTTTATATTGTGAAAGATAATGCTACGCCGAGTAAATTGATACCCAACATGTCACGCTTCAAAATTGAAATGGCAACAAACTTTTACCCTTAAAAATCTCCATAGGCGACGTTTAAAAAATTCTACAGGCTGCATGTTTTGAGTTACAGAGGAGGTCTAGGACTAGAATTATTGCTCTCGCTCTACCGATCGCAGCAATACCTCAAATGTGTGGTTTGAACACCATTTTCATATGCGGGCGCTACTCACGTATGCGGTCGCTTCTGCACGCGAGCTCAGCGGGATAGGGCGCGTTTAAAATTTTTTTTTTTTTCCTTATTTATTTTACCTTTTTATTTTTACACTGTTTTAAAAAAAAATTGTGTCACTTTTATTCCTATTACAAGGAATGTAGACATAGACAATAGAAAAAAAACATGACAGGAACTCTTAAATATGAGCTCTGGGGTCAAAAAGTCATAAGATCTCATATTTACACTAAAATGCAATAAAAATTTTTTATAAATTGGCATATAAAATGTAAAAGATTATTCTAAGAGAAACATAATAAACATAAAAAATGATATAGCTTTAGTAGTACCTTACTAAAAATACCCTGTCATTTAAAGAAAAAAACATAATCCCCCCTTATTGAATCCCACAGTGTGGTATGCTCATGTATGCTTGAGTGCAGGACTTTCAGTGTCAAAAATAAATATTAGTTTCACAAAGAATACCCATAACTCTCAAAATAAAACTAAGCTTTACTTTAGCACTGAACCCTTAACCTCACCCGTAATGGTAACCCCTATCTCCCAACCAAACTTTGAAAAATGACCCCTAACAATGAAAGAGTCAGTCCACCCTGGGAGCACAGAGCAGAGATCTTACCTGTAAAGTCTCTGAGGGATAGAAGAAAATATTCCTCTAGCAGCTATCAAAACCTGAAATTTGAGTTATGGGTTGGCTAATGATGTATTGTAATACTCAAACCTATCCTTAACTCTGCCCCTAAATTAACCCTTTAACTATCACCTACTCTGTAATCTGTGCTCTCAGCCTCTCTCTTGTTAAGACAATATCTCAACTCCCTACAATGTATTTTACTGGTGTTATTTAAAGATGAATACCAGATTTGCCATTTTTTTACAGATACTGTACATTGGTTCAGCTAGGATTAATGTAACTATGCATATGCCATTCCTTTGGAATCCCTCTAGAACAGTCATTCTCAACCAGGATTCCATGGAACCCTAGGGTTCCTCCAGAAGTTGCTAGGGCTTCCTTGAGCTGCGGCTGACTGACCTCCTATGTAATGGTACCTGCATAGTTACAGGGCCAATGCCACTTGGGAGAGTCAGTAGCATGACACTAATGATCTTTTTAGCTGTTTGTAAGGGTGGCATTCTGACTACCACCGTATTGGGGGCATTATTCCCAATGACCACCAATGTAGCATTTTTCCCACTGACCCCTAAATAATTGGTTTTAATATTGGTACCTTAAGATCGAAATATTATTTTAAGGGTTCCTCTGGGGTAAAAACGGTAATAAAGGCTGCTCTAGAAGTTGGAAATCACTATAGTAGACACCATTACTTCAGTGATCTCGACTAGCTCCTAGGCCCCATGCCATGCAGCAATGTGAACACAGGAGGCTGGCTGCTCGGCATGGGCGTCATTCATGGATTCTGTGATTGGACAAGGTGGAAAGGTGGGGTGGTGACATCACGCTCTCTACTTTGTCATCCAATCAGAAAAAGCATTCTCTGAATGGTGCCTGTGCCCAGCAGCTGACCTCCCATGTTCACAATGCAGCAGGGCAGCCACCTAGCATTGGAACTCCAAAGCTATTGGAGACCACTGTTTCTGTTAACTTAAAGAATATGTAAACTCAACATTTCATATTCCTTACATGTGCCTGACAAGTATCCTGTTCTCTTTGTATTGCTTCCTTTGTGAGAAATATCTGGTGTTCCTACCAGTCTCTCTGCTTTCCTATAAAAAACTGACTACACTAGGTGTGGTCAGTTTTCGAGCTGTGCTGGGAACTCAGTCTGCTCTCCTCCAATGATCACACTTGTCCTGGCATGCTTTTCCCCTCTGCACAGCCATTCACTGGGAAGACCAGTGTCCTGTTATTTCTCCTCTCCCAGCTCTCTGAACTTCTTATGCAGCTGAGAACAGAGAGCATATGATCACTTATAAAAAGGGGGGAGAAAGGGTGTCATGAACCTTGGAATACTGCATTGTCATGAAGCTTGGAATACTGAAGTATTTCTCCTTTGATTCTATTACACAGTGGGGGGTCGTCTGCCCTGTCTTAAGGCTAACCCCCTCCAGACGGGTCCATGGTCTGGAAGGAAGGCATTGTTCTGTGTTTGACCATTTGTTTATGTACTTTAATTACCCCCTGGGGCTTCTCTGTGTCATTACACATATCAGTCCACCTATTCAAGCTATCGGACCACTCTCTGCTGACCTTGTTTCAAGTCCTCATTTGCATGGACAAGAGGACCTGAGTGGAACCTGAGTGGAGACTAAAGTGTACTTTATAATTGACCAACAGGAAAGTGGTTGTTGGGGGCGGGGTGTTCAAAATGCTGTGTATAAAAGTGTGTTGTGTGCACCAATAAAAGTGAGATGCCTGTTTGAACTTACATACAGCCTGCCTGGTGTTTGTTCTGAGCTATTACAACTGGATTAGAACGGCACATAGCTGTAGTTCGAAACCCGGAGCATCGGATGACCGAATCATCAGACGTTGCGATCTGCAATCTGATTCAATAGCCACAGAGGAGTGTCGGGAGAGTGGAACTGAGCGAGCAGGGGCTCGTTACATTGGTGGCAGCAGTGGGGTGTGGGAAGCAGAGGCCAGAACCTGCAAAAATCGAGGCCGTCCTAAACTGGCCAGTTCCCAGAACCAAGACCCAGGTACTTGCATTTTTAGGGACAGCATGGTACTACAGGAAGTTTGTACCCCACTATAGTGACATAGCTAAACCCCTGACGGACCTGACCAAAAAGACTCTCCCTAGACAGGTCCTGTGGTCCCCGGAGTGCGAGACAGCGTTTCATCAGTTAAAAACCGCCCTAACGCAAGCTCCCATACTGGCGGCACCCGATCCTAACAAACACTTTGTCATTCATACAGATGCCTCTATGTTCGGACTGGGAGCCGTACTAAGTCAAGTTGGCGATGACGGGAAAGAGCACCCGGTTGCGTATCTCAGCCGCAAATTGTTACCCCGTGAAGTTGGATATGCTGCCGTGGAAAAAGAGTTTTTGGCCTTATTCTGGGCTTTAAAGAAATTGCAGCCCTATGTGTATGGATGCTCTTTTACCGTCATGACGGACCACAATCCCTTGATATGGCTTAACCGGGTGGCAGGAGAGAACGGCCGATTACTATGGTGGAGCCTGGCTTTGCAACCGTACAATTTCACCATACAATATCGGCCAGGGCCTCAAAACAGGAATGCGGATGGGTTATCCCGGCAGACAGACCTGGAACCTTAAGACTACTTTTCCAACATCCTGGAGTTGACCTGTTCGGGGTCCCACTGTGGCTGTTGGACTGTTTCCCAGGGGGGGGGGGGGTATTATTGTCATGAACCTTGGAATACTGGATTGTCATGAAGCTTGGAATAATGAAGTATTTCTCCTTTAATTCCATTACACAGTGGGGGGTCGTCTGCCCTGTCTTAAGGCTAACCCCCTCCAGATGGCTCCATGGTCTGGAAGGATGGCATTGTTCTGTGTTCGACCATTTGTTTATGTACTTTAATTACCCCCGGGGCTTCTCTGTGTCATTACAGATATCAGTCCACCTATTCAAGCTATCGGACCACTCTCTGCTGACCTTGTTTCAAGTCCTCATTTGCATGGACAAGAGGACCTGAGTGAAGACCAGGTCTGACGAAGGAGCCGCACATGCTCCGAAACGCGTTACCACCCCCTTCTCTACACTGACACCATCAGCCTTGTGTGTCCCACAGTGAATACAGGCTTCCCTGCTGCCTCCTCTTTCGAACACGCATGAGAACGCTTTACAGCTGCTGGACGGCTCTACACTGCTCTCTACCACCATGCTGAGAATGGACACATGCCACAGATGAGGACTCCTGATTTTATCATGTCTTTTAACACTCAACAATCTTGTAAGTGCTTTTAACCCTTTGTGCACTCTATTAAATTTTACATACTGCACTTAGAGGCGCCTTTCTTTTCCTTTTTTCGACTCTGATCAGTGTGCTTCTCCTTCATTGTCCAATTAGAAGTGTAGACGGCCATTAGACCAGACTGCAATGCACAACTAATATATTTTGCAGAAAAGTCTTTTGGAAAAATAGGACTGTCTGGATCACAAAAAATGAGCAAAACAGAATAGCAATGCTTTTGTCAGGCAAAACCATTCTCATAAAAAAGGTAAATAGCTTTTTGCCCCGAGTTCCATTTTAAAATTCCAAAAAATCCTCTGTAGTGTGTAGTATATGTATGAGGAGGCAGCCATGTTGGTTCAGTGCAAACAAACCATGTGGTTTTCTCTTTAAGATGTTTTATCAACAGCTTAAAACAAGTAGTGTGAGCAAACGCAATCTCAACCCATGGACACGGGAAAAAAAATAAAAATAAAATACAAATCCACTGCACCCAATATACATTTGTGCTCATAAGTTTACATACCCTGGCAGAATGTATGATTTCTTGGCCATTTTTCAGAGAATATGAATGATAACACAAAAACCTTTTCTTTCACTCATGGTTACATAGTTAGTCAGGTTGAAAAAGACACAAGTCCATCCAGTTCAACCTTAAAAACAATAAATAAATAAAATAAAAAATATCGTACAATCCAATATACCCAATTTTATACCCTCAGTTGATCCAGAGGAAGGCAAAAAAACCCCAGCAGAGCATGCTCCAATTTGCTACAGCA
Organism: Lithobates clamitans; assembly: GCA_037952925.1. Classification (NCBI taxonomy): domain Eukaryota; kingdom Metazoa; phylum Chordata; class Amphibia; order Anura; family Ranidae; genus Lithobates; species Lithobates clamitans. The sequence continues at coordinate 3,720,937 of JBBGZY010000168.1, read as the reverse complement.
GGGGAAAAAATTCCTTCCTGATCCCCCAAGAGGCAATCGGATTTTCCCTGGATCAACTTTACCTATAAATGTTAGTACCCAGTTATATATGGTTAGTGTTTGGCTGAAGCCATTTATTATCAATTACTCTTTTTAAATCATAATGACAACTAGGGCTTGGAGATTTTCTAAAAAAAAAATTTAAAAAAATTATCTGCAATTTTCTTAAAAAAAACTCGATTCACGATTCTACGGGTTTTTTTTTTGGACACTGCGCTGGTCCTGAGGAGCTGCGGGCAGGATTTTTTAGGCACGGCCGCGGCTTTGGCCTAGTCCTCGCCTAAAAACTCCTGCCCGCAACTCCTCAGGACTAGCGTGGTGAAAAAAAAAAAAAAAAAATCTAAGAAAAATCTCAACTCGATTCAAGATTTAAATCGATTTTTCCCCAGCCCTAATTGACAACACAAACTACCCAAATTACCCTGATCAAAAGTTTACATATCCTGGTGATTTTGGCCTGATAACATGCACACAAGTTGACACAAAGGGGTTTGAATGGCTATTAAAGGTAGCCATCCTCACCTGTGATCTGTTCACTTGTAATTAGTGTGTGTGTATAAAAGGTTAATGAGTTTCTGGACTCCTGACATACTCTTGCATCTTTAATCCAGTGCTGCACTGACGTTTCTGGAGTCATGGGGAAGGCAAAATAATTGTGAAATGATCTGCGGAAAAGGTAGTTGAACTGTATAAAACAGGAAAGGGATATACAAATATAGCCAAGGAATTGAGAATGCTAATCAGCAGTGTTCAAACTCTAATCAAGAAGTAGAAAATGAGGGGTTCTGTTGAAACCAAACCACGGTCAGGTAGACCAACTAAAATTTCAGCCACAACTCCCAGGAAAATTGTTCTGGATGCAAAGAAAAACCCACAAATAACTTCAGGTGAAATACAGGACTCTCTTAAAACATGTGGTGTGGCAGTTTCAAGATGCACAATAAGGTGGCACTTGAAGAAAGATGGGCTGCATGGTCGAGTCGCCAGAAGAAAGCCATTACTATGCAAATACCACAAAGTATCCCACTTACAATACGCCAAACAGCACAGAGACAAGCCTCAAACCTTCTGGCACAAAGTCATTTGGAGTGATGAGACCAAAATTGAGCTTTTTGGCCACAGCTATAAACGCTTCATTTGGAGAGAAGTCAACAAGGCCTATGATGAAAAGGTAGACCATTTCTACTGTGAAACACAGAGGTGGATCGCTGATGTTTTGGGGATGTGTGAGCTACAAAGGCACAGGAAATTTGGTAAAAATAGATGGCAAGATGAATGCAGTATGTTATAAAAAAAAATAGGATTTTTAATACAGCTTACCTGTAAAATCACAGAGCAGCCATAGTAATTACTATGTGGGTTATAAGCCACCTTCAGGTGATGGACACTGGTACACCCAAGACAGGACGTCCCCCCTCTATATAACCCCTCCCATACAGGGAGTACCTCAGTTTTTGTAGCAAAGCAATAAGTATTCCAACAAGAGGGAAGGGACCTCTGTGTCCCGTGATGTACTCCAAGAAAAGGATTTTACAGGTAAGCTGTATTATAAATCCTATTTTCTTTATCGTACGGGACACAGAGCAGCCATAGTAATTACTATGTAGGATGTCCCAAAGCAATGCCATCTGAGGGGAGGGAGACACAGAAAAAAGCAGGCCGCCATCAGACGTGAGGACCTAGACTGCTGCCCGCAGTACACTGCGCCCAAACGCAGCATCCTCATGCCCTCTCACATCCACTTGATAGAATCTGGTGAATGTATGGACCGAAGACCAAGTAGCAGCCCTGCAAATCTGAGTCATGGAGGCTTGGTGATGCACTGCCCAAGAGACACTTACTGCTCTGGTAGAGTGCACTCTAACTTGAAAAGGTGGAACCCTCCTTTTAAAACCATAAGCCTGGATGATAACTTGCCGAATCCACTTAGAAATAGTAGACTTCGATGCTGCCTGCCCCTTCTTGGGGCCTTCTGGCAGCACAAACAAAAAGTTTTCCCTATCCGAGCTGTAACTTTCAGATAGACCTTGACTGCTCGCAGTACATCAAGCGAGTGCAAAGACCTTTCCTCTGCCGAATTAGGCTCTGGAAAAAATGAAGGCAGGACAACATCTTGGTTCAGATGAAAACCTGACACTATCTTAGGTAGAAAGGACGGGTGAGGGTGCAACACCACTCTGTCCTTGTGAATAATTGTGCCCCTTTACAAGAGAAAGCAGCCAGCTCTGATACTCTTGTAGCAGAATAGCAACCAGAAAAAACAACTTCCTTGTCAACAGGACCAATGGAATATGGTGTATTGGCTCAAAAGGCTGTTTCTGTAACACCGACAAAACTAGATTCAAGTCCCATGGGCACAAGGGTGCCCTAACTGGCAGATTTATTCACAGTAGCCCTTGTATGAAGGCCCGGACTAAGGAATGTGAAGCAAGCGGTCTTTGAAACAACACTGATAAGGCCGAGATCTGACCTCTGATAGTACTCAAGGCCAGCTTCATTTCTACTCCCAACCGTAGAAAGAAAGAATTCTACCTATGACATACTTCTGAGGATGCCATCTCTTGGATTCACACCAAGAGATATATGCCCTCTAGGCCCTACAGTAAATGATTCTGGAGGCCGGCTTCCTTGCATTAATCAGGGTAGTTACTACTGGACCTGAAAGCCCCTCAACACTTTAGAATGTGGGCTTCAATAGCCAAACATTACATTTAGCGTTTGTAAGGAAGAATGGAACACTGGTCCCTGCAAGAGCAGATCTGGATGCCGTGGAAGGAGCCGTGTCCCCTACTGCCATCTTTATGATTTCTGCATACCAGGATCTTCTGGGCCACGCCGGGGCTACCAGAACTACTGGCTTCCCCTCCTGTTTGATCCTGCGAAAAAGCTGCGGAAGCAGCTGGACTGGAGGGAACGCAAAAATCAGTGAAAACTGATCCCACTGAGTCATTAACGCATCTGCCCCACATGTGAGTGGATCCCTTGTCCTTGACACAAAGTTGTCTAACTTTCTGTTAAACCTGGACGCTAATAGGTCCACGTCCGGGGTACCCCATCTTTGGCAAATTGCCAAAAAAATGTCGGTGTGTAGAGACCATTCCCCTGGAAACAGCTGCTGGTGACTTAAGAAATCCGCCTGCCAATTCTCTACCCCCCGAATGAAAACTGCAGATAGGCAAGGTACATGCTTCTCTGCTCAAGCCAGAATATGGTTCACCTCCCTCTGGGCTGCGAGACTTTTGGTGCCTCCTTGGTGATTAATGTAGGCCAACGCCATGGTATTATCGGATTGAATCCAGATGGGACAATCCTGCAACCTGGACATCCAGGCCCTCAGAGCCAGACGTGCCGCCCGAATCTCTAGGACGTTGATGGGCAAGGTCTCCTCAGCTACAGACCACTTCTCCTGGACCATAGCCTCTTCTAGGACTGCTCCCCAGCCTGACAGGCTGGCATCCGTTGTTACAACCTTCCAAGAAACTGGCCCAAAGGATTTCCCCTTTTGCATATTCTTGGTTACCAACCACCAACTGAGGCTCTGGCGTACTCTTGGGGCCAGATACATTGGCAAGTCCAAGGCTTGGACTCTCTTGTTCCAAGCAGAAAGGATACTGTTTTGCAACAGTCTTGAATGAAATTGGGCATAGGGGACTGCTTCGAATGAAGCCACCATCTTCCCTAACAAACTCATGCAGAGGCGAATGAAAGGGTTCTTCTTCGCCTTGACCACCTGGACCAGTTCCCTTAAAGTGGTTGTAAACCTTTACAGATCACTTTAACCTACAGGTAAGCCTAGATTAAGGCTTACCTGTAGGTGCAAGAAATATCTCCTTAACCTACACGGTTAAGGAGATATTTTCCTAAAAACGGGCACTAATGTCTACGGCACGCAGGCGCACTGAGCATGCCATTAGTGAAGTGATCATGCCGTCACTGACGGCTCCCGCGCGCATGGGCCAGAGTGACGTCATCACTGCTCCGGCTAGTCACAGCGCCTGAGCAGCGATACCCGGAAGTCACTCCGGGTATCATGGCGGCAACGGAGGAGGTGAACGAGGGTCGCTTCGGGGGCTTCGATCTCAGGTAAGTAATTCATAATGAGCTAGTATGCTATGCATGCCTTTGTCCTGTAGGGTGTGTTTTTTTTTTTTTTTTTTGGAGAGGGTTTATTTCCTCTTTAAAGCGCTGACCTTTGGCTGGGGCAAAAACAATCTTTTCTGGGCTGTGTCTATGACCAGACCCAAGTACTCCAGCCTTCTTACCGGATGTAAGGTGGATTTCTCGAAGTTGAGAATCCACCCCAGGTGTTCCAGACACTTGGCCGTGCTGGACACATTCTGGTCTAAGTGAACTTTCGACTGATCTACCAGCAGTAGATCGTCCAGATATGCCATCACTGCTATACTATGGGTCCTTAGCTTTGCCAGGAGCGGGGCTAGAACCTTTGTGAACACCCGAGGCACAGTAGCCAACCCGAAGGGCAGGGCCACAAATTGGAAATGGCGATGCTCTACTGTGAACCGTAGGAACTTTTGGTGAGCGGTGAAAGTGAGCACATGCAGATATGCATCTTTGATGTCTATTGACGGTAGAAGTTCTCCCGCCGTAGGGTGGAGACCACTGACCTGATTGACTCCATTCGAAAAGAGCGGATGCTTAGGAACTGGTTTAGGTCCTTGAGGTCTAGAATGGGTCGGACATCTCCATTCAGCTTTGGTACCGTGAAGAGATTAGAGTAAAACCCCATACCTTTCTCTTCTGTGGGAATCTCTATGATTACCCCGAGACACCAAACGGTCTAGCGCCAGAAACAAAGATCTTCTTTTCATTAGATCTTTGGGAACATTTGATCTTAGAAAACGGGATGGTGGAAACTCCAGCTTGTAGCCTAGTCAAACTACGGAGATGACCCATCTGTCCTGGATCTCTTCCTGCCAAGCTTCTGAAAACTGCAGAAGCCTTCCCCCCACCCGATCGAGCAGGGGGCGCCCCTTCACAAGGAGGCCTTGGGACTCTGCTTTGCAGGCTTTTGTCCCCAGGGCCTCTTTTGCCCCTTGGTCTGGCCTTGAGGTTTACCTCTAGAACCTGACGGCGGAGGCCGTCACGACTGCCTGGAGGCTGTTGCCCACGGTTCTGGAGAGGACGCACGTTTAAAGGAAGGATGCCTACTTTTCCTTTTAACTGGTAAAAGGGTACTTTTACCACTTGAAATCTTCTGGATGTATTTGTCCAAATCATCCCCGAACAGGCACTCCCCATGGAAAGGGAACCCAGCCAACAACTTCTTGCATGGTGATTCGGCTGACTAGTGCTTTAGCCACAGACTTCTGAGCATCTGTACTAGCAAGAGAGCAAGGCGTGACACCTGATGAATAGAATCTTTAATAGCATAAACTGCAAAACATAAGGCCCTGGGCAGATCAGCCAAGTTCTGGGCCTGCTGAGCAGGAACAAATTTAATTTCCTGCTTCATTTGGCCTTTTAGGGATTGATAAATGCCAATTGCTGCTACTGCAGGTTTAGTCACACCAGCCATAGCAAAGGAGGTCTTAAGCAAAGATTCCAGTCTTTTTTTATCTACTGGATCCCTAAATACCTGGACATTGTCCACTGGACAAGTTAGACTCTTATTCACGCAAGAAATAGCAGCGTCAACCGCTGGCACACTCCATTTCTTGGTGAATTTTTTCTCCATAAGATAAAGCAAAGAAAACCTTTTAGGAGGAAGAAAATGCTTATCTGGGTGCTCCCAATCAGCATATATAAGCTGGTCCAATAATGGGTGGAGTGGAAAGGCATGTAAAGCCTGAGGGGGCTTTAGAGAACCCAAAGTGGAAACTGAAGTTTAGGCCGCCTCAGCCGAGGGTAACTTATAAGCCGTAACGACCCGACTCTGTAAGGGATTGTACTTTAGAGATTGCGAAAGGTTCTTCTGAAATTGTCTCTTCCGAGGAAGAATCATCAGTCTGTTCCTCTTCCCGGTCCTCTGATGGTGACTCAACATCATCAGCCCACTGTTGTTCCCCTGTCTGAGGGTCCAGGGTGGGAGAAGGAGACCTAACATGCTTTTTCCCCACATTCCGGGAAGAATTTGCAATTAAAGCAGCTAACCTCTCTTCTAGGCCAACCAAAGCCGAAGCAAGAACGTCCTCAGTGACGCATGCAGGGGCTGAGATGTTGGAAGAAGCACCAATGCCTGATAGTTCCAATGGCTCATCCTGGCCGGCTACTTCAGGTCTTTCAGGAGAAGAAGGTACTGCGGATACGTAACCAGGATCCTCAGACCCCGAAGGCAATACCTTTGCGCCCCCTTTGCCATAGCCGCAGCCCCTCTGTGGGAACGCATAGTCCTAGGCACAAAAGCATAGGTACTAATACAGATGCATCAACTGCTGAGCCTTAGTCCAGCAATATATATGTATACATGCTGCTATCACTGCTTAGCCTGATGCTGAGTAGATGTGTCTTTAGGAATGCCTGAATCCACCAGCTTACGTGTCCCGGAAGCTCCTGTGTCCCTCCAAATGCTCAGCCCTCTTAGAGCGAGGCTTTTTAAAAAAACTTTAGCCTGCTCTGCGCCATCAACGAACGTGCACGCCGGAACCCACACGCACGTCGACTGCGCTGACCACGCCCCCCCTCCCTGCCGTCCGAACGTATCTATTTAGATTCGTGTGCACGAGACAGCCGTCAGTAGGGAGGGGGGGAAAGAGGAGGAAGAGGGTCTGCTTAGGGGGATTGCTACCACCTCAATGAAGACGGGCGATCCCCCCCCATCTCCTCCTGATGGCTTGAGACTGGAGAGAGGCAAGCTGATTCCTTCCAGACCTGCTGCACTGAGCGTCGTCACTAGGAAGCAAGGTACGTAAACAGCAGGTATGTTTTGGACTTCCATACCCTCTAGTGGTGAAAGACAGGCAAGACAACATCTACTCAAACAGGAAGAAATCCATAAGTGAACCATATGTGTTCCTTAGGATTGTCTTCACTTACCTTTCCCGCCGCAGGATGCTGCTGGAGACCAGACAGACCCAATCTTCACCCATCACGGCGGGCAAAGTCATGACAGACCTTCAGGGACTGGGTTTCCACTTAAGGGGTCCTCTTTCCTGGACCTGGATAGCACCCTGCCAGAAAACTTTGGGTATTCAGATGAAAGACCAAAGTGCTGGATGCCAGGGTCCAGCTCTCAAAAGAGAAGCATTACAGGCATATCCTTGGAGATGGAAGGGATTTTCACAGAGGTGGACCACCTGGGAGATGGAAAGCACGTGTTCCATACAGGAGGCCTGGCTGGAGAGACCGGTTAGGGAACAACAGATTTCCAGAGACAAGAAGGCCCAACCATGAACCCGCACAGGGATCAGAGGCATGCTGGGACACATAGGTATCCACATACACAGGATTATACAACACAGATAAGGAATGGTCGGAACAGGAACCAAGACAGTGAACAGGAGCAAACCACAAGAGGCATGGAAAGAGGCTACAGACAAGAGAAAAATGAGGAGGGAGGAAGAAAAAGAAGGAGAGCACTAGGAGAAGGGATCTTTAATTTAAGTGATGCTGTATTCTCAGAGGAGGAGATGAGGGTTTTAGATTTGGGGTTGAAATTTGCCCCCGACAAGAATATTGACAAATTTGAGGTTTTTATTGATTTACAAAAGTTTATGCGCAAAATAAAAATAAAGAAACATTATGCTCTGAACAAAGAAGATAAAATAATAGTGGAACCATCAAGATTTACACATACTGGCCTGAGGAATAACTCTATCTTTAATCCGAAGGTGCCTGGAGATCAGTGTATCAATGCCTTTAAGAAAATGGTGGAGAATGATCTCGGAAAAATTGAAAAGAAGAACACCAAAAATGGAAATGTCTGGAAAGCAATTAGAGATTGGAAAAAGAAAAGAGGTGGTTATACGTCCCACCGATAAAGGGGGCGGGCTGGTAATATTAAGAAAAGAAGACTATGAAGAAGAAAAAGGAAACCTTCTTAGGGTACAAAACACTTATAAGAAATTAAAAGGGAACCCTAAACAACTTTATGGAAGAAAATTGAAGACTCTCCTGAAAAAAGGAAAAGATACAGGAACTTTAAACAAGAAAGAAGCAAAATACCTGAATTGCGAGTCCACCAAGACACCAGTGATGTACTACTTACCCAAAGTACACAAACGAGTGGACAAGCCCCCAGGGAGACCTATTATAAGTGGAATCAATTCTTTATTCTCAAGATTGGGGGAATACATTCATCACTTCTTGAAACCACTAGCGATGAAAGGACAATCATACTTACGAGACAGTACACAATTGATCAATGAACTAACACATGTAACAGGGATAAATGATTGCCTTCTTGCGACAATTGATGTAAATTCGCTGTATACCAGTATTATACAAAAGGATGGGATCAAGGGGGTGGAGAAAGCACTTTATAAGGACAGGAATCTTAAACCAGAACAGATCGATTTTTTTGTTGAGGCCCTGAAATTAGCAATGGAGAGCAATTATTTTTGGTACCAAAAAGATTATGATGTTCAAACTAAAGGCGTCGCCATGGGGGCAAAATACACCCCGAGCGTGGCAAATTTATTTATGGATATGTGGGAAGAGGAGTATATATATATATATATATATATATATATATATATATATATATATATATATAGGAGACTACGCCCAGAGATTGTATTCTATCGGAGGTACATCGATGACGTGATTATTGTATGGAAGGGTACCACAGATTCTTTCCAAAAATTCCTTTAGGGAATGAACCAGAATAAGTACGGTATCTCCTTCAGTGGGAAATGTGACCCCCAGCAAATAGATTATCTTGATCTACAGATCTTTAAAGCAAATAATGAATTACGTACGAGAACTTTCTTCAAAAAAACGGAACGGAATGGTTACATTCCAGTATCCGGCTGTCACCACCCGAAGTAGAAGGAGAACATACCAAAAGGTCAGCTGATGAGGCTACGAAGAAATTGTCACGATATAGAAGATTACCACGCACAAACAGAAATCTTGATCCAAAAATTTGTAGATAAGGGGTACCAAAGAGAATCTCTGGTACAACAGAAAATGGAGATGGGTAACATGGATCGTAATTCTCTATTGAGAAGCAATAAGGAGGATACTAACTCCTCACAAATGGAAATGGCCTTCATCACTGGTTTCAACAATCAATATCGATCTGTAGAACACATCATTAGGAAATACTGGCCAATCTTGAAATCTGACAGAATTCTGGCGAAAATACTCCCAAAGAAACCAAGATTCATCTAAAAATGCCCCAAATTTGAGAAATCAGCTGGTACACAATATAGTTGATCCACCTAAGACCATTAAACTATTCCCTCAGATTAAAGGGTTCTACAGATGTCAAAAGTGTTTACCCTGCCATGTAAGCAAGAAACAACCAAAAAAAGGATATCTTTCAAATCTAGATCCGGGAAAGAATACCACATTAGGGAATTGATCACATGTGACAGTACACATGTCACATACGTGATAGAATGTCCGTGCCAGTTGCAATACGTGGGAAGAACCACCAGGCCTCTATTTGTCAGGATTAGAGAACATATAAATAACATCAGAAAGGGTTTTCCGAAGCATAACCTCTCCAGACACTTTGATGAGTTCCATAATAGGGACCCCACAGGACTAATCTTCTACGGTATTGACTTGATTAAGGACCACTGGAGGGGGGGAAATAAAAGAATAAAAGTGTTCCAAAATGAAACCCAGTGGATATACCGTTTGGGAAGTTTGGTACCCAGAGGGTTGAATGTGGACATTGATCTTAACTGTTTTTTATCCAATTTTTAACTGCAGTGGGCATTCCCCAACAATGAGTTCCATATAGGGAACCCTTCCATGTATATCAAGCTCCTAGTACAGTACGTGTGTATAGCACTCTCAACACACACACACGCTTTTAATATATATGTGTGTATATATGCTATTTCCATGCCCTCATGATTTTGTATACATATGTGGATATGTATGTTGATGCAGATGTGCATATATACATATGTGTATAAATTTTTTCTTACACATTTATCATTTCTTCTCCCCCCCCCCTACACTATGACTTAAGGTCGTTTTTTAGATTTTATATATTAAAATACATATTTTTATTTTATGCTTGACATTTCTATTTTTGATATTTTTATTTTAAATTTCTGCATCTTGATCTGATTTTAAACACAATTCTCTTATGTTATTTATGTCCTGTTTTATGCTTTTCCAAGAACTGTGTATATTAGATGTATATTTATATTTATCTTTGAACATCCAGATTTACCATGTAATATCTGTTTTGCACCGGGCTGTTTCTGTCATTGCCGCTATATAAACACATGTCCTCCAGGAGGCGCACGTAGGAGACAACACACATATAAGTGGTTTTCCTCTTTACACCATCAGGGGGCATTAGACCAGTATCATCATATGATTTTTCCATTTGACACACGCACTATCCGATGGATTTGTTTAGTGCTCGTCAGTGGCACTCACATAGCTGATTGGCCGCAATGACAGGTACACCCGGCATATGAGACGTGCGGTGTGTCGAGATGGTAATGCCTCAGATGACGTTCTTATGACGAAACGCATAAGACGGGACTTACTCGACACGTTCGCACGTCACATCCGGGATCTGTGGTTTTCGATACATGATCAGTGGAACGCAAGCTACGAATGTTGAGAGCGTTGCGTTCCCATCGTATCTGGAGAGACTGAGAGCCATTAGCTCCCTCTCCTACCTTTTAGTTTTATCTTACCTTTTTTGGATCTGTATACATTTTAAATAAAGACAGCAAAACGGAATTACACTATGTGGATCATTCTTTCCTCTCTCCCATCACGCACATATGCGGTTTCCCGGCCGGGAGTCACGCTGTAGAGGTGAGACATTGGAGTCTCCTCTCCTCCGCCCGTGGATGACCTAAATCTGGGAACCAGGGAGATATCATATTCCGAGATGGGGATCATTTCATCTTCTACACGCTTGTACCCCTGCAGGGGAATAGCGCTCTGGTGAGTGGAAACACAAAAGGGGAGCACAGTCACTTTTGCCAGCACAGTTTTGAAGATTTGTCATCTACTGAAGAAAGCACCAAGTCACCTTTATGAAAACTTTTTTTTTTAGTTTTTTTTCACCGTTTAATCTAATGAACACTACTTTTATTCTTTTCACTTTTTAATTATATATATATATATATATATATTTTTTTTTTTTCTGGGTGTCAGTGGTTTACACCTCATATGGACATTTTGTTATAAAGAAATTGTACATATCCTACTCTTGGATATCATTTAGTAGTTTATTTAGCGTATATGTTTGCTTCTTACAACAGTGTTGTTTGACATCACATCAGCTGATGTTATCCAATTATTGATTGTTTATGGTGCATACACCTTTTACAACTTATTTTGCATTCTCTCACACTATTTAAGTACATATCACTTTTATCACGTGGCAGGCAGCACTCGATTCTTGCTGTTTGTATACCTTATGTATATGGTCATACACATAGATGTTGAATTGGTGGTAAACATACATTCACAGTTACATACACTTATATATTTTTTATCAGCACAGCGCCATTTCCCTTTTCTCACGTTTATACATTTACAGTAGAATAAAGTGAAGGGTCTGGAGTGGCCATCTAAGTCTCCTGACCTCAATATCATTGAGCCACTCTAGGGGCATCTCAAACGTTCAGTTCATGCAAGACAGCCCAAGAATTTCCAGGAACTGGAGGCTTTTTTGCCAAGAGGAATGGGCAGCTTTACCATCTGAGAAGATAAAGAGCCTCATCCACAAATACCACAAAAGACTTCAAACTGTCATTGATGTTAAAAGGGGGCAATACACGGTATTAAGGACTGGGGTATAAACTTTTGATCCGGGTCATTTGGATAGTTTCTGTTGTGATTATGATTTAAAAAGAGTAAACACTGTTGACTGATAATAAATGGCTTCAGCCAAACACTAACCATGAGTGAAAGAAGAGTTTGTGTTATCATTCATATTCTCTGAAAAATGGCCAAGAAATCATAAATTCTGCCAGGGTATGTAAACTTATGAGCGCAACTGTATACCCCCGAAAAAGTCAAAAGTTTCTTTCTACTATACGCATAAAAAAAACCCCACACTAATATTCAATAAAGCACTTAGGCTCCATTCACACCATTGTGTTCCGTTTTGTGGGCAGAATCAGCACGATTCGGAAACGCTGAAAATAGCAGGACACCCTTGCGACCCCCACTATTTTAAATGGCACCAAATCCTGGTGCGATTTTGCCGCGATTGTCAAACGATGAATCGTGGTAAAGTCATGCAAACAGAATTGCGGGACGCCTGATTCTGCTTGCGTGTTCTTACCGCAATTCGTCATGAGACAATCGTGGCAAAAATCGCACCATAATTTGGTGCCATTCAAAATAGCGGGAAACGCAAGGGCGTATATACAGCATGGTCTGCATAAAATAAACACGGAGATGCTGGTAATCAGCTCTCCTCGCTTCACACTGACAGAGTGTGAGGAGAGGAGAGCCGATCAGCGGCATCTCCTCACAGGGGGACATCTAGGAATGTAATTAGGGCACTGATCATCAGTGCCCTAATTACAATAAAGAAAAAAAAAAAAAAAGTGTCACAAATAAGTGCCCACCATTGCCAGCAAACAGTGCCCATCAGTGGCAGCAATCAGTGCCCACCAGTGCCCATTAGCCATGCCAGTCAGTGCTGGCAATCAGTGCCGCCTATTAGTGCTGCCCATCAATGCTGTTGATCAATACCCATCAGCGTCGCCCATCAGTGACACCCATCAATGCCCATCTGTACCGCCTATCCATGCCCACCAGTGCCGCCTATCAGTGCCCACCAGTGCCGCTTATTAGTGCCCATCAGTACTGCCTCATCAGTGAAGGCAAAAAATTACTTAGTTACAAAATTTACTGACAGAAAAAAAAAAAAGTAAAAAACTTTTTTTTTCAAAATTTTTGGTCTTTTGGTTTTTTGGGAAAAAATAAAAAACCCAGCGGTGATTAACTACTTCCCACCCGGCCAATGTACATAAACGGCCGGGTGGGCGCTCTCTCCTGAGTGGACGTTCAGGAACGTCCCTCAGAAGGAGCGGGATCGCGCACGCGTGCCCGCGCAGCGGCGAGATCACGATGCGCTCGTGTCACCCGGACACGGCGCATCTCGGATCGGCAGGAGGGCTCTGTGATTGGCCCTCCTGATCACATGACGGCCGTGTCCAATCACAGCCGTCATGTGATGTAAACACAGCCGGTTGCTAGGCGATCAGCTCTCCTCTCCTCACACAGAAGTTGTCACTGAGGAGGAGAGGAGAGCGGATTGCTGCAGCCGGCTGATGATCAGTGAGTATGAGCTGTTTTTTACAGCTTTTTACTCACTGATCACCAACCTAGTGTCAACACACATGTAAATACATACATGTAAAACACACACATGTCCCCACATAATGTAAAACACACATGTTCCCAAAACACATGTCCCCAAATAATAAAAAAAGCTGTCCCCCACATATGTCCCACTAAAATCACATGTCCCAATGGTAATCTGCACACATATGTACGTGATCACCTGCACACATCTGTACATGATCATTTGCGTACATATGTCCGTGATCACACAAACCAATTATTATACACTTAACAGGATTTTTTTTATCAAAAACATGTAGCAGAATACATTTTGGCTTAAATTTATGACAAAATTTGATTTTACTGGATTTCTTTTAAAACAGAAAAGAAAATATTGGTTTTTTTCCAAATTTCCACTATTTTTGCGCTTATATCGCAAAGAAAAAAAAAATGGAGTCGTGAATAAATAAAACCAAAGAAAGCTCTATTTGTGCGAACAAAATGATAAAAATTTCATTTGGGTACAGCGTAGCATGACTGAGTAATTGTCATTAAAAAAGTGCGAGAGCGCTGAAAGCTGAAAATTAGTCTGGGAAGGAAGGGGGCAAAAGTGCCCAGTATTGAGGTGGTTAAATACCACCATAAGAAAGCTCTATTTGTGTAAAGAAAGTGATAAAAAATTGGGTACAGTGTAGTATGACCGCGCAATTGTCATTCACAGCGCTGAAAGCTGAAAATAATGGCTTGGGCAGGAAGGGGGGGTGTTAGTGCCCGGTAGGCAAGTGGTTAAAGAGGAAGCCATTAACATAGTTAGAGAGAAAATAAACACAAGTTCAACAATAACATATAAAAACATTTATTGTATATAAAAAAAGGGAAAAAAAAAAAAACAGCTAGGATTTGGAATTAGAAATTTCATTGAAAGACTTCTCAATCAGTTTACGCATGCCTCTGTAGGCTGGATTTTCTTCCATCAGGACAAGTTCTTTTAAAACAGCGTTGGGGTTCTTCAGCTTTTTCACTTTTTCCTGAAATGAAAAAAATTTGGTTAGGTGGGGAGTGGCAGACGGCTGAAATCCATGGTCATGGTGTTTAGAAACCCTGTGATGGGTCCTTGCAAATATCAAAAGGTAAAAGCAGACAGTGCATCATCAATTTTATCAGTATAAAACACATTGTTTCCTCCACTGGAAAACATGTAAATCATTTTTTAATGGCACAATCTACTGCAGGCTATGTGTAGGCAGGTGCAGTCTGCTGTCTACACTGCAGGTGATGCTCAACCACAGCGACAATGCAGAGGGAGAGGAAGTCATGAGGAACAAGGTTCCTCTATGGTTTCCTGAGTCACTGGGGCAGCGATTCCATTGGATGCTGGCCACCCATGTGACTCCGGCAGCCATCTTAGGGGATGCAAAGTCTATTTAAATAGTTTGTTAACCCAAAAAAAAAAAAAAGAAGATCCTGCTCCTTTAAAGCATGTTATACAGCACAGTGCTTGTGGTGTGGCCCCTTGTAACACCTGAAATACCTGGCTGATCCTGCCAGTTTTTACCCCCTCTCTCTGCGCTGACTCCGATATATCAGGGCTGCTGAGCTCTGACACCGGAGTCAGCGTATGCGTCTCCATCATCCGCAGCCCTGATACATACTTACATAGACACATAGTAAGGTTGAATAAAGACACCAGTCCATCCAGTTCAACCTGAGTGAGGCCCCTTTCACACTTATACGACTTGTCCCACGATTTTGTACTGCAAAATCGTATGACAAGTCATTCTCCATGATTTTCAATGACTACCATTCATATTGGCACGACTTTAAGTCGTGCCGACTTCAAAGTAGTCCCTGCACTACTTTGGTCCAACTTCCATACGATTTCTACTCCATAGACCTCAATGCTAAACCCTCAAGTAGCATGCAAATCGTACCTGAATAATATAGACACGATTTCAGCACTACTTTGGTCCAACTTCCATACGATTTGTACTCCATAGACCTCAATGTTAAACCCTTAAGTAGCATGCAAATCGTACCTGAATAATTCAGCACTACTTTGTAAGCACAAGCTGAGAATGGTTAATGCCAAAGTTGTGGCAAAGTCGTACAAAGTAGTACTGCTCCCAAATCGTGGCAAAATCGCAGCAAAATCGTGGTAAAATCGTGGCAAAATAGCAGCCCCGAAATCGCGGTAAAATTGCGCCACTTTGAAGTTGTATAAGTGTGAAAGGGGCCTGAGTGTGGGTGCGTGTCTACAATTATCCCAATTTATTTAAGGTACCCATATAGCGCCGTCAAGTTACGCAGCGCTCCACACATACATCCAACACTCCCTACCCTCAAAGAGCTTACAATCCAAGGTCCTCAACTCACATTCATATACTAGGGCCAATTTTGAAAAGAAGCCAATTAACCTACCAGCATGTCTTTGGAGTGTGGGAGGAAACCGGAGTACCCGGGGGAAACCCACGCAAACCCACGTGCTCTGTGTCTCCTGTGTGCTCTCCCCCCTCTGACTGTGAGCTCCGTGTCTGCACTGCCCCCTCCTATCCTGCTGCTCAAATTACAGTTTTTTTTTTATATAATCCTCTGTTTTTTAATGTAATTCCCCTGTGACTGTGCTTTATAAAAAATAATGCTATATATACCTTGTTTACAGAGCGCTGATCTGCGCTCATTGAAACCCGGCCTCCCCTCTTCCTCCCCTCCTGACGTCAGTGGGGGATCCCCGGCCTCGCCCGCTGCATCTGTTGGGCCGAGAGAGGCGGTGTGTCAATGAGTGCAAATCAGCACTCTGTAACCAAGGTATATACAGCATTATTTTTATAAAGCACAGTCACAGGGGGAGATTACATACATAAACAGAGAGGATGGTGTACAGTTACAATGGTTGGTTAACAACTACTTTAAGACCCTGACCCCTGAGCTTGGCGCGCTTTATGCAAGTGGGTAGTGTAGGGAAAGGTACCCCGTTCTGTTAGGGACAGTACTAGCAGTAGGGAAAGGTTCCCCAAATTAGCTCCTAAGTCCCTAAAATCGTTCTGTAGGACACTCCATCTGTCTCTGACTTTGTCATTGGTTCCAACGTGCACCATGACAGCCGGGTCTTCCCCAGCCCCTCCCAGTAATCTGTCCACCAGATCCGTGATGTGCCGAACCCTAGCGCCCGGTAGACAGCATACAGTTTGGCGCTTCAGGTTTTTGTCACAGATTGCCCACTCTATCCTTCTAAGAATTGAGTCCCCTACCACCAGAAACTGTCTATCCTTTCCCTTCGCTTCCTCCACCACTCTCACTGGAGTAGTTCTTCCCCTGGAAGCTAGGAGAGTACTTCAGCTCCAGCAGTGCTGACCAGATTCACCAATGTCACTCAATGGAGCGTACTTATTGGGATGCTGCAGCCCTGGATTGGCCTCCCTGGCACTTCCCCCTCTATCCTTCCTGTCACCCATTTACTTGTTTCTAGTACCTGCACCTCTTTGTCTCCACCCGCCTCTGTGCTGGCCCTTGCCCTGCCGTTCCTGGCTCTCCTTTAGTATGGAAAATGTATTATGTAGCAGCGCTCAAGTCCATTGATATAAAAAATAAAAAATAGTCCAATGCTGTATGATGAAGAAATAGAAGTCTATTGATTAAGGATCATCCGTGATAAGAATAGATATAGAAGCCAGGGGGATCTCTATGGACACAGTACTCAGGGCAGCTTCCTATTGAGTGAAGTCAGCTCTCCATAATGGTCATAACAAACAAAGAGAAAGTGCCTCTTAAGTATAAGTGTTTATTGATATATAATAAGCACATATAAGCACTTACATCAGGGTTTGTGGGTTACAGCTTCCAAAAAGAACTGGATCCAAGTATCGTCAAACATCCGTGTGTAAATGGCTAAGATGATATCAAGTGTCATATCAAGTGACACTTGATAAAGGAGCGCGCATGCCCATTGTAAGCCTCGTGCATGCTCAGAAATGCGTAGTGGATCCCTGTCAACTTGAACTGCCCAAGTGACGTCTACACCCACGTGTGCTTGCTGGAACGCGGAAGTGTCTATCCAGCCTTACCGCACTGCAGCCGGCATCTCCGTGCGGAGGTCCGCGGCCATCCGCCCGGCTTACATCTTAGCCATTTACACACGGATGTTTGACGATACTTGGATCCAGTTCTTTTTGGAAGCTGTAACCCACAAACCCTGATGCAAGTGCTTATATGTGCTTTTTATATATTAATAAACACTTATACTTAAGAGGCGCTTTCTCTTTGCTTCTTTAGTATGGAGGGTCTTCTCAGTGCTGACAGTTACTTCCCTAGATTCAGAACCTGGGCTTCCAGGGAAACAATGTGCTTACATTTTGCACAGCAGTATTTGCCCCTCGATCAGATGATGCCACAAGATGTACACTGAGTCACATCTCCACACTACCTACTAATTTAATGAGGATTGGGGATCATACCCTGTCCAAATTACCATCTAGCTTCCTGACACTAATACAATACACAGGTACTTAACAGACAATACACAGGTACTCGCAGACCACGTGCACTCACAGACTGATACGTCTGCGGATACAGCCTTGGGTCCAAGTGAGGGGCAAGTGGAAAATATGAGTCAGCCCTTGCCACCTGCAGCCCTGAGTCAGTACCTGAAAAAGAACCTTTGCCAAGTGACTCGGCTGGAAGCCAAGAGAATCGTCGCCCTTTGCGATCTAACTGCAGGCAACTTCCTGCCAGATATTCAGACTAAGCTTAATTTTTTTTTTATTGTTCCACCTTTTATTTGTAAATTCTTTTTATTAAAGGTTTTTTAAACATAGAAAAAGAGACATACATTGAACATAATAAACATTCAGAACTACAATTCCCAGCACCAGTGTACAATGTAACTCCCATACCAAATAATAACAGACATTAGAAATCCTTCCATATTAAAAGGGGAAAAAAATGGGAAGGGGAGGACATATACAATGTACAATCATTATATGCAGTATCATATCCCCAAATAGCAGTAGTAAAAGAGGTTAAAGGTTCCCATCTAGGCTTACACAAGCCTCAATACCCGCCACATAGTTCATCTATTCACCAGGAGGCAATTAATCTGATGCAGTTGAATTGTCATCTATCCAGCCACCCCACACCTTTTACAACTTATCTGGTACCCCTCTACTGAGATATGTAGCTTCATACAGCGGTAGAGCCTTGTTAATCAATGCCTTCCAGGCCATGAGGATAGGAGCCACAGGTTTCTTCTATGATAAGATAATCACTTTGCGAGCATAGTACAGGAGCAAGGTGAGTAAAGTATGGATCACATTGGGTGCTAATGTGTCCACCAAGCCCAACAAACAAATTTCAATAGATGGTGCAATAGCAATTGTAGTTATCGACCCAACACAGTCCATCATACCCACCCAGAACCGCCGAATGTGCGGGCAGAGCCAAAAAATCTGCTCCAGGTGCATCACACACCTCCAGCAGTTCAAGGGGTGCGCAGGAAAAATCCTTGCTAATTTAGCAGGGGTGTAGTATATCCTATGAAGAAACTTGGACTGTATCAAGTGATCACAGGCTCGACACCAGTCCGGCAAATGTGGTGCTCCAGACATCATCCCAGTCATCATTGTCAAGCTGCGGGAAATCTAGCGTCCAGGCAGCATGACAGGATGTGAAAAGATTTGTAGTGTCAGTGAACAGTTCCTTTTATATAGTAGATAAGGCTTTGGGTAGTTCCTTGTCCCCGAGTAGTGATTCCAGGTCACCAGCCCGCACATTTAGGGTGGAGGACCCAAACTAAGTGAAAAAGCATGCCTGAATAACAGAAAATGGAACAGGTGCGAGCTAGGGAGCTGGTGCTTACTTCTGAGCACATCAAACGTCAATAACACCCCATTTCCAACCACCGCACCCACTGTTTTAATCCCATATCTGGTCCAGACTATTGGATCTGGAAAGGCAAAAAAATGGGATAAGCTTGGTTTGCGCCACAGAGGAGTATAAGGTGACACTACCCCGTCCTGAAGTGCCGCCCTTCTAGTCAGGTTCCATGCTCTGATAACTGAGCGCATTGACTCCGTCACGGGATAGGGGGCCCCTCTTCCCCTGTATAGTAGGTCAGATAGTGCCTCATATGAGCCAACCACTGCAGCCTCCAAAGTCACCGCAGCATCATTCTCTGTTTGAGTCAGCCATCTATGTGCAAAAACCAACTGCCCCGCTAAAAAAATACCTTACAAAGTTGGGTACCGCCAACCACCCTTCTTTCCAGGGCTGCTGTAGCACTTGCAATCTAATGCGTGGAGTTCCCCCACCCCAGAGGAAGTCTGTAATCACTCCATCAATGGACTGGAAAATAATCTGGAGGTATCCAAACCAGGGAATTCCTAAAGATGCAAAGGAATAGGGGGAGAAATGTCATTTTTAGCAAGTTTATTTTCCCAATCAGGGACAATGGTAGGTTACGCCAGGCCTTTGTGCGCAGCTTAAGCGTCTGAACAATTGGAGCAACATCAAGGGGGATAAAGTCAGATACCAACTGGGTAATATGCAGTCCCAGATATTTCACCTTATCCACCCACTGGAGTGGGCAGCCTGTCGGGGCCCCAAGGGTTGGGGATGGAACTTGCAATGGCAGAATTTGCAACTTACCCCAATTTACCTTAAGACCGGAGAACCGGGAGAAGGTGTCTAGGATAGATAGGGCAGTGGTCAATGAGCGGTCATGATCCCCAGGAAAAGCACCATATCATACGCATATAGTGCCGTTTTTTCCTCCAATATACCCACCCATATTCCCTGCACCCCAGAAGACGCACGCAGGGCTGCAGCTAAAGGCTCAATAAGCAAGGTAAATAGGCCCGGCAAAAGCAGGCAGCCCTGGCGCGTCCCCCTAGCTACCGGGAAGAACTCCGACACCATCCCATTAAGTCTGACCACCGCAACTGGAGAATGATATAGTAGCGCAATACACTGACGAAATATAGGGCCAAACCCGAACCGCCACAGCACGTCTTGCATGCAGCTCCAATCCACCGAGTCAAAAGCCTTTTCTAAATCTAAAAAGACTAATATTCCTCCCTTGGTAATCTCAGGGCCTAGCTGTATATGGGTATATACCCTTCTCAGGTTTATATCAGTGGCCTTTCCAGTCATGAACCCCATTTGGTCTTCAAACACTAAAGCCCCATACACACTATACAAATTTCTGCTGATTTTTTTTCCTTCAGGTTTACCAAAACCATATAATATGAGGTCAAACCTCAGGAGTTTCAATTTGTATGCAATCAGGCAGGCCCTTGCACTACATGGTTTTAGTAAATCTGAAGACAAAAATCAGCAGAAAATCGGATAGTGTGTATGGGGCTTAACTGGGATATAACTGACATAAGCCTGTTGGCCAGCATTTTTGTAAGGATTTTAAAATCCATATTCAGTAATGAGATCAGCCTATATGAGGCGCAGTCCTTGTCTGGCTTGGCTATAAGTACAATATGTGCTTCGTACATTGAGGGAGGCAGCTGGCCCATTTTAAAGCAATCCCGAAAAAAGGGCCAACAAACGCTGTGAGATAATTTCCTTATGTTGCCTATACCACTCAGCAGGCAGGCCATCTGGGCCTGGTGCCTTATGGTTTGGGAAGGATGCTACTGTTACATCAAGTTCCTCCGGCCTAAAAGGTGAATCAAGGAGTTCGGATATCTCTGAAGGCAAAGTGGGAAGGTGTAGTGGTTCCAAAAGAGCAGCCAGGTCCTTCTTGGGGTAGGATGGGATAGGAGTATAGTGTTGCATAATAAGAAAGAAAAGCATCGAGAATTTTCTCCCTAGAAGACACTTGTGATCCAACGGGTGAATACACACAAGGCACAACAGTGGACGAATGACTATCAGCCACCAGCATGGCCAGCAAGCATCCACTCTTGTCCCCCCGTTCAAATACCCGCTCCATTATCCTCTTACTGTGCTTTTTTGTCATATCCTTATATTGCAGATGTAGCCCCCTTCTGGCTTGGCGCAGGTCTGCCAGAGAGGCAGATGAGGGATTATCAGCATATATCCGGGCGCATACCTGCTCCTTCTCCTGCAATACCTCAGTATCATGTCTATATTGGGTTCTAGCGGCATTAATGGTCGAGATATACTCCCCTCTAATAGTCGCTTTAAATGAATCCCAAGTTAACTGTGCAGTCGAGGAGCCCTCATTGATCTGCCAATAAGACTGTAACAGTGTCTGAATGGCCCCATCTACAAACTAATCACACACCCACTCTGGCGAAAGCCTCCAAGCACCTGAGGACCGAGGACCCGCCAAGTGCAGCCCAACCTGGAGTGGAGAATGGCCAGACAGACCCCCTGGTAAATATGAGGCCTCCAATACTAATGGCAGTAGGTCGGATGAGGCAAATGCCAGGTCAATTCTGGAGGAGGAAGCATGTCCCAGAGACAGATGAGTAGCCTCTGAGGTTCGGATGCTTCCACCTCCATAATTCTGTCAGCCCCGCAGAAGCGGCCCAATGGACCAGCTCCAGATTCTGTGCACGCTGTGGGTTTGAGGTATCTAGTGTGTAATCCAGGATATTATTTAAGGCTCCAGCCAGTAGGCTTTTCACTATATATATATATATATATATATATATATATATATATATATATATATATATATATATATATATATATATATATATATATATATATATATATATATATATATAACTCCTGGGTCCTACAAGTTTTTCTAGTTATGTTCATGAAAAGGAGAAAACACAAAAAGTACCTTGATGCACAGCTCGCAACTTGCTTGGATACAGCATACTGTATGTACACCCCTTCTCCCTGAGGCGTTTACAGATATTCATAAAAACGCGCCTGCGATGTTGAATCTCAGGAGAAAAATCAGGGAACAGGTGGACAGTGGTGTTCTCATACTTGACCTGAGGATTCTCTCGCAGCAGCAAGGATAAGATCCCGATAATTGAGGAATTTCACCAAGAAAGGCCTAGGAGGCGCTCCCGCCCGTCTAGGTCCAGTCGGCACCCTGTGTGCTTGTTTCACTATGTAGGCTGAGGAAACCTGAGTAAGATGCAGAAGTTGTTCAAAGAAATCTTCAGCAAAGGATGCCGGGCTATTCCCCTCAGCTCCCTCAGGCAGGCCGATCACCCGGACATTATTCCGGTGGAGTCCGTCCTCCGAGCGATCCGTAAGCTTTTTTACCGCGCGTTGCAGGTCTGCAATGGTGCGTGCAGAAGTGGTCGCTGCAACCTCCACTTCAGAGATTCTGGACTCTGAACTGCCCCCGGAACTTGTCCATATAATTTTGGATTAGGCCACATTCCAGGGCATCAAAGCGGCCCATGAGGGAGGATCTGCTGGCCTCAATGGCCGCCAAGATGGTGGCCATGGATATCTGGTCCGGAGAAGCAGGCCGACCCATCCCAGTGCTCTGATCAGCTGTGCCCGGAGGTGTACTAGGCACTCCTTGGCCACCATCCACCGGATGGAATTGCTGTGGCTCCATGAGTGAGACAAAGGAGGCAGCCGTCCTCAAAAGGGAGAAGGCAAGATGGCACGAGGTCTGGACGGTGAGTTGCGGGGCTTAGGAGGAGGCCATTTCTTGCTAAATCTCCGCTTGGAGGGCATAGTTGGGTCAAGGAAGGGGCCCCCAAGCAGCGGCAGCCGCTGGTTTGGCAGGATTGCAAGTATATACGAAGGATTGAGGTGGATTCAAAGCCTAGGTAGCCGGAGCTCCCAGCTGAAGCGTCCTCTCACATGGACATCCGGTCCTGCCCCCCTTATTGTTCCACCTTAACCTTGTCTGTTACACTTTTATTGCATGGTTTGCACTTGTTGCATTGAGATGCTGAGGACATCATTTGTTAAAGAGTGAGGGAAGTGTAGGCAGGTGCGGTCTGCTGTCTCCACTGCAGGTGGCGCTCAACCACAGCAACAATGCAGAGGAAGTCATGAGGAACAGGGTTCCTTTATGGTTTTCTGAGCTACCAAGACAGCGATCCCATTGGATGCTGGCTGCCCATGTAACTTTGGTGGCCATCTTAGGGGAGGCAGAGTCTATTGAAGTACAATAAAATAAAAAACCCAAAGAAAGGGTTAAACGCTGCGCTAGAACAAAAAAATGATAAGTGAATAGTAAAAGCTGCCAGCACTAAAAAGTTCAATACTAAACTCCAAACCATCAAGTAAAAAATGAGTGCAGCGCTAAAACTGATTGAGTGAAAAACATATACTAAAAAACCGTGAAAAAATAATTAACCCACCACACATAGTATTGTAGAACCAATAAATCTCTATAGAGAATGGAGGCAAAAGTCTCTTCATGTATCAAATGTGAGAAAAAATCATATAACTTAAATTAAGTGATCCCCCAAAGAAGTTAAAAAATCAAATAAACAAAAACAGTCCATAAGTGAAGTAAGTGGATGATCAAAATTAAGTTCCAACGAAAATTGTGACACAGGTGATTCCAGTATCCAAAGTGACTTGCACCCAAGTGAGGTATGAGGCTCCTTACCAGCTCAAGATGACCACCATAACAGTGGTCCCACCAGGCGTTTGGGTACTTAACAGGTCACCCATAAACCTATGCCGATCAATCCAGTGTGTAGAACTCAAAAGACAAAAATCAAAAAAGAGCTCCCATAGCGTAAAATTGTAAAACTGTAACACTTTAATATGCCAAAAGATTGCACTTACAAGATACTTGCATCAAGAAAGCAGCGAAAAATCAAACACTACGATCGCGGCGTCTCCACGAGTTTCCGCCTGCCTGCTGTGTATGTCCCATCAATCATGGAAAAGAGAACGTGATGACGTCAGCGTCACTGGCTCCTCCCTACGCGTTTCGTCACTAGGGGACGTCGACTGGGGATTGATGGGACATACACAGCAGGCAGGCGGAAACTCGTGGAGACGCCGCGATCGTAGTGTTTGATTTTTCGCTGCTTTCTTGATGCAAGTATCTTGTAAGTGCAATCTTTTGGCATATTAAAGTGTTACAGTTTTACAATTTTACGCTATGGGAGCTCTTTTTTGATTTTTGTCTTTTGAGTTCTACACACTGGATTGATCGGCATAGGTTTATGGGTGACCTGTTAAGTACCCAAACGCCTGGTGGGACCACTGTTATGGTGGTCATCTTGAGCTGGTAAGGAGCCTCATACCTCACTTGGGTGCAAGTCACTTTGGATACTGGAATCACCTGTGTCACAATTTTCGTTGGAACTTAATTTTGATCATCCACTTACTTCACTTATGGACTGTTTTTGTTTATTTGATTTTTTAACTTCTTTGGGGGATCACTTAATTTAAGTTATATGATTTTTTCTCACATTTGATACATGAAGAGACTTTTGCCTCCATTCTCTATAGAGATTTATTGGTTCTACAATACTATGTGTGGTGGGTTAATTATTTTTTCACGGTTTTTTAGTATATGTTTTTCACTCAATCAGTTTTAGCGCTGCACTCATTTTTTACTTGAGAGTCTATTGAAGACCTGGACCCCTGGTTTTGGCATGCCTTATGCAAGTGGGTAGCATAGGGAAAGGTACCCAGTCTGTTAGAGACAGTTCTAGCGGTAAGGAAAGGTTCCTGACGAAAGTGTAGGGTTCACAAGCTCTCTGGGTCTCTGCCTGCTTTGACTTGACCAGGCCACATTCTGCCCCTCTCTACAGATGCTGTCAGTTTTGCTGAAACCTGCTTCCTACACGCTGTTGGAACTATGAGTGTTCCCGGGCCTTAACGTCAGGAACAAAAATGTAATACATTGCAGATTACCAGTCAATAGATGTGGTGGTGACATTAGCTTTCTTTCCCCCTCCCCCTTGTTTTAACCTGGTGATTCTGTCAGTAACACACTTCCTGTCCTAGAGTGACAACACTCACCATAGTATATCCATGGAAAAGCAGCATTGTCACTAAAGGACAGAATTGCAAATACCTCCCTCTCTCGATAACAGAGAGGATGGGTTCTGTAGTCCTCAGAGATACTGTAGCTGGAAATAGTGTAATTGATAAGAATACCACGCAGGCAGGGAGCACAGGAAATTATTAGCTCACATGAGTTTGTATAAAGTTCATTGGTGAATGGTGTATTTAAAGAGTATAATGGTATATTTAAAAAAAAAAAAAAAGGCATGTGAAATCTCCTCCGTGACAAGCTTTCCCTTGATTTTGGGGAGATCTCAATTTACTTCCTGCAGTGCCTCTCGAGAAAGAATTGTAGGAAATCTCACGATCAGGGAAGTGGATGTAAAACAGAAACAAAAACAAACAATGACAGTGATCCTAAGCCTTCCCAGCATCATAAAAAAAAGTTTAACTAGAGTTTCACTTTAAATATAAAAAACTAAAAAAAAAACCCCACTTACTTGGAATGGGACAGCCATAAAAGTAGCTTTTGGAAGCTGCAAGGAGTCCGAATTTGTGACATTACCCTATAAAAAAGGTACACACATTTGTATAAGAGTCAGCACATGCAATGAGCCTACAGTATATCAATGACAAAAACTACCGGCAGGAAATAGTGGCACACACCAGGGTTTGAACATCTTCTGCTGCTTGCTGTGTCAAGGACTCAAGCTTCTCTTCTAAGGCCTTTGTAGACTCTTCTATGGCATAGGATTCCTCCACGGCCTTTTCAACTTCATTCTAACGAACCAAAAAATTATTGAGGTTACAGTTTCTGATACTTCAATATTAGTCCTATGAAGGTAAACAATGTTTTTATTTTTTGTTGAAAGGTTTATATAACTGATATTCTCTTTTGTTTAAAATATTTACTTTACAAACTATTACATTTGTAGTGTGTGTATACGGTAGATATACTGCTGTGTAGTAAGAAAAGCCCAGCAAAGGCACATGTACTGACTGCCCTTACAGACAAATGATTTAGACAGCACAATCTCTAATGGGGGGTGTCAATCCTCAGGGCCAGTTCACACCGTGCAATTCCTATGCGTTCCTGTGTGGACCGTTTTGACAACTTATTCATATGAATGGGCCACAAAGCAAACACACTGCACGGTACTGCAGTATCATGTGATTTGGTGCTCACAAACACACTACGTTTGGGGTGGCATTAACAATACATTGGCACACGCATGCAGATCGCAAGGAAAGCACATTCAGCTGTGGTGCGGGAAACACACTGATCGTACCTTTCCCACACTGCGCTCTGATATGAACTGACCTTTAATGAGCTGTGTGTATAATCAGGTAATAAGGTTATCTTGCTGCCTTGCACTCATCACTAGCTGTGATAAATATGAAATATTTAGAGTGGAATTCCTGAAAGATCTCACTCTCAAATAAAATAACCCTGCAATAATGGGATTCTTGGTTTACCTGTAAAATCCTTTTACATATTTATGTAGCTACATAATCAGGTTGAAAAAAAAGACACAAATCCATCTAGTTCAAACAATAGAGAAAAAAAAAAAAGAAAACCTCCTAATCAGACAATACTATACCCACAGTTGATCCAGAGGAAGGCAAAAAACCCAATAAAGCTTGATCCAATTTGCTTCAGTGAAAAAACAAATTCCCTCCTAAACCCCCAGGAGGCAATCAGATAGAATACCGACCAAATAAAATTGTGCCAGTTGCAATTTTTGCATGAAATGTTGCATAATATTTGTTTTACAATAAAATATATATTTTCATTAAAAATCCACAACATTAAAATGCTAAATTTTCGGGTAATTATAAAAAAGGTGATGTTGCATTGAGTAAAAAAGATACTATATATCAAATATGACCAGGCTCAAAACTGTGTGTATTATTAAAAAGTAAAAAATGTTTTAAAAATAGGATTTTTATAACAGCTTACCTGTAAAATCCTTTTCTTTCGATGGACATCACGGGACACAGAGCCACAGTAATAACTGATGGGTTATGTAGGTACCTTGAGAGCCCATTCACACAGGGGCAACACGACTTCCAGCACGACTTTGGGAGGCAACTTGGACACGACTTGAGTATGAATCACAGCACGACTTGGGGCAACTTACAACACAACTTAAAGTCGCCTCCAGGACAGGGAACTTTACAAGTGGCCAATCAGAGCTTATCAGCTGTGTGTGAGAAGGAGGGGGCTGGCTGTTTAGTGGAGGAAATTACTTTCTATTTCCTTTCTGCTTCCTGTAAAGTTGCCTCAGTATGAACAGTGATCAGACTTGGAGGCAACTTCCATTGAAATCAATGGGTACAAGTTGCCTTCAAGTCGGATTGAAGTAGTACAGAAACCTTTTCTGAAGTCGGAGCGACTGCAGTAGTGTGCATTAAGACAGATCCATTCACTTACATTGATTTATTCATGTAGCGCGACTTGAGGCGACTAGGGGCGACTTGGGGCGACTTGAAGTCGGATTCAAAGTTGCCCCTGTGTGAATGGGCTCTTAGGTATTGGACACTGGGCACACCCTAATCAGGAAGTTTAACCCCCTATATAATCCCTCCCCTTCCAGGGATACCTCAGTTTTGTAGCAAAGCAATATAAGTGTATTAGAAGAGGGGCGGGACCTCTGTGTCCCGTGATGTCCATTGAAAGAAAAGGATTTTACAGGTAAGCCGTTATTAAAAAAATCCTATTTTCTTTCTCGGACATCACGAGACACAGAGCCACAGTAATAACTGATGGGATGTTCCAAAGCAATGCCAACTGAGGGGGGGGGGGGGAATCACAACCAAGTAGGGTGCAATCAGACCTGAGGACCCTGTACCGCTGTCTGCAGCACACTACGCCCAAAGTTGATATCCTCATGCCTTCTCACATCCACCTGATATAATCTGGTGAATGTATGAACTGAAGACCAGGTTGCGGCCTTGCAGATCTGAACCATAGAGGCCTGGTGATGCACTGCCCAAGAAGCACTAATAGCCCTTGTGGAATGCGCCCTGATCTGAAACGGAGGAATCTTCTGTTTCAACCCGTAAGCTTGAATAATCAACTGTCGAATCCATTTAGAAATGGTAGCTTTTGACGCTGCCTGTCCTCTATTGGGACCCTCTGGCAGCACGAACAAAACATCCGTTTTGCGAATCTGAGCAGTTGCTTCCATATAGGTCTTGACTGCTCTTACTACATCCAAAGAATGTAGTGACCTTTCTTCTGAAGAACAGGGATCTGGAAAAAAGGAAGGCAGAACAATGTCTTGGTTTAGATGAAAATCTGAAACCACCTTCGGTAAAAAACTAGGATGGAGGGCGCAGTACCACTCTATCCTTGTGTACAATCAAGTAAGGCTCTTTACAGGAAAGAGCTGCTAATTCTGATACTCTTCTAGCAGAAGAGATGGCTACCAGAAAAATGAGTTTCCTCATCAGCAAGACCAAAGGAATCTGACGTATTGGTTCAAAAGGCTGTTTCTGTAACACCGACAGAACCAAGTTCAAGTCCCAGGGGTTTAGGGGCGCCTTAACCGGAGGATTAAGACGCATCACCCCCTGCATAAAGTTTCGGACCAAAGAATGCGAATTAGTGGCCGTTGAAACGGTACTAATAAGGCCGAGACCTGGCCCCTGATGGTACTCAAGGCCAGCTTCATCTCTAATCCTAATTGTAGAAAATCAAGAAATTCTACCAATCACATATTTTCTGGGATGCCAACCCCTGGATTCACACCGGGATACATAAGCTTTCCAGATAATAAACAGAAACTAAAGGCTATTTAGCCTAGAGAAAGAGGGGGAGGGGAGGGATCTTCCCCAGGGACTTTTAAGGTGCTATTTAATAAACAGTATATTCAAAAAATTCTGTACAATCATATTGAATAAAATTAATATTTATTGGTATTAAATCACATTAAAATATTCATGCCATACTTCAAGAGTGAGACATGGTAATAAGAACACTATGACATAAACAATGTCACCCAAAAGAATTTTTCGGTTATATCACAATTAGACCGTGCAACAAGAAGCAACTACTTAAAGGTGCCAATACAATCTGCCGTTCTCGACATGTTTCGCTCTAATGTGAGCTTCTTCAGGAGTTTAAAGGCAATGATTGTGGCGGACTCTAGATGATGGGGAAATAAACAAAAATCAATACATACGTTTGAACATGAATAGAGAGCATCTAATAAAATTTTTTCTCGAATATGTACAAATTCCATTATCAGAACAAAGGTTGATACAGAGAATCTAAATACACGCATATAGGTTTCGATATTAAACATTTTAATCAAGTATAAGTAAACAATCAAAATTTATACATCTTACCATGGTAAGATGTATAAATTTTGATTGTTTACTTATACTTGATTAAAATGTTTAATATCGAAACCTATATGCGTGTATTTAGATTCTCTGTATCAACCTTTGTTCTGATAATGGAATTTGTACATATTCGAGAAAAAATTTTATTAGATGCTCTCTATTCATGTTCAAACGTATGTATTGATTTTTGTTTATTTCCCCATCATCTAGAGTCCGCCACAATCATTGCCTTTAAACTCCTGAAGAAGCTCACATTAGAGCGAAACATGTCGAGAACGGCAGATTGTATTGGCACCTTTAAGTAGTTGCTTCTTGTTGCACGGTCTAATTGTGATATAACCGAAAAATTCTTTTGGGTGACATTGTTTATGTCATAGTGTTCTTATTAACATGTCTCACTCTTGAAGTATGGCATGAATATTTTAATGTGATTTAATACCAATAAATATTAATTTTATTCAATATGATTGTACAGAATTTTTTGAATATACTGTTTATTAAATAGCACCTTAAAAGTCCCTGGGGAAGATCCCTCCCCTCCCCCTCTTTCTCTAGGCTAAATAGCCTTTAGTTTCTGTTTATTATCTAATCATGGGATGTGGTGCTTACAGTTGACTACCTCTGTCCTCCCTATATTTTACATAAGCTTTCCAGACTCTATGATAAATCACTCTGGAAGCTGGCTTCCTTGCATTGATCAAGGTAGATATGACAGGACCTGAAAGCCCACAACTCTTCAGAACGTGGGTCTCAATAGCCAAACCGTCAAATTTAGCGTTTGTAAGGCAGGATGGAACACTGGACCTTGAGATAACAGGTCTGGGCGTACCGGTAGGGTCCACGGGGAACCCACCGTCATCCTTACTATTTCTGCATACCAAGTCCTTCTGGGCCAAGCGGGGGCCACCAGAAGTACTGACTTCCTTTCCTGCCTGATCCTGCGAAGGAGTTGTGGCAGTAGCAGAATAGGCGGGAATGCATAAATCAGTGAGAACCGATGCCATGGAATCACCAACGCATCCGTCCCGCATGCAAGAGGATCCCTCGTCCTTGCCACAAATCTTTTTGTTGAATCGGGATGCAAAGAGATCTACATCTGGGACCCCCCATCTTTGGCATATGGCCCAAAAGACGTCGGGATGCAGAGACCATTCCCCTGGGAGTAACTGCTGGCGACTTAGATAGTCCGCCTGCCAGTTCTCTATCCCTGGAATGAAAACTGCCGATATGCATGGCACATGCATCTCTGCCCAGACTAAGATCTGGTTCACCTCCTTTTGAGCAGCTCGGCTCCGGGTGCCTCCCTGATGATTGACATAAGCCACTGCTGTGGCATTGTCGGACTGGATCCTGACCGGGCAACCCTGTAGCCTGATAGTCCAGGCTTTTAGGGCTAGGTATACCGCCCGGATCTCCAGAATGTTGATGGGTAAGGTCCTCTCAGTCTTGGACCATAGCCCCTGGATCGCAGACTGTTCCAGAACTGCTCCCTAACCTGACAGACTGGCATCTGTTGTTACCACCGTCCTGGTAACCGGTAGAAAGGATTTCCCCTTCTGCAGGTTTTCGGGTATGAACCACCAATTAAGGCTCTGACGCACCGCATGCGGCAGGTGCATCGGAAAGTCTAATGCCTGAATCTTCTTGTTCCAGGCCGACAGAATACTGTGTTGCAGTAGTCTTGAATGGAACTGAGCATAGGGAACTGCTTCGAATGAAGACACCATCTTTCCCAGCAGTCTCATACAAAGGCGGACAGAAGGCCCCTTCTTGGTCCTGACTGTCAGAATCAGCTCCCTTAAAGCAGTGATCTTTGCCTGAGGAAGAAATACTTTCTCCTGGCTTGTATCTATGATCAGACCCAAATACTCCAGTCTTCTTACTGGTTTTAGGAAAGATTTTTCTAGGTTGAGGATCCAACCTAGATGTAGAGGATCGACCGATATGGGTTTTTCTTTGGCCGATGCCGATATTTAGAAATCGTGGTGGCCGATGGCCGATATATGATGCCGATTTTTTTGGGCCGATATATTTGGCCGATTTTTTTTTTCTTTTTTCCCTTCATCTCATAAAATCTAACAGTTAGACCCCCTTTCACACTGGGGGCGTTTTTCAGGCGCTTTTGGGCTAAAAATAGCACCTGTAAAACGGCTCCCCTGCAGTCACTCGGGCTTTCACACTGAGGCGATGCGCTGGCAGGATGTTAGAAAAAAGTCCTGCAAACAGCATCTTTGGAGCGGTGTATCCCGCTGCTCCACCACTCTTGCCCATTGAAATGAATGCGCACCGCTGTCGAAGCACCTGCAAAGAGTTTCGGCAGTGGCGCTTCAAGGGTGCATTTAACCCCTTCCTCGGCCGCTAGCTGGGTTATAAGCACCCCGCTAACAGCCGAATAGCGCCGCTAAAATGACGGTAAAGCGCCGCTAAAACTAGCAGTGTTTTACCATCAACGCATGCCCGCTCTAGTGTGGAAGCAACCTTAAGGGTCCTTTCACACTGGGGCGGCGTCGGCGGTAAAGCACCGCTATTGTAAGCGGCACTTTACTAATGGTATTCGGCCGCTAGCGGGGCGGTTTTACCCCCCGCTAGCGTCCGAGAAAGGGTTAAAAACCACCGCAAAGCGCCTCTGCAGTGGCGCTTTGCCGGCGGTATAACCGCGCTGTCCCATTAATTTCAATGGGAAGGAGCGGTATATACTCCGCTCCTAAACCGCTCCGAAGAGGCTGCTAGCAGGACTTTTTTTCCCATCCTGCTAGCGCACTGCTCCAGTGTGAAATTCCTCGGGGCTTTCACACTGGAGACAAAGCAGTGGCACTTTCGGGTCGGTTTGCAGGCACTATTATTAGCGCCTGCAAACCGCCCCAGTGTGAAAGGGCCCTAAGTAATAAGTGATACAGAAAATTTTTTACATTTATTAAACAAAACAAACTTCCAATCAGTTCACTTGTATGTATAATTTAGATAACAAAAAAAAAAACTATATCTTAAATATTAAATACATAAAAACAGGTAATCAAAACTTTTGGACGAAAAAAAATGGGCTAACTTTACTGCTTAGTTTTTTTTTTAATTCACTAGTGTATTTTATTAAAAAAAAAATTGCGTTTGAAAGACCGCTGCGCAAATACCGTGTGACAGAAAAAATTGCAACAACCGCTATTTTATTCCCTAGGGTCTCTGCTGAAAAAAATATATATATAATGTTTGGGGGTTCTAAGTGATTTTCTAGCAGAAAATACAGGATTTTTACCTGTAAGCAACAAGTGTCAGAAAAGATTTAGTCTTTAAATGGTTAAACTGAGAACTCCTCCACATGGAGTTCAGCTCATTGATAAAAGAACCTGAAGAGATACAATGTATCTTCTTATCAGATTTGGCAGGCTGCCCAGAGGAGGAGAGAAGAAAACTTCAGGCAACTTGCATTGACTAAGACACGCTGAAGTTATAATCGGCCTTCATTATCAGCACAATCGGCCGATGCCGATTAAGTAAAAGAACTACAAATATCGGACGATATATCGGTCGACCTCTACCTAGATGTTCCAGATACTTGACCGTGGTCCTCAAGTTCCGGTTCAAGGAAGCTACCGACCGGTCTATCAAGAGCAGGTCGTCTAGGTATGCTATGACAGTTATACCCGGAGCCCTTAATCTGGCCAGAGGAGGGGCAAAGACCTTTGTGAACACTCGAGGTGCAGTGGCTATCCCGAAAGGCAGAGCCACAAACTGGAAATGGCGCCCTCCTATCTCGAAGCGTAGAAACTTCTGATGAGCAGGAAAAATGGGCACATGTAGATATGCATCTCTGATGTCTATCGATGCCAAAAATTCTCCTCCCTGCAGGATGGAGACTACTGTCCGAATTGATTCCATGCGGAAGGACTGAATCCTTAGGAATCGATTCAGATCCCTTAAATCCAGAATGGGTCTGACAACCCCATTTGGTTTTTGGACCGTAAAAAGGTTGGAATAGAAGCCCAATCCTTGATCCTTTGTGGGAACCACCATAATGACCTCTTGCGACAAAAGTCGCTCTAACGCTAGAAGGAGCGACTGCTTCTTCTCTGGGTCTCTGGGAACACTTGATCTGAGGAAACGAGGAGAGGGAAATTCTTGGAACTCCAGCCTGTACCCTAAGGTTACTGTGGAGATTACCCATATGTCCTGGAAGTCCTCCTGCCAGAGCTTTGAGAACTGCAGCAGTCTTCCCCCCACCCGAGCGAGCGGGGGCGCCCCTTCATGAAGAGGCCTTAGTGTCTTGTCTAGAAGACTTTTTCCCCCAGGACTTTTTTGGTCCCTGGGGTTGACTCTCGTTTCCTGCCCCAGACGGAGGAGGCCGTCGTGACTGCCTGGAGGCTGATGCCCCTGGCGCTGGGGAAAGAGTCCGTTTGAAAGAGGGACGCTTACTCTTCTTCTTAACAGGTAAGAGAGTGCTTTTCCCACAAGAGATTCTCTTGATATAGTTATCCAAGTCTTCTCCAAACAACCTTGCACCACGAAAAGGAAACCCAGCCAAGAGCTTCTTACATGGTGCTTCGGCTGACCAATTTTTCAACCATAAGATTCTACACATATGCACCAACCCAAGTGAAAGGCGAGAGGTTTGCATTATAGAATCTCTGATAGCGTCAACAACATAACATAAGGCCGCTAGAAGGTTAGCAAACCCCTGGGCCTGTTGTTCAGGTAATACTTTGATGACCTGCTTAACATGGTCTCTTAAGTATTGACAGACTCCAAATGCTGCTACTGCAGGTTAGGCCACTGATCCTGCTAAGGAAAAAACATCCTTTAATAAGGATTCCATCTTTTTATCCACAGGATCCCTGAGCATCTGAGCGTTGTTTACAGGACAAGTCAAACTACTATTTATAGAGGAAATGGCCGCATCAATGGACGGCATTCCACACATCTTAATACATTTTTCTTCCATAGGATAAAGTGTTGAAAACTTTTTCGGCGGAAGAAATCGCTTATCTGGGTGATCCCACTCAGAATAAAGGAGCTTTTCAAGTAAATTATGAACAGGAAAAGCAGGTGCTGTTTGAGAAGGTTTCAGCGACCCCAAAGAAGATGAAGATTCCTTAACAGATTCAGGTACGAATGTGAAGCGGACCAATCCAGTAAGGATCTGTAATAAGACTTTCTCCTCTTGGGAAGACGAAGAGGGTCCCCTCTCCACCTGATTCCTCCGAAGAGGAATCATCCATCCCATCCTGATCCTCTGAAGGGGATTCATCTCCTTTATCCCAGAGCTCCTCTGTCTGTGGGTCTTGGGAAACAGAGGAAGGCCTAGTACGTTTTCTTCCACTGAGTGAAGCTGTAATCACGGCCATTAATCTTTCCTCTAACCCATTGAGGAAAAAACCTCCTGTGTAATGTATACAGGGGCTGAAGTGCCGGAAGCAGGTACAGCCCCAGACCCCAACGGCTCTTCCTGACCAGCCGTCCCTGGCCCCTCAGGGGGGGGGAGATGTAGCAGACAGGGGGTCCTCAGAACCTGAACGAGATCCCCTAGTGTCTCTGGTTCTGGGGGTACTAGAACCTCTTCTACCCATAGTGCAAAGCAACAAGGTGTGAGGTATCCAAAGTGAACACTGACTGCTGAGCGATGTAGTCTGGCAAAAGCCTTGCTACCAAATGCCCAGTCTGGTGTTACCTTAGTAAATGCAGCCTAGGAGAATGCCTGTGTCCCACCTTACATGCGACTGTCAGCTCTGTGTCCCTCCAAGGCTCAGAGCACCTGTAGAGTGTGCTTTAAGTAGCCATGCTTCTGGCACTGTGGGCGTCTGAGAACGCTGACGCTGTGCTGACGCCCCGCCCCCCCCCCCCTTAGTTTTTTCAAAAACGAGCGCTTCCCGCGCGAGCCTGACCCTTCTGGAATAAGCCTGGAGGAAGGCTGGGGGTAAAGGAGGAAGAAGAGAGGCCGGCAACGATGGGACCTGCATAGATGCAATGGCGACCTGGCGCCAGTGACAGTGCAGTATAAAAACCGCCTTACAGCCCACTTGCGGCCTCCCCTTAGCCTGGGGGGAACATTCCTAGGAGAAATCCCCCATCCCATCCTACCTGGAGCCGGTCGGAAGAGCTGTGCAGCGTGGAACGCTGAGACAGAAAACAGCATGAGAAGGTATGTACTCTTGGCGGCCCCCGGTTGTCACAATAGGCATAGCATGCATTTACCTTAAAGGAGAAACCTACTAGAATTCAAAATTCTGTGGAATCCCCTCTTACCTTATCCAGCCACAGGATTCTGTATATACAGACCCAATCTTCACCACTCACGGTGGGCTCGTTTGAAAAAAAACGTCAGAGACTGGGGCCCCCTACGAATAGGGGGATCCTGCAGTTCTGGCCCTGTAAAGCACCCAGCCAGAAATTAGGAGGTTTAAAGCCATTTTCTGATCTGCGGGGTCCAGCTCTCTAAAAAGAGAAGCATTACAGGTGTAACCTCGTTTCTTCAGACACGAAGCCCGGGTACCATCCAATTCGGCCATGAAAAGACACTTTGAATGGATCCGGTTCCCCTAGATTGCCCCAGTATAGGATATCAGGATATTCCCTTTGGAGCTTCAGCACAGGACATCTTTACACGTCCAACACCTAAGACACTGGCGTAAAAACTGAGGTATCCCTGGAAGGGGAGGGATTATATAGGGGGTTGAACTTCCTGATTAGGGTGTGACCAGTGTCCAATACCTAAAGGTACCTACATAACCCATCAGTTATTACTGTGAGTCTGTGTCCCATGATGTCCAAGAAAGAAATGTATTTTATTGCTTTTACAAGAAGGCTGACAAGCCCCATACTGTAAATGGTAGCATAGTGTAGGGGACAGGTTATTCTTGAGGAAACATCAGGTCTATAAAGATCACAAATATCACGCTCTGAACTCTGCCCAAAATGATCAGGTACAAACAAGGCCTGATCTTCGTTTACCCCCTTCCAGGTTCACACTACACAGGGGAGATTAGTGAATTGCTGATCTCCCGCTGCTCATTATCCTGATGTATGTTTTGGAGGTTCTGGGCTCCCGAGGTTTTGCTCCACTGTGTCGTGCCTGCGTGATGCTGAGGGGGAGCTGACGTTCAATGCTGGGGCTGCATCTCACTCCCTGCTTCATGGTATTCAGAGATGGTACTGATACAACCTATGCAACCCTGATCCTCTCCCATCTATGTGGCTTCAAACATCACATGTATCTTTCAAGGTAATCTTCCGGGTGCTTTTTTCAATCACCTTGGTGATATCTGCAGCTTATATCATCTAGTTTTTTGTTACTTGTATCATCATAGATACATTTTATATATTTCCTACATTATAGAAGTCCCCTCCACTGCAGGGTGTTGGTGTGCGCGGTCCAGTGTTCCTCGTTGAGGTCCCCCTCTCAGCTCCCGGGCCAGGCTCCATGGCTCACCCCTGGCTTTGTTTTGTCGCACTGTCCCAGTTTTGGCTATCATGTGAGTAACCTTTTTGGCATGGCCCATTAAGCCCAAATTTCCCCCTTTTCTGCTGATCTTGTTAGACCCTGAAACTATATTGCTTTTCATACATTTTTTATAGAATTTAGATGCATCTGGCTCCTGAAGAGTGGATTGAAGTCCATGAAACGCAGCGTCGGGCCTACCTTTGATGCATCAAACACACATTGACCAATTTTCAGATGTTTTTTACTTCACATGACTTTTATCTTGCTTGGGGATTAAGATGCATAATTGTACCTACCCATTTCGCATGTTTGTATATACATAGATTTATTGTCTATATGCGATTTTTTTTTTATGTTTAATGTATGCAATGCGTTTTTATGCCATGTTGATCATTGGTCCTTAAGAAACATACATATGTTTGCACCTCTGTGAGTGTGATTGGGCTGCATCATGCGCACCTCATTCAAAGTCCCAACCTCCCCCCTCTTTTTCCCACAGGACATAGGTGAACCCGGGACACATGCCGGGGGTGAAGCTCGGATGAGAGATGAATCAAGATAAAGATCTATAAGTGCTGTAAAGCTGCCCAAATCACTGGCAGCAATAAGCCAGCAAAAAAAATAAATAAATAAAGAGATGTAACAGCCAATAACGGAATGTCGCTATTTGTTTACAAATTTATTAACTACAGCATCTGACACTTATGCATTCTGAAATTACTTACGTTCAAGGACTCCAACATCTCCTGGTTATGTTCCAACTTGCGCTTTTCTTCTGCCAAGTCTTTTCTTACGTTTTTCAGGTTTTCCATTTGGACAGATGGAAATTTCAGTTTCTTATAGTGCTGCAGCAGCCTAAAGAACATAAAAAGGGGGACTATACCATTAGATTTTTTTCTAGAGGCAGACAGTAAAATACATAGCCTGGGAAGCTACTGGACATTTTTGTTGAGCAAGTTTGTTTTTGCATACAAGCTATATTCAGGATTAAATTTTATACTGGGTTTTGCAAAGGTGCCCACTAATGGATGGCTGGATAACAGACTACGTCTCCTTGTTGAATAACTGCTGAGATAAAATTAAAGTATCAGTACACCTAAAACTGACTTGTCTCTCAGTATCACAATTGGTAAGATCTGTGTGCGGAGCTTCCAGCTCTGCACACCTGCTGTACCTATTATGAGGGGTTCCCTCCCTCCCTGCTAGATTTTTATTTTACACTATGGAGACAAAACATCCAGAAGAACATCCAAACTTTCCAGCTGGACTGGAACAGAACTGGAAATTATAACAGGGAGATCATGTTGGGTGTATTCAAGACATAAAAAACCATGAGCTGGCTCAGTGGATTAGAATCCACATATTACTAAAATATCATTTTTGGGTAGACCCTTCAACTCCACTAACATTTAATTTTTTGGATAAAATGGGAATAATATTAAACTAGAACTATGGACTTCCGATAGATAAAAAAACAAAAACAAAAAAAAAACACACAACATGATGTGTTGCAGCACTTATACCCCCTTCCTAACCA
This sequence comes from Lithobates clamitans, assembly GCA_037952925.1. NCBI lineage: Eukaryota > Metazoa > Chordata > Amphibia > Anura > Ranidae > Lithobates > Lithobates clamitans. The sequence continues at coordinate 3,682,304 of JBBGZY010000168.1, read as the reverse complement.
GGCCAATTTTCACTGATGATGAGGCACTAATATGCAGCACTGATGGGCACTCATAGTTGGCACTGAAAGGCCGCAGTGATGGGCACTTATAGGCAGCACTGATGAGGAGGCACTGGCAGGCATTGATGGGCACTGATTGGCATCTATAATGGGCACTGATTGGCACCTCTAATGGGCACTGATTGGCATCCCTGGTGGTCATCCTCAGTGGGTCTGCGCAGACCCCCCTGTCAGGAGAGTAGCCGATTAGCTCTCCTCTACTCGTGTCTGTCAGTACGAGTGGAGGAAAAGCCGATAAACGGCTCTTCTCGTTTACATTGTGATCAGCTGTGATTGGACACAGCTGATCACATGGTAAAGAGCCTACGTCAGAGGCTCTTTCCTGAGATCCGAGATGCGGTGTGTCAGACTGACACACCACACCAACGATTGCCATGGGCGTGGCTTATCCTGCTGGACGTCATATGAAGTCCAGTCAGGATAACGTAACCATTTCTGGCTGTGATTCTGCAGGCGGGAAGTGGTTACGATGGCTCTCATAAGGAACCATTGATTTTGACATGTCATGTGATTTGTGCTCTCAAAGTCAGAGAGCATGTCAGACCAGTGTGAACCGGCCCTTTTTGTCAAAGCTTAATTGAACAAGCTGAAGTTAGAAGCTGATTGGCTACCATGCACAGCTGCACCAGATTCTGAGTGCACTAATTTTAGTAAATCTCACCCATAAGGCTGGGTTCACACTGGTGCGACACGACAGCCGTCCTACTTTGGATCCGACTTTGCCCTGCGACATGAAGCCGGCATGTGTCCGACTTTCAATGAACGGGGATCCGACTTGGATCCCCGCCAATGCCCGGCACTGTGTTTGGTATGAATCTTTAGGGGGAACTCTGCGCCAAATTTTAAATAAAAAACCGGCATGGGTTCCCCCTCGAGGAGCATACCAGGCCCTTGGGCCTGGTATGGACCTTGAAGGGAACCCCCTATGCTGAAAAAACGGCGTGGGGGGTCCCCCCAATCCATACCAGACCCTTATCCGTGCACGCAGCCCGGCCGGACAGGAATAGGGGTGGGGACGAGCGAGCGCCCCCCCCCTCCTGAGCCCTACCAGGCCTCATGCCCTCAACATGGGGGGTTGATGCCTTGGGGGAGGGGGCGCGCTGCGCCCCCCCACCCCAAAGCACCTTGTCCCCATGTTGATGAGGACAAGGGCCTCTTCCCGACAACCCTGGCCGTTGGTTGTCGGGGTCTGCGGGTGGAGGGCTTATCGGAATCCGGGAGCCCCGTTTAATAAGGGGGCCCCCAGATCCCGGCCCCCCACCCTATGTGAATGAGTATGGGGTACATCGTACCCCTACCCATTCACCTAGGGAAAAAGTGTCAATTTAAAAAAAAATACTACACAGATTTTTAAAGTATTTTATTAGACAGCTTCGGGGGTCTTCTTCTGACTTCGGGGGTCTCTCCGGTTCTTCTCCACGCTCTCCGGATCTTCTGCCGGGCTCCTCCGCTCTCTTCTGCCGCTCTTTTGCTAAAGCGGAGGAGCCCGGTCTTCGGTCTTCTGCCCTCTTCTCTTCTTCTGATGTTGCCACGACGCTCTCTCCGGCTAGAATGCTCTCCGTGCGCTCTGCTCTGACTTATATAGGCGGTGACCCCGCCCCCTTATGCCGTCACAGTCCCTGGGCATGCTGGGACTGTGACGGCATAAGGGGGCGTGGTCACTACCTATATAAGTCAGAGCGGAGCGCTCAGAGTGCATTCCAGCCCCAGAGAGCGTCGTGTCAACATCAGGAGAAGAGGGCAGAAGGCAGAAGATTGAAGACCGGGCTCCTTCGCTAAAGCAAAAGAGCGGCAAAAGAGCAGAAAATAGCGGAGGAGCCCGGCAGAAGATCCGGAGAGCGCGGAGAAGAACCGGAGAGACCCCCGAAGTCGGAAGAAGACCCCCGGAGCTGTCTAATAAATTACTTTAAAAATCTGTGTAGTGTTTTTTTTTAAATTGACACTTTCCCTAGGTGAATGGGTAGGGGTTCGATGTACCCCATACTCATTCACATAGGGTGGGGGGCCAGGATCTGGGGGCCCCCTTATTAAAGGGGGCTCCCGGATTCCGATAAGCCCCCCGCCCGCAGACCCCGACAACCAACAGCCAGGGTTGTCGGGAAGAGGCCCTTGTCCTCATCAACATGGGGACAAGGTGCTTTGGGGTGGGGGGGACGCAGCGCGCCCCCCTCCCCCAAGGCACCAACCCCCCCATGTTGAGGGCATGCGGCCTGGTACGGTTCAGGAGGGGGGGGGGGCGCTCGCTCGTCCCCACCCCCATTCCTGTCCGGCCGGGCTGCGTGCTCGGATAAGGGTCTGGTATGGATTGGGGGGACCCCCCATGCCGTTTTCTCGGCGTAGGGGGTTCCCCTCAAGGTCCATACCAGACCCAAGGGCCTGGTATGCTCTTGGAGGGGGAACCCATGCCGGATTTGTATTTAAAATTTGGCGCGGAGTTCCCCCTCAAGATCATCTGAGCACAAGTCGCGTGCCGAAATCGGATCATGCAAGACGGCGATCCGACTTTGAACCGACTTCAATGATAGTCAATAGGCTGAAGTAGGATCAAAGTCGGACCAAAGTAGTACAGGGAGCATTTCTAAAGTCGGAACGACTTGTGTAGGACCAGTTAGGACGGCTCCCATAGGGAAACATTAAATTTCACACGTCATGCGACATGAGCTCCCAATGTCGGAGCGTTTGTCGGACCAGTGTGAACCCAGCCTCAAGTCTCTTTAGCTACAATGATTACTACTAGATGGCTTACCTTTTTTGAAGGCCAGAAAGTTCAGCTTGGACATTCTCAAAATCAACAATTCTTTTTCTGCTTAAGACTGACCTGTTAAAATTCAAACAAAGAAAGCTAGCAAATAAAGTGAACGGTAAAAAAATTAGGGTATAAGGAAGGATACAGAAGGCAGAGGAGATTTTATTGATTACTAAGCGTTTTTATTAAAATAAAGAGGTTTACAGTACAAAATGATATAAGATATAAACCAACATATTAAAAAATCAATTAGCATACAAGGTCATACATAGATCATCCAAATATTGTACGCCTTCGAAGTTATACTAAAAGATCTTGGTTCAGTATGATCTTAACTATATGGTATATAAAAACAAAACTGCAACCAGAAGAGGCCAATACAACAAAAAGAAAACAATAACTCAGGTCATTCTTGAAGACGATAGATGAACCAAGGGTTCCACTTAGCGTCAAAGGTAGGAATGGTGTCATGCAGTGAATGCAATATTTTTTCAGATAACATTATTTGACCAACATGCGAGGTGACTTGCGTGAATGGAACTGTATTAGACTTCCAGTTAAGGGCGAATGCCCATTGCAGAGCAAAACAAATAGTGTGTATTAGTTTCATTAGGTGTTTCGGGATATCTGGGATTTTCCCAAATAAAAGACAGTGGATATGTGTCAGAGCTATGTGCCTGCCAGCCAACGTATCTATCAGGTCTAGAGTTTTTTTCCCAAGTAGATTTCAGAACTTCACATTCCCGGAACACATGCAAAAAAGAACCCGAGAGAGCACAGCCTCGGAAGCAAGATGAGGAGACCTGTGGGTAAATCCTACATAATCGTGTGGGAGTACCAGCAGGTAAATAATTTAATCGCTGTTTCCCGTATGGTCAGAGATTTAGTGCACTTACACACATTCTGCCAGTTTGCTTACCAGAACTGGTAATTGTATTCCAAATTTAATTCCCTGTTCCCAAAGGGTCATATGCTTTAATTTGGGGCTATCACCTACTGTTTCCATAGACTTATACAGTCCTGAGATTAAGCCCTTCTGTCAAGGGGCAGTCTGGCATAGGGATTCAAAAAAGGTGTGCGAGTCCGATGGGATAACTGAGTAGTGCGTCTGAAAAAAAATGGTGGATTTGAAGATAATGATAAAATTCTCTTGCTGGAATATTTTTTTGGGCCTGCAACTGGGAGAATGAGACAAATTTTGAGTCCTGCTGGAAATTCTCCAATGTAGTCAAACTCTGGGTACTCCACCAATGAAGAGCATCCAGATCCTCAAAGGCGGAGGGGAGCCTAGGATCCCCCAGGAATGATGCACACGGGGGGGGGCTTTCAAAATAAGTGCCAATTTAAATTTATAAAGATCCCAGATCCCATATAGTTACAATGAGTGAGTTACTACCTGATTCCAGGAGCCCAATTCATGGGCATGAGATTTAGAGGACCACAGTAGCCCCGGAAGGTAGAATTGAGCAAGATTCTATTGCCCCAATCTGACCCATGGGACCCATGAATTTTTGATATTCCATTGAGCCAGTTGCATAAATATACTGGCTAAATAATACAGCCACACCTGAGGGACTCCTAGACCACCTAGTCTATTAGAGAGATACATCACTTCCCTAGAGAATCTTGGAGGTTTGTCATTCCAAAAAAACCTATTCAAGTGTGCTTTGAGTTTGATAAGATAAGACCTGAAATAAGTATAACAATTTAGGGAGGATTGTCATTTTGATTGCAGGAAGGAGATTCTATAGGACAACCAGGATTTAAGTAACTGTTTTAGTTTAGAAATCATGGGAGCAATTTTATTATCAAATAATAAATTGTAAGCTCCTGGGAGCTTTATACCCAAATAGGAGAGTGAAGATTTAACCCACGTAAATGAAAAAGATCTTTTAAGAGTCTCCAGCTCGGCAGAAGCAAGCCCCACAGGGAGAGTCATAGATTTGGACATGTTCACCGAAAGGCTGGAAATCTTAGCAAATGTTTAGAGGGTTTGCAGAAGATTCGGCAATATGATCATAGGGTTGGTAAGAAATAAAAGCACATCATCTGCATACATGCATAATTTATAGGTAGAGGATGCTTTGTTATACACTGAAATGTCTGGATGTTGCAATATTGCTATGGCTAGGGGCTCATTAAGCCGGAGTGAAAATGAGTGGCGACAGTGGACACCCCTGCCTAGTGCCCCTACCGAGCCGGAAGAAATCTGAGCTACAACCTAGGATTTTGACATGCGTCCTGGGATTCTGATATAGAGCTTGGAAAGCCTGTAAGAGTTCTCCCTGAAAAACATAGTGCTGTAATAGGAGAGACACATAGCTCCAAGACACACTGTCAAGAGCCTTGTGGATGTCTAGACTTAGCATTAACAGTTTTTTTTAAGAAAAGGTTTGCATCCTGAATAATATCTGTGGCTAGGTGGATATTGTCTGTTATAAAGGCAGTGGGGAATGAACCCTGACTGATAAAAAGGGATATCAAAGAGGAGATCACTCTTGCTAGCCTATCGGCTAAAATCCTACTGAAAATCTTCAGGTCATTTTTGATAACGGATATGGGCCTAAAATTCTGAGGGTGAGTGTGGTCCTTATTCTGCTTAGGGATGAGCGACATATTTGCTGACAGCATTTCCTCTATTACCTTGTAGAAAAAAGTTGAAAAGCCAGTCTGGGGGAAAGTTGGGAGGAAAAGGTTTGATAATATACGGTGGAGAATCCTTCAGGACTGGGGGCCGATCCTGTTTTTAGTGCCTTGATGACGTTCATCACCTCGGATTGAGAGATAGGGGAATTAAGTGAGTCTAATTGTGAGGTGGTGAAAGTGGGGATTGGAATGGAGTTAAACCAAGCTAGACCCTCAGCTGATAGACCAGTCTGGGGAGGTGCTAGCAATGATGAGTAAAATTTTTTAAAAATCTTTAGGACTTCCTGTGGGTGAGATGTAGTCAAACCCGAAGGAGTGGTCAATTCATAGACATGCGGGAGCAGAGAGACTGGTTCAGTTTTCTAGCGAAGATAGTTGAGGAGGAGTTACTATGCAATAAAAATCTTGCCTTGGACAGCCTCAAGGCCTTCTCTACTTTAGCTGAGAGCAGCGAGTCCAATTCGAGGCGTTTTTGCTCGATGGAAAGTCTGGTAGACTCTAAATTGAGGGCCATGGAATTTTTGTACGGTCTGTCCAGCTCAGCGGTGAGCAATACTATTTTTTGCTTATTAACTTTGTTGTGAGCAGTGGCTAAACTGATGAGCTTACCCCTCAATACCACCTTGTGAGCAACCCACACTGTAGAAATGGGGGTCTAAGGGAGGCCATTTAATGTGAAGTAGTCATCTATGGCTTGGGAAACCTCTGATTCAATCGCTACGTCTGAGAGAAGTGCCTCATTGAGTCTCCAAGTAAATGGTGTAGGGGCAAGCTTAATAAATTCAGTGGTGAAGGAGGTTTTGTGGTGGTCCGACAATACACAGTTACGTATGGAAGCAGTCGTTGAGTTAGCTAGGATAATAGGTGTGGACAGAATATAATCTAGTCTTGCCTAGCTGTTGTGGGGATGAGAGAAAAATGTGTATTCCTTTGCTCCTATATTGTGCATGCGCCAGGTGTCCACTAATTGGAATTCTAGAAGTTTGCGAGAGAGAGATTTTGGAAAGGCTCTAGAACTAGTAGAATCTGTACACCTGTCCAGTGTGGGGTTCGCTACCATGTTTAAGTCCCCACCTATAATCATATGCAGGGATTGATATTTTGCTAGTATATCAAAAAAGGATGTGAAGGAGGAGGCACAGGAGTCATTGGGAGCGTAAAAGCTAGCAATAGTAAGCTCCCGATTATGAAAAAAAAAAGTCATAGTTTGTTATAAATTTTCGCAAACATGTAATATTTCTCCCTTACTGATGTGCGCTGAGGCTGCACTGATAGGCTGCACCAATGAAGTGGCACGAGTGGGAACTGATAAGGCTGCACTGATGGGCTCTGATAGATACTGATAGGCGGCTCTAATAAATGACACTGATAAGGAGGTACTGATTGGCAGCACTGTTGAGACTGCACTGATAATCCGGACACTGAAGGATTCAACATATAGTATACAAGAAACCAGTTACTTTTGGGTGGACTAGCCCCTCAAATAATAGTCCTTTTGAGAACTGGTATAATAAAAATAAACTCTTCATAAAGAGTAATACTGCTGGTGTTATTACTGACCTTCTGAAAGAGGGTCTGCATGAAAAAGCCAGGCAACTAGTATTTGCAGTAGTAAGACATCAGTAACAGCAACTGCTAATTTCAGCAAACTGATATGGGGAAAAGGGTGATCTGGTCAGTGCACAAATTGGGCCATTTGGATAGTTTCCTCCACTATAAGCCACTGCTGAAGTTGTTCACAGGCTACTCCCTTTTTCTGCCCCCTAACATAAGCACTCAAGCAACCCAAGCGATTATGTTTAAAGTGAGGCAGTACCTAAAGAAAAATTTTCAGACGGTGAGACAGTGCCTGCTCGTCAAACCACCAGCTCATGTCTATCCCCCTTCAATGTAAAACAGAGATACAGAATTACTCACAGCTCAGCAACATTCATCAAATTCTCAATGTACTGCACTGTATCTGGTGAGATCGGCTTTTGAACTTTCTCTTTTGGCACTTTAACAGTTTTGCTCTCCCCGCTTTCAAGACCTGTGTGAAATATACATAAAATTAACACCACTAAGTATAACTTGTAGCTACAATGGCCACTTCAAGGGTCACTTAACAAGAAAAGCTTTAAGTAAATGGAGTTTGGAAAATCCTCAGTTTATTTTATCTACTTAGGCAAATAAGTCAAAGCAGCAAATAATGGGGTTTTTGGTTTACCCGTTAAATCTTTTTCTTGGAATACATCACAGGACACAAGGTATTTTCATATCCATTACGATAGGGTTATGAGGTGATTATGATTGAGATGTCACAAAGTACTGAATATAAGGTGGAGGGCAACAAAGTATGAAACAAAGACCAGGTAGAAGCCTTAAAAACTTGAGCCACCAAAACCTGATGATGAATAGCCCAGCAAGCACCAACATGTCTGGTAGAATGTGCCGCCACTGAAAACGGTCCCTTTAGACCATAAGCTTGAGAAATAAGATGACAGAACCATCAAGATAATGGTCAATTTGAAAGCTGTGTGACCCTTCTTTGAGCCTTCTAGAAGCAAAGAGGAAATAAAACTGACAAATTGAAGTAGTCAACATGAGTTGATAGCACAAACCACATCCAAGATATGATGAACCTTATGTCCCAATTTTTAGAGCAAAAGGCAAGACACTATTCCTGGTAGAGATGGAATGAAGAAACCACCTTAGATAAGGACGAAGGCCTTAGAACCACTTTTTTTTTTTAATTTTTTTTTTTTTTTTTTTTAGGGAGGAGCAACAGAAATGGTTCCTTACGGGAAAGGGCAGTCAATTCTGAAACTCTTCAAGCTAAAGTAATGGCAATCAGAAAAATAACCTTCCAAGTCAGAAGAACTAAAGGAATATTCTGGATGGGTACAGAGATTTCAGCAATACAGAAAGTACCAAGTTGAGGTTCCACAGAGCCAACGGAATCTTAACTAGTAAAACAATATGTGTAATGCCTCATGCACACACCAAGGAAGGAGTAGCAATGGGTCTCAAAAAATGACTGCTAAAGCTGAAATCTGACCCTTGATCGCACTCAAGGCCAATCCCAGATAAACTGCAGACTGCTGAAACGCCAGGATGCAACCCACGACATACGAGTAAGGACGAAATGCCCTAGCTTCACACCAAGAAAAATAAGATATCCACATTTTGTGGTAAATTTTCCTTCAAGTCACCGTCCTAACCTTCAGCAGGGTAGGAATAACAGAATCAAAGACTCCCCAGGAATTCCTTCCACTTAAATCCTGCAAATCAGAAGAAGTAGAAGCTGTAACAACGGAATGGCATAAACTAGGAAGAACTGGTCCCATGGTCTCACCAGAGCATCCACTGCAAACTTTCGAGGATCCCTGGCCCTGGAGAGGAACCTGTCCAGCTTTGCACTGAACCTGGATGCCAGAGGATCCAAATCTGGGGTTCCCTACCACTGCCAGAGTTCCTCGAACACCTCTGGATGAAGGGCTTACTCCCCAGGAAAAAAGTTGGCAACGGTTTTGAAAATCTGCCTGCTAATTTTCCACGCCTAAAATGTGGACAGTGAACAGGGCGGGGACATGAAGTTCCACCCAGTAAAGGATAAGGCTGGCCATACACTATTCAATTTTCCTGTTCAACTTTCCTTTAGATTTACCAAAACCATATAATAGGAGGTCAAACCTAAACACTTTCAATTTGGATGCAATCAGGCAGGCCCTTGTACTACATAGTTGAAGGTAAATCTAAAGAAAATTGAACAGGAAAATTGTATGGTGTATGGCCAGCTTTAGATCCACTTCCTCCTACCCAACTTCTGGTGCCTTCTTGATGTACACCACCATGGTGTTGTCCTTCTAAACCCTTACAGGAAAGCCCTTCAGCTGCACCAATCAATGCAGCAGGGTAAGATGAATTGCCCTCAGTTCCAGAATGTTAATGGGCAATGATCTCTACTGCGGTGACCAAGTCCCCTGGACCGATAAATTATCCCAAACTTTTCCTCAGACCACCAGGCTGGTGTCTCATCTAGACCCTCCAGGACAAGAGAAAAAAAGATTTCCTCACCGCCAGGATCCGTGAGGGGATCCATCAGTCCAGAGACAGTCTTGTGCTGGGGAGTAACAGCATCAGGCAATACCATCAGGCAGTTGACACTGTGACCTCCTGCCCCATAATGCCAAGACATTCCTTTGGAGGAGCCTGCAATGAAACTAGGTAAACGGCACTGCCTTGAAAGAGGTTACCATCTTACCCAGGACATGCAAAAGTGAATCAAGGAATTTGTCAGAGTCTTGAACAAGTCTTCATCATTTCTCAGATCAAGAGTTGGGACTAAGGCAAACTTCTGCAAATTCAGAACCCATCCAAACCCTCTCCAGAGTGTGCACCTTGTGAGACACATTGGACATTAATAGCAAAGTGGATTGTTCCCTCAGAAGTAAGTCATTCAGGTACCCTAAAAACAGAAATACCCAGGGTAGACAGGAGCCCCAGGACTGGGACCAAACACTCTGGGAGCTGTGGACAGGGAAAACAGCATGGCCAAAAAATTGTGGCAGTCCTTCACCGTGAACTGCAGAAACCTTTTGTGAAGTGGAAAGACTGGAACACGCAGATAAGCATCCTTGATATCCACTGATGCCCAAGGCCTGAGATTTGTGAAATGAACGCTTTGTGAAGTAGAAAGAGGGGCTTGAACCATAAGCTTAGCCGCCTTCTTAAGTGATAACAGGGTACTCTTACCCACAGCCACCTTATGGAGGTAATAATTCAAAGCAGGACCAAATAATTGTTCCCCTTGAAGTTAAACATTTCACATGCTACCTGCAGGGTAATTCTGCGGACCAACACTTCAGCCATAAGATTATACGCATGTGTACAGACTGGGACCCCAAGAAAATATTTAAATGGAATCCTTGAAGGTGTCAATTGAGAAGCTAAGAGCACCTCCAGATTTCTGCCCATTATAGTATCTCCACACAGTATCAGGAACTCTCTCGTCATGCAATGTGCCCAGACTTTATAAGAGATGTATGGTTTGTTCATTTTTTTTCTTTAACCAGTTGCCGACCGCCCTAACGACGATATACGTCGGCAGAATGGCACGGGCAGGCAAAATCACGTACCTGTACGTGATCTGCCTCCCGCGGGCGGGGGATCCGATCGGACCCCCCCGGTGCCCGAGGCAGTCGGCTTCTGTCCAGGAGCGATCAGAGGTGAGGGGGAGGCCATCCATTCGTGGCCCCCCCCTCGCGATCGCTCCCAACCAATGAAATCCTTCCTCTGCTGCTGTTTAGTAAACAGCGGCAGAGGAAGTGATGTCATCTCTCCTCGGCTCGGTATTTTCCGTTCTGGCGCCGAGGAGAGAAGACATTGATGTGAGTGCACAACACACACACACACACACACACACACACAGTAGAACACGCCAGGCATAATGTACACCCCCCAATCATCCCCCCCCCCCCCCCGTCACACTGACACCAAGCAGTTTTTTGTTTTTTTTTCTGATTACTGCATTGGTGTCCGTTTGTGACAGTTAGTGTGGTAGGGCAGTTAGTGTTAGCCCCCTTCAGGTCTAGGGTACCCCCCTAACCCCCCCTAATAAAGTTTAAACCCCTTGATCACCCCGTTACCAGTGTCACTAAGCGATCATTTTTCTGATCGCTTTATTAGTTTCACTGGTGACGCTAGTTAGGGAGGTAAATATATAGGTTCGCTGTCAGCGCTTTATAGCGTCAGGGACCCCCATATACTACCTAATAAAGGTTTTAACCCCTTGATTGCCCCCTAGTTAACACTTTCGCCAGTGATCAACGTATAACTGTTTACGGGTGACGCTGTTTAGTTAGTTTATTATTTTATAGTGTCAGGGCACCCGCCGTTTATTACCCAATAAAGGTTTAGCCTCCTGATCGCCCGGCGGTGATATAAGTTAGGTTTTAGGGTCAGATAGGGTCTGCGTCACCCCAGGCAGCGTCAGGTTAGCGCCAGTACCGCTAACACCCACGCACGCACCATACACCTCCCTTAGTGGTATAGTATCTCAACGGATCAATATCTGATCAGATCTATACTAGCCTCCCCAGCAGTTTAGGGTTCCCAAAAACGCAGTGTTAGCGGGATCAGCCCAGATACCTGCCAGCATCTGCGTTTTGCCCCTCCACCCGGCCCAGCCCAGCCAAGTGCAGTATCGATCGATCACTGTCACTTACAAAACACTAAACGCATAACTGCAGCGTTCACAGAGTCAGGCCTGATCCCTGCGATCGCTAACAGTTTTTTTGGGAGCGTTTTGGTGAACTGGCAAGCACCAGCCCCAGGCAGCGTCAGGTTAGTGCCTGTAGCGATAACACCCACGCACGCACCGTACACCTCCCTTAGTGGTATAGTATCTGAACGGATCAACATCTGATCCGATATTGATCCGTTATATGGCTCTCCTGTCCGAACAGGGAACCTGAGAATGCAGCCGGTGATTCAGCCAGCTGACCATAGAGCTGATCAGAGACCAGAGTGGTTCCAAACATCTCTATGAATATAGCAAAAGTGTAGCGCTAAAATGACGTGCCTAGTGCAATATGCATAGGTGAATAACCATAACAAATTAATATAGGAAATGAGTTTAAATTAAGTGAATTAAATACAGACATTCATTCTGGATTGCCTATAAAAATATTAGACATATGAATATGTTCCTGCTTGCATTACAATCTATAAACTATATATCAAATATACAATGTGACGGACTGGGAAAAAAGATTTGCAAAGTGTCCATAAACAGTTCTTAAGTGTAACAGGTTCTCCGTGTAGATGAAAATGAAACCCAATCTTGTAAAATAGGTGAGTAGACAAAATAGTGACGAAAACCACCACCAAGTGAAGGGGAGGCTTACCAGAAACTTTGAACACGTAAGAGCAAATGCTCCACGTGTCAAACTAGCTTGTATATATTGGAAATGGACTCTGGATCGATGTCCTCAGGCTGGCGTCCCCCATAAATTAAATTCAGAATCACATGGGATGTAATGCAGCAAATGGACCCAAACTCGGATATGGAAGGTTATCAAGGAAGAAAGCAAAAAAGGACCATAGCGTAATTCCATTTATAAAGTAAAATTTAATAAAGTGAAATGACACTCACATTATTTGAAGATAAAATCAGTGCTGATATAAAATCGATACAGGCAACAGTGAGGATCGTACAGACGCGTTTCGTCTCTACAGGACATCATCTGGGATCATCATCGATCCAGAGTCCATTTCCAATATATACAAGCTAGTTTGACACGTGGAGCATATGCTCTTACAAGTTCAAACTTTCTGGTAAGCCTCCCCTTCACTTGGTGGTGGTTTTCGTCACTATTGTGTCTACTCACCTATTTTACAAGATTGGGTTTCATTTTCATCTACACGGAGAACCTGTTACACTTAAGAACTGTTTATGGACACTTTTTGCAAATCTTTTGTCTCAGTCCGTCACATTGTATATTTGATATATAGTTTATAGATTGTAATGGAAGTAGGAACATATTCATGTCTAATATTTCTATGGGAAATCCAGAATGAATGTCTGTATTTAATTCACTTATTTTAAACTCATTTCCTGTTTTCATTTGTTATGGTTATTCACTTATGCATATTGCACTAGGCACGTCATTTTAGTGCTACACTTTTGCTATATTTGTTTTGTTACCATTAATTTTCATATGTGGTGTGTTAGCTGCTATTTTTAGGGCAGCGCAGAATTTACTCGTTTTTATCTTCAAACATCTCTATGGCCTAAGAAACCGGAAGCTACGAGCATTTCATGACTTAGATTTCGCCGGATGTAAACAGCGGAATTGGGAAATTGGGAAGGCATTTTATCACACCGATCTTGGTGTGGTCAGATGCTTTGAGGGCAGAGGAGAGATCTAGGGTCTAATAGACCCCAGTTTTTTCAAAAAAAAGAAGAGTACCTGTCACTACCTATTGCTATCATAGGGGATATTTACATTCCCTGAGATAACAATAAAAATGATAAAAAAAAAAAAAAAATGAAAGGAACAGTTTAAAAATAAGATAAAAAAGCAAAAAAATAAGGAAAAGCACCCCTGTCCCCCCCTGCTCTCACGCAACGGCGAACGCAAGCGTCGGTCTGGCGTCAAATGTAAACAGCAATTGCACCATGCATATGAGGTATCACCGTAAAGGTCAGAGGGCAGTAATTTTAGCAGTAGACCTCCTCTGTAAATCGAAAGTGGTAACCTGTAAAGGCTTTTAAAAATGTATTTAGTTTGTCGCTACTGCACGTTTTTTGTCGCCGTGTGCAATTTTAAAGCATGTAATTTTTGGTATCCAGGTACTCGGCCTAAGATCATCTTTTTTATTTCATCAAACATTTGGGCAATATAGTGTGTTTTAGTGCATTAAAATTTAAAAAAAATGGGTTTTTCCCCCCAAAAAAGCGTTTGAAAAATCTGTGTGGAAAAAAAATGAAACACCCACCATTTTAATCTGTAGGGCATTTCCTTTAAAAAAATATATAATGTTTGGGAGTTCAAAGTAATTTTCTTGCAAAAAAAAATAATTTTTTGATGTAAACAAAAAGTGTCAGAAAGGGCTTTGTCTTCAAGTGGTTAGAAGAGAGGGTGATGTGTGGCATAAGCTTCTAAATGTTGTGCATAAAATGCCAGGACAGTTCAAAACCCCCCAAATGACCACATTTTGGAAAGTAGACACCCCAAGCTATTTGCTGAGAGGCATGTCGAGTCCATGGAATATTTTATATTGTGACACAAGTTGCGGGAAAGAGACAATTTTTTTTTTTTTTGCACAAAGTTGTCCCTAAATGATATATTGCTCAAACATGCCATGGGAATATGTGAAATTACCCCCCAAAATACATTCTGTTGCTTCTCCTGAGTATGGGGATACCACATGTGTGAGACTTTTTGGGAGCCTAGCCGCGTACGGGACCCCAAAAAACCAAGCACCGCCTTCAGGCTTTCTAAGGGCGTAAATTTTTTGTTTCACTCTTCACTGCCTATCACAGTTTCGGAGGCCATGGAATGCCCAGGTGGCACAAAACCCCCCCAAATGTCCCTATTTTGGAAAGTAGACACCCCAAGCTATTTGCTGAGAGGTATAGTGAGTATTTTGCAGACCTCACTTTTTGTCACACAGTTTTGAAAATTGAAAAAAGAAAAAAAAAAAGGTTTTTCTTGTCTTTCTTCATTTTCAAAAACAAATGAGAGCTGCAAAATACTCACCATGCCTATCAGCAAATAGCTTGGGGTGTCTACTTTCCAAAATGGGGTCATTTGGGGGGGGGGGGGGTTGTGCCACCTGGGCATTCCATGGCCTCCGAAACTGTGACAGGCAGTGAAGAGTGAAATCAAAAATTTACGCCCTTAGAAATCCTGAAGGCGGTGATTGGTTTCGGGGCCCCGTACGTGGCTAGGCTCCCAAAAAGTCCCACACATGTGGTATCCCCATACTCAGGAGAAGCAGCTAAATGTATTTTGGGGTGCAATTCCACATATGCCCATGGCCTGTGTGAGCAATATATCATGTAGTGACAACTTGGTGCAAAAAAAAAAAAAATTAGTCACTTTCCCGCAACTTGTGTCAAAATATAAAATATTCCATGGACTTAACATGTCTCTCAGCAAATAGCTCGGGGTGTTTACTTTCCAAAATGAGGTCATTTGGGGGGAGTTTTGTGCCACCTGGGCATTGTATGGCCTTCAAAACTGTGATAGGTAGTGAGGAATGAAATCAAAAATTTACGCCCTTAGAAATCCTGAAGGCGGTGATTGGTTTTTGGGGCCCCGTACGTGGCTAGGCTCCCAAAAGGTCCCACACATGTGGTATCCCCGTACTCGGGAGAAGCAGCTGAATGTATTTTGGGGTGCAATTCCTCATATGCCCATGGCCTGTGTGAGCAATATATCATTTAGTGACAACTTTTTGTAATTTTTTTTTTTTTTTTGTCATTATTCAATCACTTGGGACAAAAACAATTAATATTCAATGGGCTCAACATGCCTCTCAGCAATTTCCTTAGGGTGTCTACTTTCCAAAATGGGGACATTTGGGGGGGGTTTGTACTGCCCTGCCATTTTAGCACCTCAAGAAATGACATAGACCAGTGGTTCTCAACTCCAGTCCTCAGGACCCACCAACAGGCCAGTATTGCAAGATAGCTGAAATACATCACAGGTGATATCACTTGCTGCTCAGTGATTGCAGTATTCTAGTCTGCAACTCCCCAAGGTAATACTTAAAACTCCCCAAGGTAATACTAAAAATCTGGCCTGTTGGTGGGTCCCGAGGACTGGAGTTGAGAACCACTGACATAGACAGTCATAAACTAAAAGCTGTGTAAATTCCAGAAAATGTACCCTAGTTTGTAGATGCTATAACTTTTGCGCAAACCAATAAATATACACTTATTGACATTTTTTTTTTTTACCAAAGACATGTGGCCGAATACATTTTGGCCTAAATGTATGCCTAAAATTGAGTTTATTGGATTTTTTTAATAACAAAAAGTAGAAAATATCATTTTTTTCAAAATTTTCGGTCTTTTTCCCATTATAGCGCAAAAAAAAATTAAAAACGGCAGAGGTGATCAAATATCATCAAAAGAAAGCTCCATTTGTGGGAAGAAAAGGACGCAAATTTCGTTTGGGTACAGCATTGCATGTCCGCGCAATTAGCAGTTAAAGCGACGCAGTGCCAAATTGTAAAAAGTGCTCTGGTCAGGAAGGGGGTAAATCCTTCCGGGGCTGAAGTGGTTAATAATCATACTTACCTAGGTGGATGCAGCATCGGTCCGATGCTGCATCTGTCCCCCTCGTGCCTCTAACACTGAAAGCCGAGCGATTGAACACCGCCGACCACTCAGTTCTGAGAACCAACGAATAAGCCTGGGCAGCAGCACTCCGATACAACACCTTTATTTGGTTAAAATGCAGTGTACAGCAGTCAATCCATACAGTACATAAGGAGGGGGGGTGCAAACATCTTACATGTTTCACACCTAAATCTGGTGCTTAGTCATAGCTAGTGTAGTGACAAAACGAATGCGAATATATGTATGGTGGTGGCCAATGGGAAATAAAGTATCCCAAAGGCCACTCCCACGTGCATAATTAGTTAATCAAATATGGAACAGTTGTGACTGGAGAGCCCTCCAGTCCACAGCTTTCACATAGACAAGTAAATAACCAAAACGAATACTCACAATCACATTGACACAAACACAAACCAATTACAAATAACATTTAAATTAAATCACCAAATTAACATGTAACATTGGGTGTAACCCATGGGACATAAAATCATAATGTTAGTTTAAAAATTGGTATTGTTATCGCTCAATCAGTGAGCAGCTCTCTGCTCTGTCCTCACCCCCATGCTCACTGGAGTGCTGGCAGTGGACGGCGTGGGATCAGCCAGCAGAACCGGGTGCAGGTTGAGACACGTGGGCGGATCCCGACTCCATTGTCACGTTCTTGCCCAAGCCTGGACTGGCTCTGTAACTTCAGCCCGCTGTCTGTTGAAAACGGGTCACAGGAATGCAGAACAAATTGCTTTGGCTGTACTACTTCTTTAAGGCTTTGAAACAGGCCTAAAGCCGCAATTACCAGTTTTAGAGCTACTCTTTTAGAGCATATTATGCTTTAAAAAAGTCCTCCAGCAGTTTGTCTGAGACATTGCCCACTGGTTTTGTTAGCTTCTTGAGGAGATAGGAGACCACTGGACCAACCGAAGGCATACGCCATTTTTTAGTGAAGTCACTCTCCATGAGGTTATGCTGAGCGAACCTCTCAGGCAGAACGAATACCTTGTAAGGGTGAGCTCAATTCATGTGCAAAACATCCTAAAAAGGAGGATCTGCATAAAAAGATTGAGAATATTATGGCAGATGCCATGATCCAAAACCTGTGACCTTTGGGCCAGAGGACTTGGGGAGTAGTAGCATCAAATTAGTCTGAACAATTTATGCAAGAAAACTCACACGTGCTTTTTGGGTCCGATATAAGCTCTGACAATGCATAAATTCCTCAGGATGAGGATATTATTGTGTCCCCTTCTACTGGAACATTCTTGTTTTCCTCAACCTCATCTTCCACTGGTCCCTGTTCCGTGGGAGGGGGTGGGGGCGTGGGGGGCAATTCAGCTTGCAACCAAGATGGCCCAAGCTGGACAAAACAGGGATCGCAGAAGAGAATTCTTCACTTGACACAAAGGAACTCGAGGAAGGTGCCTTTGAAATAGAAATACCAGTAAGGTGTAGGGAGTCAGAGCTGTACATGTAGGCACTCAGCCTAGCCAGGCTAGAATGAATGAGAAGAGGAAAATAAAACAAAGAAAAAACAAACAAAAACATTTTACCCTCCTGTATTTGGCGTTCAGATCTTCCTTCGACTGCCCCTAAGTTCCACTACTGCTATGTAGCGTTTAGGGCAGCCCATGAGGCCATATAGTAAAAAGCACACACAAGTCGAATAAAATTTTTGGGGCCACAATAATTTTTTCCTTGTCCTGCACCAGGGTGGGAGGGGGGGTCACTAGAGAAGGATAATGGTACCAGCAGGGACTACTCCAGGGCACAAGAGAACCATTCCTCTGAGCGTAGAAAAGCCATAGTAGATGGACCTAGAAAAAGCCAGTCAATGATTCAAAAATTAAAGCCTTGCCTAGAGGGAAGATGTTATGCCTAAAAGGGAATTTCCGGTCTATTTTTGGCCAGTGTCCAGTCACCTGAAGGTGACAGCATAATTATCGTAATGAATATGAAGATACTGTGTCCTGGGATGTACATACTGCAACCTTTCACATTTTTTTTTTCTTCTATTGTTCCCGAGAGCTCTGCTGGAATCCTTAAAGGGGTTGTAAAGGTTCAAGGTTATAAACATCCCCTTCCCGCCCAGCCCAATTTTCAGCTTTCAGCACCAGGGCGGCACAGTACTAGCAGTAAAAAAAAAAAAAAAAAAAAGAAGAAAAAAAAAAAAAAAGGAGGTCATGTCACGGAACGTCCCACACTCCGCTTAAGTGCTTCTGTCAGTATACCACTTCCTCCCAGTCTGGACTCAGATATCAGATATTCCAACCGCTCCCAAGCATAAAACAAGACTTGCTTAGATGCTAACATGGACTATTTTTATTTAGAATCAAAATTACAAGACTTTATATGCCGTTGGAACCTCCTCTAACAATACAACTGTAACCTAATTAACATGAGCTAGTTTACTAAATCATTTACCCAGACTAGGTGACTATTAGGGGTGCAACGGATCAAAAAAACTCATGGATCGGATCGATCCTCGGATCAGAGTCACGGATCGGATCATTTCCGGATCAGCAAAAAAACACACAAATCTTGTTACACCCACTGGAGTTTTAGATTTAAAAGCCATTTTCAACACAAAACCGAGCTCATATGCATAAATACAGTATTTGTAGATCGGACAGACTGTTTAGATGTTAGATTTTAAAAGCAACAGCAAACCTGCTGACCTTACATGGTTGCTAATGTGAGAACACCTCTGATTTTCACATTTAATGTTAAATGTGAAAATCAGAGGTGTTCTGTCACATTAGCAACCATGTAAGGTCAGCAGGTTTGCTGTTGCTTTTAAAATCTAACATCTAAACAGTCTGTCCGATCTACAAATACTGTATTTATGCATATAAGCTCGGTTTTGTGTTGAAAATAGCTTTTAAATCTAAAACTCCGGTGGGTGTAACAAGATGTCCGCTTGCCCCCTTCTCACTCTATCATTACTGTACTGTGCAGGAGTGTGGGGTGTAGCAAGATGGCGGCGACGAAACGTCACTTCCTGTCGAGACAGCGGCCGCTTCCGGGTGTACTAAGATGGCTGCCACTCCGGAGCTAGGCCGAAGCCGCGGCCTTTCCTATGGCCGAGGCCGCAGAGTGCTCCGCGGATCGCGGGTGTTCCGATCCGCGGAGGTTGATCCGTACGGATCACGGATCGGCGACGATCCGTTGCACCCCTAGTGACTATTCAATACACATTACCATAAACATCAACACAGGGTTAATTAGAACAAACAACAATGTGTGGAATACTCTTAGAACCTGTGGTAAGCCAGACTAGACTCATTTACATTAAAACGCATTATAGCTGAGAACAAGACAGGTAGTTGAAGTTGATGACACCAGCATCTCCTCACAGTATGTGTCCCAACAGTATGAATCAGTCTTATATGCATGGGGGCTGCTGGAGGAATCCCCCCTCCCTCTACAGGGACACACATCCCAAATGACCACAGCAAAGAGTCCACAACAGAATGAGATAACATACAATATATACATATATACACACACGATTGAGTCTGATTAGTACAGATCAGACTGGATTTATAATTCACCTTGCAGAGTATTGTTCCCTTAAAATCCAGGGCCCATAATCTGTTGGCAAGAGGCTTGCGTTCAGTCCCCTCCAACAGCCTCTGTCCCGGGTGAGTCTGTCACATTTCTCCCCCATTAAAGGTTGACTAACAAGGTCCCAGATCTCCACCTGGTCTGGACATGCGTTAGTCAGGCAGAGTGAACGCGCATAGTCTTCCCGCATGATCTCCTTTCTTGGCTGCAAGGAATAGTTGACCTCAGTAGGTGTGGGGCAGAGGTCATTTACTCTCTGTCTGGCTAACAGTGCTTCAGCTGGGTGGTTTTTAACATTCTGTAGCTCGGTCTGCTGGGCAGAGGGGCCGATCGCCCCAGCTTTCTGAAACTGTAGAGACACTGTAGGTGCTAGGCAGAGTCCAGCGGCGCTCTGCCCTGTTGCCAGTGATTCAGCTGGGAGTAGCAGCTTTACTACATCAGCTTGTTGCTGGAGAGAGGGGCCGACTGCCCCGGCTCCCTGGAACTCCACAGTTGTTGCCGGTGCTGGGCAGAGGTTGGTAGCACTCTGCCCTGTTGCCAGCACTTCTGCTGGGGACTTCACAACCTCTGCTCCAGCTAACCGTTGGGGCAGGAGGCTGGATTCCTCCACTCCCAAACTTTGTAGCTGCCATTGGGGAGGTGAGCTGGCTGCTTCCTTTTCCATTCCCTCATCTGGCTGCTGGGACGACATGTCTATGGTACTGTCTCCCAGGTGCACGGATCTTTGCTGGGGAGGAAAGGCCACTTCCTCCACCCTGGCCAACTGTTGGGGAGGGACAACAAACACCTCCTCTCCCTTCTCCCCCTGTATCTGCTGCTGGGAAGTGATTGCCACCTTCTCACCCTGAGCCTCCGAAACTGCCACAGGTGTGGGGCAGAGGTCTTGGACCCTCTGTCCGGTTGCCAGCACTTCTGCTGGGGGTTTGCTAGGTGGCTCCTCCTCTACAGAAGAGTCTATTAAATCCCCAGTCTCTGGAATTGCTAAAAGTGTGGGGCAGAGGTCTTGGACCCTCTGTTCAGTTACAAGATCGTCAGCTGGAGGCTCAACAGGTTGTTCTTCCTCAGCAGAAAAGTCTATTAAATCCCCTACCTCTATAACTGGTGTCTGGGGATAGAGGTTCACCATCTCCTGTCCATGGGACCCAGAAGATGCTCTTAGTGCTGGGCAGAG
Source organism: Lithobates clamitans (assembly GCA_037952925.1). Classification (NCBI taxonomy): domain Eukaryota; kingdom Metazoa; phylum Chordata; class Amphibia; order Anura; family Ranidae; genus Lithobates; species Lithobates clamitans. Next base: position 3,661,289 of record JBBGZY010000168.1, on the reverse strand, counting down.
GTTAGCAGAGCTCTGCCCTGTTGTCAGCACTTCAGGTTTGGGGAGGGCAATCTTCAGATTTTCCACTGCTGATTCTCTGGCATGCTGCTGAACGTGTTCTAGCAGTTTCCTGTATGCCCTTTCCAGATGCTGTTCCTTCCTTAGCAAATGGTCCAGATCAGGTTTGAGCTCTGAGACCCCTGCAAGACCGAGCATAGCCTCTCTATATTCTCGCAGCTCCTCAAGGTCAGGTTCCCCTTCATCGCCAAACACAAAATGATCTGTAAGGCTCTCCCACAGCAATCCAGGGCCTCCAAAGTCATATCCCTCCGTAGAGCATTCTGTTGTCTCCCCTAAATATCCCTGCTCTGCGTGCCATTGCAGAGCCTGATAATGATTGTCCAGCTCTATCTCCTGCTGGACCAGCCTGTCCAACTCAGTCACCCATTGCTCCTGGGGCCACTCTCCCAGGAATGCCATCCGCAATGCCCGTTGGTCACTGGCCCGTTGCTCTTGGGTTGGAATGCACTTACCCTGTTTTATACCAGCGAGCTGGAGGGCTCCAATCCAGAGCTGCACCCGAATTTGCTGCCTAAGCTCCAGATATTCATCCTCAGACACAGTCCTGGTGTATGTTGAAAGGATGATCCGCAGCAGCCCCGGGAACTCTGATGCCAGGTCCATATCTCCGCTGGGGTGACTGAAGTCTGCTATCCTAAACTTGGATCCAGGTGGAGGTTTAGATTTCCCAGACTGCAGGAAGCTTCCCGCTGCTTGCCACCAATGTCACGGAACGTCCCACACTTTGCTTGAGTGCTTCCGTCAGTATACCACTTCCTCTCAGTCTGGACTGAGATATCAGATATTCCAACCGCTCCCAAGCATAAAACAAGACGAGACTTGCTTAGATGCCAACATGGACTATTTTTATTTAGAATCAAAATTACAAGACTTTATATGCCTTTGGAACCTCCTCTTACAATACAACTGTAACCTAATTAACAGCTAGTTTACTAAATCATTTACCCAGACTAGGTGACTATTCAATACACATTACCATAAACATCAACACAGGGTTAATTAGAACAAACAACAATGTGTGGAATACCCTTAGAACCCGTGGTAAGCCAGACTAGACTCATTTACATTAAACACATTATAGCAGAGAACAAGACAGGTAGTTGGAGTTGATGACACCAGCATCTCCTCACAGTATGTGTCCCAACAGTATGAATCAGTCTTATCAGCAGGGGGGTTGCTGGAGGAATCCCCCCTCCCTCTACAGGGACACACATTCCAAATGACCACAGCAAAGAGTCCACAACAGAATGAGACAACATACAATTTATACATATATACACGATTGAGTCTGATTAGTACAGATCAGACTGGATTTCTAATTCACCTTGCAGAGTATTGTTCCCTTAAAATCCAGGGCCCATAATCTGTTGGCAAGAGGCTTGCGTTCAGTCCCCTCCAATAGCCCCTGTCCCGGGTGAGTCTGTCACAGGTCACTTGTTCAAATCCCAACCATGACACTACCTGCCTGGAGTCTGCATGTTCTCCCTGTGCCTGCATGGGTTTCCTCTAGGTACTTTGGTTTCCTCCCACACTCCAAAGACATGCTGGTAGGTTAATTGGCTTCTGTCCAAAAAAATTGGCCCTAGTATATGAATGTGAGTTGGGGACCTTGGATTGTGGGCTCCTTGAGGGTAGGGACCGATGTGAGTGTGCAATGTATGTGTGGAGCTCTGCGTAAATTGACACCGCTACATGGGTACCCTAAATAAATAATAATAATAGATGAGCATCTTAAATGAGACACAATGTACAGGGATAGGGACAATTGTAGACATGCACCCACACTCATTTAGGTAGAACTGGATGGACTGGTGTCTTTATTCAACCATACTATGTAACTATATAACATTTTGAATGACAATTGCGCGGTCATGCGACATTGTACCCAAATGACATTTTGATAATTTTTTCCCCCACAAATAGAGCGTTCTTTTGGTGCTATTTGATCACCTCTGAGGTTTTTATTTTTTGCGCTATAAAAACAAAAAAAACGACAATTTTGAAAAAACAAAAAAAAACAATATTTTTTACTTTTTGCTAAAATAAATATCCCAATTTAAAAAAAATAAAAAAATAATAATAATAACATATTTTTTTTCCCTCAGTTTAGGCCGATATGTATTCTTCTATATATTTTTGGTAAAAAAACAAAAAATACACACACAGATCCACGTTCCTGCTCTGTGACGAGCAATCGTGGGTGCCCAGTGGCCATGGCTGGGATGGGAAGTGGTTCAAAAAACAAACTTGTCATACTTACCTACGCAGTGCAGTTGGTTTTGCACAGACTGGCCCCGATCCTCCTCTTCTGGTGTCCTTCAGCGGCGCTCCTGGCTCCTACTCTTCGAGTGCCCATCGGAGAAGCGCTCTCCTTCGAAACATCCGTGCAGGCGCGCTTCCGTGTCCTGTTTCTGCGTCTATTGACACAGAAAGTAGGACTCGGGTCCGCCCCCCTTGCCACCGGATTTGATTGACAGCACCGGGAGCCAATGGCTGTGCTGCTATTAATCTATCAAATCAGGACACAAGACACCGGCCAGAGCTGGTGTGCTCATTCCCGGGCTCAGCTAAGTAAAACGGGGGCTCGGGGAGCTGCTGAGTGACAGATGATTTTTCACCTTAATGCATAGAATGCATTAAAGGCTATGTTCACTTTTTTTTCTAAATTCCAGTTTCCTTATATAGCATTCATGTGCTTTTTTTGCAAAAATATCAAAGCTTTCCATAAAATCTACAGGCACGTACCTTACTGTCCTACATCAATGATTCCAAACGTATCTGTTTCTTCTGTCTTATGTTCTTAGACTGTAGGGCAGAGGCGTTGCTAGGTCTACAAAAGATCTGGGGCTAGAGCCCATAGCAGCATAGTAAAGAAAGTCATATGCTTGGGCGGGCATACACATATATATACAGTAATATACGTGTGTGTGTATATATATCCCCAGAGAGCCCCCCACTTACATCAGGGTCCCCAGAGAGCCCCCCTTACATCAGGGTCCCCAGAGAGCCTCCTCCTTACATCAGAGTCCTCAGAGAGCCTCCCCCTTTCATCAGTGTACCCAGAGGGCCCCCCCACTTACATCAGGGTTCTCAGAGAGCCCCCCTTACATTAGGGTCCCCAGAGAGCCTCCCCCCTAAATCTAGGTCGCTAGAGAGCCATTTTTTAACGCACTGTTAGACAGGTCATTTGGTTGTCTGCGAGCTGGTGGTAAGTAGGCTTGGAATTTTTTCCTGGGCATTCCCCAGGTTTTGTTGTTATCTGTTTGTGGCCTTCCAATGCCTCTTACTGCAATAGCCAGCTATAAGTGAGGGTGGTGGCAAGTTTTTTGCAATCACGTGGGTGTGTGTATTGGTCCAGCAACGCACCAGCACCTTTGCAGCCATTGTGCTACCTGCTGGGTGTTTGGTGTGCCCTGTACCTTTAAGAAGGGGTGGGCTCCCTTCAGTCCACCTGCCCTCACTTATCCATTAGAATGCATGTGCCTCCACTGTGGGGACACCCAAATTTTAGTGTTAGGACCACAGATTACAGGGTGCCGTGACGTGGCTCTGTGGCTTACGCATGCGTTTGCAAATGCGTGCGGACTGAACCCCTGTTTTTAACGCACTGTTAGACAGGTCATTTGGTTGTCTGCGAGCTGGTGGTAAGTAGGCTTGGAATTTTTTCCTGGGCATTCCCCAGGTTTTGTTGTTATCTGTTTGTGGCCTTCCAATGCCTCTTACTGCAATAGCCAGCTATAAGTGAGGGTGGTGGCAAGTTTTTTGCAATCACGTGGGTGTGTGTATTGGTCCAGCAACGCACCAGCACCTTTGCAGCCATTGTGCTACCTGCTGGGTGTTTGGTGTGCCCTGTACCTTTAAGAAGGGGTGGGCTCCCTTCAGTCCACCTGCCCTCACTTATCCATTAGAATGCATGTGCCTCCACTGTGGGGACACCCAAATTTTAGTGTTAGGACCACAGATTACAGGGTGCCGTGACGTGGCTCTGTGGCTTACGCATGCGTTTGCAAATGCGTGCGGACTGAACCCCTGTTTTTAACGCACTGTTAGACAGGTCATTTGGTTGTCTGCGAGCTGGTGGTAAGTAGGCTTGGAATTTTTTCCTGGGCATTCCCCAGGTTTTGTTGTTATCCGCTAGAGAGCCTCTGCCTTAAAATCAGGGTCCCCAGAGAGCCCCCCACTTACATAAGGGTCCCCAGAGAGCCTCCCCTCCCCTTGGGGACCCCTGCAGAGACACGGGGCTATAGCCCCAAAAGCCACCCCCTAGCGACGCCCTTGCTGTAGGGTATGACACAGGAAGGAGACCAACTGATCTCATTAGCACACACCCTGCATCATCCACCCTCCCATTCCCAGCTGCATGTTTTTTAAATGAAATGCAATCAGTGATCATCTTTCTCACTAAAGGCACAATATACAATCAGATTGCATAGTGTACGGCAATCTTTATCCACTTGCCGACCGCCTCCTGTAGATATACGTCGGCAGAACGGCACGGCTGCGCAAAGTAACGTACCCGTACGTTACTTTAAATTTGCCGCCGTGCGTGCGCGCCTGCCGCGAGCTCCGTGAGTCGGGTCGCGGGTCCCGCGGACTCGATCGCCGCGGGGATACCCGCGATCGCCTCACGGAGAGGATGAACAGGGAGATGCTGAAGTAAACAAGCATCTCCCCGTTCTGCCTAGTGACAGTGTCACTGATCTCTGCTCCCTGTCATCGGGAGCAGAGATCAGTGACGTGTCACACACAGCCCATCCCCCCTACAGTTAAAACACATCCCTAGTACTGGACTTAACTCCTCCCCGTCCCTAGTGGTTAACCCCTTCACTGCCAGTGTCATTTACATAGGAATCAGTGCATTTTTATAGCACTGATTGCTGTATAAATGACAATTGTCCCAAAAATGTGTCAAAAATGTCCGACATGTCCGCCATAATGTCGCAGTCACAATAAAAATCGCTGATCGCCGCCAAAACTAGTAAAAAACAATGTTAAAAAAAATGCCATTAAACTATCCCCTATTTTGTAAACGCTATAACTTTTGCGCAAACCAATCAATAAACGCTTATTGCGATTTTTTTTACCAAAAATATGTAGAAGAATACATATCGGCCTAAACTGTGGAAAACAATGTTTTTTTATATATTTTTGGGGGATATTTATTATAGCAAAATGTAAAAAATAATGCGTTTTTTTCAAAATTGTTGCTCTTATTTTGTTTATAGCGCAAAATATAAAAATGGCAGAGGTGATCAAATACCACCAAAAGAAAGCTCTGTTTGTGGGGAAAAAAGGACGTCAATTTTGTTTGGGAGCCACGTCGCGCGACCGCGCACTTTTTTTTTTTTTTTTAATTCTTTATTTATTTTAAACATGGTTCCTTGGCATACCACAAAATACGTCAATTCCTTAGACATACGCATCTTAGTCAAAATGTTCCATATGTTAAAAGACATTTCATGACTTGAAACAATTTCATTAACATAATAACAACTACTTCATCTCTATCATACCTATAAGGGATATAAGAAACCGAAGGGCCTCATGGAGCCCCCTGCACATTTGCCAAGTTAACCATAGTATATATATCTGGTCTTTCAAATACTTGAACATATCATCATTTTAACAGACTCAATTGCAAACTCAATGTATCTTATGTTCTCTATACTTATAACAGCCAAAATTGCGGCTGTATTTCACTACATAATAAAGAAAACAAAAAAAAAAACAAAAGAGAAAGAGAAAGATAAAGAGGAAAAAAGAAGGAGGAGGAGAAAAGAAAAAAAAAAAAAAAAAAAGGGGCGGGAAGGGAATAAGGTAAGTTGAACGGGGTCTCAATATCATGATCATTATCGTAGTTACTTAATTCCCTGATATCACAGACTCTGCTACCTCCTGTAGGTACTCATTTGTTCCCATGAAATATCGCCATGGCCTCCATTTGTTCCGTATTATTTCCTCTGTATTATGGAGGGTGGTGGTCAATTCCTCCATACTGAGTATACACTGACTTTTAGAATACCACAGGATCTTTGTTGGCGGCTGAGATTGCCGCCAAAGTGCGGGAATGCATGCCCTTGCTGCATTAAGAAGCTGTATTGTCAAGACGACCGCGCACTTGTCAGTAAAAGCGACGCAGTGCCGAATCACAAAAAAACGCACTGGTCAGGAAGGGGGTAAATTCTTCTGGGGCTGAAGTGGTTATACAAGTACATAGAAGGGAGTGGACAGAAACACTCAGCTGTCAAGCCCCATTCACATCTCTGCATAGCGGGAACTCGCATTCCCACATACGTTTTTTTTTTTTAGCGAGGTGGGGAGGTGTTTTGGAGCATTTTCACTCATCATACATAGGGCAGCCTGAATCGCCCCAAAGAAGCTTCAGAGCTTTTTTTTCTAGAGCGGAGCTTGGTGCGTTTTTTACTGCGATTTTTTGGTGAAGCGCATTTCTGAAATGCACAGATGTTAATGGAGCCTCATTGTTCTTGTGTTATCGCACAACTTTCACTTTCAGGACCCGTTCACACCTAGCATAGTGGGAGCGCACATTGTGTGTCGTTTTTACTGTGACATGCATAGGGCAGCCTGTTGATTTAAATGGGCTGTGCTATATGTGGCTTATGGGACATGTTGGAGTTTTGTGTGTTGCATGTTTTTGCAGCATTTGCCATTCGTTTTTTCACATGCCAAAATGTGCGTTTGCTTCTGTGTTGTTATTGTTGTTATATCTGGTGTGTTGTTAATTAATAGCACTGAAAGGGCAACTAGTAATTTTAGGTGTATAAAGGTGGCCATACGCTATACAATCTGATTGTAAAATCTCCTTTAGAGTGATTGGCTAATAGGTGTTTCCTCCCAATATATAAATTTGGTAAATCTAAAAGGAGAAAAACGCATGTGGGAATGCGAGTTACCGCTATACAGAGTTGTGAATGGGGCTTGACAGCTGAGTGTTTCTGTCCACTCCCTCCTATGTACTTGTATAAAGATGGCCATACACTAAGCAACCTGATTGTGTATTTAGGCCCCTTTCACACTGGGGCGGTGGGGGCGTCGGCGGTAAAGTGGCGCTATATTTAGCTCCGCTTTACTGTCGTTTTAGCGGCGCTATTCGGCCGCTAGTGGGGCGGTTTTAACCCCCGCTAGCGGCCGAAAAAGGGTCAAAACCGCCGCAAACGCCACTGCATCAGCGCTTTGCCGGCAGTATAGCCGCGCTGCCCCATTGATTTCAATGGGCAGGAGCAGTTTAGGAACGGTGTATACACCTCTCCAAAGATTCTGCTAGCAGGACTTTTTTTAGCATCCTGCCAGCGGACCACTCCAGTGTGAAAGCCCTCGGGGCTTTCACATTGGAAGGACAGCAGCGGCGGTTTCAGGGTGCTTTGCAGGCACTATTTCTAGCGCTGTAGCGCCTGCAAAGCGCCCCAGTGTGAAAAGGGTCTTAGCGAGTAGGGTGATCACTGATCGGATGCATTTAATTTGAAAAACCTGCAGCTGAGAATGGGGGGGTGGATGATGCAGGGTGTGTGCTAATGAGATCAGCTGGTCAACTCCTTCCTGTGTCATTACCTAAAGTCTTTAAGGATGTAAGATAGAAGCAATAGATATGTTTGGAATCATGGATGTAGGACAGTAAGATGTGTCTGTAGATTTTATGGAAAGCTTTGATATTTTTGCAAAAAAAAAAAAAAAGTACATGAATGCTATATTGGTACATAGGGGAGCTGGAATTTAGGAAAAAAAAAAGTGAACTTAGCCTTTAAGGTGAAAAACCTTGAGGGTTTACAACCCCTTTAACCTTTCTGCTAGTTTGTCTTGTTTTGCCTAATAAAGGCAATCCCCTGGAGGAAAAAGCAAGGGAGAATTACATTTCCTGTAGATGGCTGTCAGAAATGCCCTTTCCCCACACAAAACTTGAAATGCAGGCTACCTCCCACATCACTCTCTCTTGTTCAAAGCAGAACTCTAGGTAAACCACTGCAGGCAGTCACCATACAGCTATGCAAACTATTTACCCTGCCAAAGAATGTGCCAATCTTTTCAGCCAGTTTTGAGATTTACCCACCACACAGCCAGGCAGGTGACACACTTAATATCCTGACTCAGTAATGCAGCTTCCTGTGTTACAAACTCTACCACCTCCCCACTGGACAATGAATAATCAGCACTGTCACACAGTTAGAAGGAAGGTGATCCAGGAAACCGTAAAACTCAACTAGGGAGTAGCATAGTAATATCCTTGACCGTGCAGTGTGACAGATGTGTGTGAATCACAAGACTGGCAGAACAGATAACTATAACAATTCATGGCAGGTAACAATTCACACAAATGTATTAGCCGTGCATTTAGTAGTTTGCCTGGAGTTATGCTTTCACTGTGTAGTCAATAGTCAGTGCCGTTTCTAAGGATCCAGACAGCAACATCCTTTTATTTCTGTAATACACAGACAGTTAGTAATAAATAGAGCAATTGAGGACCTTGAGGCCGCTTTCACACTACCGGGATTTTACCGCAATTTTAGGGAATGCCTGTGTAAACTTGAGGTATATGGACCTCAACACACATGAAAGTCAGATCAAAGTAGTACAGGGACTACTTTGAAGTTGGCACGACTTGAAGTCACACATATATGAATGGTTATCATTGGAAATCATGGGGAACTACTTTGCAGTCCCAAGTCACAGGACAAGTTGCGCAAGTGTGAAAGGGGCCTGAAGTAAAAAGCAAGTTATACATAAATTGGTTGTAAACCTCAGACATGAAATATGAACAAGGCATATCCCTCTCTATAGTGTGTACTTGTCTCAATCCAGAGCACTAAGTGTCCATTTCATCACCTGCCTGGTTCCTCTGCTATCTGCATGAGTCACTTAACAAGTTTTTCTTCTCCAAGCTCTGCTCACTGAGGCCTAGTCTGTGATTTCATCCCTCTACTCCCTTTTCTCTGACAGCTTAGATAAGCTTTATAAATGCTGCACTTTGAACGGGTGTAGCAAAGGGAGGATGCAGATAACGAGGTACAACATATGTAGGAGGATTTGTCACCTAGGGCCAGTCACTTCACTGGCTAATTGTAAGGGTTTACAGCCACTTTAATATATCAGGGTCCCCTCTCCCATAATAAGTAGCAGCGTGTAAAAAATAAAATAAATAAATAAAAAAGTAGAGAAAAAGTTAATATTCTTACCTTGCACCTATCTCTGTGCTGCAGAGTGTGACATCACAATCCTCCCGGTGAGATCCCGGCACAGCCCAGGAGCGTCTTCTCGCTAGATCTGGGAAGTATGGAAGCCGGGGGTAGGTTAAGAATATTTACTGACTTCTTCCCTACAGGTTTATTTTTATTTTTTACGTTTATGCTGCATTTCTATGCGAGTAGGGGCCCCGATATATTCAGACCATACATTTTTACTGCTAGGTCGGCATGAAAGACAATATAGAACATACGTTGTTTTTTGCTGCCACTTAGCTCCCGGTTGCCCGATGGTTTCTTCTTCCGCTTTGTGACCTGTAAACAAAAGTTAATTAGAATTAAAAAAGTCACATGACATGATCACAGTCGGTACCAGGTTTTGACAGGTATCAGCTCCCACTTCTGGTCGGATTACTTGTGATGTGGCCCTTTCTCAGCAACCTTCTGGAACATGTCACAGGTCACAGAAAGCTGCGGGACCATTCACAAAGCGCAGCTTGCACATGTGCAGTGGGAAGCTGGAAGCAAAGTAGCTTCCCAAAGTAAACATGCTGGTGCCTGAAACTGAAGATGGCCGAAGAGCCGGATCGGGTGGGGACCATGCTCAATCCCTGGACAGGTAAGTGTTATACTATTAAAAGTCAGCAGCTACAGTATTTGTAGCTGCTGACTTTTAATTTTTTGTTTTAGACTGAAGAACCATTTTAAAAGATTCTCTGTAGCTTTGTCCAGTAATTAAAGTAACATTTCCCGCACGTAGCCCACTTTTTACACACTCCGCCACCGCACACTGCTGAAGCTCTCTATAATGGAGCAGAGTTTCTGGGAAGAGGAGCTTGTCACCTACCCTATGTACCATTGGTCAGGCTTGAGCTTTAAATTTTCAGGCCTCAAAGCACCATAAAGTGGGATGGGGGGTCCATGACATCACCCCCCCTAGTTCTGACACTAGCCACCCTGGAGTTTAGACAGGCGAAAAGGCCTCGAAGAGAAGGCAGAGATAAAGGGTGTCGCTGGGTATATATACACATGGCTAGGTGGGGTGGGCAAAGTGAAAGAGGGTATATAAAAAGTGTATCTAATGACAAACTTTTTTTTAGTTTTGGCTGGAGGGTGAAAGGGTAAGAACTCCCCCGTGAGTGAAGATGAATCTCGCCAGTGGGCACACAGACCATTAAAAACCTGTGTCTTGGTGTCCATATAACAGTGATGGCGAACCTTGTTACACCCCAGATGTTTTGGAACTACATTTCCCATGATGCCCAACTACACTTCAGAGTGCATGAGCATCATGGGAAATGTAGTTCCAAAACATCTGGGGTGCCAAGGTTCGCCATCAATGCCCTATAACATGGGCGATGCTGTTGACCCGCGATCTGCAGTGAATCGTTTTGTCAGCAGTGGCTGGCCAGTGATTAGCATGTGACCAGAAGGCAATATGCTGCCTCCCTCATGCCTGTTGGAAGAGGGATTTTACACAGAAATCCCTCTTCTCCATGCTGCAACCGTGTCAATTAGATATGGTTGCAGCAAGCCCCATTTCGGAAGGTGCCTGCCAAATGCAACATGCCCTGCTTTTTTAACCTCATGGGCATGACGTTATATATATATATAGCTGTTCGCTGGCCATTGCTGGGCTTTGACAGATGGCTGAGGTTAGTTAAAAATAGGTCTCAACCTCCTGGTTTTTAGGAGCTTCACTGCTCCTAAGAAGCTGCTGGCACCAGCTAGAACACGCTCTTAAAGCATAATTTAAAGATCAGACTCTATGCTGGGAAGAAATGCCTCTATTTCAGTGCATAATGCAGGTAAACCCTACTAGAGGCCTAATCTCTAGAATTTATGACCAATTAAGTAAACCAGACAACAGCGGGGGGATACTCCAGGGACTAAAAGCCAAATGGGAAGAGGATATAGGGGGAATGACCCAGGAACAATGGGCGAAAACCTTGGAACTGAGTGTACAGGTCTCGGTGTCCCCTTCACAGCGGCTCTCTCATCTATTTTTGTTGAATAGATCTTACTATACACCTAAAAGACTTTTTAAATTTGGGGGAAGGCCTAACGACAACTGCCCCAGATGTCAGAGGTCGGGAGACCTCATCCACATGCTGTGGAGGTGCCCCAAGTTATTTAGATACTGGGAAGAAGTGACCAGAAACCTGGGAAGTATCTTCGGCACTATAGTAGTAAAAGAGGCCATAACCTGTATCCTGGGGTATAGAAGAGCTCAGGGGGAGAGACCAGGCACTACATTGGCCATCACGCGGGCCTTGTTCCAGGCTAGGAAGATGATAACACTAAGATGGCAATCAAGAGACCCCCCCTCGGTGAGAGACTGGATCTCCACTGTCAATGATACTCTGAGTAGGGAGAGGGTGGAGTATATAAAGAGAGGCAACCTTCAGGAATTTGAAGGCATGTGGAAGCCATGGCTAGAGAAAGTAGGTGCTTCCTAGTAGGCAAGGCGTAGGATTAGCCCAGGAGTGGGGCTTTAGGTGACTACATAGATAACCGAGATCCTTGAGACCAAGGAGCGTTATAGCAAAGTGATTTGGATATGCATATCTCTTTGTTTTTTTTTTTTTTTGTGTGTGTGACCCATTTCTCGTTTTATGATGGTTTTGATGGTATGTAGGATAAATTCTGAGGGGGGGGAGGGGGGGGGGGGTTGATCTGGGAATAAGTAAATCTCTTGGGAAATTTCGGGCAGCTCAGCAAAGAACGGGCATGGGGAGCCCATAAGCCTTCTATCTCATATCCCTTTCCTGTTTTCTCTTTACCTTTTCTATATTTCTATTTCCTTATACGAGTCCCTTCCAAGTCGCCACATTAAAGTAGCCGGAGAGACGTTATAAAGGGAATTAGAGTTAATGCATTATCCACTATGATGTAAACCGGAGAAGGCGACCAGTCAATGAACATCAAGCTGATTTAGCCCTCTGCTCATTGGTTTCTGAAGTGGAAAAAAAAAAAAAAAAAGAAGCTGCTGGCAGGAGTTTTTCTGACGTCCTGCCAGCGCACCGCTCCAGTGTGAAAGCCCGAGGGCTTTCACATTGGAGGGACAGAAGCCGCTGTTTCAGGGAGCTTTGCGGGTGCTCTTTTTATTGCTATAGCGCCTGTAAAGCCCCTCAGTGTGAAAGAAAGGGGTCTTATACTGGTTTCCCCTCACTTCCTGTTGTCTCCCAGGGCAGGAAAGGAAATCTTTCCAATCACAGCCAATGAAACCAGGATTTGTTAAAAGAAAAAACAAAGTGGGCTGGCTTGGGGCATTATGGATATATAGTATTTTTCGGACTATAAGACGCACTTTTTTCCCCCAGAAATATGTCCCTGCGTCTTATGGTGCGAATATATGACAGGCACCCCCCCCCCCCCACCGCTGGCACTGCCCCCTGCCACCGCTCGCATCGCCTCCCGCCGCCACCACAGGAAGAGAGGCAGGAGAGCGGGGGACAGACTTCCAAACACCCTGTGGGCGCCGGGCGAACTTCCGGCTGGTTCCTGAGACAGAAAACAGAGCATTCGGCCGCTCAGTGTGCTCTGTCATCTGTTAGGCGGAAGGTATAACATCAGGTAAGACTGCGTTTGTGGCAATGGTCACTCTGCATTTTCTATGGCAATGGTCACTCTGCATTTCATCGCCACTGAAAATTATTTTTGTACACCATTTGGTTAAGAATATTTTTTTTCTTGTTTTCCTCCTCTAAAACCTAGATGCGTCTTATGGTCAGGTGCGTCTTATCGAGTGAAAAATACAGTATGTTGATAAAAAAAACAGGTGCAGGTTCAGCAATGTACATGTACTGTACATTGCCGGCTTGCTTCAGGTTTGGGGTGTGCATGAGATTGGATACAGCTTAAGTTTGGAAGCAGATGTCAGCCAATGATTTTGGCTGAAACCTGCTGATCAGCTGTGTCCATAAACATACAGAACTCTGTGTAGAGCGAACAGCGATCTGGCTGTTTCTTCGCCCTGGAAAGCAGCGGAAAAAAAAAATAGCACACATTACACTTGTTAGACACATAGTTAACCCCTTGATTGCCCCTAGATGTTAACCCCTTCCCAGCCAGTATCATTAGTACAGTGTACAGTATAAGTACTGATAATTGTATTAGTGTCACTAGCGACATCAGTGTCAGTTAGTGACCCTCCCAGCCAGTGTCTTAGCGCCAGATTTCCTGCCACCCTATCACAGTCACATTCTGATCACCGCCATTACAGTATAGCATCTATAGCTGCGTAAATTCTGATATATATATATATATATATAAAAAAAAAAAAAAAAATCACAATAAATGTACAGCAAACTATGGTGTGTGTGTGTATATGTATGTGTGTGTGTGTGTGTGTGTGTGTGTGTGTGTGTGTGTGTGTGTGTGTGTGTGTGTGTGTGTGTGTGTGTATGTATATATATATATATATATATATATATATATATATATATATATATATATATATATATATATATATATATATATATATATACACACACACACACACACACACACACACACACATACATATACACACACACACCATAGTTTGCTGTACATTTATTGTGATTTTTTTTTTTTTTTTTTTTTTTTTTACTAAAGACGTATAGCAGAATACATTTTGGCCTAAATTTATGAAGTTTTTTTTTCTTTTTTTTATTGAATATGTTTTAAAATAGAATAGTTTTTTTCTTTTTTTCATTTTCGTGTATAATAAAATAAAATAAAAAATTCAAAACCCAGTGGTGATCAAATACCACCAAAAGAAAGCTATTTTTGGGAAGAATGATATAAATTTAATTTGCATGTAGTGTTGCATGGCAGTTGCCAGTGAAACTGGCGCAGTGCTGAATAGCAAGAAATGCTTGGTTATGAAGGGGCTAAAACCTTCTGAAGGTCAAGTGGTTAAAAGCAGACTTTACCAGGAAAGTAAAAGGGAGAGAGATTCTTCTGTCCTTACTAAACAATGATCACAGAGAGAAGAGCGCTGGATAACAAGAGGTTAACTCAAGCATAGCAAAGCCTACTCTGAACATTTTCATTTTATAAATGTTTTGAAAGGTGCCTTCTTTTTATTTTTGAGGATCTGAGTGGAAGCCTGCTTTACTCCTCATGCACAGGCCATTAGAAAAAAAAAAAACAAGCTGCAAAGCCACTACCAACGCCAGAAAAAGCGGCTGTAAAAATGCGCTTTTAGTAGCTTTCTGCATTGGCGTTAATGCACGTTTAGTCGCTCTAGCTTTTGGCTGTGTTTCTCTGCCTCTATTTAAAATAAATGGTTCCCTATGAGACCCATCTTAACTGATCTGACTTTCAGTCCATTGATTGGAACAGAAGTCGCATCCAAGTCGGATCATGATGATCTGAGGATTTTGAAGGGGAACCCCACGCCAAAAAGAAAGATGCATACCAGACCCTTCGATCTAATATGGATTTTGAGGGGAATCCCCAGGCCCCAAAATAAATTGTGTGGGGTCCCCCCCAAAATCCATACCAGACCCTTATCCGAGCATGGACCTCCTGGACCATACCAGACCCCATGCCCTCAACATTGGGGGGTGGGTGCTTTGTTGATGGGGACAAGGGCTTCTTCCCCACAACCCTGACCAGTGGTTGTGGGGGTCTGCGGGCAGCTTATCGGAATCTGGAAGCCCCCTTTAAGAAGGGTGTCCCCCACCCTATGTGAATCAGTAATGGGTACATTGTACCCCTACCCATTCACCCAAAAAGGTATAAAAAAAATAAAATAAAAAAAAAAAACACAGGTTTTTGACAAAGTCCTTTATTAAAGCAGCTCCAATGTGTCTTCTCTCCTCTCCAGTGATGCCTTCTCCCTCCTCCCGTGATGCCTTCTCCCTCCTCCCGTGATGCCTTCTCCCTCCTCCCGTGATGCCTTCTCCCTCCTCCCGTGATGCCTTCTCCCTCCTCCCGTGATGTCTTCTCCCTCCTCCCGTGATGTCTTCACCCTCCAGTTCTTCTCCCTCTGGTGTCTTCTTCCTCCTAAAGTCTTCTGCTCCTGCTAGCTTTCTTTGTGTTAGGTCCGGCAACGTGTGCCCTTACTTATTTAGCCATGGGGCGTAGCCATCCGGTGACATCAGGAGACTCCGCCCCTTGAGACGTTACCACCCCATCATGCCATGTGTGGTGACGTCACAAGGGGACGGGTCTCTGGGTGACGTCACCAGATGGCCACACCCCATGGCTATAGAAGTAATGAGACACGCCGCCAGACCTAACAAAACAACGGGAACTAGTGTCGGGAGAAGACATCAGGAGAAAGAAGAACCGGAGGCAGCAGAAGAACCAGAGGAAGAAGACAGAGGAGGCAGAAGACATCAGCGGAGGAGGGAGAAGACATTACCAGAGAGGAGAGGAGACTGGAGGGAAAAGACACGTTTGAGCTGCTTTAATAAGAGGACTTTGTCAAAAGCCTGTGTACTATTTTTTATTTATTTTTGATAACTTTTTCGGTAAATGGGAGGACCCCACGCAGTTTTTTCTTTTCATTTTGGCATGGGGTTCCCGTTTAGGATCCTTGGAGCACAGGTCGCACCACAAGTCGGATTATCATGATCCGACTTGGATGCAACTTCTATTCAAATCAATGGGCTCTCATAGGGAACCATTGATTTTGACATGTCAAAAAAAAAAAAAAAAAAAAAAAAAAAGCTTAACGCTGTATTCAGCGTAAAACGCACTTAGCAGCTTCAGACGTTTTTATAGCTGTAACGTCGGTCCTCAGAACGCGCTGGCCCTGGCTTTTTTTTGCAGCTTGAAAATGCCTTACAGCTCCTAAAAGCCTGTGTGTGCGCATGAGGCCATAGAATAACATGGAGAGGCGTTTTTAAGCTGCAAAAAAAAGTGCCTGATGCTGGTAAAAACAGCTGTAAAAACGCCCTGTGTGCATGAGGCCTTGAAACCAAAATTTTGTTTTGCAATTTTAGCTAAAACACTGGCTACCCTGAAAACAGAAGGGGACTTAAGAGCAAATCTATTTAAAGTAATGCACATCTTTTCTTTAGCTGGCCATAGATGAGTCCGAATTCGGCTGGTTCATCAGGGACTGACTGAATTTGGTTCCATCTCTGGCCGTTTCTGCTCGACAGAAGTTGATCTAACAATTGACTTCTGACAAACGGTAATGGTGGAAAACATTTGATGATTAGAGGCTGCAGCCACCGATTAGTGTTTGACAGTGAAGGAGATTTGCTGTCAGAATACAATGTGACAGCAGAGAGGATTCCTCCATCCATCTCGCTTGTGTGGATGGAGAAATCCATTAGTTTTTTTTTCCATTTGGCCCAATGGCTGCATGAGCAAAAAATTAATAATCTATGGGCAGCTTTAGTTATCACCAAAACAGGTCTCCCCGTTGCAAGATTCCCCCTCTATTCCTTTTCAGGTGACAACTCAAAATTTTGGATTTTCCATCACCTTTCGTACCAGTGATGATGAATACCAGAACAAATAGAAAATAATATCTCAGACAGTAATAGAAACCTGACAGGGGTTCTAACTGTATCTGAAACTTTTTTTTAGTTTAGCTATACTATGGTTGGGCAGAAGCAAGCAACTGTGACAGCTATTCATCGAATGCCTTAAATGGAACGGTTTTGGAAAACAATTACATAGATCGGTTTAATTCTGCCTTAGGCTCGGTTCACACCATTGCAAATTGGATGCGGCGAATTCAATTTGCAATAGCAGGAGATTTTGACCAGCTCTCTATGGATCCGGTTCACATATCTCCGCAGCGAGTCCGGTGCGTTTTGCACAAAAACGCTGTGTGCCTTTTGGTCCATTTTAAGTCTGAATTCTGCCCAAAATTCGGGCTGAAATCGGACCTCTCGCGATGAACCAGGACGCACCGGACCCCTGCTGTGAGAGGGATGCGGTTCACATGTGAACCCAGCCTTAAGGGCCCGCTCATACAGCTGCCACACACCAAACCACAGAGGTTTACTGTGCGGCAATTGTCTATTCTGGCTGCAGTGAGCAAGCAGTAGGGGGCAGTGTGGTGCGTGTTTCAGCACATCACACAGCTCCCTTTTTTTTTACTTGGACTTTTTTGAATTTTACAGAAAAACTTTAAAGTGGCACTTTATTCATGTCACTGTACAGCAGCGTGGTGCATTGCCCTGCTGTACAGCGACATGTAACCCTGTACAGTGTGCTGCAATAAATACAGCATGTCTGCATTTTGACACAGCTCAGTGCACCGCACCATCGGGGTGCATTGCAGTGTGAACAACTGTTTCTGCGTCTCCTAACAGTGACCTGCGTTTTTCCAGTGTGGTAAAAGCAGGTCTATAGAGACGGGGCCTAAAGCGTTTCAAGTTGTTACAACTGATCAGAGTAAGACTTACCTTTTTATCACTCCCAGTCCCCAGATTAAAAGTCACCCCACGATTGGCATTCTTTCGTGGCATTGCTGTCCTTCATTGGGCTGGAGCCTAAAAAAAGATAAAAATATATATGAGATAACTCACGCTCTCTCTAATGTGTATATATATTAGGAATCGACCGATTATTGGTGGGGCTGATATTCACTTTTTTTGAAGTATCGCGCACAAACGTACCTGATATTACTGATATTGCTTCATGGGTTTTACCGCTGTGATGCATGCAGCTGCATTCTTTAGAGCGGACAGTCGGCTTTATTGTAATAACAACCGATGCAGCTCAGCAGCCGCTCGGCTCTTATTAAAAGCAGTGGGAGGGGACATCCCCCCTCCCACCGCTTGCCCAGTCTCTCCTGTCCCATTGGGAGGCCCGAGCAACCAGCCGGCACGTCCGCCAGCTGGCCGAAGACCCGAACGAAGCTGATGCTTCTCGTATCTAGTGACCCGGAAGCGATATCATGGCATTACTTCTGGATTATTGGCATCTTAAAGGCGCCAGTTTTAAAAAAAATATAGAGTATTCAAAATGGATAGGACTTTTCGTCACTCATGACATCATCAGAGGGTCATGAGTGACGAAACGCGTCAGAATGGAGCCACACAACGTACACACGCCAGGTCATTTAGGGAAAGCCAGAAGGTTCCTATCGTAAGCAACAGGAGACGCTGTTAGCCTGCAATTGCCTGATGTGATTTGTGAACACCGCTTGTCTATTTTAAATTTTTTGTAAGTGTACACCCTGAAAGGGGGGGGGGGGTTATCTCCTTCCTCCTTTCTTTTTATTAATAAAATTTGAAATACAGGATTACGCTGTTTTTCTCCTCTCTTTTGTTTTGAAACACTGAACCAACTGTAAGCTGTTTCGATTGCATTGAGGGAGAACATTGACGGTGATTCCTATGGTTTATGACTAACACGCTAAAGATCAAGGTTGGATCCGGGAAGTTTTTACAAGAGGGGGTTCCCTTGCACACCCCCCTCTTTTTTCGAGCATGTGTGATGTGAAACATTGTGGAATATATGCAACTATCCTTGATGATCACGCTCCATAGACTTTTAAAGGACTCACACTTGTCTTCAGGATCATCTATATTAGCACTTAAATGTGTACACGGACTGTATTATATATGGTTTACATTGTTCAGCTTATGACCAATCATTATACACGCGCTGCCATTAGCTTTTTAGGCTTTTTATTTCCATATTAGCAGTGTTGTTTCTAGTTTTAGAAGCACTATTTTAGGCGGCTGCTGTTGCCATTGTTTTTGGCGGTTGACGTTTATTCTGCTTATAATATTTATTTCCCCTAAGCGCTCGTTTTTAGATGTGACATTAGGCCCTGTCAGATTTAGCTTTATTATAAAACCTATCTTACTGCTGAGGTTTAGGTATGGACTCATATTCCATACCTGGGGGATCCCCGTAGAAGCTGGAAATGACTGTAGTAGATGTTGATCCTACATCAATCACTGCTACCCTTTGGGTCTCATGCCAAGTGGCTGCCCTGCTGCATAGTGAACGCGGGGGGGGGGGGGGGGGGAGGGAGCATGGGGTGTTTCGCTCACTTCATTGACAGAATACCTTTCAAATTACTCAATGAATGCAAAGTGTTCTCTGAATGGATGAGGTGGAGACATCACCACCCACCTCATCCAATCATACAATGCCTTGCATTCATTGAGAAAAATTAAAGTCAGTCTGTGAACTGCGCCTGTGCCAAGCAAGCGAGCGAAACCCCCCCCCCTCAGCGCTCACTATGCAGCGGTTTGGACCAGGACCCGGTACAAAGGGGCAGTCACTGTAGTAGCAGCACCCACAACACACATTTCCAGCCTCTACTGGTATCCCTCAGGGATGGCTCAGGCATACTTCTGCTGCTGCAGGCTGGACCAATGTAACCATGCTATAAAATGCACACCTAATCTTCAGCGTTACACATGTCCATGTAATAGTCATCTTCCGGTCAGTTGTTACCCATAACCCCCCACAAACAGCCATCACAGCTGACTACGATCACCCTAAACAAAGGTCCGGACACAAACCTGAAGACCCCAGACTGACATAAACAACACACCGCTCCTTCACCGTTGACTGCAGCCTCTGCGTCCTGATTGGATGATTCGCGCACACTCCTCCGGCGCTGCCTTCTGGGTCTTGTAGTCGAACTCTCCTGAGGCACTTAGAGAAGCGGCGTTCAGAGAACTACATTCCCCAGAAGCCATTGGGTGCCGCAGTCCAAAACACAGCCCGGACAAGGGGGCGGAGCGGGCGGGAGGATTTGAATGTTCCGGGTGGTGCTGGAGAGGAAGTGCCGAGTGCAATGCAGATTCCACGATCAGATCTGCTTGCGAACATAGGGACGTGCTAAACTGCACATTGGAGTACACTGACATCTAGTGAGAGTGTTAAGCATTGCTGCCAATAATCCCATCATGCAATTTAGTACGTCCTCGAATATATATACATATATATATTGCTGAAAGAAACATTTCAGGCAAAATTATACATATATATATATATATATATATATATATATATATATATATATATATATATATATATATATATATATATATATATATATATATATATATATATATAGTTCCAGTAATCCATGTCCTTAGTCTGCTTGTCTTCAGCAAACTGTTTGGGGGCTTTCTTGTGCATTATTATTATTATTATACGAGATTTATATAGCGCCAACAGTTTACGCAGCGCTTTACAATGTATAAGGGGGACAACATAATTACAGTACAGTTCAATACAAAAGGTACAGGAGGGCCCTGCTCGTAGAGCTTACATTCTAAAGGGAGGGGGTGGTGGTACAAAAGGTAATAGCTGAAAAGAATGATTTGATGGGGGGTGGCTCAGGGACAGTTATGTGGGTGTGGGATAGGATTGTGCATCATCTTTAGAAGAGGCTTCTTTCTGGGACGACAGCCCATTTAACCTCTGCAGCAATGCTGGCAGCACTCATACATCTATTTCCCAAAGACAACCTCTGGATATGACGCTGAGCATGTGCACGCAACTTCTTTGGTCGACCATGGCGAGGCCTGTTCTGAATGGAACCTGTCCTGTTAAACCGCTGTATGGTCTTAACCATCATGCTGCAGCTTCAGTTACAGGGCCTCTTGCATTAGGGTGTGCACCCCAAAGCTCAAATACATATGCACTGATGGTGTCAGTAGGGCAGTGGGCAGTGTCATTATTTTAATTTTTTTAAATAAATTATTGTATTTTGTAACTTTTTTTTGGGGATGAAATATCAGTGGTCTAAACGGGGGAATATGCACCACACAAGGCGATTAGGGTGTGCCCTGGCAATCTTCTTATAGCCTAGGCTATCATGAGGTGCCATGTTTAACTTCCAGTGACCAGTATGAGAGAGTGAGAGCGATAACACCAAAATTTAATACACCTGCTCCCCATTCCCACCTGAAACCTTGTAACACTAACGAGTCATGTTACACTGGGGAGGGAAAATGGCTATGTAACGGAACCCCGTCGCACTCCGCTTTAGTACTTCCGTCAGTACACTGCTTCCTCCAATCTGGGCCTTCATATATCAGATTTTTCAGCTGAATATTGTGACCAAGATCCAGACGAGACTAGCTTAGTTACACAGCTTGAACATGGACTGTTTATTTTGAGATCTCACACAAATATATATACCAGGATGACAATACAAACTGTAACCTGAAACCTAATTAACATGAGCTAATTAACTAATCGTTTAGACAGCCTAGGTGACTCAGAGGCATGACCTTTCAGGACAGACTTGCTGTCTGTTAGCTCAGAAGACACAATCAATATTATCATAAATATAAACACAGGACACCTTCTCACAATAGCAGGAGCTCCAGTAGGAGTCGGCCCGTCTCCTACATTGTACAGAGGCCAATGTAATCAGCCCTTTCAATTAACATGTCGAGTTCAGAATTAAATAAAGCAGGAAAAGTCTTTATATATCTTGGGAGATTTTGTGGATAAATATGAATGTAACATTTTAAGTACCGTATTTATCGGCGTATAACACGCACTTTTTCACCTTAAAATCAGGGGAAAATTAGCGGGTGCGTGTTATACGCCGATCCCCTGTGATCCCCCGCTGACTGATCTTCAAAATCGCCGACCGCGATTTGAAAATGGCACCGCCGGTGCTCGGTCCTCAGCTCTTCTCGGCCACTCTCGGCTTCACTCGAGCGCCGCCCGAACCTAGCCGAGTGTACGAGAGCCGCCAAGAAGAGCCGAGGACCGGCTCTGTGTATTTCGGCGCCAGCGGCGCCATTTTCAAACTGCAGTGACAATGAAAAGTCACTGCAGTTTAACTGCAGCCTGAGCTAGGCTGCAAATGGACACAGAAAGCTGCAGATCATCACTGTAAAAGCTGCAAGGCATCACATGGACACTGATAAGGCTGCAAATGACACCAAGGCTGCTGATTGCAAGGCTGCAAATGACTTCAAGGCTGCAAAAGACACCAAGGCGGCTAACTGCAAGGCTGCAAATGACACTGGACAAGCATGCAGATGGACGCTGTGCAAGGCTGCATTGATGGGCATTTAAATGTAAGTTTTTTTCCTTAAAAATTTTTTTCCTTATAATTCCCTCCTAAACTTGGGGTGCGTGTTATACGCCGGTGCGTGTTATACGCCGATAAATACGGTAATCCAAGCCACATTTTCTCAGTCACCCTGTGCCCCTAATGGACACAGGGTGACTGTCAGGTCACCTGAGACTAGGGATGAGCCGAACACCCCCCAGTTCGGTTCGCACCAGAACCTGCGAACGGACCGAAAGTTCGCGCGAACGTTAGAACCCCATTGACGTCTATGGGACTCAAACGTTCGAAATCAAAAGTGCTCATTTTAAAGGCCAATTTGCATGGTATTGTCCTAAAAAGGATTTGGGGACCCGTGTCCTACCCCAGGGGACATGTATCAATGCAAAAAAAACTTTTAAAAACGGGAGCACTGATTTTAATGATGCTTAAAGTAAAAAAAAAAAAAAAAGTGAAATATTCCTTTAAATATCGTACCTGGGGGGTGTCTATAGTATGCCTGTAAAGTGGCGCGTGTTTCCTGTGTTTAGAACAGTCCCTGCACCAAATGTCATTTTTAAAGGAAAAAATCTCATTTAAAACTGCTTGCGGGTTTAATGTAATGTCGGGTCATGGCAATATGGATGAAAACCAGTGAGACAAACACCATGGGTACCCCCCAGTCCATTACCAGGCCCTTTGGGTCTTATGGATATTAAGGGGAACCCCGCACCCAAATTAAAATAAGGAAAGGTGTGGGGCCACCAGGCACTATATACTCTGAACAGCAGTATACAGGCGGTGCAAACAAGACAGGGACTGTAAGTTTGCTGTAGAATCTGTTTGTCATTTTGAACGGGTACATTTTTAACGTGTTTATCTCCAGCCAAAAAATCTTTTTTAAGCTTTTTGGAAAACATAGGGAAGGGTTATCACCTCTGTGACATTTGTTTTGCTGTCTTTCCTCCTCTTTAGAAGATTTCACCTCACTTTTTGTCCCAATGACAAATGCTTTTTGAGAATTTGGGTTTTTTTGTGGAACAAGGATTGGAAAGCATCAGTGGAAAGGAGAAATGTTTTTCCCATATTAACTCTTACAGGAGAGAATTTCCTTTCCTAGGGGTAGATTTCATCTCACTTCCTGTTGTCTCCTTCCGTTTGCAAGTAGGAGTCGTTTGTAAGTTAGATGTTTGAAAGTAGGGGCCTGCCCTATATACTCAGCAGAAATTTGGGCCTTAGGTGTTGTTGTGGCCACAACACTGTAAGCCTTCACAGGGCCCTGCTGTGAAATATTAGATCAAGAATTGTAATTACATGCCCCTGTTGAACAGGGGCAGAAAAACTGGGCCTGTGGTGGTGGTGGTGGTGGTGGTGGTGCCACAACACTGTAAGTCCTCACTCGCTCTTGGTGGGTGCAGAAATGGGCCCTGCTGTGAAATATTAGATCAAGAATTGTAATTACATGCCCCTGTTGAACAGGGGCAGAAAAATTGGGCCTTTGGTGGTGGTGGTGGTGGTGCTGGTGCCAGAACACTGCAACCCCTCACAGACACTCTAGTTGGAACACAGGAACGAGCCCTGCTGCAAAGTATTGCATAAAAAATTGTAATTACACGCCCCTGTAAAACAGGGGCAGAAAAATTGAGCCTTAGGCACTGGTGCTGGTGCCACAACAGTGCAACCCCTCACAGACACTCTAGTTGGAACGCAGGAATGAGCCCTGCTGCAAAGTATTGCATCAAAAATTGTAATTACACGCCCCTGTTAAACAGGGGCAGAAAAATTGTGCCTTAGGCACTGCTGGTGGCGCCCAGAACCAAAAATGTTCTTACAAGCTATCAGCGTGATGATTGAGGAGGAAGAGGATAATTACTCAGGGATAGTCACTCCGCATCAGCATAGGCAGTCTTTGAAGGGATCTGAGATTTCAAAAAAAATTATTCGGTTACATCAGCATCAGGTGCTTGGTAGCTGGTGGTGATCCAAGACTGATTCATTTTTATGAAGGTCAGTCGATCGACCGAGCCGGTGGACAGACGCACCCTGTGATCGGTTACCACGCCTCCAGCAGCACTGAATGTGCGTTCCGAAAGAACGCTGGATGCAGGACAGGCCTGTAGCTCAATTGCATACTGTGCAAGCTCTGGCCAGTGATCCATCCTCAAGACCCAGTAACCCAGAGGATTTTCGGTGGGAAAGGTGTCCAAGTCTGATCTTGCCCCTAGGTATTCCTGCACCATGTAAAACAGACGCTGGCGATGGTTGCTGGAGCCGATCATACCTTGGGGCTGCGGACCAAAAAATTGTCTGAACGCATCGGTCAGACGGCCACCTTCTCCACCGCTCCTTCTTTGACTGACCGAAGCCTCAGCAACACGTTGTCCAGAAACAGGAGTTTGTAACCTCCCAGTCTCTGGGAACGCATTGCACAGACCTTTCTGCAAGGCCTCCCGAAGATGTTTCATCCTCTGCTCCCTCTGCGATGGCAGGATAAGGTCCGCAACCTTACCCTTGTAACGTGGATCAAGGAGGGTTGCCAGCCAGTATTGGTCCTTCTCCTTGATACCACGAATACGAGGATCCTTACGCAGGCTTTGCAGGATCAGGGAGGCCATGCAGCGTAGGTTTGCTGAGGCATTCGGTCCGGAGTCTTCTGGGTCACTAAGGACGACAATGTCCGGAGCCACCTCCTCCCAGCCACGTACAAGTCCATGTGTTTCTTGGGACTGATCCCTTAAAGACTGCTGCTGATGCTGAGTGCCAGGCTCCACCTCCATACTGACACAATCTTCCTCCTCCTCCTCCTCGTCCTCTTCCTGTGTGATCGGCGGGCACACAGGAACACTGTCTGGATAAAGGGGGCCTTGAGAGCTAAGGAAGTCCTCCTCTTCCTGCCTCTGTTCTGCCTCAAGTGCCCTGTACATTATTCCACGCAGCGTGTGATCCAACAGGTGGACAAGGGGGACAGTGTCACTGATGCATGCACTGTCACTGCTCACCATCCTCGTGGCCTCCTCAAATGGTGACAGGACAGTGCATGCATCCCTGATCATGGCCCACTGGCGTGGGGAAAAAAAACCAAGCTCCCCTGACCCTGTCCTGGTGCCATAGTCGCACAGGTACTCATTGATGGCCCTCTGTTGCGTGTGCAGCCGCTGCAGAATGGCCAACGTTGAGTTCCACCTGGTGGGCATGTCACAGATTAGGCGATTCTTGGGCAGGTTAAACTCCTTTCGGAGGTCCGTCGGCCGAGCACTGTCATGATATGACCGGCGGAAATGCACACGGACTTTCCTGGTCTGCCTCAGGACATCCTGTAAGCCCGGGTACCTGCCCAAGAACCGCTGCACCACCAAGTTAAGGACGTGAGCCAAACAGGGCACATGGGTCATTTGTCCCTGTCGGAGGGCAGAGAGGAGGTTGATGCCATTGTCACAAACCACCATTCCTGCCTTAAGTTGGCGTGGCGTCAACCACCTCTGAACCTGCCCCTGCAGAGCTGACAGAACCTCTGCCCCAGTGTGGCTCCTGTCCCCCAAGCACACCAGCTCAAGCACTGCATGGCATCTTTTGGCCTGCGTACTTGCGTAGCCCCTTGAACGGCTACGGAGCACCGCTGGTTCCGAGGACAAAGCACAGGAAGAGGCCATGGAGGAAGAAGAAGAGGAGGGGGTGGAGGAGAGAGGTGTGTCACAATCTGAGATGAACACTGTGAGCAGGATGCACAGCACTAACTTGTAGTTTTAGCTGAACACTGTGAGCAGGACGCACTGCACTAACTTGTAGCTTTAGATGAACACTGTGCAGAGGTTTCACTACACCAACTTGTAGTTTTAGCTGAACACTGTGAGCAGGACGCACAGCACTAACTTGTAGTTTTAGCTGAACACTGTGAGCAGGACGCACAGCACTAACTTATAGTTTTAGCTAAACACTGTGAGCAGGACGCACTGCACTAACTTGTAGCTTGAGATGAACACTGTGCAGAGGTCCAACTACACCAACTTGTAGTTTTAGCTGAACACTGTGAGCAGGACGCACAGCATTAACTTGTAGTTTTAGCTGAACACTGTGAGCAGGACGCACTGCACTAACTTGTAGCTTTAGATGAACACTGTGCAGAGGTCTCACTACACCAACTTGTAGTTTTAGCTGAACACTGTGAGCAGGAAGCACAGCACTAACTTATAGTTTTAGCTAAACACTGTGAGCAGGACGCACTGCACTAACTTGTATCTTGGGATGAACACTGTGCAGAGGTCTCACTACACCAACTTGTAGGTTTAGCTGAACACTGTGAGCAGGACGCACAGCACTAACTTGTAGTTTTAGCTGAACACTGTGAGCAGGACGCACAGCACTAAGTTGTAGCTTTAGATGAACACTGTGCAGAGGTCTCACTACACCAACTTGTAGTTTTAGCTGAACACTGTGAGCAGGACGCACAGCACTAACTTATAGTTTTAGCTAAACACTGTGAGCAGGACGCACTGCACTAACTTGTAGCTTGAGATGAACATTGTGCAGAGGTCTCACTACACCAACTTGTAGGTTTAGCTGAACACTGTGAGCAGAACACACAGCACTAACTTGTAGTTTTAGCTGAACACTGTGAGCAGGACGCACAGCACTAACTTATAGTTTTAGCTAAACACTGTGAACAGGACACACTGCACTAACTTGTAGCTTGAGATGAACACTGTGCAGAGGTCTAACTACACCAACTTGTAGTTTTAGCTGAACACTGTGAGCAGGACGCACAGCACTAACTTGTAGCTTTAGATGAACACTGTGCAGAGGTCTCACTACACCAACTTGTAGTTTTAGCTGAACACTGTGAGCAGGACGCACAGCACTAACTTGTAGTTTTAGCTGAACACTGTGAGCAGGATGCACAGCCCTAACTTATAGTTTTAGCTAAACACTGTGAGCAGGACGCACTGCACTAACTTGTAGCTTGAGATGAACACTGTGCAGAGGTCCAACTACACCAACTTGTAGTTTTAGCTGAACACTGTGAGCAGGACGCACAGCATTAACTTGTAGTTTTAGCTGAACACTGTGAGCAGGACGCACTGCACTAACTTGTAGCTTTAGATGAACACTGTGCAGAGGTCTCACTACACCAACTTGTAGTTTTAGCTGAACACTGTGAGCAGGAAGCACAGCACTAACTTATAGTTTTAGCTAAACACTGTGAGCAGGACGCACTGCACTAACTTGTATCTTGGGATGAACACTGTGCAGAGGTCTCACTACACCAACTTGTAGGTTTAGCTGAACACTGTGAGCAGGACGCACAGCACTAACTTGTAGTTTTAGCTGAACACTGTGAGCAGGACGCACAGCACTAACTTATAGTTTTAGCTAAACACTGTGAGCAGGACGCACTGCACTAACTTGTAGCTTTAGATGAACACTGTGCAGAGGTCTCACTACACCAACTTGTAGTTTTAGCTGAACACTGTGAGCAGGACGCACAGCACTAACTTATAGTTTTAGCTAAACACTGTGAGCAGGACGCACTGCACTAACTTGTAGCTTGAGATGAACATTGTGCAGAGGTCTCACTACACCAACTTGTAGGTTTAGCTGAACACTGTGAGCAGGACGCACAGCACTAACTTGTAGTTTTAGCTGAACACTGTGAGCAGGGCGCACAGCACTAACTTATAGTTTTAGCTAAACACTGTGAGCAGGACGCACTGCACTAACTTGTAGCTTGAGATGAACACTGTGCAGAGGTCTCACTACACCAACTTGTAGTTTTAGCTGAACACTGTGAGCAGGACGCACAGCACTAACTTGTAGTTTTAGCTGAACACTGTGAGCAGGACGCACAGCACTAACTTATAGTTGTAGCTAAACACTGTGAGCAGGACGCACTGCACTAACTTGTAGCTTGAGATGAACACTGTGCAGAGGTCTCACTACACCAACTTGTAGTTTTAGCTGAACACTGTAAGCAGGACGCACAGCACTAACTTGTAGTTTTAGCTGAACACTGTGAGCAGGACGCACTGCACTAACTTGTAGCTTGAGATGAACAATGTGCAGAGGTCTCACTACACCAACTTGTAGTTTTAGCTGAACACTGTGAGCAGGATGCACAGCACTAACTTATAGTTTTAGCTAAACACTGTGAGCAGGACGCACTGCACTAACTTGTAGCTTGAGATGAACACTGTGCAGAGGTCTCACTACACCAACTTGTAGTTTTAGCTGAACACTGTGAGCAGGAAGCACAGCACTAACTTATAGTTTTAGCTAAACACTGTGAGCAGGACGCACTGCACTAACTTGTATCTTGGGATGAACAATGTGCAGAGGTCTCACTACACCAACTTGTAGGTTTAGCTGAACACTGTGAGCAGGACGCACAGCACTAACTTGTAGTTTTAGCTGAACACTGTGAGCAGGACGCACAGCACTAACTTATAGTTTTAGCTAAACACTGTGAGCAGGACGCACTGCACTAACTTGTAGCTTGAGATGAACACTGTGCAGAGGTCTAACTACACCAACTTGTAGTTTTAGCTGAACACTGTGAGCAGGACGCACAGCACTAACTTGTAGTTTTAGCTTAACACTGTGAGCAGGACGCACTGCACTAAGTTGTAGCTTTAGATGAACACTGTGCAGAGGTCTCACTACACCAACTTGTAGTTTTAGCTGAACACTGTGAGCAGGACGCACAGCACTAACTTATAGTTTTAGCTAAACACTGTGAGCAGGACGCACTGCACTAACTTGTAGCTTGAGATGAACATTGTGCAGAGGTCTCACTACACCAACTTGTAGGTTTAGCTGAACACTGTGAGCAGGACACACAGCACTAACTTATAGTTTTAGCTAAACACTGTGAGCAGGACGCACTGCACTAACTTGTAGCTTGAGATGAACATTGTGCAGAGGTCTCACTACACCAACTTGTAGGTTTAGCTGAACACTGTGAGCAGGACGCACAGCACTAACTTGTAGTTTTAGCTGAACACTGTGAGCAGGGCGCACAGCACTAACTTATAGTTTTAGCTAAACACTGTGAGCAGGACGCACTGCACTAACTTGTAGCTTGAGATGAACACTGTGCAGAGGTCTCACTACACCAACTTGTAGTTTTAGCTGAACACTGTGAGTAGGACGCACAGCACTAACTTGTAGTTTTAGCTGAACACTGTGAGCAGGACGCACAGCACTAACTTATAGTTGTAGCTAAACACTGTGAGCAGGACGCACTGCACTAACTTGTAGCTTGAGATGAACACTGTGCAGAGGTCTCACTACACCAACTTGTAGTTTTAGCTGAACACTGTAAGCAGGACGCACAGCACTAACTTGTAGTTTTAGCTGAACACTGTGAGCAGGACGCACTGCACTAACTTGTAGCTTGAGATGAACACTGTGCAGAGGTCTCACTACACCAACTTGTAGTTTTAGCTGAACACTGTGAGCAGGATGCACAGCACTAACTTATAGTTTTAGCTAAACACTGTGAGCAGGACGCACTGCACTAACTTGTAGCTTGAGATGAACACTGTGCAGAGGTCTCACTACACCAACTTGTAGTTTTAGCTGAACACTGTGAGCAGGAAGCACAGCACTAACTTATAGTTTTAGCTAAACACTGTGAGCAGGACGCACTGCACTAACTTGTATCTTGGGATGAACACTGTGCAGAAGTCTCACTACACCAACTTGTAGGTTTAGCTGAACACTGTGAGCAGGACGCACAGCACTAACTTGTAGTTTTAGCTGAACACTGTGAGCAGGACGCACAGCACTAACTTATAGTTTTAGCTAAACACTGTGAGCAGGACGCACTGCACTAACTTGTAGCTTGAGATGAACACTGTGCAGAGGTCTAACTACACCAACTTGTAGTTTTAGCTGAACACTGTGAGCAGGACGCACAGCACTAACTTGTAGTTTTAGCTTAACACTGTGAGCAGGACGCACTGCACTAAGTTGTAGCTTTAGATGAACACTGTGCAGAGGTCTCACTACACCAACTTGTAGTTTTAGCTGAACACTGTGAGCAGGACGCACAGCACTAACTTATAGTTTTAGCTAAACACTGTGAGCAGGACGCACTGCACTAACTTGTAGCTTGAGATGAACACTGTGCAGAGGTCTCACTACACCAACTTGTAGTTTTAGCTGAACACTGTGAGCAGGATGCACAGCACTAACTTATAGTTTTAGCTAAACACTGTGAGCAGGACGCACTGCACTAACTTGTAGCTTGAGATGAACACTGTGCAGAGGTCTCACTACACCAACTTGTAGTTTTAGCTGAACACTGTGAGCAGGAAGCACAGCACTAACTTATAGTTTTAGCTAAACACTGTGAGCAGGACGCACTGCACTAACTTGTATCTTGGGATGAACACTGTGCAGAGGTCTCACTACACCAACTTGTAGGTTTAGCTGAACACTGTGAGCAGGACGCACAGCACTAACTTGTAGTTTTAGCTGAACACTGTGAGCAGGACGCACAGCACTAACTTATAGTTTTAGCTAAACACTGTGAGCAGGACGCACTGCACTAACTTGTAGCTTGAGATGAACACTGTGCAGAGGTCTAACTACACCAACTTGTAGTTTTAGCTGAACACTGTGAGCAGGACGCACAGCACTAACTTGTAGTTTTAGCTTAACACTGTGAGCAGGACGCACTGCACTAAGTTGTAGCTTTAGATGAACACTGTGCAGAGGTCTCACTACACCAACTTGTAGTTTTAGCTGAACACTGTGAGCAGGACGCACAGCACTAACTTATAGTTTTAGCTAAACACTGTGAGCAGGACGCACTGCACTAACTTGTAGCTTGAGATGAACATTGTGCAGAGGTCTCACTACACCAACTTGTAGGTTTAGCTGAACACTGTGAGCAGGACGCACAGCACTAACTTGTAGTTTTAGCTGAACACTGTGAGCAGGGCGCACAGCACTAACTTATAGTTTTAGCTAAACACTGTGAGCAGGATGCACTGCACTAACTTGTAGCTTGAGATGAACACTGTGCAGAGGTCTCACTACACCAACTTGTAGTTTTAGCTGAACACTGTGAGCAGGACGCACAGCACTAACTTGTAGTTTTAGCTGAACACTGTGAGCAGGACGCACAGCACTAACTTATAGTTGTAGCTAAACACTGTGAGCAGGACGCACTGCACTAACTTGTAGCTTGAGATGAACACTGTGCAGAGGTCTCACTACACCAACTTGTAGTTTTAGCTGAACACTGTAAGCAGGACGCACAGCACTAACTTGTAGTTTTAGCTGAACACTGTGAGCAGGACGCACTGCACTAACTTGTAGCTTGAGATGAACACTGTGCAGAGGTCTCACTACACCAACTTGTAGTTTTAGCTGAACACTGTGAGCAGGATGCACAGCACTAACTTATAGTTTTAGCTAAACACTGTGAGCAGGACGCACTGCACTAACTTGTAGCTTGAGATGAACACTGTGCAGAGGTCTCACTACACCAACTTGTAGTTTTAGCTGAACACTGTGAGCAGGACGCACAGCACTAACTTGTAGTTTTAGCTGAACACTGTGAGCAGGACACACTGCACCAACTTGTAAGTTTAGCTTAACACTGTGAGCAGGATGCACAGCACTAACTTGTATTTTTAGCTGAACACTGTGAGCAGGACGCACAGCACTAACTTGTAGTTTTAGCTGAACACTGTGAGCAGGACGCACAGCACTAACTTATAGTTTTAGCTAAACACTGTGAGCAGGACGCACTGCACTAACTTGTAGCTTGAGATGAACACTGTGCAGAGGTCTCACTACACCAACTTGTAGTTTTAGCTGAACACTGTGAGCAGGACGCACTGCACTAACTGTAAATAGTCTAGCTGCCTGACTGTGGTACTAATAGGATCAAAAGAACACCAGCAATTTTCTTCAGGTAGCTGTAAACACTGTAACAAGACAAGCCTGCCTGTCAGTAGGAAGATAACAGGAACGGATCTAGCTAAACTGAATACAGTGTATATATATATATATATATATATATATATATATATATATATATATATATATATATATATATGCAACACCTGGGATGCATATATATATACACAATACACTGTAAGTGCAGCTAAACTGACTGACTGTTCTGCCTAATCTATCTAACTCAAATCAAATGTCACTGTCTGTCTCTCTCTCTCTCTCAATGAACGCCGGAACACACACTACACAGGGCCGCCGTGCAGGCGGCCTTATATAGTGTGGGGCGTGTACTAAATCCCCTGAGCCATAATTGGCCAAAGCCTCCTTAGCTTTGGCCAATTACGGCTCTCTGTTCAGACGGCGCTGTGATTGGCCAAGCATGCGGGTCATAGTGCATGCTTGGCCAATCATCAGCCAGCAATGCACTGCGATGCCGCAGTGAATTATGGGCCGTGACGCGCCACACGAATTTGGCGCGAACGGCCCATATCGTTCGCAATGCGAACAGATGATGTTCGAGTCGAACATGGGTTTGACTCGAACACAAAGCTCATCCCTACCTGAGACCAGGTGACAGATGCACTCCATAGGAGTCAGGAGTGCACCGCTAAGGTAGTGGACCCTAGGACCGACTGCTGTGGATTGAACCCTGGGAGGTTCAGGAAGCAGGTCTACTAGATCACTAACACAGATCCCACTGGGAGCTAGAGCATAGATTCCCCAGGACACGGAGTCTAAGAGCTAGCAGGTGTTCACCAGAGCCCCTAGTGGTGAGGATGGACCTACGCTGTAGTCTGGCTCCAGGTCGCGGCCCCCAGGGTCTCAGCTCACGGTAGACTACAGGAGAAGAGGAAGGAGGCAGCAGGCTGGAACAACAAGGATAGTAAAGGGATAAGCCAAATGTTGGTGAGCGGACAGACACACATTATAACCATGACAGTAACCCCCCTCTTACGAGGCCTCCCCCTCCCCTGCCTGGGCCCAGGCTTAAAGGGAAACTCCAGATGGAACCTCCTCAACAGATGAGGAGCAAAGACCTCAGATGCAGTGATCCAAGACCTCTCCTCAGGACCAAACCCTTTCCAATGTACGAGGTACTGAAGAATGCCTTTACGGAGCCAGAAATCTAAAACTTGACTAACCTCGTACTTTAGATTATCCTCAGAGACTGGAACCGAGGTAGGGAGAGGACGAGAGGACTTATTGAGGACTAAAGGCCTTTTAGAAATGGGTAAGGGCATGAGAAGACCATCAGGAGTCTGAGCAGGGTCCCCCAGACCCTTAAAGATGAGCTGGACATCCAGCACAAGACCATCAGACTGGGCAGAGGTCAGTGGATCCCTGAGGTTAGGTTGGTTAGAAGGTGACGTGTTACAAGAGTCAAGCTGGATAGCTGAAACAAAAGCAGAATGCAGAGAGCCCAGAAAGAAAGGTTGAAAACCACACCTGGCCGAATGAGCCAGTTTATCCAAAAGGTGGATTGAGCCTCTTAGACAAGTTTGAATGGACGTAGTAGTAGTAGGGTGAGGCCAGGTTACAGAAGGTCCTGAATAAGAAGCAGGAAGCTCACTGGGCATAGGCTGGACTGGCATAACTGGTGCAGAGGCTGACTGAATAGCATTGGCAGGTGCAGCGACTACCACGATCGCATCGCAGGGCGTAGCGACTGTGGAACTGGTGGACGAGTTAACCTGGCTGTGCGTCCAAGGGAGTCCAGGGACAGGCAAAGGTAAATGGCCATGCAAACTGGAGTGAATGATCGGCTCAGGTTCACAGGTGGTGTCAGGGTCGTGGTAGGAGGCCGAGATGCTGGGAGAGCTCCCCTTGTGGCCGAGTGCAGCACAACCCTGTAGATGAGACAGGGATGCGGTGCCCACAGAAGCACAGGTTATCTCTTTTCGAATGTTGAATATAAATTAGGGATGGAGGCTTGCCGCTGCTACATTTAGGTTGTGTCAGGTCGCATTACATTATCACTAAACAGGGTAGAAGACACCCAATTTCCACACCCCAACTTTAATAGTTGATCACTCATCCATCTTCATATTTCCTTTTGTAATGAGCCACGTGTCCTTACAACCTTTTGAATCACTATATATATCTATAGTCATACACCCTGGCATCTATTGCTGGTACATAGGGGTATTAGACCTAGTATATGGGATGCATTATATAGTGTGCTTCCATTGGCCCTGGGTGAGCCCATTTGTCGTTGGGGGGGATGGGGGGTGATGGGACGTGTCTCTGACCCCGGGGCTGCGATGTACGGCAGTCTCTCTCCCTCCCCCACTATCCCCTTGTACAGGTGTGGGGGCGGGGCCCTGCCTCCTGTGCATCGGCGTCATGATTGGATGCTCTGCTCGGTGTGTCCACACACCTGAGCATGGAGCTGATTTCCTCTTTTCCACCAGTTGGAGCTTCATGACATTGGTGGGGACCCGCCCTCTGTTGGGGATACAAGCTGACTGGGTTAGCCAGCTGACCGTTTCACTTGGACCATTCACACAAGCAGGAGTCTTGGCATGTCTACAGCCATAGAATTATCCACAAAGTAACTAAGATTTATTCATATCCTATAGTTTATCACCACACGGTGGGTTTTTTCTGTGTTTACCCATTGGGGGTATACATTGCACATTTTCTTTGGTTGTAGCCTATCTAATTAGTACATTATACATTATTGCATTAATTGAATACCATTCATACTTTAATTCACCTACAAGCAGGGCTTTTTTTCAAGGGGAACTTGGTGAAACTCAGTTCCACCACCTCTGGCTCAGACCCTTTGGTAAATAAAGTAAATTACCGCGCTGTAATAAATGAAGCTAAATAAAATACCCAGAACAAGAGCTGCTGCTAAAAGTGAGATACACACAACAATAATAATAATCAAAACGAAGCAGTGCTAAACCCCCAAAATTTTTTGAAAGATACAGTGAGAATCACTAAAAATGATGTGAAAACGATCAATAAATCAATTATATCAAATTAAACCACAATTAGAACTAAAAAGTCCATCTTCTTAATTCCACAGTGAAAAAACCAAGTGACATGCATCAAAGACACAAAATGATGACAAAAAATCCATATATGTGTGGAAGAATAGCAAAATTGTTAGTTCACGGTAAGTGTATTCGACCTCCACCACACCACCAGTGATAAGAGAAATGCTTGCTTACCAGATGGCAAGCAAAATAAGCTTGCAGCCTATACCCGGCCAGGGCCTTTATCCAATATAGGGGCACAGGAAATCTCCAAAGGAACCCGTCTAGGAGGTCAGCAGGGATCGCCAAACTCGTCAGCCGAGGACCATGACCAGATGGGATACGGTGATAATCAGATGTTCCCAGAATACAAAGGAATCACTATAGCGTAACATTGTTTAAGCATCATTTATTAAAAAGAAGAAAAGCCACTTACAATATATCGTAGCAATAAAAGCAGTTCAGCCGGCCGGCTTGTACGGACACCCGTCCCTTCGAACACAGCACGCGAGACGTCAGCACGTCAGCTCCTCCCGACGCGCGTTTCGTCGTGCCCCAGACGACGTCATTATATGACCAAACGCGCGTCGGGAGGAGCTGACGTGCTGACGTCTCGCGTGCTGTGTTCGTACAAGCCGGCCAGCTGAACTGCTTTTATTGCTACGATATATTGTAAGTGGCTTTTCTTCTTTTTAATAAATGATGCTTAAACAATGTTACGCTATGGTGATTTCTTTGTATTCTGTGAACATCTGATTATCACCGTATCTCATCTGGTCATGGTCCTCGGCTGACGAGTTTGGCAATCCCTGCTGACCTCCTAGACGGGTTCCTTTGGAGATTTCCTGTGCCCCTATATTGGATAAAGGCCCTGGCTGGGTATAGGCTGCAAGCTCATTTTGCTTGCCATCTGGTAAGCGAGCATTTCTCTTATCACTGGTGGTGTGGTGGAGGTCGAATACACTTACCGTGGACTAACAATTTTGCTATTCTTCCACACATATATGGATTTTTTGTCATCATTTTGTGTCTTTGATGCATGTCACTTGGTTTTTCACTGTGGAATTAAGAAGATGGACTTTTTAGTTCTAATTGTGGTTTAATTTGATATAATTGATTTATTGATCGTTTTCACATCATTTTTAGTGATTCTCACTCTATCAGACCCTTTGGTGCCTGCTCACCACAATCACTTGTAAACACAGAAGTCTGGTTTCTGTGTTTACAAGTGTCAGCTCTGCACTCTGTATGTAATGCAATCCTGGTATTTAATGCCCCTTTAAGACCCTCCTACTGTTTTTGTGAAATTTGACTGAACATCCCCACTATTTGATGTGATTTGGAGGGTGTGTGTAGGGGGAAGGGTTTTGTGGGGCCGTGGTTAACCACTTCAGCCCCGGACCATTATGCTGCCTAAGGACCAGAGGACTTTTTCCAATTTGGCACTGTGTCGCTTTAACTGCTAATTGCGCGGTCATGCAATGCTGTACCAAAACGAAATTTGCGTCCTTTTCTTCCCACAAATAGAGCTTTCTTTTGATGGTATTTGATGTTTTTATTTTTTGCGCTATAAACGGAAAAAGACCGAAAATTTTGAAAAAAAATGATATTTTCTACTGTTTGTTATAAAAAAAATCAAATAAACTCAATTTTAGTCATACATTTAGGCCAAAATGTATTCGGCCACATGTCTTTGGTAAAAAAAATGTCAATAAGCGTATATTTATTGGTTTGCGCAAAAGTTATAGCGTCTACAAACTAGGGTACATTTTCTGGAATTTACACAGCTTTTAGTTTATGACTGCCTATGTCATTTCTTGAAGTGCTAAAATGGCAGGGCAGTACAAACCCCCCCCCCCCAAATGACCCCCTTTTGGAAAATAGACACCCCAGGGAAATTGCTGAGAGGCATGTTGAACCCATTGAATATTTATTTTTTTGTCCCAAGTGATTGAATAATGACAAAAAAAAAAAAATATTTACAAAAAGTTGTCACTAAATGATATATTGCTCACACAGGCCATGGGTCTATGTGGAATTGCACCCCAAAATACATTCAGCTGCTTCTCCTGAGTACGGGGATACCACATGTGTGGGACTTTTGGGGAGCCTAGCCACGTACTGGGCCCCGAAAACCAATTACCGCCTTCAGGATTTCTAAGGGCGTAAATTTTTGATTTCACTCCTTACTACCTATCACAGTTTTGAAGGCCATAAAATGCCCAGATGGCACAAAACCCCCCCAAATGACCCCATTTTGGAAAGTAGACACCCCAAGCTATTTGCTGGGAGGCATGTTGAGTCCATGGAATATTTTATATTTTGACACAAGTTGCGGGAAAGTGACAATTTTTTTTATTTTTGCACAAAGTTGTCACTAAATGATATATTGCTCACACAGGCCATGGGCATATGTGGAATTGCACCCCAAAATACATTTAGCTGCTTCTCCTGAGTATGGGGATACCACATGTGTGGGACTTTTTGGGAGCCTACCTGCGTACGGGCCCCGAAAACCAATCACCGCCTTCAGGATTTCTAAGGGTGTAAATTTTTGATTTCACTCTTCACTGCCTATCACAGTTTCGGAGGCCATGGAATGCCCAGGTGGCACAAAACCCCCCCAAATGACCCCATTTTGGAAAGTAGACACCCCAAGCTATTTGCTGAGAGGCATGGTGAGTATTTTGCAGCTCTCATTTGTTTTTGAAAATGAAGAAAGACAAGAGAAAACTTTTTTTTTTCTTTTTTCAATTTTCAAAACTTTGTGACAAAAAGTGAGGTCTGCAAAATACTCACTATACCTCTCAGCAAATAGCTTGGGGTGTCTACTTTCCAAAATGGGGTCATTTGGGGGGGTTTTGTGCCACCTGCACATTCCATGGCCTCCGAAACTGTGATAGGCAGGGAAGAGTGAAATCAAAAATTTACGCCCTTAGAAAGCCTGAAGGCGGTGCTTGGTTTTCGGGGTCCTGTACGTGGCTAGGCTCCCAAAAAGTCTCACACATGTGGTATTCCCGTACTCAGGAGAAGCAACAGAATGTATTTTGGGGTGTAATTTCACATATTCCAATGGCATGTTTGAGCAATATATCATTTAGTGACAACTTTGTGCAAAAAAAAAAATTTTGTCTCTTTCCCGCAACTTGTGTCACAATATAAAATATTCCATGGACTCCACATGACTCTCAGCAAATAGCTTGGGGTGTCTACTTTTCAAAATGGGGTCATTTGGGGGGGTTTTGAACTGTCCTGGCATTTTATGCACAACATTTAGAAGCTTATGTCACACATCACCCACTCTTCTAACCACTTGAAGACAAAGCCCTTTCTGACACTTTTTGTTTACATGAAAAAATTATTTTTTTTTGCAAGAAAATTACTTTGAACCCCCAAACAATATTTTTTTTTTTAAAGAAAATGCCCTACAGATTAAATTGGTGGGTGTTTCATTTTTTTTTCACACAGTATTTGCGCAGCGATTTTTCAAACGCATTTTTTGGGGAAAAAACACACTTTTTAAAATTTTAATGCACTAAAACACACTATATTGCCCAAATGTTTGATGAAATAAAAAAGATGATCTTAGGCCGAGTACATGGATACATGGATACCAAACATGACATGCTTTAAAATTGCGCACAAACGTGCAGTGGCAACAAACTAAATACATTTTTAAAAGCCTTTAAAAGCCTTTACAGGTTACCACTTTAGATTTACAGAGGAGGTCTACTGCTAAATTTACTGCCCTCGATCTGACATTCGCGGTGACACCTCACATGCATGGTGCAATTTCTGTTTACATTTGACGCCAGACCGACGCTTGCGTTCGCCTTTGCGCGAGAGCAGGGGGGGACAGGGGTGCTTTTTTTTTTTTTCTTTATTATTTTTTTGCTTTTTTTTATCTTATTTTTAAACTGTTCCTTTCTTTTTTTTTTTTTTTAATAATTTTTATTGTTATCTCAGGGAATGTAAATATCCGCTATGATAGCAATAGGTAGTGACAGGTACTCTTTTTTGAAAAAATTGGGGTCTATTAGACCCTAGATCTCTCCTCTGCCCTCAAAGCATCTGACCACACCAAGATCGGTGTGATAAAATGCTTCCCCAATTTCCCAATGGCGCTATTTACATCCGGCGAAATCTAAGTCATAAAATGTTCGTAGCTTCCGGTTTCTTAGGCCATAGAGATGTTTGGAGCCACTCTGGTCTCTGATCAGCTCTATGGTCAGCTAGCTGAATCACCGGCTGCATTCTCGGGTTCCCTGTTGGGACAGGAGAGCCAGAGAAAAACACGGAAGACGGTGGGGGGGGGCATTCCCTCCCACTGCTTGTAAAAGCAGTCTAGAGGCTAATTAGCCACTAGGATTGCTTTTACATGAAAGCCGACCGCTGGCTGAAAAGAATGATACCAAGATGATACCTAAACCTGCAGGCATCATTCTGGTATAACCAGTCAAAGTCGTGAATGGCGTACCTGAAGACAAAAACATGGTTAACAATAAAACACAGTAAACGGTAAAGTATAAAAAATTGCATACCTGAAAAGCAAACGTGATAAAACATAATAACAATAAAACATTGCAGAATAGAATACAGTAAAAAAGAGCAGAACAATAGAGAGAGAATAGAGAGAGAGAGAGAACAATAAAACGACAACTATTTTTTTTTTTATATATATATATTTTTTTTTACACTTTTTTTTTGTAACTAACTTTTATAACTGTAACCGGTTCCAGGTTCGGGTCTCTCAAAATGCGATGGCATCTTGGGAGACCCTGTGAAAGTGTGCCTAGTCTGTGCAATGCTATACCCTACGCTAATACTCAACTAGTGTATGGTAGCGTTCAAAACATTCACCAATGCAAAGACCAGGATTGTCAGGACAGGAGGGACAATAATAGCGGGTGTCACGCCTATATCCGCGCTTGCTGCAGACACAACATCTTTTTTGGGGGGGTTCGTTGGGTAGGGGTACTCGGGAGGACATAAAGAAAATGCCTCTCATGCAGCCGACTGCATTTGGTTGGGGATGTGAATGGGGGAATTACGGGTGCTGCAGAAGTGGTGGGTTCCCAATTAGGATTGGCGAATGCAGCAGGAAGGGCATGATGGGCACGACGGGCCTGTTTGTCTTCTTCTTGGTGGCAGCGGGACACTACTTATGCTTGCCACCTCACCAGCTTGAACTGCACTTATGGGACTCGCCACGTCACCAAGTGTTACTGCAGTGCTGGTTTGACTACGACCGGGGTGTACTAGGCCGCTGGTGCTTGCCAGTTTACCAAAATGCTACCCAAAAAACTGTTAGCGATCGCAGGGATCAGGCCTGACTCTGCGAATGCTGCAGTTATGCGTTTAGTGTTTTGTAAGAGACAGTGATCGATCGATACTGCACTTGGGTGGGCTAAGCTGGGCCGGGCGGAGGGGCAAAACGCAGGTGCTAGCAGGTATCTGGGCTGATCCCGCTAACACTGCGTTTTTGGGAACCCTAAACTGCTGGGGACGCTAGTATAGATCTGATCGGATCAGATATTGATCCGTTCAGATACTATACCACTAAGGGAGGCGTATGCTGCGTGCGTGGGTGTTAGCGGTACTGGCGCTAACCTGACGCTGCCTGGGGCTGGTGCTTGCCAGTACACCAAAACGCTACCAAAAAAACTGTTAGCGATCTCAGGGATCAGGCCTGACTCAGCGAACACTGCAGTTATGTGTTTAGTGTTTTCTAAGTGACAGTGATCGATCGATACTGCACTTGGGTGGGCTGGGCTGGGCCGGGCGGAGGGGCAAAACGCAGGTGCTAGCAGGTATGTGGGCTGATCCCACTAACACTGCGTTTTTGGGAACCCTAAACTGCTGGGGACGCTAGTATAGATCTGATCGGATCAGATATTGATTCGATCAGATACTATACCACTAAGGGAGGTGTATGGTGCGTGCGTGGGTGCTAGTGGTACTGGCGCTAACCTGACGCTGCCTGGGGCTGTTACTTGCCAGTTCAACAAAATGCTACCAAAAAAACTGTTAGCGATCGCAGGGATCAGGCCTGACTCTGCGAACGCTGCAGTTATGCGTTTAGTGTTTTGTAAGTGACAGTGATCGATCAATACTGCACTTGGGTGGGCTGGGCTGGGCCGGGCGGAGGGGCAAAACGCAGGTGCTAGCAGGTATCTGGGCTGATCCCGCTAACACTGCGTTTTTGGGAACGCTAAACTGCTAGGGACGCTAGTATAGATCTGATCGGATCAGATATTGATCCGTTCAGATACTATACCACTAAGGGAGGCGTATGCTGCGTGCATTGGTGTTATCGGTACTGGCGCTAATCTGACGCTGCCTGGGGCGACGCATATCACCGCCGGGCGATCAGGGGGCTAAACCTTTATTCGGTAATAAACGGCGGGTGCCCTGACACTATAAAAAATAAACAAACTAACCAGCGTCACCCGTAACGGTTATACGGTGATCAGTGGTGAAAGGGTTAACTAGGGGGCAATCAAGGGGTTAAACATTTATTAGATAGTATATGGGGGTCCCTGTCGCTATAAAACGCTGACGGCGAACCTAAATATTTACGTCCCTAACTAGCGTCACCAGTGACACTAATACAGCGATCAGAAAAATGATCGCTTAGTGACACTGGCGAGAGGGGGTGATCAAGGGGTTAAAACTTTATTAGGGGGGGTTAGGGGGGTACCCTAGACCTAAAGGGGGCTAACCCTAACTGCCCTAACACACTAACTGTCACAAACTGACACCATGCAGTAATCAAAAAAAACAAAACAAAAACTGCTTGGTGTCAGTGTGACAGGGGGGGGGGAGGGGTGATCGGGCGGTGATGGGGGGGTAAAGGGGGGTGTAATGTGTGCCTGGCATGTTCTACTGTGTGTGTGTGTGTGTTTGGTGCACTCACATTACAGTCTTCTCTCCTCGGCGCCGGAACGGAAACTGCCGAGCCGAGGAGAGGTCACTTCCTCCGCTTCTGTTTACATTACAGAAGCCGAGGAAGTCTGTCATTGGCCAGGAGCGATCGCGAGGGGGGAGCCACGAATGAGTGGCCTCCCCCTCACCTTTGATCGCCCCTGACCTGAATCCGACCGCCGCTGGCACCGGGGGGGTCCGATCGGACCCCCCACCCGCGGGCAGGCAAGGACGTACATGTAAGCCCTTTTGCCTGCCCGTGCCGCTCTGCCGACGTACATCGTCGTGTGGCGGTCGTCAAGTGGTTAAGGAGTCCATCCCTGTAATATGATCTCTTCAAATAAAGAAAAATCCGGTTAGCAAAAAGAAGTCCTTGGATTTAAAACACTGAACAGAATATGTAGATCTTGACCACGCAGATCTCTTTACACTGACACTAACTAGCTAATTACTTGCAAAGTTCTTTTGTCCAGAATCACCGGGTATCTGGCAAAGTCAGTGTCTTTCCCGTTTTATCCACTGTGGTAATGAAATAGACAACATCATCCTTTCCGGGCCTACAAATGACCACTTTGTCAGCATAGATGTGCCGACCGAAATTCCAGTGCATGAAGCATCCGCTAAAATGTTCATCCATCTTAACAGAACACCCGTCTTTTGGAAGGGCTTAGGCACAGACAAGTAGTCCCAAACAGCTTCACTGTACCAAAGTTCCCGGTTAGTTTCAATCACCTGCATGATATCCTGGGGCACATAGGGGAATTCCAAACCATACTCGGCAGCTACACGTTTGTTCAACATTCTTTGTAAGCGTGCAAGTTTGGGCAAAGATCTGTCCCTCCTCATACCAGGCGGTACACAGGAATCCAATGACTTGCTCACCATAGACCCAGCCGGTGTCTGCAGTAAACTAGCAATTTTTGGCAAAGTCCCAGTAACAGTACTGTGTGGCTCCAAACAGGGTGACGTCTTCTCAGAACTCAGAGCTGTCCATTCAGGGAAAGTCATAGCAGAGGCAATATCTTCACCTTGTGACCATAACAGCTCTTGTGACATAGTCTCAAATAGGTCATCATCACCGGAAAGATCCGGCATGGATTCTATTTCCGAATCTCCCAACTCTTCTGCTGGTAGATAATTATTTAGAGTCCCGGATACATTCCCCATCAGTTGCTTACCTGTTCCTGACGTGGACTCTGGTAGCTCCGGTTCAGGAAACCTTTGAGGTAGGCCTCGACCACGGCCGCGGGAAGCCTTCACATATCCCACCTTCCTTTGAGCAGGTACAACAGGAGTAGGCGTAGTGGACGCA
This sequence comes from Lithobates clamitans, assembly GCA_037952925.1. NCBI lineage: Eukaryota > Metazoa > Chordata > Amphibia > Anura > Ranidae > Lithobates > Lithobates clamitans. The sequence goes on along the minus strand of JBBGZY010000168.1, from coordinate 3,617,906 downwards.
GAAATCAAAGTAATGTCCCCTGATGAGACGACAGCAGCAGCGTCTCTCTCCGGAACATTGTCAGCAACAACAGGCAAAGTGGTGGCCTGTCGCTCTCTCTCTGTAGCGGCAGCAGCTTCTACTGTGGCGATACCTGTTGCCCAATCTATCCGATAAGCACGGGGCAACGTGGTAGTGTCAGGTCTCTCACTTACCAGACCGGTGAGTCCGCTTGGGCAGAGGGTAGGCTCCCTTACGTATGCGACTCGCGGCCCCTGGTAGAGCTGACAGGAAGCACACAAGTGCGGAGTGGTATGAGAGCCTGTGTAGGAGTCCGGATTCCGGAAGCAAGAAGTCTCCAAACAGCAGATGGTAATCAAAGGCACAGGCAACGAATGCTGAGCAGGAGCTATAGACTGGTCACACACAGGCAGGGTACGACAACAGGCGGGCAGCGGAGGTGCAGGAGGAGCAGGCAGAAGCGGGGTCAAACAAGTCGGGGTCAGATGCAGGCGGAAGTCAGGAGAGTCCAAAAGGCAAGCCGGGTCGTCAACAGATCAGAACACAGGAACAAGGAACAGGCAACGGGAACTAGGCACGGGAGCTGTTGATCAGGCAGCACCAATCAGAGGGAGAGGAAAGCCTAAATAGGCTGATTGGCGCCAAACGGCGCGCACGTGTACGCGCCGTTACGCACAGGTGCCCGCGCACCCACACGTGCCCGAGCGCGCCCCCGGGCAGCGGCGCGCACACCAGCACCACCAGGCAAATGCATAACAGCGCCCATAGGCGGACGCGCGCTAAGGCGGACGCGCGCTAAGGCGGACGCGCGCGCCCGGGCACCACCAAGTCCACCATGGCCAGCCGGAACGCCAAAACCAGTGCCCATGGAGGTAGGCGCCTGAGCACCCACAGGAACGCGCGCACCAACGAGCCCCGGCGCGCAACGATGCCCAACCAGGTAACCTCTCTGACGGGTAGGTTGCTCCACCACAAGTACTCTCCACATTGCGGACATCGGCCAAATGGACGGAGATGTACGGCCAATCCTTCACATAGGTGGCAGATCATACCCAATCCCTCAATATCTCCTGAGGTATACAGGACAAACCTCCCCTGCGGCTTCAAACGAACCCCAGTATCCGTAAGCAGGGTTCCAGATAGCACAGTATTCACCACGGTGCTTGCAGGGAACATTCTCGGTCCCATAATTGGCTGCATCGCCGGAAAAGACATGGTCACACTCTGATCTTCTCAGCACGATCACGAGGCTTCTCTTTTCCTCTGGCGCCAAACACTTACACGCGTCCCACGTGGTAGCAAGTAGGGTAGACTCCTCCCACTTGTTCGTCTGGTCACGTAGCTCCCGGGCATTCACTGGCGCCCGCCGTCTACGCATTCAGAAATAAAGTCCTGCAGTTTAACCTTTTCTCTTCCTGAAAGATTTTTACAAAGTCCAGCTCTCTGTAAACTCCCGGTAAAACACGTCTCTAGGTTGCGAGAATTGACGGTCAACAAATCCCGAACGACGCCCCCACATGTAGCAAAAACTCTCGGTGGAGCTGCTGGTTTAGGCGGGCTTGTTACCTTCATTCTCCTTCCCTCTGTTTCACTGGCACCGGGTCTAGGGTTCTGTTGAGTTTACCTCTGGATGACACACGCACCAACACTTGAGTCCGTTTTCAATGCTTTATTAAATAATTCACTAAGGAAGTAGCAGGAAAGAGGCAGAAAGGAAACTGCAGAAGGAACTCAAATATCTTCTTGTAGGATTCTTGACAAATGTCCTGGTAGAATTAGGATATTACAATGAAATGCGCTCCCCTCGTGGGACACACTCCTTGCTCGCCTGGATAGGCCTCTCCCACTTGCCTAGCAGCCAGTACCTAGCACGAACAAAAGTCTCAGCCACAGACTTGTTTGGGATAAACCCGTACGATCCTCTGCCACAGGATGTATTGGTTTTTTTCTGCAATGAACGTCAGTCACAGTGTCTGAACCTTTAAGCCAACCCGGCAACACTATGCTGTATAGCAACTTTAGGATACGTCCTCCAACCGAGTCACCAGGCCCCTCTCCAGACCAGCACGTTGCGTGATCCTTCCATGATGGGTCCTCCCCTGGGATCAGCTCAGGACCATTCCTCGGCAGCTGTGGTAGGCCCCAGACAAGCTTCTGGGCCCACCCCTGCGCCGCAGCGACATGGGCCTCCGGAACGGAGGACCACGAGATAGCTCTCTAACGCATACCTGTCTGCCAGGAGGGCCAGCAGGTGACTGTAAAAGAACCCCAAAATATGGCGTCTGTCCCATAAATACCCTCGCCCAGAATGAAACTCGGAAGACCACCGAGTTGTCTCCGGGACAGAAGAGCATCCATACGCTTCGACACGTTGCCTTTCCAACACTAACCAGTGATAACAGCGACACCCACCGGTCAGAATGGAAACACACGCAACGTCAGCCAAGCTGGAACAGAAGCAAACCTAACCTTCTTAACGAACAAATTACTAAATTTACCTAACATATGGTAGATCGCAAATCTACCAGCGCTACATATATATATGTATGAAGGCCAGTATGGTGGCCTGAATTTATTGGAGGAGCCCAGTTGGTATTTGAGCAGCCCACTCGCCCATGCTCTTTGTTGGTTCGCTCGGTCACTAGGCCGGCTCTTCCCAGCTCACCTCATGTTCGTGAGTCTGTGCATTCAATCGCAAGTGCATTGTGGCTTCTCCCTTCGTGGTCTTCGGCGGTTCCCACTCACTGTTGCAGGTAGTATTCGAACCTTTTCGTATCATGTGCAAATCTTGCGATTCGTTATGCTTCCTTTCCTGCATCCCTTTCTTAAAAAACCTGCCTCCGAGTTGTTGTCACTCATGTCCCGACATCTTTCGGCACAGGCGTAGTACATTCATAAGTTCCTTCTGCCAAACATACAATTCATTTGTAAATCCAAGCCTCCGAGCTGCTGTCGGTCGTTGTCCAATATCACTTGCCATAAGATTCACTATCCATTTTCATATGAGCATGTGTTGTTTCTACGGGTTCTGTGGCTGATTGAGGTGGTAATTAGACCCATCTGGTGCCTTGTCTGTCTGTATGTGTTCGGTTTCAGAATTAAGCCTCGTACACACGATCGGATTGTTGGCCAACAAAACCGTGGTCTATTGTCCAAAGGGTGCTGGCCCAAACTTGTCTTGCATACAAATGGCAAGGAATTGTCGGCCAACAAACACGAACGTAGTTTCGTACTATGTGGTTTTTCAGCTTTTTAGCGCCACCCTTTGGGCTCCTTCTGCTAATTTGGTGCTAATAGAAGTTTGGTGAGTGTTGATTTGTGCTCTTCATTTAGCGCTTTTCAGTTTGCGCTTTTCATTTTGTGCTTTTCAGTTCGTTTTGGAATGGCCGTTCGTCAACCAGACATGTGCGGAATCGGAGGAGATAACGTATTATTTATTATTGGCCTTGAAGTGCTTTGACATTATTTTTTTGGTTGAATAAGGATTTGATTTGGTATATTTTTGGATGCATAGAATGCACTTTTTGGTTAAGTTATATTGGCAGATAGCATGTCTAATTGTATTTGTTTTCTTTTTTTAATGCACAATAAAAAAAATTGTGGAGAATAATACTTAGCTATGTGTTTTACTTCAAAAGACAATTTGGGAGTAGGCAGTTACATTCAAAAAAATACAATGAGATACCAACATAGTAACTACGGGATAATGGTGTTGTGGTAACTTGCCCCAAAAAAAAAGCATAATAATATTATTGATGATATCACTAGAAAAAAAAGCCTTTGAAAATTTGTTTGCAATAACTCTATCAGTATCACCAGCAAAGCAGCTTCATTATTATCCCATTAAAGAAGAAGAGAATTGTGCGCTGCATTTCGATACTTCATAATTTGCTACGTCACGAATGTTAATTCTCCATTACGAGCACTAGTTTACAAGACTGAAAGCTTCTGGCTCGTCCTTGCTTCTGAGCATGCGTGTTTGTACTTTGGACTTTTGTCCGACGGACTTGTGTGCACACGCTCGGAAAATCCGACAACACACATTTGTCCACGGAAAATTTTAAAACATGCCATCAAACATTTGTCCGCGGAAAATCCCACAACAATTGTCTGATGGAGCAAATACACGGTCGGATTTTCTGCCAACAGCCTGTCATCACACATTTCCCGTCTGAAAATCCAATTGTGTGTACGCGGCTTAAGGGGTAGCATACATTCTACAATCAATTCGTATCAGATTCATTTAATACTCATTACTACCGATTCGTATCGGATTCATTATATACATTTTACAACTGATTTGTATCATTGTCATTTCTCTTTACAACCAATTCGTATCAGATACATTGCACACTTTCTACCGTTGCCATTCTTTATTTATGTCTCAGCAGCTTGACACTCATTTGAGACCCTTGCAAAATGCAATCTCATCTCAGCAACCTGACACCCGTTCAGAAACTTGCAGCCATACAAAATTATCTCAGCAGCCTGACACTCATTTGAGACCCTTGCAAAAAGCAATAACGTCTCAACAATCACTCACTCGTCGAGACCCTTGCAGCCACGCAATTTCATCATAAAAAAAAAAATAAAATAAAAAAAATTAAAAACCCCACACTCATCAAGACCCTTGCAATCACACAATATTGTCTCAGCAGCCTGACACTCACTGAGACCCTTGCAACCACGCAATATTGTCTCAAAACAACTTCATACTCATTGAGACCCTTGCAACCACGCAATATCATCTCAGCAAAACCAGACTGAGACCCTTACAACCACACAATATTGTCTCAAAACAACTTCATACTCATTGAGACCCCTGCAACCACGCAATATCGCTCCAGCAACCTGACACTCACTGACACCCTTGCAACCACGCAATATCGTCTCCAGTAGTATAAAACACTTTGCGGCACGCACCTATGTGCAAAACCACATACAAACTAACTTGCAAACACACCTCATTGACAAACAATCAGCCACACAAACACACAGCGGCACCCAGTTGGCTATTCATCTCCACTGGCACGCGGGCCACTCATCTTTTCTCCCTGAGGTTAATTCAGGTTTCCATCTGGTACCAGGTTGGACTTTATCTCCCCAGATAAAAATAAATAAATAAACAGGAGGGGAAAAACGTACAGTTCGCATCTTCACCAGGGTCAGTCGCATGACAGGGGTGAGACAGTTCATTTCAGGTAAAGTCACACCAGGCCCACCGTCAGACGGCTATCTACCACCTCAATGACTCCCTGCTCACTGAACAACCAGGCACACCACCGGCAGATCTAGACAGGTTGAGCATAGTGCTCAGCAATCTCAACGTGCCTATAGCTGAGAATAAAGTGGAAGGCCCGACACACTCTATCTCCTAGGTGTCACTCAGCACATGCATGCCATAGCCTGCCCCCCAACAAACTAGCTCGTACCAGGGCAGTTATCCACGACTTCACCCGTTCACAAGGGTGCACCATGAGGCAGTCGCAATCCTTACTAGGATTATTCCTCAAGGATGGTCCTTTATGTCACAGTTTTTAGTTTTTGCCACACCAGTGCAAGATCCAGACCAAGTTCTCAAACTAGACCAAGCAGCAGTAGCAGACTTATCTATGTGAGACAAGTTCCTCACCAGCTGAAACAGCATTTCAAATGTTCATCCCGGCAGTACCAACTGAGCCACCACGGGTGGTCACCAATGCCGCAGCCTCCACGGGCTTAGCGGCCTTTTCTCTTAAATTTCTGCTTTAGCCTAGTCATCATCACTCTTCGAGCTGTATCCCATATTGGCAGCTGCCCAGGTCTGGGGCCACACTTGAACAGGACAGTGCTCTTCACCACAGACAATCAAGCCACGGCCAATATCATCAATAAAGGTAGATCCAAGTTACTTCCCATCATGTCCTTCCTGTGCAGGCTTGTGCAGCTGTCACTCTGTCACCAGTTTAATATCTTCTGTAGACATATTCCAGGCAAATGCAAAATTGCAGCTGATGCGCTGTCCCGTTTCAACCTTACTTTTGTTTTCCCAGCAGGAGCCTGCAGCCGACCCAACAACTACTCCTGTCCCACCCTGGTCATTGCTGATGATGGACTGAAGTCACTTCTCGCTAGGGATGAGTCGAACACCCCCCGGTTCGGTTCGCACCAGAACCTGCGAACGGACCGAAAATTTGCACGAACGTTAGAACCCCATTAACGTCTATGGGACTTGATTGTTGGAAATCAAAAGTGCTCATTTTAAAGGCTAATTTGCATGGTATTGTCCTAAAAAGGGTTTCGGGACCCGGGTCCTGCCCCAGGGGACATGTATCAATGCAAAAAAAACTTTTAAAAACGTCCGTTTTTCGGGAGCAGTGATTTTAATGATGCTTAAAATAAAAAAAAAAAGTGAAATATTCCTTGAAATATAGTACCTGGGGGGTGTCTATAGTATGCCTGTAAAGTGGCGCGTGTTTCCCGTGCTTAGAACAGTCCCTGCACAAAATATCATTTTTAAAGGAAAAAAAGTCATTTAAAACTGCTTGCGGCTTTAATGTAATGTCGGGTCCTGGCAATATGGATGAAAATCAGTGAGGCAAATGGCATAGGTACCCCCAGTCCATTACCAGGTCCTTTGGGTCTTGTATGGCTATTAAGGGGAACCCCGCACCCACATTAAAAAAGGAAACAGCAGTATACAGGCTCTGTACTCTGAACAGCAGTATACAGGCGGTGTAAACAAGACAGGGACTGTAGGTTTGTTGTTAAGTAGAATCTGTTTGTAATTTTGAACTGGTACATTTTTAACGTGTTTAGCTCCAGCCAAAAAATCTATTTTAAGCTTTTTGGAAAACATAGGGAAGGGTTATCACCCCTGTGACATTTGTTTTGCTGTCTGTGCTCCTCTTCAGAAGATTTCACCTCACTTTTTGTCCCAATGACAAATGTTTTTTGAAAATTTGGTTTTTTTTGTGAAACAAGGATTGGTGATAAAGCATCAGTGGGAAGGAGAAATGTTAACTCTTACAGGAGAGAATTTCCCTTCCTAGGGGTAGATTTCATGTCACTTCCTGTTATCTCCTTCCGTTTTCATGTAGTAGTCGTTTGCAAGTTGGATGTTTGAAAGTAGGGGCCTGCCCTATATACTCAGCAGAAATTTGGGCCTTAGGTGTTGTTGTGGCCACAACACTGTAAGTAGAGTTGCCACCTCATCCCTTTAAAACCGAACACATATTGATTGCACAGGTTCTGTGGCTGATTAAGGTGATAATTAAACTCACTTGGTGCCTTATCTGCACTAAATTAGTCTCAGAACCTGTGTAATTCATATGTGTTCGGGTTTAAAGGGATGAGGTGGCAACCCTAACTGTAAGCCCTCACAGGGCCCTGCTGTGAAATATTAGATCAAGAATTGTAATTACATGCCCCTGTTGAACAGGGGCAGAAAATTGGGCCATTGGTGCTGGTGGTGGTGCTGGTGCCACAACACTGTAAGTCCTCACTCGCTCTTGATGGGCGCAGAAACGGGCCCTGCTGTGAAATATTAGATCAAGAATTGTAATTACATGCCCCTGTTGAACAGGGGCTGAAAAATTAGGCCTTAGGCACTGGTGCTGGTGCCACAACACTGCAACCCCTCATAGATACTCTAGTTGGAACGCAGGAACGAGCCCTGCTGCAAAGTATTGCATCAAAAATTGTAATTACACGCCCCTGTTAAACAGGGGCTGAAAAATTGGGCCTTAGGCACTAGTGCTGGTGCCACAACACTGCAATCCCTCACAGATACTCTAGTTGGAACGCAGAAATGAGCCCTGCTGCAAAGTATTGCATCAAAAATTGTAATTACACGCCCCTGTTAAACAGGGGCTGAAAAATTGGGCCTTAGGCACTGGTGGCGGCGCCCAGAACCAAAAATGTTCTTACAAGCTATCAGCGTGCTTATTGAGGAGGAAGAGGATAATTACTCTGGATAGTCACTTAGCATCAGCATAGGCAGTCTTTGAAGGCATCTGAGGTTTTAAAAAAAAATATTCGGTTACATCAGCATCAGGTGCTTGGTAGCTGGTGGTGATCCAAGACTGATTCATTTTTATGAAGGTCAGTCGATCGACCGAGTCGGTGGACAGACGTACCCTGTGATCGGTTACAAAGCCTCCAGCAGCACTGAATGTGCGTTCCAAAAGAACGCTGGATGCAGGACAGGCCAGTAGCTCAATTGCATACTGTGCAAGCTCTGGCCAGTGATCCATCCTCAAGACCCAGTAACCCAGAGGATTTTCAGTGGGAAAGGTGTCCAAGTCAGATCTTGCCCCTAGGTATTCCTGCACCATGTAAAACAGACGCTGGTGATGGTTGCTGGACCCGATCATACCTTGGAGCTGCGGACTAAAAAATTGACTGAAAACATCGGTCAGACGGCCACCTTCTCCACCGCTCCTTCTTTGACTGACGGAAGCCTCAGCAACACGTTGTCCAGAAACGGGAGTTTGTAACCTCCCAGTCTCTGGGAACGCATTGCACAGACCTTTCTGCAAGGCCTCCCAAAGATGTGTCATCCTCTGCTCCCTTTGCGACAGCAAGATAAGGTCCGCAACCTTACCCTTGTAACGTGGATCAAGGAGGGTTGCCAGCCAGTATTGGTCCTTCTCCTTGATACCACGAATACGAAGATCCTTCCGCAGGCTTTGCAGGATCAGGGAGGCCATGCAGCGTAGGTTTGCTGAGGCATTCGGTCCGGAGTTCTCTGGGTCACTAAGGACGACATGGTCCGCAGCCACCTCCTCCCAGCCATGTACAAGTCCATGTGTTTATTGGGACTGATCCCTTAAAGACTGCTGCTGATGCTGAGTGCCAGGCTCCACCTCCATACTGACACAATCCTCCTCCTTGTCCTCGTCATCTTCCTGTGTGATCGGCAGGCACGCAGGAACACTGTCTGGATAAAGGGGGCCTTGAGAGCTAAGGAAGTCCTCCTCTTCCTGCCTCTGTTCTGCCTCAAGTGCTCTGTCCATTATTCCACGCAGCGTGTGCTCCAACAGGTGGACAAGGGGGACAGTGTCACTGATGCATGCACTGTCACTGCTCACCATCCTCGTGGCCTCCTCAAATGGTGACAGGACAGTGCATGCATCCCTGATCATGGCCCACTGGCGTGGGGAAAAAAAAACAAGCTCCCCTGACCCTGTCCTGGTGCCATAGTCGCACAGGTACTCATTGATGGCCCTCTGCTGCGTGTGCTGCCGCTGCAGCATGGCCAATGTTGAGTTCCACCTGGTGGGCATGTCACAGATTAGGCGGTTCTTGGGCAGGTTAAACTTCTTTTGGAGGTCTGCCAGCCGAGCACTGGCATTATATGACCGGCAGAAATGCACACAGACTTTCCTGGCCTGCCTCAGGACATCCTGTAAGCCCGGGTACCTGCCCAAGAACTGCTGCACCACCAAGTTAAGGATGTGAGCCAAACAGGGCACATGGGTAATTTGTCCCTGTCGGAGGGTGAAGAGGAGGTTGGTGCCATTGTCGCAAACCACCATTCCTGCCTTAAGTTGGCGTGGCGTCAACCACCTCTGAACCTGCCCCTGCAGAGCTGACAGAACCTCTGCCCCAGTGTGGCTCCTGTCCCCCAAGCACACCAGCTCAAGCACCGCATGGCATCTTTTGGCCTGCATACTTGTGTAGCCCCTTGAACGGCTACGGAGCACCACTGGTTCTGAGGACAAAGCACAGGAAGAGGCCATGGAGGAAGAAGAAGAGGAGGGGGTGGAGGAGAGAGGTGTGTCACAATTATTAGTAGTGGCATTTTGGAGGCGTGGTGGTGGAACAACCTCCAACACTACTGCACCTTGTCCTGCATCCTTCCCAGCTGCCAGCAGAGTCACCCAATGCGCGGTGAAACTCAGGTAACGTCCCTGTCCATGCCTGCTGGACCATGAGTCAGCGGTAATATGCACCTTACCGCTGACCGCCCTGTCCAGCGAGGCATGGACATTGCCTTCCACATGCCGGTAGAGAGCCGGAATCGCCTTCCGTGAGAAAAAGTGGCGTTTGGGTACCTGCCACTGAGGAACCGCACATTCCACAAACTCACGGAAGGGGGCAGAGTCTACCAACTGAAAAGGCAGCAGTTGAAGTGCTAGCAATTTTGCCAAGCTAGCATTCAACTGCTGGGCATGTGGATGGCTGGGAGCGAACTTCTTTCGGCGGTGCAGCAGCTGGGGCGGGTAAATTTGCCTGGTACAATCTGATGTCGGTGTACCGAAAGCAGATTGCCCACAAGTACTTGGCTGTGACACACCTAATTCTACACCTTCATTCCTCTCAGTGCAGGTCTCAGAGAGGACTGAAGGTATAGTGGGGTTGGAGATCTCAGCTGATGAGGAGCAAGGAGAGGTCCTCTTTGTTCTTTGGTGTGGGTCTTTTAGATACGCTTGCCAACGAACTGCATGGCAGGTCAAGATATGTCTGGTCAAGCATGTGGTGCCCAAGCGGGAGATGTTTTGGCCACGCGAGATACGCTTGAGACATATGTTGCAAATAGCAGCGGTGCGATCTGATGCACTCGTCTCAAAAAAGGCCCACATCAAAGAACTTTTGGAATAACGCGCAGAGACAGCAGCACCCTGCACATGCGGAGCTTTGGGGTGTGATGCAGTCAGTGTGCTGCCCTTAGGCTGGCCCCTGGAGGGCATCCTGCCTCGTTGGTGATGTGCCTCCTCCTCCTCTCTCCTATCAGGCACCCACGTTGAGTCAGTGACCTCATCATCCCCTCCCTCCTCATCACTGGAGCAAACCTGGCAGTATGCTGCAGTGGGGGGAGCATGACTGCCAGATTGCTGTCCTTCTTGGGCACCCCCTCTGTCCGTGCTCACGTTACTGCCTTCATCTAGCTCAGTATAATCATCAGAGCCTTCTAAACGCTGGGCATCCTCCTGGAGCACGTACCCAACACTGTGGTCAAACAGTTCGAGGGTACTCCTCAGGAGGACATGGTGGGGCTAGGGAAGGAGTCACTGATGCCATTCAGCCGAGGGAAGAGGCCGCGTTGGCAGCTGCTTTGCCAGACAAAGTACCCTGAGCATGGGTGAGGGAGGATGAGGAGGATGAGGACGGCTTGGTCATCCAGTCGACCAAGTCTTCCACATGTTGCGGCCCAACACGACCAGCTGCCGAAAAAAAGGCCAAGCGTGTCCCACGGCCACGTGCTGATGAGGATGCACCGTCTCCACGACCAGCACTGTTGCCTCTAGACACTCAGCCTACTTGTCCTCTTTTATTGGCTTGTGACTGTCTGCCTTTCCTTGTTGGCCTTCCAGACATACTAATGGCCTGTAGCTGCACTAAGCTGGGATATATATATATATATATATATATATATATATACACTGATACTGCAGCTAGCAAAATCAACTGCCTGCCTGTAGTATGAGTACACCATCAACCTTCTACAGGTAGCTTTAGCTGAACACTGTGCAGAGCTCGCAAAAAAATAACTTGTAGCTTATTTAGCTGCCTGCGGTAGTGATAGGATCAGGAAAACACCACCAACCTTCTACAGGTAGCTTTAGGTGAACACTGTGCAGAGCTCGCAAAAAAATAACTTGTAGCTTATTTAGCTGCCTGCGGTAGTGATAGGATCAGGAAAACACCACCAACCTTCTACAGGTAGCTTTAGCTGAACACTGTGCAGAGCTTGCACTACACTAACTTGTAGTTTTAGCTGAACACTGCGCAGAGCTCGCAAAAAACGAACTTGTAGCTTATTTAGCTGCCTGCGGTTGTGATAGGATCAGGAAAACACCACCAACCTTCTACAGGTAGCTTTAGGTGAACACTGTGCAGAGCTCTCAAAAAACTAACTTGTAGCTTATTTAGCTGCCTGCGGTAGTGATAGGATCAGGAAAACACCACCAACCTTCTACAGGTAGCTTTAGCTGAACACTGTGCAGAGGTCGCACTACACTAACTTGTAGTTTTAGCTGAACACTGTTCAGAGGACGCACTACACTAACTTGTAGCTTTAGCTGAACACTGTGCAGAGGTCGCACTACACTAACTTGTAGTTTTAGCTGAACACTGTGAGGAGGATGCACTACACTAACTTGTAGCTTTAGCTGAACACTGTGAGGAGGACGCACTACCCTAACTTGTAGCTTTAGCTGAACACTGTGCAGAGGTCACACTAAACTAACTTGTAGCTTTAGCTGAACACTGTGAGGAGAACGCACTACACTAACTTGTAGCTTTAGCTAAACACTGTGCAGAGGTCGCACTACACTAACTTGTAGTTTTTTCTGAACACTGTGAGGAGGACGCACTACACTAACTTGTAGCTTTAGCTGAACACTGTGCAGAGGTCGCACTACACTAACTTGTAGTTTTAGCTGAACACTGTTCAGAGGACGCACTACACTAACTTGTAGCTTTAGCTGAACACTGTGCAGAGGTCGCACTACACTAACTTGTAGTTTTAGCTGAACACTGTTCAGAGGACGCACTACACTAACTTGTAGCTTTAGCTGAACACTGTGCAGAGGTTGCACTACACTAACTTGTAGTTTTAGCTGAACACTGTTCAGAGGACGCACTACACTAACTTGTAGCTTTAGCTGAACACTATGAGGAGGACGCACTACCCTAACTTGTAGCTTTAGCTGAACACTGTGCAGAGGTCACACTAAACAAACTTGTAGCTTTGTAGCAGCAATGTACGCCCCAAATTAATAGGGTCCACTTCACAGTGAAGATCCTTACGTTCAAATGGAACAGGTGGTAAGAGTCCTACTGATGGATATTGCTGTATTCTGTGAGGGTAGTTATTCCTTTCACCAAGTGATACACAACGTGCGGGGAACCCCAATTAAAATGCACTCACCAGAAATCCAACCAATATGAGCCTTGAGTAATAATAGTAGGTCTACACCACTTTCTAAACGACTACCAGATGTCAGTCTTACTCTTGGTAGCTCCAATAAGATATGTGGGAGAAATGGAATGCCCACATAGTGTGATATTGCTAAAACACTTTATTAAAACATCCAAATATCCCCCTTAAATAACATGCGTACCAGAGAAATAATAGAAAGAGCAAAAATGGAAAAGTGCACTGTGCCTGTTGCGTCCTCCAATCGGAGAAGATGTCAGGAGCGCTCGCTGTGTGACATTACAGCCACACGCTTCCTGATTCCTCCTTGGTCGTTGGAGCGCATGCGTCACTTCCGGTGCGTCACGTTCCTGACGTTTCGTCACTACCTGGACTTTTTCTGAGGGCGTGACACAGCAGAAGAGCGGCCCGTATTTATGTATATGACAACAATTCCTAGGGCCACATGCTTGCAAGAGATACGTCCAACGGGATCTGAAGGATCATCAACAGATAAGAATCGCAATAAAGAATGAGGCTTCATTTCTTAATTCCACACTCAATATAAGGAAGTTGAGTTAATTTTTAGAACACATTGGCACATACTTTTGATGGACAAGAAACTCACCACTGTACTACCCTCTGCACCCTAGTTTATCTATAGGAAAACCACAAGCTTTGGGGACAGGGTAGTAAAAAAAGTGATTGACCCCTTCCCAAACGTCCTCCGACATTTGGGACCGCAACGGCTTCTTTGCATGCAGGAAATGTAAAGCTTGCAGAGAGGTATCTAGACCTCTTAGGGGCATCGACAACTTTAATTCCCCGGTTAATAATCGCAACTTTGAAATCAAGCAGTTCATCACATGCAACAGCACTTTTGTGGTATATGCATTAAAGTGCCCGTGCGGTCTAATTTATATAGGCCGCACGGAAAGACTATTGCGTGTGAGAATTGCTGAGCACATACACAACATCAAAATAGGCTACAAGGATCATAACGTTTCACTGCATTTTAAATTAAAACATAACAGGGATCCGACGGGATTTGAATTTTGGGGGGTGGAACACCTCCAATCCCATTGGAGAGGTATAAATCGCATCCGTGAGTTATCCAGACGTGAAACCCAGTGGATCTATTCTGTGGACGTGATTTCTCCCAAGGGCCTCAACATAGAACTTGATATCAATTGTTTCATTAGTGATACATAGTCACACACCATGGTAGAATTCTTTTATCAATTTCTCTATTTCCAATTATTAATTTTAATTTTAATTACAAAAAAGATTTTATATTTGGTTTTTATTTTATTTATGGCCATTTTTTGTTTTATAAACATATTCATTGAGTGTAATTTATTGAATGCAATCTAGATATATTACTATACCCATTTGGGGTCCAGTTTGATATACGAGGTTTATCATCTATTTGAATGGTAGATACAACTTGGCACTTGGGTTTTGTTAGTTCATAGAGTAATATACTTAAAATTGCTATGCAGTTCTACTACTATTAATTATGTCATTGTACTGGAATAGTTATCGTATAATGCAAAATCGCTGTGCAGTTTTATTATTGCTAACTAATACACTATATGTATGTGAATATGTATACAATTTTTAATGAATACCCTTGGTATCTATTCCCTCGGTAGCTGGGCTGCGGATGCATGTCCACGGCACACATACTGAGTGACTACGGGTATTTCAGACACTTGTTTACATGTATGATGTCATCTTCCATTATAATCCGGTAATCGGCACGCACGACATGGTTCATAGAGGCGAACACGCCGAGGTGAGCCGCTTCACCTACTGCTGACAGTACTTGGCACATGGGCGGGGACTCATGACTCTCCTGGCCTATGGTCTCCTGTGATTGGTCGTTGCGCCTGTCATATACATAAATACCGGCCGCTCTTCTGGTGTGTCACACCCTCAGAAGAAGTCCAGGTAGTGACGAAATGTCAGGGACGTAACGCACCGGAAGTGACGCATGCGCTCCAACGACCAAGGAGGAATCAGGAAGCGTGTGGCTGTAGTCTCACACAGCGAGTGCTCCTGACATCTTGTCCGATTGGAGGACGCAACAGGCACAGTGCACTTTTCCATTTTTGCTCTTTCTATTATTTCTCTGGTACGCATGTTATTTAAGGGGGATATTTGGATGTTTTAATAAAGTGTTTTAGCAATATCACACTGTGATAATGTGGACATTCCATTTCTCCCACATATCTTATTGAAGCTACCAAGAGTAAGACTGACATCTGGTGGTCGTTTGGAAAGTGGTGTAGACCTACTATTATTACTCAAGGCTTATATTGGTTGGATTTCTGGTGAGTGCATTATCATTGGGGTTCCCCGCACGTGGTGTATCACTTGGTGAAAGGAATAACTACTCTCACAGAATACAGCAATATCCATCAGTAGGACTCTTACCACCTGTTCCATTTGAACTTAAGGATCTTCACTGTGAAGTGGACCCTAATAATTTGGGGCGTACAGCGCTGCTGCAATACTGAAAAAACTTTATTTATTTAATTTATTATTTATTGCCTATATCATTAACTGTTATTTAAGTAGCTGCTATTTATTCATTTATTTATGTGCTGCATATATTCTGTTGGATACATCGTACTAGGCGCAGAGCATTGTTGTTTTTAGTCAGGCACATACAACACTTTATTTCTAACTTGTAGCTTTAGCTGAACACTGTGAGGAGGACGCACTACCCTAACTTGTAGCTTTAGCTGAACACTGTGCAGAGGTCACACTAAACTAACTTGTAGCTTTAACTGAACACTGTGAGGAGGACACACTACACTAACTTTAAATAGTCTAGCTGCCTGACTGTGGTACTAATAGAATCAAAAGAACACCAGCAATTTTCTTCAGCACGCCGGAACACACTACACAGGGCCGCCGTGCAGGCGGCCTTATATAGTGTGGGGCGTGTTCTAAACCACCTGAGCCATAATTGGCCAAAGTCACCCTGGCTTTGGCCAATTACAGCTCTCTCTACTGACGGCGCTGTGATTGGCCAAGCATGCTGGTCATAGTGCATGCTTGGCCAATCATTAGCAAGCAATGCACTGCGATGCCGCAGTGAATTTTGGGCCGTGACGCACCACGCAAATTTGTCGCGAAAGGCCCATATCGTTCGCAATTTGGCGAACGGGCGAACAGACGATGTTCGAGTCGAACATGGGTTCGACTCGAACACAAAGCTCATCCCTACTTCTCGCCAATGCAACCCAGGTCATTAACCACTCCTTGGCACGCAACACACTGAAGGCCTATCCCACTGCTTGGAATGTTTTTTGGAAAGTTTTTGGCCTCTTGCCCCTGGAGCAGTGATAGGTGACGTTAGACACGTCCTAGCCTTCATATAGTATTGCCACACACAGCTGGCCCTTTCTCACAATACTATCACTCTATACCTAGCTGGTGTCCAGCATTTCGTGTCCTTACAGGACCCCAGTAAACCGTCAGTATTCTTGGACCATGCAGTCAAGTCCCTCCTACAGTGCATACAGAAGCACAAACCCATAGTCAGTGGCAAATGCCTACCTATCACGAGTGCCCTCTTCAGAAATCCTTACTCATCCTCCGTTTGGGGCTTTGCTCAGCCTAGTCATCCAGGCGGCCATCTACCAGGCCTTCTACGGTTTCCTACGACCTAGTGAATCTACCGTCAGTGGCTCCGGCAGTCAGACACTGCTCCGACACCACCTGACTCTCTTTCCGCACCATTACACCCTTCATCTCACAGTCTCAACTCAACAAACCGGCCCCGGAGTTAACATCAACCTGTTTCAGACCAACAACGCCTGGTGCTCAGTGACGGTGCTCGCCCAACTACTGTCCCATCCACCCAGCCAATCTGATGGTAGCTCGTTGCTACCCTTTCTTTTTTTTTAAATCAATAATTTTTTATTGAAAGATTTTTGCATATTTTACAAAAATATAAAACATATAAACAGAAAGTAAATATTATCAAACGGATAGAAAATCATTTAGACATTCCTTTCCTCAATTTAAGCTATAAATCAGATATACGTGGGCTACTCATATTTGAATGACTTAAACATTTTGTTTCATACTATCAGCGGTATTGTCACACAAGATCCCCACTATATGTTAGGGTGAGGTGCACCGCTCTCCTTCCCAAGCACCCCAACTGGGAACATCTGTGCTCAGTGAGAGAGCCGCACTCCCCATTGTTCCCCAATATGCAATGTCCTCAGAAAGGTAGGTATCTTGGTGGCAGTCCAAGCATTAGATTACCATGTACAGGATAAGGAATAAAAGTAATAATAATAATGATAAAAAAATAAAAATAATAAAAAAATAAAAATAGATTAACATAAATTTAGGAAGAAAAAAAACATACTCTCAGTCAGAACAGTCTTCCCCTTTGGGTATTGTAATAAAGCATAAAATTAGGTCATTTAAGTTTTACATGCTTTTGTGTACCAGTTTATCCATTTCCTCCAGGTCTGCTTCGCTTTGTTATGGTTGTTTTGGATTGATGCATACATCATCTCGTACGCTGCGTGGGTGTTGGTTGTGTTTATTGCCTCTTGGAGAGATGGAAACTGGATGTCTCTCCAATGGCGCATTATTGTTAGTCTTGCGGCTAATAAAATGTGGACTACAATAGTTCTATCTCTTATTGGTATTAACCACTTGAGCCCCGGACCATTATGCTGCCTAAGGACCAGAGGTCTTTTTCCAATTTGGCACTGCGTCGCTTTAACTGCTAATTGCGCGGTCATGCAATGCTGTACCCAAACGAAATTTGCGTCCTTTTCTTCCCACAAATAGAGCTTTCTTTTGATGGTATTTGATCACCTCTGCGGTTTTTATTTTTTGCGCTATAAATGGAAAAAGACCGAAAATTTTGAAAAAAAATGAATAAGCGTATATTTATTGGTTTGCGCAAAAGTTATAGCGTCTACAAACTAGGGTACATTTTCTGGAATTTACACAGCTTTTAGTTTATGACTGCCTATGTCATTTCTTGAGGTGCTAAAATGGCAGGGCAGTACAAAACCCCCCCAAATGACCCCATTTTGGAAAGTAGACACCCCAAGGAAATTGCTGAGAGGCATGTTGACCCAATTGAATATTTATTTTTTTTGTCCCAAGTGATTGAATAATGACAACAAAAAAAAAAATTTACAAAAAGTTGTCACTAAATGATATATTGCTCACACAGGCCATGGGCCTATGTGGAATTGCACCCCAAAATACATTCAGCTGCTTCTCCTGAGTACGGGGATACCACATGTGTGGGACTTTTTGGGAGCCTAGCCGCGTACGGGGCCCCGAAAACCAATCACCGCCTTCAGGATTTCTAAGGGTGTAAATTTTTGATTTCACTCTTCACTGCCTATCACAGTTTCGGAGGCCATGGAATGCCCAGGTGGCACAAAATACCCCAAAATGACCCCATTTTGGAAAGTAGACACCCCAAGCTATTTGCTGAGAGGCATATTGAGTCCATGGAATATTTTATATTTTGACACAAGTTGCGGGAAAGTGACACTTTTTTTTTTTGCACAAAGTTGTCACTAAATGATATATTGCTCACACAGGCCATGGGCATATGTGGAATTGCACCCCAAAATACATTTAGCTGCTTCTCCTGAGTATGGGGATACCACATGTGTGGGACTTTTTAGGAGCCTAGCCGCGTACAGGGCCCCGAAAACCAATCACCGCCTTCAGGATTTCTAAGGGCGTAAATTTTTGATTTCACTCTTCACTGCCTATCACAGTTTCGGAGGCCATGGAATGCCCAGGTGACACAACCCCCCCAAATGACCCCATTTTGGAAAGTAGACACCCCAAGCTATTTACTGAGAGGCATGGTGAGTATTTTGCAGCTCTCATTTGTTTTTGAAAATGAAGAAAGACAAGAAAAAACATTTTTTTTTTTCTTTTTTCAATTTTCAAAACTTTGTGAGAAAAAGTGAGGCTTGGCGGTGCTTGGTTTTCGGGGTCCAGTACGCGGCTAGGCTCCCAAAAAGTCTCACACATGTGGTATCCCTGTACTCAGGAGAAGCAGCAGAATGTACAGTGGCTTGTAAAAGTATTCGGCCCCCTTGAACTTTTCAACCTTTTGCCACATTTCAGGCTTCAAACATAAAGATATAACATTTTTATTTTTTGTGAAGAATCACCAACAAGTGGGACACAATTGTGAAGTGGAACTAAATCTTTTGGATTTTTGAAACTTTTTTAACTAATAAAAAAATGAAAAGTGGGGCGTGCAAAATTATTCGGCCCCCTTGCGTTAATACTTTGTAGAGCCACCTTTTTCTGCGATTACAGCTGCAAGTCGCTTGGGGTATGTCTCTATCAGTTTTGCACATCGAGAAACTGAAATTCTTGCCCATTCTTCCTTGCAAAACAGCTCAAGCTCAGTGAGGTTGGATGGAGAGCGTTTGTGAACAGCAGTTTTCAGCTCTTTCCACAGATTCTCGATTGGATTCAGGTCTGGACTTTGACTTGGCCATTCTAACACCTGGATACGTTTATTTGTGAACCATTCCTTTGTAGATTTTACTGTATGTTTGGGATCATTGTCTTGTTGGAAGATAAATCTCCGTCCCAGTTTCAGGTCTTTTGCAGACTCCAACAGGTTTTCATCCAGAATGGTCCTGTATTTGGCTGCATCCATCTTCCCCTCAATTTTAACCATCTTCCCTGTCCCTGCTGAAGAAAAGCAGGCCCAAACCATGATGCTGCCACCACCATGTTTGACAGTGGGGATGGTGTGTTGAGTGTGATGAGCTGTGTTGCTTTTACGCCAAACATATCGTTTTGCATTGTGGCCAAAAAGTTCGATTTTGGTTTCATCGGACCAGAGCACCTTCTTCCACATGTTTGGTGTGTCTCCCAGGTGGCTTGTGGCAAACTTTAGACGAGACTTTTTATGGATATCTTTGAGAAATGGCTTTCTTCTTGCCACTCTTCCATAAAGGCCAGATTTGTGCAGTGTACGACTGATTGTTGTCCTATGGACAGACTCTCCCACCTCAGCTGTAGTTCTCTGCAGTTCATCCAGAGTGATTATGGGCCTCTTGGCTGCATCTCTGATCAGTTTTCTCCTTGTCTGAGCTGAAAGTTTAGAGGGACAGCCAGGTCTTGGCAGGTTTGCAGTGGTCTGATACTCCTTCCATTTCAAAATGATCGCTTGCACAGTGCTCCTTGGGATGTTTAAAGCTTGGGAAATCTTTTTGTATCCAAATCCGGCTTTAAACTTCTCCACAACAGTATTACGGACCTGCCTGGTGTGTTCCTTGGTCTTCATGATGCTCTCTGCGCTTTCAACAGAACCCTGAGACCCCATTCACACAGGGGCAACACGACTTGCAGGTCGCCTCAGTGAGGCGACCTGCAAACGACTGCCCGGGCGACTTGCAGAACGACTTCTGTATAGAAGTCTATGGAAGTCGCCCCAAGTCGCCCCCGAAGTCGTACAGGAACCTTTTTCTAAGTCGGAGCGACTTGCGTCGCTCCCCTTAGAACGGTTCCATAGCACAGAACGGGAGGCGACTTGTCAGGCGACTAGGTCGCCTGACAAGTCGTCCCTGTGTGAATGGGGTCTGAGACTATCACAGAGCAGGTGCATTTATACAGAGACTTGATTACACACAGGTGGATTCTATTTATCACCATCAGTCATTTAGGACAACATTGGATCATTCAGAGATCCTCGCTGAACTTCTGGAGTGAGTTTGCTGCACTGAAAGTAAAGGGGCCGAATCATTTTGCACGCACCACTTTTCAGTTTTTTAATTGCTAAAAAAGTTTAAAATATCCAATAGATTTCGTTCCACTTCACAATTGTGTCCCACTTGTTGGTGATTCTTCACAAAAAATTAAAATTTTATATCTTTATGTTTGAAGCCTGAAATGTGGCAAAAGGTTGAAAAGTTCAAAGGGGCGGAATACTTTCGCAAGCCACTGTATTTTGGGGTGTAATTTCACATATCCCCATGGCATGTTTGAGCAATATATCATTTAGTGACAACTTTGTGCAAAAAAAAATAAAAATTTGTCTCTTTCCCGCAACTTGTGTCACAATATAAAATATTCCATGGACTCGACATGCCTCTCAGCAAATAACTTGGGGTGTCTACTTTCCTAAATGGGGTAATTTGGGTGGGGTTTGAACTGTCCTGGCATTTTATGCACAACATTTAGAAGCTTATGTCACACATCACCCACTCTTCTAACCACTTGAAGACAAAGCTGACACTTTTCTGACACTTTTTGTTTACATGAAAAAGTTTTTTTTTTTTGCAAGAAAATTACTTTGAACCCCCAAACATTATATATTTTTTTTAAAGCAAATGCCCTACAGAATAAAATGGTGAGTGTTTCATTTTTTTTTTTCACACAGTATTTGCGCAACGATTTTTCAAACGCATTTTTTGGGGAAAAAACACACTTTTTTAAATTTTAATGCACTAAAACACACTATATTGCCCAAATGTTTGATGAAATAAAAAAGATGATCTTAGGCCGAGTACATGGATACCAAACATGACATGCTTTACAATTGCGCACAAACGTGCAGTGGCAACAAAATAAATACATTTTTAAAAGCCTTTAAAAGCCTTTACAGGTTACCACTTTAGATTTACAGAGGAGGTCTACTGCTAAAATTACTGCCCTCGATCTGACCTTCGCGGTGATACCTCACATGCATGGTGCAATTGCTGTTTACGTTTGACGCCAGACCGACGCTTGCATTCGCCTTAGCGCGAGAGCAGGGGGCGACAGGGGTGCTTTTTTTTTTTTCTTTCTTTATTATTTTTTTGCTTTTTTATCTTATTTTTAAACTGTTCCTTTCATTTTTTTTTTTTAATCATTTTAATCATTTTAATCAGTATAAAAAATTGCATACCTGAAAAACAAACATGATAAAACATAATAACAATAAAACATTGCAGAATAGAATACAGTAAAAAAGAGCAGAACAATAGAGAGAATAGAGAGAGAGAGAACAATAAAACGACAACTATTTTTTTTTATTTTATATATATATATATTTTTTTTTTACACTTTTTTTGTAACTAACTTTTATAACTGTAACCGGTTCCAGGTTTGGGTCTCTCAAAATGCGATGGCATCTTGGGAGACCCTGTGAAAGTGTGCCTAGTCTGTGCAATGCTGTACCCTACGCTAATACTCAACTAGTGAATGGTAGCGTTCAAAACATTCACCAATGCAAAGACCAGGATTGTCAGGACAGGAGGGACAATAATAGCGGGTGTCACGCCTATATCCGCGCTTGCTGCAGACACAACATCTTTTTTGGGGGGTTCGTTGGGTAGGGGTACTCGGGAGGACATAAAGAAAATGCCTCTCATGCAGCCGACTGCATTTGGTTGGGGATGTGAATGGGGGAAGTACGGGCGCTGCAGAAGTGGTGGGTTCCCCATTAGGATTGGCGAATGCAACAGGAAGGGCACTATGGGCACGACGGGCCTGTGTTTGTCTTTTTGGTGGCAGCGGGACACTACTTGTGCTTGCCACCTCACCAGCTTGAACTGCACTTATGGGACTCGCCACGTCACCAAGTGTTACTGCAGTGCGGGTTTGACTACGACCGGGGTGTACTAGGCCGCTGGTGCTTGCCAGTTCAATAAAAAGCTACCAAAAAAACTGTTAGCGATCGCAGGCATCAGGCCTAACTCTGCGAACGCTGCAGTTATGCGTTTAGTGTTTTGTAAGTGACAGTGATTGATCGATACTGCACTTGGGTGGGCTGGGCTGGGCCGTGCGGAGGGGCAAAACGCAGGTGCTAGCAGGTATCTGGGCTGATCCCACTAACACTGCGTTTTTGGGAACCCTAAACTGCTGGGGACGCTAGTATAGATCTGATCGGATCAGATATTGATCCGATCAGATACTATACCACTAAGGGAGGTGTACGCTGCGTGCGTGGGTGTTAGT
This sequence comes from Lithobates clamitans, assembly GCA_037952925.1. NCBI lineage: Eukaryota > Metazoa > Chordata > Amphibia > Anura > Ranidae > Lithobates > Lithobates clamitans. The sequence continues at coordinate 3,595,087 of JBBGZY010000168.1, read as the reverse complement.
GGTACTGGTGCTAACCTGACGCTGCTTGGGCCTGGTGCTTACCAGTTCACTAAAATGCTACCAAAAAAACTGTTAGCGATCGCAGGGATCAGGCCTGACTCTGCGAACGCTGCAGTTATGCATTTAGTGTTTTGTAAGTGACAGTGATCGATCGATACTGCACTTGGGTGGGCTGGGCCGGGCGGAGGGGCAAAACGCAGGTGCTAGCAGGTATCTGGGCTGATCCCGCTAACACTGCGTTTTTGGGAACCCTAAACTGCTGGGGACGCCAGTATAGATCTCATCGGATCAGATATTGATCCGTTCAGATACTATACCACTAAGGGAGGTGTACGGTGCGTGCGTGGGTGTTAGCGGTACTGGCGCTAACCTGACGCTGCCTGGGGCTGGTGCTTGCCAGTTCACCAAAATGCTACCAAAAAAACTGTTAGCAATCGCAGGGATCAGGCCTGACTCTGCGAACACTGCAGTTATGCGTTCAGTGTTTTGTAAGTGTCAGTGATCGATCAATACTGCACTTGGGTGGGCTGGGCTGGGCCGGGCGGAGGGGCAAAACGCAGGTGCTAGTAGGTATCTGGGCTGATCCCGCTAACACTGCGTTTTTGGGAACCCTAAACTGCTGGGGACGCTAGTATAGATCTGATTGGATCAGATATTGATCCGATCAGATACTATACCACTAAGGGAGGCGTATGCTGCGTGCGTGGGTGTTAGCGGTACTGGCGCTAATCTGACGCTGCCTGGGGCGACGCATATCACCGCCGGGCGATCAGGGGGCTAAACCTTTATTCGGTAATAAACGGCGGGTGCCCTGACACTATAAAAAATAAACAAACTAACCAGCGTCACCCGTAACACTTATACGGTGATCAGTGGTGAAAGGGTTAACTAGGGGGCAATCAAGGGGTTAAAACATTTATTAGGTAGTATATGGGGGTCCCTGACGCTATAAAACGCTGATGGCGAACCTAAATATTTACCTCCCTAACTAGCGTCACCAGCGACACTAATACAGCGATCAGAAAAATGATCGCTTAGCGACACTGGTGACAAGGGGTTAAAACTTTATTAGGGGTGTTAGGGGGGTACCCTAGACCTAAAGGGGGCTAACACTCACTGCCCTAACACTGTAACTGTCACAAACTGACACCAATGCAGTAATCATAAAAAGAAAAAAAAACTGCTTGGTGTCAGTTTGTGATGGGGGGGAGGGGTGATTGGGGGGTGATCGGGGGGCGATGGGGGGGGGGATCGGGGTGTTTTGTGTGCCCGGCATGTTCTACTGTGTGTGTGTAGTGTTGTGCACTCACATAGATGTCTTCTCTCCTCGGCACCGGAACGGAAAATACCGAGCCGAGGAGAGATGACATCATTTTCTTTGCTGCTGTTTAGCATACAGCAGCAAAGGAATGTTCCCATTGGCCGGCGGCGATCGCGAGGGGGGGGCCACGAACGGATGGCCTCCCCCTCACCTCCAATCACCGGGGGACAAAACAGGACCGCCTCGGGCACCGGGGGGGGGTCCGATCGGACCCCCCACCCGCGGGAGGCAAATCACGTATATGTACGTGATTTTGCCTGCCCGTGCCGCCTTGCCGACGTACATCGGCGTGAGGCGGTCCTTAAGTGGTTAAGTCAATGTCCAGGGATAGCAGTGCTGTGCCTGGTGATATACATATCTTACTGTTCGTTATTTGAGCAATCATATCCTGTATTCCTCTCCAAAATTGGAGGATCTTAGGGCAGGACCATAGCATATGATACAATGTTCCCACTGCCTCCCCTCCAGCATGTGTTAGTACTCTGTGGAGAAAATTTTGCTATTCTGTGGGGGGTTAGGTACCATCTGAGAAGGATTTTCTGTGACAGTTCCCACAGGTTTACACTTTTGGTTGCAGCGTACGTGATGTGTAGTGCCTCTCTCCATTGGTCTAATGAATAGGAGAGCCCCAAATCTTTTTCCCATGCTAACATATGGGTTGTTTTAGACAATATGTTTTTGTTACTCAATAGGTTGTAGAATAATGATATTCCTTTAATCTTGGTCGTAGGGTTGGTGTAGTATTGGAGCGCTCTCCAAGGCATTTCTAATGACGTGTTCATATTGGTGCTTAGTAAGTGTGTAATCCTTTGATATGTGTAATATTCGGAATCAGCCAGCTTAAATTCTATTTGTAGCGATCTAAATGTTTTGGTTGTCGGGCCTATCAATACGTCTGCAATATTGTTTATCCCATGTGCTACCCAATGTGAGATATGCAGATCCTGAATAATGTGGGTTAAGCTTTGGATGGGTAATTCTAATGTAGATGTTGTCATGTCCGGATGTGATATCTTTGATAGTGCTACCCATGCATGCAACAATGCTACTATAATTGGAGAGATCCCTAGGCGTTGGAGGTTATGTTGCGAGCTGGCTAGAAGGAAATGATAGAGATTGCCCCCTTTAATTTGTATTCTTTCCAGTTCTTTCCATCTGGTGTTGGGGTGGTGGGGGAACCATGCTTTAATTTGTGCCAGAATCGAGGTAGTATAATAATCTTTTAGAACTACTATTCCCACCCCCCCTGCTTTCCTTGTGGCAGTTAGCTTGGAAAATGCGCATCTAGCTCTCTTCCCTTGCCATATATATTGATTAACCATAGATTGTGGTTTAATAAAGAAAGTGTTAGGTACTGGAATGGGAATAGTCCTGAATAAATATAGGAACTGCGGTAGGAGTACCATTTTAAAGGCTGCTAGTCTTCTAGACCAGGATAGTTCAGTTTTAGCTAAGTCTTGGAGATTGGATTGTAGTTTATCTAAGAAGGGTATGTAATTAGCTTTAAACAATTCTGTTGTTTTGGGTGTTAGTGTGATGCCTAAATAATTTACACCAGAGGGGCACCATATATATGGGTATAGGTGTTCCATCCTATTTCTAATGCTAGGAGGAATATTAATTCCTAAGATGTAGGATTTAGTATCGTTGACCTTGTAGTATGATATACTGTTAAATATTTTAAGTGTTTGGTGGATTGAATCCAAGGATGTCTCCACATCTGTAACCATGAGTATGACATCATCCGCAAATAAACTAATGGTGTGTTCTGAGTTGTCAAACTTAAGTCCTGTGATTTGAGGATGATTGCGGATGTAACTCGCCAGGGGTTCCATAAGAGGATTAAATATTAACGGTGAGAGCGGGCACCCCTGGCGAGTTCCATTTGTAATGGTAAATGGGGTGGATAGTACTCCTGACGTGTACACCTGGGCAGATGGCCTGGAATATAAAGCCATAATGGCTGAGAATATGGTGCCGTGAAATCCAAGCCTATCCAACACCTTTGCAAGATACCCCCAATGTATTCTATCAAACGCCTTCTCTGCATCCAAAGCTAGGAGCAGAGAAGGCGTTTTCCCAGAATTTGCATGATGTATTACATTAATTAGGTGCCTGGTGGCGTCAGTTGTTTGACATCCCTTCATGAAACCAGATTGATCCATATGTATAAGTTGTGGCATTATATCAATTAGTCTCAGTGCAATTAACTTAGCATACAATTTTACATCATTATTTAACAATGATATTGGTCTGAAGTTCTGTGGAATAGATGGTTCTTTTCCAGGTTTAGGCAGTGTGATTATAAGCGCCTTTAACATTTCTGATGGGAAGGAGGAGGAAGCGGCTGCAGCATTAAATAAAGTGGTTAAATATGGCGAGAGAATGTGTTTGAATGTTTTATAGTATTCTCCTATATATCCATCGGGACCTGGGGATTTATTTAAAGGTAGTGTATCAATGGTTTTGGAAATCTCTTGGGTTGTAAAGGGTGAATTAAGATATAGTAGTTGATCTGTATTTAAGTGTGGTAGAGATACTTTCTCCAGAAAATTGTTTATAGCGTCAGAGGTTGGTTGTATGGTATGTGGGTCATCCACTAAGTTGTATAGAGAACTATTATAATGACTAAATGTGTCAGCAATATCTTGTGGGTGATAATGTTTTTCTTTAGTTACTGCGTGCGTTATGTATGGTATTTTGGATTTGTACCTGCATCCCTTAATGCGTTGTGCTAGGAGTTTTCCTGCTCTGTTGCCATTTACATAATAGTTCATGTTTGATCTCCTGGCTGATTTTTCAAATTTCTCTAGTAAAAGTAGACGAAGATCGTATCTTGATTGAGATATTTGTTTAGATGTAGTAGGTGTAGGGATTTGTTTATTTAATTGTTCTAAGTCATGAATTTTAGTCGTGAGATCTAAAATTCTCTGTTGGCGCTGCTTCCTCCTCCTTGCTCCCAGTTTGATAAATATACCCCTCATTAATGCCTTATGGGCATTCCAAAGAACAAATTTATCTGTTACTGAATGCTCATTTTCCCTAAAGTAATGCACTAAATGTTGTTCTAATATACTTTTGGTATCAGCTTCCTGTAAGAGAAGTGGGTTAGCTCTCCAAATTGGAACAGGGTTGGAAGAAAAAGAGTCCCTTATTGTCAAGGTTACTGATGCGTGGTCTGACCATGTAATCTCGTTGATGGATGCTGAGATTGTTCTGGATAATGTCCACTGGTCAATGAGGAATAGGTCTATCCTTGTATAAGTACCATGCGGGTTAGAAAAAAAAGTAAAATCCCTCTCTCCTGCATGGAGGCATCTCCATGCATCAAATACGTTTTGGCGGTGTATGGATTCTTGGAGTGTTGGGAGCTTTCTGGTAGTGTGCGACGTAGAGTCGAGGTGTGGATCTGGGATTATGTTAAAGTCCCCACACACCACCAAGGCCCCTTTTTGATGGGCTTGAATCTTTCGAAAAAGTCTGTTGACAAAACGTATCTGATGAGCGTTTGGAGCATATACATTCACAATGGTGTATGGTGAGGAGTTTATGCTGCAGATGAGTATTATAAACCTTTCCTGTGGATCTGTGATTGCCTTGTAAGATTGGAAAGATACCGTGTCTCGTATTGCAATCAGAAAGCCCTCTTTTTTTTGAGTCTGTATTAACAGTAAAAATATGGGGTAACTGCCTGTTTGAGCATTTTGGTGGGGATATACTGCTGAAGTGCGTCTCTTGTGCACAAAGAACGTCGCTTTTAAATTGTATAGCTTCATTCCACATTGATTTGCGCTTGACAGGGTGGTTAAGGCCCTTCACATTGATGGAGAGGAAAGTTACCCCCATTTGTACTGCAGAAATACAAGCATGTGATAATGTACTTGTATAAGTGTTCTTTTGTGGGAGAATGGCTCCCTCTTGTGGTCAGGACCGGTATAGAATATATTCGGAAAAGCTAATATTGATTTAAAATGGTTTGTACTCACATTGAAGATTTTGCATCTTGCTTTTTCGTTGTGGTTTTGCATATGGAGTTGGAGGCGTTTTCGAGGAGATGTGATCTTGGAGGAGACATACCTGAAGTCATCAAAAGGCTGTAAAGGAATCTGTAAGTTCCGACTGTGTTGGAGAAATAAGTTATAAAGAAAAACATAACTGATTATGAACAGAAAAGTCAGAGAAGTAAACGTACTTCGTAAGTGTGACAACTGAACTTTTTGAACCAAGTATGGGTATTGTATACCCGAATGCAGCATTTTGCTGCTCAAGAGTAGTCAGAGGGGAGAGTTTGTGAGCCGAGAGAGGCTGTTCCTCCCCAGAACAGTGTATAGCATGTATATGCTTTCCAGATGGTCAGTGCTTTTTAGCATTTTTGGCTGTGACCTTTTACCATTCAGGGTTTACACGTGAGGTGCTCTTAGGAAGAGAAGGGTTATTATCAGGCTCTAGAATGATCTTCCATTCTTTTAGCAAAGACAGTCCTTTTTCCAAGGAATCTACAATGAAAGTGCGACCTTCCTTGGTGATTGTGATTTTTGTGGGGAAGTCCCATCTATAGTTGATCTGATGGTTCCTGAGGGCCTTAGTAATTGTAGCTAAGTTCCTTCTCTTTTGGAGGGTGTACTGCGACAGATCTGCAAAGAATTGCAGGTTTTGATGTTGTAAGGAAACATGCTCCTTGGAACGCATCGCAGACATTAATTTTTCCTTCACATGAAAAAAGTGTAGCCTTAATATTACATCCCTTGGAACTTGATCAGGGAGATAGGTAGGTTTGGGCAAGCGATGGATCCTGTCTATGGTTACATCAAGATCTGTGAGTTCAGGGAGGATATCTTTAAACAGGGTGGTAGTGTATGCACGCAGGTCATTCTGCTGCACTGTTTCTGGGATCCCTCTAATTTTTAAGTTGTTTCTTCTGCTTCTGTCTTCCATGTCAGCCATTTTGGATTTGAGCCCTTCTATTACCTCCTCTTTCTCGTCATGAACATCTACCAAATCATTTATGGTGGATGCAAATTCCCCCATCTTGCTTTCAATGTGTTCCACCCTCGATTCCACTGCTTGGATGTCTGTATTGAATTTTTGCATGCAGGACATCATATCAGTTTGAATTGAGCTTCTTAGTGATAGTAACATGGCTTTTAAGACAGTGTCCATAACAGGCATGTTATTTGTTGGGAACACTTCAATGCTATCTGGCAGTTCTCTAGTGTCTTCCCCTGAATCACTGCTGGGACTGGCTGCTGAATTGCATCCAGAGCCATCCATCTTAAATCTGGCTTTAGCTGGGCTTGCAGATTGTGGGGTATTAGGACATGACTGCGGGCTTCGGGGAGACCCACTATTGAAGCTATTTGATGCCTGTTTAGCTTGGCTGGAGTGTGGTTTCTGGGCTGGGGTAGATGTGCTGCCGGCGCCATCTTGCCTACCTCCATGTGCTTGCCAGGATACAAAGTCCGTCAGTTTCTGGGGTCCCCTCGTCTCCTTTCTCTTCCTTGTCATGGTCCCTGGTGCTGTAGGGTGAAGATCGCTCTTTTTGTGGGGAGAAATCCCCCTCTGGAAAGCCGATTAGAGCTGCTGAAGATTTGTGGTAAGAGGAGCTCAGCTCTCACACTGCCATCTCTGTTCCCGGCCGGCCACGCCCCTCACGTTGCTACCCTTTCTAACCAGCCCCCTGAGTGGCATCCAGTTTATCATGCATGTCAGGATCCTCCTAAACAACTTGGGCTTCAACCACAGTCAGTCCTCTGGACATTCCTTCTGGATCGGAGCAGCCTCAGCTGCCTCCCAATATAGAGTACCAGACCAATCAAGAAACTAGGCCGCTTGTTTTGCCACATACATCCCAAATCCTCAGGAAGAAATGGCACAAGCCTTTACCAAGCTGGCTCAGTAAACACAAGAATCAATTGAGAGTTCCCTGAGTCTTTTGCCCCCTTTTTCTTGACCAGACCTCCAAGGAACACTTCAGGTCTATTTATGTTGTATGTCTTGTCGCGTGTATATGTGATCCACATCTCTCTCGGTCATAGGGCCACAACTATGAATAAGAAGGCCAGTATGGTGGCACTGACACAGGCTGTCACGTACCTGGTAGGTTTTGAGCCTGAAGTGCAGAGAAAGACCTCCCTTACAGCTCCCACTCCCATTCCTCTGGAATGGAGACAGAGGGCCCAGGAGTGAGGAGTGGTATGGGTGCCTGGCAGGATCAACAGTCACCGGAAGTTCAGGAGTGGTGGCACACTCTGGAACCTGAAGCTGAAGCGGAGACTGGAGTACAGAGAGGACCAGGAACAAGCAGCAGGTAGTGGACTGGAACGCTGGACTGGAACCAGGAACAAGCAGCAGGTAGTGGACTGGAACGCTGGACTGGAACCAGGAACAAGCAGCAGGTAGTAGACTGGAATGCTGGACTGGAACCAGGAACAAGCAGCAGGTAGTAGCCTGGAATGCTGGACTGGAACCAGGAACAAGCAGCAGGTAGTAGCCTGGAACGCTGGACTGGAACCAGGAACAAGCAGCAGGTAGCAGACTGGAACGCTGGACTGGAACCAGGAACAAAGCAGCAGGTAGTAGTCTGGAACGCTGGACTGGAACCAGGAACAAAGCAGCAGGTAGTAGTCTGGAACGCTGGACTGGAACCAGGAACAAAGCAGCAGGTAGTAGTCTGGAACGCTGGACTGGAACCAGGAACAAACAGCAGGTAGTAGCCTGGAACGCTGGACTGGAACCAGGAACAAAGCAGCAGGTAGTAGTCTGGAAAGCTGGACTGGAACCAGGAACAAAGCAGCAGGTAGTAGTCTGGAACGCTGGACTGGAACCAGGAACAAAGCAGCAGGTAGTAGTCTGGAACGCTGGACTGGAACCAGGAACAAACAGCAGGTAGTAGCCTGGAACGCTGGACTGGAACCAGGAACAAAGCAGCAGGTAGTAGTCTGGAACGCTGGACTGGAACCAGGAACAAACAGCAGGTAGTAGCCTGGAACGCTGGACTGGAACCAGGAACAAAGCAGCAGGTAGTAGTCTGGAAAGCTGGACTGGAACCAGGAACAAAGCAGCAGGTAGTAGTCTGGAACGCTGGACTGGAACCAGGAACAAAGCAGCAGGTAGTAGTCTGGAACGCTGGACTGGAACCAGGAACAAACAGCAGGTAGTAGCCTGGAACGCTGGACTGGAACCAGGAACAAAGCAGCAGGTAGTAGTCTGGATACTGGTATGGAACAGAGGAATGGTCAACAAGCCAGTGGCCGGTATCGGTCGAACAGCAGAGGTACCAGGGATTACACAGAGGGATGGTCAGGCAAGCCAAGATGGTCTGGTGCAGGCGGATAGCAGGATGGTCAAACAGGAAGCCGGGTCAGATAACAGAAAACAGAGGTCAGATCAGGTAAGGCACACGGAACGCTGTAGAGCAGACAGCAGGGATAGAGTGTGACTGGCCGGTTAAAATAGCCCGCCTGGCACCAGAGGGAGTGCGCGTGCCCGTGCGTGACAGCACCCGTGAACGCGTGCGCGTGCGCAGTGGAACCCGCGGCCCTGTTCTCATGCGTCTGGACCGCCGATTACTGGCAGGATCTTCATGACAGAGGCATCACGCTCCACGCAGGATCTTTTCCTCCACAGGACATATGATACCAGGTTTCATGGATCCCATTAGCTTATTGAGAAGCTACATTTGAATCTCCAGTGATATCCTGTCCTGATCATTCCATATGTGCATCTACTGTCTACGGGTGGAGTCTGATCGCTGCCAAGCACACTCACTGCCATACATATTTTGGAAACGCATTATATTCTAAGCATCCAGCTATCCTGGCTTTCGCGTCCGTCTTTGTGATTACTGGAACAGCTGCCTCTTATCCTTTTTGAACATGGAATCATTTGAATTGAACTAACATTTATCTGATTATACTTCACTCTCTACCCCTGATGAAGGTGTTTTATAAAGACTGAAAACGCGTCGGGTATCAGGGTACACTACCCTTTGGAGAGTATTGATGTTCTTTTGTATATCATGATTTTCTTTGTGTTCTGGTTTTTTGTTTAATGTATGTATTGTACAGACGTTATACGTCTTTTTATCTATTTGTATAGATTTACATTTCATCCTTAAAGTTATTTATTTTTACTTCAGAGTTGGTGGTCTTTCAAAGTCCCATTTGGGGGGTATTTCTCTTTGTTCAATTGCATTAGGGATGGGACTACCACACTCTGCATCTGACATGGTAGAGGTCTCCTTCCTTACTTGGCATACTGACCAGACCACCAAGGAACACTTCAGGTCTATTTATGTTGTATGTCACGTGTTTATGTGATCCACATCTCTCTCGGTCATAGGGCCACGACTATATATATATATATATATATATATATATATATATATATATTACGCACACAGTATCTCACAAAAGTCAGTACACCTATTTTTGTAAATATTTATATAAATCGTGTATAATGTTAATAATATCTTTTCATGTGACAACACTGAAGAAATGACACTTGTCTACAATGTAAAGTAGTGAGTGTACAGCATGTATAACAGTGTAAATTTTCTGTTCCCTCAAAATAACTCAACACCGCCATTAATGTCTAAACTGCTGGCAAAAAAAGGGAGTACACCCCTAAGTGAAAATGTCCAAATCGGGCCCAAAGTGTCAGTATTTTGTGTGGCCACCATTATTTTCCAGCACTGCCTTAACCCTCTTGGGCATGGAGTTCACCAGAGCTTCACCGGTTGCCACTGGAATACTCTTCCACTCCTCCATGACGACATCACAGAGCTGGTAGATGTTAGAGACCTTGCGCTCCTCCACCTTCCATCTGAGGATGCCCCACAGATGCGCACTAGGGTTTAGGTCTGGAGACATGCTTGGCCAGTCCATCACCTTTACCCTCAGCTTGTTTAGCAAGGCAGTGGTCGTCTTGGAGGTGTGTTTGGGGTCTTTATCATGTTGTATTACTGCCCTGCGGCCCAGTCATGAAGGGAGGAGATTATGCTCTGCTTCAGTATGTCACAGTACATGTGTTGGCATTCATGGTTCCCTCAATGAACTGTAGCTCCCCAGTGCCAACAGCACTCATGCAGCCCCAGACCATGACACTTCCACCACCATGCTTGACTATAGGCAAGATACACTTATCTTTGTACGCCGCACCTGGTTGCCGCCACACATGCTTGTCACCATCTGAACCAAATAAGTTTATCTTGGTCTCATCAGACCACAGGACATGGTTCCAGTAATCCATGTCCTTAGTCTGCTTGTCTTCAGAAAACTGTTTGCGGGCTTTCTTGTTAGAAGAGGTTCCTTCTGGGATGACAACCATGCAGACCAGTTTGATGCAGTGTGCAGCGTATGGTCTGAGCACTGACAGGCTGACCCACCCCTTCAACCTCAGCAGCAATGTGGGGCGCCTTGAGGACTGGAGTTGAGAAACACTGGCCTAGACCATCTTTATGTAGAGCAACAATTCTTTTTTTCAGATCCTAAGAGAGTTCTTTGCCATTAGGTGCCATGTTGAATTCCCAGTGACCAGTATGAGAGTGAGAGCAATAACACCAAATTTAACACACCTGCTCCCCATTCACAACTGAGACCTTGTAACATTAACGAGTCACATGACACCGGGGAGGGAAAATGGCTAATTGTGCCCAATTTGCACATTTTCACTTAGGGGTGTACTCACTTTTGTTGCCAGCGGTTTAGACATTAATGGCTGTGTGTTGAGTTATTTTGAGGGGACAGCAAATTTACACTGTTATACAAGCTGTACACTCACTACTTTACATTGTGGCAAAGTGTAATTTCTTCAGTTTTGTCACATGAAAAGATATAATAAAATATTCACAAAAATGTGAGGGGTGTACTCACTTTTGTGAGATACTGTGTGTGTATATTATATTACCAAAAGTATTGGGACACCTGCCTTTAAACGCACATGAACTTTAATGGCATCCCAGTCCTAGTCCATAGGGTTCAATATTGCGTTGGCCCACTTTTTGCAGCTATAATAGCTTCAATTCTTCTGGGAAGGCTGTCCACAAGGTTTAGGTGTGTGTCTATGGGAATGTTTGATCATTCTTCCAGAAGCGCATTTGTGAGGTCAGGCACTGATGTTGAACGAGAAGGCATGGCTCGCAGTCTCCGCTCTAATTCATCCCTAAGGTGTCCTATCGGGTTGAGGTCAGGACTCTCTGCAGGCCAGTCAAGTTCCTCCACCCCAAACCTCGCTCATCCATGTCTTAATGGACCTCGCTTTGTGCACTGGTGTACAGTCATGTTGGAACAAGAAGGGGACATCCCCAAACTGTTTCCACAAAGTTGGGAGCATGAAATTTTCCAAAATGTCTTGGTATGCTGATGCCTTAAGATTTCTCTTCACTGGAAATAAGGTGCCAAGCCCAACCCCTGAAAAGCAACCCCACACCATAATCCCACCTCCACCAAATGATTTGGACCAGTGCACAAAGCAAGGTCCATAAAGACATGGATGAGCGAGTTTGGGGTGGAGCAACTTACTAGCCTGCACAGAGTCCTAACCTCAACCCGATAACACACCTTTGGGATTAATTAGAGCGGAGACTGCAAGCCAGGTCTTCTCGTCCAATATCAGTGTCTGACCTCACAAATGCCCTTCTGGAAGAATGGTCAAATTGACACACTCCTAAACCTTGTGGACAGCCTTCCCAGAAGAGTTGAAGCTGTTGCTGCAAAGGGTGGGCCAACTCAATATTGAACCCCACAGACTTATGCCTCATACATACGGTCAGATTTTCCGGCGAAAAAAGTTCGATGGGAGCCTTTTGTCGGAAATTCCGACCATGTGTAGGCTCCATCGGACAGTTTACACCGGCATTTCCGTCGCACAAAATTTGAGATCTGGTTCTCAAATTTTCTGATAAAAAAATCCGTTCGCGTAAATTCTGATCGTGTGTACACAATTCCGATGCACAAAATGCCATGCATGCTCAGAATAAATTACGACACGGAAGCGCTCGGTCTAGTAAAACTAGCGGTCATAATGGAGATAGCACATACGTCATGCTGCAATTTTTTAAATAGTTTAATGCAGCGCATTCTCTTCTTCATTATAATGCTAGAAGAATGAAGTTGTTTTGCTGCTCATATTCACACAGAGTTCTCACAAACTGATTTCTTTAGTATTTCTCGTGATCTCATGAATAATATTAGTTTTGTTTTTCGTCACATCTCCATAAACATGTATTTTAAAAAAATATTTTTTTTTTTGTTTTTTAATCAAGATCTGCATTTTTTGATTTTTCTAGTGCTCTCCATAATATTATTTCTTGTTTTGTGTGTCAAGTTACCACAACACCATTATTATCTTGTATTTTTTTTTACCTCAAGGAGGTTGGTTGGTGTCACTTGTTAATTTGATCTTGTATTTTTGAAATGTACCTGCCTACTCACAAACAAACTGTCCTTTTTGAAGTAAAACACATAGGCAAGTTTTTGTGAAAAATAAATAACCATTTATTCTGGGTCATAACAAAATAAAGAGGAAGGCAACGCTGGAGAAACTGCTGAAATTTGCGAAGCCTTTGTACTCCAGGGTACACATCAATAATTTTACAGTCAAAATTGGTGGCCTGAGGAGTCCTTATAATAGGGAGCACAATCCGGTCCAGGACTACAAGAGATCAGGAACAGCAGCAGATGACATCTATGTTCCCAGGCTGGGCTGTGGTCATACAACAGCCTGCATCTTTTGCCAGACCAGACCGAACCCAGGCCATCACACTCTTGTCTTCCTTAGACGCTTCCTTCCAGGCTGTGGCTCTGGTGTTGGAGTTGTTGCAGGAGGTGGAGAAGGAGGACCTGGAGGAGGAGGAGGACCATGGTTGAACTCACGAAAGTGGCTTTGGCTTGTGAGTTCGCCCGTCAACCCCTTATTTAGGGCTTGTAACATCACTTCCTCACATAAGAGGCGTTGACCCTCCACCATTTCCAGCATTTTGAACACTGGGGAGGTTTCTGAGGGCCGCAGTAGCCTAAAGAACCAATTGCTGCCTCCTTCAGGTTACTCCTCTTCCTGGCACATTTTTGTGCAAGGCCGAGGGGAGGGACCTGGGATTCTGGCAGGCTACTGGGCCCAGCCACCTCCTGGCTGCCACTTACCCCCGCCACCTCCTGGCTGCCACTTTGCACAGCCTCCTCCTGGCTGAGACTTTTCTGTGTATGAAAATGGGACATAGTTTTAGTTTTTTGTTCATCAATCACACACAATTTTCATCTCATGACTGTTGCAAATTGAATGTTAATAAATAGAAAAGACTATCATTCTGACCCCAGCATTTTTTATTCTTGTCCCAATCATTTGTGGCCACTACTGTCTATTGATATGTAAAACACTTTGTGAAATCAGAAATTAGTTATCAAAACTAACATATATTTAACCTCATTAATTTGACAAACAGAAATATTTAGAAGAATGCTATACCTCACTCAAACTGGGCTCCTCCACATGTTGCTGCCTGAAAGGCCCAGGTTGGTCATTGGAAGCCTCAGCTGGGGGGGGGGAAGGAAGCCTTGAAGGAAGACTTGAAAGTGCTGGCCTGGGTTCAGTCTGGCCTGCCAGAAAATGCAGTCTGTCATAGTATCACAGCCTGGGTACATAAATGTAATCTGCTGCAGCTCCTGATCTCTGGGAATCCTGGACCTTCCTGCGCTCCCTATTATAGTGCTCCTCATGCCACCAATTATGGCCTTCAAATAGGGGATGTCTGCCCTGGGGATCACCGGCTTCACAAATTCCAGCAATTGATCCAGCGCTGCCTTCCTCTTTGGTTTATTGTTATAAAACAGGTGGTTTACCTGCCACAGACAGGGCAGATAACTGTACATATCAATGAATATGGAGATAAAGTCCTCATTGTTGAATAGATCCATTTTCTATGCAAGACACAACACAAGACAAACCCTAATGTCATGCGAAACTCTCCTAATCTTGACGCAATATAGGCCTCAATCTATATCCGCTCACAGATTGTACGTACGACGCACATTTGTTACGCTTTATATACACTGTGCATGCGTGAAACTCCGCCCGCCTCTTTGTAGTCTATTCCCCGCCCCTTCTCTTTCAGCGCAGTGGGAGAGAACATGGCGGATAGACAACATGTCCATGCAGAGGAGAGCAGCAATGACGAAAGACCGGAGACCCGAACCTCACGATCCTGGAGGAGATTGAAGGCCTCAATTATGTCCTTTTTAGAGATGGTGCAGATGGTGGACATCTTGAAGAGGGCCGACTATGAAGGGAAGCATGGACCTTACCCAAACCCAAATGTGAGAAAGGCCAAGATCATGCCTAAAGTTGTGAAGAGTCTGCAGAGGAATTTTGGGGTACGGCGATCCAAGGATCAACTGAGGAAACGATGGTCAGACCTCAAATTGAGGGAGCAGGATCAGTACAGAAGAATCAAGAGAGTGCTGCAAAAAAGTAAGTATTTTGTCGTGTGTTCCTAGTCTTCTTAACGTTCGTGCTGCAACATGTGCTTTTCTTTACTGTTGTACATTTTAAAATGGCTACTTTGATGTTCATGGGCAGAGTAATCAGTCGTAGGAAACCTCATTCGTTCGCCCACTTTAAGATGATTTTGGCAGATGCAAACTACATTTGTTCAGGCCTATTTGTATTTAAAGAAGTTTGTTGTCTAGATGGGTTTGTAACTACAATGAAATGTAAACTTGATTCCGTGTAAGCAGCTGTTTACACATTTGGACGTAGGAGCACTAGTGTGGGACACCAGAGCAAACTTTTTTGGGTGTCCCACACAGGTGCTCCAGTGGATACTAGGGGTGACTGCATGTGTGCTTGAGAAAGGAAATAAAATGTTCTTCAGCTTGGAGCTCCTAAACAGACAATTGTATGACACTTCCAAGCAATGTTTCATATTACTATTTCTGCCATCAAATATCTGTGTGCTAAGTATACCTATTTTTTATTCACATAGGGGAGAAAAGACTCGAGACATCTTAGGACACCAGGGACCCCCCATTTCATAAAGAAGGGGAAGTCACCAAAACACAAGCAGAGGATGAGGAGGGAGAGGTTTATGAAGTTGGTGAAATTGTCACCACAACAGGTGAGTGTCTGAGACCACAGCTTCAGGTAAGAGATCTATGACTGCATATTTATAATACATGGTGTGTTTTTTTCTTTTAGGTGATGTGGATTTTGTGGAAGAAGAATCTCATTTCACAAGTGAAAGTGCCCAGATCCTCATTGGTGAGAAAATGCGGTGCAATATGGATTTAAAAAATATAAAGGAAAACATCAATGATGTTCAACAAAAAATGAAGAACATCATTGATGTTTTAGGCAGAGTATAAAAAATAACAAAATTGTTCAATTTTATTGTGTATTTTTTGATTACATTTTTTTTATAGTATTATAAAAGCCAAATTTTGAAGATGCACACAGTGTGTCAACATGTGCTATCTGCCATCAGGGGATATCAATGTACACGTTTTGTGGGTGCAACCCCTTCCTCCCAACTCAATTAGGTGAGAGGAAGGGGTTGCACCCCCAAAACACGTCCATTGATCCCCCATGATGGGAGATAGCACATGTTGACATTAGGCATGGGATCAGGAGGGAAATCACCATTTTTACTCTCAATTTGTGTGTATCTTCAAAATTTGGCTTTAACAGGGGTGACATCACCCCATCTGATCAAGGCAATACCAACACATTTTGGACATACTAATGTCTGATATTGCCTTCACTTTATCAAAGTTGAACTTTGTAAGTTCCTGAATTGTGTATGTTATGCTTTGAAACATGCCTGTTTAACCAAAAAAAAGATCTTTACAATGTGAAAAAAATATATACACCAAAGATGTTGGTTTGTTCAAAAACCCTTTTCTAACGCACATGTGAATGTGCTTTGAGTAAAATGTTTTCTACTCAACAATGTGTGGCTTCTTCTTTCAATGCTCAATAGCAATTTTTGTAGTAAGTTGGTGTTTACAGTGACAATGGGGGTTATTTACTAAAGGCAACTCCACTTTGCACTACAAGTGCACTTTCAGTGCAGTTTCATATGCACTTTTAAGTGTTGGAGTGCAAAGTGGATTTGCCTTTAGTAAATAACTCCCACAGTGCTTTCTAATTTGCCACAATCATGCCATTTTCATGACTCCACAAAATTCATTCATGATGCTGAAAATGAATATTTTTGTCAGTAATGCATTACATACATTAACAAGAAAAACAAGGTGTGTGTGTAGCAGACCCACAACATAATAATAGTTCGCTGAAGAAGAGATTGTCTCCTCATGTATCAAAAAATGTACATTTGCATTATTGAAGAAAATGTCCAAAGAGAAAAGCCCATTGGAGAACCTAGGAGACAGCTAAAAGAAACCCAGACAGTAAATCAAAGGAAATCTTCTTTCAGTGTAAGTTCAAAAATTGTTGATAAAATGTTTCTTAAACATTTTCTGGCATATCAATGCCCCCCCACCCGCAAAGTACTCGACATACTTCTGTCTTACTTCACGGGCGCTTTGGGGGGGCAAGTCAGGATGGCCAGCTTCGAGCGCCGTCAGGGTTTCTTGTTGAAGTCCGGCCTCAGGCCCAACTGAGGCCACATAGTTCATTGAATTTCTCCTTAAATAGTTGTGTAGAATGCAGCATGCAAGGATTATATGGTTATGTTTATGTTCCACCATGTTAATTGGCATAAGGTATAGGTAGAACCAGCTGGCCATTATCCTGAAAACGTTCTCCACCACTCTTCTGGCTCTGGCAAGACAGTAGTTATAAATCCTCTGGTCCGGGGTGAGGGTCCTCATGGCTTCAAAACAGTCGACTGGTCAGAATGAACTAACAGAAAGCACTGAAAAACAGAAAGGCCGGAGCTGAAAATCAGAAACGAGCGGACAAGAACGCACTGAAAAACAAATACGTAATAGAAATATGAACCGACAAGCACAAACCGAAGAGCAGTAACGATCAGAAAAGCAGGAGGCTGAAAAGCACGAATCGTCTCTCACCAAACTTCTACTAACACGAGATTAGCGGAAGGAGTACAAAGGGTGGCACACTTGGTATTGAACTTCCTCTTTCTAGTGCCGTCGTACGTGTTGTACGTCACTGTGTTCTTGACGTTCAGAATTTCCAACCAACTTTATGTGACCATGTGTATGCAAGACAAGTTTGAGCCAACATACGTCAGAAAAAATCCATGGATTTTGTTGTCGGAATGTCCGATCGTGTGTACGAGGCATTAGACTGGAATGTCATTAAAGTTTATGTCTGTGTAAAGGCAGGCGTGCGAATACTTTTGGCAATATAGTGTATATATTATACTAAGTTATTAAGACTAATGCCTAATACACACTATTAGAAAATCGAAAAACACAGTTTTCAAAGCCATCGTATGATAATCTGATCGTTAGTACACAGCTTTTGAGAGACAATCACAACAGTTTATCCGAAGGGACAAACACGAAAATGTTTCTCGTACGATACCAGATTGTACGATTTTCATGTAATCAGTACAGTATTCTAAAGAAAAAAATCGGAAGAACAAGACCATGCATGCTTGGAAACTAAAGAATACATTACAATACTATACAACACATTACATCAATTCCGACGTTGTATTCTGTCGTACGAGAATTTTCCTTATTTGAGTAACCTCTTCATTTTCGATATAAGACTAGCATGCAAAAAAAAAAGTGATCATTCATCCAATATTTTCATCGTATGTACGAGGCTTGAGGGTTAAGCCTCCAAAATTTGGGTTTTGTTGGTTTCTAACAGCATAGAAGCCTCTACTGGCAGGCTGCCAAGATCTGTTCTCTATAGAAAAGAGCTAAGATTTTAATGCCCATGTTATGAACTTTAAAATGATTTTCACCACAATGCTTATAGAGAGAGATGAATTAGGCTTTACTGCTTGTTCACATCATGTACAGTAAATACTTGAGAGCTTGTTCACACATACAGGTCACCACTAGGGCACATAGACATCGGTTGTTTTATATGTGTCCTGTTCACGCCACAATGCTGGTTTGATGTGAAGTGCAGAAAACTGCAGACATACTTCATTTTTCACAAAAGGATACTATGCTGCTGTGCAGAGACCTGAATGAAGTATACACTTTGTAGATGTGCAAAATTCTACACAGTGGACACCAGTTCAGTAGTGTGTATCTGGCCCCTGTACCTCCTATCTCAGCATTTTAGTGTGCCCAGGTGGCACAGGTGCAGCGTTCAGCCCAGCTGCCTGCAGCCTATCAAAGTCTATGGTAGACTGAAATATGCTGCAGCTTGACAGGGCTGAACGGAGCGGTACTGGCGTTTAGTACCCTATGCATTTAGGAAAGAATGCCTGAAATGCAGAATACCTCCATACTGTCAGGAGTAGAGGCACAAGGACTAAATGCCCATTCTGCAGGGGCCCATTAAAGTGGCCTTTAAAGTCCCTTTAAAGGATATGTTCACCTTTTACCAAAAAATAATAAATGCACATTTTTTTGCTTGTAAAAAAAAGTCTATTTTTTTATACTTTGTTTCTGGAGCCTCTAAAGCATTGCCCCAGCGATCAGCAGATCACTGGTGCCATGCAGGTCTCCTGCAGATCGTTCAGTGTATCTGAGTGTATCTGTGTGCCCGATCATCCAGTACAAGCAGATGCAATCTGACAGGAAGAGAGAAAGAACTAGTTCATTAAAAACTACAAGCCAACAGCTGCAAATGCTCCAGTACACTTTGAATGAGTGAAACGGCCCGGCGGGACACATTTTTTAAAAATTGTTACAGCTAGCGGGGGGGGGGGGGGGGATCCCCTCTAGCTTTCAGATTGGGGGGAATCTGGGAGGTGCAGGGTCTTGTCCATTTCTACCATGTTACACCTTGAATATGGGTGTAACTTGTTATGAAAGGTGACTTATCCTTTAACCTCCCTGGCTGTATGATTATGTCAGATTTTTGATGCTGAAAGCGGTACAATTATTTTGCATGGAAATTTGTCGTTTTATATTGTAGGCCTGTAATTCTCAGGAATAACTCACTTAAATCTGTCTAAACCAGAGTCTAGTAGACATCGCGGGTATGATAAAGTTTGAAACACAAAATCATAAAATATAATATAATAAATAACTATAATAACAATTAATAATAAAAATAATAATACATTTTATTCAATAAATTTTAGTCAATAATATGATCAAATTAAAAACACTGACATTTTTTTGGGCCAAACAAGGGTGCAATATTACTAGTCATATTGCTTCAGTAAACATCCCGGGTATGGTAAATTTTGAAACATGGGACTGCGCAAAGTCTGACGTCACAATCAGGACAGTAGAACCTGGTTTCCTTTCGGATTTTCCTTCCAGTGTATTACGCTTTGAGCAACAAACCATCCTTGTGGGTGCTGACTTTTTTTCAGTTGGTGGGATGTGGTCCATGAAGTGACAACCAGTCAGGCGTTCTGGATTGACAACACCAGCAGCACAACTTTCAGCTCTATTTACAGCCGTTGGTGGTTCAGAAAGATCTGTTTGCCAATTTTCCAAACAAAGTCAGCATGAACCACAGGCTTGTCACTCTTTTTTTTTTAGCAGAATGAAGGCATTCCACAAGCATTGCTCAAGAAGATGCCTGAAGATCTTCTTGTAATACTTTTTCTGTTGTATTCTCATTGCTGGATAAAATGTCATTGCCTGGTCGGCTCTGTCAACACCTCCCATGGTGTTGTTGTAGTCTATCACCACTTGTGGTTTCATGATGTCTTTCCCACCTTTTGTGTGTACCATGACAGTGGAGGTGTTATGAATTGTACTCATTAGGCACACATCTTTTTTGTCACACCATCGCAGTGTTTCACGCCATTTGCCAGGCAATCGTTTCTTCTGTCTTGAGCTTCTCATTGCCAAAGATTGGCGGCATGTCACGCCGGTTAGCCCTAACGGTTCCATAGGCATCCGTTTTGTTTTGTAGAAGGAACTCATAGAGTTCAGGAGATGTGTAAAAATTGTCTGTAGTTACACAATAGCCCTGATTTAGCAATGGCTCAATCGTTGAAAGAACTGAAGATGTTGCCATTCCATAATTACTGTATTTTTGGTTGAATTTGGTTTCTTTTCCCAGTGTACAGGACAGAATTCCAAATGTAACCAGTGCTCGATTCACATAGCATGAAGGGTTTAATACCAAATTGTGCTCTCTTTGACGCCATATGTTGTATCCAGCCTAGCCTTCTCTTGTAGGCCATTAGACTTTCGTCTATGCTGATGTCTCTATCTGGCACATAGCTCTGTTGGAAATTTTTCTGAATCATTTGATATACCTCCCACATCTTCTTGAGTTTGGGTGCTGGATGAGTAATTTCATGAAATTCTTCATTATTTTCAAAGTGCAAATACTTCATTATCAGGGAAAATTTGTACACCGACCGTGCCAAAGAATGGAGTGGCTAGTAATTTATTGGTTGTCCAATACCACTTCTGCAGGGGTTTCCCCACCACTCCCTGAAGAATTATTAGGCCCAGAAATTTCCAAATGTCCTCTTTGGTCACTGGTTCCCACTTTCAGCTCCTTGAAAACCTCTGATCCGTAGCAGCTTGTTGCTCCTGGTACCGGTTTGTCTCCTTAACTATTTTTTCAATAACCTCATCGGTCAAAAATAATTGGAGGTGTGCTAAGGGGTTGTCAACTTCAACATCCACTTTGATACCAGGTCATCCAGTAAATGGGAATCTTGAGGGCGCTGCGTGATCCGTACCGCAGTCAATAGAGCACCAAGTCCGCACATCACCGAGGTCAGTGACAGGATCGTCGCTGAAATCACTTTCTGTGTCTGATGACGAATTTCCCCACAAATCGCTACCACTCATTTCTGTAAGTGATTCTGTATCACTATCGCTGTTTTCCAGCACGTCATAAACCGCTTTTGAGGTAGAGGTGTACTTTTTTGATGCTATGGTCGTTCTCCAGTTTCCAGGCAGAAAGTACAGTAAAACTGCAGGCACTGGACAAAGCACTGGGGGGAAACCTGAGGTCAAATTATTTTATACAGTAATGTAATCCAATAAGATTACAATGTATTGTGTGTGTTGTGGTTTATACTTTTTAAATTTGCTGCCGGTTCCACCCCCCTACTTCGCGACGCTCGCAGGGAAGGGAAGCAAGAACACACAGAGCATCGGGCGGAAGGTCCGGCCGCCGTACACAGTGGGAGTACATCGCAGGTTCCCAGGGACAAAGTAAGTCACCTCTTCCAGGATCCAGTGATGCAATCCCGATTGTGGCTCGGGGTTATCACTAATGGTACTGAAATTTCACCCCGAGCCACACTCGGGAATACCGCCAAGGAGGTTAAAGTTGATTTCCAGGTAAACAGCTAAATACACTGTCCTGGCAGGTGTCGGATGCTAGGGGTGCAGTGACACCTCTCCCTCTCTCATTTGACAGTGCTTGAGCCTAGGGATTGGCTGCTAGTCCTCAAGGTGTCACACTCTTCAACAGATGGGGAGTGCCAAGATAAGTAATAGTGAGTTGAGGTACCCTTTGGCAAAGATACCGTAATATTGCCCTGAATTGGCAATGTTACATAGTAACATAGCTAGTCAGGTTGAAAAGTCCATCTAGTTCAACCCAAAAAAAATACAATCCCCTATACACAATCCTTCACCCAGAGTTGATCCAGAGGAAGGCGAAAAACCCCAGCAAAGCATGATCCAATTTGCTACAGCAGGGGAAAAAATTCCTTGGATTCCCTGGATCAACTTTACCTATAAATGTCAGTACCCAGTTATATTTATGTGTATTTAGGAAAGAATGCAGGCCCTTTTTTTAAGCAATCTACTGAGCTTGCCAGAACCACCTCCTGGAGGGAGTCTATTACACATTTTCACAGCTGTTACTGTGAAGAAACCTTTCCGTATTTGAAGATCAAATCTTTTTTCCTCTACACGTAAAGAGTGCCCCCTTGTCCTCTGTGATGACCTTAAAGTGAATAACTCAACAGCAAGTTCACTATATGGACCACTTATGTATTTGTACATGTTGATCATAGCCCCCCCCCCTTTAATCTCCTCTTCTCATAAGAGAATAAATTCAGTTCCTCTAATCTTTCCTCATAGCTGAGCTCCTCCATGCCTCTTATGAGTTTGGTTGCCCTTCTCTGCACTTTCTCCAATGTAACAGTCTTTTTAAAACTGAAATCCAGGCTCTCCTCTCGGTTTCCACCAGATAATCTCATCATCTGATCGATGAAGTTATGATCATGTTCATGAACAAAAGTATCTCAGTGCTGACAACTGATACATAACGATCATTGATATTCTAACCTGGTTTATCGACTCAGTTTGACTAAGTCCGATCAGAAGGGAAGTTATGGCTATTTGATTGTGTGCAGATTCAATCGTTTTGATCGATTCACACATAAATCAGATAGATAAAAATCAAAGTAAGTGTGGCCATCGCTAAGGCAAAAACCCTGAAAAAAAGAAACCTAATGCAGCCATCAAATCCAAGGACAGTAAGCTGCAATATATTACATTTTTGCTCTTTAATTTAAATACACTTTCCATGGCAAAGATGTATAGTGTTGGGTACAGAATCAAGGAGTGGCAGCCCAAAAAAAAGAACAATTCCAGGGATACAGTGGCTATCATAATTTGAAAACACTCCTTTCTTTTTTGAGCCATGGTTCCCCTTCAGAATTTTTTCACAGCAGTATTCGAATGCAGTCACAGTAATATGTGTCCAGGCTGCATAGAAGCCCCTCCACCAGGATCTTTGTTCTTCCCAGAGAAAAAGACACCCTACTTGATCCAAGCTCCTTTCCCAAGGATTCCATAATGAGGTGTTGGGGCAGACTCAGAATAATCACAATGGGGAAATGAGGGGAACAGGCGACGTGAGGGGGAGCGATGGTCTCATTGTAGTCTCGGCCTGGGATCTGTGCTTGGAATAGGAGGTCAGACGGCCCACTAGCTCATTAAGGATTTGCGTCTCTGAATGCTTCTGAATGGAGATGGGGGGTAGGGAGAGGAGAAGCCATGCATGGGGACAAGAGGCAAAGTACAAGACGAAAGAGTGTGGCTGAGTAGGATTGTGTGAAAGGCGCAGAGGGCTGGAGCAAGAGGGGGGCTGTCTGTGTACAATCGCTGGGAGACTTTGCTCAATTGTTTTTGAAGCAGAGGGAAAAAAAAATCAAGTTATATTTGAAGTTGAAAAGCGGTTTCACGGCCGTATTAGCTCAACTGTACAAAGCAAAAAAAGCTGAGCTCTGTAGATTTCACAGAATGTCCTCACTTTAGAAGTGCACTCCCAGGATCAGGAGTGTGGGAGTGAGAACGTTTGTATATGGCTTGTGTACAAAGTGTGATACTCTGGAGAAAACTTAAGACCAGCCTTTCTCAACCTTTTTATTTCAGAGGAACCCTTGATATAATTTGTAGGTCTTGGTGATCTCCTGCTAAAAGCAATTCTTTGGGGGTCATTGGGAAAATGCCCCGTATATACTGAAACATAGAAAAGTGACGGCAGAAAAAAAGACCAAGTGGTTCATCAAGTCTGCCCGTTTTTTTTTTTTTTTTTTTAATTTATACATGTTTTTATATTTTTTTGTGTTCTTTTTTTTTAACTTTTTTTGTCTGAGTATGGCTCTATGTTTGTCCCAAGCATGTTTGAAGCCCCCTACTGTTGACTGACTCACTACCTCTGCTAGAAGTCTATTCCAAGCACCTACCCTTTTAGTAAAATTATACTTTCTAATGCTGCGTACACACGAGCGGACTTTACGGCAGACTTTGCCGGACGGGATTTCGTTGGACAATTCAATCGTGTGTGGGCTCCAGCGGACTTTGTTTTCTCAAAAGTTGGACGGACTTAGATTTGAAAAATGTTTCAAATCTATCCGACGGGCTCCGGTCGAAAAGTCCGCTCATCTGTATGCTAGTTCGACGGACAAAAAGCCACGCTAGGGCAGCCATTGGCTACTGGCTTTGAACTTCCTTATTTTAGTCCGGTCGTACGTCATCACGTACGAATTCAACGGACTTTGGTTGATTGTGTGTAGGCAAGTCTGTTCATTCAGAAAGTCCGTCGTAAAGTCCGTCGAAAAGTCCGCCGGGCAAAGTCTGCTGTAAAGTCCGCTCATGTGTACGCGGCATAAGATTAGTTTTGAACTTTCCTCCAGTTAGTTTGAGGTCCTGTCCCCATGTTCTTGACCTTGCCTGCCTTCTAGAACCTTAATGACCCCCTTGATGTATGGTTTCAATCATGTCTCCCCTTTCCTTTCTTTCTGCTAGACCAGGGGTTTCAAACTCAATTTCATCGTAGGCCACATCAGCATTACGATAGCCCTCAAAGGACCAGTTGTATCTGTAAGACTAGATGAACCCCCACCATCCCCTTTCCCTTACATCAGATATCAAGAGCCTCTCCACTCTCAGAAGTCAAGAGTCCCCTACCCTCGCTTACATCACAGTGCACCCCCCCCCCTTACCTTGTGCTGCTGCTGGGAAAAAGCTGGGGGCAGAGCTGTGAAGCAGGAAGTGCAGGGTCTGGAGGAGGACCAGAGGAGGTCTGGAGTCAGCTGCCAGAGTCTGCTGAAGACCAAAGAAGGCCAAGATGAGGGGGTGCTGCAGCTGCACAAAGAGGTGCAGGATCTACAGGAGGAGTTCTGACCTCCTCTATGCTGCTTATTGCTGAGAAAGGGAGGGCAGAGATGAACTGCACAGAAAAGGTCAGGATCTGGCACAGCTGTACACACGGTCGGACATTGATCGGACATTCCGACAACAAAATCCATGGATTTTTTCCGACGGATGTTGGCTCGAACTTGTCTTGCATACACACGGTCACACAAAGTTGTCAGAAAATCCGATCGTTCTGAACGTGGTGACGTAAAACACGTACATGCAGACTATAAACGGGGCAGTAGCCAATAGCTTTCGTTTCTTAATTTATTCTGAGCATGCGTGGCACTTTGTGTGTGGGATTTGTGTACACACAATTGGAATTTCCGACAACGGATTTTGTTGTCGGAAAATTTTATAGCAAGCTCTCAAACTTTGTGTGTCGGAAATTCCTATGGAAAATGTGTGATGGAGCCCACACACGGTCGGAATTTCCGTCAACAAGGTCCTATCACACATTTTCCATTGGAAAATCCTATTGTGTATACAAGGCATAAGTGTAGTATTTATTTAAAGTGACCTTTACAAATTACAAAGCACTACTTTAAAAATTTCAATCCCTCTCATTGGTTAAAACAACAAGTAATGCCGCTGTGCACTTACATCTCGCGTTGTCACAACCTAGATTGATGAGGCGGCGTAACATCACATGCGGAACTCTGCCCAATGCATTTCACACAAATGTGCATCCTCAGGGGCCTCTTGCGTCTAAAACAAGTGGCCATCATTATATAGCCTACAACCAGAACTTCCTCCATCATCACTTAGGGTATCGGTGTCATCTTTAAGAAGCACAAGATACATCTCCTGGTGGCCATTTTCATGTGGATCCTTAGTTATACAACGCTGATATCACTATATTAAGAAAGGGTACCAGTAAAGTTAAAATATCCTTCATATTTTACTCAGTCACCGGAAAGGATAGTAGTAATGTTTAATCTTATCATTGTTAGCACATTTCATGATATTAAAAATACCTTTCAAAATAAATAATGATAAAGTCTGTGTAGGCTACATTGTACACTAAATACATACCATAAATAAAAATGCTGAAAAACATATAGCAGTAAAATGCTGATGAAGGGTAATATTTATTATTTAGCTAAAAAATATATAAAATTATTACCTAACATATAAAAAGAAAAGAACAGTAGGTATAAAAAATAAAAACAAATCCTATTTATTAGAATGGCAACATTAACTGGTGTCAATAAAACAATTGACATCCCAGTCAATGCTCAGACCCAATGGTGAAAAAGTTTTTAAATCCACCATTTTTGTTACCTATCTCTGAACTTGTTCTACAGTATCTTAGCAATATCTTTTTGTAAGTGAGGTCTCCAGAACTGGACACAGTAATCTACGTGAGGTTTCACTAAAGATCTATATAGGGGAATGAGGACCTCCTACCTCCTGCTGGCGACCCCTCTAGTGATGCATCCTAGAATTCCATTTGCTTTTCCAACTGCCTGGCTACATTGTTTGCTCATTTTGAAATCATCTGAAATAAGTACCCCCAAATCGTTTTCGTCTGTAGTGCTGGCCGACACTGTAGCCCCAATGTAGTATTCTGTCAAGCTATTCTTTTTTTCAGTAGGTGCATTATTTTACATTTACAAACATTGAACTGCAGTTTCCACTGCTTTGACCAATCTTCCAGCAATGGCAAATCATGCTCCATGTTACAGACACCTCCAGGGATATTGGTGGCCATTGGAAAGAATGCTCCCTTTACAGACAGCTAAAACTTTTTTGGTGTCATGTAACTGGCCCCAGAACCAAGCAAGCACCATCAAATGGGAAGTGAATCAGTCGTAGCTCAAGAAACCCCTATCAACATCTGGAGGAACTTTAAGGTTCCATCAAGCCCTGATTGAGAATAGCTGCTCAAGACTATCTATATGTTTATGCCTTTTAAATATGCAATGTAATAACATTTTGTACAAGTTTTTATTTAAGTTCCAGTGTCGGTTTAGTTCTCAAAGGCATATTTAAAGTCCCGCTATTCTTGTGTTCGACTTTTTCTATATTTATGTTTAGGATGATGCCAAAGAGAACTTGATTAATTATTATAAATGGTATCCCACCCCAGACTTACAAATTAGTGATAAATAATATCCTTATTCTCCAAAATTGATTCATACACATTGTAGGGATTTGCTCAAATAAAGTGCTTTTCATCAACTCCAGTCCAGCCAGGGAAGTACATTTATCAGGGCTTTTTACCCACTTTTATTTACCTTGTGAGTTCTTAACAACTCACAAGGTTCCCTTGCAGGGGTTTTTAGAATCACTACAACAGAGCATACATTTTCCTCCTCTTGGCTATTCAAACTTTGCAGTCCCTGAGCCTGTCTCACCACGTTGTCTCAGTTAACCTTTTGACAAAATGAAATACCCATCTGGCAGAGGTGTAACTACAACCTTCAGGGCCTCTGTGCAGGAACCCATGAAGGGCTACCCCTTAACCCCATGCGGGGCCCTTTTTCATGTTCTGCAGTGGGCCACCCACTGCTGTCTTGAGGCCCCCACATGGTGTTGGAACGCTAGGGCCCAGTCACAAGTACAAACTTTGAGACCCTGATAGTTCTGCCACTGACCTTACTATTACTAGGGAACATTTGCAAGATGTAAGGGAGCACTCTGGAGGTACTAAAACAGTACCTCCAGAGTGCCCCCTTAATGCCTCCAGAGTGCCCCTTTACATCCTCCTGAGTGCCCCAGGGATCAGTGGCAGTGGTGGTAGTGGGAGGTGGGATGGGATCAGTGGTAGTGGTGGGGGGGATGGTGGTGGTGGGGGATGGGATCAGTGGTAGTGGTGGGATCAGTGGCGGTAGTGGGATCAGTGGTGGGGAGGATGGGATCAGTGCTGGTGGTGTTGGAGGAATCAGTGACGTTAATGGGATCAGTGCTGGTGGTAGGGGGAGATGGGATCAGGGGCAGAGGGATGGTGGTGGGGGGGATCTGATCAATGGCGGTGGTGGGATCAGTGCCGGTGGTGGGGGAATGGGATCAGGGGCAGAGGGATGGTGGTGGAGGGATGGGATCAGGGGCAGAGGGATGGTGGGTGGGATCAGGGGCAGAGGGATGGTGGTGGGGGGGTGGGGGGGTGGGATCAGGGGCAGAGGGATGGTGGTAGGGAGATGGGATCAGGGGCAGAGGGATGAAGGTGGAGGGATCATATCAGGGGCAGAGAGATAAAGGTGGAGGGATCAGATCAGGCAGAGGGATGGTGGTGGAGCGAACAGATCAGGCAGAGGGATGGTGGTGGACGGGATGGGATCAGGGGCAGAGGGATGGTGGTGGGGGGGTGAGATCAGGGGCAGAGGGATGGTGGTGAGGGGATGGGATCAGTGGCAGAGGGATGGTGGTAGGGGGATGGGATCCGGGGCAGAGGGATGATGGTAGGGAGATGAGATCAGGGGCAGAGGGATGAAGGTGGAGGAATCAGATCAGGCAGAGGGATAGTGGTGGAGGGATCAGATCAGCCAGAGGGATGGTGGTGGGGGGATGGGATTAGGGACAGAGAGATGGTGGTGGGGGGGTGGGATCAGGGGTAGAGGAATAGTGCTGAGGGGGGATAGGATCAGGGGCAGAGGAATGGTGGCGGAGGGGATGGGATCAGGTGCAGAGGAATAGTGGTGCAGGGGATGGGATCAGGGGCAGATGGATGATTGTGGGAGGGAAGGGATCAGGGGCAGAGAGATAGTGGTGAGGGGATGGGGTGATGACACTGGCACTCACCTGATCTCAGTGTCAGTCGAGTCCCCCTGCTTACTTAGTGCTCTCTCAGTCTGCAAACTCACAGTGCCTCCAGTAACTGCTCTCCTAACATGGGGACACTGTCTGAACCTTACACAGGGGAGAGCTCCTCCCCCTTCGCTCGACTGGCCCGTCAGCTGATCAGCAGACTTTCTCCTCCACTCTAGTTTCCTCCTCCTGATATGGAGCTGCTTGGAGGAATGGGCTGAGCACTGTGCCAGTAACAGTGAGTGCTCATTCAGGCACAGTGTGTATACTGTCCTGACTGTAAATAGAAACGGTGAGTGGTGGCATCCCCAGCACATTGTACTACTATGTTCGGGATGTAATGTCCCGATCATTGCCTAGAACCGGCGGCGGCAGCGCGCGTGGGCCCCCCCACAGTGGCAGAACACCAGGGCCCAGTCACAAGTGCGACTGCTGCGACCCTGGTAGTTCTGCCACTGCCATCTGGGCTGCCTAATGACACACTATTCTTGTCTATTAATACTGCCACTGTAGGGGCCAGTCTAGCAATGGCAGGAGCCTGTAGGAGAAAAGGATCAGGAAAGCAAAATTACTGTACCTGGTCCCCAAGGCATAAATGAGCAGTTAAAGCGGTTTAAAGGCTCAAGGTTTTTTACCTTCATGCATTCCTCATTGGCTGAGACAGCAGTGGGAGCCATTGGCTCCTGCTACTGTCAATAACAGCCAGTGAGCCAATGAGGAGAGAGTGAAAGGGGGGGTCAAGTTGCAACTCTGTGTGTCTTATGGATGCATAGAGTGGGGTTTGGGAGCACACACACACACCAGTGCCTCCAGAACAAGTGGCTTGCTATTGGGGGCACTGACTAAAGAGGAGGAGCCAGGGGTGCCAGCAGGGGACCCGAAAAAAGGATTGGGGCTGCTCTGTGAAAAACCATTGCACAGAGCAGCTAAGTTTAACATGTTTGTTTTTAAAAAAAATGAACCTTTAGGGCCCTTTCACACGTGCGGACCGTTCAGATCCGCCTGTCAGTTTTTTCAGGGGGACCTGAACGGTCGCTCCATACATCTCTATGGAGCGACGGATGTCAGCGGTGACATGTCCGCTGACATCTGATCCGCTCTGCTAAATCCAGATGGATGGAAACCCTATTTTCCATCCATCTGGTGGATTGGATCGGATGAAAACGGACAGGCGGTCCATTTTCATCCGATCCCCCTATAGAGGAGAGCGGAGATCTGACAGGTCCGTTTCTGCACAGTGTGCAGAGACGGACTTGACATCTGCCGCATCAGCGGGGATCAATGGAGCGATCCCTGCTGAGCAAGCGGATGCCTGAGTACGGATCCGCACATGTGAAAGGGGCCTTAGCCTAGGTTTACACTTGTGCGATGCGGGAACCAGCGCAATTACAGCGCCGGTTCCCGCATCGCATCTCTCCCGCAGGCAGTTCACACTGCCCTCTGCGAACTGCTTGTTAATGACACCCCCAGATCAGTTCACAGATCGCAGTGCAAACTGTGAACTCGCACAGGAATTGGATCGCATAGGTGAGAACACCCATGCAATCCGATTTCAATGCGGGGGATAAAAAGTCCCTGCGCTTTGTTTTCTGCAAATTTACATAGTTACATAGTAGGTGAGGTTGAAAAAGACACAAGAACTAATGCTAGTTCAGCCATACAACTGTATGGCTGAACTCGCATCGCACAGACATCGCATGTGATCGGCACCTGCGGTGCGGGTGCGAATCACATGCGATATCTGGGATCGCATATGTGTGAACCTGGGCTGAATGTCACTTTAACCCTTGCAGTGTGGACACCGTGTGGGTTTAGCAAGGGAAGACATGGAGTTTAGCTAAAATAATTTAGCCACTTGAGTACCAGTCTGTGTTACCTGATCATTACCTCCATTACCAAGCCATTTTGCAGTTTTCAGTGCTGTGATATTTTGCTGGACAATTACTCAGTCATGCTGTTATGAATGATGCCAAATAAAAATGCTAGAACAGTACAATCACTCCCAAAATAACCGCTTTTTGGAAAGGAGACACCCCAAAGTGAACTCATTTTTTGCCACAATATTTTTTGGAGTGAAGAAACATTCTGGTATTGAGGTGGTTAAAACATGCAGCTATCCCCGATGACCCTCTTGAAGGCTGAAGGACAGTAAACTTACCCTTTGTTTAGAAAGTTTGAAGACCTCTGATATAAAGCATATTTATGTACTGTCATAATCACATGGCTGCCAGATGTTCTTGTGTTTGAGGAACAGAACCATATTTTGGACAAGGATATTAGAAAGGAGTGCTGGAGGGAGGGGGACGGTCTGTATACAGCCTTTGTAGAGAGGATGTGGAGCAAGCATAGGACGCAACTGTTTCTGCATAAGATAAACCAAAAGAATATATACTGTATATATTCAAAAAGAGAAGCGAAAAGGTATCAATAGTACATATGGTTAAAACAAAACTCCAACCATGCAAAAAAAAAAAAAAGTAATAGTGCCCCTACAGCGGTCTCCATGGTCTCCAAAACAAATAGAGAGGTTCACAAGCAGCAATAGGAACTTATAGGCACCCAACACTCACTCAGTTTTCACACTATTTTTTTTTTTTACATATGATTCCATTAGAAAAATGCAAAAATCTTGGGTGAAAACCTAAAAAAAAATACCTTAAAATTTAGTGGAGTGGAGTGGAGTGGAGTAGTGCTGGACCGCTAAGTGCAAGTTGGTTGACCTCTAAGTTGATCTCTAAAGCTGGCCATAGATGGATCAAAATTTTGATCCATTCATGGCCAACCCCATTCAAGTGACCTTTAGTTCGCTCTCTCTCAAATGAGACTGTTGGAAATTTTTTATTCAATCAGCACCTACAGCCAATACAATAGTACAGCGGGGAGGATTCCTTCATCCACCTCACTTGTGTGGATGGGGGAATCCGTTCATTTACTTTGATCAGCCTACTGGTGTATCAAAAAAAACGATCCATGTATAGCCAGCTTTAGTCCTGGTTGGGTGTAATCCACTGGCAACTCTCCAATCTTACACGATCCTCAGAAACTCCTCTTGAAAAAAACAAAAAAAATAAGAATAAAGAATGAGAGCATCAATTGTTCAAAAATAACTGTTATTTGCTGCATTCAAATGCCTCCACTTGACATCAGGGCTGACATTAAAGTGGTTGTGAACCTCAGACATATGAACAAAGTATATCCCACTAAGTGTAATTTCTGTCTGCTGCTTCATTCCTCTGCTATCTGTATGAATCACTTCTGACAACTTTTCCTGACACCAAGAGAAAAAATGGTGACAGGGGAGGGACCTCCAGCCGATTGACATCCTCAGCTCTGTTCATGTGTGCTGTGTAAAGGGGGTTGTGTCCCTTTCCACTAATCAGCTCTCAGAGCTCTCCTCACTAAGCTCTGCGGAGTATAACTTCAGGTCTTTGCCCCCTTTTTCTGACAGCTCAGACAAACTTTATAAATTCTGGACTTTGAATGGGTGTAGAGAAGATAAGACTGCAGATAAACAGGTACAACTTATGTAGGAGGATTTGTTTCACCTCTGTGTATCACCTGCGGCTAGTTACTTCACTGGTGATATGTAAGGGTTTACATCCACTTTGAATAGAGATGAAATCTGGTCTGAAAAGATAGATGACTATAGCAAGGAGGTCTCATATAAGGCTAAACTGACTTCTGTTACAGATCTTACTTCGGCAGCCCTATTGCATCCCAGCCCAGAAGAAGGGGGTGCTCCTGGGACACCTAGAACAGTAAGTAATCATAATTATCTGCACCCAAAATCACAGACTAGCCCTTTATTCTCCTACTAAGCAATACAAATGTGACAGGTGTTGTAATCCTTCCCTACACTAAGAAAGAATGTTTTGGCTACACATGTACTTGAAGCTCAATTTAACCCTATTTATAGATAAAATACAACGAAAGGCTCCCGTATAATGGTCTAAACAAGTACTAAATTGTGCAGCAGTCCAATCAAATCTTATGTTTACTTTATTGGCTGTCACGCCAGCTGTGGCTCCCTCCTCATCCCCAGGGTCTGATTCTCACCTGGGTGGCCCTCTATAATCGATTTTCCCCCGTCTATTTGCACTTAGTACAGGGGATTGAATAAATACATTTTAACAATGGCACCGTGAGTTCACTGATGTGCTGACGCTGGTGCATTTTAATACACAGACAGTTGACATATAGAAAGATATCAATGTTAATACTAAGGGTGAAAGTCTAAGCAGCTTCCCTGTATTGTTGGTAAGTAGCTGCAGGGTTTCTGTGCCTATGCATTGCTAAAAAAAAAAATGTAAAGAATTAGTCCCTTCTTCCCTATTCAGTTCTGTGGATCTCAGTTGGGAGGTCTACAAAATATATGGAGGGCTGTGCTGTTTAATTTTGATACCCAGTTTTGCTTAGAAATGGCTGCCTGGAAATAACTAAGTTTTGACTGCCGAAATGTTAGTCTATGGTATATGTATATTGGCCTGCAATGGTAGCTGCCAACTTTATTCACTCTAGCGCTGACTTTTACTCTGCATATGGTTATTACTCATGTGCCAGCACAGGCCAACTTCTTTTCAGTCGCATGCACAGATCATCAGTGGTATACAAACAGGCAACTGCTGACTGTTTAATGTGAGCCACTGTGTGCGCACGACTTTTCCCTTGGCGGTGGTGCCCACCCAGCAGTCGACTTTCTGAATGGGGAATACACCACCTACCAAACCAAGTTCAACCCTCCTAAGAGGAAGGATGCCAGTGAAAGTCTCAAGGATGTTGCACTGGCTAGACCTGTACCCTTACAGTAGGGGGCATGGATCTTACATTCAGGATTTAATCGGGGGTTTTGGATCCCTTTCATCCACCCCTAACGCTCCTTCGGGTTTCTTCTCTTGGTGTGGTAACCAAAAAAAATATGTTTGTGTGTGTATGTGTATATATGTATGTAAACTTATACAACCATTTCTTTCCTGCAGGCTTGTCGGTTAATGGTGGTATTGATCAGGAGAATTCCTGGGACCAAAACTCCACTTTTGATACAGCACTTTCTTTGCTAAGTTCTCTGGTGCTTCTACCCTTCTGGTGAAGGCTGACATCAAATCTACCTTTCGCATCCTTCCTGTACACTGCGACTATTCCATCCCAACAACATGGAAGGTCCTGCCCATCTTCTGTCCTTTTGGGCATTGAGGTTGACATTGTGGGGATGGTCTGCCGACTTCCTGGGGTTAGCTTCTTTCCTTGGTTAACTTCCCAACGGACTCTAGGAAGCTATGGCTGTAACAGCTTCAACCTTTTTGGGCCATCTTGTTTTCACATTCCACATACTTCTGATGGGCAGTGCCTTCTGTGGGCCCCTATGATATGCACGTCATTACGTACCAATTATCAGCTCCTATGCGTGATGACTTGGAAGCGCGGTTGTCCTTCTTGCACTCCTCTAATGGTCCTTCTTTGATGAATGGAGGAATTGTCGAACATACAGCTGGAGTTTTTTACAGGTCTGCATTAAACTCCTGTAACTTTGGCATTTTATTCAAGGATGACTGGTCTGCTGAACCTTGGCCGGCCTCATTGGCCCAACTATTTGCTGTGTAACATTATGTTGTTAGAGCCCTTACCTATTATGGTCAAGTGGTTAACTGCCTCTCTGCACGCTCTCCACGTTTGTTCTCCCTGTTGTGTTTTTCTGGTGCTTGGATGTCTTCAGTAGACTGTTTGTTTTCAGATGTAGCCAATTGCTGTGGATCTTCCTTGTTCTTCCTTTTTTTTTTTATGTAGTCTCATTTCTGACTCCTGTTGCTTCCACTCCCAGACCTCCCAGGTAACCTGTCGGCAATTTTCAGACGAATGGGTGCCTCCATCTGTCGATGATATCTACTTTAACCCCTGAGGGTCGGGCACCTGGATCTTTTATCCTACCTCCTCTACCTGCAGGATATAGTTGTAGGTGGTTCGACAGTGGGTAGCGCTCCCTCTGCTGTATTGTTTGGTTCAGACTTTTCAGCTGGGAGGACATCTCCAAAGTTTTCTTATTCAAAGGATTTTGAAGGAAAATGGTTGGAAACATCTGACTTGCTTCCCTTATTCTTGGAACCTGTTTTCTGTGCACAACTTAACTGACATCCTCTCCATTTTGCCCTCTGTCTGTTTTTTGCATTTAGGGCTCTCTTGTTACCAGTTGCCTTTTCTTGGGCATTCTTTGGCAAATTTATGGTTAGTGAACTTACTGCCGAGGACAAAAGCCCAGTTTATGGTAACTCAGAGGATGTGCTGATCACAGAATCCTTTGTTTATCCAACCTCAACAAATTCAAATTTTTTTGGGTCTCACGCCTTTTCCTCTTTCCAGCTGGTCTTGTCTCCTCATGATTTTTCCCACGTATTCTTTTCCCATTGGCGCAGCCATTGCTGCCCATGGGGTGGGTTTTTCGGATGACAGAGATGGCTTTTAGGTAGATGGGAATCATTAGAATTTTTGCTATATGTTCGTCCTCACCTTTTGTTCGGATTTCATGTCTCTCCCCAGAATTCATTTGGATCATCGTTGACTCCTTCGTTTATTGGGCCTCTTGCCATGCCGAATTTTGATACTGTGGGGAGAATTTTCCTTTGCAGTTTTAGGCCCCTTCATTCTTATCATTCATGTATGGGGTAACAATGTAGGGCATTACCGGCCTGTAGATTCCACCTCCTCTATTAGGCATGGTATTGCTTTGTGTGATGCCAGTTTTATCTATCTATGGTTTGGTCCAACATTGTTCCCCCTTTTCTGGTTTTGGCCCGTCACATACTTTGTTCTTGTTTCTAGTTCTTGTTTGGAGCTGTTTCGCCACAAGGTGAATGCCTGTTTTCAAATTTGTCCACACGATTGGTGGCATTGTTGTCTGCCACTGGGGTCTTGAGGGAGATAACAGTATTTAGTAAGATCTGAAGGGGTTAATTTAAATGATTGGCCTAAATATGTTCACCTCTGCCTACAATTTGGTGTCGAGCAGGTGCTGGCTGCGGTGGGGCGCTCATTAGTGTACCACTGACTTGCGATTTTGACCTTGCCAGCAATTGATGTTGCTTTATGGGCTATGCCCTCAGGTTAAATTCTGGGGTCAGTCTAATGCCTGTCTGGCACTGATGGTAAGGACAGGCCTCTTAGACTATGTGAGTTTATGTTTATGGGTGCACACGGTATACTATGACTGGCATGTTGTTTGGTAAATTTTGGGGTTAGTCTAATGCCTGTCTGTCACTGATGGTAAGGACAGGCCACTTAGACTATGTGAGTTTATATTTATGGGTGCTCATGGTATACTGTGACTGGCATTGTTTGGTAAGTTTTGAAAAGTTCAATAAAGCTGTGACCTTGCACTATTTCCAACTTAATCAGCTTCTGTGTCTTTTTAGGGGGGCAAGGTATTGGGTTATTAGTTGGTCATAAATGAGACTATGCTTCTCAGCAGTCATGAAGGCCCCTTGAACCGCCTGTAGGGAAAGGGAGCCTTGACTGCTGGAAGCATGACATCACTGTGGGTGTGAACCTAAAAGGGAAGTTAAGTAGCTCCCTTAGGATTGACTACAAGACCTGAGGTGACTGGGTGGAGCCTGAACTCTAGGAAAAGGCTATGCTGAGGCACATCTAACTGTTCTGAGGAGATTTAGCTGTCACAAGAGTTGCCCACCCTCCCGCCCGTTGTGATGTTTTGTCACAGCTTTATTGGCAGTTTTGACCTTGCCAGCAATTAATGTTGCTTTGTGGGCTATGCCCTCAAGTTAAATTCTGGGGTCAGTATAATGCCTGTCTGGCACTGATGGTAAGGGCAGGCCTCTTAGACTATGTGAGTTTATGTTTATGGGTGCACACGGTATACTATTACTGGCATGTTGTTTGGTAAATTCTGGGGTTAGTCTAATGCCTGTCTGGCACTGATGGTAAGGACAGGCCTTTTAGACTATGTGAGTTTATATTTATGGGTGCTCATGGTGTACCGTGACTGGCATTGTTTGGTACAAGTCTCAGTCATGGTCACATGAGATAATAAAAGAGTCAATTCATCAAAGTAAAATATTGAATGTGAAGTAAATATCGTAAAAAATTAGATAAATCATTAACGTCAATTCACTAAAGAACACACACATTTGTTATTTATCACGTGCCAGTAGGCAGTCAGTATTTTAATGAGCGTCTATGGACACACAGAGCGCGGCTCAGTCCTGTTCCCTGCTCCCTCCTCACTGCCTGTAATTGATAGCAGCAGGAGCCAATGGCCTTTGTTGCTGTCTCTGAGCCTATGAGGAGGAAGAGAACTGCTGCTGCTCTTGTGCACAGCTGGATCGAGATCGGGTTCAAGTAAGTATAGGGGGGGTTGGTCTGGGAGGGAGCTGCACTCAGAAGGTTTTTTACCTTAATGTAGAGAATGGATTAAGGTAAAAAAAAAATCTTCAGCCTGTAGAACCCCTTTAAATTCCATCTTGCTGCTTTTCCACAGCAATAAGTTCAGGGCTTTTTCAGCAGGAACGCAGGGGAATGCAGTTCTGGCACCTCCAGAACTGAATGTATGTAATGGCAAGGGGTGCTGTGGTGTGCTATAGGGTCTATTGATGCTGCTTGCTGGGGGTTCCATTGTTACTGGAGGGAACCTTTTTTTGTGGAGGAAGGGGGTCTATTGTTGCTGGGGGTGGGTCTTATGTTGCTGGAGGGTTAATTGTTCCTGGGAGGGATCCACTGTGGAGGGAGGGGTTTTTGTTGCTTGCTGCTGGAGGGTCTATTGATGCTGACTGCTAGGGAATCTATTGTTGCTGAAGGGGATCTATTTTTGTAGGGGGGGTCTATTGTTTCTGGGGAGGTCTTCTGTTGCTCATGGGGGAGCTATTGTTGCTGGGGGTGGGTCTTATTAAGGGGGTCAATTGTTACAGTGAAGAGTCTACTGTTGAGGGGGGGTCTAAGATTGCTGGCTGCTGGAGGGCCTATTGATGTTGGCTGTTGGGAGTCCATTGTTGCTGGGGTAGATCTATTTTCGCTGGGGTGTCCATTGTTGCCTTTCTTGTTATCATTACCAATTCCATACAAAATAGCACCACAAAATGATACTTGATTCTGTATTCCCTAAAAGGGGTGGTACTGGGAGGTGAATAAGGGGTGGAACCAAGGAACGGTGCTTGGAGGTGGGTAGGGGGTGGAGTCAAGGGGTGACTCAGAAGGGAGGAGTTCCTGCACCTATTCTCTGAGAAAAAAAGCTGTGAATAAGTAAAGTGTTGTTAGTCGGTCAGAGTGTGAATGGCACATATAGTTGGCCATACAAGCTTCCAATGTCATAAAGATTAGAATGAAAATTCCTTATCAGAATGTCCATAAGTAAACAAATGAAAAATTAGAGCAGTAATTTTCATATTGCTCACTTGTTGGCTCCAGTAATTTGTGTTTTGAACAGATGTAATTTAGCTTGTAATGGGTCCGTATTAAAAACCTCTGCATACATTTTATAGGGTGGTTAGACCTGAAGGCACCAGTGGACTTACATCACAGTAGAAACTTGCTGGCTCCTAAAGTTGACCTGAAAGTGCTGAGTATACAGGTTTATGTCAAGGGGTATGAAGCAAACTTGCAAGTGAAATAAGGTCATTAAAAAAGGACAAGGGGACACTCTTTGCGTCTGTAGGAAAAGAGTTTTAACCTTCACATACGGAAAGGCTTCTTTCCAATAATAGCTGTGAAAATGTGGAATAGATTCCCTTTAAGAACTAGTTCTGGCCAGCTCACTAGATTGTTTTAAAAAAGCTGGATGCATTCCTAAATGCACAAAATATAACTGGATACTAACCTTTATAGGTAATAACATCAGATTGTTGATCCAGTGAATATCCAGTTGTCTGAGGGATCAGGAAGGAATTTTTTTCCCGCCGCTGGAGCAATTTGAGTCATGTTTTATAAGGGTTTTTGCCTTCCTCTGTGTCAGCTGTAGGTATATGATTATTTTTTTCTTTTACTTAAACTAGATAGACTTATGCCTTTTTTTTCAAGCTAATTATGTATCTATACAAAGGCTGCCATGGTTGATCAGCTTCTGAAATTGATAGAAACCAGGCTGTCATACTGGCCTGCCAGCTCTAAAGTGCTCCTCTTCCGCTCTCTTTTGGGGTACACCAAGGCTCTGTCCTTGGGCCCCTCCTATTCTCGCTCTATACCTCTTCCCTGGTCCAGTTGATAACCTCCCATGGCTTCCAATACCACCTCTACGCTGATGACACACAGATCTATCTCTCCACTCCTCAACTCACACCCTCTATCTTCTCGCGAATCTCAAACTTACTGAATGACATATTGCTATGGATGTCACACCACTTTCTCAAACTCAGTCTTTCTCAAACTGAGCTTGTAATATTTACTCCTTCTCGGTTCCCCCCCCCCCCATGTCTTTACCATTAAGATCAACAGCACAACCATTGGTCCCTCCACACATGCCAGGGTGCTGGGCAGGGGCGTTGCTAGTTCTACAAAAGATCTGGGGCTAGAGCCCATAGCCACGTAAGTCATATGCTTGGGTGGGCATACACATTTATATAATATACATGTGTGTGTATATATCCCCAGAGAGCCCCCCCTTATATCAGGGTCTCCAGAGAGCCCTCCTTACATTAGGATCCCCAGAGAGCCTCCCCCTTGCATCAGGGTCCCCGGTTAGCTTCCCCCTTTCAGAAGGGTCCCCAGAGAGCCTCCCCTCCCCTTGGGGACCCCTGCAGAGACTCGGGGCTATGGGTCCCAGATTCGGGGCTATAGCCCCAAAAGCCACCCTCTAGCGTTGCCACTGGTGCTGGGTGTAATCCTTGACTCTGACCTGTCCTTCAGCCCCCACATCCAATCGCTGGCTAAGTCCTGCCACCTTAACCTCCACAACATCTCCAGAATTTGACCCTTCCTGACTAATGACACCACAAAGCAACGTATTCACTCCTTGATTATTTCCCGCCCTGACTACTGCAACTCTCTCCTTAATGGCCTACCCATACACCTCACTAATTGATCCGTGACTGCTGCCGCTCTCTGCCAATCCCTACACTGGCTTCCCCTACCCCACCCTATAAAATTCAAAATGCTAACTACAACATACAAGGCCATGCACAACATCGCCCCCAGCTACATCACCAACCTCATCTACAGATATCACCTCCTCTCATGCTCGCCTTCAGGACTTCTCCAGAGCCTCTCCTATCCTCTGGAACTCCCTGCCCTGGTATATCCGATCAGCCCCTAACCCGTCCACCTTTAGGAGATCCCTGAAAAATCACTCATTCAGGATAGCCTATATCACACCCACCTAACTGTCCTCAAGCCATTCCTATCAAATCATTCCCTGCATCTATTACCTTTTGTACCACCACCCCCTCCCTCTAGAATGTAAGCTCTATGAGCAGGGCCCTCCTGTCCCTTCTGTATTGAACTGTACTGTAATTGTGCTGTCCCCCCTCTATACTGTAAAGCGCTGCGTAAACTGTTGGCGCTATATAAATTGTGTATAATAATAATGGCGGAAGTCTATTAAAATAAAAATCCTGTCCTGCTGCAGGTTTATGCCATAAGGTGTTAGTATGCACCTTGTACTAGCACCTTATCGCAGACTTACCTTTTAAATGAAGCCCTCCAGCACCACAATGTCACCATTGCCTGGGCTTCCTTCTTCACCTGGTCTCCCTTTTGGGTTTGCTCTAGCCGCAAACGATGCCAAGCAATAATGATGTCACTGAGTAGTCAAAAGGAAAAAAGGAATGGTGAAGATAAAATCCAGTGTTCTAATTAAATCCAACATATAAAGGGTGAAAAAACATAAAAGGAAAGAGGGGTGCACATAGGAAGAAAGTTTAGCTTCCCCAAATTCTAGGTTAGGTTTCTTCACAGTAAGAGCTGTAAAAATGTGGAATAGACTCCCGCCAGAGGTGGTTCTGGCTAGCTCAGTAGATTGCTTTAAGAAAGGCCTGGATACTTTCCTAAATGTACATAATATAAGTGGGTACTAACATTTATAGGTAAAGTTGATCCAGGGAAAATCCAATTGCCTCTTGGGGGATCAGGAAGGAATTTTTCCCCTGCTGTAGCAAATTGGAGCATGCTCTGCTGGGGTTTTTTGCCTTCCTCTGGATCAACTGTGGGTATAGAATTGGGTATATTGGATTGTACAATATTTTTTATTTTATTTATTTATTTATTTTTATGGTTGAGCTGGATGGACTTGTGTCTTTTTTCAACTTGACTATCTATGAACTCCTCTGTGTAAACACCTCTCTAGTGACAAGGAAGGATGGCAGCTTACCAGAACAAATTGGCCTCCAACCTAATGGAGAAGCCAACAGCGCAGTAGGGAGTAATATCCCAATGAATCCACAGAGGTACTGTCAGTCCTGGCGTATCTTTAATCCCAGCCTCTCACAGATAAATCATGTTTGCAGTGTGGCTTTCAACGAAGTCTTCTTGCACTTGTCCTTGCTGGACCTGAGTTAAAGATGCTGACAATTAGGTCATTCAGACACATTGACATTTTCTTCTATAGTAAAATCTGAACAGCAGAATTCTGTTGTCATTTACATAAATGATCGCTTAGCTTGTTACTTTGAACTACTCATCATAGCAGTAACCCACAACTTACGTACTGTACACATATCTCCCAACTTTTGTTGAGATGGGAATGAGGGACACCTATCAGCAAAAGCATGCAGGCATAGGACACAGCCCCTGCCACTCCCCCTTAAAGGAGAATTGTACAAAAAAGCAAGATTGGTTAGACCCACAAGAAGCCCATCCCTCCCACAGTTACAATCACTCCCTAGGACACACTTAACCCCTTCATCGCCCCCTAGTGGTTAACCCCTTCACTGCCAGTGTCATTTACACAGTAATCAGTGCATTTTTATAGCACTGATCGCTGTATAAATAACAGTGGTCCCAAAATAGTGTCAAAAGTGTCCTATGTGTCTGCCATAATGTCGCACTCACGATAAAAATCGCAGATTGCTGCCATTACTAATTAAAAAAAATGAAAATGAAAAATGCCATAAAACTATCCCCTATTTTGTAGACGCTATAACTTTTGCGCAAACCAATCAATATACGCTTATTGTGATTTTGTTTTTACCAAAAATATGTAGAAAAATACATATCGGCTAAACTGAGGAAAAAAAATTTTTTTATATATATTTTTGGGCGATATTTATTATAGCAAAAAGTAAAAAATAATGCGTTTTTTTCAAAATTGACGCTCTTTTTTTGTTTATAGCGCAAATAATAAAAACTGCAGAGGTGATCAAACACCACCAAAAGAAAGCTCCATTTGTGGGGAAAAAAAAGGACATCAATTTTGTCTGGGTGCAACGTCGCACGACTGCGCAATTGTCAGGTAAAGCGACGCAGTGCCGAATCGCAAAACGTGCTCTGGTCAGGAAGGGGGGAAAATTTTCCGGGGCTGAAGCGGTTAATGAAGTGTTTGTTTTTAATACTACACTATTGTGGCCTTTGCGCC
This sequence comes from Lithobates clamitans, assembly GCA_037952925.1. Classification (NCBI taxonomy): domain Eukaryota; kingdom Metazoa; phylum Chordata; class Amphibia; order Anura; family Ranidae; genus Lithobates; species Lithobates clamitans. The sequence goes on along the minus strand of JBBGZY010000168.1, from coordinate 3,552,825 downwards.
TATTGTTTCTCACTCCCCTTGTCTGCATATCTGTTCAAGGTCTGGTAGTATGGCAGAAAAAGATCCAACATTTAACTTTTTCAGAAGCAGGGGTTAGCAATGGCTGCCTACATATTGCTCTCCTGACAGGTCTCCTTTATGCAGTCATTTGTATTGAAACTATCCAAAGAGAATGCAAGAAGAAAAAGAATGAATAAATAATATCATGCATCGCTACTTTTCAGCGATCGGCCATGTACAAAAAAATGTACTGATTGTTTGAAGAATTGTCCTGTGTATTGCCAGCCCAGGGCCTCCTTAATAACAGTTTAAGACATTTGGCACAAATAAGCTTTGCTTCTGGAGACAGATAAGAGCAAGGTTAAAGGGGCAGGTTTTGGGAGGGGTGATTGATCATTAATTGTACACAAAGGGACTCAGAGCCTTTTGAAAGATTTGTCCCTGGGGGAATAGGAGGAGGAGGGGCACTAGGGGAAGTGTTTGCAGAAGACAGAAGGACCCCCCCCCCCTCCTTCTCCTCCTCCCCCCTCCTTCCTTGGAGAGAGGCCTCCCAAACACCCAGCTGCAAGGGACGCAGATCTGCAAAGGACTATTGCAAGGAGTTGGCTGGGGACAGAAGGAAGGAGGGTCAGGGTGTGACAGAGAAGGGAGGGCTGGCTGAAGGTAAGCGAAAGTTTCCTTGGTGAGATGAGTGAAGCTTTGAAAGAGTGTTAAAAGGAGAGAAAACAAGGAAAAAAGAAAGTCCTAAAGACTAGAGGGTGAAAGAAGAGCATGTGGCGAGTTGGCACACAGCTGGCAACAAGCAATGCAACTGAAGAGGCAAACTTAGACAACTGACAATGGTCTATGAGCTTGCAATTAAGCAATGTGTCCTTCACCCGGGTGATCAAGAGCTACAACTTGACATCAGAACCTGAGGACTACAGGAGGACAGCGGAACTTAACACCAGAACCATTGGGGGATTATTAGAATTAACGCAACGCTACGTATTGTGAAGTGTAGCCAGGAGTTCTTGGCCCAAACGACCATACGGAACCGAAGATGTTGGACCGAGGATCAGTGTTGGTTTGGGAATGGCAGGATGAATCTTTGCTCTGGAGACCCTACAGCCCACAGGTGGCTCATTACATTGAGCAGGTGCTACGGGAGACCCCCAGGTCCAGCTCAGTGAGCCTCGGGGAGGCCGATGCCAGTCTCACCTCCTACATTCTGGATCTCATCTCTATGAACCAGTTCCGTCTGGATACAGGTGAGCCACCCTCAGTAGTCTTGTGCATACCTGCCCTCACAAAGGTTCATGTTTCCAGGGAAGATTATGGTGGGGCCAGCAGGTGCAGGCTTGACGGGCAATGATGTGTGTAAGGACAGGTGCAATGTACTAATCTGGGATCTGGGGAAGAACAGCAGGGTTTAATTTTAGACACCAATCTACAGTCAGTGCACCAACTTCACAGTTTGAAGAGGTGCAGAGCAACAGAGTGCTTGCAAGGTCTAGGGAGCATCTTATCTTTCGCAAAGTTTTTCCAATGTTTGGAATATGTCTGTGTCCAATGTTTCCTTGTTAGAGCTAACTTTAACTGTGCTGTGGTGGATACAAGTAGTCTGAGGTCCAGATGAGGAAATGGAAAAGTTCTGGTAATCAAGGTTAGCCCACGTATAGTCAAGAAGTTGTTTCTGGTTTGGTTAGTGAGATCGCTTATACCTACCAACCACATTACAGAGTGGGCACCTACCTAAACAATCCATCCATGCTATATCCTGTTAGGTAGACCCTTATGCTGCGTAGGACTTTTCGACCGGACTTGTCCGACGGACCAAATCCGGCGGACAATTCGATCATGTGTGGGCTTCACCGGACCTTCAGCGGATTTTTCCAGTCGCAAATCTGACGGACTTTAGATTTAGAACATGCTTCAAATCTTTACGTCGTAACTCCGCCGGACCCAGAATCCCGCTACTCTGTATGCTAGTCCGACGGACAAAAACCCACGCTAGGGAAGCTATTGGCTACTGGCTATCAACTTCCTTATTTTAGTCCGGTGTACGTCATCACGTACGAATCTGTCAGACTTTGGTGTGATCGTGTTTAGGCAAGTGCGGTCGTTAGAAAGTCTGTTGAAAGTCCGTCGAAAGTCTGTCGGACGGGCTGTCGGACTTTTGTAGCTGGAAAGTCCGACCGTGTGTACGCGGCATTATACTATATAGTTGTTACAAGATGACACAAGATCTGAGATTGTGTAGGTAGTATATGTATACATAAAGTCAACCAAGTTGGACAATCAGGAGTTGATTGCATATGTATGGTCACACTGTGACTGCTGCAGATGTCACCTGCCTAGCAGTGTCTGATTGGAACATAAACATAATACTGTTGCATGTATATGGGGAGTATGCAGGCGCCCATGTATAGCTATGCAAAAGGTTAGTAGATATGGGTGATTGTGGCCCTTTCAATATCTGTCTAGCTGTTTATACCTGTTTATGGGTGCAAAGGGGAATGAGAACAAGATAACATTCAGTTTGTTCAGATAAAGAGTTGAATGACTTGCCAGCCACCAAAAAGATGCTTTTGCAGAGATTGTTCTGTTTAAGGATGCTAGGAGGTGATAATGACTGCTTCTAACTTGTTATCTCACAATAATTTTTTCCAGCTTGCTGGAAAATTTCTGTTCAACCTGACTAACCCTCTTTGAGCGATCTAGTATGTTAAAGTGGAACCAAACCTCAATATGACCCTAGCGTATTCCTACTACTCGCCTAACCTAATCTGCAAATATCACCTGACTATGGCTCTAGACTCCATCCCATCCTGCGCCACTTGGAAACATATTGTGGCGCAGGGTGGGAGTTGTTCGCCGGATGTACTACTAATTAGCTGCTCTGGCAAGGGCAGCCAATCAGTGGGCACTGTCTGCTCTTAGACTCAAAGATACCACCCCCCACGCTTCTACCAAGCGCCGGATGTAACCCCTGGACCAGAAACAAAGGGAGTTCGAATCGGCTGTCAAGTAAGTGTTAGAGGGATGATTTTTACAATTATGTTATAAAGGGGAATAGGCAGATTTCTTAAGTTGGCCATACATTGGTATGTTATAGAGGGGGATAGGCCGGTTTCCTATACACTGGTATTATTAGAGGAGGATAGGCTATTTTTTGAAGCTGACCTTACACTGGTAGGTTATAGAGGGGGATAGTCTAGTTTCTTAGGCTAGCCATACGCTTGTAGATTTAGATATGAATGCTCATACAAAAAATCTCATCAGTATAATCAATAACACTTTGAGACTTGACAAATGTAACTGGAAAACACTTCAAAATTTAATTTTTTAAAACCTTATTTTGGAATGAATGGAATTTTTCTTACAAAAACCACATTCACTTTTAGCTTTTCCTTTGATTTTTTTTTTTTTTTTTCATCTCTGTGGTTGACTCCATAAACCAATGGTCATCAACCCTGTCCTCAGGGCTCACTAACAGGCCAGGTTTGCAAGATAACTGAAATACATCACAGGTGATATCATTTGCTGCTCAGTGATTGCAGTATTCTAGTCTGCATCTCCCCAAAGGTTATACATAAAACCTGGCCTGTTAGTGGGCCCTGAGGACAGGGTTGATGACCACTGCCATAAACGAAGAAATATAAAAAAAAAAAAATTTTGGATCGTTTCTATCATACATAATTTTACATGGTCTTTAGTTTGATTCAGGCCTGCTTGAACAATTCCAAGTTATCAGTGGGTTGTATAAGCAACAACAGCAGCCTCCAACACTACTGACAAAGGGCAGATGTCTCACTACTCTTCATTATGAAGCAGACATCTGCAGCTCTAAGCAGTGTTTAGAGAAGGCTACCCTACAACATCTAACGACATGTTCAATAATGCATCCACAGACACATCATATGTTACACTGTGCATTCTCAGATATACCGTTGGGGATTATTTACTAAAACTGTATGGCGTAACATTTGGTGCAGCTCTGCTTAAAGAAACAAATCAGCTTCCAGGTTTTGTTCTCAAAGCTTAATTGAACAAGCTGAAGTTAGAAGCTGATTGGCTACAACGCACAGCTGCACCAGATTCTGAGTGCACCAGTTTTAGTAAATCTCCCCCCATATCTACAATAATATATGAATACAATCAGGGCTTTTTTTTCAGGGGGAACTTGGTGGAACTCAGTTCCACCACCTCTGGCTCAGACCCTTGGGGGGCTGCTCACCACAATCACTTGTAAACACAGAAGTCCGGTTTCTGTGTTTACAAGTGACAGCTCTGCACTCTGTGTGTAACCCCCCTGAACTCTGCAGTCTGTATGTAATGCAATCTTGGTATTTAATGCCCCTTTAAGACCCTCCTAATGCTCGTGAAATTTGACGGACCACACCCACTATTTGATGTGATTTGGAGGGTTTTGGGGGGTCGTGGTTGAGTTCCAGCACCTATTGTTTGAGAAAAAAAAAACCCTGGATACAATAATATATATAGGTTCAGAAAATTGGACAAATCAGAAGGCATCATCACTAGCATATCCCTGTATCCGTGTGTGATTATTTCTAGTATGTGCCTGTAACACTCTGCAGAAAATGTGCAAAACATATGATTGTCATTTTAATGGACAGTTTTAGATATTCCTTGGGAAGCTTGGGAAAAGTAATTGGAGAGTTTGCAAATGAGTGTAGTTCACAATGCTGTAATCTGATTTACAAGGAGATTAAGTTGCAGGTTTACTGTCTCAGTGTTAGGTGAACAAAAAATCTTTGCTGTCCTTTTGGACCTACTACTACTACCAGAGGTCCGCTGAAAAAAAAAAAAAAATTAAAAGCTAGCAGCTACAAATACTGCAGCTGCTGACTTTTAATATATGGATACTTACCTGTCCAGGGAGTTGCGATGTCAGCAGCCAAAGCCGATCCGTCCTTCGGCTCTTGGCTGCTGCCGCCATCCTCGGTAAGGGAATAAGGAAGTGAAGCCCTGCGGCTTCAGTTCCTGGTTCCCTACTGCACATGCGCGAGTCGCGCTGCTCGTCCTCTCTGGTCCCTTCTGTGTTCTGGGACCTGTGTGTCTCCCAGAATACAGCGGGGGAGGACAGTGTAGGCGCCGAAGTGGCGTAGGTCACTGCAAGCGCCACAGTGATCTATGCCAGGAAGTGGGAGCAAATAACTGTATTAGACAGCTATCTGCTCCCTCCTCCCCCCTGAAAGGTGCCAAATGTGACACCGGAGGGGGGGAGGAATCCAAAAAGTGGAAGTTCCATTTTTGGGTGGAACTCCACTTTAACTACTACTTAACTACTAAAAGCATTTGTCTTGCTCTTAGCTTAGCATCTGCCATGTGTTAATTTCCTTTTTTTTAAGGAAAATAGAGAAGATGCTTAAAGGGAAGTGTTTTCTTCCAAGTGGTCTTTATTATGATATGTAATCTCTAATAAGCAGGGCCCTCTGATCCCTCCTGTATTGAACTGTATTTTAACTGTACTGTCTGCCCCCATGTTGTAAAGCGCTGCACAAACTGTTGACGCTATATAAATCCTGAAGAGTAATAATAATATTCCATGTAGAGGTACCCAGGATCTGGTGACAATCTAATGCATGGTTTTTGATTTTAACCAGCATTCCATGGAACTCTAGGGTTCCTCCAGAGGCTGCTAGGGGTTCCTTGAGTAATAAGAAATTTCTGCCTATCAGATAAGTTCCCACTTACACTATTGATCTTTTTAGCTTTCTGTAAGGGGGTAATTCTTCCCAATATCCAAGTATAAGGAGCACTCTTTACACTGACCATCACACATTTGTATCATGAGTTGTAGATACAGTCATTTTTAGCAGGGGTTCCAAGAGACCAGAAAGTTATTTCAAGGGTTCCAATGTGTTGAGAAAGGTTGATCTAATGTTCATGAGGGACCTTGAGGGACAGAAGGCTGGGGTCAACCAGACTGTTCCTATGTGTTTGACTTCCCAGAACTATCTATGACCTCCTTTAGATGTATCAGAAATTTTGTGACATCCTTCAATCCTACCTATGATCAAGTTGGGCCTCCATGTGGGTGCAGTCTCTTCCTAGGAAGTCCTAGTGTAGGCACTGTGCTCCTTGCTGTGCCAGATATCATTGAGGCTTCCACATACTGTACATGAAATGCACAGGTATATTGTGTTTGATCACACTTTCCTATCTGAAGATTGAAAAAATATTGAAAATTGAAACAATTGATATGATGGAAAGTACATTGTAGAAGAAAAATGTCAGTTACGCAGCTCAATTTTTCTAACACTTCAGTCCTTTGCAAGAACGTCTTGTACTAAACAAGGTTACTAAACATCTACCAAAGCTTAGATTTTTTGTAGACTAATAAACCCATGCATGTTTATAGACTATGTGAACCTTTATTTCACTTACACTTTACTGGTGTCAGTCCTCTTCCTCAGTGCTTTGGTCACAGTTTACACTTACCTGTGACCCAACCCTGCAAGATCGTACAGCCTTTCTCCTGTAACTTCTGTACAGAACCACGTACACAGAATGAAGTCTGAGGTGCTAAGGCAGGTAGTACGTTAAAGGATTTTAAAGGGTTGAATGAATCTCCAGGTAGACCTTATCACAGGGATTGCATGGATAGCAGGTAAGTATGCACTATGACAAAGCCCTTGGGGGTAGAAAAATGACATAATAAAGGAGCCATACATTTATCTCTTTTAACTGCCAAGTCATGTCTGTAGATAGTCTAAAGTTGACAATAGTGAGATGAGAGTCTTTGTGATGAGGTAGACAGCAGCCAGACATCCAAGCATCTGTAGACCCTTGCCTATAGGTGGCAGAAGCAAAGTGTTTTCCCATGTAGTATAAATATATTCATCACACATAAACCGATTCACAAACTATGACTATAGTCTAAGCCAGGTCAGGAGAATTAAAACAAGAAAATAATTATCCTTGCAAATTGTGTGCCTACATGCTGATGGAAATCCTGGCCTCTTCTAATAGCTATTGTTCCCCTCCAAGAGATGGAAGCCCAAAAGTGTCTGTGTGTACGCCTCCTCCCCCTCCTGACATAAACACGAATGCTTGCCATCTGCCCATTAGACCACCCTCTCCTATCTATGGCTTCCTAATGGTAGCCTACAGGCTGCCATACGCTGCTCGATCCTGCTAAAACCGCCAAAATTTAAGCTGTAGGTGGCCCTATCACCACCCGCCTCACAAAAAAAAAATTTTGATCGCTCAGCTGAAAAAAAAATTAGCTGTTCATCCAGATAGAAATTTTGCAAGCTGTCAACTTCCTGTGCTCTCTACCTCTGAATTGTTTATCTGTTATCATTGTTCCCTGTTAGCTCCGTGGACTATAAAAAACACCTTCCTTTTTATGGAGCCGAAAGAGAGGTGTTATGTAGTCCTACTACAGTGTTATGTAAACCTAACACACTCCCTTTCTAGGATGACAAGGCTAATCAATACAGCCATAACAAACACCTCTGATCAGTGGCAATGCTTGCTACTACTAGGCTGTTGATGGCCACTTTGGGATTTGTTTATCTTACAGGATTTCTATACCATTTCACACACCAGGGGCGTAATTGGTGATTATCTTGTTTAAAAAAAAACGACAAGGCCATTACTTCTGTAAATAGAGATCTTCTCTGGAAGGGAAGACTTTTCACAGCTGTGTGTCAGCTAGTTTGTTCTGCAGCAGATGGGCAAATCATCAGTCCCAAACTACCCGTGTTTCCCATCAGCAAGAAACTCCGATCCATCGCATACGTGACTGATGAATATCGCACTGTTCCCAATTCGACACACAGACATGAATCACCAGGGCTGATAGTGGCGAAATTGTTCCGGGAAACTTATTTTGGGTAGTGTGGAAAATCAACGGATTGCAGAGAACAATGTGACAGTGTATTGCTGACACACAAAAAAAAGAAAACAGAAATGCAAACAGAACTTCCTTATTCGCAGAGCACTTTCCCATGCTTTAGTAATGCATGCTAAACTAAAAATAATATATTTATACACACAGTATCTCAGAAAAGTGCGTACACCCCTCACATTTTTGTAAATATTTTATTTTATCTTTTCATGTGACAACACTGAAGAAATGACACTTTGCTACAATGTAAAGTAGTGAGCGTACAGCTTGTATAACAGTGTAAATTTGCTGTCCCCTCAAAATAACTCAACACACAGCCATTAATGTCTAAACCGCTGGCAACAAAAGTGAGTACACCCCTAAGTGAAAATGTCCAAATTGTATATACCATATAATTTAATAACTAAAGGCTAATATAAGCTTTAGCATGTTTAATGTCATTTTAAAAGTAATTTTTAATAGTTTAAAATCTGCAGCTTTCATTGAAATAACACCTGGTGATCCTGCCATGAAGCTCCTTGATCAGGCACTTCCTGTTATCGGCTGGTGCTCTATTGGTTGGGGGGGCGGCAGACAGACCTGACCACAAACCCTCCCCCATAGCTCCCCCCGGTCGCTCCTGCCCGCCAGTCCGCTACCCCTCACTACACAAAACTGTCCAATAGTGGCAAACAAGAGAATCCTGAATCCAGCAGCAGTGGAATACCTACCTTCGAGTTGTGGGCGTCCTTCAGCTCTTGCTTCTCCTGGAACACAGGAATCCCACTGTCTCCCCTGCTCCTAGACTGAGTTGGCAACACAAAAGCTGTGGGCAGTGTAAGAACCCCTGCACAATGGGGCGGCGGCGGTGGCGGTAAAGCACCGCTATTTTCAGCGACGCTTTACCGTTGTATTTGTGGGGGTATTCCACTAGCGGGACAACGCTCCTTCACCGCTCCAAAGATGCTGCTAGCAGGACTTTTTTTAGCGTCCTGCCAGCGCACCGCTCCAGTGTGAAAGCCCTCGGGGTTGTTTCGCCCTGCCGCAGTATATGTGCAGTGGCCGGTCTAGAAGTGGTTAAGGGGGGCTATGATCAATATGTACAAATACATAAGGGGTCTATATAGTGAACTTGCTGTTTGAGTTATTCACTTTAAGGTCATCATAGAGGACAAGGGGGCACTCTTTATGTCTGAAGGAAAAGAGATTTCATCTTGAAATACGGAAAAGTTTCTTCACAGTAAGAGCTGTGAAAATGTGGAATAGACTCCTGTCAGAGGTGGTTCTGCTCAGTAGATTGCTTTAAAAAAAAGGCCTGTATTCTTTCCTAAATGTACACAATATAACTGGGTACTGACATTGATCCAGGGACTATCCGGTTGTCTCTTGGGGGGTCAGGAAGGAATTTTTTCTCCTGCTGTAGCAAATTGCTGGGGTTTTTCGCCTTCCTCTGAATCAACTGTGGGTGAAGAATTGTATATATGGGATTGTATGTTTTTTTGGGTTGAACTAGATGTGTCATTTTTTCAACCTGACTAACCATGTATGTAACTATGTAAGATTCCCTGCTAATTGGAGCAACTTTATGATTGGCCATGAGTAAATGGTTTCCACTGTCTTGGTTTCCACTGTCTTTTTACACCCGACTACCCTCCAATCCAATCCAATCCTTCTAAACGGAAGATGACAGATCCCTTTCTACTTTTAGTAGACCAGTGTTCTATCGAGAAGTGCCCGGGACAAACGGCGCAAGCGCGACGCATGTGCCACGCATTTGCCATATGGAACAGCACAACAGCTGAGTTTACAATCAGCTGTTGTGTCGGCGAGACGGCGCCTGCGTGCAATAGCCATCGGAAGAAATTTTTCTGTCCGATTGTGCCTCGCGCTGGCGAGGCGTGTTCATGATGGTGAGGGGCAGATTAGTACATAATGGGGGCGGATTATTCAATGATGGGCAGTGCTGCAAAACACATATTTTTCTGTTATTCTTCCTGGACGCTTGCGGGGCATGTTTAGTCAACTGATGGGCGGATTTTTCTATCTGAAAAATACGTGTTTTGCAGCACTGGTCTTCATTTAAAAATCTGCCCCCATCTTGTATTAATCCGCCCCTCACTGACATAACCACGCCTCACTAGCATGAGGCAAAATCTGACAGAAAAATTTCTTCCGTCGGCTAGTGTGCGCAGGCGCCGTCTCGCTGTCACAACAGCTGATTGTGAAATTAGCTGTTGTGCTGTTCCGTTTGGCGCATGCGCAGTACATCCCGGGCACTTCTTGATATGCGACAGAACACCGGATCGGACCCAGAGGTAGGCAGGTGTAAACGGACACAAGTCCTTTTGCACCTGCCAGTCCAAAGGAATGCATAGATTTTCCAATCAGGTCCACCTGAAAAACTGACAAGTGGACAAGATCAGATTGCCTGTGTGAAAGGAGACTATTGGATGAACCAGATGGACTTGTGTCTTTTTTTCAACCTGGGTAACTATGTACCATGTAAACATCTTTTGCTAGCAATTTAGGCTGTAGAGATCAGAAAAAAGTGGAATAGGCTATGATTACTATCAGATGACAGGTCTCTTTTACCTTCACATGGAATGCCAGTAAAATAAACAATAGTATATTATAAAATATGACCTTTGATCGGGGTATTCCAAGTCAGCAAGTGTTTTTGTGGTTATGAATTATGATAAACTAGTTAATGTGTAAGCCAGTAAACACTGTTAGTATGTAATGTCATAAAGCACACTCTGGGGGTTATTTACGAAAGTCAAAGCCACTTTGCACTGCAAGTACACTTGAAAGTGTACTTGGAAGTGCAGTCGCTCTAAATCTAAGGGGTAGATCTGAAATGAGTGGAAGCTCTGTTTTATCATCCAATCATGTGCAAGCTAAAATGCTGTTTTTTATTTTCCTTGCACGTCCCCCTCAGATCTACAGTGACTGCACTTCCGAGTGCACTTGCAGTGCAAAGTGGATTTTCCTTTCGTAAATAACCCCCTCAGTGTCTTTAGACATAACTAATCAAAGCCAGATTTAGCAGGCTTGACAGTGCATTTGAAAGGGACTGTAGCCTCATGACATATGATTTTGTGCTGTCCAACCTTCTTCCCATGCTACAATGTGCGTAAGCAAGATTGCATTACCTGTAGATCAGTGGTTCTCAACCTTTCTAGTATCGTGCCCCTTGATAAAATTTCCCAAGTTGTGGGGACCCCTAACAGTAAAATTATTTTCGTAGTGTGGGTTGTCAGCACCCAAGGCAAGACAAGAAATTTGCACCCCTAACCCACGGACATTTAGCGCTCCCTGAGTCCCTTCCACTTGTACAGTATTAAAACCCCTTTATGGTACCTTTTTATGGTACGTTTTAGGATGTACCACTCTTTCTCTTTGTTCTCCTTTCTTTCCCTTTTATCTCTTTCTATCCTAATTTTTTTTTTTTTTTTTCCCCCCCATCCCTCTCTCTAGATAGGATCTCCTCCAGCCCCATCTACTTCACATTCCTCACCAGTCAGCTGACCTCTAGTCTCTGCCCCCCAGCCATCCCGTGAACTGAATGGGTGGCTGCGAAGAGGCTTAGTGGGTGGCCGCGGGCTCCAGGAACAGCCCAGCTGGGCGGTCACAGGCTCCAGGGACAGCCCTGCTGGGCGGCCGCAAAAAGGTTGGGAGAGCGGTGCGGGCTTCAGGCACAGCCCAGGATTAGGTGACCCCTGGCAAATCATCATTCAACGACCCCCAGGTTGAGAACCACTGCTGTAGATGGTGGTCTTTGAAACCAGGGGACAAACAGACATGATAGATTTCTGCCTGATCATTTGGGAGAAACCCGAGGGGCTGGTTGTATGGAAGTCGATTGAAAGATCAACTTTTGTGCAAACGAACCTGCCCATACAAGGATTGAAATTCATCCAGTCCCTGCTGAGCTGTCTGAATTTCGATCCATGTATGGCTGCTCTTACACTGTGGTCAGTGATGTTGCATTTTTTTTTATATCTTTGTGATAATTGACCGGTTTTTGACCTCTTAGGGCAGCCTTTCTCAACCTTTTCAACACTGAGGAAACCTTAAAATAATTCTTCTTCTCAGGGAACCCCTGCTAAAAGTTAAAAATCTATAACTCATGATACATTAGTCTGATGGTCAGTGGGAAGAATGCTCCTTACACTTGTGGTCATTGGGAAGAATTACCCCCTTACAGAAAGCTAAAAAGATCAATGTGTCAGTAGGAACTTATCTGAGAGGCAGAAATTGACCATTGCTCAAGGAACCTCTAGCAACTTCTGAAGGAACCCTACGGTTCCATGGAACCCTGGCTGGGAAACCCTGCCTTAGGGGATGATAAGGAAAGGTCTTGATTGTAAAAGAAATCGGAAAATCTCCCAAAAAGTGAAATTCGCTGTTCTGTTTTGGGCTAAAAGGATGTGATTAATCATGGCAGCTCTCCATATGAATAAACAGTAATAAGTTATAAAATTTGACATTTCCCAAGTGGCCCAACACACATCAGACATATTAAGCCCTAAAAAAAGGGGAAGCCCAATCCCTCGATACGTGTTGGCTGTATTATTTAGGCAGGGTTCACACTGGATGCCGATGCGGCTCCCAGCAGGGGTCCTGTGCATCCTGGTTCACCGTTTCAGCCCGAATATTGGGCTGAATTTGGACCTGAAACAGACCAAAAGATGCACAGGGCTCCTGTGCAAATTCGCACCAGAGCCGCATCGGATATATGTGAACCGACTCCATAGAGAGCCAGTCACATTCTCCTACTATTGCGAATTGGATGCGGAATCCTGCATCCCATTCGCTATAGTGTGAACCCGGCCTTAGATTTTTTCCAATAAAGTCTCATCCTACTGAAATTGCTGGCTAACTAGCTGTCTATGTTGTAACTCCAGTTCTTTCTAAATTATAACATGCAACAAGCAAATAAGGTCACATCTCCTGGTCTGCATTCCTGTCTTGGGTCAGTGAATTCCAATGGTATGGAAGTCACCAGTCCAACATGACAACCAGGCAACTATTGTTTTCAAAAGAACAGTTCATCTATGCTATCTTCTGTACTTTCTCATTACAGGCATCTCTATAAAATGCTTGGTTAAAATAAAAAGATTTGGGAAATGTGGAACTTTTTAAGGGAAATATTTCCAAGTCCCAAAAAAATTAGGCACAGCTGACAGCCATGCATATCCCTGTACGAGATTATCATAACAAGCCCCCCACCCCCCTCTCTGGGGATCATCTGTTTAACGCATTAGCTGAATTAATCTCGCCCCCTGGCGTGGATCTCAGATTACGACCAGATATCTGCACTTTCACACCACATGACACCCAGTCTAGTGTTCCTGTAACACCGCCGGTGAGAGTAAACTACAGGGAAGTAGGTAGAGTTGCCACCTCAACCCTTTAAACCCAAACACAAATGAATTACACAGGTTCTGAGATTAATTTAATGCAGATAAGGCACCAAGTGAGTTTATTTACCACGTTAATCAGCCACAGAACCTGTGTAATTTTATTATGTGTTCGGTTTTAAAGGGATGAGGTGGCAACCCTAGAAGTAGGCTCTGTGAGCATCCATTGCACATGGTCTATAGAGCAATATAGTGCAGGTCATTGTTTAGTGCAGGATGCTCTGACACACAGCCCAGCAGGAAGGCCAACTCTGCAGTTATCTGTCTCTGTATGTCTGCATGTCATGTTGGGGGTCTTGGACTAAACAGCTGTGCCTTTGTCTCCTATTAACCCTCCAGCTATAAGCTCCCACAGCCTAGGGGCCAGCTGTGTGTAGACCACTCTAGATCCTCCCCCCACTATGCTTCTCTTTCTCTGATCACTCTCCAGACAATCTCTCTGTACAGCTCCCTTTTTTATTAGTTTAGATCTAAACATGACTGTGATTAGCATAATCTTATCTATGTGCCATAGTTTGTGTTAGTGTATATTTTATGTTCAGGTATGCAAGCTTAGAACGTGTATAAGGGAAGATACAGAAGGCGGCAGAGCTTACAATCTAAAATACAGCGGAGAGTGCGGCGCTATCTTGATCTAAATGTGTGATAACCACAATAAATATATTATATTTATATACAATTATATGATAAAGATCATTTAATATTAGTACCTTATGCAATGCTTAAAGTGTCCTAGTGACAAAAAAGTGATTTTGTGCAACAATATAATACAATGTATAAACTTATATCATCTTATTAACAAAATCCTTGTAAATGCTCCACTATTAAAAAAAAAAAGTGTTCCAGTGCACTAAAGAGCCATGTGCAAAATTCTTCATGCGATAGCATGCGTTGATGGAAATATAATGTCCATTCCAATTTAATCAGATCCACAGACTATTTTGGTAATGACCAAACGTGTCCACTCAGGTGCTCCCACCTTCAGTGTGTGCACTTATCTTAGAGCGTGTGACCTTGCAGTTAAAGTGATTGTAAAGCTTCATTTATTTAAAAAAATAAAATAACAAACATGTCATACTTACCTCCACTGCACAGAGTGGCCCCGAACACGTCTTTTGGGGTCCCTCGGCGGCTCTCTCGGCTCCTCCCCGCATCAGATAACCCCCTAGGAGAAGCGCTCTCCCGGGGGGTTACCTTGCGGGCGCACGCCCGAGTCCATCATTTGGCATCCATAGCCGCCAAATGTATGACTCCGCCCCGCCCCCTGGCACCCGCATCATTGGATTTGATTGATAGCAGCAGGAGCCAATGGTTGCACTGCTATCAATCTATCCACTCAGGAGCCGAGAACTCTGGGCAGAGGAAGAGAGCGTCCCCACCGAATGAAGTTCCAGGGCTCAGGTAAGTAAAACGGGGGGGGCTGGTCACTGCCAGGTGTTTTTTCGCCTTAATGCAAAGGATGCATTAAGATGAAAAAACTCAAGGGTTTACAACCCCTTTAAGCTTGGTCAAAACATGTATATGAACCTCCTCTGGGTTAGTGTCTGTGCTGGAATCCTGGGCTGATTGCTGGTACGTTTTCCACATATAACAGAGGAAACTCGATAGTGTGATATTGTTTAAATTATATTTATTGATATATAACACTAGTCCCTTTATTAGGGTACTCACATTTAGTGGGTGCTACAGTGCGCCACTCTATACAGATAACGAAAACCGTTGTGGCCGTTGAGCTGGTGTGTTCTTTCCGCGCTGGGGGAGGGGACAGGACGGTGCAGGAGACAACAGTGTTCTCAGCATGGAAAGGACACACCAGCTCAGCGACCACAACGGTTTTCGCTATCTGTATAGAGTGGTGCACTGTAGCGCCCACTAAATGTGAGTGTCCTAATAAAGGGACTAGTGTTGTATATCAATAAATATAATTTAAAGGATATCACACTATCGAGTTTCCTCTGTTATACTTATACATACCTCCCAACTTTTTGAGATGGGAATGAGGGACACCTATCAGCAAAAGCATGCAGGCATAGGACACACCCCCTTTCATGCCCCCTTAAAGGAGAATTGTACAGAAAAAAAAAACAAGATTGGTTAAACCCACAAGTGCTTTTTTACCACTACTATTCCTTTTATATTGTCTTTTAGAATTTACAAATGCAGCAATTTAGAAGTCAAATGAAAGGTTTAGTGCTGGAAAACACTTTTTGATAAATAGAAAGTGCATTTTAAAAACATCTACCCTGTTTCCCCGAAAATAAGACCTAGCGTGATTGTCGGTGATGGCTGCAATATAAGCCCTACCCCCCAAATAACCCCTTGTTAAAGTCCTTGTAGGTCTTATTTTCAGGGTAGGTCTTATTTTTCGGGGAAACAGGGTAGGACTTATTTGAGGGGTAGGGCTTATATTGCAGCCATCACTGACAATCATGCTAGGTCTTATTTTCGGGGAAACAGGGTAGGGCTTATTTGGGGGGTAGGGCTTATATTGCAGCCATCACTGACAATCATGCTAGGTCTTATTTTCGGGGAAACGGGGTATATAGATCAGACCAAACTGAGGGACAAATGAGGAGGAAAGAGGGACAGAGGAACATTGCTCCAAATCGGGGACAGTCCCTCGAAATCAGTTGGGAGCTATGCTTATATGTGGAAAACGTATGTACCAGCGATCAACCCAGGATCCCAGCACAGACACTGAACCCAGAGGAGGTTCATAGAGGTGATTTGACCAAGCTTAACTGCAAGGTCACACGCTCTAAGGTGAGCGCACACACTGAAGGTGGGAGCACCTGAGTGGACACAAGTACACGTTTGGTCATCATTACCAATATAGTCTGTGGATCTGATTAAATTGGAATGGACTTTATATTTACATCAACGCATGCTATCACATGAAGAATTTTGCACATAGCACTTTAGTGCACTGGAACACTTTTGTTTTATAATATTGGAGCACTTTACAAGGATTTTGTTAATAAGATGATATAAGTTTATACACTGTATTATATTGTTGCACATAATCACTTTTTTGTCACTAGGACACTTTAGGCATTGGATATGGTACTACTATCTAATGATCTTAATCATATATAAGTTATAGTGATTTGGTGAAAGCAGAAACGGAAGTATAATATTTATTGTGGTTATCACACATTTAGATCAAGATAGCGCAGCACTCTCCTCTGTATTTTAATTTGGTTGGCACAAGGGCTGAGTGTTCCTGGTGGTGAGCAGTCTTTTTATTTTTGTACAAAATAGTGATGGACTATTTTTGTTTTCCTTTCTGAGGATAAGCTATTTTCTGTTTGCCTGTTTTTGTTTAATTTTGAAAAATAAAAGGACTGTTTGCTTTTACCAATATGGCTGGCTATTACAGAGGATACAGAAAGTGGAAGTGCAACAAACATTTATAATAAATAGGAGAATACAGAAGGTGGAAGAACTTAGGAAGAACTTAGACCCCTTTCACATAGCCTCTGCTAAGCACCTGAAAACTGCCTCTCATTCATTCCAGTGTCACTTTTCACACTAGGTCGGTGCACTTGCCGAATGAGAAAAAAAAAGTCCTGCTAGCAGCATCTTTGGGGCAGTTTGGGAATGCTCCATACACTGCTACCAAAACGCCCCTGTCCATTGGAATGAATGCGCCGCAAAACAAGAGTTTTTGGGGTTAAAAGCACCCCGCTAGTGGTCGAAAAGCACCGCTTAAAC
Source organism: Lithobates clamitans (assembly GCA_037952925.1). NCBI lineage: Eukaryota > Metazoa > Chordata > Amphibia > Anura > Ranidae > Lithobates > Lithobates clamitans. The sequence goes on along the minus strand of JBBGZY010000168.1, from coordinate 3,535,848 downwards.
AGTGGCCCCAGTGTGAAAAGGGTTTAACAGTCTATTCGAATATAAGGGAGGATGCAGAAGGTGATCAAGCTTACAATCGTTTAGACCCCTTTCACACTGGGACCACTGCCGCATTAGCACTAAAGCGCTGCTCGTTTTCGCGGTACTTTGCCACTGTTTAAGCGGTGCTTTTGGGCTGCTAGCGGGGCACTTTTTTAACCCCAAAAAAGGGGTTAAAAACTTCAGTTTTGCGACACTTTCAAAGTGCTTTGAAAGCGCTGCCCATTTCCAGGCACTTAGCGAAGGCGGTTTCCAGGCACTTAGCAGAGGCTATTACCAGCGCTAAAGTGCCAGAAAACCACCCCAGTGTGAAAGGGGTCTTAAGGTATAAAAAATGGTACAGAATGTGGAAGAGCTTACATGGTATGAATGAGGATACAGAAAATGGAATATCTTGCAATCTATTAGGGTATAAAGAATGGTACAGAGTGTGGAAGAGCTTACATCAGGGGTAGGCAACCTTAAAGAGGTGGAGATCTACATGAGCAACATGGGAGAAGTCAAAGATCACTGGGCACAGTGTCGCCCAGTGTCAACTCCTCATAATGCTGTACTACCGTGTCGCAATCATGTGCATTACCTGGCAAATATGGGTTTAAATCAGGTGGTGAGGAGCAGTGCCTCCTACACTTGTGAATGAGCCCTTAGTTGCATTTGGCAGCGGCACCCTTAGGGCTTGTTCACATGTAAAGTTTGGGGGCCTTTTTCACTTGAATGAGTCATGCTTGTCAGGTGCTACCACCCCCTAAACCATGGCAGGGTGAATAACTCCTGCTGATGCCGCAGCATGTGTACGACCTTGGCCACTGCAGCTAAAGTGGGTGTGGTTGGGGAGGGGGTGATAAAAACATGTTTTAATTTTGGGGTTTTACCACCGCCAAGGCTGCAAATGTAAATTAATCCTCACCATTCCCACTGATGTGCTGCGGTTTACCTGCACCGTGGGTGCAGCACATCTACATTATTGTGAAAGCAGCTCTATACTATTAATTCCAATGTATTGCTTCACACTGACCTGAAGATTTCTTCTTTCCTGTTGCTGGCACAACTCTGGAGACCGATGGCTGGGATAAGAGGTGGCGTGCAGTTGGCATCACTCCTCATGGCACAGGAGCCAGCACTACAGAGGAGGCATCAGCTTATGCGGCTCTTGCTTCCTACTACAGCTCCAACTTTACAAGTAGTCCCTCTGCATCGCACTCTGTTTGATGCTCTGGAATGGTGGGTCAGCAAGCCCAGACCACAATCTACCAGTCACCTGTTCGTGATCCACTGGTAGATCGTGATCTGCAAGTTGCTGACCCCTGGCTTACATTCTATCACATATAAGCAATGATACAGAAGGTAAAAGAGCTTACAGTCTATTAGGGTATTTGGGAGGATACACAAGGTGGAAAAGCTTACAACTAGAGGGTACAGAATGTGGATGAGCATACAATTTATTAGGGTATAAGAGAGGATACAGAACATGGAAAAGCTTACAATCTATTATGGTATTAGGAAGGTTATAGAAGGTGTAAGAGCTTGCAAACTATTAGAACAGTTTTTCCCAACTTCATTCCTCAAGTACCATCATAAGGCAATGTTTTGGGATTTCCCTTAGATAAAATAGCTGTCATGAATGCCAAGCCATTGGGAACTATTGGGAGCTTGGGAACCACTGTATTAGGGTATAAAGGTGATTACAGAAAGTGTAAGAGCTTACTCTATTAGAATATAAGGGAGGACATACTTACAATCTATCTATTCAATCTATCTTATGTGGATAAAGGGAGTAGAAGTGCGTACAACCTATTAGAATATAAGGGAGGATACAGAAGGTGGATGGGTTTACAATAAATTAAAGCGGAGTTCCTCCCAAAAATGGAACTTCCGCTTTTCCGGTTCCTCCCGGTGTCCGGTGTCACATTTGGCACCTTTCAGGGAGGAGCAGAATGATACCTGTTTAATACAGGTATTTTGCTCCCACTTCTGGGCATAGATACCCGAGCCACCCGCGGGTATCTACGCCACTCCTGGCGCCTTCAAAGCCCCCCCCCCCCCCCCGCTGTCTTCTGGGAGACACACAGGTCCCAGAAGACAGCAGGGACCAGTGGGATAGTGCAGCGCGACTCGCGCATGCACAGTAGGGAACCAGAAAGTGAAGCCGTAAGGCTTCACTTCCTGATTTCCTTACCGAAGATGGTGGCGGCAGCACCCGAGGGATAGATCGGCTTCGGGTGCCGACATCGCGGGCGCCCTGAACAGGTAAGTATCCTTATTTTAAAAGTCAGCAGCTGCAGTATTTGTAGCTGCTGACTTAAAAAAAAAAAAAAAAAAACGGCGGACCTCTGCTTCAAGTAAAAGTGAGGATACGGAAGGTGGAGGAGCTTACAATCTAATAATCTAATAAGGCAGTGATCTCCAAACTACAGCCTGCAAGCCACATGCGGCCATTTGCTCATCTTAATCTGGCCCTTCGGGCACTACTGTATTCCTCCTATTGACACCAACTATGGTGCATAATTCCTCCCACTGATACCAATGATGAGGCACTATTCGTTTGACTAATATCAATGATAAACCATTCTTCCTTCCACTAATGTAAATGATAGGGCACTATTCCTCCTCCTACTGACCACAAGCACTATGTAATTTTTTTATTACCATTGACCACAAAGCCCAAGGTATTGTTTGCTCCCATTGATGGCTGGACATTTTCTGCTTCCACTGGCCACAATCCAGCCCCCCAAAGTCTGAAGGACAGTTAACTGGCCCTTACTTTAAAAAGTTTGTCACCCTCTGTATTATGCCGTGTACACATGGTCGGACTTTCCGGCAGGAAAAGTCAGACGGAATCTTATCATCGGACATTCCGATCATGTGTGGGCCTCATCAGACTTTTTTTTCGAAAATTCTGATGGACCTAGAAATAGAACATGTTTTAAATCTTTCCGACGGAATCAATTCCTCCTCCACCGCTCGTCTGTATGCTGTTCCGACAGACCAAAAACGACGCTTGCTCTGAAGCAAGTATGAGACGGCAGCTATTGGCTACTCACTATTGAACTTTCTTTTCTAGTCCCATCGTACATGTTGTACGTCACCGCGTTCTAGACGGTCTGACTTTGGTGTTATCGTGTGTAGGCAAGACAGTTTCAGCAGAACTCTGTTGGAGCTCTGTCAGAAAAACCTTCAGAGTTTATTCCAACGGAAAAACCCGGGTGTGTGTACGCGGCATTAGAGTATAGGGAAGGATAAAAATTGGAAGAGCTTACAGTTTATTAGGATATAAGGAAGGATACAGAAGATAACAGAGCAGATAGTCTAAAAATGTGCTTTTGACTTAATGGGCCAAAATTCACACAGACAACCCTCTAATTCTCCATGCTCTTGTGGAAAGCCTTCACAGATGCTGTTATAGCCACTGACATATATGGTATGTCAGTAAAACTGATGTTTGAACCAATGAAATGGCTTAAACACCACGGTCCTCAAGGTCTCCCATGATGTTGCTCTACTCCTGTAGAGCCATCTGCTTTATGCAGCAAGGATTGGTACTGGCACATAGTTTGTGATGTGATGATCTCATGTAAAAGTGCTGCATTTTGCATAGGTGTACAGTGACATGTGCAGTGACTTATTATAGGCAATCAGAACTGATTTTCACACGGTAGGATTTTTTTCTACTTCACACATGAGACTTGGTATGAAGGTATTGGTTTACGGCATTAATTACATTCTTCGTAGTTCCTAGGAATTTATATTATTTTTAGATAAAAGATCTCAGCTCTTGAGAATATTGAATTTTTTCTTATGATGGATCAAGGTTCACCTCAAGGGCAACATTGACCAGTTGAGGAGCATTATCTGATATTTCAGTCAAGCAGAACCAGAAATGTGCACTTAGAATGCTTACCTCCCAACTCCTGAGATGGGAAATAGAGACACCTAAACTTTGTGGACCACAACTACTCCCTTACTAGGGCTATATTTCCCACAAAGTATGAGTGATTTTCAGACAGAGGTCAGAAATGGCACACTTCACATTTCCCTCAATACAGGCTTCCTTTAACCTTTTCGTAACCAGAGGTCACTGACATGGAGATGCAGAACCCATATTCAGCAGTGTCAGTATGCGTTGGCTAATTTGACAGCAAAGCTGGCCATAGTTGGATCGAAATCCTGCTGATCCATCTGAATTTTGATCCATATGTGGCCATGCCTGTTTGACAAAAGTCAATTGTTAGATCAACTTTTTTTGAAAGGCCTTGATCGGAGAATCTTGCTGTCAGAATATAATGTTTCTTGTGTGGGTGGAGAAATCTGTTTGTTTGTTTTTTTTCATTCAGCCACAAAAAACAAACATTTATGGCCAGCCTAACTCCGTGACAAACTACCTAAATAATTTTAACCTTTATGGACATATAGGCTTTTATTTATTTTTCAATAATAAATACCCTTTCAGATTTATTATTATAGGCTGCAAATGGTTAACACTTTTGAAAACACTATACTGTCTCCTTTGAAAATGTATTTATTTCCTAAAAAATACACAGAAAAGAAATACACTGATAGCTGGACCAGTATAGGTCTGTCTGTAACAAATGTCATGTGATTACTATTAGTCTTCACTGATATACTGATTGGTTCCTGATCTTTAATAGAGACTGATAGATATCAGTTACAATGCAGTCTCAGGATTAGGAGCACACATGGCATGCCCCTAGCTGTGAAAAGGAAGATAAATCAATGGTAGCTTTATATATGGATTTTGTCTATTTTGTTTTTTTGGTGTCACCCTCTCTGCACAAGGTAAGGAATATTTCAGAGCTGCAATGTGCAAATAGTGGTAAAACCCCCATATATAATCCTAATAATTGATGTACATATTTTACATTTTATTATTATTATTATATATAGGGGGGTTTCACCACTATCTGCAGAGGGGGTGACACCATCACTACTATATTGCAATACATTGGTTGATTTGCACTGGATATTAATTTATAGGTTTTACCATTGCACTTATAAGTCCATTTGTTAAATTTTATAGATGTAGTGTAAGGCAGCGCTGCATTATTTGCTTTTTATTGATTTGTGTTAGATGAGGGAACCAGCTAACAAAATTCTCTTATTGCTGACCCTCTGTACACTGCCATGCAATCTGCTAACCTCCTCCTTTGCCCTGCTGACCCTCTGTACACTGCCATGCAAACTGCTAACCTCCTCCTTTGCCCTGCTGACCCTCTGTACACTGCCATGCAAACTGCTAACCTCCTCCTTTGCCCTGCTGACCCTCTGTACACTGTCATGCAAACTGCTAACCTCCTTCTTTGCCCTGCTGACCCTCTGTACACTGCCATGCAAACTGCTAACCTCCTCCTTTGCCCTGCTGACCCTCTGTACACTGCCATGCAAACTGCTAACTTCCTCCTTTGCCCTGCTGACCCTCTGTACACTGCCATGCAAACTGCTAACCTTATTCTCTGCCCTGCTGACCCTCTGTACACTCCCCTGCTGATCTCCCATCCTCTGCCCTCTCACAATTTTTACTGCACCCAACATCAGACAGGCTAGATCTGGCCCTGTGCCCTCCTCCTACCAGCTGCCTGCTATGTGATGGCAGGTTAGGCAAATGGAAATGTCCATTTTGCACCCGGTAGCAGAGAGGGTGCAGCGTTAGGATATGGAAGACTGGTATTTTAAAAATACAAATACCCAACGAGTGGTTGAGGATTTGGATCTAAAAAAAAACAAATCCAGGAATTAATAAAAATAAAAAACGTACATACTTAGGTGGATGTGGCATCACTCTGATACTGCATCTGTCCCCCTGCTGGCTCCACACTAAGAACTGAGCGATCAAACACAGCTGATCACTAAGTTCTCCCCTCCTCTCTGAGCTGAGAGCTGTGACTGTCAGTCACTCTCTGCTCTGTCCCTTCAATGCTCCACTGGAGCGCTGTACTGTGGAGGGGGCAGGAGCTCTGGTTCTTGGTGGAACGCTGAGAGGCTGAGCCAGCTGCTGGTCAGGCATCTGGGTGGATCCCAACTTTAATCTTCCTAGAGTCTTTACCAGCTCTGTGATATCAGCCGACAGTGGACTTCAGCCCGCTGTTGGCTGAATCTGGGTCACAGGAGTGTAGAACAAACTGCACTCCTGTGATCCATAGGAGAGGTACAGCCAAATGAGTTTTGATCATACTTATTCTCTAGCCCTGTTTCACACTTGTGTGGGCAGGATAGCCCATTCATTTGAATGGGCTGCTGTGCCTGCGTTTTCTGCAAAAAAAGGTGCCTGCACCTTTTTAAAAACGCAGTGACAGGGAAAAAGTGGGCTCTTTTTGAACATGTGATTTTTTTTTCCTGTGCTTTCCGCAAACGCAGCATGGGCTGAGATGTGCGGGGTTGCCATTCATAACATCTCATAAGAGCAGTGGAATTTAGCTGCAGGTGGTTTGGGAACAGATGTGATTCCTGCACCCGCAACCAGCCTGCACAGTGTGAACCAAAGCCTAATATCATCTGTGAGAGGTGCCATAAGTGCAGCCAGGATTTTGTGTAAAGACTGTTCTGGTACATCATTAGTTAACAGAAAGCAGTTGAAGGTAGCTGAGTACCTTTACTCACAGTGTCTGAGGGGGATGCCGAGGTATGCAATCTGAGTGTGCTCCGGAGATCATGAGGACTTTGCAGGGTGGAGAAAAGGCCGGTGCAGCAGCAGATAGTTGAGATGGAATTTTAATAGAAGAGTGAGCAAACCTGCTATCTTCAGAAGCTGTGTCTCTGCTTGGTGACTGCGCTGCTCCCCCTCCTCTCTTCAAAATTTGTTACATACCTCCCAACTTTTTGAGATGGGAATGAGGGACACCTACTAGCAAAAGCATGTAGGCATAGGACACCCCCTTGAAGGAGAATTAACCTAAAAAAATAGATTAGTTACATCCACAAGGGCTTTTTTTCCACTACTATTCCTTTATATTGGCTTTTGAAATTTACAAATGCAGCAATTTAGATTTTGGATGAAAGGTTTAGCACTGGGAAACACTTTTTGAAAGATAAAAAGTGCATTTTATATACAACTATATAGATCAGACCAAAATGAGGGACAAATGTGGAGGAAAGAGGGACGTTGCTCCAAATCAGGGACAGTCCCTCCAAATCAGGGACAGTTGGGAGCTATGTTTGTTATGCCCTGGGTGCAGTGATCAGTGGGTATAGCTGGTCTCTCTATATGTGCTGCTCTGTAGGGGGAGGTCAGTAGCTCCCCAGGGAATGAGATGTTGATCTCTAATATGGACATCCAAGACACACCCCCAGGGTTTCCGATTTGCGCCCTAAGACAGCTGCCTGAGTAGTGAGAGTGAATGGAACTGTCAAGTCCAAGCTCTGATGTTGGGGATGGGCTGGGCCAATATGCGGAGTTCTGCCCCTTTTGTCAGGCAGCTCATGCATAGACAAACAGCTGGTATTTATGCATTGGTGGGCGGGGAAGAAGGTGGCAGGGGGCAGGACCAATTGTAACTACTGTATTTGTACCCACAACGGTGTATAATAAACCTGAATTATACACCACTGTGGGTACATATACACTAGTTACAATTGGTCCTGCCCCCTGCCATCTTCCTCCCAGCCCACCAATGCATAAAGGTTGGCTGTTTGTCTATGCATGGGCTGTCCGCATATCAGCCCCGCCCATCCCCGACATCATAGCTTGGTTTTTATCAGCTCCACTCATTCTCAGTGTCACTGCCGCTGTACGCTCCTGGCTTGCCCACCAATCCCTGGCTGTGCTGGATGGATATTGACATTGCTGCATGTCCTGCTATGGCTAGGCTGTCAGCAATAAGTATGGGCACCCCCTTTGAACTGTGTTATGCCTAAAAAGTCCATCATCGGAAAATCATAAAACTCTCCCCCCCTGAATCTGCGGACAGATCCGGGGACAGACCTGGTCCGGGGACAGTGTCCTTAATCCGGGGACTGTCCCCGGAAACCTGGGGTGTCTGGTCACCCTATATTTAGAGTAGTCATAAGATTTCCTGTAGGTGATATGTTGCTCTGTTTTTTGTTTGTAGGCTCTAGTATGAAAGAAAATGGTAGTAATGAATTTCTTTATAGGCTCTAGAAATCCCATGGATAGTGTTCCATGGTCAATCATTGGAAAATGCTCCATGATCATCTCATTTATATTGCTTAATAGTCAGTTTGCAGTCAATAGTCATCCCATGAATAATGCTTAGTGGTCAGCCTGTAGATGGTGCTCAATGGTCATTCCATTGATAATGTTAAATAATCAGTTTGTGGAGAGCTCAATAGTCATTCTGTGGATAGTGCTCAATGGTGAGCTAGGGAACAGTGCTCAATAGGTAACCCATACATGTTGCTAAGTGGTCATCCCATGGATAGTGTTCAATTGTCAATAGTTGATTGTGCCCCATAGTCATTCTGTTCAAAGGCTTTGTATACTGTGGTCTGTATGCAGTTGTTATCCTATTGATAATACTCCATGGTCCTGCAATTTTCTTGCTAGTAATTTTCTATAGTATTCCATGGGCCATTCTGTATAAAATAGATTTATATAGATTTATAAGATTTCTAGTTGTTCCTCATAACTGAGGTCCCCCTGCCCCCTTATGAGCTTTGTTGTCCTTCTCTGGACTCTCTCCAGTTCCAGCACATCCTTCCTGAGTACTGGTAAACCAAAGAAAAATAGCAATAAACTGTGTTTTAGTACATTGCTGTTTTGACTTTACTAATAAAACATTATGACATGGTAGAATCTGGGTGGCTTACAAACTTGGTAAATATGCAGGGGGAACCAATCACCAATGGCAAAAAGAAGACAGGCTCAGAACCTCCAAAACATGGTCATCCGAGAGTGGTAGGCCCACATATAGTTGCAGAGGGGCAGGATATTACCCAGGATGTATTCCAGATTAAACAGGTAGGCAAGAGATACCATAAGGGTAAATAAACCCAGTGTCAATAAAGGAGAAACAGCAGATAGTGGTAGGTGTACCATTAAAAGGTGGATAACAATGACTTGACCTGTTAAAGAAAATAACACAAACCTTACTTCTGTTACACCAGTATATATGGTTGGTAGGGTTGAGTAAAGACACTGGTCCATCCAGTTTAACCTGAGAGTGTGTAGAGTGTGTGTGTGTATGTTATTATTATAGTTGAACTAGATGGACATGTGTCTTTTTTTCAACCTGATTAACTATGTAACTACAGTATGTGACTACTGTTTTCCCTTATGACACCACCAACTGTGGAAGGGAATTCCACATTCTTACTGTTTGAACAGTAAAGAAGCCCTTACGCAGTTTAAGACTAAACCATTTCTTATCCAACTTTATTAGGTGTTTGAGTGTCCTCTTTAGACACCTAAGATTTAAAGAATTTCTCTCAATGCTAGAATCACCATTTTACAAATGTGTATATCACTATCATATCCTCTGTTCAGCGTCCCTTCTCTGGGGAGAATAGGTTTAATGTTTCTCTATGTTCCTCATAAGGTCCCCTGCCCCCTTATGAGCTTTGTTGTCCTTCTCTGGACTCTCTCCAGGTCCAGCACATCCTTCCTGAGGACTGGTGACCAAATCCGGACAACACACTCAAGAAATGTCAAAAATGATAGGCCTATTGAGTAAAAACCCTTTTTAATGCATGCTAGTAGTCTGCTAGCCTTGCTTGCTGCAGCTCAATGCTCAATGCTCAAGTCACCATTTTAAAAATGTATATATCACTATCATATCCCCTCTTCAGCTTCTTTTCTCTGGGGAGAATGGGTTAAGATTTCTAGTTGTTCCTCATAACTGAGGTCCCCCTGCCCCCTTATGAGCTTTGTTGTCCTTCTCTGGACTCTCTCCAGTTCCAGCACATCCTTCCTGAGGACTGGTGACCGAATCCAGACCGCATACTCAACAAGTGGCCGAATTATAGTCCTATTTATTCAGCAAATAACCTTTTTAATGCATGCTAGTAGTCTGCTAGCCTTGCTTGTTGCAGCTTGGCATTGTTACTTTTTTGTGAATTCCCATAAAACATTATGACACAAAGTGATCATAAACTGAGAAACAATTTCCATGGCGATGGTAAATATATATCAACCAATGTTTTTCCTTATTTCTGTCAAAGGTGGTTTAACTGGTTCTTTGACTATATTATAGTTATGTTCCTCAAATCGAGTGTGAAATTATCCCTTAGGTAATGCAGATTTCAGATTCACCACTTCTGTTCCCGGAAATTATTTTACAGTTACTTGTTTACTTCCATCTTTTACATGATGTTGTAAAGCCATCTGCAGCTGTTAGCTATGCAAATATGTGTCAGTCTGTATTGACAGAGCCCCTTACCCAGGTCTCTAGCTCATGAGACATTAATTAGGAGGTGGGGGTACATTGACCCTCAGGCTGTGGTCGCTGGGAGGATACAATGGCATCTTGACGGGGAGGGGGGGGGGGAGCAGCTGGGCCTTGAATAGGAGAAAGACAGATGCCCCAAGAGAGAAAAGATAGCCGAGGAGGGGGCTGGGAGATTTATTCACAGACAATAAGAAAAAGAATTAATAATGTCCTGGGAAAAGCCACTTTTCTCACAGCCCTCAACTGCCCCTAACTGTTGCCCCCCTCATCACACAGACACACCTCTTTTTTGGATCAGACGTGACACCTCCCTACTCTAAAATGGTCCCGACCACCTTACATAAATGTTAATAAGCTTTTACTTTCATCACACTCGTTGTGGACAGCTGCCATTGTGCCTTGACACCTGTTGTGTTTTACTCAAAATCACTGGAAACAACATTTTCGCAGAATGCGTTTTACCATTTTACTTTGTGCTGAAATATACACCAGCTACATAGTAGGCCTTATCTTGAGTGCATTGATATATTTCAAAAGCTGTTTACACATACTATATACCTTTCACACACAACACTTTTTTCCTTTCCATAATAGTCCGATATATAAAAAAAAAATATATATATATATATATATATATCCTTATGAAAAGTGCAATTTTAAAGGGTCAGTCCACACAAATATGATATTTTAATCAACCCTTGGCTTCTTATACACTAGCAATAACAAAACCACCCACCAGTGGCGGCCCGTCCATTAGATGTGCACGGCCGCCACCACCCTATCCATGCGTCCAGCTCCCTGATCTACATGCAGGGCGCAGGACAATAGATTCCAATGGGGGGGGGGGTTTGTTTTGAAGCACGTTATTGGTGCCAGAGGCTCTAATGGGCTTCAAAAAAGGGTGGGCTTGGGGAGCAGAGCACTGCGCTTCAAGCCCACCCAGTTGTGTGACCATTGCGAATGAATATTTGCTATTGCTACACTGATCCTCTTTGCGGCCAATCAGGAAGCAGGTCTTGGGACCCGTCTCCCAATTAGTTTAAAGGACAGGCGATCCTATTGGACACCTAGGAGGAGGAGAGAGAAGATGCACTGTGGAAGCCGCCGTTATGCAGAAGAGGGGGAAAGGACACAGGAGCCATTGCTCACCACCCATTGCCTGTAGGAGCCCGCAACCTAGATGGGATAAGTACCGGGCTTGATGACTGACCAACCGGGGGGGGGTGCAGATGACCCGACCACCGACCAACTGACCTACCTAGAGCGGGCATAAGGGGGGTTCCGCCAATAATCAACCTGGGGGGGGAAACGCCAGCTGCCACCCACCCAATATCGAGTAGGTCCCCCTTTTGCCCCCAAAACAGCCCTGACCCGTTGAGGCATGGATACCGCTAGACCTCTGAAGGTATGCTGTGTAATCTGGCACCAAGCTGTCAGTAGCAGGTCCCTTAAGTCTCTGCTGGCTTGCCTTCTTCCCAAAGGGCATCCTGGTGCCATCTCTTCCCCAGGTAAGTGATGCACATGCACCTGGCTATTCACTCGATGTAAAAGAAAATGTGATTCATCAGATCAGAATTCCTACTTCCATTCCTCTGTTCAGTTCTGATGCTCATGTGCCAATTGTGGGTGCTTTTGACTCTAAACACGGGTCAGCATGGGTACCCTGACCAGTCTGCCGCTATGTAGCCCCATATGCAACAAACTGTAATGCACTGAGTGTTCTGACACCTTTTTATTGGAACCAACATTAACTTTTTCAGCAATTTGAGCTACAGTAGCTCTTCAATTGGATTGGACTACACTGTCCAGACTTTGCGCCCCATGTTGCATCACTGAATCTCGGTTACCCATGACCCTGTAATCGGTTCACTAGTTTTCCATCCTCGGGCCACTTTTAGCAGGTCCTGAACACTGCAGATCCCACAAGGGCTGCAGTTTTTGGAGTTGCTGTGACCCATTCGGCTCGACATTACAATTTGTCCCTCGTCAAAGTCGCCTAAATCCTTACAATTACCCATTTTTGTGCTTTCAACACATCAACTTCAGGGATAACAAGTTCACTTGCTGCCTAAGATATCCCACCCACTTTCAGGTGCCATTGTCACAAGATAATCAATGTTATTCATGTAACACTACCCCCACAGTAGATACTTAATATGATGAGGTCTCTGTTCTGCCACGACTCATTAAGCTGCTCGGTCCCCACTGACACACCTGTGCAACTTAAACGTTAGTATGCTACCACTCTATAATAATACACAGAAAACAGGCCACAAACAACGTACAACGTGGTAGTAGATAAATTAGATGTATCATGGCAAGGCAAGTTAGATAATACACAAATCAGTAAAGAGGCAATTGAATACTTTTAAAGATGTTGTACTGGTTAAGGTGAACACTGGTCTATACTATGACAATTAGTTAACTGCAATAAAATTAAACCAAATTTCATCTGGTATAAACAGAGAGAAATATAACAAGATTGACTAACTCAAAGAAATGTCCTTGAGTGCATACAGCCCTAATAGCGATGGGTGTATGCATTCCTGACAAGGGGTACCCCTTGAGATGGCTATAAAGTACCTGGCGCCTATTTAGCAGTACTAAGCTGGCTATCATTGGGGCCTGTCTGTAAGGTGGTGCACTTGATGCTGTCCCTTTAAGGCTGTCCGCAATAGATGGCCGATGGGCTAATAAATAAGGAGCAGTCTCTATTGGCAATAATTGTGGGCAGTAAAGGGTTAAGCTCACCACTCCTGGTATGCAACAGATCTATTCTTCTATGTTTGAAGGGATATTTTTTGGTTTGTTTGTTGTAATCCCTTATAGTTTGCAGCCTATTCAATTGCATTGAACAGCTCTCCTTACAGACTACAGTTGCCAGTGTCCTTTCTGCTATTCTTTGATCATCCAGGGAGAAGGGATGGGCGGGAGCACTAACAGCTCTCCTTTCCTATCTGCATGGCAAGCTGGGTAGTGAAGTCCACAGCCTTATCCATTTGCATTGTACTGTGCTGGGGACTACACGTCCCATGACCCTCCTCACTGTAACATAATCAATTCTCCTTTTCAGGGGCTCATAGCTGCTGCTAGGAGGGAGGGGGAGAGTGGGGGATTTCACACATACAGCCAGCTTTTTCGGTGCAGCAGCGGGAGAGGAGAAAGAGACTGAAAGCAGGCAGACATACACAGCTTGTTACTGCAGCTGGCCTCATTCACTTTACCTGTCCGTGGTCATATGTTAGGGCTGATCAATGTATGTTCTGGATGCTCTCAACACTATTGCCCGTACACATGGTCGGACATTGATCGGACATTCCGACAACAAAATCCTAGGATTTTTTTCCAACGGATGTTGGCTCAAACTTGTCTTGCATACAAACGGTCACACAAAGTTGTCGGAAAATCCGATCGTTCTGAACGCGGTGACGTAAAACAGGTACGTTGGGACTATAAACGGGGCAGTAGCCAATTGCATTCATCTCTTTATTTATTCTAAACATGCGTGGCACTTTGTGCGTCGGATTTGTGTACACACGATCGGAAATTCCGACAACGGATTTTGTTGTCGGAAATTTTTATAGCCTGCTCTCAAACTTTGTGTGATGGAAATCTGATGGAAAATGTGTGATGGAGCCCACGCACGGTCGGAATTTCCGACAACAAGGTCCTATCGCACTTTTTCGTCGGAAAATTCCGACCGTGTGTACGGGGCATATGGGTTTCCTATCAGCATTTGGGCTGGTACAAGATACAATCACAGCGACACCAAACACATAAATCTACATACCGATGGACTCAGCAGTAATATTTTTTCAGACTGGTAATCTGCTGCATTAAAAGTTGACATTTTTTTCTTTCATATTTGAACCACACCCAAATAGTTACATAGTTAGTTAGTTCAACCAATAAAAGGTGTGTGTGGGGGGGGGATCATACAATCCTGTATACACAATCCTATACCCACAGTTGATCCAGAGTAAGGGAAAAAACCCCAGCAAAGCATGAACTAATTTGCTCCAGCAGTGGGAGAAAATTACTTCCTGATCCCCTGAGAAGCAATTGGGTATTCCTTGGATCAACTTTACCTATAAATGTTAGTATCCATTTATATTATGTACATTTAGTAAAGAATCCAGGACTTTTTTTAAAACAATCTACTGAGCTGGCAAGTACCAGCTTTTGAGGGAGTCTATTCCACATTTACACAGCTCTTACTGTGAAGAAACCTTTCCGCATTTAAAGATTAAGCCTTCGTTCACACTGAACGCGGCTTTGAAATCATGTGAGTTCATCTAAACTTGCACAAATTCAAAGCCACATTTCAGTCTGACTTAGGGGGCGAAAGACAAAAGTAGTGCAGGAACTACTTTTGGAAATCGGTGCCACGCCGCAAAGTCAAAGTGGCACTGATGGGGACGCTCCTATTGCCGGAAATAGGCTCCAATTTGACATGCGATTTAACCTGTCAAATCGCATGTCAAATCGGGCCGATATGAACCGGGGCTAAATCTCTTTTCCTCTAGACCAGGAGTCTCCAAACTTTCTAAACAAAGGGCCAGTTTACTGTCCTTCAAGCTTTAGGGGGTCGGACTGTTGCCAGTGAGTGAAGAAAACGTGGGAGTAAACAATGCCCTGCCATTGGTGTCAGTTGGAGGAATAGTGCCCCATCATAGCTGTCAGTAGGAGAAATAGTGCCCCATCATTGGTGTCAGTGGGAGAAATAGTGCCCCATCATTGGTGTCAGTGAGAGGAATAGTGTCCCATCATTGGTGTCACTGGAAATAATATTGTCCCATCATTGGTGTCATTGGAAATTATGGTGCCTCATCATTGATGTCATTTGAAATAATAGTGCCCTATTATTGGTTTTATTTGGGAAAAATAGCGCTCCATCATTGGTACTGGTGGAAAGAATAGTGCCCCATCAATAGGAGGAATAGCGCTCCATCATTGGTGTCAATGGGGGAGAACTAGTACCCCATTTTTGGTGTCAGTGGTAAGAACTATTCCCCACTGTTGTTGACAGTGGGGGAAATAATACCCCAAGGGCCGAATAAAAGCAAGCAAAGGGCCGCAGTTTGGAGACCATTGCTCTAGACGTAAAGGGTGCCCCCTTGTCCTCTGTGATGTCCTTAACTACTTCCCACCCGGCCACTATACATAAACGGCCGGGTAGGCGCTCTCTCCTTCTGAGTGAACGTTCAGAATCGCCCCTCATTCATTCATTCGGCAGGAAGGCTCTGTGATTGGCCCTCCTGATCACATGACGGCCGTGTCTAATCACAGCCATCATGTGATGTAAATACAGAGCCGGTTGGTAGGCAAACAGAAGTTGTCAGTGAGGAGGCTGGTGATCAGTGAGTATGAGCTGTTTTTTACAGCTTTTTACTCACTGATCACCAGTCTAGTGTCCCCACAGTGTAAACACACAAAGTTAACACGCATGTCCCCAAAACACATGTCCCAAAAACACATATCCCCCACATATGTAACAGTAAAATCAAATGTCCCAATGATTATCTGCACACATATGTCCGTGATCACCTGCACACATCTGCACATGATCATTTACGTACATCTGTCTGTGATCACACGAACCAATTATTATACACTTAACGGGATCTATCTATCTATCTATCTATCTATCTATCTATCTATCTATCTATCTATCTATCTATCTATCTATCTATCTATCTATCTATCTATCTATCTATCTATCTATCTATCTAATCTTAAATAAGAACTGCAGTCTGCTCACATAATTTTAATAAAAACATCTTTGCCATTCTGAAGCTTTCCTCCAACCACTTTGCATGTTATTTTATATATACTGTGATTCTGTACTTGCCAAATATGCTGCAGAAATCTCCCTCCACTGAGTCTGGCTGCATCCATTTTTAACCTGTGGGCAACCGAAGTTGCTGCCTGTTCACTTCCTGGATTTACACAGAGGCACACCTCCAGCTCTGCAGCCATGGAGCTCTCATTGGCCCTCTTATGACTCATCCCCCCCCCCTCCTTTCTTGGCAAACTCTCAGAGGAGAGAGAGCTGTGCATGATGTCATAAGCCTAGGCTAATGACCAGAGAAGAAACAGGAAGTGGGCTGTATAAGGTATTTATTGTCAGAAAACAAATGTTTTACTATCCAAAGTTAAAACAACAAGGACAGAAGATTTAATAGATGGAAAGTTGAAAAAATTAATGAAGGTCCGCTTTATTCTAATTTTATCTAGCGTTTCTACCTTCTCAGTCTCCTTATCTCTTAAATTTCAGTTTTCAGTGAATCAAATCCACCCTTGGCTTCTTATTACTCCTCTGGGAAACTTTCTTGATTCTCAGCTCTACCCATTTACTAAGGTTGTTAACTAGTTCCAGCCCAGGTCAATTCTGACATTTCCCTCATACATGTAAAAATCTGTAATTTTTTTTGGCTAGAAAATTACAAAGCACCCCCAAACATTATACAATATATATATATATATATAAGCAGAGACCTTGGAGAACAAAATGGTGGTTGTTGCAATTGTTAATTTTGCACAACATTTGCACATCGCTTTATCAAACGCAAATTTTCAGGAAAAAATACACTTTAATAAGTTGAACATAAACACGATATAATGCCCAATTTTTTGGTAAAATATAAAAGATGATGTTATGCCGGGCCTAATGCCGCGTACACACGAGCGGACTTGCCAACGGGCTAAACTCCGTCGGCATTTCCGACGGAAAGATTTAGAACATGTTCTATATCTGAGTCCGTCGGAAATGCCGACAGAAAAAGTCCGAGGGGGCATACACACAGTCGGAATGTCCGACCAAAAGCTCTCATCGGACTTTTTCTGTCAGGAAGTCCGGCCGTGTGTACGCGGCATAACATGTCATGCTTTTTTAACTGCATATGCCCATAGAACGGGGCCACACTATGATACCTAGAAATCTCCATAGGCAATGCTTTAAAAGCCTTTACAGGTTACTAGTTTAGAGTTACCCAATAGGTCTAGCATTAAAATGACTGCTCTCACTCTGACCTTTGCGGCAATACCTCACGTGTGTTGCGATCACCAATTATATATACGTGCGGGACCTACGTGAGTGTTCACATTTGCATGTGAGCTCGGGGGTTTTTTGTTTTTTTTTAATTATTTATTTAAAAAAAAAATTACAGTGTATCTTTAATTATTTTTTTTTCTTGGATCAACTTTATTGCCTACACAAAGGATGAAGAACAACCCCTTGTAATAGCATGGGCCGTGACAAGTCCTCTATTAGACCATAGATTCTCCTCTGGCCTCCAGAAATATCTGATCAAACGATCGGTTTGATCAGATGCTTTTACATGCCGGTACCAGCTTGTTTACATCAGACCGAAACCGGAAGTGACAGTGGGAGAAACAACATCAGTTTTTCACTGTGTGCACGGAAGCCGATGCCAATGGCTGCATCCTTACCGTGTCCCCCGATGGGATGGAAGGGCCTGATAAAGGCAACCCCGAGAGGGGGGACCCTCTTTGGTCACCTGTAAAATTATCCAGTGGCTGTACATCCGCTAGGATCACTTTTACATAAAAGAGAATTGCCCACTAAAAAGAACAATACCAGGATCAAGACTAGCTGCAGTCATGATCCTGGTATAACCACTTAAACCCACCTCCATTTATAACTGGCAAATGGATGGGAAGTGGTTAAAAAGACCCTTTTTCCAGACCATTAATTTTAACAAAAAAAATCCTCTCATAAGATTATATGTACAGTTAGGGCACTTTAAAGCGGCGGTCCACCTATCTATCGTTTTTTTTTTTTTTGAGTTCATTCACAAACTTTTCTTCTCAGCATTACATACTCACATATTGTGTGTAATATGTCCGCCTGTGTCAGATTTTTTTCGGAAAGAATAACTTATATTATTCACTGCAGGCGGTTTCCATCTTCATTGTGGGCATTTGAAGCCCACAAGCATTTATTTCCTGGATGTGATGAATGCTGTGCTCCCAGCATTTACCGCTCGTTCCCGCACATGCTCAGCGGCATCCTGGGAAGCCTGAGACTAGCTCCCAGGAGTCTGGGAGAGGCTAGAAACACGCCTACTCCCACGGGAGGAGAACCAGGAAGTGCAAAGAAGAATAGAAAAATAAAAGGTAATTACGGTGATTTAAATTTTATTAAACGGCATGTCAGCATCTAGGCAAGGAAGAGAATACATACAGATATTGTTCAAAATTTGGGTGGAACCCCACTTTAACACTGGGGCGGGGGGGGGGGACGTTGGGACGTCTAGTTCTAGCGGCGCTTTACCATCATTTTAGCGTCACTTTTTGGCCACTAGCGGGGTGCTATTAACCCCAGCTAGTGGCCGAAAAAGGGTTAAAAGCACCGCTGCCGATTGATTTCAATGGCAAGGGCGTTTTAGGAACGCTGTACTCGCCACTCCCACAACGTCCCAAAGATGCTGCTTGGGACTTTTTTACTCGTCCTGCAAGGGCACCGCTCCAGTGTGAAAGCACTCGGACTCTCACACTGGGGCTGCAGGGTGGGGGTGGATGTTTTTCAGGCGCTTTACAGGAGCAATTTTTAGACCAAAAGCGCCTGAAAAACGCCCCAGTGTGAAATCGGCCTTAGCATATCTTATGCATATTGAATTTTGGTTTTTCTTACCTGCATTTTTTTTAAGCTGGTAACGGGGTCTCTTTAAACCTGATATACTTTGTTGCAACAAAAAGAGTGAGACTCCATAGTGGAGGCAGAAATGGTAAGACCATTGGATGATCTCTGATGTCTACATATGTATCTTCTAAATCTTTGCAACATAATAACAAGCAATGGATGATTTGACCCATCAGCATCTGTAACCAGATGAAATACTAGTTTTGAGTGGGTGACTGCATTGAATGATACGTAAGGCAATTCAGAGAAACACAAAAAAAGGAAACCGTGCATGACACTTAACATTTTCCCAAACAAAAGGCTGTCAGCATTCTACTCTAGTCATACAAGGGAACATCTCTTTAAATGCTGCCATATATCAGATAATTGTAGCATTGATCGGTAAATGACAATGGGGGTTTTTACATGGTCTTTCAGGAATGTCATTTTTCTCTCTGAAGTCCCTTATGAAAGGCTTCCCATGGCCTGCAGGGTGCACCATGGGACTCTTTTCTTGCAGAGCTGCACCTACTTTAAACAAAGAGCCATCAGTTCTTTTCATGATTTGCAAACAGAAGGGTCTTCAACTAGAATTCCCAGTGCCATTCATAGCCGGGGAATTTAAAAGGAAACATTGCTTAAAAAAGTTTGGACAGGTGTCTTTCCAGAATTATTACTTTTTTTATTATGATCACTTTTGCTATTACTGTTAGCAGTACTTGTGAGAGAAACCAGCTTTTTGTAACTTAATCTTATTATTAGTGTATATAAAGGGAATGTAATTGTGTTTATTTTTTTTTTTATTCTTTATTTTGGATGGGGTGTATACATATGCAGTGCCTTTTAAAAAAGTATTCATACCCCTTGAAATTTTCCACATTGTGTCATCTTACAACCAAAAATGTAAATGTGTTTTATTGGGATTTGATGTGTTAGACCAACACAAAGTGGCACATAATTGTGAAATGCAAGGAAAACGATAAATGGTTTTCAGATTTTTTTACAGATAAATATCTGAAAAGTGTGGAGTGCATTTGTATTTTGTAGAACCGCCTTTCGCTGCAATTACAGCTGCAAGTCTTTTTGGGGATGTCTCTACCAGTTTTGCACATCTAGAGAGTGAAGTTTTTGCCCATTCTTCTTTGCAAAATAGCTCAAGCTCTGTCAGATTGGATGGAGAGCGCCTGTGAACACCAATTTTTGTCTTGCCACAGATTCTCAATTGGATTTAGGTCTGGACTTTGGGCCATTCTAACACATGAATTTGTTTTGATCTAAATCATTAGCATTAGCGTGCATATGTGAGGCCGCAGAAACACTTGGATGTTCTGCCTCATGTTATCCCATCATGTACTTGTATACTTATGCACCATATGAGTATGCATTTTATTGGTTGCTTTTTATATCAATAAATTCCGTTTTCACTCGTATAATGCACTAGGGGTTTGTGCCTTCCCCTTGTTTGCCTATGCAGTCTATCTGTTGCAGTAATGCGCAATGCTTCAATGCATTTTGCACATTTCAGTGCCAATCTAGAGATATTGAATGGCTCTGCTAAAAAGTCTGAGACTAGAAAGTGTAAATAGGATCTTAACCCTGGAAGGGACACTGTGTAGTAAAAATGGCATGCAAAAAACGGGCATAGCTGCCTTGCACTAAATATTGGGGGCATAGTGAAAGTTTGAGCCTACCTAAAGCATACACTCTACACAGTCCACAGTAGACAGAGAGACAAAACGTTATCTAAGCCAACTTAAAGAACTTCATCAAAATAGTTGAAAACTGCACAGCAAAAAGTAACTGTTGAGACAATAAACACTTTAGTCAGGAGTATGTACCACAAAAGAAGCGAATAGAGTGTAGTGGTCAGGACTATGCAATGTACAGCATAGGGTACAGAGAGCAGCAGTCAGGAGTATGTATCATAGAGGCTTTTACATTGCTAGATAGTGGGAGGAAAAAAATGCCTCAGCAGCGATGGTTAGTGGTAGAAAATGTCCTTGTATCGGGGGGGGGCAAGAAAGACCCGCAATCCGGGATCATTGGGGAAAATACCGTGGCATCAGTCATTTCCAAGAAGAAAAACATGCCCCAGCGTCATTGGAAGGAAAAAATGCCCAATATCAGAGACCAGTGGAAACCAAAGTACCTGGTGTCAGAGAAATTCGAGTTTCAGAGCTCTAGTGCAGAGCACAGGGCACAGATAACACAGATATCAGACAGCATTTTTTAATTTTCTAAAGACAGATTATCATTATTATTATACAGGATATATACAGAGCCAACAGGCTCTACAACACAAGGGCGGACATAAGTTACAATACAATTCAATACAGTTGAATTCAGAGGCCCCTGTTCGTTGGAGCTTACAATCTAGGAGATATTTTTAGACTATCTTTCTCTAATTGAAATACCACAGGGCACAATATCAACAGAGCAAGCAGGAAAGACAGTGAGGGAGATGACTGACTGCCCTGATTCAATCATATGTGTGTTTTTCATCTCTGTTTGTGCTATTGTGCTCTGTAAACAGGCTTTTCTTTAAGCAGAGCAGCTAAGAATAGACATCTACTAACTAAAGTACAAAATCATTACACATTGCCTTTAATGTGTTCTTTTTATGCATTCATTATGCAATAGAGCTGAAAGCAAACTGGTTAAAAAAAGTATTTACTGTTTTACTACACAGAGTTATGTGGAGTGGCCCTAACAGGAAGCCCATATATTTTGTGCCCCCTGAGTGACCTCCAGTCACTTGCCACAATCCAATGGGGATCCTGCTCTTTAAGTACACCAATGCTATGCCCATTTGGGGAAAACATAAGTTTTGCTGAAATTCCCATCCCCAGAACCATATACTTACCTTTCTATTGCTCCTCTGCTGCTCCATTTAGCTGAAGGAAATACCACTTCTGACAGAGCTGAAAGAAACCTCAGGGGAATGAAAGGAAAGTAAGTAAATGCATCTGTGAAGGTCTGCATTAGAGTGGGCATAGCACAGATTCACTTTAGGCTGCCAGGGCATATGAGGCAAGGTTCCACACTCAAAGCGGTGTCTACAACCTTCATGCATATAGCCTACTTCCTTATTAGGTGCTGTTATTAGGGCAGTGACACCACACCGAAGTGCATACTAGTATTCAAAGAGTTTGATGCATGTCTCTATGTCAATATGTTTCTCTATCCTTTTTTTTTCTTTGGCACCTTTTCATCCTTATGATTAATGATAAAATTGACACCAGTTTGTTGTTTTGGCAAATCCATCTAACTTTTCTTTTATTTCTTTACACAGGTACCCTATACCCAGTCAGGAGAGTGAATTTCCCTCTTTCAAGTGCTCCTGGGAGGGGCATAGTATGGGAATGGGAGGAGCTTCCACGTCAGTGGATCCCATTTGAAACAAGACTTTCAATCGTGATCCAGGATGCTTTGGAGAGGCAGCAAACAGGTGTGCGCCTTGGGGAACCCTGCAATGGATCTCATATTTGCTTTCAGACCATGACCCAAATAGAATTTCCTTCTCAGAAGAGGATTAGAGTCAGAGCTCGAGCCCAGATGCCTTACCCAAAAGCTGCCATTAAATGTCCTCCAGCGTACCATGTTGCCTTACCCCAATATATTACCGCTTGTTCAAAATCCAAACATGGGTCCTTAACAGCTCAACAACAGCCTGCTGGCACAAGCCATGGAGTAGTAAATTTTAACCAAGAGCTTGTTAATGGTAATCATGAATTATTAAATTCCAGACGAAGAACCATAAGCACCAATCAAGAAAAAATGAATCAAGGTTTGGCAAATGCCAATCAAGGACTTGTGAATGTCAACAGAGGACTGCCAAACTCAAACCAAGGACTAATGAACTCAAACCATTTTTTAGTCAACTCCAATCATGTACCCATGAACACCCACCAGAGGACAATAAACTCTAGACAAGAGCCATTGTGCTCCAGTTATGGGATGGTTGATTCTAGCCTCATGCTGCAAAATGTAAGTCATGAGCTTTTGAATGCCAATCAGATCTCAGTGAACTTTAATTCTGGAGCAGTGAATTACAGTGCTGGTCCTATACCTTCTAATCATGGGATTGTAAATTCTAATGATAGATTAGCAAACTATAACCAAGGCCTAGAAGATCGCAGCCAGGAACTTATTAATTTTGATGCTAATGTGATTCTACCAAACTATGGACCTTCTTCTTACTGTGAAACTGCTTCCAATGATTCTAGTTCTGAATCAGGGAGTCCAAACTCAATGTTGCTTGACTCAGACATCAGCCCACAATGGGCCGCGGTACAACATGACTGTAACATTTATAATTCTAACCCTGCATTAGCAAGGTCTAATTCTAGGCAGTCAAATTCAAGAACTGGGCTAGCAAGTTCAGAATCAAGATGCAGAGACTCAAGACCTGAGCTAGCAAGATCAGTATCCAGGCCCGGAGACTACAGACCAGCATTAAGTAGGGCTAACTCAAGACCAGAAGAAAACCAAGTTGTGATACACAGGTCAGAATCTAGGCCTGCAGAAAGCAGGCCTGTATTGCTGAGATCGAACTCTGGGCCTAATGACTACAAATCTGGATTTGTGAGGTCAAATTCTAGACCTGGTGAGCCTAAACCTGGATTAGTAAGGTCTGACTCGAAGTATGAATTTTCCGCATCTGAAATTAAACCTTCTGACTTTAGACCTGCACTATCTAGATCTAACTCCAGGTTCAATGAAATCAGGCCTGCCCCAGTGAAAACAGACTATAGAAATGTAGCTTGTACGCCAGGATATGGAAGGTCCAATTCTAGACCTGAAGATAGTAGGCCTGAACTACTTAGGTCTCAATCAAGGTCCACTTCTACTGACTCCAAGCCAAGTTCAGCTAGCCCGCACCATAGAATCAGCCATGCAAAGCCTAATTTAGTTGGCAGAAGTCTTTCCCGTTCAGCTTCACTTAGAGGGAGTAGGAGCCCTCCTCCATGTGCTTGCCCACAGTGTCTTCTAGTGCAGAGTGTGAAGTCTGCTAGCTGGCCAGGGCGCCATTTGGACAGCAGACCAGCCAAAGCTCAGCATCATGACAGCCAGCGATGTGAGAAAAGTAAAGATCTCACTAGGTATGTTCTGAAGCCTATTACATTGTTTAATACGTGTTACATAAAAAATGCCTTTAAATTCTTACATTTTTTTTTTTGCACTTTGTAGGGTGCCTCTCAGTAACATAGAAGGCTCAGGGATGATCCCACCAGCCCTAGCAGGTATAAATTACTATGCTATACTGTATACTAAAAGTGAGCTATGACACACATACAACCAATCATTAAATAAACACTTGTAAACCAAAGCTTGCAGACACAGTACAGGGGGTACATGTATTAAAAGAAAATGTACCAACTCCTTTTTGAGTCCTGCTTATGCTTAGCAGACACATCAGATTACCCACTGGCTCCTTATATGTTTTATAGTCCAACATTAAGATCTCTCTACCATGATTCAGGACTCTGTTCACACTCTTTTGGGTATTACAACCCACCTTTTTGTCTTTTAGTTCCCCTGTTACATTCTCCATAATAAATAATAAGTACAGATCTAAACAGAAGAGTTGGAACCCCTCATAATGGGCACAGTGGGTATGCAGACCCTGGAACTCAAAGATCTCAGCAGTCCCTAGGAGTTAGAAACTGCCAAGTCTAACACCCATCATCTACCAAACATAAAAAATTGAAGGGCCCTTTGGTTACTTTATAAAAGCAAAAACAGCTGCAGTCACATTTTGAAATATCAGAGGCGCCTGCATTAGTATCGTGTAAAGAATACCGTAGGCCAAAAACTTGGGACTGTTAAGCTATAGTGGAGCAACTACTATACTTGAGAGCTTAGGCATTTTCTCTTTTAAGAACCCTATACTCACAAATGGCTTGTCATTTATGATGGAAAATCTCACTGACCAATAGTGAATCGCACCAGAGTTAAGAGGCTGTTGACATTTGCAAAATAGAATTCCTGCTTTTTGGACTTCCAAGATGCATAGACATACGTTCTTTAAAGCAAATGGATCATTTAACCACTTCAGCCCCAGAAGAATTTACCCCCTTCCTGACCAGAGCACTTTTTGCGATATGGCACTGCGTCGCTTTAACTGACAATTGAGCGCTCGTGCGATGTTGCACCCAAACAAAGTTGACGTCCTTTTTTTCCCACAAATAGAGCTTTCTTTTGGTGGTATTTGATCACCTCTGTGGTTTTTTTATTTTTTGCGCTATAAACAAAAAAACAGCGACAATTTTGAAAAAAAGCAATATTTTTTACTTTTTGCTATAATAAATATCCCCCCAAAAATATATAAAAAAACAAATGTCTTTCCCTGTTTAGTCCAATATGTATTTTTCTACATATTTTTGGTAAAAAAAATCCCAATAAGCGTATATTGATTGGTTTCGCAAAAGTTCTAGCGTCTACAAAGTAGGGGATAGATTTATGGCACTTTTATTATTAATTTTTTTTTTATTAGTATTGGCGGCGATCTGCAATTTTTTTTTAGGAATTTTTTTAGGAAATGATTCTAACTGGGGGGGGGGGGGGAGGGAGTGGGCTCACTACAACATGACAGAGATCACCGCTCCTGATGACAGAGAGCAGTAGATCTCTATCATGTTGCTAGGCAGAACAGGAAAATGCCTTGTTTACATAGGCATCTCCCCATTCTGCCGCTCCGTGAAACGATCACAAGTCCCCGGGGGACATCGAGTCCGCGGGACCCACGAGCACGGTCACGGAGTACGCGACGGGCGTGCCTCGCTTCCGGCGCGCACACCCACAATGCCGTGATTTAAAGGGGACGTACCTGTACGCCCATTTGCCCAGCCGTGCCATTGTGCCGACGTACATCGTTGTGCACTGGTCGGCATGTGGTTAAATAAATACGGGATCTGACAATACTGACCTCATTCTCTTAAAATGCTGGCTGTCTTGGTTATCCACTGGCTTAAAAATTTTGAGCACTGACCTGGAAAAAGTCTGCATATCAATAAATTCCTTGCCTGTATGCCTGTTCCAGATTTGTGCTTCCAAGTACTGAAGCAAGACATTTATTATGATTGCCAGGCAGCTAGCATTTTCAGAAACAGAAGTCAGAAATTACATTCCTCATGTTCCTCTTATGACAGGTTTCCTTTAAATAGCCACTGCTCGTTTATTCCCTATTCCTTGGAGAAGTAGCTTTGGTGGCTTCAGTTGGGACACTAATTATGTAGAAAAATTCAGAAAGAAGAAGGGTTCCACAAAAGAATTGTTTATCATGGACCTGACTTAACTTTACCATGGGGGCTTAGGGTTGAGATTTGGTCTGACGCCCGTAACAGCACACAAACAAATTCACTTCTTTTTTCTTTAGGTATTAGCGGCCTTCTAATGAGTGCAGCAGGACTTCCTGTTTGTCTATCTATTCCTGCTACCCCAATATTTCATCCACCACCAGTAAAGAAAAAGGACATTCGACCAGTACCTGGAATCCAAGGGAGCAGCCGGAAGATCAGCAACAAAAAGAGTATGTCTTTCGGTTATAGGCTACGTTATAAACATAACTTTAGCTTCATTTTTTATAGTTACTATTCATAAGAAACATAATTATTTGAAAAGTTTAGCCGTGCAGTGAACACCATCTTACCGGGTCATGAGGAAATGAGGATCTTCCCCAGTACACCTTGGTATAGTGATAGTCTTGTCCTTTGTTCACATAAAGCAATAGGAAAGTCGAATGCCATAATTTGTTTCTCAACTGATGGGTCCATAGATGTGCATCTTGGCAAAGTTGAGCATTAATGTTTACTGTATGCTATGGCATAGGGGAGAAAAGCCACCACAAGGGGAAGAAGATACATCTGACCCTGGCTTACCAAAGAAGAAAGCATTTTTTAAAATTGGAATGATCACCATTTCCCCCCGATCAGTTGGATTGGATGGGGCATGTGATGCACGCGTATATGTTCATGGTACAAAAGCTTTTGCAAAATTGTACATGCTTTATTGCTCATTATTACATAGAGGGCATCTTCTAGATTGTAAGCTCTAACGAGCAGGGCCTTCTGATTCCTCCTGTATTGAATTGTATTGTAACTGTGCTGTCTGCCCTCATGTTGTAAAGTGCTGCACAAACTGTTGGCGCTATATAAATCCTGTATAATACTAATCTTACAAGGGCTTTTATTGAGCAGCCCCAATCCGGTAATGCTAAACTTCATCTTACAATATTGGCAGCGCTATATGATCCACTACTGCCACCTGTTGGACCTCAAGAGGAAGTACATTGACATCTCTAATTCCTCTGCCAAATTTCAGGGTTTTTCTTCTCGTGCATTAGTGGTTATTAAGTGTGTTTTTCTCTCCCATCCTAAAATGCTGACCTTTGCCTTTTTAATAGGTAAAAAGCCAGAGGAGATGATCAAGCAATTCCTGCAAAGAGTGAAGACTCCATTGGCAGAGGTATCAGTGTATTATCTAATCATATACTTTTCTTCATCCAAGTCCTCTCAGTGCTGATGTTTCAGTTGCTGGGCATCTGTGTTTGCATTACTTGCTTAATTCTTATATGAGATGCCTCAAAAATTCAAGGCCTGACTTTGTTGCCAATGCTATGCCGAGATCAGAATCAGGATGTTAAGCACTAGCCCAGGGGTATTACAAGTTCTTGTAATTGTGCGTAGAGCTGATTTCCTGGATAAGAAAATATTGTCTAACTACAAGAAGCATGTGTATTCTTACTTGAATCTTGACGTGCTTTGTGTATTTTTTTGCGCTGTACAGTTTGAGCTGTACAGTTTTTTTTCGTACAGTAATCCAGTGTGAGACTTTTTGCAGGAGCTTCCTGTTGAAGACCAGTCACTGCTGCTTTGTCTCCTTGTACAGGATAATTGGTCTTGTATCAGTCCACCTCTTCTAGTTTTCTGTAGGCAGCCTGTAGTTCAGGCATTCTCAACCAGGGTTCTCTGGGACCCTAGGGTTCCTCCAGAGGTTGCTTGGGGTTCCTGGAGCTGTGGTTGATTGACCTCCCATTTGAGGGAGGCACAACACCACCTTGCAGAGCCAGCAGCATTAAACACAAAGTTGATCTTTTAGCTGTCCATAGGGCTGCATTCACACCTGAGCCTCGCGTTTTGGAGTGGTTTTCGTAGTGTGTTTAATGAGTTTTTAGGCATGTCCTTGAGCATTTTTGTACATCCTTTTTAGGCGTTTTTAAACATTGATGTTTTAAGGAGCCAGTACCCGCCGGCTTCCTAACCAGTGGTTCATCCCTGCTGTTAAGTGGCTGGCACCTGCCAGCGTCCTAACAACGAGTCATCCCTGTTGTCAGCAGCATGGATGTGTCCTTGATTGTTAAAGAGCCGGCACCTTCTGGCTTCCTAACAACCAATGGCTCATCCTCATCCCTGCTGCTGACAGAAGGGACTAATCTTTGCTAGAACGTCGGCAGGTGACAACTCCTGACAGCAGGAATGAGTCACTGGTGCCAGCTCCTAACAACCATCACAAAACACTTGAACACGTGAATCACGTGTTTCAATGCATTTCTATTGAGAAAAAAAACAAAGCCCCAATCTGCCTGAATCAAGCTACAAAAGTAGCTCCACAATATTTGGAGCTTCAGGCCTTTGGTTTCAGGCAACTTGGAGTGGAGATGTGTACCATCTACATAGAGAATATTTGATTTTTTTTTCTCCCTGAGCATTTTGGAGCTTTGATAGACACTCTGACCACCGAAGTAAAGAGGATATACTGTACATCCCACTCACCACCAATGTAAGGGGCATTGTTCCCACTGAACCCAGGTGAATTCATTTTTGCAGGAGTTCCCTGAAATCTGAAAATTTTTTCATGGGTTCCTTTGGGGTAAAATAAGTTAAGATAGGCTGCTGTAGTGGGGGGGCCTGCTCCCTTGTATCTGTTTGTACTACATTGTTGACTCTCAACTGGAAAAGTGCGACACCATTGGCTGGCCTTGTATGGGCCATGGCTGTCAGACATGAACAGGGAATTCTGGTTGGGCTAGATTAGCAATGGAAACTCCCTAGAATATAAAAAGCCAGCACGTGATGCAGCTTGCAATAATCTACACAAAGCCAAAATGTTTTTTTGCAGTTAACTTCTGAAGTACATTCAAAGCCAAATCTTTTTTGAAGTTTTGGATAGAGTGGGAAATGGTTAGGTTTTTATTTTGTCCCTAGGGAGATTCATACTTTCTGTTTATCCTGGTGACCATTTTCAGAATGTGAGAGGAAATCCAAAATGTTACATTTGTCAGCAGAACAGGAGATGAGGAGAGGTCTTCCAATAGGTACACCTGTTCCAACTATCCAAGTTGGGAATTTCCTCTCTTTTGAGGGATTTCTTCCCCCTTCCTGTTGTGTCTCCATTTTAGGATGTGGAGGGAAATAGAACTAATGGGACAGAGGTTTTAATTTTCCCCTACTCTAACCAAAACGAAAAAAGATACATTTTAGCTTTGGATATACTGTACTTTAATCTACAGAACCTGAAACAGCTATAGCAATCTGCCCAGTAATTTCCAATGGATTCTTAGCAATAAACCAAAAGTGTTGTATAACATTTTACTGGAACTAAATCATATTCCAGTGACTGTTTTGATAGACTTGGAATGGATGATGGCTATCCTCTAGTCAGGACGATTATTAATTTGGATTGACATTGGTCCACGAAGTACACCTATAATCTTTGGCATTGCTACAATGGCAGCATTTACAACATTCTCTTTTTTTTCATTTATCTTTTATTATTATTTTTATTGTGTAACTATAGCATATCTTTTATCTTTTTACTGTTAGGACTGTGCTCTGTGCAATCAGCTAATGACAGATGGAGAAGTGGGCAGATTATACCGCTGCAGCCATGCCTATCATGTTCGCTGCCTGGCACCTCTGTACAAGGTAAAAAAAATCTTTGTATGTATGTATTCTAAAAAGTACAACCACATTTAGAAGCAAAGTTGAGCCTCCCTGATTAAGTCTATGCACAGAATTGTACAGAGCAGGGGGGCCAGGGACATTGGGGATAAGTCACTCCTCAAACTCATTCTGCTGTGTGTGTGTGTGTGTGTAATATAAGCTTTTGTAAGTCAGTGAACGGTCTTTTTTCAGTAGAGCAGCTAAGGTTTGCCTGGTAAAATAGGAAAAGATGACTGATGCTTTACCTGCTAGCTTAAAGTCTGATATTAAAGTCTTGTTTTTTTTGTTTAAAAATAACAAACATGCTATACTTACCTGCTGTGTGCAGGGGTTTTACACAGAGCAGCCCAAATCCTCCTCCTCTGGTCCCTTGCTGGCGTGCCCCCCCCAGCAAGCAGCTTGCTATGGGGCACCCGAGCTGAGATGCTGCTCTGTGTGTTGATTCATTAGCGGTGCCGCAGCTCAGCCCCACCCCCTCTCTCTCCTCATTGGCTCACTGACTTGACAGCAGCGAGAGCCTATGGCGGGAGCCTATGACACATGATTAAAAACCTGGACTGTCCGGGTGAATCCTGGACAGGTGGCAACCCTAATTGTTGTTCAGTTCATGAATATTTTTTATTGGGATTGTGTTGTTCTTGTGTACTGTCCGTGGGTCTGTTGTAATTTTCACAGTTATTACACAGTCACCACAATCTTATTGCTAGACGGGCATTCTCTCAGTGCAAATATACAGTAATCCTTTCATTGCTCATATTTAATGTTACTGACCAGAAAAATCTACACACTTGTTCCTGGTCAGAAACCGAAGGCATTGCAACAAGATGGTAAACACGAAAGTTAGGCAAATAGTTATTTTAGAGGAAATTTTTTTGTTTTTTTATTTAAGAAGCTAGTTAATAGTCACCATCTTCTAAAAAAAACAGTAATTTGGTTTTGGGTGGCCTTGCCTTGTAATTGACTATTTAGGCTTGCCTATGGCTAAGAAAATGTTGCAAACCATAACTTTATTCTCCTGCCTCTTACCAGGATGGCACTCTGCGCTGCCCGACATGTCAGACATTGCACGGTGTGAAGATTGGGTCTCAGCCTTCAGGAAAAATGTCTTTCCACATCATTCCTCATTCCTTGCCTGGATATTCTGAGTTTGAGACCATACGTATCATCTACCATATTCCTCCTGGAGTACAGGTAAGCCAGCCACCCTACCAGTCAAAAGACTGATAATGCCTATCGGGAAACGCTGTCATTGTGCAAAAGTCAGCACCTAGTCCCTAATATCAACAGCCATATGCAGGCAAGTCTTCCTGTTTAGGAGTGCTGTACTATGAGTGTGCTCACTGCTCCTCTCACTCAGTAAAAGTGTATAATTGAGAATGTGACCTTGCAGAAAACAATAGACTCTCTACAACTCGAATTTGATTATGTATGCAGGCTCTGTTTCCTGCTAAACCTGGCCAAAGGTGGCCAATTTAGCAGGGACCGACCAAGTTTTGAACCATCTATGGCTGTTTCTATTCGAGGGAAGTTGATCAACAGTAGATTTAATCAGCAGTGATCGGTGTATTCTGACAGCGGAGGAGGAGTCTCGCTGTCAAAATACAATAGTTGGGAGGATTCCCCTATCTGCCTAGAATGTGTGAATGGGGGAATCTGATCAATGTATTGCCAGCCTTAGACCCCAAGACACAATTTTAAACGCGCATTACTAAAGTTCTTGTGCTAGCCAGCACAAATATCTCAATTAAACTGTTTTAGGATGTTTATTTTGTGAACAAATTACTTTCTAGTAGAAAGCCTGAAATTGTTTATGGAATATGGAGTGTTTGTACAAGATCTGTTATATGTCTATAAAGCACTGTCTGATATCAATGGGTAACCATTTACCTGATATACAGATTAAACCTAAAGGAACCATGTATGAATCTATTTATGAAATACAATAAGAAGCTCGGAGCAGCAAACATTCAAATTGAAAAAGTCACATAAAAATGACTTTCAGGTGAATGTTGTGATAACAACTCTAAAGATGAAATGAAAATGCCAGTATATTATAGCTTACCTTTAGGCCAGGCCTCTGTCAGTCTCATGTTTCTGGCTCTGGCCTTGAAGATTGAGAAGTTTAGGCAGCACACTGGGTTTATACGTGTT
Source organism: Lithobates clamitans (assembly GCA_037952925.1). Classification (NCBI taxonomy): domain Eukaryota; kingdom Metazoa; phylum Chordata; class Amphibia; order Anura; family Ranidae; genus Lithobates; species Lithobates clamitans. The sequence goes on along the minus strand of JBBGZY010000168.1, from coordinate 3,503,716 downwards.
GCAGCATCCACAGAATTTATCAGGGGGATCTTTTAGAAGCAAGAACTGACTACACTGTACTCAATAAGACTTTACTGGTTTGCAGGGTCCATAATGATTGCTTGAAAAGAAGTGCCTGTTGCAATGGTTATGTCATTCATGGTGTCATTTATTTACTACTTAGGGTCCAGGTCAGCCCCATCCAGGGATGAAGTTTACTGCTCCAGACTTCCCTCTTCACTGTTACCTCCCTAATACAAAGAAAGGAAGAGAGGTAAGTGTACATGCACAATGGTGTTTTTAAAGAGTGACTTCGGTCAACAAGTGTCAGAATGGTTTTTACCGTAAATCTCAGATCTGAGGTTTTATAATACAGTGTAGCAAGATTCAGCAAACATTTCAGAGTATTTCTGTGTGGCATTAATCCCGTTTATCAAACCCCGGTGTGTGCACTGAGGCCTGCAATGCAAAAACAAAACCACAAATGGTGGTACTTAGAAAATAGGAACCTCTAGAATGCATTTTGAACCTTTCAGGAAATGAAGAAATGAGCAAACATAGGAATTGCAGGGATAAGAACAGTCAGGTGTATAAGATAAATGGTGGGTTGAACCTTAGCAGCACTTACCAGGAAGGCCATTTCTCCATAAAATGGCCACACACATTTCAGTGTAGAATCTCTATACAACCTCTTTTATACTTAAAACAATTACAGCTTGCAAGATCCTGCCTAAACAAGCCATTCAATTTATATTCAATTGAATAGATTTGTACACTACAGTCAATAAATATAAGGAAAATTGTATAGTTAGGTTGTAATGTGTGCTGCCAGCATCAGATCGTTAAAATGCAAATATTCACGTTTGACTGGAGTGTGCTTTTAGGTGGGAGTAAGGCTGGGTGGTAGGAACGGCATACAGAGGTCTGAGGTTTCAAAGGAGTGTATTTTCAAGAACATTTCAAACACACTGTAACAATGTCTATGTCGCAGCTTCAACCAGCAGTGAGACTCCATTCACACAGGGGCAACACGACTTCCAGCGCGACTTTGGGAGGCAACTTGGTCACGAGTATGAATCACAGCACGACTTGGGGCAACTTACAACACAACTTGAAGTCGCCTCCAGGACAGGGAACTTTACAAGTGGCCAATCAGAGCTTATCAGCTGTGTGTGAGAAGGAGGGGGCTGGCTGTTTAGTGGAGGAAATTACTTTCTGTTTCCTTTCTGCTTCCTGTAAAGTTGCCTCAGTATGAACAGTGATCAGACTTGGAGGCAACTTCCATTGAAATCAATGGGTACAAGTTGCCTTCAAGTCGGATTGAAGTAGTACAGGAACCTTTTCTGAAGTCGGAGCGACTGCAGTAGTGTGCATTAAGACGGATCCATTCATTTACATTGATTTTTTCATGTAGCGTGACTTGAGGCGACTAGGGGCGACTTGGGGCGACTCTAAGTCGGATCCAAAGTTGCCCCTGTGTGAATGGGCTCTGACACTCACAGATAGTTATGCAGTACTTGGGAGAGCAATGTTTGAGGACCTGGCACAGGAGGCGGCTGATAGGCAGCAGGCAACTAGATACTAAGGTTCCACACAGCAATGATGACAACAGTCCCTATTTTTCCCTCCTCCTCTGGAACCTTTCCCTACACTAGGTACATGCTCCCTAACCAGCTGATTCCTGTCCCTATCATAACCACATGCAAATGCATGCCACTGCAGTGAGCCAATGCTTTTTTATAAGCACTGCGCTCATCAAAGATGACTGCAGGTTTCATCTGGGGCAGCAGCGTCCAATAGGACCATTGATCACCTGATGACATGTACGGTGGCCTAAGAGGAATGTGGGTTCCTTATGTCCTCCACTCCCTCTGCATGGTGGTTGCGTAAGGTGCCAACTGTGTAGGGAGGTCAACCTACACCTACCTAAATGCAAAATTACTATTTACATTAAGGTAAAGTGCCTTTAAAAACAAAATTACCCACCTCTCAGAAAATTATGTGACAATAAAAACAGATGTCAAATGCTAATCTATCTTTTGTAATTCTACAATGGAACAAACACAACACTGTCCTATGAAATACTAGGCATTGGACTCATGGTCTCTGTCAAAGGGGGGGATATGTGTGCAGCCACAACCACTGGGTTGACCTGCTTCGTCAAAGTCCACCAAACCCCCTCAAAAGAGAAGATGTGACCAAGCCCTTGGTTTGTTCACATGACCAATGATGAAGCACTCCCAAAGCAAAAGAACAATGTTTCTGTTGAGCTGCCTTTGTAGTCCTGATGTTGATATTTAATGTTTGTTACTAGCATACTTATGTCATTGTATCTTGCTGTACCCCTATCTTGGTTTGTATAATGCAACTTTTAGTAAATAAAGGAATTACAAAAAAAAAGATCAATGTTTAAGTATGGAAACATACTGTAGGTTGCAGTGAATTTTGCTGTTATATATACACAGGGTTGCTTAAGTTCAAACAGTCCAACAGAACTTTCCCTGACCCAAAGGCCATTTGATTTTGGATGTGTCAAGTTTACCAGATCTTTTTCTGTGATCCCTTATTTTATACCAATAGGAAACATCGCTGTTTTGTTTAAATCCTCCATTCTGTTGTCATTTCAGATAGTGCACCTCCTAATAAAGGCCTGGGAGCGACGCCTCCTCTTCCCTATCCTCCCATCTCGAGTCTCCGGTGTCCTGGATTCTGTCTCAATCTCCCGGATCCCACTCAAGACCGAGTTTGGCTCTAACATCACTGGCAAGGGCTTCCCTGACTCTCGTTATCTGGACAGTGTCTTGCGGCAACTACGGGACTGGGGGGTGTCAAGTGCCTGACCCAATGTGACTATTGACTCTTGACATACCAGCATAGTTTGCTCAAAATTGTTGCAATGGTTACATTAACCAGTCACTCCTCACATATTCTGTTCTCTGCTTTTAGTGCAGAAAAAAAGTATTTACATTTGTATATATATTTCTGTGTTTGTACATATTTTCCTCTACTCAGAGAACAGGTTCTTTGCAGGTTCTTTGATCACTTAAAGCACTTTTTTGGTGCATTAGCTCACTAGTTAAAGGTCTAATCCATTTTAAAAAGAAGTCATCTACCCAGGGGCAGAAGAACTACAGATGGGGAAACCTTCCAAGTGGGAACATAGATGGCCAGAAAAAAGTTATAACTCACCCTCTTCTTGCGCTGGAGTTTTTCATTCTGCAATTGAGATTTCACTTAATGTCCTGTTCTGTCTTACACCTATCAAAAACACAGGAAGTGAGGCAAACTCTCCAAAATGGAGACAAAGACCGCAATAGAAAATGACGGAATTGACAAAGTCCAAACCCTGCTAAAGACACTTTGATGGTTCAGAGCACACAGTGATGGGTCTGTCAGCACTGGTTACATCACAGACTTTGAATGATCCAGAAGCCATGACATCAAAAAGCACATGGCTGGTGTAAACAGGGCACCTAATGGAAAGATGTGGGCAAATGCTCCGAAGAAAAGTTAAAAAATAAAATGGAGGCTCCTGAGAAGCTTCTGTTGATGAAGGAACCTTGTAAGGCGGTGCCCTGGATAGTGGGTGATGGTATGTGTGAGACAGATGTGACTGGTGCTGAACAAGGGCCCGGTCTATGTCCACCACTGGCTCAGACACTCTTTGTGGCCTCCCCAACACAACTCCAGCACGAGACTCTTATTAGCTGGCTTGCTACTGTTCCTCCTCATATTTTCATAACTGTCAATAAATACTTATATTCCAGCTGAAGGGATGAGGTTGATCTTAGCACTGAATCCAGAAAAGACCCCTCTGGAGATTTTTCTCTCCTTTAACAGCAAAGTGTAGCAGAGGGCAGAGACCGGTTGCTTGGTTGCAATTGCCCCTGCTTTTACTATGAGCAGTATTTTTAGTATGCATAGAAACCTGCAAAGAATTTGCACCTGATGTCCGTCTGCTAGTTATCAACCCGTCTCTAGGAGATGAATCTTTCATTACTGCAATTGGTTTATTTGTTTAGAACCAAACAATATATGCTAGTTACATCATAATTTGAAGTTGGCCTTACCCAGTATAGAGAAAAAAAATAGGAGGGTCAGTCCTGCCGGAATTGGTGCTGAACAATGGTGAGTTGGAACAACCCTGCAACTTCCTTAATCTCTATAAAATTTGAAGCAGTGATGTCTAATCTTTAGTTTCCCATTGTGCATCACTCAGTGACAGGCTTGTTTTGCAATAAAGGGAGTTTCCTTTCTTCTGTTACATTCTCTGTAATGCAACTTGAAGAATCAAAGTGAAAGAATGACACCGCTGCCCATGGCAGGTGAGCACAGCTGGGAAATGAAGTCATATTTTTATGGGCACCCCTCATAAAGACCATGGCTGGTGGGTGGAGCTGAGAACCCCCAAAGTTAATTAGTAACAAATTGTCTTTGAAGATATATTTTCTGCCTAAATAATAGGTGAGCAGGAATACCCAAAACTAATAGAGTCAGGAACTATGTCAGGGGGAGACTATGCATTGAAGTAGCTAAGATATATAAGAAACAAGGGACTGACTCAAATGAACAGGCTCCACCTATAAATAAAATACCTTTTTTTGGGTGGACTTACTCTTTAAGACTCTTTCAGGTTGGCCCTTCTATTACATGGATGATGGTAAAATTGGTTAAGCAATCACATTTTATTTGGTGTGGCTGTCCTGGCGATAGAACCTCTTAATAAACACGTGGCAGGTTTGAACCTAAAGTAATAGATTATTCTTCTCATTGAAAATTGGCCAGAGATCAGGAAAGGAACAATGCTTATATATGTGTTTATAATACAGCTTCTAATGTCCCAGTATACCTAGAACATGGTGGAAAAGACTGAAATATGCAGGGGTTTAGAGTAACCAATAATGGGGTTTATTTATTATATGGAGAGTGCAAAATCTGGTGCAACTCTGCACAGAAACCAATCAGCTTTCATGTTTTATAGCCAAAGCTTAATTAAACAAGCTGAAGTTAGAAGCTCATTGGTTATTATGCACAGCTGCACCAGATTCTGAGTGTACCAATTTTAGAAAATCTCCACCAGCATCTTAGCAGCCTGATAAGCACCAGACATGGTTCAAAATGCACTGCAACTTATTGTTTGCCAACTCTTCTTGTGTACAAAATGCATTTCTAGACTGAACATTGTCAATGTATATTTGGAAGGACCCAAGTTTTGTCAAATTTGGCCCTGACTCTGACATGGTTATATGCATAATGTATTTGTGCTATTAACACAATGTATATACAATAGGTACTTATCAGAGTATTTTAGGTACAGATAGTAATGTCCATGGTATTCAATCAGATTCTACTTTTGTCAATCGTAAAATGGACCCTTACTCAAATGTTAACATAAAGCTATGCAACAGTTTTGCTGGTATTGATAAGGACTAACTGAAGGACTTGCCTTTCCAGGATAAAATGCTGCTCCATCCTCCTATCAGTCCTTTCTCAACCAGGTCCATCCTTCCTTCAGACACAGATTTCTGAGTGGTAATACTGCCTTTTTCTGCATTTCTACAATGATAAGGCATCCTATGATTTTTCCTGATTCAACCAACTGGTGAACCTTCTGAAAATGCCCGTAGTAGCCCAGCTGTCATTCTCATCTAATGGCTTTAATGCTTTCTGAGAAACTGATCTGAAACAAGTATACAGAAACAGAATTCTGCATGCATACTGACTTTCCAGTCTGTAGGCTTGTTCCCAGACAAGGACTCAACAAGTTGTCTAAATTCTTATTAACAATCCAATTTGTGTCAAGTTACTCGATAATTGCATGTAGAGCCAGCTTAAGAATATTAAACCAAATATACCATGTGGGCAAAAGTATGGACACTGGACCCCCCCCCCTATAAACCTCTTATTATTATTTTTATAGGCATTGTTAGGGTGTTGCCCCCTCTTTACCATTATTTGTTTCTATAATAGCCTCCTTTCTTCTTCTTACAGTCAGTGTTTCAATTCTTCTCAAAAGTGTTCAGTAGGGTTTAGGTCAGGGCTCTGTGAAGGCCATTGAAGTTCCTCCTCATGGAACTGGTCAAACCATATGTTTATGAAGTTGGCTTGTGCACAGAGGCAAAGTCATGCTGGAACAGAGGGGCCTCCCACCAAACTGTTACTACAAGGTTGGAAGTGCATAGTTGTCTAAAATGTCTTTGTATGCTGTAGCATTACCAGTGCCCTTCACTGAAAACATCTGAACTAAAAGAATTTAGAGGGGTGTCCACAAAAATATTTTCGCATAGTGTAACCTGTTGGCCGCTACAGTTTTGTCCAAATGTAAGTCTTTGAGCTGGGTTAGTAACCCTTGGAAATTCATATTTTACATCCAGGTATTCTGGGCATCAGTTATAATATGCATACTGTTCCTGCTTGCTCATAACCACCAATTGACTTCCAAATGTTTATTTTTTTTACCAGAGCAGGTTAGAGCATGAAAAGATGCATTTAATCCTGATTTCAAGAACATTGTATGTTTGCATCTAATTTTCAATTTTTAGCTCCTGTTGGTAGTCTCTCCTCATTTCACAAAAGGAGGTTATTTCCCTATAAATCCTTTGGTTCAAAGGCTATTAAGAGAAGCTATATTAGAGAATTTTTGCTTTGGCTACCAGAATTGTATTGCAAGTTAATCTTTACTTTGTTACTATGTGTGTTTTTTTTATATTTTTTTATAGCTTTCTGATAAAAAAAAAATATTGATATAACACAAAATGTTATCAAGTGGAGAAATCTAGAATACAAAATGTGTAAATTGTTTGTACTCCAGGCAAAACACATCATTCATTAATAAAATTGCAAAGTACAAAGTTTTTTTTTTATCTGTGTCTACAGAGGACAAGGGGGCACTCTTTATGTCTGAAGGAAAAGAGATTTAATTTCTAAATATGGAAAGGTTTCTTCACAGTTAGAGCTGTGAAAGTGTAGAATAGACTCCCTCAAGAACTTGTTCTGTCCAGCTCAGTAGATTGCTTTAAAAAAGGCCTAGATTCTTTACTAAATGTACATACCCTATTTCCCCGAAAATAAGACCTAGCGTGATTGTTGGTGATGGCTGCAATATAAGCCCTACCCCCCAAATAAGCCGTAGTTAAAGTCCTTGTATGTCTTATTTTCAGGGTAGGGCTTATTTGGGGGGGTAGGGCTTATATTGCAGCCATCATCGACAAACACGCTAGGTCTTATTTTCGGGGAAACAGGGTACTATAACTGGTTAATAGCATTTATATGTAAAACTGATCCAGGGAATATCCAGTTGCCTCTTGGGGGATCAGGAAGAATTTTTTTTTCCCTGCTGAAGAAAATTGGATCATGCTGTGCTAGGGTTTTTTGCCTCCCTCAGGATCAACTGTGTATGTAGGATTCTATCATTGTTTCCCTTTTATTGGTTGAACTAGATAGACTTGTATCTTTTTTTCAACCAGGCTAACTGTAACTATATAGATTTTTCTAGTGGCATTTTTCTAGTTTTCTAGTGGATTTTTCTAGTGGCAGGTCAAAAAACATAAAGTACATGCTTACATATATATGTAAGCATGTACTTTATGTTTTTCGACCTGCCACTAGAAAAATATCCTGACTTATCTATTAACAGCTGTTCCTAATGTACCTGAATACTCTTGTGCAGTTTCTAGTGGAAAGGAAGGGTGGATTGGTTCTAAAGCTGGCCATACTCTATACTAGTAGAATTTTGTTTGAAAATTTTCATATTGTTAGTGGGATCAAATTGACGTTTGTTTTGACCATAGTGAAGAGAAAATTCAAAAGAGCAAGATGGAAATTTTTTTTTTGAATGAACACATTTCTAACAGTGTATACAATTTTCATTCAGTAAAGTCAATTTGTTCCAAAAGACAAATTAATTTTTGAAGTACCTTTTGAATGACATTTGTCAGGTTATTGAATGTACTGAAAAGTTTAGTGCAAATTATCTTACTAATGTTTGTATGCAAGTTTAAAAAAATCCACTGGTGTAAGGCCAGCTTAAGAGGTGGGGTTTGTGAGAAATTGATTTGTACAAGATAAATTGGCAAAGTAGAGTCTTCCCAAAACAGAAAATATTCACATGTCTCATTCCACTACTTAGCTCAAAAATAAGGGGGTTTATTTCTTTACACCCCATGATCAACTGTACATCCAGTGCCACTGGTGTATAGTTCAGATGCAGCCTAATATTATAGAGCCATTTATTCCAACCAGCATACAGCTGTTCAGGCTTGTTTGCTCTAATCAGTGCAGTGTACGCCACTGTTCCTAAGGGGAGGAGGCAATAAGGGAAGATGGCTTACAAAATTGTGACACAAAAACAATTCCATAGCTCAACTCACCAACCAGTCTGCTGACCAACCAAATTAACCTATCTAACCGTCTGTTAAAAGCAGGGGTTTAGTTAGCACACATTTGCAAACGCATGTGAAAGCTGCAAGGCCTCGTCACGGCACCCTGTGTTGCTTGCAGTCCTAACACTACAAATTTATAAGTGTCTCCACAGTGGAAGCGCATGCTGCATGTGCTTCCACTGTGAAAACACTTATAAAATTGTATTGTGTGATATTCCAACACAATTATATGATAGACCGACACAAAGTGGCACATCATTGTGAAGTGGTAGGAAAATGATAAATGGTTTTCAATTTTTTTTATACAAATATCTGAAAAGTATGGCGTGCATTAATATTCAGCCCCCTTTACTCTGATACCCCTAACTAAAATCTAGTGGAACCAATTGCCTTCAGAAGTCACCTAATTAGTAAATAGATTCTACCTGTGTGTAATTTAATCTCAATATAAGTACAGATGTTCTGTGAAGCCCTCAGAGGTTTGTTAGAGAACCTTGGTGAACAAACAGCATCATAAAGGCCAAGGAACACACCAGATAAAGTTGTGGAGAAGTTTAAAGCAAGGTTAGGTTATAAAAAAATATCCCAAGCTTTGAACATCTCACAGATCACTGTTCAATCCATCATCCAGAAATGGAAAAGCATGGCACAACTGCAAACCTACCAAGACATGGCCGTCCACCTAAACTGACAGGCTGGGCAAAGAGAGCATTAATCAGAGAAGCAGCCAAGAGGCCCATGATAACTCTGCTGGAGCTGCAGAGATCCACAGCTCAGGTGGGAGTATCTCTCCACAGGACAACTATTAGTCGTGCACTCCACAAATCTGGCCTTTATGGAAGAGCGGCAAGAAGAAAGCCATTGTTGTAAGAGAGCCATAAGAAGTCCTGTTTGCAGTTTGCGAGAAGCCATGTGGGGGGGACAGCAAACATGTGGAAGGAGGTGCTCTGGTCTGATGAGACCAAAATTGAACTGTTTGGCCTAAAAGCAAAATGCTATGTGTGGCAGACAACTAACAATGCACATCACCCTGAACACACCACCCCCACTGTGAAACATGGTGGTGGCAGTATTATGTTGTGGGGGTACTTTTCTTCAGCAGGGACAGGGCAGCTGGTCAGAGTTTTAGAGAACAATGGGGTAGCCCCTAAGAGTTGCACATCTAGGTGTCCTGGAGTGGTGAGTAGAGTGGCAACCTCAGCCTGGACTCCAACCAGGCCACACCCCCAACTTATTTCACTTGGAGCTTAGTCATGGGAATAAGACTCCTGTGTAATTAGCTCCGCAGCAGTCCCGGAGCTGTGTGAACCGGCTCCATTGAGAGCCGGTCAGTATCTCCTGACATGCGAATTGAATGTGGAGAAACCTACATCCAATTCGCAATAGTGTGAACCCAGCATTAAAAAAAATTGCCGCTTTAGATAAACATACAGTCTGTCCTTAGTTACTTTGAGCGTCTAGTGCAGTGATGACGAACCTTGGCACTCCAGATGTTTTGGAACTACATTTCCCATGATTCTCATGCACTCTGCAGTGTATTTGAGCATCATGGGAAATGTAGTTCCAAAACATCTGGGGTGCCAAGGTTCGCCATCACTGGTCTAGTGGGACTTCTTAGGGAATTTATTATTTTTCTTATATTTCTCTTGTGCTTTTTAAACATAATAGCAGACAATAACCAAAAAATATACATTTTTAATCAAGAGAAAATTAAATTACAAACTTTAAAAATTAATTAAAAAACACAGGTTTTATCATTTTCATTAACACATACACTAATAAAGTTTTTTGTTTTATTGGATTTACAGAGAGTATTAGCATCTACATATTTTTTTTTTTTTCACTAACAACACTATGTATTATACGGAGAGTAGCACTATTCCTCCCACTAATACCAATGACTATTCCTCCTCCTACTGACCACCAGCTTTGAGGCCATGTTTATTATCACTGATGCTGGACCCGGGACATTTTCTACCTCCACTGGCCACAACCTGGCCCCCCAAAATCTTAAGGACAGTAAACTGGCCCTTCATCTGAAAAGTTTGGAGACCCCTGCTCTATAAGATATAAGGACAACACACAGTCTTGATTTGTACTTGATTTGAATGGACTTGCCCACACACGAACAAGTCCGTTCATTTTGAACGTGACTTGGGTATGACGGACTAGAAAAAGGAAGTCAATCTCGCTGCTTTTATTGGCAAAGTTAACGCCTTGCGAGCCCCGTCACGGGGCATACCAGGCCCTTAGGTCTGGTATGGAGTTTAAGGGGAACCCCCTACACCGAAAACATGGCGTAGGGGTCCCCCAAAAATTCATACCAGACCCTTATCTGAGCACGCAGCCTGGCAGGTCAGGAAAGGGGGTGGGGACGAGCGAGCGTCCCCCCTCCTGAATCGTACCAGGCCCCCTTAACATGGGGGGTGGGTGCTTTGGGGGAGGAGGGCGCCCTGCACCCCCCCAAAGCACCTTGTCCCCATGTTGATGAGGACAAAGGCCTCTTCCCGACAACCCTGGCCGTTGGTTGTCGGGGTCTGCGGGCGGAGGGCTTATCGGAACCTGGGAACCCCCTTTAATAAGGTGGCCCCCAGATCCCGGCCCCCCACCCTATGTGAATGAGTATGGGGTACACCGTACCCCTACCCATTCACCTAGGGAAAAAAGTGTCAATAAAAAAAACACTACACAGGTTCTTTTAAGTTATTTATTAGACAGCTCTGGGGGACTTCTTTCGACTTCGGGGGTCTTCTTCCAACTTCCCCGCTGTCTCTGGCCTCTTCTCCCAGTGTCTGGTTCTTCTCCCGCTCTCCAGCCTCTTCTCCCGGTGTTTGGCGCAGAAGTCTAGGCCACTGCTAGCAAAAGAGCATCAGAAGATAGCGGAGGAGCCGGCAGAAGAACTGGATACCGGGAGAAGAGTTCGAACACCGGGAGAAGAGGCCGGAGGACGGAAGAAGAACCGGACATCGGGAGAAGAGGCCGGAGACAGTGACAAAGTCAGAAGAAGACCCCCGAAGTTGGAAGAAGACCCCCGGAGCAGTCTAATAAATTACTTTAAAAACCTATGTAGTGTGTTTTTTTTATTGACACTTTTTCCCTAGGTGAATGGGTAGGGGAATGATGTACCCAATAACTAATTAACATAGGGTGGGGGGCAGGGATCTAGGGGCCCCCTTATTAAAGGGGGCTCCCGGATTCCGATAAGCCCCCCGCCCGCAGACCCCGACAACCAACGGCCAGGGTTGTCGGGAAGAGGCCCTTGTCCTCATCAACATGGGGACAAGGTGCTTTGGGGTGGGGGGGCTCGCAGGGTGCCCCCCTCCCCCAAAGCACCCACCCCTCCATGTTGAGGGCATGCGGCCTGGTACGGTTCAGGAGGGGGGGCACTCATTCGTCCCCACCGGACGGGCTACATACTCGGATAGGGGTCTGGTATGGATTTTGGGGGACCCCATGCCGTTTTTTCGGCGCAGGGGGTTCCCCTTAAAATCCACACCAGACCTAAGGGACATTGTTGCCTTCCCCTCACGCTCGCCGCAATAGGAAAATTTGTTTTTCCTATTGCAGCGAGCGTGAGATAATGTACCCTGGCCTTGCGTCGTATCTGGTCCATCAGACCAGCATACAGACGAACAGGCTTTCCGTTAGGAACGGAGTCCGGCGGAGTTATGACATAAAGATTTTAAGCAGGTTTCAAATCTAAAGGCCGTCGGATTTCCTACCAAAACGGTCCGTCGGAAGTTCGATGCAGCCCACACACGGTCGGATTGTCTGCCGGATTCAGTCTGTCGGACCAGTCCGGTCGGAAAGTCCGCCGGTGAGTACGCTGCATAATATGAAGATTTTTTTTACAGAATTCTGAATTTGAAAGTCAGAATTCTGAATTTGAAAGTCAAAATTCTGAATTTGAAAGTCAAAATTCTGAGATTAAAAGTCAGACTTCTAACTTTCAAACTCAGAATTCTGACTTTCAAACTCAGTATTCTGTAAAAAAAAATGTTTTTTTCAAACTCAGAATTCTGACTTTTAATCTTAGAATTCTGACTTTCAAACTCAGAATCCTGACTTTCAATCTCAGAATTCTGACTTTCATACTCAGAATTCTGACTTTCAAAATGTTTTTCAAACTGTTTTATGGTGGCCCCAGGGCTCTTTAATAGTAGCTAGAGTATCATATAAATATAAAACATAGTTCAGAGTTTATAACTGATATGTTATGCTAATAAAGAAAGCCGATCTTAAAACCCACCTTGAATGTAATTGAATTGAAGTTAATTGAAGTTAAAATCTATTATCAAAGCAGTAGAATGTTAAAATGTAACAATATAAAATATAAACAATCTAAAAAAAAATTGCACTTTGAAAACAAGATTTTGGTTTTGATGATTCTATTAGGCAGTCTCACCAATTCAGTGAACGTAATATTAAATTTGATTTATTCTCATGATCAAAAACTTTCTTTTTTTTCTTTTTTTTTTATGCTTTTCTTTAGAGCTTTACCCTTATAGTTTACATTTTAGAGATCTACTTAGACACTTTGAATACAAGTGAATGTTCACTCTAATATGAAGATAGGGGAAGTCTTATGCCCTGTGCACACAATTGGATTTTCCGACAACAAAACCATGGATTTTTTTCCAAAGGATGTTGGCTCAAAGTTGTCTTGCATACACACGGTCACACAAATGTTGTTGGAAATTCCGAACGTCAAGAACGCGGTGACGTACAACAGGTACGACGGGACTATAAAAAGGAAGTTCAATAGCCAGTGCGCCAACCTTTGGGCTCCTTCTGGGTTTGTATCTGTTCTTCAGTGCATGTTGTCAGTTTGTTCCTGTCTTTCAGTGCGTTCTATTTAATAGTTTGCTTCTGTTTTTCAGTGCGTTCTTGTCCACTCGTTTCTTATTTTCAGATCATTCTTCTCAGGTCCTTTCTGATTTTCAGTGCTTTTTGTCAGTTCGTTCTGAGCAGCTGACCATTTTCAAGCCATGTTACGGGTACGTACTCATCGTAGGGTTTGTGCTGTGCTTGGGCTTGGTGTTGGAGTTCTTGCTTTGACCCAAGTCCAGTCCATGAACAGGGCAAGGAGGAGTTCATTGACGCAGAATTGGTTGCTCCAGCGTGACCAATTCTCGCACATGCCTTTGTTGCAGGAGAGCCAGGAGAATAATCCTGATGATTTCAGGAATTATCTCTGGATGACGGACCCGGTTTTTCACTGTCTATTGGCTTTGCTGTCCCCTTATATTACGAAGCAGGACACCTGCATGCAGCAAGCCATCACTCCCGAGCAGAGGCTTGTTGCCACCTTGTGGTATTTGGGGCGGGGAGAAGTCTCCAGGATATCAAGTTTACGACTGGAATCTCCCCCCAGGCTCTGGGAATAATTATTCTAGAGACCTGTTCTGCCATTATTCAGGTTCTGCAGATCACTATGTTAAAGGGGTTGTAAAGGTAAGATTTTTTTTTTTTAAAAATAACAAACATGTTATACTTACCTTCACTGTGCAGCTCGTTCTGCACAGAGTGGCCCCGAACCTGGTCTTCTGGGGTCCCTCGGCGGCTGTTTCAGCTCCTCCCCGCAAGCATTAACCACCTTAATGCGAGCTCCCTCGCATGGTGGTTAGTGCTTGCGGGCGCGCTCCCGTGATACAGCCGGCGGCCATAGCCGCTCACTGTATCACTCAGCCCCGCCCCCCAGCGCGCCGCGTCATTGGATGTGATTGACAGCAGCGCGAGCCAATGGCTGCGCTGCTTCCAATCCATCCACTGTAGCCAATCAGCGGCCAGGGTGAGCGGAGGAATAGCTGTCGCGAACGCGAAGCTGACTTTCGAGGCGTCAGGTAAGTAAAATGGGGGGGCTGGGGGTGGCGGTATTGTCGGAAGTTTTTTCACCTTAATGCATAGAATGCATTAAGGTGAAAAATTTTTTACCTTTACAACCCCTTTAAGCTAAGTTTTCTCCTTTAACATCACATTCTATGTATTTAATGTTTGCTAATGGATTGTATTTATTTCATCATTCCCTAATTACCATGATTGTAATATGCTGTGAATATCCTCTTTATCCTCATGCATGCTGGAAGCTTTTAATGCTCCTTTTTTGTCCTTTGTGCATATTTGCCTTCACTATCCTCCCCAGCATGCTATCCTGGGCCCATACACACCTAGCCTAGTCACTTAACAATGTATTTTGTCAGCTACATTTTAGTGCTTACCCTAAACACCCCCTAAAATGTGTCCAAATGTTATTGTTGGCCTTAAATTCAGGCAGAGTGCAAGAGGCTTTTTTGGGGGGCCCAAACTCATTTTTAACCCTCCCTCCACCCCAACCGCTAAGTCAGCTGATAACAATACTCTATCTGCTGACTTTGCCGAACCCATACACACTATACCTACATTGGCAGGGTTTATGTAAAGAAAGGGGAAGGGAAGGGGAGGGGAAGGGGCGATGGCAGGAACTGCAAGGTGCGGCAGACCAGTGCTAGATTCAACGTGCGGATCATACACAAATCAATTTACCAACCAAATCAAAAAGAGAGTACTTGTGTTTGTTTCCAGTTGGAACAACTATTCTGTTGCCATAACTGTAGCAACAGAATAGTTGTTCCAACTGGAAGCAAGCTCTTCTAACAAATAACACTGTGGTAAATGCAAACATTATCATTTGAAGTGGGTTGGGTGAGTCAAGGTAGTTGAGCAGTGAGAGAATCCAGATGGAAAAGGGGGGTGGGGGGTAGGGTAGAATGAAGGAGGAGGAAAAAGGGCACCAGCAGACCAGTGAAAAAGACAGAGATGTTCAAAGAGCGTTTCAGTATAATCATACTTGAACAGTACATTTTGGGTGTTGTAACCAGAGAGATCACATGGCCATAAATTTTTTTAACTTTTACATTTTTCCTAGCTACTATCCTTTCCATTTCACACTGAAAGTTGAGATCAGCAACAGTACTTGAAATGGAGGGGACTGTAGTAGTTTTCCATAGTCTGGTAATGTTTAATTTGGCAGCATATAGTAAATTGAGAACTACACATCTAGATTGAGGTGGGAATTTGTCAATGCCAATGTGTAAGAGGGCAAGTTCAGGGGTCAGGGACCACGAAGTCCCAGTGATGGAGGATTTCACCGTGAATACTTGATTGCAGAAGGAATTTAAGGATTTGCAGAACCACAGTATGTGTGCGATGGAGCCTATACTGCCGCAGTTTCTACAGCATGATGGTGGATGGGACGGATACATTTTAGATAGTCGGTAGGGGGTTAAATACCATCTGTGGATGGTCTTCTGTAGGATTCCCAGTGGTTGGAGCAATGAGATGCCTTAAAGGTTTCAGTGAATGCTCGTTGTTATAGGTATTGGGTGAGGGGAACATTCAATTCCTCCGCCCATTTTGTTCAGGGAATGTACTTGGGAGCAAGGTCGGGTGTTGCTAAGGCATGAGTACATCTGGGAGATACCTCTGCTAGGGCATGGGGCAGTGGAGTAGTAGTGGTATATTGGTAAGGGAGTATGTGCTGTGTCGGGCAGTTTAGTTATGTGGAGAAAGTGGGAGATTCGCATATAGGCGAAAGCTTCTGAGCTGGGGAGGTTGAATTTGTCTTGGAGGGATTCAAATTTATGCAGCGAACCATGCTCTGTTAGGTCTCCAATGGTCAATATACCAGCGGAGTGCCATCGGGAGAGGTTCAGATCATGGATGCAGGAGGATATGGCATTGGTATTGATCTACTAGGTGAGTTTTGAGGATATATGTTTAATAGCTTTTTCCAGGCCAACAATGTGGCAGAGATCATTGGGTTAGTTTCTGTTTTGCTTGCGTCTATCTAGCAAGGTTCCTCTGTGGTATAAGCAAGGAAGCTGAGATTTCTGCAGTGTGTAAATGTGCTTTTACTATACAAAGATGCTGTACATACAAAACTATTACAATATTAGGAATACAATACAAGACTGACAGATATCTATAACAAGCAAAATGCCTAGCAAACTGAACAGCCTATGGTCTATAATAGTACAAATACACGTAAAGGTTACTTATCTTCTGTTACTGCATGTTCATGATCTCCATTGGCAACGATTCTCATGGAGCATCAGGCAAGTTTCCTCTATCATGAGTGGCGTCAGATGTTACAGCATGATGGTGTGTGTGTGTGTATCTACTCACCCCTTTTATGTGTCAGGCTGTTTGCCATAATTACCAAACAACAGAAAACATGCCTGTTTACTGTAGCTGTAGAAACAATGGACTGTTGAAAACTGTATCTACGTACCCATTGTCTAATCAGGCCAACACCTGACAGTAATCTAACAGTCATTCTTTCAGTTTGAGAGCTGAAAGGACCTCAAACAAGTACATTTCTTCTTGTTTACTGTAGCTATAGAGACAATAGCCTGTTAATTGAAATATCATTGAATACAACAATGATATTTACCCCCATTGTATAAAACAGAATTTGCTTGAGAAATCTACTCAAGCCAAAAACTGACAATATCTCTATGACCAACCACTATTGTGTAATGTTATGTCCCATGTATCTTAAGTCTGATTAATAAAAAAAATCATATTGTATCAAACGCAACACATTCCGCCCTAGATTTTTTTTTTTCCTTTCAGACTGCATACAGAAAATCTCTTCATTACTAAACTCATTCTAAACATTAATTTTCCTTGAATGCAACACCTCCCATTTCTGTCATTGAGAAGGTGTTTCAGTCTTTAACTAAAAGTTCATTAGAAAGTCCATTCTAAAGTTCTTTAGAAACAAGTCCGGGCTTGTAATACATCAAAGGCCTTGCTCCCCACAGCTCTTGCGATCTTCTGTCATTCTTTCCATCATGTAACCACTTTTCTCTGGTCTTCTTATGGATCAAATCGGAGACAGCCTATGGAGTGGAAAACAAAGCGGATTATCTGTTCCTTCTAATAATACATAAACAGTAGATCCAGGCCCTTCAGCTAAAATCTCTCCTCTAAATGGCTTCTTGCTTGGATATCTGACTAACACTTTGCCCCCTGCCTGTACCCACTTCTGACCCTCCCAAAGAACATCAATAGGGAGGAGAAGAAATATACTGATATTTCCCGGAAGATCACTGCTGTTTATTTTGGAAGGTTTGCTGTTATGTAGCCTCACTTTCCACTCTTGCTGAGAAGTATCCACTAACCAGTCAGAGTCCTAGCCACTCGCTTGAAGCTCATCTGTCAATGCAAATGTAACTTCAAACCTGCCTGCCAGATTCCCTCTCATTCCTAGATAGGCTTCAGCTTCAGATACCTCACTCTTGGGTTCTATGTCATGGGAAGCAGTATCTGTTAAGCCCTGTTCTTTCAGGAACCTTACATAAATACTGAACTCTGCACTCCAGCTGTGGAATCTGTGCCCCAGCCCCTACCACCCTCTCATATGGGGTGCTTTTGGCTATTGGCCTAGAATTTAACAACATGACTGCCTGTGTGAGGACCCGATCCCACCCCCTTAGTGTATGTGTGGGTGTAAGTTTGTGTATCTGGTCCTTCAATAGCCCGTTGTAACTTTCAATCAAACCAGCTGCCTGTGGATGGTATGGGATGTGGCACAACCAGTACACTCCAGAATCTTTGGCCCACTGCTGTACTGTTGATCCGGTGAAGTGTGAGCCTTTATCACTTTGGACTTGTTTGGGACAACCATAAGCAACGACAAGTTTCTGGAGCAGTTGAAGTGTTGCGACTTGATCTGCACGTTTGCAAAAATGAACAAGCATAAGTCCTGAATAGGTGTCCACTGCAGTGCAACAATATCTCAGTCCATTGTTTCCCTGGGGCAGGGGACCAATGAAGTCGATCTGCCAGATCTCTGCAAGCCTCTCACCCCTCTTAATCGACCCGGTGGAGTACTTTTGCAATGGCCATTGTCGCACTTCTCCACACACTGTACAGTTCCCTATTACAGTCTTTATCATGTCCATGGATATAGGCAATCCTCTCTGCTGTGCCCATTCATATGTTGCTTTCTGCCCCAAATGTCCAGATTGCTTGTGGGCCCAGTTGGCCAAGTTCATCAAGACAGGATCAATTGGCACAACTGCCTTCACTTTGGTGATTTCATCTGCAACTCTGTTAAAGTTCTCAAAGTCTGGGACAAGGGGCACATGTGCATCAACATGCCCCACTTTTATGGTGTGGGAGTGAGCTTCCTTCCAGATGTAGTCCCAGACTTCCTTGCCTCCCCACACCATCTTTCCATGAATCATTCATTCATTGGATTTCCACGTGGGCATCCAAGTTGTCAGTCCTTTAAAAACCGCCCAGCTGTCAGTGTAGATAGTGACATGTGAAGAAGGATCCTCCTGAAGAGTAATCACCACAGCTTTCAACTCTGCATACTGACTGGACCCTCCAATTCCGGTCTCCTGCAGGACTGTGTCTGTACTTGGGTTGTAGACTGCTGCTGTCCATTTACATCCAGATGAGGTGACTATGGCTGAACCATCAGTGAACCACGCTGACTCCTTCATGTCTTCTGACAGAGACTCAAAGGGTGGAGCCTCTTGAATGGGGGATGACTGCAGCACAGTAATTTCTTCTGGCCGGGTGCTGGTAAAAGTGACAAGCCCAGCCAACTGTTTTGAAATGTCTCTAACATCCCCAGCTGCAATACCCCCTCTTTCTTGAAGGTAACACTTCCATTTCATCAGTGTCTGGTTCTGGGCTACAGCTGCCCTAGTGGTCAGTCCATTGTCTCTCACCCATCCTGCTATTGGCAATGCAGTATGGATGGTGACTGTGTCCTTTCCTGAAATGGTCTCTACATGTTGAAGTGCTGTGTAGGCCCCAAACAGGTACTTCTCTAGGGGCGTGTATCTCTTCTGTGCCCCTGTCAGTTGTTTGGACCAAAATCCAATGGGTATTACTCTCAGTCCTTTCTTTTCATTCAGCTGCCATAGACTCCAAGATATGGTACCATTCTGCTCCACTACATCCAGCTGAAATGGTACTCCTTGTTTCACGGGTCCTAATCCCTGATGCTGCAAAATAGCTTCTTTAGCAGCCAGGAATGCAGTCCGCTGCTCTGAACCCCATGAGAACTCAGTCTTTTTCCTGGTGACATTATATATAGGCCTCAGAAACAGTCCAAGATGTGGGATGAATGATCTCCATAACCCCACAACTCCAATGAACTTCTGTGCCTCCTCTTTGGTAGTAGGGGGCGACAGAGCCTGCATAGTTTGCACAACTGTCTCTGGAATTTTCCTCTGAGGCCCAGTCCACATCATTCCCAGGAATTTCACTTCTGTGGCAGGTCCTTGGACTTTGTCTTTGTTGATAGCCCACCCTCTGTTCTCCATGTGATGTATCAGCAGGTGCAGTGCTTCAGTTACATCTTCTTTTGTTCCAGAGATCATGATGTCATCAATGTAGTGGAACACAGCGACTTTCAAACTCAGGGTACTTAAATCTCGGGCAATCAGTCCATGACAAATCATTGGAGAATGAACATAGTCTTCAGGAAGCACTGTGAAAGTGTACTGGCGGCTGTCCCACACCATAGCAAACTGATCTTGACACTCTGGGTCTATTAAAATCGAAAAGAAAGGTAGCTCTACACTGGAAACGTAGTACCCCGCCCTCTTCTGAAGATCTTTACGCTAGAATTAAAGATGTTGAACTAATGGAGAAAATGACAGCTAGAATATAAGACAAGCTGGAGGCCCACAACAGAGTTTGGGAACCATGGCACCTCCGGGAGGACACAACATGACCAGGTAACAACTCTAGGCGGATGGCTTACTACTTCTCTTTACTTCTTTCTCTCCTTCCTCCGTTTTTCCCCCCTTTTATCCTTTTATTTTTATCCCCCCTAAACCTGCACTAATAATGGTATCCAGGACCCTCTCTCTCTGGGGGACTTCACCCCTTAGTTTTTCCCTATATCATTATGGAAGAATGTGCTACACTTTAATACCAGAAATAGGCTTCCATCTATTTCTTTGTTTCCCAAGGGAATTATTAACAGCTAAACTGTACTGATTGTCAGTCTAACATTGTAAGCGGTCATACTGGATATTTTATGTGATTTTTTCATGCTTCTTTATTTTGTATTGATAATGCACTTAATAAAATGTTATTTGATAAAAAAAAAAAATCGAAAAGAAAGCATTAGCCAGGTCTATCACAGCATGATATTCTCCTGCATCTTTAGCAATTTTCTCAACAATTGAGATCATATCTGGTACAGCTGACTTCAATGGAGGTGCCACTTTGTTTAGACCTCTGTAATCCACAGTCATTCAGTCCCATCGGCTTTCTTTACTGGGAACACGGAGATGAGAAAGGACTTACAGCAGGTCTAAGGATCCCTACTCTCAAATATTCTTGAATGGTCTCCCCGATTTCTTTGTGGCCTCCAGGAAGTCTGTACTGCTTGAGACAGACTGGCTTCTCTGGTGGAGAAATGAAGACAGGGGTCCATTTTGCATGACCTCTGACCACAGCCTTCACAACCCTAACCAGATACGCTTTATCAGGATACCCGAATGTGAATGTACCTCTTTCAGTCTGAATTGACTGACCTTGAAGTACATCCATCCCAAGAATATTTTAGGGTAACTCTGATACCAAAACATTTGTCTTAAAACCTGATCCCTTGCCAATAGCCAATTTCACCCGTATCCTAACTGCTGGTGTAGTTTGCCCTCCCAAACCTTCTACATAAATCAATTCTCCTTTGTGATGGGAAGGATTTCCTTGCAAAAGTGTAACTTCGGCTCCGCTATCAACTAAAGCCATTACATGTGTAGGAGAAGATGACTTCCCCCACCATACAGTGACAGGTGCATATGGGCGTCGGTCTCCTGCTGTCACTGCCCTCACGGCTATTACAGGAGACTCACCTTACCATCATAAAGCATAAGGAACCTCCCGATCCCCTTTTCCGGTTCTCTCTAACTCCTCCCCAGGATAAAGGGATTTGGGTTCTTGTTCAGTTTTGGGAATTGGTTTGGGGCTAACAGGAGGGGTCTGTTCTGTTTTAACTAAGTTCAGGCTGGTTTTATCTTCACTAGGAGTAGTGTTTCAAACCCTGACAGTTTTCCCTACTAAATGTTTCCACCTCTTCAGCATTTCTGCAGTAGAAATGCCATCTATCTCATCTTTAGGTACTCCTGCCTTTAATAGGTCCACCCACATTTGTTTACTAGAAATAACTAGCCTTGTTTTCTCTTCACCTCCTGTCTTCTCTACCCCATTCCCTTTCTTCTCTGTACTTTTCTGCTTGTATTCTTTCTGTCTGGCCTTGACCTTATCTACTGCCCTGACAGGTTTTGTTTTAGTCTCCCCTAGCTCCCCCAACTGGCTTAAAAGGGTTGTGGCTTCATGAATCTTGCTGTTTAATCCCAGGCCTCTCAACAAGGACAATAATGGAGCCCTGAGACAAAATGGCACAGACTTCATCAGCTTAGAGCGCAGAGCAGACGTAAAGGGTTCCATATCTGGACCCATCCATTCTGTAAACATATTTAATCCAGTTATACAACCCGTCTCTCTGGAAATACCCTCTCCTATTGATCTCCAGGTGTAGGTATTTTCCAGGTCAGTAGGACTAGCGTATACTCGGACTATTCCATCTCTCACGAGGTCTTATACCCCGCACACACGGTCGGATTTTTCGACGGAAAATGTGGGATCGAAGCGTGTTGGCGGAAAATCCGACCGTGTGTGGGCTCCATCGGACTTTTTCCATCGGATTTTCCGACACACAAAGTTTGAGAGCAGGCTATAACATTTTCCGACAACAAAATCCGATCGCGTCAATTCCGACCGTGTGTGGACAATTCCGACGCACAAAGTGCCACGTATGCTCATAAGAAATTCTGAGACGGAACAGCTCGGTCTGGTAAAATGAACGTTCAGAATGGATAGAGCACTTTCATTTTTATAATGCAGGAAGAATGACGTAGTTTTGCTGCTGATATTCACACAGAGTTTTTACAAACTTCTTTCTTTATTATTTTTCGTGATTCCCTCAATATATTATGATTTGTCACATCTGACCAAAAATATATATCTTTTTTTTGTGGTTTTTTTTTTTTTTTTCAAGCCTGATGTGATTTTTTTTTTTTTTTTTGGTTTGTATTTTTTTCAAGGCTGATCTTGTTGTTATTTTTTTTTTTTTTTAGTTATTTAACATCCAGAATATTTTTGTGTGTGTTTTGTGTGTCAAGTTACCACCACACCATTATTATCTTGTATTATTTAATCTTTAATCTCAAGGAGATTGCTTGGTGTTGGTGTCTCTTGTTAATTTCACATAATTGAAACAAAAAAAACTTTATTAAGGGCTCACAACCAAACAAAGAGGGAGGCAACGCTGGAGAAACAACAGAAATTGGTGAAGCCTTTGACCCCCAGGGCACACATCAATTATTTTACTGCAAAATTGGTGGCCTGAGGAGTCCATATATAAGGGAGTACAATCTGGTGCAGAAGTCCCAGAGATCATGAAAGCAGCAGATGACATCTGTGTCCCCAGGCTGTGGTCATACAAGAGACTGCATCTTTTGCCAGACCAGAGTGAACCCAGGGTCATCACTCTCTGGTCTTCCTTCCACGCTTCCTTCCACGCTGTGGCTGTGGTGGTGTAGTTGTGGCAGGAGGAGGAGGAGGATAGTCCAACTCACTCAGGTGGGTATTGGGTGTGATTTCGCCCCTCACCCCCTTTGTTAGGACTTTATAAAGAAGGTCCTCACACAGCTGGTGTTGGCCCTCCTGCATGCCCTGCAGTTTGGTGGTAGCCATGCAGGCAAAGGCCTCTTCAGGAGTGGGGGTGGCTCTGAGGGATGCAGAAGCCTCCTGAATCAGCCTGAGTGCTGAATCCTGCACGTGACTCCCCTTCCTGGGTCTTTTGGTTGGAAGGCAGAGGGGAGGAACCTATGGGCCCAGGCTTCTCCTGGCTGCCACTAGGCCCTGCCTCCTCCTGGCTGCCACATTCCACAGCCTCCTCCTGTGTGCCACATTCCAGAGCCTCGTCCTGGCTGAGGTCTTTCTGTGTATGTTAAAGGGACATAGTTTTAGTTTTTACTTCATCAATCACACACATTTTTCACCTCATGACTGTTGCAAATTGAATGTTAACAAATATAACAGATTATCATTCTGAGCCCAGCATTTTTCATTCTTGTGCCAATTATTTTTGCCCACTACTGTCTATTGATATGTAAAACAATTTATTAATTCAGCAATTAGTGATCAATAATAACATCTAGGAAACATCATTAATTTATTGACCAGAAATCTGTAGAAGAATGCTATACCTGGCTCAAGCTGGGCTCCTCCACTTCTTCCTGGCTGGAAGTCCAATGTTGGACGTCGGAAGCCTCAGCTGGGGTGGAAGGAAGAGTGGAAGGAAGGGTTGAGAGGGATTCCCTGACTTCAGTCTGGTCTGACAGAAATCGCAGTCTCTCATAATACCACAGCCTGGGGACATAAATGTCATCTGCTCCAGCTCCTGATCTCTGGGAATCCATGATCTTCTTGCGCTCCCTAAGAAAAGTGCTCCTCAGGCCACCAATTTTGGCTTTTAAATAGGGGATGGTTGCCGTGGGGACCACCGGCTTCACCAACTTCAGAAGTTTATCCAGCTCTGCCTGCCTTTTTTGTTTATGATTATAATGCGGGTGTTTGACCTGCCACAGACAGGGCAGCTCCCTGTACTTGTCTATGAACAGGGGGAGGAAGTTGTGGTCATTGAAGCCATCCATTTTATCTGCAAGACACAACACAAGACAAACCCTAATGTCAGGCGAAACTCTCCTAATCTTGTTACAATATAGGCCTCAATCTAGAAGCAGTATAGGCCCAAGTTTAGATCTTACCTTCGTTATCACGATCGGCGCCTCCGATACTCCTTCCTCCGCTCACAGATCGTACGTACTATGCACGCGTGTTACGCTTTATAGACACTGCGCATGCGTGAAACTACGCCCGCCCCTGACGTTCTTTCTAGTCTATTCCCCGCCCCTTCTCGTTTGGAGCAGTGGGGGAAGAGCACATGGCGGAGACAGAGCAGGTGTGTGCTAATTACAGCAACGAGGATGAGGAGGAGGAAAGCCCAGAGGCAGAAACGTCCCGATCCAGAAGGAGACGATTTAAGGCATCAAATATGTCCTTTGGGGAGATGTTGGAGATGATGGACATCTTGAAAAGGTCAGACATTGATGGGAAGTATGGACCTTACCCCCACCCCAAAGTCAGAAAGGCCAAGATCATAGTGAAAGTGGTCAAGAGTCTGCACCGGAATTTCGGGGTACGACGATCGAAAGATCAGCTCAGGAAGTGGTGGTCGGACCTGAAATTAAGAGGGCATGAGCAGTACAGAAGGATTCGGAGAGTGCTGCAAAAAAGTAAGTAGTTGTGCTGTGTTCCTATTCTTTATGTTTATTACGTTCGTGCTGCTCCATGTGCTTTTCTTAACTGTTGTCCAGTTTAAAATGTCAACTTTCATGTTCATGGGCACATTATTTGTTTGTATAAAGTTCGTTCGGCCTAGAAAACACCATTGTTTTGACCATATGCATTTGCCAACATTTTTTATGGCCTACTTGTCTGAAAATAATTTGGTTGTGTAGATGGGTTTGTAACTAGAATGAAATGCAAACTAGATTCTGTGTAAGGAGAGGACACTCATCAGTTTTCACATCTGGACGCTGGAGCACTAGTGTGGGACACAAGAACACACTTTTTATTAGGGGGCCCCACACAGGTGCTTCAGTGTATACTATAGGGGTGACTCCATTTGTGAAGCTTGTACTAAACAGATACAGTATTGAAGCTTGACAAAGGACACTAAAAATTCTACATCTTGGAACTCTGCCAAAACAGACAATTGTATCCCACTTCCAAGCAATGTTTCATATTCCTATTTCTGCCATCAAATATCTGTGTGCTAAGTATACCTATTTTTTTTTACATAGGGGATAAAAGACTCGGAGGACACCCCTCATCCGGGGAGACCAGAGACCCCCCACCTCATGAAGAAGTGGAGACCCACCAAAACCAACAGGAGGAGGAGGAGGAAGGAGATGTGGTGGAACTAGTCACCACAACAGGTGAGTGTCTGCGACCAAAGGCTCAGGTAAGAGAGGGATGCCGGCATATTTATAATACATGGTGTGTTTTTGTTTCTATCTATTTAGGTGATCGTGATGTTGTGGATCCAGGGCATTTCACCTCAGAAAGTGCACAGATCCTGATCGGGGAGATCATGGGGTGTAATAGGGACTTTGAAAACATCCAGAAAAGCATCAATGATGTTCAAAAAAAATGAAGAACATCATTGATGTTTTAGGGAGAGTTTAAAACCCCTCGAAATCCCTTTGTTTTTTGTGCTTTTTGTGAGCTAAAAATTTTTACCATTTTTTGACATATTTGGGAAAAGCCAAATTTTGAAGATGCACACAGTGTGTCAACATGTGCTATCTGCCATCACGGGAGATCAATGTAGGCGTTTTGGGGGTGTAACCCCTTCCTCAATAATAAAGTAGCTGTGAGGAAGGGGTTGCACCCACAAAACACGTCCCTTGATCCCCCGTTTTGGGAGCGGAGGCGGGCTGGACGGATCGAATGGCTCAGATGCATAACGGGGTGAGAGCCCGCTGTTTTAACGACAAAGGAAGCCCGTGGGCAACCCACCACTACAGCGGCTTTTAAGGACGCAATTGACGTAAGTGTATTTTTTTTAAAGCATATGGTTATACTTTTTCCCTTTGTTAAAGTTGTTTACAAATGCAATTGCTTCGTGAACCGATTATTTTTTGGGATAGAGGTAATCCAGAGCTAAGGTTTAGGAACTGGAAATCATAACCAAACACAAGCAAGGCTTTTTAGCTTGCTGTTGAAAGGTTCTTCAAGTTTTGTAATTCGAGCAAGCTATGTTTAAAATAGCCATGTATGTGCCAGCCGGGACTCGAACCCGGGTCGCAAGAATGGGGATACCCCAACAATACTGGTGCCCTATGCATTTTGAGGATAAGCTCAAGTTCTGATGCCTCAATATCCAGACCTTTCTCTGCAGTGTTGCATTCCCTTAAATGTAAAGTTTTATTGAAATACATATTGTGGTGAAGACATAGGAAATCTCAAGTCATGATGGGTCAATATCCAGACGTTTCTCTACATGGTTGCATTCCCTGAATGCAACTTGTGATGAAAACATTTAATTGAATTTGTGATGAAAACATAGGAAAGTGTCTCTTTTCAATGCTGTAAACCATGACGAGAAACATGGGCTTTTGCAAACCAGCTAGCGCGTTCCTGGACAGAATTTCAAGGTTTCACAAATGAACACTTTCTGGAGAGAATATTTGTAAATTGGATATCTTGCAGTTTATCTACTCAGCTGTTCTCTGGGTATCATTTACTTTTGCTCTAATGCATGCACTTTGGTCAGTTTTAGATCCTTTAGCTGAGATATTAAACTTAGCGACCTGCCACTAATTCCTGAGTTTAACAGGCTTGTTTTTTGAGCTAGGCTGAATGCCATCCTATAGAGAAATATCTGGAAACTGGCTTTGGAGATTAGGATGGTTAGGGCGTCTTTGATCTGCCTTTGAAACAACACTCTTCAAAAACTGAAAACAAAAAGTGGGATGTTAAGAATAAAAGGCCACTTGAGAGTAATGCTGACGTGACATGTCAGAGTGGGGGGAGGGGCCTGATGGCGGCGCTGGTGTGAGGGAGCGGAGGCGGGCTGGACAGATCGAACGGCTCAGATGCATAGCGGGGTGAGAGCCCACTGTTTTACCGACAAAGGAAGCCCGTGGACAACCCACCACTACAGTGGCTGGAGGTAGCTGGTTCTCGTCTGGGTCGGGCGGGAACAGCCGGGAGAGGAGCACGGAAGTGAAGACGCTGTTACGCTTAGTGCTACCTGAGGAGCAGCGTAGCTTTGAAGCGTCCCAGGCTCGCTGCTCTACAGCTTGATGTGTGGCTTCTCTCCTACATGACCCCCCCCCGTAGCCTTTCTCACCTCTTAACAAGTGACCCGCAGCTGACCCCTGTTTGAAAGGAGATAAGATGAGTGGATGCTGCATACACCGACAGCTAGTGCAACCGGCGGGCCAGGAGGTCTCTGGCGCTGTGTAACTACTGGCTGTGCAACTGGTATCCCACAGTATACAGAAGCATCTGGCAGAGGTATGGAGATACGAGAAGGATTCCCATTCAGGTATGAGATTTAACTCTCACTTACCCTGAAGAACTGCAGTGTGAAGCGCTACTAAAGTAGCCTTAAAAACATTTAAAGAGACTTGTTTAACCACTTCAGCCCCAGAAGGATTTACCCCCTTCCTGACCAGAGCACTTTTTACAATTTGGCACTGCGTCACTTTAACTGCTAATTGCGCGGTCATGCAATGCTGTACACAAACAAAATTTGCGTCCTTTTCTTCCCACAAATAGAGCTTTCTTTTGATGGTATTTGATCACCTCTGCCATTTTTATTTTTTGCGCTATAAACGGAAAAAGACAGAAAATTTTGAAAAAAATGATATTTTCTACTTTTTGTTATTAAAAAAATCCAATAAACTCAATTTTAGTCATACATTTAGGCCAAAATGTATTTGGCCACATGTCTTTGGTAAAAAAATATCAATAAGTGTATATTTATTGGTTTGCGCAAAAGTTATAGCGTCTAAAACTAGGGTACATTTTCTGGAATTTACACAGCTTTTAGTTTATGACTGCCTATTTCATTTCTTGTGGAATTTACACAGCTTTTAGTTTATGACTGCCTATGTCATTTCTTGAGGTACTAAAATGGCAGGGCAGTACAACCCCCCCCCCCCCAAATAACCCCATTTTGAAAAGTAGACACCCCAAGGAAATTGCTGAGAGGCATGTTGAGCCCATTGAATATTTATTTTTTTTTGTCCCAAGTGATTGAATAATGACAAAAAAAAAAAAATTACAAAATGTTGTCACTAAATGATATATTGCTCACACAGGCCATGGGCATATGTGGAATTGCACCTCAAAATACATTCAGCTGCTTCTCCTGAGTTCGGGGATACTACATGTGTGGGACTTTTTGGGAGCCTAGCCGCGTACGGGGCCCCGAAAACCAAGCACCGCCTTCAGGATTTCTAAAAGCGTAAAATTTTTATTTCACTCCTCACTACCTATCACAGTTTGAAGGCCATAAAATGCCCAGATGGCACAACTCCCCCCCAAATGACCCCATTTTGGAAAGTAGACACCCCAAGCTATTTGCTGAGAGGCATGTTGAGTCCATGGAATATTTTATATTTTGCCACAAGTTGCAGGAAAATGACAAACCTTTTTTTTTTGCACAAAGTTGTCACTAAATGATATATTGCTCACACAGGCCATGGGCATATGTGGAATTACACCCCAAAATACATTCCGCTGCTTCTCCTGAGTACGGGGATACCACATGTGTGGGACTTTTTGGGAGCTTAGCCGCGTACGGGGCCCCGAAACCAAGCACCGCCTTCAGGATTTCTAAGGGCGTAAATTTTTGATTTCACTCCTCACTACCTATCAAAGTTTTGAAGGCAATAAAATGCCAAGATAGCACAACCCCCCCCCCCCCCAATGACCCCATTTTCGAATGTAGACACCCCAAGCTATTTGCTGAGAGGCATGGTGAGTATTTGTTTTTGAAAATGATAAAAAGACAAGAAAAAAAAATGTTTTTTCTTTTTTCAATTTTCAACACTTTGTGACAAAAAGTGAGGTCTGCAAAATACTCACTATACCTCTCAGCAAATAGCTTGGGGTGTCTACTTTCAAAAATAGGGTCATTTGGGGGGGTTTGTGCCACCTGGGCATTCCATGGCCTCCGAAACTGTGATAGGCAGTGAAGAGTGAAATCAAAAATTTACGCCCTTAGAAAGCCTGAAGGCGGTGCTTGGTTTTCGGGGTCCCGTATGCGGCTAGGCTCCCAAAAAGGCTCACACATGTGGTATCCCCGTACTCAGGAGAAGCAACAGAATGTATTTTGGGGTGTAATTTTACATATTCCCATGGCATGTTTGAGCAATATATAATTTAGTGACAACTTTGTTAAAAAAAAAAATGTGTCTTTTTCCCGCAACTTGTGTCACAATATAAAATATTCCATGGACTCGACATGCCTCTCAGCAAATAGCTTGGGGTGTCTACTTTCCAAAATGGGGTCATTTGGGGGGGTTTGATCTGTCCTGGCATTTTATGCACAACATTTAGAAGCTTATGTCACACATCACCCACTCTTCTAACCACTTGAAGACAAAGCCCTTTCTGACACTTTTTGTTTACATGAAAAATTACTTTGAACCCCCAAACATTATATATATTTTTAAAGCAAATGCCCTACAGATTAAAATGGTGGGTGTTTCATTTTTTTTTCACACAGTATTTGCGCAGCGATTTTTCAAACGCATTTTTGGGGAAAAAACACACTTTTTAAATTTTTAATGCACTAAAACACACTATATTGCCCAAATGTTTGATGAAATAAAAAAGATAATCTTAGACCGAGTACATGGATACCAAACATGACATGCTTTAAAATTGCGCACAAACGTGCAGTGGCGACAAACTAAATACATTTTTAAAAGCCTTTACAGGTTACCACTTTAGATTTACAGAGGATGTCTAATGCTAAATTTACTGCCCTCGATCTGACTTTCGCGGTGATACCTCACATGTATGGTGCAATTGCTGTTTACATTTGACGCCAGACAGACACTTTTTTTTTTCTTTATTATTTTTTTGCTTTTTTATCTTATTTTTAAACTGTTCCTTTCATTTTTTATTTTTTTTTAATCATTTTTATTGTTATCTCAGGGAATGTAAATATCCCCTATGATAGCAATAAATAGTGACAGGTACTCTTTTTTGAAAAAACTGGGGTCTATTAGACCCTAGATCTCTCCTCTGCCCTCAAAGCATCTGACCACACCAAGATCGGTGTGATAAAATGCTTTTCCAATTTCCCAATGGCGCTGTTTACATCCGGCGAAATCTAAGTCATGAAATGCGCGTAGCTTCCGGTTTCTTAGGCCATATAGATGTTTGGAGCCACTCTGGTCTCTGATCAGCTCTATGGTCAGCTGGCTGAATCACCGGCTGCATTCTCAGGTTCCCTGTTGGGACAGGAGAGCCAGAGAAAAACATGGAAGACGGTGGGGGAGGATACCCCCCACTGCTTGTAAAAGCAGTCTAGAGGCTAATTAGCCGCTAGGATTGCTTTTACATGAAAGCCGACCGCCTGCTGAAAAGAATGATACCAAGATGATACCTAAACCTGCAGGCATCATTCTGGTATAACCACTCAAAGTCCAGCAACACACCAGTACGTTGCTGGTCCTTGTTGGGCATATATTGTAAACTTTTTTTCATGCAGCCTGTGGGCTGAACGAAAAAAAGAGATTGATCGGTGGGTATGCCCACCATTAGAATACCTCCCTTCATCCACCAACTTCTAATGATGGGCATACATGCACCGTATATATATGCCGAAGCATGGGGGCATCCTCCCGCAAAAGGCAGGAGCAAATCGCTCCTCCACCCACTGCTGCCCCCACACTTCGGCATATATGCTGAAGTATGTAACTGTGGTGGTGAAATCACCTCCGACAGCACTGGAGTCACGGCTTTATATATCGTGGGAGCAAAGGCTATTGCTGTCAAGATAAATAAATTCGCACTGCAGCTGAATTGTGTACCTGAAAACAAAAAAAATGGTTAACAATAAAACACAGTAAACAGTAAAGTATAAAAAAATTGCATATCTGAAAAGCAAACATGATAAAACATAACAATAAAACATTGCAGAATAGAATACAGTAAAAAAGAGCAGAACAATAGAGAGAGAGAGAACAATAAAACAACAACTATTTTTGTTTTTTTTATTTTATATTTTTTTTGTTTTTATTTATTTATTTATTTAGTTTTTACACTTTTTTTAGTAACTTTAACTTTTGTAACTGGTACCAGGTTTGGGTCTCTCAAAATACGATGGCATCTTGGGAGACCCTGTGAAAGTGTGTCCTAGTCTGTGCAGTGCTGTACCCTACGCTAATACTCAACTAGTGTATGGTAGCGTTCAAAACATTCACCAATGCATAGACCAGGATTGTCAGGATAGGAGGGACAATAATACCGGGTGTCACGCCTATATCCGCGCTTGCTGCAGACACAACATCTTTTTTGGGGGCTCGTTGGGTAGGGGTACTCGGGAGGACATAAGGAAAATGCCTCTCATGCAGCTTACTGCATTTGGTTGGGGAAGGTGAGGTGGAGCACCGTCTGGAAACAGAAGGGCTCTGACGATCTCTTCCTGGAATTTAAGGAAGGATCCAGTCCGTTCTGAAACTCTGCATAGCACATAAGCATTCAGCAAAGCCAATTGAAAATAATAAACAGACGTCTGGCCTTACAGGCAACTAGGTACGGCGCCAACAACTGGTCGTTGAGGTCCACCCCTCCCATATTTTGGTTATATTCATGGACACAGAGGGGTTTCTCCACAACACCAGTCGCCGTAGTAATTTGGACTGTCATGTCTGCATGAAGGGAGGCAAGAACGAAAACATTCTTATTATCCCTCCACTTCATAGCGAGCAAGTTATTACACTGCAAGCAGGCTCTCTCCCCCAGCCTAAGACGGGAATCTACAAGCCGCTGGGGAAAGCCCCGGCGATTAGATCGCACGGTGCCACATGCTCCAATCTGTTGATCAAAAAGGTGACTAAAAAGTGGCACGCTCGTGTAATAATTGTCCATGTACAAGTGGTACCCCTTTCCGAATAAGGGTGACACCAAGTCCCACACTATCTTGCCAGCGCTTCCTATGTAGTCAGGGCAGTTTGTCGGCTCTACGTGACTATCTTTGCCCTTATAAACCATAAAACTACATGTAAAGCCTGTGGCCCTGTCACAGAGCTTATACATCTTGACCCCGTATCTGGCACGCTTGCTGGGAAGGTACTGTTTAAATGACAAGCGCCCAGAAAATTTAATCAGGGACTCATCAACGCACACAACTTGATGGGGTGTAAACAAGTCTGCAAAACGCTGGTTGAAGTGGTTTACGTGGGGCCGAATTTTGTAGAGCCGATCGTATTCAGGGTCTCCACGAGGACGACAGAGTTCATTGTTGTTGAAGTACATGAACCGCAAAATCTGCTCGTATCGTGCCCTGGTCATGGAGGCAGAGAACACGGGCATATGGTAAATTGGGTCAGTGGACCAATATGACCGCAACTCACTCTTTTTATTTATGCCCATGTTGAGGGAAAGGCCCAGAAAGATCTTAAATTCGGAGACCGTAATTGGTCTCTAATCTCTGGCAAGGGAGGACTGGGGAATAATGGCGATGTGTTGACCAGCGTATAAATTGCTTTGGTCCACAATAGATCAATAGAGATCTTTGGTGAAAAACAGCGAATAAAAATCCAGTGGCATAAAATCAACTGTTTCCACCTGAACTCCGGGTTGGCCAGTGAATGGGGGAAGTACGGGTGCTGCAGAAGTGGTGGGTTCCCAATTCGGATTGGCGAATGCAGCAGGAAGGGCACTATGGGCACGACGGGCCTGTGTTCGTCTTCTTGGTGGAAGCAGGACACTACTAGTGCTTGCCACCTCGCCAGCTTGAACTGCACTTATGGGACTCGCCACGTCACCACGTGATACTGCAGTGCTGGATGTACGACCAGGGTGTACTAGGCCGCTGGTGCTTGCCAGTTCACCAGAAGGAATAGCGGCGCTAGTACTTCTCTGCTCCATATGAGGGACCTGCGGTTTTTGCACATCAAGGACAGAAGAAGAAGTTTGGGGTCTGGTACGCCTGACCTTGGCAGGGACCACAACTCTGTCGTCAGAGCTATCTGTCATGGAGCCGCTGTCCTCTACAGGATCGTATTATGAGCTTAAATCTGACAGATGAGTGACTTCCTCTTCACTATCTGTCATGCTCAGAAATGTGTAGGCCTTTTCACTAGTGTACCTTCGATTTGCCATTTTGGGCTCTAAATTTAGGGGTACACTAGTGAGACTCGCAGGCAAAAAAGCTCCTGACTATTAGCGACTGATTCAAAACGCTATCAAAAAACTGTTAGCGATCGCAGGGATCAGGCCTGACTCTGCGAACGCTGCAGTTATGTGTGCTTAGTGTTTTGTAAGTGTCAGTGATCGATCGATCCGGCACTTGGGTGGGCTGGGCAGGGCTGGGCAGAGGGGCAAAACGCAGATGCTAGCAGGTATCTGGGCTGATCCCGCTAACACTGTGTTTATGGGAACCCTAAACTGCTGGGGACGCTAGTATAGATCTGATTGGATCAGATATTGATCCGCTCAGATACTATAGCACTAAGGGAGGATGCTGCATGCGTGGGTGTTAGCGGTACTGGCGCTAACCTGACGCTGCCTGGGGAGATGCAGACCTTATCTGACCCTAAAAACGTAACTTATATCACCGCCGGGCAATTAGGGGGTTAAACCTTTATTAGGAAATAAACGGCGGGTGCCCTGAAACTATAATAAACTATAAAAAACAAACTAACTAACCAGTGTCACCCGTAACAGTTATACGGTGATCACTGGTGAAAGGGTTAACTAGGGGGCAATCAGGGGGTTAAAACCTTTAGTAGGTAGTATATGGGGATCCCTGTCGCTATAAAACGCTGACGGTGAACCTATATACTTACCTCCCTAACTAGCATCACCTGTGTCACTAATACAGCGATCAGAAAAACGATCGCTTAGTGACACTGGTGATGGGGCGGTGATCAAGGGGTTAACCTGGACCTAAAGGGGGGTACCCTAGACCTAAAGGGGGCTAACCCTAACTGCCCTAACACTTATAACTGTCACAAACTGACACAAATGCAAAAAAAATAACTGCTATTGATGTCACTGTGACAGGGGGTACAGGGGGGTGATCGGGGGGTGATGGGGGGTGAAAAGTGTGCCTAGTGTGTTCTACTGAAAGTGTAGTGTTTGGTGCATTTACTTGATGTCTTCTCTCCTCTGCGCCGCAGCGAAAAGATTGGCTCGAGGAGAGATGACATCACTTCCTCTGCCTCTGTTTACATTACAGAGGCAGAGGAAAGATTTCATTCGCCGGGAGCGATCGCGAGGGGGTGGCCACGAATGGATGGCCTCCCCCTCACCTCTGATCGCCCGGGAACAAATGCCCGCCGCCTCGGACACCGGGGGGGGGGGCGATAGGACGATAGGTACGTGATTCTGTCTGCCCGTACCATTCTGCTGATGTATATCAGTGTGAGGCGGTCGGCAAGTGGTTAATAACTTTGCCTATTGACTCTATGGTATATTACAAGCTTTTTTGCTCATCTGATTCGCTATCTTCTCGAGCCAGCAATCTATACTTAATGCTTAGCGGGATGGATAATTATGCGGTATATTGATAAACATGCTACCATATTGAGACCATAGTACTGAGTTCACAGGCTCTTGAAGAAAGATCATATTTTTAGTTGTTGCCTAGTCTCTTTCAGACACATCTCGCAAGATCCGTTGGACAGTTTACTTTCCTGTTTCTTCCCTTATCAAGCGAAAAGTACAGCGCACTTTATAGCGGACTCTGACAAAATATAAACTGATAATATTTCCATCAAGATCGAGTGATATTAGGGGACAATTATAAAATCTTTTTTTGCTGCATTCTGCGGGCACCGGGGACTCTTTGAGCGGTGCCAGGGCTGGGGGTGAGTGGGAGGGACCCTTCATTGCAGGTCAGTGGAGGGGGAAGAAGAAAGTTTGGAGGGGTTCTCTTTTCCTTTTCATTTAAAAGAGGGGGAGGGGAGGGGCCTTGCCAGAAGAAAAGGGAAGGAAGGAAAGAGGAAGAAAATAAAAGGGGAAAGAATAGAGCCCAAAGAAAAATAAAAAAGAAGGGGAGAAATAAAGGAGGTAATATGAGAGGCTGATCACAAAGAGCAACAGAACCTAAGACCCCCAAGAGAGAGTCTAAATTCCAGTACAATTCAGAAATATCTCAAGGACGTGAGTTTATAAAGTCTTGGACCGGAAAAGAAACAAACAGGAAAAATAGAAAAAAGAAAGACCTGGTGAAACAAAAGGGGGAACAAGGTGAGAGGCCCAGGGAGGAGTTGGAACAGGAAAGAGAGTCTGTTCTTAGTGAAATGGATGAGCAAAGAAATATCGCAGTAATTCCAACTAAATCGGCAATGCTGGAAATGTTCTCCAAGTTAGAAAACTCTATAAAGTCAAAGATATTGAACGTATGGACTGACATGGGTCATTTGCTGTGGAGAGTAGAGGTGGCAGAGGAAGTATCAGAAAATCAGGCTAAAGAAATACTAGAATTCAAAACGGAAATGAGAAAAATGCAGAGCGACTACTGAAATTTGTCATATAAATTGGAAGAGCAAGAAAACCAAAGTCGGCGTCAAAATTTGCGGATTAGATCCCTACCAGAACAACAGAGTGAAGACCTGGTGATTAAAATGAAAAAAATCTTTAATCCTATCCTGGGAAGATGAGGCCCTAAAGATAGACAGGGTACACAGGATCAGAAAACCTCCAAATCTGAGACAGGATACACCAAGAGATGTAATTATTAAATTCCATTCATATGAAGATAAAGATAAGATTTGGAATAGACTTCGGGGAGCCCCTCCAGTTCGTTTTGAGAGCACGGAATTACAAATATTCTCTGACCTATTAGCAGGAACCCTGGTGCGGAGACGGCAGCTAAGACCATTGCTTGAACAACTGAGAAAGGCCAACATAAAGTACAGTTGGAAGTTTCCTACATCCTTAATAGTACTGAAAGAGGGAAGATCGTTTAGGCTGAGGTTCTTGGAAGACCTCCATAACTTTTGTGAAAATTTGTGTATTCCCGTACCGGACATTCCTAGATAAGAATTACAAGTTCATTATATCCTAGAGAGGATTTTTTTTTCTTTCTTTCATTGCTTACTTTTAAAGGGTTTATTTGGATCTAAATGATAAATAACTTGAATTTGGATGGAAAGGGGGGTGGGTGGGGGGGCGGGGGGAATGCTAAATAAATATAGATAAAATGCAATGTTGTGAAGGGGGGTCTCAGGGAAAAGTGCGGCTTGGTTTGGTCCACCCGCTTTCGCCCCTCCCCCCCTCCGCAATAAGCAGAGGCACCGGTGGCTGTGATCGGAGTCTCACCCTGGGTGAAGAAGTGCATAGGATGGGATCAGTTTCGGTTTGCATCTGCAGGCTTAGGGTCGGATTGCGGCCGGAGATGGAGGGAGGGGGGCTGGGGCGAGTTGGGTGGGAGGGTGGGGATGTAGCTCTATTCTGCAGGGATGGGTACAAACTTCCCTTAGAAGACTGATTATGTTAGCTATACGAAATCCCTTATTAGACCAAAATAAATGACAGATTTACATTTTTTATCATATAATGTTAAGGGCCTGAACTCTTCGGTTAAGAGACATAAAGTAGTAAAAGAACTTCAACATTACCGAGCAGATGTGGTATTCCTTCAGGAGACTCATCTAGCTCTGTAAACAAATATTAAATTGTATTCTCCTGCATTGCCGACTTGGTTCTATAGCGACACACCCATAAGGAGAGCTAAGGGGGTAGCAATATGGTTTTCTAGAACGTCTAAGTTCTCTTTGACCAATAGATTGACGGACCCTGAGGGTCGCTATCTCTTTCTGAAGGGTAAGCTGAGGAATAGAATTATCACTCTAGCAAATGTCTACTGTCCAAATAAAAACCTGATCGAATTCCTAAAGCAGGTATTGGATAAGTTGATGGAATTCAAGACAGGGGAAGTTGTCTTGGCGGGGGACTTTAATTTTTGTCTTAATCCTTCCTTGGATAGCACGTCCTGGGCACAGGGGACAAGTAAGGCTCAATTAAAATTGATCGGGTGTAAGCTGCACCAATGCCATATTATGGACGTGTGGAGAGTGCAGCATGCCAAAGCAAATGACTATACCTTCTTCTCTCCTGTGCACGGGACGTACTCAAAACTTGACTATATCATGATTGACCATAGCCTACTGGACCTTGTGGAGGAAACTAGAATAGAAATAACCACGCTATCTGATCACTCTCTGATCTCAATGAGGATTAGGATACCGGGAACCCAAAGACTACCATTCTCATGGAAGCGAAATGAAAATCTATTAAAAGACGATAAACTTGCAGAAACAATGCAGATGGAAATTTAATTCTTTCTCAAGGTTAATGATACAGGCGAAACACCCGTTTCCACACTTTGGGAAGCACACAAAGCTTACATTAGGGGGGTCCTCATATCCATCGGGGCCGGGGGAAAAAAAAGAGAGAATAAAAAGAAGGGAAAAGATCATTGAGGAAATACATTTATTAGAACAAGAACACATAAAATACAAGGGACATCATCAGGAATGCTTTCACCAACTGACTATTAAAAGGGAGGAGCTAAGGGACAGCATGGAGCAGGACTCTAGGAGGTCCCTAAATAAAATAATAAGAGATAGACATCTTTGGGGAAAAAAGTCAAGCAAACATCTAGCGAGGTTACTGAAAAAGAAAAGAGACTTGAATTTTATTGAGAAAATTCAAAATAAAAATGGCAAAGCAGTTTTCACAGCTAAAGAGACAGCAGAAGAGTTTAGGAAGTACTTCAAAGCTCTATGCACTGTAGGACAAAAGGGCCATCTGGAACAAAGAGAGGACAGGAAGGTGGAAGAATTCTTGAATGGAGCAGGTGTGGTAGGTCTGACTGAGGGAGACAGAACTGACTTGGATAGACCCATAACAGAAGAGAAAATCTATACTGCAATAAAGGACTCCCCCTTGGGAAAAAGCCTGGGCCCAGATGGGTTTACTACTTATTATTTTAAAA
This sequence comes from Lithobates clamitans, assembly GCA_037952925.1. Classification (NCBI taxonomy): domain Eukaryota; kingdom Metazoa; phylum Chordata; class Amphibia; order Anura; family Ranidae; genus Lithobates; species Lithobates clamitans. The sequence continues at coordinate 3,465,511 of JBBGZY010000168.1, read as the reverse complement.
AGTTTTTAAAAATCTTGGTTCCGAAGCTCTACCACTACTGGAATGAACTGGGTACCAACTGTGAAATAGGGGGGAAATGCTTTGTCTGCTACTATTACCCTGATATTAAAAGAGGGCAAAAATAACACGTTGTGCTCTAGTTATAGACCCATTGCCCTACTAAATGCTGACACCAAACTATATGCCAAGGTCCTAGCGGGCAGGTTGAAGGATAAAATGACTACCCTGGTGCACCCAGACCAGGTAGGTTTTATACCTGGAGGAGAGGGCAGGGACAATGCGATCCATTAATTCTGGTGGGTCCCCAGCTCTATTCCTGTCGATGGATACTGAAAAAGCTTTAGACAGGGTAGACTGAGGCCTCACGATAAAAACATTGGAACATATGGGAGTCAGACCAAGATTCATTACATGGTTAAGAAAATTATACAATCACCCTTCGGCATCCATTAAAGTGAATTGGGTTCTCTTTGAGACCTTTTTAAGATGGAGAACAGAACCAGACAGGGGTGCCCATTGTCTCCCCTTTTATTTGTAAAACCCTGGAACCTCTGCTGTCTTTTATCTGAAACAATCCAGACTGCAGCGGGGTAAAGATAGGGACAGAGGAACATAAACTCGCGGCATTCGCCGATGTCCTTTTTAATATTACTAATCCTAGGATTACGATTCCAAATTTGCTGCAGATTTTAAAAAGATATGGAGATATCTCAAACTTTAGGATAAATCTCAGCAAATCTGAAGTCTTAAACATAAATATAGACTAGCAGGAAGAAGAAAAACGTTCAAGGGAATGTCACTTTCCCTGGAGAAAGGACATAAAATATTTAGGTGTTAAACTATCTAATTCTTTGAAGAAAATGGAAACAAACGTCGCCCACGGGACTTTAAATGAGGTATAAATGGTGATCAAAGGGTAAACAAGTATAAAAGTATAAATATTTTATTGAGAACAACATAATCCATAGTAGGACATAAGCATGGGTGAACAGGTTCATAAAACAGCAACATTGCATTGTAATCCTAAAACATAGCCATAATATAATAGTAATACATATGATACAGGTATGCATGGTACATCTCTAACCCGACGCGTTTCGCGACCATGGTAGAATTTATATCTAATAAACTATATACCCTTATTGGACGAGATTAAGAAAGAAACAAAAAACATGTCATTGCTTCCCCTCTCTTGGATCGGGCGCATCAACACAGTAAAAATGGTGCTGACTCCGAAAATCCCAGATGCTTCCAATACCTCTCCCACAGCCATTCATGAGAGCTCTGGGAGGTCTAATTGCGAGGTTTGTCTGTTGTAACAAAAAGCCACGAATTGCATACATGGTACTGAATAGGGGGAAAAAACAAGGAGGATTAGTTCTACCGGATGTTAATAAGTACTATATTGCAGTAACACTTTCACGGGTTATGGAATGGTCAAGGGTAGTTTCAGATAAGAGATGGGTCAATATCGAATATAGTATGAGTAGCACACATCTAGGTCACATAATATGGAACCCTCCAAAATACAGAGCACTTAGCACAAAGACACCGGATTTAACACTTAATACACTAAAATTATGGGATCAGATCCACACACAAAACAAATGGTATTATAACTCTCCTTTGATTTATCTGAAGGACAATACATTTTTTGAACCGGGGATTAGGGAGGTGGAAGGGAAATGGATAAAGAATGGAAACACACAATTAAAAGATTTAACTAAAGAAGGGAAAATTCGCACATATCACAATTTAAGTACTGAGACAGTCGATTTAAGTACTCATCCAGTTGACGCAGTTTGTCGAGAAACTCCCAAAGTCTATTATAGGTAAAGAAGACTATAGGCCGCTTGAGCAGCTTTGTAAGAGAGAAAAATCAAGAAGTAATATTTCCCGACCCTATAAAATTCTAATGTCTAAAGAGGAACTGGATGTGCCTCCCTATATCAAGAAATGGGAAAAGCAATTAGGGATACAATGTAGTAAACATAGTCTAGAAAAAATTTTGAAGATAATACACGGTTCTTCAGTGGATACCAAGATGACTGAAACAAATTTTAAGTGCTTAGCAGGGTGGTATGCGACACCAGACAAGGTTAACAAATTCCAACCGGAAAAATCCGTGGAATTTTGGAGAGGGTGTAAAAATATTGGAACAATGGCTCATATATGGTGGGAGTGTCCCATCATTAAAGCATATCGGAAGAAAATGATGAAGCTAATAAAGGAAATTACAAATAAAACTATATCGGAAGACCCCTGGACATGCTTTTTCCATGGGACAGGCGAGTCAATTAAACAATATCAAACATCCATTGTCCCTATATTGCTGAATGCTGCTAAGAGTCAGATACCGAAAAAATGGCAGGAATCAGAGAGTCCTAAAGCTCGAGATTGGCTTTTTTGTTTTAATGAAATCTATAATATAGAGAGTTTGGACTGCACAGGAATAGACACAGATGAGGAGGTTAAACAAACAGATAAATGGGCAGGGTGGCGGAGGTTCAAAAATACATGGAGATATGTCGAGAAGATTATTGGTTAAAGCATTAAGGGTTTAAATATAGGGAACTATTTAAAGAAATCAGGTTTTCTATATGCACAATAGATTAACTGCAGGATGGAGGTGGGTGGGGAGTGGGATCTTAGATTAAGAGGGATGTTAGAGAAGTACTCTTTCAAGCTGCATGTCAATGTATGGTTTTAGTCTTGTATTTGTAAAACATAAATAAAGAATTGAAAAAAAAAAAAAAAAGAATAAAAGGCCACTTGAGCAGCCGGGACTTAAAACCAAATGACTGGAATGGCACTCTTGCATGATACCTCTAAAGTACTAGTTCCCCTTTGGTGTCTCCACACAAGTGCATTGTCAAAAAATTATTATCTCCTGGGAACAATCAAACTTTGCAGTTTCCCATGTTTATCTTTGGCTAACATTTCAGCCGGAAGATTTTCGGACTTAGAAATCATACACTCTGTCTTTGCAGTGACTCAAGCCGTATCCCCGGAAATTAGATTGTACATTCCTGCAAACACATTGTCAGGCCTGATGTTAAGTTTAAAGCTTTTAAGGACACAATTGATGTAAGTGTATTTTTTTAAAGCATATGGATATACTTTTTCCATTTGTGAAATTTGTTTAAAAATGCAATTGCTTCGTGAACCGATTATTTTTTGGGATAGAGGTAATCCAGAGCTAAGGTTTGGGAACTGGAAATGGACATCATAACCAAACACAAGCAAGGATTTTTAGCATTGCTTTTGAAAGGTTCTTCAAGTTTTGTAATTAGAGCAAGCTATGTTTAAAATAACACGTATGCACCAGCCAGAACTCAAACCCAGGTCGCAAGAATGGGAATCTTGCATGATACCCCTACACTACTGGTGCCCTATGTGTTTTGAGGTTAAGCTCACATCCTGGTGCCTCAATATCCATACCTTTCTCTACAGGGTTGCATTCCCTTAAATGTAAAGTTTTAAAGAAATACATATTGTGGTGAAGACGTAGGGAAGCTCAAGTCATGATGGGTCAATATCCAGACCTTTCTCTACAGGGTTGCATTCCCTGAATGCAACTTGTGATGAAAACATTTAATTGAATGCAATTTGTGATGAAAACATAGGAAAGTGTCTCTTTTCAATGCTGACAAGAAACATGGGCTTTTGCAAACCAACTAGAGCGTTCCTGGACAGAATTTCAAGGTATCACAAATGACCACTTTCCAGAGAGAATATTTGTAAATTGGATATCTTGCAATTTATCTACTTAGCTGTTCTCTGGGTATCATTAAGAGCCCATTCACACAGGGACGACTTGTCAGGTGACCTAGTCGCCTGACAAGTCGCCTCCCGTTCTGTGCTATGGAACCATTCTAAGGGGAGCGACGCAAGTCATTCCGATTTAGAAAAAGGTTCCTGTACGACTTCGGGGGCGACTTGGGGCGACTTGCATAGACTTCGATACAGAAGTCGTTTTGCAAGTCGCCCGTGCAGTCGTTTGCAGGGCGCCTCGCTGAGGCGACCTGCAAGTCGTGTTGCCCCTGTGTGAATGGGGTCTTACTTTTGCTCTAATGCATGCGCTTTGTTCAGTTTTAGATCCTTCAGCTGAGATATTAAGCTTAGCGACCTGTCACTAATTCCTGAGTTTAAGAGGCTTGATTTTTGAGCTAGACTGAATGCAATCCTATAGAGATATATCTGGAAACTGGCATTGGAGATTAAAATGGTTAGGGCGTCTTTGATCTGCCTTTGAAACAACACTTTTCTAAAACTGAAAACATAAAGTGGGATGTTAAGAATAAAAGGTCACTTGAGCAGCCGAGACATAAATCCAAATGACTGGAATGGCACTCTTGTATGACACCTCTAAAGTACTAGTTCCCCTTTGGTGTCTCCACACAAGTGCATTGTCAAAAGATTATTATCTCCTGGGAACAATCACACTTTGCAGTTTCCCACGTTTACCTTTGGGTAACATTTCAACGGAAAGATTTTCGTACTTAGAAATCATATAATCGGTCTTTGCAGTGACTCAAGCTGTATCCCCAGAAATGAGATTGTACATTCCTGCAAACACGTTGCCAGGCCTCATGTTAGGTTTAAAGAAAGAACAGCTTTTAAGGACGCAATTGATGTAAGTGTATTTTTTTAAAGCATATGGTTATACTTTTTCTCTTTGTTTATCTTTGGCTAACATTTCAGCCGGAAGATTTTCGGACTTAGAAATCATATACTCTGTCTTTGCAGTGACTCAAGCCGTATCCCCGGAAATGAGATTGTACATTCCTGCAAACACATTGTCAGGCCTGATGTTAAGTTTAAAGCTTTTAAGGACACAATTGATGTAAGTGTATTTTTTTAAAGCGTATGGATATACTTTTTCCATTTGTGAAATTTGTTTAAAAATGCAATTGCTTCGTGAACCGATTATTTTTTGGGATAGAGGTAATCCAGAGCTAAGGTTTGGGAACTGGAAATGGACATCATAACCAAACACAAGCAAGGATTTTTAGCATTGCTTTTGAAAGGTTCTTCAAGTTTTGTAATTAGAGCAAGCTATGTTTAAAATAACACGTATGCACCAGCCAGAACTCAAACCCAGGTCGCAAGAATGGGAATCTTGCATGATACCCCTACACTACTGGTGCCCTATGTGTTTTGAGGTTAAGCTCACATCCTGGTGCCTCAATATCCATACCTTTCTCTACAGGGTTGCATTCCCTTAAATGTAAAGTTTTAAAGAAATACATATTGTGGTGAAGACGTAGGGAAGCTCAAGTCATGATGGGTCAATATCCAGACCTTTCTCTACAGGGTTGCATTCCCTGAATGCAACTTGTGATGAAAACATTTAATTGAATGCAATTTGTGATGAAAACATAGGAAAGTGTCTCTTTTCAATGCTGCAAACCAAGACAAGAAACATGGGCTTTTGCAAACCAGCTAGAGCGTTCCTGGACAGAATTTCAAGGTATCACAAATGACCACTTTCCAGAGAGAATATTTGTAAATTGGATATCTTACAATTTATCTACTTAGCTGTTCTCTGGGTATCATTAAGAGCCCATTCACACAGGGTCGACTTGTCAGGTGACCTAGTCGCCTGACAAGTCGCCTCCCGTTCTGTGCTATGGAACCATTCTAAGGGGAGCGACGCAAGTCGTTCCGAATTAGAAAAAGGTTCCTGTACGACTTCGGGGGCGACTTGGGGCGACTTGCATAGACTTCTATACAGAAGTCGTTTTGCAAGTCGCCCGGGCAGTCATTTGCAGGGCGCCTCGCTGAGGCGACCTGCAAGTCGTGTTGCCCCTGTGTGAATGGGGTCTTACTTTTGCTCTAATGCATGCGCTTTGTTCAGTTTTAGATCCTTCAGCTGAGATATTAAGCTTAGCGACCTGTCACTAATTCCTGAGTTTAAGAGGCTTGATTTTTGAGCTAGACTGAATGCAATCCTATAGAGAAATATCTGGAAACTGGCATTGGAGATTAAAATGGTTAGGGCATCTTTGATCTGCCTTTGAAACAACACTTTTTTAAAACTGAAAACATAAAGTGGGATGTTAAGAATAAAAGGTCACTTGAGCAGCCGAGACATAAATCCAAATGACTGTTATGGCACTCTTGTATGACACCTCTAAAGTACTAGTTGCCCTTTGGTGTCTCCACACAAGTGCATTGTCAATAGATTATTATCTCCTGGGAACAATCACACTTTGCAGTTTCCCACGTTTACCTTTGGGTAACATTTCAACTGAAAGATTTTCGTACTTAGAAATCATATAATCGGTCTTTGCAGTGACTCAAGCTGTATCCCCAGAAATGAGATTGTACATTCCTGCAAACACGTTGTCAGGCCTGATGTTAGGTTTAAAGAAAGAACAGCTTTTAAGGACGCAATTGACGTAAGTGTATTTTTTTTAAAGCATATGGTTATACTTTTTCTCTTTGTGAAAGTTGTTTACAAATGCAATTGCTTCGTGAACCAATTATTTTTTGGGATAGAGGTAATCCAGAGCTTTGGTTTAGGAACTGGAAATGGAGATCATAACCAAACACAAGCAAGGCTTTTTAAAGGTTTTTCAAGTTTTGTAATTAGAGCAAGCTATGTTTAGAATAACACATATGCACCAGCTGGGACTCAAACCCAGGTCACATGAATGGGCATCTTGCATGATACCCCTACACTACTGGTGCTATATGTCTTTCCTGTGTGAGCTCAAGTCCAGATGCCTCAATATCCAGACCTTTCTCTACAGGGTTGCATTCCCTTAAATGTAAAGTTTTAATGAAATACATATTGTGGTAAAGACATAGGGAAGCTCAAGTCATGATGGGTCAATATCCAGACCTTTCTCTACAGGGTTGCATTCCCTAAATGCAACTTGTGATGAAAACATTTAATTGAATGAAATTTGTGATGAAAACATAGGAAAGTGTCTCTTTTCAATGCTGCAAACCATGACCAGAAACATGGGCTTTTGAAAACCAGCTAGAGCGTTCCTGTACAGAATTTTAAGGTATCACAAATGACCACTTTCTAGAGAGAATATTTGTAAATTGGATATCTTGCAGTTTATCTACTCAGCTGTTCTCTGTGTATCATTTACTTTTTCTCTAACGCATGCGCTTTGTTCAGTTTTAGATCCTTCAGCTGAGATATTAAGCTTAGTGACCTGTCACTAATTCCTGAGTTTAAGACGCTTGATTTTTGAGCTAGACTGAATGCAATCCTAAAGAGAAATATCTGGAAACTGCCATTGGAGATTAAGATGGTTAGGGCGTCTTTGATCTGCCTTTGAAACAACACTCTTCAAAAACTGAAAACATAAAGTGGGATGTTAAGAATAAAAGGTCACTTGAGCAGCCGGGACATAAATCCAAATAACTGGTGTGGTACTCTTGTATGACACCTCTAAAGTACTAGTTCCCCTTTGGTGTCTCCACACAAGTGCATTGTCAAAAGATTATTATCTCCTGGGAACAATCACACTTTGCAGTTTCCCACGTTTACCTTTGGGTAACATTTCAACTGAAAGATTTTCGTACTTAGAAATCATATAATCGGTCTTTGCAGTGACTCAAGCTGCATCCCCAGAAATGAGATTGTACATTCCTGCAAACACGTTGCCAGGCCTGATGTTAGGTTTAAAGAAAGAACAGCTTTTAAGGACGCAATTGATGTAAGTGTATTTTTTTAAAGCATATGGTTATACTTTTTCTCTTTGTGAAAGTTGTTTACAAATGCAATTGCTTAGTGAACCGATAATTTTTTGGGATAGAGTTAATCCAGAGCTTTGGTTTAGGAACTGGAAATAGACATTGTAAAGTTGAACCTTGAAATAAAGGACATCAACGCCAGCTGCATGTCTCATGTATGTTTACTTCAGAATGGATCGCACATCTTTGTGACAATGCGATGAAGTTTACAAGGCAAGACAGGCTTTATAGAGAATGGTTATACAGTAATCTTATGGCGGGCACAAGCCCAAAGTTACACATCACAAGTACGCATTTCATTAAATATTTTAACACAGTTCTTGGCCAGTGTTCTGAGTTTTCTGGGTTACTTTGACCTGGCTAATTTTATCTGTCAAGTTATTTTGACAGAAAGAAAGAATAATTATTTGGAAGAAATTAATTTGGCTTTTAAACAGGGACTTTCTACGTCAACATCTTTCCTATCACATCTTTTCCGAGAATTGTGTCATATCATTGGCAGAACATTTTAATGTTAACTTGGTCAACCACATGTGTTGTAATACCAGAAGAATTCAGAAACAGAAAAAAACAAGTTAAGTGCAAAAATACAATTTCATATTGAAGAGGAACTCTGGATAAGTAAAAGATATGGTTCCTATATTTCCTATATCTTCACAGCCCCTCCTGTGTTTAGAATTCTTTCGGTATCCCTTTTAAGCTTCTTCTGTGTCTTTTGGTTGATCTCCAGGTATGCGGACCACCATTTCGTGAGCAGTTCTGACTCAAGACCTTAAGGGCTCAGAAGAACCAATATTAGTACCAGCACGTGTGATTTTCAAACAACATTTGCATAACATAGGTGCACATTTAACTATTAGAATTATGAAAACTGTAATTCCTACAATGTATAAAATTCCATGCAAAATTCCAGAAAACCATCCTGCAATACCAGAAAACCAGTTGAGAGGATTGAGCCAGGAAAGCCAGCTTTCCCAGCTTCCCTCAACCCAAGCAGTTTCGGTATGTTCTTTGCAAAATTTAACCTTCATTTGTTGTACCTTTTCTACATGCGAAATGATGGCATCTTCAGTCTTAGTATCATTTCTAATGTAGTTACAACAAGTAGTTCCCACTATGGCGCATATTCCTCCTTGAATGGCCGTGAGATAATCCAGCACCAGCCGGTGCTGCAAAACCTCTTTCTTGATCATTTTTAATTCTATAGCAAGGGCTATAAAGTTTCTATCATACAGGGCAGTAATGTTATCCATCAGGTCTGCCAAATCAATGATGAAACTGAAAGCCTTTTTAATACAACATCTATTTACCCAAGGAATAGAAAACAATGGTTTAATCTCTCTGTCATGTGGTTCAATACTTGTAAAGTTATCATCTGACTTAGGGTAAAATGTAGGCCTGATAGGAGAATCACCATCTTTCTCATTAATCTCAGAGTCCTCTTCCTCTTTTCCTCCTGGGATGTCATCTTCTCCTGGGGCAGACTGGTCAGTGAGATCCCTTTTAATAAGTTGCACTATGTCTTTTTTGAGAAAATGTACAGGTATTTTGTGGATTTGTGTTTCTTGAAAGTCATTATCCTCCATATACCATGTAGCGGGCACAACTCTACCAAAGTAACAAACCCCATTGGAATTCAGAGGAACCCAAGTATATGCTTTCTTCCCACATATGAAGTAATAACCTGGCGGGGCCACACAAGCTTTATGGAAATTATATCCTTGCAGGCACATCAATAGCTTCATATTATGTTGCTGGGAGTGTTGTCGGTGTGTGTAATCATGTAATTCCTGATATCTTTCAGTACTCCACACAACATCCTTACCATCAAACCAATACTTGATATCAGCATTATCCATACAATTGGAATTCCCAATCAATCGGGTAGTATCCTGATAACCTTGAGAAAGCAATTCAGGTGTATAGGTCCGTGTAAAGTTAATACAGACAGCTGGCTTTCTCAACGGAGCATTTGTGAATAGTAGAAGTGAAATAGCTCTGTCAATCATTGTTCTACTAACATCACCAAAGTGTGCACTGTCCTCCATTTTAGCTAAAGTGCTAGGTATTCCTAACAAAGAGGAGAAAGTCTTATGAGAAATAGGTGCATGTGTGCATATCCAACAGTTAGTGATATTCAGCTTCTTGGCAGCTTGCAACTGAAACCGGTTCAAGTTGTGACATTTCTTCCATTACAGTAGCATTAAAAAGAAAAGTTTCTTGCATCTTACCCTTTTCTTCCTTGTATGTCTACTCATATGCCACGACTGTAATCCATACAACCACACCACCGCAGAGGATAACACTCCAGAGCTTCACATTCATCTTAGGCCCTAGGAGATTCATTCTGCAGTCTTCTTGCTTCTTGCCAGCAGCAGACCGGCTTATATTCTCTTTTGGAACCAAAGACTTCTTACAGTGTGAACCGTGCACCCAATACTTATAGTCTCTCAGCTTCACTGCAGTAGGAGATACAAGAATGACCTGAAATGGTCCTTTCCACTTAGGAGACAAAGTAGTTCGGGGTGTGTGATTCTTGATATACACCCAATCTCCTGACTTTAGTCCATGAGTTCCTTCACTCGTGTCCACAGGTTGTCCTGCTTTCGCTCTGGAAAAAGTATCAGAAAACACATTTGCCAATTTGCAATGTCCATTCATTAAAGTCACTGTCTCTGGCTGCACAAGAGATGAATGTAGTCTCCTGGGCGGTCGCCCAAACAATATGTCAAAAGGTGACAGTCCATGTTTCTCTTTAGGGATAGTCCTAATGGTTGTCAAGGCTATAGGTAACGCTTCTACCCATGTGCTTTGTCCATTAGCAGTTATTTTGGCCAAATACCTCTTCAGGGTTTGATTGCTGCATTCCACCATCCCACTAGCCTGAGCTCTATAAGGAGTATGCAAATGCTGTTTCATACCCAAAATACTCACTACTTCTGCCATGAGTTCATTATCAAAATGTGTACCTCTATCTGAGGAAATTATTGACCCCATACCAAACCTTGGGATCAATTCCCTCGTCAGACATTTTACCACAGTTCTGGAATCATTTTTGGACATGGGCCAAGCCTCTGACCAGTTCAAAAATTGATAAATACAAAAATACTTAAATTGACCACAAGGGGGCATATCCGAGAAGTCAATTTGCACAATTTGAAATGGCTCCTCAGTATGTGGAATATGCTTCATGGGAGTGGGCACTGACTTTCCAATGTTATGCATTTGACATATAGAACATTCAGTAACCTTTAGCAGCATATGCAGAAAAACCTGGAGCCCACCAATCTCTGGCTACCACCCGACACATCCCTCCTGTTGAGACATGGCAAGGCCCATTGCTCAAAGCAAACAAAGAAGCAAATAATGTCGAAGGAGCAACCAGTCTGTGTTTTAGTTTCCATATACCATCTGCTCCACAAACAGTTCCCTTTGTGGTCCAAAAGGATGTATGAGGCGAGCTTGCCTGTAGAGCTGATACAATATCCAGATCCACTTGAAGATCTGTGAGCAGGAATGTTGGAAGCGCTATAGTTGGCTCATAAGAATGTATAGCATCTTTAGCATACCTATCAGCCAAAGCATTTCCAAGTGATATACTATCATCTGCTCTGGTATGTGCTTTATATTTAATTACTACAACTTTAAGAAGCAGCTGGACCGCTGCCAATAATCTAACAATTAACTCTTTATGTTGTATAGGGGTTCCTGCTGCTGCCAGATAACCCCTCTCTTGCGAGAATTGTGCAAAACTATGCATTATGTCTACAGCAAAGGCTGAGTCACTGTAAATATTTACAATAGCCCCTTTTGCTTGGGGTTAATAAATTGCTGGCATAAGGAGCAAATCTAAAGTTTCCCTTTACTTCAAGTATGTTTTACTCCCATTCCTTCAATGGTTATAACTATAGTTACTCCTATATGTATTACTATACCTCTGTCTAGTAGATAGTCAGGGGAGTTATGGCGATAAAACAAAAGAACATTTATGACACTGACCTCCCATTCTTGCCTATAGAGGTTCAGTGATTTTGGCAGTAATTACATCATTACTTACCCCGACCAAAATTACCTGCTGATTCGAAGTGGTAACATTGGCATCACATATATTTAACAAACTCTTTGAATCGCCTTTATCTATTAAACACAGAATAGACAAATCATTAACTGACACATCAATCATTGGTTCTGTATTTTGTCCCAAATTCAAGACAGCAAGTTCAGGGAAGTAATGAAATTTTCATTATAATCAAATCACCATACTCCACTATCTGCTGAAACTGAGTCCCCACTCTTGGGGCATTTCTAACATATATCTTAATTCTGCTAGACTTAGCTCATCTTTCCCTTCTACTTTGAACAGCTAAGACCTATAATTGTAGAATATTGAGGTAAAAACTGTCTACAATATCCCACTAATCCAAGGATTGCTCTCCACTGTTTTAGAGTTGTGGGCATTCGTTGCTTTGCAATTACCTTTTTCCTTTTATTTGTCGAATGTTTGATACCTTGGGAAACACAATGACCCAGGTTTTGTACTTTCAATTTAACCCATTGCACCTTTGTAGCATCTACTCTTTGTCCTATACTGGCTAAAAAATTCATTAAAGAAATAGAATCCTCAGTACATGCCTGTTCATCAGGGGATGCTAGCAAAAGATCATCCACATATTGTACTAATACCGATCCCATGGGTGGCTACCACTCATCTAATTTATCCTTGAGCGCCTGAGAAAAGCAACTGGGGGAATCATGATATCCCATTGGCAATCTAGTCCAGGTAAGTTGCTTCTTCTCAAAGGTGAAAGCCAATAACCATCCATCATCAGGATGCACAGGAACACTAAAGAATGCTGAGGCAAGGTCAATTACAGTAAAGTGAGTTGCTGAAGGTGGTATTGTTGCCAGTATAGTGGAGGGGTTGGGTACTACAGGTACTGATGGTATAATTACCTTGTTTACTGCACGCAAATCATGTACCAATCTCCATCAACGTTTATCCTCTCCTGATTTCATAGGCTTGGGAACTGGATAAATAGGAGTGTTAGCAGAACTCCTACAAGGGGTAAGAACACCCTCCTGTAGTAACTCCTCTATCACTGGTTTAATCCCTTCAACTGATTCAGGAGATAAGGGGTATTGAGGTAATCTAGGTACTGGTAGTGTATGGTCCCTATTTAACCGCACTGGAGCAACTTTCATGAGACCAGGAGTATTCGCTCCTTTTACCCATATAGAAGGGTTAATTTTTTGTTTGGCTTCTTCTGGAATTTCTCCCTCCATATCAATTTCTAATAAAGGCATAAACAACAAGTCAGTTGCTTCATCTTTTAATCTATGCGGTATATCAATAACCGTTTTATCCTGAGATAATGCAATTGTTACCCCCATTTTAGAAAGTAGATCCCTTCCTAATAAATTACAGGGGGAATGTGGAGACAATACAAACGAGTGTTCTGCTGAATGCTCTCCCAATGTCACCGGTAGAGATTGCGTAACCCTTGCTGAGATTATATTATTACTTACTCCTACCAAAGATACTCTTTCATTGGAAAGTGGTAAGTTAGGATCAAAGACATTTAAAAGAGACCGTGAAGCCCCTGTGTCTATGAGTCCACACAAATCAATACCGTTTACATTTATTTCAACCATTGGCTCATCAATAGAATCAACTTCAATTACATTTAACACTTGAAAAAATGGATCATCTATACTGTCACCACATTCCACCTCATCCTATCGCCCCTTACAGTCCTTGGCCATATGCCCACTTAATCCACAATTGAAGCAAGTGGGGAAGGGCACGAGGCTGCAGGGTTGGAAATCTTACTCTGTTTGGGATGATTTGTTGGTATCGGGACTGAATTCTAGGGTTAATGCGTTGTCCCTCATTTTGTCTCCAATTGCCACGCTTTTGCCGTGGCGCCCCATAATTAGAGATATATACTACTCCCAAAGGTGGGTAAGGGGGGCCGCTACCGGTACACGTTGAGGTGTTACCTGCACTGTAGATACTGGTACCCCCTTAGGTTTAGGGACTTTTTCCTTAACCTCTGGTAGTTGTTTATTCATCATTTTTGTTTTCTCCTTCTTTTCTACCTTATCTTTCCTTTTTTGTAACACTTCGTAAGCTATTTGAGCAATCTCAACTAATTCAGGGGCAGGTTTCTTTCTCCATCCCACCGTACGAAGCTTTATTTCTTCCCTAATTTCAGGCACCATTTCATCCATCAATACATTCACCAACTCTGCTCGCTTCATATCACTTTCATCATCTGGAATCCAATCAGTATGCTTTTGAATAGCATCTTTAAACCTATTCCAGTAATCTAACACATCTTCACCTTTCTTTTGCACCACATCCATTAATGCTCGCATATCTTGTCCTTTATCAAAAGTGGTTGTCACCCAATCCTTCAAAATCTCATTTAATCTATCAATTATTTCTTCATACACAACAGGATCTCGTGGAGGATCTTCTATTTTAAAAATCCCTTGATCACATGCTCCTTTTTTCCTTGCAAACACACTCCATACATCCACATACTTTTCTGGCACAGCGCAATCAATCAAGATCCACATATCCATATACGTAGCCTGTTGTGTTTTCTCTATCCACATCAACTTTTTATACCACTTTTTTGGACATCTCTCTAAGTTGGGCAAATCTGCAATAATTGCCCTAATTTCATTAGGTTTCCAGGGGACATACACTTTTCCTATTCTTGCGGTGTAATTACCCTGGTCATCTTCCTTCCCTGGTAAAGCCACCTCTCTTAAGGGCATTTGTCCGAACGGTTCTAACTTGGATTTAAAATTTTCCTTTGTTCTTAATCTATCTTCTGGGGTACGTTGGGGTACTAATCCCATTCGCTTCACCTGTTGCCTAGTCAATACTGGTGAAGCATGATCTCTAGAACTTCTTGTTGGAGCAGTACTAGTATCAGTTTTACTCAATTTGTTAAATCTTGCTAAGGCGTCTGTTCTTGCTGGAGTATACTGCCACAGTTCCCCATTTTTTTCAAATGTCATTGTACCATCTGCATCATAGAATGGTTCCTCTCTACGGTAATGTGGGGAATACTGTTTATTAACAATTTTATCTATGTGTCTGCAGAAGGGGAGTTTCTGTCATAATACTTGGATTGGTCTCCTGTATCCCCATTAGCTGACTCCCCTCCTGTAGTCTCCACTTGCTATACCATAGGTGCAGACGCTCCTAATAATTCTTTTCTTATCGTATCATAAGGGGAAGCCCAAGCATTGGGCATTTCATCCTCATCTTCTACCTGTAAAGCAGCTTTCTCTGAACACATTTTATAGGGGGGGTGGTTTTATATTTTTCCTAGATAACTCTTCCCAGGCTGCTAAACATTCAATCCCCCCACAATCAGACCTTTTAAAAAGTAAGTTAAACAATGCATCAATTGTAGGCGTGTCTAAAGAACCTTCTGGCGGCCACCATTTAGATGGGTCCCTCCCATACTCCTTTTTGTTAGTTTACACCATTTTACCATTTTACATGATGTTTCAGGGCATCTGGGTCTCCACTCACCATCATTTTAATGATAGTAGCATTTGGTTGCAATTTAACAATATTTAGCCCTGTTGCTTTTGCTATTTTCAATAACTTTTTTGCTCTATCATTTGTTAACCCAAATGTATTCATGACAGGTAAAACATTTTTTTCAAGCAAATTTACCATATTTATCACAGTTTCTCATTAATCTCTGCAGAAATGACAATAATTTGGAACTCCGGGATCAAGAGCTCCACCGTTTATCTTTATGGCTGTGTACCAGCAGCCCAGTACTGAATTGAGATATCTCACTCGTTCTACTCTCAGAAGGACGTCTCCTTTCTTGGAAAAGTAAATGATACCCAGAGAACAGCTGAGTAGATAAACTGCAAGATATCCAATTTACAAATATTCTCTCTAGAAAGTGGTCATTTGTGATACCTTGAAATTCTGTCCAGGAACGCTCTAGCTGGTTTGCGAAAGCCCGTGTTTCTGGTCATGGTTTGCAGCATTGAAAAGAGACACTTTCCTATGTTTTCATCACAAATTGTACATTCCTGCAAACACGTTGTCAGGCCTGCTGTTAGGTTTAAAGAAAGAACAGCTTTTAAGGACGCAATTGACGTAAGTGTATTTTTTTTAAAGCATATGGTTATACTTTTTCTCTTTGTGAAAGTTGTTTACAAGTGCAATTGCTTCGTGAACCAATTATTTTTTGGGATAGAGGTAATCCAGAGGTTTGGTTTAGGAACTGGAAATGGACATCATAAGCAAACACAAGCAAGGCTTTTTAGCGTTGCATTTGGAAGGTTTTTCAAGTTTTGTAAGTTTTGTAATTAGAGCAAGCTATGTTTAAAATAACACATATGCACCAGCCGGGACTCGAACCCGGGTCGCAAGAATGGGAATCTTGCATGATACCCCTACACTACTGGTGCCCTATGTCTTTCCTGGGTAGGCTCAAGTCCTGATGCCTCAATATCCAGACCTTTCTCTACAGGGTTGCATTCCCTTAAATGTAAAGTTTTAATGAAATACATATTGTGGTGAAGACATAGGGAAGCTCCAGTCATGATGGGTCAATATCCAGACCTTTCTCTACAGGTTTGAATTCCCTAAATGCAACTTGTGATGAAAACATTTAATTGAATGAAATTTGTGATGAAAACATAGGAAAGTGTCTCTTTTCAATGCTGCAAACCATGACCAGAAACACGGGCTTTTGCAAACCAGCTAGAGCGTTCCTATACAGAATTTCAAGGTATCACAAATGACCACTTTCTAGAGAGAATATTTGTAAATTGGATATCTTGCAGTTTATCTACTCAGCTGTTCTCTGGGTATCATTTACTTTTTCTCTAATGCATGCGCTTTGTTCAGTTTTAGATCCTTCAGCTGAGATATTAAGCTTAGCGACCTGTCACTAATTCCTGAGTTTAAGACGCTTGATTTTTGAGCTAGACTGAATGCAATCCTATAGAGAAATATCTTGAAACTGGCATTGGAGATTAAGATGGTTAGGGCGTCTTTGATCTGCCTTTGAAACAACACTCTTCAAAAACTTAAAACATAAAGTGGGATGTTAAGAATAAAAGGTCACTTGAGCAGCCGGGACATAAATCCAAATGACTGGTGTGGCACTCTTGTATGACACCTCTAAAGTAATAGTTCCCCTTTGGTGTCTCCACACAAGTGCATTGTCAAAAGATTATTATCTCCTGGGAACAATCACACTTTGTATTTCCCACGTTTACCTTTGGGTAACATTTCAACTGAAAGATTTTCGTACTTAGAAATCATATAATCGGTCTTTGCAGTGACTCAAGCTGTATCCCCAGAAATGAGATTGTACATTCCTGCAAACACGTTGTCAGGCCTGATGTTAGGTTTAAAGAAAGAACAGCTTTTAAGGACGCAATTGACGTAAGTGTATTTTTTTTAATATGGTTATACTTTTCCTCTTTGTGAAAGTTGTTTACAAATACAATTGCTTCGTGAACCAATTATTTTTTGGGATAGAGGTAATCCAGAGCTTTGGTTTAGGAACTGGAAATGGACATCATAACCAAACACAAGTAAGGCTTTTTAGCGTTGCCTTTGAAAGGTTTTTCAAGTTTTGTAATTAGAGCAAGCTATGTTTAAAATAACGCATATGCACCAGCCGGGACTCGAACCCGGGTCGCAAGAATGGGAATCTTGCATGATACCCCTACACTACTGGTGCCCTATGTCTTTCTTGGGTAGGCTCATGTCCTGATGCCTCAATATCCAGACCTTTCTCTACAGGGTTGCATTCCCTTAAATGTAAAGTTTTAATGAAATACATATTGTGGTGAAGACATAGGGAAGCTCAAGTAATGATGGGTCAATATCCAGACCTTTCTCTACAGGTTTGAATTCCCTAAATGCAACTTGTGATGAAAACATTTAATTGAATGAAATTTGTGATGAAAACATAGGAAAGTGTCTCTTTTCAATGCTGCAAACCATGACCAGAAACACTGGCTTTTGCAAACCAGCTAGAGCGTTCCTATACAGAATTTCAAGGTATCACAAATGACCACTTTCTAGAGAGAATATTTGTAAATTGGATATCTTGCAGTTTATCTACTCAGCTGTTCTCTGGGTATCATTTACTTTTTCTCTAATGCATGCGCTTTGTTCAGTTTTAGATCCTTCAGCTGAGATATTAAGCTTAGCGACCTGTCACTAATTCCTGAGTTTAAGAGGCTTGATTTTTGAGCTAGACTGAATGCAATCCTATAGAGAAATATCTGGAAACTGGCATTGGAGATTAAGATGGTTAGGGCATCTTTGATCTACCTTTGAAACAACACTCTTCAAAAAATGAAAACATAAAGTGGGATGTTAAGAATAAAAGGTCACTTGAGCAGCCAGGATATAAATCCAAATGACTGGTGTGGCACTCTTGTATGAAACCTCTAAAGTTCTAGTTCCCCTTTGGTGTCTCCACACAAGTGCATTGTCAAAAGATTATTATCTCCTCTGAACAATCACACTTTGCAGTTTTCCACATTTACCTTTGGGTAACATTTCAACTGAAAGATTTTCGTACTTAGAAATCATATAATCGGTCTTTGCAGTGACTCAAGCTGTATCCCCAGAAATGAGATTGTACATTCCTGCAAACACGTTGTCAGGCCTGATGTTAGGTTTAAAGAAAGAACAGCTTTTAAGGACGCAATTGACGTAAGTGTATTTTTTTTAAAGCATATGGTTATACTTTTTCTCTTTGTGAAAGTTGTTTACAAGTGCAATTGCTTCGTGAACCAATTATTTTTTGGGATAGAGGTAATCCAGAGCTTTGGTTTAGGAACTGGAAATGGACATCATAAGCAAACACAAGCAAGGCTTTTTAGCGTTGCTTTTGGAAGGTTTTTCAAGTTTTGTAAGTTTTGTAATTAGAGCAAGCTATGTTTAAAATAACGCATATGCACCAGCCGGGACTCGAAACCGGGTCGCAAGAATGGGAATCTTGCATGATACCCCTACACTACTGGTGCCCTATGTCTTTCCTGAGTAGGCTCAGGTCCTGATGCCTCAATATCCAGACCTTTCTCTACAGGGTTGCATTCCCTTAAATGTAAAGTTTTAATGAAATACATATTGTGGTGAAGACATAGGGAAGCTCCAGTCATGATGGGTCAATATCCAGACCTTTCTCTACAGGTTTGAATTCCCTAAATGCAAATTGTGATGAAAACATTTAATTGAATGAAATTTGTGATGAAAACATAGGAAAGTGTCTCTTTTCAATGCTGCAAACCATGACCAGAAACACGGGCTTTTGCAAACCAGCTAGAGCGTTCCTATACAGAATTTCAAGGTATCACAAATGACCACTTTCTAGAGAGAATATTTGTAAATTGGATATCTTGCAGTTTATCTACTCAGCTGTTCTCTGGGTATCATTTACTTTTTCTCTAATGCATGCGCTTTGTTCAGTTTTAGATCCTTCAGCTGAGATATTAAGCTTAGCGACCTGTCACTAATTCCTGAGTTTAAGACGCTTGATTTTTGAGCTAGACTGAATGCAATCCTATAGAGAAATATCTTGAAACTGGCATTGGAGATTAAGATGGTTAGGGCGTCTTTGATCTGCCTTTGAAACAACACTCTTCAAAAACTTAAAACATAAAGTGGGATGTTAAGAATAAAAGGTCACTTGAGCAGCCGGGACATAAATCCAAATGACTGGTGCGGCACTCTTGTATGACACCTCTAAAGTAATAGTTCCCCTTTGGTGTCTCCACACAAGTGCATTGTCAAAAGATTATTATCTCCTGGGAACAATCACACTTTGTATTTCCCACGTTTACCTTTGGGTAACATTTCAACTGAAAGATTTTCGTACTTAGAAATCATATAATCGGTCTTTGCAGTGACTCAAGCTGTATCCCCAGAAATGAGATTGTACATTCCTGCAAACACGTTGTCAGGCCTGATGTTAGGTTTAAAGAAAGAACAGCTTTTAAGGACGCAATTGACGTAAGTGTATTTTTTTTAATATGGTTATACTTTTCCTCTTTGTGAAAGTTGTTTACAAATACAATTGCTTCGTGAACCAATTATTTTTTGGGATAGAGGTAATCCAGAGCTTTGGTTTAGGAACTGGAAATGGACATCATAACCAAACACAAGCAAGGCTTTTTAGCGTTGCTTTTGGAAGGTTTTTCAAGTTTTGTAAGTTTTGTAATTAGAGCAAGCTATGTTTAAAATAACACATATGCACCAGCCGGGACTCGAACCCGGGTCGCAAGAATGGGAATCTTGCATGATACCCCTACACTACTGGTGCCCTATGTCTTTCCTGAGTAGGCTCAGGTCCTGATGCCTCAATATCCAGACCTTTCTCTACAGGGTTGCATTCCCTTAAATGTAAAGTTTTAATGAAATACATATTGTGGTGAAGACATAGGGAAGCTCCAGTCATGATGGGTCAATATCCAGACCTTTCTCTACAGGTTTGAATTCCCTAAATGCAACTTGTGATGAAAACATTTAATTGAATGAAATTTGTGATGAAAACATAGGAAAGTGTCTCTTTTCAATGCTGCAAACCATGACCAGGAACACAGGCTTTTGCAAACCAGCTAGAGCGTTCCTAAACAGAATTTCAAGGTATCACAAATGACCACTTTCTAGAGAGAATATTTGTAAATTGGATATCTTGCAGTTTATCTACTCAGCTGTTCTCTGGGTATCATTTACTTTTTCTCTAATGCATGCGCTTTGTTCAGTTTTAGATCCTTCAGCTGAGATATTAAGCTTAGCGACCTGTCACTAATTCCTGAGTTTAAGACGCTTGATTTTTGAGCTAGACTGAATGCAATCCTATAGAGAAATATCTGGAAACTGGCATTGGAGATTAAGATGGTTAGGGCATCTTTGATCTGCCTTTGAAACAACACTCTTCAAAAACTAAAAACATAAAGTGGGATGTTAAGAATAAAAGGTCACTTGAGCAGCCGGGACATAAATCCAAATGACTGGTGTGGCACTCTTGTATGACACCTCTAAAGTACTAGTTCCCCTTTGGTGTCTCCACACAAGTGCATTGTCAAAAGATTATTATCTCCTGGGAACAATCACACTTTGCAGTTTCCCACGTTTACCTTTGGGTAACATTTCAACTGAAAGATTTTCGTACTTAGAAATCATATAATCGGTCTTTGCAGTGACTCAAGCTGTATCCCCAGAAATGAGATTGTACATTCCTGCAAACACGGTGTCAGGCCTGATGTTAGGTTTAAAGAAAGAACAGCTTTTAAGGACGCAATTGACGTAAGTGTATTTTTTTTAAAGCATATGGTTATACTTTTTCTCTTTGTGAAAGTTGTTTACAAGTGCAATTGCTTCGTGAACCAATTATTTTTTGGGATAGAGGTAATCCAGAGCTTTGGTTTAGGAACTGGAAATGGACATCATAAGCAAACACAAGCAAGGCTTTTTAGCGTTGCTTTTGGAAGGTTTTTCAAGTTTTGTAAGTTTTGTAATTAGAGCAAGCTATGTTTAAAATAACACATATGCACCAGCCGGGACTCGAACCCGGGTCGCAAGAATGGGAATCTTGCATGATACCCCTACACTACTGGTGCCCTATGTCTTTCTTGGGTAGGCTCAAGTCCTGATGCCTCAATATCCAGACCTTTCTCTACAGGGTTGCATTCCCTTAAATGTAAAGTTTTAATGAAATACATATTGTGGTGAAGACATAGGGAAGCTCAAGTAATGATGGGTCAATATCCAGACCTTTCTCTACAGGTTTGAATTCCCTAAATGCAACTTGTGATGAAAACATTTAATTGAATGAAATTTGTGATGAAAACATAGGAAAGTGTCTCTTTTCAATGCTGCAAACCATGACCAGAAACACGGGCTTTTGCAAACCAGCTAGAGCGTTCCTATACAGAATTTCAAGGTATCACAAATGACCACTTTCTAGAGAGAATATTTGTAAATTGGATATCTTGCAGTTTATCTACTCAGCTGTTCTCTGGGTATCATTTACTTTTTCTCTAATGCATGCGCTTTGTTCAGTTTTAGATCCTTCAGCTGAGATATTAAGCTTATAGACCTGTCACTAATTCCTGAGTTTAAAACGCTTGATTTTTGAGCTAGACTGAATGCAATCCTATAGAGAAATATCTGGAAACTGGCATTGGAGATTAAGATGGTTAGGGCATCTTTGATCTGCCTTTGAAACAACACTCTTCAAAAACTGAAAACATAAAGTGGGATGTTAAGAATAAAAGGTCATTTGAGCAGCCGGGACATAAATCCAAATGACTGGTGTGGCACTCTTGTATGACACCTCTAAAGTACTAGTTCCCCTTTGGTGTCTCCACACAAGTGCATTGTCAAAAGATTATTATCTCCTGGGAACAATCACACTTTGCAGTTTCCCACGTTTACCTTTGGGTAACATTTCAACTGAAAGATTTTCGTACTTAGAAATCATATAATCGGTCTTTGCAGTGACTCAAGCTGTATCCCCAGAAATGAGATTGTACATTCCTGCAAACACGGTGTCAGGCCTGATGTTAGGTTTAAAGAAAGAACAGCTTTTAAGGACGCAATTGACGTAAGTGTATTTTTTTTAAAGCATATGGTTATACTTTTTCTCTTTGTGAAAGTTGTTTACAAGTGCAATTGCTTCGTGAACCAATTATTTTTTGGGATAGAGGTAATCCAGAGCTTTGGTTTAGGAACTGGAAATGGACATCATAAGCAAACACAAGCAAGGCTTTTTAGCGTTGCTTTTGGAAGGTTTTTCAAGTTTTGTAAGTTTTGTAATTAGAGCAAGCTATGTTTAAAATAACACATATGCACCAGCCGGGACTCGAACCCGGGTCGCAAGAATGGGAATCTTGCATGATACCCCTACACTACTGGTGCCCTATGTCTTTCTTGGGTAGGCTCAAGTCCTGATGCCTCAATATCCAGACCTTTCTCTACAGGGTTGCATTCCCTTAAATGTAAAGTTTTAATGAAATACATATTGTGGTGAAGACATAGGGAAGCTCAAGTAATGATGGGTCAATATCCAGACCTTTCTCTACAGGTTTGAATTCCCTAAATGCAACTTGTGATGAAAACATTTAATTGAATGAAATTTGTGATGAAAACATAGGAAAGTGTCTCTTTTCAATGCTGCAAACCATGACCAGAAACACGGGCTTTTGCAAACCAGCTAGAGCGTTCCTATACAGAATTTCAAGGTATCACAAATGACCACTTTCTAGAGAGAATATTTGTAAATTGGATATCTTGCAGTTTATCTACTCAGCTGTTCTCTGGGTATCATTTACTTTTTCTCTAATGCATGCGCTTTGTTCAGTTTTAGATCCTTCAGCTGAGATATTAAGCTTATAGACCTGTCACTAATTCCTGAGTTTAAAACGCTTGATTTTTGAGCTAGACTGAATGCAATCCTATAGAGAAATATCTGGAAACTGGCATTGGAGATTAAGATGGTTAGGGCATCTTTGATCTGCCTTTGAAACAACACTCTTCAAAAACTGAAAACATAAAGTGGGATGTTAAGAATAAAAGGTCACTTGAGCAGCCGGGACATAAATCCAAATGACTGGTGTGGCACTCTTGTATGACACCTCTAAAGTACTAGTTCCCCTTTGGTGTCTCCACACAAGTGCATTGTCAAAAGATTATTATCTCCTGGGAACAATCACACTTTGCAGTTTCCCACGTTTACCTTTGGGTAACATTTCAACTGAAAGATTTTCGTACTTAGAAATCATATAATCGGTCTTTGCAGTGACTCAAGCTGTATCCCCAGAAATGAGATTGTACATTCCTGCAAACACGGTGTCAGGCCTGATGTTAGGTTTAAAGAAAGAACAGCTTTTAAGGACGCAATTGACGTAAGTGTATTTTTTTTAAAGCATATGGTTATACTTTTTCTCTTTGTGAAAGTTGTTTACAAGTGCAATTGCTTCGTGAACCAATTATTTTTTGGGATAGAGGTAATCCAGAGCTTTGGTTTAGGAACTGGAAATGGACATCATAAGCAAACACAAGCAAGGCTTTTTAGCGTTGCTTTTGGAAGGTTTTTCAAATTTTGTAAGTTTTGTAATTAGAGCAAGCTATGTTTAAAATAACACATATGCACCAGCCGGGACTCGAACCCGGGTCGCAAGAATGGGAATCTTGCATGATACCCCTACACTACTGGTGCCCTATGTCTTTCCTGAGTAGGCTCAGGTCCTGATGCCTCAATATCCAGACCTTTCTCTAGAGGGTTGCATTCCCTTAAATGTAAAGTTTTAATGAAATACATATTGTGGTGAAGACATAGGGAAGCTCCAGTCATGATGGGTCAATATCCAGACCTTTCTCTACAGGTTTGAATTCCCTAAATGCAACTTGTGATGAAAACATTTAATTGAATGAAATTTGTGATGAAAACATAGGAAAGTGTCTCTTTTCAATGCTGCAAACCATGACCAGAAACACGGGCTTTTGCAAACCAGCTAGAGCGTTCCTATACAGAATTTCAAGGTATCACAAATGACCACTTTCTAGAGAGAATATTTGTAAATTGGATATCTTGCAGTTTATCTACTCAGCTGTTCTCTGGGTATCATTTACTTTTTCTCTAATGCATGCGCTTTGTTCAGTTTTAGATCCTTCAGCTGAGATATTAAGCTTAGAGACCTGTCACTAATTCCTGAGTTTAACTACTTCCCACCCGGCCAATGTACATAAACGGCCGGGTGGGTGCTCTCTCCTTCTGAGTGGACGTTCAGGAACGTCCCTCAGAAGGAGCGGGATCGCGCGCGCGCGTGCCCGCGCAGCGGCGCGATCCCGATGCGCTCGTGTCACCCGGACACGGCGCATCTCGGATCGGCAGGAGGGCTCTGTGATTGGCCCTCCTGATCACATGACGGCCGTGTCCAATCACAGCCGTCATGTGATGTAAACACAGCCGGTTGCTAGGCAATCAGCTCTCCTCTCCTCACACGGAAGTTGTCGCTGAGGAGGAGAGGAGAGGGGATCGCTGCAGCCGGCTGATGATCAGTGAGTATGAGCTGTTTTTTACAGCTTTTTACTCACTGATCACCAGCCTAGTGTCAACACACATGTAAATTCATACATGTAATTCACACACATGTCCCCACATAATGTAAAACACACACATGTCCCCACATAATGTAAAACACACATGTTTGCAAAACACATGTCCCCAAATAATAAAAAAAGCTGTCCCCCACATATGTCCCACTAAAATCACATGTCCCAATGGTAATCTGCACACATATGTACGTGATCACCTGCACACATCTGTACATGATCATTTGCGTACATATGTCCGTGATCACACAAACCAATTATTATACACTTAACAGGATTTTTTTTATCAAAAACATGTAGCAGAATACATTTTGGCTTAAATTTATGACAAAATTCGATTTTACTGGATTTCTTTTAAAACAGAAAAAAGAAAATATTGTTTTTTTTCCAATTTTCCACTATTTTTGCGCTTATATCGCGAAAAAAAAATAACGGAGTCGTGAATAAATACCACCAAAAGAAAGCTCTATTTGTGCAAACAAAATGATAAAAATTTCATTTGGGTACAGCGTAGCATGACTGAGTAATTGTCATTAAAAGTGTGAGAGTGCTGAAAGCTGAAAATTGGTCTGGGAAGGAAGGGGGCGAAAGTGCCTAGTATTGAGGTGGTTAAAACGCTTGATTTTTGAGCTAGACTGAATGCAATCCTATAGAGAAATATCTGGAAACTGGCATTGGAGATTAAGATGGTTAGGGCATCTTTGATCTGCCTTTGAAACAACACTCTTCAAAAACTGAAAACATAAAGTGGGATGTTAAGAATAAAAGGTCACTTGAGCAGCCGGGACATAAATCCAAATGACTGGTGTGGCACTCTTGTATGACACCTCTAAAGTACTAGTTCCCCTTTGGTGTCTCCACACAAGTGCATTGTCAAAAGATTATTATGTCCTGGGAACAATCACACTTTGCAGTTTTCCACGTTTACCTTTGGGTAACATTTCAACTGAAAGATTTTCGTACTTAGAAATCATATAATCGGTCTTTGCAGTGACTCAAGCTGTATCCCCAGAAATGAGATTGTACATTCCTGCAAACACGGTGTCAGGCCTGATGTTAGGTTTAAAGAAAGAACAGCTTTTAAGGACGCAATTGACGTAAGTGTATTTTTTTTAAAGCATATGGTTATACTTTTTCTCT
Source organism: Lithobates clamitans (assembly GCA_037952925.1). Classification (NCBI taxonomy): domain Eukaryota; kingdom Metazoa; phylum Chordata; class Amphibia; order Anura; family Ranidae; genus Lithobates; species Lithobates clamitans. The sequence continues at coordinate 3,439,518 of JBBGZY010000168.1, read as the reverse complement.
TTGTGAAAGTTGTTTACAAGTGCAATTGCTTCGTGAACCAATTATTTTTTGGGATAGAGGTAATCCAGAGCTTTGGTTTAGGAACTGGAAATGGACATCATAAGCAAACACAAGCAAGGCTTTTTAGCGTTGCTTTTGGAAGGTTTTTCAAGTTTTGTAAGTTTTGTAATTAGAGCAAGCTATGTTTAAAATAACGCATATGCACCAGCCGGGACTCGAACCCGGGTCGCAATAATGGGAATCTTGCATGATACCCCTACACTACTGGTGCCCTATGTCTTTCCTGGGTAGGCTCAAGTCCTGATGCCTCAATATCCAGACCTTTCTCTACAGGGTTGCATTCCCTTAAATGTAAAGTTTTAATGAAATACATATTGTGGTGAAGACATAGGGAAGCTCCAGTCATGATGGGTCAATATCCAGACCTTTCTCTACAGGTTTGAATTCCCTAAATGCAACTTGTGATGAAAACATTTAATTGAATGAAATTTGTGATGAAAACATAGGAAAGTGTCTCTTTTCAATGCTGCAAACCATGACCAGAAACACGGGCTTTTGCAAACCAGCTAGAGCGTTCCTATACAGAATTTCAAGGTATCACAAATGACCACTTTCTAGAGAGAATATTTGTAAATTGGATATCTTGCAGTTTATCTACTCAGCTGTTCTCTGGGTATCATTTACTTTTTCTCTAATGCATGCGCTTTGTTCAGTTTTAGATCCTTCAGCTGAGATATTAAGCTTAGAGACCTGTCACTAATTCCTGAGTTTAAAACGCTTGATTTTTGAGCTAGACTGAATGCAATCCTATAGAGAAATATCTGGAAACTGGCATTGGAGATTAAGATGGTTAGGGCATCTTTGATCTGCCTTTGAAACAACATTCTTCAAAAACTGAAAACATAAAGTGGGATGTTAAGAATAAAAGGTCACTTGAGCAGCCGGGACATAAATCCAAATGACTGGTGTGGCACTCTTGTATGACACCTCTAAAGTACTAGTTCCCCTTTGGTGTCTCCACACAAGTGCATTGTCAAAAGATTATTATGTCCTGGGAACAATCACACTTTGCAGTTTTCCACGTTTACCTTTGGGTAACATTTCAACTGAAAGATTTTCGTACTTAGAAATCATATAATCGGTCTTTGCAGTGACTCAAGCTGTATCCCCAGAAATGAGATTGTACATTCCTGCAAACACGTTGTCAGGCCTGATGTTAGGTTTAAAGAAAGAACAGCTTTTAAGGACGCAATTGACGTAAGTGTATTTTTTTTAAAGCATATGGTTATACTTTTTCTCTTTGTGAAAGTTGTTTACAAGTGCAATTGCTTCGTGAACCAATTATTTTTTGGGATAGAGGTAATCCAGAGCTTTGGTTTAGGAACTGGAAATGGACATCATAAGCAAACACAAGCAAGGCTTTTTAAAGTTGCTTTTGGAAGGTTTTTCAAGTTTTGTAAGTTTTGTAATTAGAGCAAGCTATGTTTAAAATAACGCATATGCACCAGCCGGGACTCGAACCCGGGTCGCAAGAATGGGAATCTTGCATGATACCCCTACACTACTGGTGCCCTATGTCTTTCCTGGGTAGGCTCAAGTCCTGATGCCTCAATATCCAGACCTTTCTCTACAGGGTTGCATTCCCTTAAATGTAAAGTTTTAATGAAATACATATTGTGGTGAAGACATAGGGAAGCTCCAGTCATGATGGGTCAATATCCAGACCTTTCTCTACAGGTTTGAATTCCCTAAATGCAACTTGTGATGAAAACATTTAATTGAATGAAATTTGTGATGAAAACATAGGAAAGTGTCTCTTTTGATACCCCTACACTACTGGTGCCCTACGTCTTTCTTGGGTAGGCTCATGTCCTGATGCCTCAATATCCAGACCTTTCTCTACAGGGTTGCATTCCCTTAAATGTAAAGTTTTAATGAAATACATATTGTGGTGAAGACATAGGGAAGCTCAAGTAATGATGGGTCAATATCCAGACCTTTCTCTACAGGTTTGAATTCCCTAAATGCAACTTGTGATGAAAACATTTAATTGAATGAAATTTGTGATGAAAACATAGGAAAGTGTCTCTTTTCAGTGCTGCAAACCATGACCAGAAACACGGGCTTTTGCAAACCAGCTAGAGCGTTCCTATACAGAATTTCAAGGTATCACAAATGACCACTTTCTAGAGAGAATATTTGTAAATTGGATATCTTGCAGTTTATCTACTCAGCTGTTCTCTGGGTATCATTTACTTTTTCTCTAATGCATGCGCTTTGTTCAGTTTTAGATCCTTCAGCTGAGATATTAAGCTTAGCGACCTGTCACTAATTCCTGAGTTTAAGACGCTTGATTTTTGAGCTAGACTGAATGCAATCCTATAGAGAAATATCTGGAAACTGGCATTGGAGATTAAGATGGTTAGGGCATCTTTGATCTACCTTTGAAACAACACTCTTCAAAAAATGAAAACATAAAGTGGGATGTTAAGAATAAAAGGTCACTTGAGCAGCCAGGATATAAATCCAAATGACTGGTGTGGCACTCTTGTATGAAACCTCTAAAGTTCTAGTTCCCCTTTGGTGTCTCCACACAAGTGCATTGTCAAAAGATTATTATCTCCTGGGAACAATCACACTTTGCAGTTTTCCACGTTTACCTTTGGGTAACATTTCAACTGAAAGATTTTCGTACTTAGAAATCATATAATCGGTCTTTGCAGTGACTCAAGCTGTATCCCCAGAAATGAGATTGTACATTCCTGCAAACACGTTGTCAGGCCTGATGTTAGGTTTAAAGAAAGAACAGCTTTTAAGGACGCAATTGACGTAAGTGTATTTTTTTTAAAGCATATGGTTATACTTTTCCTCTTTGTGAAAGTTGTTTACAAATACAATTGCTTCGTGAACCAATTATTTTTTGGGATAGAGGTAATCCAGAGCTTTGGTTTAGGAACTGGAAATGGACATCATAAGCAAACACAAGCAAGGCTTTTTAGCGTTGCTTTTGGAAGGTTTTTCAAGTTTTGTAAGTTTTGTAATTAGAGCAAGCTATGTTTAAAATAACACATATGCACCAGCCGGGACTCGAACCCGGGTCGCAAGAATGGGAATCTTGCATGATACCCCTACACTACTGGTGCCCTATGTCTTTCCTGAGTAGGCTCAGGTCCTGATGCCTCAATATCCAGACCTTTCTCTACAGGGTTGCATTCCCTTAAATGTAAAGTTTTAATGAAATACATATTGTGGTGAAGACATAGGGAAGCTCCAGTCATGATGGGTCAATATCCAGACCTTTCTCTACAGGTTTGAATTCCCTAAATGCAACTTGTGATGAAAACATTTAATTGAATGAAATTTGTGATGAAAACATAGGAAAGTGTCTCTTTTCAATGCTGCAAACCATGACCAGGAACACGGGCTTTTGCAAACCAGCTAGAGCGTTCCTAAACAGAATTTCAAGGTATCACAAATGACCACTTTCTAGAGAGAATATTTGTAAATTGGATATCTTGCAGTTTATCTACTCAGCTGTTCTCTGGGTATCATTTACTTTTTCTCTAATGCATGCGCTTTGTTCAGTTTTAGATCCTTCAGCTGAGATATTAAGCTTAGCGACCTGTCACTAATTCCTGAGTTTAAGACGCTTGATTTTTGAGCTAGACTGAATGCAATCCTATAGAGAAATATCTGGAAACTGGCATTGGAGATGAAGATGGTTAGGGCATCTTTGATCTGCCTTTGAAACAACACTCTTCAAAAACTAAAAACATAAAGTGGGATGTTAAGAATAAAAGGTCACTTGAGCAGCCGGGACATAAATCCAAATGACTGGTGTGGCACTCTTGTATGACACTTCTAAAGTACTAGTTCCCCTTTGGTGTCTCCACACAAGTGCATTGTCAAAAGATTATTATCTCCTGGGAACAATTACACTTTGCAGTTTCCCACGTTTACCTTTGGGTAACATTTCAACTGAAAGATTTTCGTACTTAGAAATCATATAATCGGTCTTTGCAGTGACTCAAGCTGTATCCCCAGAAATGAGATTGTACATTCCTGCAAACACGGTGTCAGGCCTGATGTTAGGTTTAAAGAAAGAACAGCTTTTAAGGACGCAATTGACGTAAGTGTATTTTTTTTAAAGCATATGGTTATACTTTTTCTCTTTGTGAAAGTTGTTTACAAATACAATTGCTTCGTGAACCAATTATTTTTTGGGATAGAGGTAATCCAGAGCTTTGGTTTAGGAACTGGAAAAGGACATCATAACCAAACACAAGTAAGGCTTTTTAGCATTGCCTTTGAAAGGTTTTTCAAGTTTTGTAATTAGAGCAAGCTATGTTTAAAATAACGCATATGCACCAGCCGGGACTCGAACCCGGGTCGCAAGAATGGGAATCTTGCATGATACCCCTACACTACTGGTGCCCTATGTCTTTCTTGGGTAGGCTCAAGTCCTGATGCCTCAATATCCAGACCTTTCTCTACAGGGTTGCATTCCCTTAAATGTAAAGTTTTAATGAAATACATATTGTGGTGAAGACATAGGGAAGCTCAAGTAATGATGGGTCAATATCCAGACCTTTCTCTACAGGTTTGAATTCCCTAAATGCAACTTGTGATGAAAACATTTAATTGAATGAAATTTGTGATGAAAACATAGGAAAGTGTCTCTTTTCAATGCTGCAAACCATGACCAGAAACACGGGCTTTTGCAAACCAGCTAGAGCGTTCCTATACAGAATTTCAAGGTATCACAAATGACCACTTTCTAGAGAGAATATTTGTAAATTGGATATCTTGCAGTTTATCTACTCAGCTGTTCTCTGGGTATCATTTACTTTTTCTCTAATGCATGCGCTTTGTTCAGTTTTAGATCCTTCAGCTGAGATATTAAGCTTAGCGACCTGTCACTAATTCCTGAGTTTAAGACGCAGTTTATCTACTCAGCTGTTCTCTGGGTATCATTTACTTTTTCTCTAATGCATGCGCTTTGTTCAGTTTTAGATCCTTCAGCTGAGATATTAAGCTTAGCGACCTGTCACTAATTCCTGAGTTTAAGACGCTTGATTTTTGAGCTAGACTGAATGCAATCCTATAGAGAAATATCTGGAAACTGGCATTGGAGATTAAGATGGTTAGGGCATCTTTGATCTACCTTTGAAACAACACTCTTCAAAAAATGAAAACATAAAGTGGGATGTTAAGAATAAAAGGTCACTTGAGCAGCCAGGATATAAATCCAAATGACTGGTGTGGCACTCTTGTATGAAACCTCTAAAGTTCTAGTTCCCCTTTGGTGTCTCCACACAAGTGCATTGTCAAAAGATTATTATCTCCTGGGAACAATCACACTTTGCAGTTTTCCACGTTTACCTTTGGGTAACATTTCAACTGAAAGATTTTCGTACTTAGAAATCATATAATCGGTCTTTGCAGTGACTCAAGCTGTATCCCCAGAAATGAGATTGTACATTCCTGCAAACACGTTGTCAGGCCTGATGTTAGGTTTAAAGAAAGAACAGCTTTTAAGGACGCAATTGACGTAAGTGTATTTTTTTTAAAGCATATGGTTATACTTTTCCTCTTTGTGAAAGTTGTTTACAAATACAATTGCTTCGTGAACCAATTATTTTTTGGGATAGAGGTAATCCAGAGCTTTGGTTTAGGAACTGGAAATGGACATCATAAGCAAACACAAGCAAGGCTTTTTAGCGTTGCTTTTGGAAGGTTTTTCAAGTTTTGTAAGTAGAGCAAGCTATGTTTAAAATAACACATATGCACCAGCCGGGACTCGAACCCGGGTCGCAAGAATGGGAATCTTGCATGATACCCCTACACTACTGGTGCCCTATGTCTTTCCTGAGTAGGCTCAGGTCCTGATGCCTCAATATCCAGACCTTTCTCTACAGGGTTGCATTCCCTTAAATGTAAAGTTTTAATGAAATACATATTGTGGTGAAGACATAGGGAAGCTCCAGTCATGATGGGTCAATATCCAGACCTTTCTCTACAGGTTTGAATTCCCTAAATGCAACTTGTGATGAAAACATTTAATTGAATGAAATTTGTGATGAAAACATAGGAAAGTGTCTCTTTTCAATGCTGCAAACCATGACCAGGAACACGGGCTTTTGCAAACCAGCTAGAGCGTTCCTAAACAGAATTTCAAGGTATCACAAATGACCACTTTCTAGAGAGAATATTTGTAAATTGGATATCTTGCAGTTTATCTACTCAGCTGTTCTCTGGGTATCATTTACTTTTTCTCTAATGCATGCGCTTTGTTCAGTTTTAGATCCTTCAGCTGAGATATTAAGCTTAGCGACCTGTCACTAATTCCTGAGTTTAAGACGCTTGATTTTTGAGCTAGACTGAATGCAATCCTATAGAGAAATATCTGGAAACTGGCATTGGAGATGAAGATGGTTAGGGCATCTTTGATCTGCCTTTGAAACAACACTCTTCAAAAACTAAAAACATAAAGTGGGATGTTAAGAATAAAAGGTCACTTGAGCAGCCGGGACATAAATCCAAATGACTGGTGTGGCACTCTTGTATGACACCTCTAAAGTAATAGTTCCCCTTTGGTGTCTCCACACAAGTGCATTGTCAAAAGATTATTATCTCCTGGGAACAATCACACTTTGCAGTTTCCCACGTTTACCTTTGGGTAACATTTCAACTGAAAGATTTTCGTACTTAGAAATCATATAATCGGTCTTTGCAGCGACTCAAGCTGTATCCCCAGAAATGAGATTGTACATTCCTGCAAACACGTTGTCAGGCCTGATGTTAGGTTTAAAGAAAGAACAGCTTTTAAGGACGCAATTGACGTAAGTGTATTTTTTTTAAAGCATATGGTTATACTTTTCCTCTTTGTGAAAGTTGTTTACAAATACAATTGCTTCGTGAACCAATTATTTTTTGGGATAGAGGTAATCCAGAGCTTTGGTTTAGGAACTGGAAATGGACATCATAAGCAAACACAAGCAAGGCTTTTTAGCGTTGCTTTTGGAAGGTTTTTCAAGTTTTGTAAGTAGAGCAAGCTATGTTTAAAATAACACATATGCACCAGCCGGGACTCGAACCCGGGTCGCAAGAATGGGAATCTTGCATGATACCCCTACACTACTGACTACTATTACTTTAGAGGTGTCATACAAGAGTGCCACACCAGTCATTTGGATTTATGTCCCGGCTGCTCAAGTGACCTTTTATTCTTAACATCCCACTTTATGTTTTTAGTTTTTGAAGAGTGTTGTTTCAAAGGCAGATCAAAGATGCCCTAACCATCTTCATCTCCAATGCCAGTTTCCAGATATTTCTCTATAGGATTGCATTCAGTCTAGCTCAAAAATCAAGCGTCTTAAACTCAGGAATTAGTGACAGGTCGCTAAGCTTAATATCTCAGCTGAAGGATCTAAAACTGAACAAAGCGCATGCATTAGAGAAAAAGTAAATGATACCCAGAGAACAGCTGAGTAGATAAACTGCAAGATATCCAATTTACAAATATTCTCTCTAGGTTTAAAGAAAGAACAGCTTTTAAGGACGCAATTGACGTAAGTGTATTTTTTTTAAAGCATATGGTTATACTTTTCCTCTTTGTGAAAGTTGTTTACAAATACAATTGCTTCGTGAACCAATTATTTTTTGGGATAGAGGTAATCCAGAGCTTTGGTTTAGGAACTGGAAATGGACATCATAAGCAAACACAAGCAAGGCTTTTTAGCGTTGCTTTTGGAAGGTTTTTCAAGTTTTGTAAGTTTTGTAAGTTTTGTAATTAGAGCAAGCTATGTTTAAAATAACGCATATGCACCAGCCGGGACTCAAACCCGGGTCGCAAGAATGGGAATCTTGCATGATACCCCTACACTACTGGTGCCCTATGTCTTTCTTGGGTAGGCTCAAGTCCTGATGCCTCAATATCCAGACCTTTCTCTACAGGGTTGCATTCCCTTAAATGTAAAGTTTTAATGAAATACATATTGTGGTGAAGACATAGGGAAGCTCAAGTAATGATGGGTCAATATCCAGACCTTTCTCTACAGGTTTGAATTCCCTAAATGCAACTTGTGATGAAAACATTTAATTGAATGAAATTTGTGATGAAAACATAGGAAAGTGTCTCTTTTCAATGCTGCAAACCATGACCAGAAACACGGGCTTTTGCAAACCAGCTAGAGCGTTCCTATACAGAATTTCAAGGTATCACAAATGACCACTTTCTAGAGAGAATATTTGTAAATTGGATATCTTGCAGTTTATCTACTCAGCTGTTCTCTGGGTATCATTTACTTTTTCTCTAATGCATGCGCTTTGTTCAGTTTTAGATCCTTCAGCTGAGATATTAAGCTTAGCGACCTGTCACTAATTCCTGAGTTTAAGACGCTTGATTTTTGAGCTAGACTGAATGCAATCCTATAGAGAAATATCTTTAAACTGGCATTGGAGATGAAGATGGTTAGGGCATCTTTGATCTGCCTTTGAAACAACACTCTTCAAAAACTGAAAACATAAAGTGGGATGTTAAGAATAAAAGGTCACTTGAGCAGCCGGGACATAAATCCAAATGACTGGTGTGGCACTCTTGTATGACACCTCTAAAGTAATAGTTCCCCTTTGGTGTCTCCACACAAGTGCATTGTCAAAAGATTATTATCTCCTGGGAACAATCACACTTTGCAGTTTCCCACGTTTACCTTTGGGTAACATTTCAACTGAAAGATTTTCGTACTTAGAAATCATATAATCGGTCTTTGCAGCGACTCAAGCTGTATCCCCAGAAATGAGATTGTACATTCCTGCAAACACGTTGTCAGGCCTGATGTTAGGTTTAAAGAAAGAACAGCTTTTAAGGACGCAATTGACGTAAGTGTATTTTTTTTAAAGCATATGGTTATACTTTTCCTCTTTGTGAAAGTTGTTTACAAATACAATTGCTTCGTGAACTAATTATTTTTTGGGATAGAGGTAATCCAGAGCTTTGGTTTAGGAACTGGAAATGGACATCATAAGCAAACACAAGCAAGGCTTTTTAGCGTTGCTTTTGGAAGGTTTTTCAAGTTTTGTAAGTTTTGTAAGTTTTGTAATTAGAGCAAGCTATGTTTAAAATAACACATATGCACCAGCCGGGACTCGAACCCAGGTCGCAAGAATGGGAATCTTGCATGATACCCCTACACTACTGGTGCCCTATGTCTTTCCTGAGTAGGCTCAGGTCCTGATGCCTCAATATCCAGACCTTTCTCTACAGGGTTGCATTCCCTTAAATGTAAAGTTTTAATGAAATACATATTGTGGTGAAGACATAGGGAAGCTCCAGTCATGATGGGTCAATATCCAGACCTTTCTCTACAGGTTTGAATTCCCTAAATGCAACTTGTGATGAAAACATTTAATTGAATGAAATTTGTGATGAAAACATAGGAAAGTGTCTCTTTTCAATGCTGCAAACCATGACCAGAAACACGGGCTTTTGCAAACCAGCTAGAGCGTTCCTATACAGAATTTCAAGGTATCACAAATGACCACTTTCTAGAGAGAATATTTGTAAATTGGATATCTTGCAGTTTATCTACTCAGCTGTTCTCTGGGTATCATTTACTTTTTCTCTAATGCATGCGCTTTGTTCAGTTTTAGATCCTTCAGCTGAGATATTAAGCTTATAGACCTGTCACTAATTCCTGAGTTTAAAACGCTTGATTTTTGAGCTAGACTGAATGCAATCCTATAGAGAAATATCTGGAAACTGGCATTGGAGATTAAGATGGTTAGGGCATCTTTGATCTGCCTTTGAAACAACACTCTTCAAAAACTGAAAACATAAAGTGGGATGTTAAGAATAAAAGGTCACTTGAGCAGCCGGGACATAAATCCAAATGACTGGTGTGGCACTCTTGTATGACACCTCTAAAGTACTAGTTCCCCTTTGGTGTCTCCACACAAGTGCATTGTCAAAAGATTATTATCTCCTGGGAACAATCACACTTTGCAGTTTCCCACGTTTACCTTTGGGTAACATTTCAACTGAAAGATTTTCGTACTTAGAAATCATATAATCGGTCTTTGCAGTGACTCAAGCTGTATCCCCAGAAATGAGATTGTACATTCCTGCAAACACGGTGTCAGGCCTGATGTTAGGTTTAAAGAAAGAACAGCTTTTAAGGACGCAATTGACGTAAGTGTATTTTTTTTAAAGCATATGGTTATACTTTTTCTCTTTGTGAAAGTTGTTTACAAGTGCAATTGCTTCGTGAACCAATTATTTTTTGGGATAGAGGTAATCCAGAGCTTTGGTTTAGGAACTGGAAATGGACATCATAAGCAAACACAAGCAAGGCTTTTTAGCGTTGCTTTTGGAAGGTTTTTCAAATTTTGTAAGTTTTGTAATTAGAGCAAGCTATGTTTAAAATAACACATATGCACCAGCCGGGACTCGAACCCGGGTCCCAAGAATGGGAATCTTGCATGATACCCCTACACTACTGGTGCCCTATGTCTTTCCTGAGTAGGCTCAGGTCCTGATGCCTCAATATCCAGACCTTTCTCTAGAGGGTTGCATTCCCTTAAATGTAAAGTTTTAATGAAATACATACTGTGGTGAAGACATAGGGAAGCTCCAGTCATGATGGGTCAATATCCAGACCTTTCTCTACAGGTTTGAATTCCCTAAATGCAACTTGTGATGAAAACATTTAATTGAATGAAATTTGTGATGAAAACATGGGAAAGTGTCTCTTTTCAATGCTGCAAACCATGACCAGAAACACGGGCTTTTGCAAACCAGCTAGAGCGTTCCTATACAGAATTTCAAGGTATCACAAATGACCACTTTCTAGAGAGAATATTTGTAAATTGGATATCTTGCAGTTTATCTACTCAGCTGTTCTCTGGGTATCATTTACTTTTTCTCTAATGCATGCGCTTTGTTCAGTTTTAGATCCTTCAGCTGAGATATTAAGCTTAGAGACCTGTCACTAATTCCTGAGTTTAAAACGCTTGATTTTTGAGCTAGACTGAATGCAATCCTATAGAGAAATATCTGGAAACTGGCATTGGAGATTAAGATGGTTAGGGCATCTTTGATCTGCCTTTGAAACAACACTCTTCAAAAACTGAAAACATAAAGTGGGATGTTAAGAATAAAAGGTCACTTGAGCAGCCGGGACATAAATCCAAATGACTGGTGTGGCACTCTTGTATGACACCTCTAAAGTACTAGTTCCCCTTTGGTGTCTCCACACAAGTGCATTGTCAAAAGATTATTATGTCCTGGGAACAATCACACTTTGCAGTTTTCCACGTTTACCTTTGGGTAACATTTCAACTGAAAGATTTTCGTACTTAGAAATCATATAATCGGTCTTTGCAGTGACTCAAGCTGTATCCCCAGAAATGAGATTGTACATTCCTGCAAACACGTTGTCAGGCCTGATGTTAGGTTTAAAGAAAGAACAGCTTTTAAGGACGCAATTGACGTAAGTGTATTTTTTTTAAAGCATATGGTTATACTTTTTCTCTTTGTGAAAGTTGTTTACAAGTGCAATTGCTTCGTGAACCAATTATTTTTTGGGATAGAGGTAATCCAGAGCTTTGGTTTAGGAACTGGAAATGGACATCATAAGCAAACACAAGCAAGGCTTTTTAGCGTTGCTTTTGGAAGGTTTTTCAAGTTTTGTAAGTTTTGTAATTAGAGAAAGCTATGTTTAAAATAACGCATATGCACCAGCCGGGACTCGAACCCGGGTCGCAAGAATGGGAATCTTGCATGATACCCCTACACTACTGGTGCCCTATGTCTTTCCTGGGTAGGCTCAAGTCCTGATGCCTCAATATCCAGACCTTTCTCTACAGGGTTGCATTCCCTTAAATGTAAAGTTTTAATGAAATACATATTGTGGTGAAGACATAGGGAAGCTCAAGTAATGATGGGTCAATATCCAGACCTTTCTCTACAGGTTTGAATTCCCTAAATGCAACTTGTGATGAAAACATTTAATTGAATGAAATTTGTGATGAAAACATAGGAAAGTGTCTCTTTTCAATGCTGCAAACCATGACCAGAAACACGGGCTTTTGCAAACCAGCTAGAGCGTTCCTATACAGAATTTCAAGGTATCACAAATGACCACTTTCTAGAGAGAATATTTGTAAATTGGATATCTTGCAGTTTATCTACTCAGCTGTTCTCTGGGTATCATTTACTTTTTCTCTAATGCATGCGCTTTGTTCAGTTTTAGATCCTTCAGCTGAGATATTAAGCTTAGCGACCTGTCACTAATTCCTGAGTTTAGGACGCTTGATTTTTGAGCTAGACTGAATGCAATCCTATAGAGAAATATCTGGAAACTGGCATTGGAGATTAAGATGGTTAGGGCATCTTTGATCTACCTTTGAAACAACACTCTTCAAAAAATGAAAACATAAAGTGGGATGTTAAGAATAAAAGGTCACTTGAGCAGCCAGGATATAAATCCAAATGACTGGTGTGGCACTCTTGTATGAAACCTCTAAAGTTCTAGTTCCCCTTTGGTGTCTCCACACAAGTGCATTGTCAAAAGATTATTATGTCCTGGGAACAATCACACTTTGCAGTTTTCCACGTTTACCTTTGGGTAACATTTCAACTGAAAGATTTTCGTACTTAGAAATCATATAATCGGTCTTTGCAGTGACTCAAGCTGTATCCCCAGAAATGAGATTGTACATTCCTGCAAACACGTTGTCAGGCCTGATGTTAGGTTTAAAGAAAGAACAGCTTTTAAGGACGCAATTGACGTAAGTGTATTTTTTTTAAAGCATATGGTTCTCTCATAATTATTTTTGGTTTGGCAATAAGTTTTATAGGCAAGATGTGGGGGTGGCTATGGGGGCCAAATACGCCCCTAGTCTCGCCAACCTTTTTATGGGGAAATGGGAGGAGGATGTCATCTATGCCAGGGACACTCCCCAGTTGGTCCTGTGGGCTAGATATATAGATGACATCCTCCTCCTATGGAATGGCGAGCTCTCGGCCCTGGATGGTTTTTTAACCACCCTTAACGCCAATTCTATTGGGATTAAGTTGAACTATGAGAGGAGTCAGACTACTATTAACTTTCTGGACCTTAGAATCTCTGTGGAAGGTAATAGATTGATCACCTCTACGTTTTTTAAAGAAACGGATAGGAATTCGTTCATACCAGTAGACAGTTGCCATTATCGCCCATGGCTGGAGTCGATCCCAAAGAGTCAATATCTTCGGATTAAAAGGAACTGCTCCAGCCATGTAGATTTTGAAGCACAGGCCGGAATTCTCACTGAGAGGTTTCTGGAAAAGGGTTACCCAAAAGATTCTCTTGTTAAGACTCTTGAGAATGTACAACTTGTCAACAGGGATGATCTGCTGGTCGAGAGGAGCTCTGTTGATAGAGGCCAGTTCGATCTAGGGGTCCCTTTTGTTACATCCTTTTCTTTACAACATCACAACATTAAAAGTTTAATATATAAGCATTGGCATGTAATTAAGAGTGACACAACCCTTAATAACATCTTGCCAGATAGACCTCGTGTCGTTTTTAGGGGAGCGCCCTCGGTACGCCATCAGTTGGCCCCCAATATTCTAAGTCCTCCTATCATTAAACCAACATTCTTTGACCAATTGACTGGCTTTTATCAGTGCAGGAAATGCAGGGTTTGTAAGTATAATGCATGTTCTCATAGAAGGACCACGTCCTTTACCTCTACTAGCACAGGAGTAATGCACAATATTAAGCCGTTCGTTACTTGCACCACGGAGAGGGTCGTTTATTTGTTGCAGTGCCCGTGTGGCCTTCAATATGTGGGCAGGACTAAGCGCCCTCTCCAGGTGCGACTTAACGAACACATTACTAATATCAGCACGGGGTTCAGGAATCATTCAGTGTCTAAGCACTATTTATTGGTGCATGATAGGGACCCCTCAGGAACCCTCTTTTTAGGGATAGACAAGTTTAGACCCCATTGGAGGGGCAGTGCATTAATTAGGGGTATATCCCAGCTCGAGATGAGCTGGATCCATAGGTTAAGGACATATGTACCATATGGGTTAAACATTGACATGGATGTGAACGCGTTTATAGATAATTCATGATGTGATTTTATTGTATTTTAAATTTTTTTTGTGTTTTTTATATGCACATATGTGATAAGTATACCAGTTCTGGGATGCTTGCTAGAGGACGCCATGTTCATTAATGGATGCAATTTGTATAGTGATATAAATATTAGGTTTGGGGGTTTATTCTCATTTTATTTTTATTTTTATATTTATTTTTAGTTCTATTTTTGGTTTCCATTCACAGGAACTGAATGCGTTTAACATTTTTCCCAAATTTTTTTTCAAAATTTTTTTTCAATTTTTTTCTAATTTTCACATTTATATATTGTTGGGAGTTGAAGCATAATCCTACAATATTTATTCCCTCTCATTATGAGTTCTATCATAGAGGGATGTTATGATCCACATGTGAAAGTTAAGATCCAATTTGGTCACTTTCCACACTTAGATATGTGGCACATTTTACACTTTGTAAATTTTCACCTACTTTTCTATTCACTCTATTTTCTAGTTTTTAATTTCATTCATCTTTGTATTATTTTATCAATTCAATTAATGTTTATCATTTTATGATAATAAATTTTCATATTTTTGATTTGTCATAATTTTTGGGCACGTTGGTGATCTTTCACGTAACCCAAGTTAGGGTGCGTCTTTCGCCTGTTCCCTAATGGTTAGGATATTTGCCCATACCCTTTATGAGGGTTTAACATGTTTTTTGCTGATATTGTGGGCATCTCAGCTAAGCACACGCTTTAGGGATAATTTAGGTTTTTCCCATATTTAAGATGGCGTCCTCGCGCTCGCAACTCAAAACGAGGCTTGGATGTCTATTTAATGGTGGTGGCTCACTGCGCTGCTCGTCCCCATTGAGAACGTCCTTTTGATGACAAAACGCGTCTGGGTACGCACGCAGCGACGCTACCACGTGACCAGGAAGTAGGACGAGCTTCGCTTCCATGCTTGTATGCCGGCCGGCGACATTTACTGATGCGATACTAAGTGCTTTTATTATGTAAGTGCAATACTTTGTTTATTAAATCTGCTTTTAAAACGTACTTCACCATGGAGAGTTTATTATTCTATTCTGGGTGGTATACTGACGATGTGGACTTCGTGTAATGAGGACTTATCAAGGTGCTTCTTGCCAGCTATATGTCAGCTCTTAACCTAATACAAGCCTGTGTATCACCGTGAGTCGGTAAGCACAATCTACAGCCACGGTGGTGGGGTTTTTCACTTCCCTCCCCCCCTTTTTTTTGGTTGTTTATAAGTGCACACCTGGGTGATTGGTATGTTCGTATGTCCATATCCAGCATTTAACATACTACACTATGGCCAGTCTTTTTTTCTTGTGTTTGCTTTTTCCTGTATCCATTGAGGGGATTTTGATCTGACCACGGACGGTGCTGTTTGGTCCAATACCCCAGAGGCCCCGGCAAGGGTTTTTTTGCCATCCGCATATTTCTTTGGAGTTCTGGTAAGAGCAATCATAGCTCATTTGGATCAGCATTTTACATTTATACTGAATACCTACCACGTGGGAAATTTGGACTTTATTCATTTGATTTGTGTATTTTGATAACCTTTTTTTTGGTGATATATTGCATTATTTATCTACCTCAACACATATAATTTTTGTTTAGCGCAGTTTATATATATTTTTTCTGCTTTTGGTGTTGTCGCACTGTTTACTGCTGCTTATCCTTTTGTGCTTCTAGCGCGGAATTTTTTTTGTTTACATTTACTCTGACCTATTTTCTGCAGCTGGTTAATATTGGTGTCGTTCATTGACACAGTGCTATAGATGTGTTTGAATTTCGTGCCACTAATGTGGTTAATGTAGAGGGGGTTTTTGAAGCCTACAGCAGTGATGTTAATGATATGGGAGGAACCTTTATGAGACTTAAGAATCTCATGGTGTCTGAGAACCACACCAAATGGGATATAGCCTATTTGGAAACTTATATTAAACACTCAATGGTTCCCCGAAGTCTTAGGTGGGATGTGGCACCCCAAAAGGGAGATGTCGATTTAGAGGGCTGGTTTAAATATTTTAATCAAGCCGGTCTCTCTCTAATTAGATTCTTGATAGAAAGAAAAACCATTAAGCTAACCAAGCTTGATGAAGAGATCAAGACAATTAGAGAGAAACTACACCCTCTTATGGGGAGCGAGGATTATTTGGCTAAATCCCAGAATCTTCTAAAAATTCTTGAAAAAGAGGATAAGGATCAAAGGATTAAAAAAAAGAAAAAATTTAACAGGGACCTCACAGATTACCATGGTAAGGTCGTTTTTGATTGGCAGAAAAAACTCTTGGAGGATTTAGCCGAACAAAACGACACTAATATGGAGATTGGCATAGTGGCTGAAACCAATCATTCAGGTGGGGTCTCCTCAGTGGCGCCACGTAATCTGAATAAACGGGGGGCACCCCATGTGAAATCAACACATAAAGTAGGGAACGAATATCCTAGACAATCTCCCCATAGAACAAACAATGCTAATTATAGGGGTTCCCTTAGAGGACAACCAAGGCATAATGGACCCCCTAGATTCCCTCAACCCTTGGACCATAACCCCATGACGTACCAGCAAGGGTATGGGTCCCAATATAGGACACCACCTCCCCAGAGAGGGAGAGGATGGGGCCCTTATTATAATCAAAGGGGTAGAGGGCGCCCTTCGAATTAATATGATGATTGGAGGGCACATGGTAGGGGTTACCCTGACTATCCGCAAGGAGGATCAGGTTTCCCGACAGGAACAGAATGGGAGGCTAACATACCCACTTCTAATTCCTTTTTCCCTTTGCAAGACAGAGAGGGCCCCGATAGGGACTTTAATCCAAGTGGAGGTAACACCCCTACTCTGCCATACCCCACTCTTGGTGGGCAAATGCCCCCCATGGGTGCTTCTGCACCTGTTGATTCCAACTGTTGGGGTTTTCAAAAACCAAATCAAGGTATCAAAAGGTTGGGAGAAAGAGGAGAGGAACCAGAGGGGGGAGGAGGATACGAGCCGCCAAAAAAACCCAGAATGTAGTTGGCACTGGGATTTTTAATCTCAGCTCTAAAGTATTAACTAGCTCTGAAAAAGCAATATTGGATAAGGGACTTAAATTTGTCCCCCCCACTAAACTTAATAAATTCCAAACTTTTATGGACATTCATAAATTTGTCAGAAAATTAAACATAAAAAGATACATGGCCAGCCGTCCCATCAGGAGTGTTGAGGTTCAAGATTTGGGGATTACCCATTCAGGATTGAGGAATGCTTCTTTGTTCAATCCCCCGGGCGCATTAGCACCGGCTTTGCGTGTTTTCAGAGATGGTATCCTGAGGGATTTGGAACAATTGGAGGTTAAAAAAGCCAGACTTAATACAACTCTACAGGAGGGTTTGAATTCCCTATGTAACAACAGGGATTTGGTTATTAGACCAGCGGACAAGGGGGGGGGGATTGTTGTCCTAGATCGACAGGACTACATTAATGAGATGTTAAACATCCTGAATGATACCACCACTTATACACCCCTCCCCTCAGACCCCAAACTAAATTATTTGAAGTCATTGAAGTTGTTGGTTAGAAGAGGTAGGGAGATGGGGGTTCTGACGGAGAAGGAGGGCCTATATCTAATACCTACGGCCCCTCGCACCCCTACCATCTATTACCTACCTAAATTACATAAAAACCCCATCTGCCCCCCGGGACGCCCTATTGTCAGTGGGATTGATTCCCTGACGTCCCGGGTGGGCAGATACATTGATTTCTTTTTACAGCCTTTAGTACAGAGTTTGCCCTCATATGTTAAGGATTCTAGACATATTATTCGAATGCTTAAAGGAGTTCAGCACCAGACAGGAATGTGGTTAGTCACCGCGGATGTGACCTCCTTATATACTAATATCTCACACCTATTGGGTTTTCAGGCAGTTGAACATTATTTGACTAGAGATTCTAATCTTGCTCAGGTTCAAATATCATTCTTGATGGATTTATTGAGGTATGCCGCCTCTCATAATTATTTTTGGTTTGGCAATAAGTTTTATAGGCAAGATGTGGGGGTGGCTATGGGGGCCAAATACGCCCCTAGTCTCGCCAACCTTTTTATGGGGAAATGGGAGGAGGATGTCATCTATGCCAGGGACACTCCCCAGTTGGTCCTGTGGGCTAGATATATAGATGACATCCTCCTCCTATGGAATGGCGAGCTCTCGGCCTTGGATGGTTTTTTAACCACCCTTAACGCCAATTCTATTGGGATTAAGTTGAACTATGAGAGGAGTCAGACTACTATTAACTTTCTGGACCTTAGAATCTCTGTGGAAGGTAATAGATTGATCACCTCTACGTTTTTTAAAGAAACGGATAGGAATTCGTTCATACCAGTAGACAGTTGCCATTATCGCCCATGGCTGGAGTCGATCCCAAAGAGTCAATATCTTCGGATTAAAAGGAACTGCTCCAGCCATGTAGATTTTGAAGCACAGGCCGGAATTCTCACTGAGAGGTTTCTGGAAAAGGGTTACCCAAAAGATTCTCTTGTTAAGACTCTTGAGAATGTACAACTTGTCAACAGGGATGATCTGCTGGTCGAGAGGAGCTCTGTTGATAGAGGCCAGTTCGATCTAGGGGTCCCTTTTGTTACATCCTTTTCTTTACAACATCACAACATTAAAAGTTTAATATATAAGCATTGGCATGTAATTAAGAGTGACACAACCCTTAATAACATCTTGCCAGATAGACCTCGTGTCGTTTTTAGGGGAGCGCCCTCGGTACGCCATCAGTTGGCCCCCAATATTCTAAGTCCTCCTATCATTAAACCAACATTCTTTGACCAATTGACTGGCTTTTATCAGTGCAGGAAATGCAGGGTTTGTAAGTATAATGCATGTTCTCATAGAAGGACCACGTCCTTTACCTCTACTAGCACAGGAGTAATGCACAATATTAAGCCGTTCGTTACTTGCACCACGGAGAGGGTCGTTTATTTGTTGCAGTGCCCGTGTGGCCTTCAATATGTGGGCAGGACTAAGCGCCCTCTCCAGGTGCGACTTAAAAAACACATTACTAATATCAGCACGGGGTTCAGGAATCATTCAGTGTCTAAGCACTATTTATTGGTGCATGATAGGGACCCCTCAGGAACCCTCTTTTTAGGGATAGACAAGTTTAGACCCCATTGGAGGGGCAGTGCATTAATTAGGGGTATATCCCAGCTCGAGATGAGCTGGATCCATAGGTTAAGGACATATGTACCATATGGGTTAAACATTGACATGGATGTGAACGCGTTTATAGATAATTCATGATGTGATTTTATTGTATTTTAAATTTTTTTTGTGTTTTTTATATGCACATATGTGATAAGTATACCAGTTCTGGGATGCTTGCTAGAGGACGCCATGTTCATTAATGGATGCAATTTGTATAGTGATATAAATATTAGGTTTGGGGGTTTATTCTCATTTTATTTTTATTTTTATATTTATTTTTAGTTCTATTTTTGGTTTCCATTCACAGGAACTGAATGCGTTTAACATTTTTCCCAAATTTTTTTTCAAAATTTTATTTCAATTTTTTTCTAATTTTCACATTTATATATTGTTGGGAGTTGAAGCATAATCCTACAATATTTATTCCCTCTCATTATGAGTTCTATCATAGAGGGATGTTATGATCCACATGTGAAAGTTAAGATCCAATTTGGTCACTTTCCACACTTAGATATGTGGCACATTTTACACTTTGTAAATTTTCACCTACTTTTCTATTCACTCTATTTTCTAGTTTTTAATTTCATTCATCTTTGTATTATTTTATCAATTCAATTAATGTTTATCATTTTATGATAATAAATTTTCATATTTTTGATTTGTCATAATTTTTGGGCACGTTGGTGATCTTTCACGTAACCCAAGTTAGGGTGCGTCTTTCGCCTGTTCCCTAATGGTTAGGATATTTGCCCATACCCTTTATGAGGGTTTAACATGTTTTTTGCTGATATTGTGGGCATCTCAGCTAAGCACACGCTTTAGGGATAATTTAGGTTTTTCCCATATTTAAGATGGCGTCCTCGCGCTCGCAACTCAAAACGAGGCTTGGATGTCTATTTAATGGTGGTGGCTCACTGCGCTGCTCGTCCCCATTGAGAACGTCCTTTTGATGACGAAACGCGTCTGGGTACGCACGCAGCGACGCTACCACGTGACCAGGAAGTAGGACGAGCTTCGCTTCCATGCTTGTATGCCGGCCGGCGACATTTACTGATGCGATACTAAGTGCTTTTATTATGTAAGTGCAATACTTTGTTTATTAAATCTGCTTTTAAAACGTACTTCACCATGGAGAGTTTATTATTCTATTCTGGGTGGTATACTGACGATGTGGACTTCGTGTAATGAGGACTTATCAAGGTGCTTCTTGCCAGCTATATGTCAGCTCTTAACCTAATACAAGCCTGTGTATCACCGTGAGTCGGTAAGCACAATCTACAGCCACGGTGGTGGGGTTTTTCACTTCCCTCCCCCCCTTTTTTTTGGTTGTTTATAAGTGCACACCTGGGTGATTGGTATGTTCGTATGTCCATATCCAGCATTTAACATACTACACTATGGCCAGTCTTTTTTTCTTGTGTTTGCTTTTTCCTGTATCCATTGAGGGGATTTTGATCTGACCACGGACGGTGCTGTTTGGTCCAATACCCCAGAGGCCCCGGCAAGGGTTTTTTTGCCATCCGCATATTTCTTTGGAGTTCTGGTAAGAGCAATCATAGCTCATTTGGATCAGCATTTTACATTTATACTGAATACCTACCACGTGGGAAATTTGGACTTTATTCATTTGATTTGTGTATTTTGATAACCTTTTTTTTGGTGATATATTGCATTATTTATCTACCTCAACACATATAATTTTTGTTTAGCGCAGTTTATATATATTCTTTCTCTACAGGGTTGCATTCCCTTAAATGTAAAGTTTTAATGAAATACATATTGTGGTGAAGACATAGGGAAGCTCCAGTCATGATGGGTCAATATCCAGACCTTTCTCTACAGGTTTGAATTCCCTAAATGCAACTTGTGATGAAAACATTTAATTGAATGAAATTTGTGATGAAAACATAGGAAAGTGTCTCTTTTCAATGCTGCAAACCATGACCAGAAACACTGGCTTTTGCAAACCAGCTAGAGCGTTCCTATACAGAATTTCAAGGTATCACAAATGACCACTTTCTAGAGAGAATATTTGTAAATTGGATATCTTGCAGTTTATCTACTCAGCTGTTCTCTGGGTATCATTTACTTTTTCTCTAATGCATGCGCTTTGTTCAGTTTTAGATCCTTCAGCTGAGATATTAAGCTTAGCGACCTGTCACTAATTCCTGAGTTTAAGACGCTTGATTTTTGAGCTAGACTGAATGCAATCCTATAGAGAAATATCTGGAAACTGGCATTGGAGATTAAGATGGTTAGGGCATCTTTGATCTGCCTTTGAAACAACACTCTTCAAAAACTGAAAACATAAAGTGGGATGTTAAGAATAAAAGGTCACTTGAGCAGCCGGGACATAAATCCAAATGACTGGTGTGGCACTCTTGTATGACACCTCTAAAGTACTAGTTCCCCTTTGGTGTCTCCACACAAGTGCATTGTCAAAAGATTATTATCTCCTGGGAACAATCACACTTTGCAGTTTCCCACGTTTACCTTTGGGTAACATTTCAACTGAAAGATTTTCGTACTTAGAAATCATATAATCGGTCTTTGCAGTGACTCAAGCTGTATCCCCAGAAATGAGATTGTACATTCCTGCAAACACGTTGTCAGGCCTGATGTTAGGTTTAAAGAAAGAACAGCTTTTAAGGACGCAATTGACGTAAGTGTATTTTTTTTAAAGCTTATGGTTATACTTTTTCTCTTTGTGAAAGTTGTTTACAAATACAATTGCTTCGTGAACCAATTATTTTTTGGGATAGAGGTAATCCAGAGCTTTGGTTTAGGAACTGGAAATGGACATCATAACCAAACACAAGTAAGGCTTTTTAGCGTTGCTTTTGGAAGGTTTTTCAAGTTTTGTAAGTTTTGTAATTAGAGCAAGCTATGTTTAAAATAACGCATATGCACCAGCCGGGACTCGAACCCGGGTCGCAAGAATGGGAATCTTGCATGATACCCCTACACTACTGGTGCCCTATGTCTTTCCAGGGTAAGCTCAAGTCCTGATGCCTCAATATCCAGACCTTTCTCTACAGGGTTGCATTCCCTTAAATGTAAAGTTTTAATGAAATACATATTGTGGTGAAGACATAAGGAAGCTCCAGTCATGATGGGTCAATATCCAGACCTTTCTCTACAGGTTTGAATTCCCTAAATGCAACTTGTGATGAAAACATTTAATTGAATGAAATTTGTGATGAAAACATAGGAAAGTGTCTCTTTTCAATGCTGCAAACCATGACCAGAAACACGGGCTTTTGCAAACCAGCTAGAGCGTTCCTATACAGAATTTCAAGGTATCACAAATGACCACTTTCTAGAGAGAATATTTGTAAATTGGATATCTTGCAGTTTATCTACTCAGCTGTTCTCTGGGTATCATTTACTTTTTCTCTAATGCATGCGCTTTGTTCAGTTTTAGATCCTTCAGCTGAGATATTAAGCTTAGCGACCTGTCACTAATTCCTGAGTTTAAGACGCTTGATTTTTGAGCTAGACTGAATGCAATCCTATAGAGAAATATCTGGAAACTGGCATTGGAGATTAAGATGGTTAGGGCATCTTTGATCTGCCTTTGAAACAACACTCTTCAAAAACTGAAAACATAAAGTGGGATGTTAAGAATAAAAGGTCACTTGAGCAGCCGGGACATAAATCCAAATGACTGGTGTGGCACTCTTGTATGACACCTCTAAAGTACTAGTTCCCCTTTGGTGTCTCCACACAAGTGCATTGTCAAAAGATTATTATCTCCTGGGAACAATCACACTTTGCAGTTTTCCACGTTTACCTTTGGGTAACATTTCAACTGAAAGATTTTCGTACTTAGAAATCATATAATCGGTCTTTGCAGTGACTCAAGCTGTATCCCCAGAAATGAGATTGTACATTCCTGCAAACACGTTGTCAGGCCTGATGTTAGGTTTAAAGAAAGAACAGCTTTTAAGGACGCAATTGACGTAAGTGTATTTTTTTTAAAGCATATGGTTATACTTTTTCTCTTTGTGAAAGTTGTTTACAAATACAATTGCTTCGTGAACCAATTATTTTTTGGGATAGAGGTAATCCAGAGCTTTGGTTTAGGAACTGGAAATGGACATCATAACCAAACACAAGTAAGGCTTTTTAGCGTTGCCTTTGAAAGGTTTTTCAAGTTTTGTAATTAGAGCAAGCTATGTTTAAAATAACGCATATGCACCAGCCGGGACTCGAACCCGGGTCACAAGAATGGGAATCTTGCATGATACCCCTACACTACTGGTGCCCTATGTCTTTCCTGGGTAGGCTCAAGTCCTGATGCCTCAATATCCAGACCTTTCTCTACAGGGTTGCATTCCCTTAAATGTAAAGTTTTAATGAAATACATATTGTGGTGAAGACATAGGGAAGCTCCAGTCATGATGGGTCAATATCCAGACCTTTCTCTACAGGTTTGAATTCCCTAAATGCAACTTGTGATGAAAACATTTAATTGAATGAAATTTGTGATGAAAACATAGGAAAGTGTCTCTTTTCAATGCTGCAAACCATGACCAGAAACACTGGCTTTTGCAAACCAGCTAGAGCGTTCCTATACAGAATTTCAAGGTATCACAAATGACCACTTTCTAGAGAGAATATTTGTAAATTGGATATCTTGCAGTTTATCTACTCAGCTGTTCTCTGGGTATCATTTACTTTATCTCTAATGCATGCGCTTTGTTCAGTTTTAGATCCTTCAGCTGAGATATTAAGCTTAGCGACCTGTCACTAATTCCTGAGTTTAAGAGGCTTGATTTTTGAGCTAGACTGAATGCAATCCTATAGAGAAATATCTGGAAACTGGCATTGGAGATTAAGATGGTTAGGGCATCTTTGATCTACCTTTGAAACAACACTCTTCAAAAAATGAAAACATAAAGTGGGATGTTAAGAATAAAAGGTCACTTGAGCAGCCAGGATATAAATCCAAATGACTGGTGTGGCACTCTTGTATGAAACCTCTAAAGTTCTAGTTCCCCTTTGGTGTCTCCACACAAGTGCATTGTCAAAAGATTATTATCTCCTGGGAACAATCACACTTTGCAGTTTTCCACAATTACCTTTGGGTAACATTTCAACTGAAAGATTTTCGTACTTAGAAATCATATAATTGGTCTTTGCAGTGACTCAAGCTGTATCCCCAGAAATGAGATTGTACATTCCTGCAAACACGTTGTCAGGCCTGATGTTAGGTTTAAAGAAAGAACAGCTTTTAAGGACGCAATTGACGTAAGTGTATTTTTTTTAAAGCATATGGTTATACTTTTTCTCTTTGTGAAAGTTGTTTACAAATACAATTGCTTCGTGAACCAATTATTTTTTGGGATAGAGGTAATCCAGAGCTTTGGTTTAGGAACTGGAAATGGACATCATAACCAAACACAAGTAAGGCTTTTTAGCGTTGCTTTTGGAAGGTTTTTCAAGTTTTGTAAGTTTTGTAATTAGAGCAAGCTATGTTTAAAATAAGGCATATGCACCAGCCGGGACTCGAACCCGGGTCGCAAGAATGGGAATCTTGCATGATACCCCTACACTACTGGTGCCCTATGTCTTTCCTGGGTTGGCTCAAGTATCCCCAGAAATGAGATTGTACATTCCTGCAAACACGTTGTCAGGCCTGATGTTAGGTTTAAAGAAAGAACAGCTTTTAAGGACGCAATTGACGTAAGTGTATTTTTTTTAAAGCTTATGGTTATACTTTTTCTCTTTGTGAAAGTTGTTTACAAATACAATTGCTTCGTGAACCAATTATTTTTTGGGATAGAGGTAATCCAGAGCTTTGGTTTAGGAACTGGAAATGGACATCATAACCAAACACAAGTAAGGCTTTTTAGCATTGCCTTTGAAAGGTTTTTCAAGTTTTGTAATTAGAGCAAGCTATGTTTAAAATAACGCATATGCACCAGCCGGGACTCGAACCCGGGTCGCAAGAATGGGAATCTTGCATGATACCCCTACACTACTGGTGCCCTATGTCTTTCTTGGGTAGGCTCAAGTCCTGATGCCTCAATATCCAGACCTTTCTCTACAGGGTTGCATTCCCTTAAATGTAAAGTTTTAATGAAATACATATTGTGGTGAAGACATAGGGAAGCTCAAGTAATGATGGGTCAATATCCAGACCTTTCTCTACAGGTTTGAATTCCCTAAATGCAACTTGTGATGAAAACGTTTAATTGAATGAAATTTGTGATGAAAACATAGGAAAGTGTCTCTTTTCAATGCTGCAAACCATGACCAGAAACACGGGCTTTTGCAAACCAGCTAGAGCGTTCCTATACAGAATTTCAAGGTATCACAAATGACCACTTTCTAGAGAGAATATTTGTAAATTGGATATCTTGCAGTTTATCTACTCAGCTGTTCTCTGGGTATCATTTACTTTTTCTCTAATGCATGCGCTTTGTTCAGTTTTAGATCCTTCAGCTGAGATATTAAGCTTAGCGACCTGTCACTAATTCCTGAGTTTAAGACGCTTGATTTTTGAGCTAGACTGAATGCAATCCTATAGAGAAATATCTTTAAACTGGCATTGGAGATGAAGATGGTTAGGGCATCTTTGATCTGCCTTTGAAACAACACTCTTCAAAAACTGAAAACATAAAGTGGGATGTTAAGAATAAAAGGTCACTTGAGCAGCCGGGACATAAATCCAAATGACTGGTGTGGCACTCTTGTATGACACCTCTAAAGTAATAGTTCCCCTTTGGTGTCTCCACACAAGTGCATTGTCAAAAGATTATTATCTCCTGGGAACAATCACACTTTGCAGTTTCCCAAGTTTACCTTTGGGTAACATTTCAACTGAAAGATTTTCGTACTTAGAAATCATATAATCGGTCTTTGCAGCGACTCAAGCTGTATCCCCAGAAATGAGATTGTACATTCCTGCAAACACGTTGTCAGGCCTGATGTTAGGTTTAAAGAAAGAACAGCTTTTAAGGACGCAATTGACGTAAGTGTATTTTTTTTAAAGCATATGGTTATACTTTTCCTCTTTGTGAAAGTTGTTTACAAATACAATTGCTTCGTGAACTAATTATTTTTTGGGATAGAGGTAATCCAGAGCTTTGGTTTAGGAACTGGAAATGGACATCATAACCAAACACAAGTAAGGCTTTTTAGCTTTGCCTTTGAAAGGTTTTTCAAGTTTTGTAATTAGAGCAAGCATTGTTTAAAGTAACGCATATGCACCAGCCGGGACTTGATCCCGGGTCGCAAGAATGGGAATCTTGCATGATACCCCTACACTACTGGTGCCCTATGTCTTCCTTGGGTAGGCTCAAGTCCTGATGCCTCAATATCCAGACCTTTCTCTACAGGGTTGCATTCCCTTAAATGTAAAGTTTTAATGAAATACATATTGTGGTGAAGACATAGGGAAGCTCAAGTAATGATGGGTCAATATCCAGACCTTTCTCTACAGGTTTGAATTCCCTAAATGCAACTTGTGATGAAAACATTTAATTGAATGCAATTTGTGATGAAAACATAGGAAAGTGTCTCTTTTCAATGCTGCAAACCATGACCAGAAACATGGGCTTTTGCAAACCAGCTAGAGCGTTCCTATACAGAATTTCAAGGTATCACAAATGACCACTTTCTAGAGAGAATATTTGTAAATTGGATATCTTGCAGTTTATCTACTCAGCTGTTCTCTGGGTATCATTTACTTTTTCTCTAATGCATGCGCTTTGTTCAGTTTTAGATCCTTCAGCTGGGATATTAAGCTTAGCGACCTGTCACTAATTCCTGAGTTTAAGACGCTTGATTTTTGAGCTAGACTGAATGCAATCCTATAGAGAAATATCTGGAAACTGGCATTGGAGATTAAGATGGTTAGGGCATCTTTGATCTGCCTTTGAAACAACACTCTTCAAAAACTGAAAACATAAAGTGGGATGTTAAGAATAAAAGGTCACTTGAGCAGCCGGGACATAAATCCAAATGACTGGTGTGGCACTCTTGTATGACACCTCTAAAGTACTAGTTCCCCTTTGGTGTCTCCACACAAGTGCATTGTCAAAAGATTATTATCTCCTGGGAACAATCACACTTTGCAGTTTTCCACGTTTACCTTTGGGTAACATTTCAACTGAAAGATTTTCGTACTTAGAAATCATATAATCGGTCTTTGCAGTGACTCAAGCTGTATCCCCAGAAATGAGATTGTACATTCCTGCAAACACGTTGTCAGGCCTGATGTTAGGTTTAAAGAAAGAACAGCTTTTAAGGACGCAATTGACGTAAGTGTATTTTTTTTTAAGCTTATGGTTATACTTTTTCTCTTTGTGAAAGTTGTTTACAAATACAATTGCTTCGTGAACCAATTATTTTTTGGGATAGAGGTAATCCAGAGCTTTGGTTTAGGAACTGGAAAGGGACATCATAACCAAACACAAGTAAGGCTTTTTAGCGTTGCTTTTGGAAGGTTTTTCAAGTTTTGTAAGTTTTGTAATTAGAGCAAGCTATGTTTAAAATAAGGCAAATGCACCAGCCGGGACTCGAACCCGGGTCGCAAGAATGGGAATCTTGCATGATACCCCTACACTACTGGTGCCCTATGTCTTTCCTGGGTCGGCTCAAGTATCCCCAGAAATGAGATTGTACATTCCTGCAAACACGTTGTCAGGCCTGATGTTAGGTTTAAAGAAAGAACAGCTTTTAAGGACGCAATTGACGTAAGTGTATTTTTTTTAAAGCATATGGTTATACTTTTCCTCTTTGTGAAAGTTGTTTACAAATACAATTGCTTCGTGAACTAATTATTTTTTGGGATAGAGGTAATCCAGAGCTTTGGTTTAGGAACTGGAAATGGACATCATAAGCAAACACAAGCAAGGCTTTTTAGCGTTGCTTTTGGAAGGTTTTTCAAGTTTTGTAAGTTTTGTAAGTTTTGTAATTAGAGCAAGCTATGTTTAAAATAACACATATGCACCAGCCAGGACTCGAACCCGGGTCGCAAGAATGGGAATCTTGCATGATACCCCTACACTACTGGTGCCCTATGTCTTTCTTGGGTAGGCTCAAGTCCTGATGCCTCAATATCCAGACCTTTCTCTACAGGGTTGCATTCCCTTAAATGTAAAGTTTTAATGAAATACATATTGTGGTGAAGACATAGGGAAGCTCAAGTAATGATGGGTCAATATCCAGACCTTTCTCTACGGGTTTGAATTCCCTAAATGCAACTTGTGATGAAAACATTTAATTGAATGAAATTTGTGATGAAAACATAGGAAAGTGTCTCTTTTCAATGCTGCAAACCATGACCAGAAACATGGGCTTTTGCAAACCAGCTAGAGCATTCCTGGACAGAATTTCAAGGTATCACAAATGACCACTTTCTAGAGAGAATATTTGTAAATTGGATATCTTGCAGTTTATCTACTCAGCTGTTCTCTAGGTATCATTTACTTTTTCTCTAATGCATGCGCTTTGTTCAGTTTTAGATCCTTCAGCTGAGATATTAAGCTTAGCGACCTATCACTAATTCCTGAGTTTAAGAGGCTTGATTTTTGAGCTAGACTGAATGCAATCCTATAGAGAAATATCTTTAAACTGGCATTGGAGATGAAGATGTTTAGGGCATCTTTGATCTGCCTTTGAAACAACACTCTTCAAAAACTGAAAACATAAAGTGGGATGTTAAGAATAAAAGGTCACTTGAGCAGCCGGGACATAAATCCAAATGACTGGTGTGGCACTCTTGTATGACACCTCTAAAGTAATAGTTCCCCTTTGGTGTCTCCACACAAGTGCATTGTCAAAAGATTATTATCTCCTGGGAACAATCACACTTTGCAGTTTCCCACGTTTACCTTTGGGTAACATTTCAACTGAAAGATTTTCGTACTTAGAAATCATATAATCGGTCTTTGCAGTGACTCAAGCTGTATCCCCAGAAATGAGATTGTACATTCCTGCAAACACGTTGTCAGGCCTGATGTTAGGTTTAAAGAAAGAACAGCTTTTAAGTACGCATTTGTATTTTTTTTAAAGCATATGGTTATACTTTTCCTCTTTGTGAAAGTTGTTTACAAATACAATTGCTTCGTGAACCAATTATTTTTTGGGATAGAGGTAATCCAGAGCTTTGGTTTAGGAACTGGAAATGGACATCATAACCAAACACAAGCAAGGCTTTTTAGCATTGCTTTTGAAAGGTGTTTCAAGTCTTGTAGTTAGAGCAAGCTATGTTTAAAATAACCCATATGCACCAGCCAGGACTCGAACCCGGGTCGCAAGAATGGGAATCTTGCATGATACCCCTACACTACTGGTGCTCTATGTCTTTCTTGGGTAAGCTCACATCCTGATGCCTCAATATCCAGACCTTTCTCCACAGGGTTGCATTCCCTTAAATGTAAAGTTTTAATGAAATACATATTGTGGTGAAGACATAGGGAAGCTCCAGTCATGATGTGTCAATATCCAGACCTTTCTCTACAGGGTTGCATTCCCTAAATGCAACTTGTGATGAAAACATTTAATTGAATGCAATTTGTGATGAAAACATAGGGAAGTGTCTCTTTTCAATGCTGCAAACCATGACCAGAAACATGGGCTTTTGCAAACCAGCTAGAGCGTTCCTGGACAGAATTTCAAGGTATCACAAATGACCACTTTCTAGAGAGAATATTTGTAAATTGGATTTCCTGTCGCATCTTCATGGCAGCATACACTTTGGGTTGTGACTCCGCCCCTCACAACCTGATAGGACCACATAGCTATAAGTTGTAAAGATGGCCCCCGCCCCAGTATTCTCTTATTTTTCCTCACCTGAAGGACTGAAGATGTCAGAAGCACCCCCTTACCGAATTCGCCCCAGCCAGGTTCTAGCCTCTCCTGGGTGGAAGTCCTTACCTGTACAGCCTCTAAATGAGCCTTAAATAGGCTTAGTTTTGTGCAGCGGTCTCCATTACACTTTTCATTCCTTCTGTGTGTGCGGTGCACACTCTCAGGGCGGCCTGGTTGGTTCGCCAGGTTCCAAGATGGCGCCGAGCAGGGCGCGCCGCTACTGAGCATGTGCGGGCAGGTCGTGACCTCGGCGGCCATGGTGGTTCTTTTAAAAGCCTCAATCTGTCATTATATGATGCCTCTGGTTCCTGAAGACACCCTGACTGCTTTATCAGCTCTGTTTTTCCTTCTGGCGTTCCCCCTTGGGGTAAGTGGTTTCTCCTTTCTTCTGGTACCTGTGTTTGGCTGACTGCATGTTTATACCTGCCTATATCTCTGCCAGGTCTATCTGGTACCTGTGTTTGGCTGACTGCATGGTTATACCTGCCTATATCTCTGCCAGGTCTATCTGGTACCTGTGTTTGGCTGACTGCATGTTTATACCTGCCTATATCTCTGCCAGGTCTATCACAGTTTCCTTTCCATGGAGACCGCTGCCCCAGCAGATCACCATCAGCCCAATAGGTAAGGGGGGGGATTTCCATGGTAAGTAGTGAAGATTGAAAAAGAGAGCAGGATTGTACTAATGCTGCCTAATTGGTCAGCCCTACCAGGTCATCAAGGTCGTCAAAATCAAGACGAAGAGAGACCTCTCGCAGGAGAAGCCGCTCCAGCCATAGGCGAAGCCGCTCACGCGGCAGAAGTCGCTCAGCCGTAGGAGGAGTCGTTCCTACTCCAGGCATAGGCGTTCCTATCACAGGAGATCCCCTGCACGTAGACGTCAGTCTCCTGCACATCCCTCCTGGCCGGCAGGGAATGCTTGCTGGGTATGCGGGGCCACAGCCCTACCAGACAGATTAGCCTGCCGCAAATGCATGGACGAAGCCACCAGAGAGAAAGAACTGGTCACTGTAGAGCCTACCGGAGTCCCTGCTACGCATATCTCAACTCCAGAAGTGGAGGTTACAGCCCTAAGCACCTCCCCATCCCATCCCAGTACATCTAGGGAACAAGAATTCCCATCAGATGAGGAAGAACTGGAGGCGGCAGCAGGCTTTGATTTTTCGCTCATAGGCCCCTTTGTGAAATCGGTCAAGGAAGCGATTAACTGGATAGAACCTGAAGAGGTACAACAGAAACAAAGGAAGTATTTTCCAAATCTCAAGAAAGTACCTGAAGCCTTTCCATTCATAGAGGAACTGGATGAGCTTATTAAAGATGAATGGCAGAATCCAGAGAAGAAAGTTAGTCTCTCTAACAGGCTTACCAAGTTGTATCCTCTAAAAGAACCCAGGGTATCTCCCCTGGTTTCCCCTCCAGTGGTGGATGTCTCTTTGATGCGCCTAGCCAGGCATGTGATGCTTCCCATTGAGGACACAGTGACATTCAGGGATGTCCTGGACAGAAAGGTGGATACGGACCTTAAAAGGGCTTACGTTTTCACAGGGGGTGCCTGCAGACCAGCAGTGGCACTGGCCGCCGTCGGGAAAGCTATTTCCGGGTGGTCTGCAAACACTGCAAAACTCGTAGCTGAAGGCGCAGATCAAGACCAGATCGTTAAAGCCCTACCGGAACTCAGTCTCGCAGGAGACTTTGTGGCGAAAGCCTCGGTGGATACCATTAGGTCCGCTTCGAGATCTATGTTAGCCACGGTAATGGCCAGGAGGGCGTGGTGGCTTAAACCCTGGTCAGCCGACCCGGCCTCAAAGTCCAACTGGTGCAGGATTCCATATGATGGAATTAACCTCTTTGGCGCAAAGCTGGATACAGCAATATCCAAAGTGACAGGTGGGAAGTCTGGTCTTATCCCTTCAGACAGAAGACCAAAACAGCAAAGAGC
Source organism: Lithobates clamitans (assembly GCA_037952925.1). NCBI lineage: Eukaryota > Metazoa > Chordata > Amphibia > Anura > Ranidae > Lithobates > Lithobates clamitans. The sequence continues at coordinate 3,407,441 of JBBGZY010000168.1, read as the reverse complement.
GCCTCCCTTCAAGCGCAATCTCCCGGAAAGATACAGGGATGCAAAATCCTATAGACATGGGAAGGAGTACAGGAGAACTTGGAAGAACCCTCAGACGTCCTTCCTCAAGTTCCAAAAAACCAAGACCCCGGCCTCCAATGAACAGAAACCGTTTTGAAGGTACGCCCGCCCAACCGGCGGTAGTGTGTGCCAGGCTCACAAGTTTCAAGTTGGTTTGGGCGGAATTGATAAAAGATCCATGGACAGTATCCACCATCCGGGTCGGGCACAGGTGGTCGTTCAAGAACCGCCCTCCAAGGGGTCACTTCTGCGCAACCAAACTTCCTCCTTCCAGAGAGAAAAGGCTGTCCTTGGTCCAGTATATCCAGGACCTGTTAAGGAAACAAGCAATAGTGGAGGTCGCACCAACTCAAAGAGGTCAAGGTTTCTATTCCCCACTCTTCCTGGTAAGGAAAAAGTCAGGGGACTTTCGTCCCGTCCTGGATCTAAAGAAACTCAACCAGTCAATTCGGGTGGAAACATTCAGGATGGAGAGCCTTCAATCAATTCTCCAGGCGATAAATCGGGGAGACTGGATGCTCTCAATCGATCTTTGAGACGCATACTTACATATCCCGATTCACGCAGAGTTCCAGAGATTCCTCCGATTTACTGGCACTTCCAATTCCGAAGTCTTCCGTTTGGAATTTCCACCGCACCCAGGACGTTCACGAAAGTCCTATTGCCCGTGATAGCCCACTTGAGAGAGAGGGGATTAAGAGTCCACCATTACCTGGACGACATCCTGCTTTTCTCGGACAACAAGGAATCTCTCATCCAGCATCGGGGAATCCTGGTCTCCACCTTACAGTCTCTAGGGTGGCTGATAAACTGGGAGAAAAGCAGTATCCATCCCACTCAGAGAATGGTCTTTTTAGGGGCCGAGCTGGACACGAGAGAGAACACGGTGGAGCTTCCAGAGGAGAAGATTCCTCCCCTGATTCAGAAGGTGAAGAAGGCTATCTCGGCCAAGAGGCTACCAGCCAGAACCTGCCTCAGTATCCTGGGCTCTTTGGCATCCACCATTCCGATGGTTCAGTGGGCGCAGTGGAACTCGAGGCCTTTCCAGATTTCCTTCCTGCGCCAGTGGAACGGGATTTCAATGTCCCAGTCGATTCACATCCCTCAGGAGGTGAAGCAATCATTGCTGTGGTGGACTTGGCCTCGCAACTTAAGAAGGTGCAAGTACATTATCACCCCTCACCAGGAGACAGTGACCTCAGATGCTAGTCTGCAGGTCTGGGGAGCTCACCATCAGCACTTTGCGGCTCAAGTCCGCTGGCCATTCAGGGCACAGGACACAGTGTCAAATGTGTTAGAAATGAGAGCAGCACTCCAGGCGCTCCTGTCCTTCAGCTCCCTCTTGAGAGGAAGACATGTTCTTCTGAGAATGAAGAACAAGGTTGCGGTTGCCTATGTCAACAGGTAGGGGGCACCAGAAGCAGGTCCATGATGCAGGAGGTCCGCCCTGTCCTAGAGTGGGCACAAGTGAACCTGTTAAGCCTAAGGGCAATCTATGTTCCGGGAGTCCAGAATGTGCTGGCCGACTCGCTGAGCAGGAATTTCACCTCCAACCACGAGTGGTCTCTGAACCCACAGGCCTACGCCCTCATATCCCGGACTTGGGGTTTACCAGAGATAGACCTGGCCGCAACCCCAGAGAATGCGAAATGCCGGAGATTCCTATCAAGAATACCATTCCCTTCGGCGGAGGGGACGGATTATCTCCTGCACCCCTGGAACTTCCAGCCGGGATACATCTGCCCTCCAACTCCTCTCATAGCGAGGTTTCTCCTGAGACTCAAGGAGTCATCGGCACTGGTGGTGGCAGTGATTCCCTTCTGGCTGAGGAGGCCATGGTTTACCACTCTGATGCAGCTGAATACGGCAGATCCCCTGCCCCTTCCGTTGTCGTCAGACCTACTCTCCCAAGGTCATCTTCTTCATCCGAACCTGGAGAAGCTACATTTGATGGCTTGGAGACTGAAAGGGCTGGTACCTAGAGCAAGGCTGTTCCCAGAGGGTAGCGGATGCCCTTCTCCAGGCCAGAAGGCCTACCACGAATAATACTTACAGGCGAGTCTGGGAGAAGTTTACCGCCTTCGCTCAACAGCAAGGCTGGAACCCATCCTTACCATCGGTGTCACGGGTCCTGGAGTTTCTTCAGTTAGGCCTAGAGAAGGGCCTTAGGTCAAGTACCTTAAAGGTCCAAGTCTGGGCCCTGTCCGCCTTGACAGGAGTCAGATGGGCACAAGATCCCCTTGTGGTTCAGTTCCAAAGGGCCTGTCTAATGCTGAGGCCGCCTAGGAAACCTTCCTTCCCAGTCTGGGACCTCTCAGTCGTACTGGAAGCTTTTTCTAAGGAGTCGTTTTTTCCTAATGAGAACATATCCTTATGGGATCTGATGCTGAAAGTCTCATTCCTGATAGCCATAACATCGGCTAAGAGGGTGTCAGAGATGCAAGCCTTAATGGCGAGTGATCCATATCTGATTGTATTGCCAGACAGGTTAGTCTTGAAACCTTCGGACCGGTTCATCCCCAAGGTATCCTAGTCCTTTCACTTCAACCAGGAGATTAACCTTCTGGCCCTCAGTACGGAACAAGGTGACCCTCACCCTCTGGACGTCAAGGGGAATGTCCTGCAGTATCTTTCAGCTACCAGATCCATCAGGAAGACTGAAAGTCTCCTAATCATTCCACATGGATTCAAGAGAGGTCAAGCGGCATCCTCACGCACAATTGCGTCATGGCTGGTGAAGACCATCAAAAAGGCCTACTCACTAAGCAATCAAGTACCTGAGGGCTTAAGGGCACACTCCACTAGGGCAGTGGCAACCTCCTGGGCAGCATATTGTCGAGTCTCGGCGGAGACAATTTGCAGAACAGCCACCTGGTCTTCCAGGAGCACCTTTATGTCCCATTACAAGGTGGATTCCGCCTGCTTATCCACGGTGGATTTCGGAAGATCCGTTATCCAGGCCAATTCTTCTGTTCTTTGTTAATAAACTTAGTTTGAATTCCCACCCAGTCTTTGCGAGTTACTCCCCAAAGTGTATGCTGCCATGATGCGACAGGAAAACGGAAAATTGTATACTCACCTTTTCGTAATTTTCCTTTCCTGTCGTATCTTCATGGCAGCATACCATCTCCCACCCGTCTGAGGTGATATATACGGAGAATACTGGGGCGGGGGCCATCTTTACAACTTATAGCTATGTGGTCCTATCAGGTTGTGAGGGGCGGAGTCACAACCCAAAGTGTATGCTGCCATGAAGATACGACAGGAAAGGAAAATTACGGAAAGGTGAGTATACAATTTTCCGTTATCTTGCAGTTTATCTACTCAGCTGTTCTCTGGGTATCATTTACTTTTTCTCTAATGCATGCGCTTTGTTCAGTTTTAGATCCTTCAGCTGAGATATTAAGCTTAGCGACCTGTCACTAATTCCTGAGTTTAAGAGGCTTGATTTTTGAGCTAGACTGAATGCAATCCTATAGAGAAATATCTTGAAACTGGCATTGGAGATTAAGATGGTTAGGGCATCTTTGATCTGCCTTTGAAACAACACTCTTCAAAAACTGAAAACATAAAGTGGGATGTTAAGAATAAAAGGTCGGGGGGCGTGGCTTGGTGCCGGACTCTAATGGACGCCTAATCCCTGCGCTCCGGTCCTCAGAGGGTTTCTCAGCAGCCTCAAAGAGCCATCCAAAAGCGAAATCATGGGGAAATCTAAGGGGAACCCGTCCCCATCCCGTTCCCGATCCCCGCGGAGACCCGACTCTCTCAAGCAGGCCGCAGCATTCCGGAGATCTTCCGGACGCAGTCACGCGAGGCCCCGGCTTCATCTCAGGCCTACTCGGCCACAGCGCGCTCCTCCAGCCTCAGCCCCTCTGGCAGGCACAGGACACAATCGCCCGCTCGGCATGTGGTCACAGAGCACCCCCTGAACATGGGGGACCTAAGAATAGTGGCAGAAGACATCAAAGCCACCTTCGCATCGGTCATCTCAGACCTGAGGAGAGACATCCACTCCATGACGGTCCGCATGGACAACATAGAAGAAGCAACAGCACAAAGTGAGAATGCCATCCACAGGCTCCAGACATCATCCCAGGCACACTCCGTCAAGCTCAGAGACCTACATAGATACATGGAAGATCTGGACAATCGTGGCAGACGACACAACTTACGGGTAAGAGGCATGCCAGAATCGATCGATCATACACAACTTACCCAGGCAACCGTAGCTGTTTTCAACGATCTCCTAGGCAGACCCCCCGAGATCCCTATTGAATGTGAACGCTTACACAGGGCTCTCAGGCCCCGGGGTAGAGACACTGACCCTCCCAGAGATGTGGTATGCTGCCTAGTTAACTTTAAGCTGAAAGAAGAAATCCTTCGCAGAGCCAGAGATCGTCGCAATCTTTCATGCCAAGGCTCAGAAATAAAAATCTTTCAAGATTTATCACCTATCACTCTACAAAATAGAAGAGACCTACGCCCTCTCCTTGATATACTACGCACAAACGGAATTCAATACCGCTGGAAATTCCCTTTTTGCCTCTCAGCATCAACACAAGGGCGAACGGCTAACCTGAGAGTGCCTGAAGATCTCACCACATTCTGTGAGATTCTGAACATACCTTGCATTGAACTGCCCGACTGGTACCGCTCTCTCAGACCTCCACAACTCAGAAGGTCCAGCTCCATGGATGCCATCCCTGTGCGCGACGAGTTCCACATAAGAAGACGCAGATCCAACTCTCCCAGGGCCAACACTTCCACAGGACCCAGGAACCCAACAGATAACAGCCCCACAGCCTCTCCTGCCCACAGAAGACCCCGCCACGGTGGTGCTGACTAACGGGGTAACCCTCCCCTATCTTCGATTGATTGCCTGAAATCATTTCACCCCCTACACTACGAAGGCCTACGCAAGACAGACGTCAATCCACAGTATGACCATCCGATTTCCCACAATTGGATCCCCTACAAATCAGAAGCAAGAAGGCTAGACTCAAAGGACCACCACAATTCCTCGCCTCTCCCACACCTAGCCCAAGATGGACGCTTTTTGTTCAGCCCCACAGACTGGCCTTACCAGTGAAAGCATCCCCCACCCCTTTACTTCCCTCCTTCGTGCCAGTCTGCTCACTTAGCAAATTTAACACAGTCTTCAAGCAATGGAACATTGGACACGCAAGTATAGCATGAATCTGCACGAAGATAACTATTGTTTGTGAAAGCTATATAACCCCCCAAATTACAATAACTCCTTTCCTTATTTTATCTCCACCTCACCATTCTGTCACCCCCATAACTCATCCCCCAAGTGGGCCCTTTTTGAACTTCCCTAGGCGAGTATCATTCCCTAATGTGACAGACATATGTCACATTCCCAGGTCAGAATCCCCTTATTTTAACTGGCATCCTTGTTAAAAAACAAACTGGGGCTCACACGTGCTTGTTAGTGATGTTTGTTAGTGATGTTGATTCCTCCCTGGAGGGGCGGTTCCACACAGTACCTCAACTACACCCTTAATTCCGCCCAAGCTCCACATACCCTACCCCTACTGTTGTCCCCCCAACATTAAGAGCTGATTCTCATATGCTCGGGTACCCCCTCCACCTGATCAAGAGATTACCCAAATGATTAACGGGTATCTAAACCTAGGCATCCACTAAGATGACGAATAAGACATAGCCTGCATTCCCCAATGCCCCTAGTAAAAGCATTAATCTGTGTGGAGCCGCTCATCCGGTTGGTATATTGCCGGAAAGAGTTATCATGTTATCTTCAGTTAAGTTACAACCCATAGGAAGCTAATGTTCCAGCTAGGAGGTATTAGTATCATTACTATTACTGTCATTATCTGAATACTCGTCATACAATGACCTAAGCTATATGGTGAATTTTGATAGACACCTCACCAAATGTATGGCTGACCCCGCGTAGGGCAGGCCTAAGACCAGGGTACATAACTTGTTATGATATCTCATTTTACTTTTTTATTTTTTTTTTAATACTCTCGTTTCGTTATTAATAGTTCAACACAACATACCATGTTTGTTTTTGGCAACCAAGCAAAAGAACCCGGGGGGACCTCCGGCATGTGTGAAAGATCCCATACTCCGCCTGGTCATGGGTCTCTATATTATGACATCCTGATGTATAGACACCTGAGTAAACCGGGCCAGACCACCTTTATGGTGAAATTTCAGACTATCTGTTCTTATACAGTGTGGGGTTCGGTCGCACAGGCTGGAGGCCTACTCTGAGAGTAAGGCAAGCATAAATAATGCTAGAATTATTTACTAAATATATAGTTTGGTTAATGTTATAAGGTTGATGGTACAGATGACTCCTTACTTGTCTCTCTAATTATCTAAACGACTCACAACTAGACGTTCGTTCCACATCCCCACAATAGCTAAGGCCGACTTCCCCTATTCAGGCGGACTCACTCTCCTGCCCCAAAAGACCTCACGTGATATTCTATCTTTGGCAATGACACTACTTTAAATCTAAGACCCCCCTCATTCCATTTGATCCATAACCCCCAAGACTAATTCTATAACTTATAGGCTCACTCCTCTGTCTTAACCATCCACACCCCTCTGAGGACCAGAGGATTACACTCTATCTCTAACCCGTCACCACCGGCTCCCTCCACCTCCCCACACAACGGGAACCTATCTTCCCCGTTGACCTATACCGGATAACATATTACCCCATAAGAGGGGTCTCTGAACCCTTCTTTACCTCCGGTACACCTAGATCCCACATATCCTTCTTGATCTTTTTTCTATCTTTTCTCCTTCCTTTTCCCTCCCTTTGCCCCTTCTCATCCTCTCTTCTCCTCTTCCCCCTTTCCCCTCCCCTTCCTCTACCCTTTACAGTCCCCTTTCCCCCTCAGACTCTCTAAGCCCATTTCCATCTCCTGCACACCCCTTTACTGCCTCCTCGGTCTCCGTCACCTCCACTTCGCCTCCGCGACTCCTCCCGATCCAACTATACTCCCACGATCCACCCCTAACACACTCGAAGAGGTATATTGACTAAACCGACAAAAGAGCACATCCTTTTAAAGCATGTCGCACACACCACCTACCACCAAACACGACACACTAAAAGTGACATCCCTAAATGTAAAAGGGCTCAATATCCCAGAAAAACGCAGCCAAGTTCTGTCTATGATGCACAAACTAAAATCCAACTTAGTTTTCCTCCAGGAAACCCATTTTCGTGCAGACAAGGTTCCTAAGCTTACAAACCACTGGTTCCCTCACTCCTACCATTCTACCAACCCACAAGCAAAGACTAAGGGAGTTTCAATTCTGATCTCCAAAAACTTAACATGGGAACTCACTGATTCGCTTATTGACAAGGAAGGCAGATATATCTTTTTAAAAGGCAAGATACAGGGCCGGCCTGTAACTCTGGCTAATATTTACAGCCCCAATTCTGCACAATCTAGCTTCTTTAGACAGATCTCCCAACTTTTATCAGGCTTCTCTGCTGGTCTAACCATACTCGGAGGAGACTTTAATGTAGCCCTATACCCAATTCTAGACACCTCTTCAGGCTCCACATCACTGCCATACCGAACTCTGCGCCAAATTAAACTGCAATTGAACGACCTGCTCTTACATGACACCTGGCGCACTCTTCACCCCAATGTCAAGGACTATACATTCTTCTCCGCCCCTCACGACAGATATTCCAGAATTGATTATCTTTTCCTCTCCCAACCAGACCTTCCATTCCTTTCCCATGCGACAATTGAACCAATGGTCCTATCTGACCACCACCCCATCACAATGACACTGACCTTCCCTGAGCATCAGAATGTTTCAAAAATCTGGCGCTTAGATTCTACCCTCTTGACCTCAGAAGGAGATATCACAGACATTAGGCAAACCATACACAACTTCTTTATCAACAATGACAACAAAGACACATCTCCACTAACACAGTGGGAGGCCCATAAATGCGTCTTAAGGGGCAAACTTATTGCCCTCAAAACGTCGCGGAAAAAAGCCCACCAAGCCAGTATCTCAAACCTAATCCAGAAGATTAAAACCCTAGAACTAGCTCACAAACAGACTCAGGCCCAACAAACATATCAAGAACTCACACAAACGAGAGAACATCTACTCACAGAACTGTCACAAAAGACAAAACGTAAATTCATCCTACAACAGAAATTGTTCTATGAATTTGGAAACAAAAGCGGAAAGTATCTGGCCCGAGCCATTCAGAAAAACAAAGCACGTTCCAATATCCACACGATCAACGACTCCCAAGGTAGATCGAAAGTCACAGCCCCAGACATAGCCTCCCAATTCGAAGCATACTACTCTACAATCTCGGCATAACTACCGACGGTGCATCTAATAACAAGGATAGACGATCCCTCAATAAAAGTTTCCTAAAGGAACATTGCCCTAAACCGATTGACAGAGAAGATGCTCGCCAATTAGAACTCCCCATTTCAGAAGCTGAACTCAAAAATGCAATCAAACAGTTAAAAGCCGGAAAGAGTCCTGGCCCAGACGGCTTCACAGCCGTATACTTTAAGACCTTCATAGAGACACTCACAGGCCCCTTTCTCAAAGCCTTCAACTCCCTGTCCTCCTCCGCGCTCCCCTTCCATAGACTCCTTGAAGCCCACATTACAGTTATACCAAAGGAAGGAAAAGACGCGACCCTAGTAAGTAACTATAGGCCGATTTCCCTACTAAATGTTGACATAAAAATCTTTGCAAAAATCCTAGCCAACCGCCTGCTTCCCCTGTTACCATCACTGATAGATGGAGACCAAGTCGGTTTTATTCCGGGTCGAGAGGCAAGGGATAACACCATTAAAGCCATAAATCTCCATCACTGGATGACAACTAATAAACATAAAGGTTTCTTTCTATCATTGGATGCGGAGAAGGCGTTTGACAGACTGGCATGGGACTACATGGGGGCAGTGCTACGACACTTAGGCCTCCATAATCGCATGTTTAACTCAATCATGTCTCTATACACGACACCCACGGCCAGAGTTAGGATTAACGGACATCTGTCAAACGCCTTCTCCATAACCAACGGAACAAGGCAAGGATGCCCACTTTCCCCTATCCTCTTTGTGTTAACCCTTGAACCTCTTCTGAACTGCCTCAGGAGAAATGAGAATATTAAAGGCATACCCATATCAGGCCACACTTATAAGTTGGCAGCCTTTGCCGACGATATCCTGCTTTCCCTTAGCGAGCCCCACACTTCTATTCCAAATTTATTAAAAGACTTGCACCTCTTCCAGCGCATCTCTAATTTTAAAATAAACTTCACCAAATCACACGCCCTCAACGTCACTATCCCAAAAGAAACAGTTGCGCAGTGTGAATCTAACTTCCCCTTCCAATGGCGACAAAACGCAATTAAATACCTTGGCATTTACCTTACAACGAACCTATCAGACCTTTTTGCACAAAACTATCTTCCCATCCTCAGAACGATCTCTGCTGATCTCAAAAATTGGAACAAACCCCAATTTTCCTGGTTCGGACGTGCAGCGATTATTAAAATGAATATCCTTCCCCGCATTCTGTATATTTTACAAGCTATCCCCATCAAACTCCCCCCGTCATTTTTCTTATCCTATAGAAGGCTTTGTACTGAATTTTTATGGAAACAAAAACCTCCGAGAATCGCATATGATCTTCTGACAAAGCCTAAGACGAAGGGGGGCATTGGGCTTCCAGATTTGAAAAAATATTACTGGGCCTGCCACCTTACCCGTATTGTGGACTGGTCATTACATACCCAACTTAAAGATTGGGTCAGACTGTAAGGATCACTGTCCCCCTTTCCGCTGAAATCCGCACCCTGGCTGGCATCGACACATATCCCCTCCATTCTCAAAGATCACACTCTCATTGGTCCGACCCTGGATTGTTTCAGGGAAGCATGCCGTAAGTTACACATATCATCCTCCCCGAGACCTTTGACTCCTATAAGACAGAACCCTGCCTTCCCTCCGGGCATGTCCGCACAATTTCTAGCGAATCAATGGCAATTCCCCGACATGCAGGCACATCAATTTTTCCGCGACAGATCTTTTCTAGATCCCCTCACACTGACACCCGCCATCACCAGGGACCCTTTACCGTTTTGGACTTACTTTCAAATTCGGCATTTTTCAAAGGAAGCCAACCGCGACTCTTCTATATCAAGAACATTTACTCCATTTGAGCATTTATGCTCTCAATCCAATCCCCAACAACATTTAATCTCCAGCATATATGCTATACTATTTACTGAAACTTCCCCCAAAGAAGGGAAAGCTTGCAAATCATGGGAAAGAGAATTACAAACAGAACTAGAAGAAGACCAATGGGAACACATATTCACGATTGCCCATAAAGGCTCCCTGAATGTATCCATTCAGGAAAATAACTATAAGACCCTGACACGATGGTACCGAACCCCAGCTATCTTAAATAAAATTAACCCTTCATTCCCCAACAAATGCTGGAGATGTGGGGATGAACCGGGCACACTGTTACACATCCTGTGGTCATGTCCAGCTATTCAATCATTCTGGACGCAAGTCCGAGAACTCACGGAATCAATATCGACCTATAACTTAGACCATACGCCAACACAATGCCTGTTTCATCACTCAGATTTGTCCACATCGAACTACCGTAAAACATTGATCTTACCCCTACTAAATGCAGCGAAAATGTGCATACCTAGACATTGGGGTACGCCTCATGCTCCAACCATCCAAGAATGGCTCACACAAGTTGATAAAATAGCGGAAATGGAAGAACTTATTTCCATCTCACGAGACTCCCCAGCTAGATTCTCTAAGACGTGGGCATGCTGGACCCATTTTCGGTCAACCGACAGATACCTAACACTGATGACATAAATCTTGACCTGGACCCACCCATTTAAATTCACCACCCACCACCCACGATCTGTATTGTATAATCCTCTCAGCCTCACCACTCCTATACCTATTCTCCTTCCGCAGATGACGTGGACCCCCCACCCCTAAACAAGGGACGAGTATGGGGGGCACACGTCAAAGTTAGCCCAATATCACTTTCTGAGAGTAGAGATCGAACAAACCTGACTTGCTTCACCATAAAACAACACCAAACCGAATCTATACCACAAGTGGCGGAGACCGAGGAGACAGGTCACTCCTCTAGCCCCCTTATTCTCCCCCCCCTCCCCCTTCCCCCCTTTTTTGTTCCCTCTCCCCCCCTCAACCCCCTTAGGTCACCCCTCCCTCCCCCCTTTCCCCCCCCCTCCCCTTTCTCTTCTTTTACTCCCCCCCCCATTTTTTTTTTTCTTTCTTTCTTTCTTCTTTTTTTTTTCTTCTTCTTTTATCTATTTCTCATTGTCCACCTACAATCCCTCTTAGCCCCTTGTACGGTTTGGATCTCCTAACAGAGCTCCCGACCAACACCTCTACCTTACACGTGGATTGAATTATCATACAAACTCCTATGCCCTCACCCAACGATTGGGAATCTTCCTCTGAGAAGTATGACAGCGACTTGGAGGAGGGGGGAGGGAGAAAGAGAGGGAAACAAGAAGAAGAAATATCTTATGCCACCATATTTAACTTCAACCTCTCGATAGTTACTTCAATATGTTACTGGATTTAATCTAAACCCCCCCCCCCGCGCTGACATAGTAAATCGTAAATCATCAACAAGAGATTTTCTGTTATTAGTCAATTTATTGTTACATTTGTCTCAATCGTAAGAATCTATGTCTATTCCCCACCTTTTGTACAACTGTATGATGATACTGTGATACTGTTATATTGTACTATTTTTCTTTCAATAAAATCTATTTTGGAAAAAAAAAAAGAATAAAAGGTCACTTGAGCAGCCAGGACATGAATCCAAATGACTGGTGTGGCACTCTTGTATGACACCTCTAAAGTACTAGTTCCCCTTTGGTGTCTCCACACAAGTGCATTGTCAAAAGATTATTATCTCCTGGGAACAATCACACTTTGCAGTTTCCCACGTTTACCTTTGGGTAACATTTCAACTGAAAGATTTTCGTACTTAGAAATGATATAATCGGTCTTTGCAGTGACTCAAGCTGTATCCCCAGAAATGAGATTGTACATTCCTGCAAACACGTTGTCAGGCCTGATGTTAGGTTTAAAGAAAGAACAGCTTTTAAGGTTGACGTAAGTGTATTTTTTTTAAAGCATATGGTTATACTTTTTCTCTTTGTGAAAGTTGTTTACAAGTGCAATTGCTTCGTGAACCAATTATTTTTTGGGATAGAGGTAATCCAGAGCTTTGGTTTAGGAACTGGAAATGGACATCATAAGCAAACACAAGCAAGGCTTTTTAGCGTTGCTTTTGGAAGGTTTTTCAAGTTTTGTAAGTTTTGTAATTAGAGCAAGCTATGTTTAAAATAACACATATGCACCAGCCGGGACTCGAACCCAGGTCGCAAGAATGGGAATCTTGCATGATACCCCTACACTACTGGTGCCCTATGTCTTTCCTGGGTAGGCTCAAGTCCTGATGCCTCAATATCTAGACCTTTCTCTACAGGGTTGCATTCGCTTAAATGTAAAGTTTTAATGAAATACATATTGTGGTGAAGACATAGGGAAGCTCCAGTCATGATGGGTCAATATCCAGACCTTTCTCTACAGGGTTGCATTCCCTAAATGCAACTTGTGATGAAAACATTTAATTGAATGCAATTTGTGATGAAAACATAGGGAAGTGTCTCTTTTCAATGCTGCAAACCATGACCAGAAACATGGGCTTTTGCAAACCAGCTAGAGCGTTCCTGGACAGAATTTCAAGGTATCACAAATGACCACTTTCTAGAGAGAATATTTGTAAATTGGATATCTTGCAGTTTATCTACTCAGCTGTTCTCTGGGTATCATTTAATTTTTCTCTAATGCATGCGCTTTGTTCAGTTTTAGATCCTTCAGCTGAGATATTAAGCTTAGTGACCTGTCACTATTTCCTGAGTTTAGGAGGCTTGATTTTTGAGCTAGACTGAATGCAACCCTAAAGAGAAATATCTGGAAACTGGCATTGGAAACAACACTCTTCAAAAACTGAAAACATAAAGTGGGATGTTAAGAATAAAAGGTCACTTGAGCAGCCGGGACATTAATCCAAATAACTGGTGTGGCACTCTTGTATGACACCTCTAAAGTACTAGTTCCCCTTTGGTGTCTCCACACAAGTGCATTGTCAAAAGATTATTATCTCCTGGGAACAATCACACGTTGCAGTTTCCCACGTTTACCTTTGGGTAACATTTCAACTGAAAGATTTTCGTACTTAGAAATGATATAATCGGTCTTTGCAGTGACTCAAGCTGTATCCCCAGAAATGAGATTGTACATTCCTGCAAACACGTTGTCAGGCCTGATGTTAGGTTTAAAGAAAGAACTGCTCTTAAGGACGCAATTGACGTAAGTGTATTTTTTTTAAAGCATATGGTTATACTTTTTCTCTTTGTGAAAGTTGTTTACAAATACAATTGCTTCGTGAACCAATTATTTTTTGGGATAGAGGTAATCCAGAGCTTTGGTTTAGGAACTGGAAATGGACATCATAACCAAACACAAGCAAGGCTTTTTAGCATTGCTTTTGAAAGGTTTATCAAGTTTTGTAATTAGAGCAAGCTATGTTTAAAATAACACATATGCACCAGCCGGGACTCAAACCCGGGTTGCAAGAATGGGAATCTTGCATGATACCCCTACACTACTGGTTCCCCTTTGGTGTCTCCACACAAGTGCATTGTCAAAAGATTATTATCTCCTGGGAACAATCACACTTTGCAGTTTCCCACATTTACCTTTGGGTAACATTTCAAATGAAAGATTTTCGGACTTAGAAATCATATACTCGGTCTTTGCAGTGACTCAAACCGTATCCCCGGAAATGAGATTGTACATTCCTGCAAACACGTTGTCAGGCCTGATGTTAAGTTTAAAGAATGAACAGCTTTTAAGGACGCAATTGATGTAAGTGTATTTTTTTAAAGCATATGGTTATACTTTTTTTCTTAGTGAAAATTGAATACTTAGCTTTGCGTAATTTTCCTTTACTGCTGCCTGCCCATGGCAGCATACCCATGGTTGGTTGCTCTGCCCTCTGCCAACCCACAGGACCATTTTAACTCTATATAAAAAAAGAGTTCCTCCCCTTAGTAGTCTTGTAACTAGATCTCATAACGCTAAGGATCATTGAAGGGAGGGTGTATGCTGCCATGGGCAGGCACCTGGAAAGGAAAATTACGGAAAGGTAAGTATTCAATTTTCCATTTTCCTGGTGCCTCCCATGTCAGCATACCCATGGTAAATAACTTGCTTACAGGGAGGGTACTGCAATAAAGCAATTTAATTAAACAAAAAAGCTAAAGTACAGATGACTGCAAAGTCCTTTCCCCAAACTCTCGAGGAAGTAAGGACTGCTGGGTCCACACTATAGTGGGACATGAACGTGCTGAAGGACGACCAGCTGGCCGTTCGACAAATTGTCTCAGGGGAGACCCGCGCCAAAAGCTGCCCAGGAGGAGGCTATTCCACGTGTTGAGTGCGCATTGACCGCATCTGGAACTGGGAGACCACTAGCCCGATATGCTCTTTGGATTAACCTTACAATCCAGCTTGCCAAGGTCGTCTTAGATGCTGCCATTCTCTTTCTGGCAACCTTGGGGATGACAAATAGCCGTTGATCGTTCCTGAACTGCTGCGTCAAATTTAGGTAGTGACTTAGGGATCTGGGTGTATCCAACTCATGCAGTTTTGAGGAGGCTGGATCCTCCCCGAATGCTGGAAGAACTCACTCTTGGTTCAGATGGAAGACAAAGTTACTTTAGGGATGAACTGATGAATAGGTTGCAACACCACCCTGTCCGGGAAGAAGGTAATGTAGGGTTCTTGTGACCCTAATGCTTGGATCTCTGATACCCTGCGACTCGAAGTAATGGCGACTAGAAAGACTGCCTTCAGAGAAATATCCTCCAAGGTGCTTTCTTCTGTGGGAGCAAACGGAGGTTTTGAAAGGATATTAAGCACGATAGTCAAATCCCATTTGGGGTATAGCGTCTTTCTAGGCGGTCTCAATCTTAGAACTGCTTTCAACAAACCTTCCACCAGAGGATCTAGCGCCCACCGGGTGTCTGTTAGAGCTGAAAGGGCTGAAACCTGGACCTTAAGCGTATTCAGGCCCAAACCTAAGTCCAATCCACTCTGTAAAAAGAGGAGTATGTTCTGGATTCCGGGGTTTTGAGGATCGAAATGGTTAGTTTCTGCCAATTCCGTAAACTTTCTCCAAACTCTATAGTATGTGGAATTCGTAGATGCTTTTCTGGCCTGTAGTAGTGTTTGAATGACATTATGCGGACATCCTAACTCGCCCAACCTTTTCCGCTCAACTTTGAAACCCTCAAGTCTAGAATCTCCGGGTGCGGGTGACAGAACTTGCCTTGAGACAGAAGGTTGTCTATGCGTGGAAGGTGAAGCGGTTTGCACAAGGTCATCTTGATTAGCAACGTGAACCACGGTCTCTTGGGCCAGTATGGAATCACTGCTAAAACTGTGATCGCTTCTGTGGTTAGACGTTGGAGAAACATCTGTATCAGTGGAGTTGGTGGGTATGTGTATGCCATCTGAAAGTTCCATGGCTGGGTTAGGGCATCCACCCCTGCTAATTTCTAAGATGGGAACCTTGAAAAAGCGGTGTCTTCGCATTGAGTGGGGAGGCAAATAGGTCTATTTGGGAAGTGCCCCATTGTTGGCATATCCAGGAGAAGACCCTCGGAACATATCCAGGAGAAGACCCTCGGAACTTCCCCTCCAAAGTTCCCCTCCTCCTTTCTCATCACGGACTTGGGACCAGCCATGGTGGAGTTGCCAACAACTTGATCGAGTGAGAACGGTTCCCTTCCCCTCCCTTGGCCCTTCCCCTCCAAAGTTGACCTCCTCCTTTCTCAGCACAGACTTGGGACCAGCCACGGTGGAGTTACCAACAACTTGGTCGAGTGAGAACGTTTCCCTCCCCTTCACTTGGCCCTTCCCCTCCAAAGTTCCCCTCCTCCTTTCTCAGCACGGACTTGGGACTGGCCACGGTGGAGTTACCAACAACTTGGTCGAGTGAGAATGGTTCCCTCCTTTTCCCTTCCCCTCCAAAGTTCCCCTCCCCCTTTCTCAGCACGGACTTGGGACCTACCACGGTGGAGTTACCAACAACTTGATCGAGTGAGAACGTATCCCTCCCCTTCACTTGGCCCTTCCCCTCCAAAGTTCCCCTCCTCCTTTCTCAGCACGGACTTGGGACTGGCCACGGTGGAGTTACCAACAACTTGGTCGAGTGAGAATGGTTCCCTCCTTTTCCCTTCCCCTCCAAAGTTCCCCTCCTCCTTTCTCAGCATCGACTTGGGACTGGCCACGGTGGAGTTACTAACAAATTGGTTATCTCCCCTTCCCTTGGCACTTCCCCTCCAAAGTTCCCCTCCTCCTTTCTTAGCATGGACTTGGGACCAGCCACAGTGGAGTTACCAACAACTTGGTCGAGTGAGAGCGGTTCCCTTCCCTTACCTTGGCCTTTCCCCTCCAAAGATCCCCTCCTCCTTTCTCAGCATCGACTTGGGACTGGCCACGGTGGAGTTACCAACAAATTGGTTATCTCCCCTTCCCTTGGCACTTCCCCTCCAAAGTTCCCCTCCTCCTTTCTCAGCACAGACTTGGGACCACCCATGGTGGAGTTACCAACAACTTGGTCGAGTGAGAACGTTTCCCTCCCCTTCCCTTGGCCCTTCCCCTCCAAAGTTCCCCTCCTCCTTTCTCAGCACGGACTTGGGACTGGCCACGGTGCAGTTACCAACAACTTGGTCAAGTGAGAATGGTTCCCTCCCCTTCCCTTGGCCCTTCCCCTTAAAAGTTACCCTCCTCCTTTCTCAGCACGGATTTGGGATCGGCCACATTGAAGCTACCAACAACTTGGTCGAGTGAGAACGATTCCCTCCCGATCCCTTGGCCCTTCCCCTCCAAAGTTCCCCTCCTCCTTTCTCAGCACGGACTTGGGACCGGCCATGGTGGAGTTGCCAACAACTTGGTCGAGTGAGAACGGTTCCCTCCCCTTCCCTTGGCCCTTTCCCTTAAAAGTTACCCTCCTCCTTTCCCAGTACGGACTTGGGACCGGCCACGGTGGAGTTACCAACAACTTGGTCAAGAGAGAACGGTTCCCTCCTTTTCCCTTGCCCCCTCCCCTCCAAAGTTCCCCTCCTCCTTTCTCAGCATGGACATGGGACCGGCCATGGTGGAGTTACCAAGAACTTGGTCGAGTGAGAACGGTTCCCTCCCCTTCCCTTGGCCCTTCCCATTAAAAGTCCCCCTTCTCCTTTCCCAGTACGGACTTGGGACCGGCCACGGTGGAGTTACCAACAACTTGGTCGAGAGAGAATGGTTCCCTCCTCTTCCTTTGGCCCTTCCCCTCCAAAGTTCCCCTCCTCCTTTCTTAGCACGGAGTTGGGACCGGCCACGGTGGAGTTACCAACAACTTGGTAGAGTGAGAATGGTTCCCTCCCCTTCCCTTCCCCTCCAACGTTCCCCTCCTCCTTTCTCAGCACGGACTTGGGACCGGGCACGATGGAGTTACCAACAACTTGGTCGAGTAAGAACGGTTCCCTCCCCTACCTTTGGCCCTTCCCCTCCAAAGTTCCCCTCCTCCTTTCTCAGCACAGACTTGGGACCAGCCACGGTGGAGTTACCAACAACTTGGTCGAGTGAGAACAGTTCCCTTCCCTTCCCTTGGCCCTTCCCCTCCAAAGTTCCCCTCCTCCTTTCTCAGCACGGACTTGGGACCAGCCACGGTGGAGTTACCAACAACTTGGTTGAGTGAGAACATTTCCCTCCCCTTCACTTGGCCCTTCCCCTCCAAAGTTCCCCTCCTCCTTTCTCAGCATGGACTTGGGACTGGCCACGGTGGAGTTACCAACAAATTGGTCGAGAGAGATTGGTTCCCTCCCCTTCCCTTGGCCCTTCCCCTCCAAAGTTCCCCTCCTCCTTTCTCAGCATGGACTTGGGACTGGCCACGGTGGAGTTACCAACAAATTGGTCGAGAGAGATTGGTTCCCTCCCCTTCCCTTGGCCCTTCCCCTCCAAAGTTCCCCTCCTCTTTCTTAGCAAGGACTTGGGACCGGCCACGGTGGAGTTACCAACAACTTGGTTGAGTGAGAACGGTTCCCTCCCCTTCCCTTGGCCCTTCCCCTCCAAAGTTCCTCTCCTCCTTTCTCAGCACGGACTTGGGACCAGCCACGGTGGAGTTACCAACAACTTGGTCGAGTGAGAACGGTTCCCTTCCCTTCCCTTCCCCTCCAACGTTCCCCTCCTCCTTTCCCAGCACGGACTTGGGACCGGGCACGATGGAGTTACCAACAACTTGGTCGAGTGAGAACGGTTCCCTCCCCTACCTTTGGCCCTTCCCCTCCACAGTTCCCCTCCTCCTTTCTCAGCACGGACTTGGGACCGGCCACGGTGGAGTTACCAACAACTTGGTCGAGTGAGAACGGTTCCCTCCCCTTCCCTTGGCCCTTCCCCTCCAAAGTTCCCCTCCTCCTTTCTCAGCATGGACTTGGGACCGGTCAAGGTGGAGTTACCAACAACTTGGTCGAGAGAGAACGGTTCCCTCCTTTTCCCTTGGCCCTTCCTCTCCAAAGCTCCCCTCCCCCTTTCTCAGCACAGACTTGGGACTGGCCACGGTGGAGTTACCAACAACTTGGTCGAGTGAGAACGGTTCCTTCCCGTAACTTTGGCCCTTCCTTTGGCCCTTCCCCTCCTCCTTTCTCAGCACGGACTTGGGACCGGCCAAGGTGGAGTTACCAACAACTTGGTTGAGTGAGAACGGTTCCCTCCCCTTCCCTTGGCCCTTCTTCTCCAAAGTTCCCCTCCTCCTTTCTCAGCACGTACTTGGGACCGGCCATGGTGGAGTTGCCAATAACTTGGTTGAGTGAGAACAGTTCCCTCCCCTTCCCTTGGCCCTTCCCCTCCAAAGTTCCCCTCCTCCTTTCTCAGCACGGACTTTCGACTGGCCACGGTGGAGTTACCAACAAATTGGTCAAGTGAGAATGGTTCCCTCTCCATCCCTTGGCCCTTCCCCTCCAACGTTCCTCTCCTCCTTTCTCAGCATGGACTTGGGACCAGGCACGATGGAGTTACCAACAAATTGGTCAAGTGAGAATGGTTCCCTCTCCTTCCCTTGGCCCTTCCCCTCCAACGTTCCCCTCCTCCTTTCTCAGCACAGACTTGGGACCGGGCACGATGGAGTTACCAACAACTTGGTCGAGTGAGAATGGTTCTCTCCCCTTCCCTTGGCCCTTCCCTTGGGCCATCCCCTCCAAAGTTCCCCTCCTCCTTTCACAGCACGGACTTAGGACCGGCCACGGTGGAGCTACCAACAACTTGGTTGAGTGAGAACGGTTCCCTCCCCTACCTTTTGGCCCTTCCCCTCCAAAGTTCCCCACCTCCTTTCTCAGCACGGACTTGGGACCGGCCACGGTGGAGTTACCAACAACTTGGTCGAGTGAGAACGGTTCCCTCCCCTACCTTTTGGCCCTTCCCCTCCAAAGTTCCCCTCCTCCTTTCTCAGCATGGACTTGGGACCGGTCAAGGTGGAGTTACCAACAACTTGGTCGAGAGAGAACGGTTCCCTCCTTTTCCCTTGGCCCTTCCTCTCCAAAGCTCCCCTCCCCCTTTCTCAGCACGGACTTGGGACTGGCCACGGTGGAGTTACCAACAAATTGGTCGAGTGAGAGCGGTTCCCTTCCCTTACCTTGGCCCTTCCCCTCCAAAGTTCCCCTCCTCCTTTCTCAGCACAGACTTGGGACCACCCATGGTGGAGTTACCAACAACTTGGTCGAGTGAGAACGTTTCCCTCCCATTCCCTTGGCCCTTCCCCTCCAAAGTTCCCCTCCTCCTTTCTCAGCACGGACTTGGGACTGGCCACGGTGCAGTTACCAACAACTTGGTCAAGTGAGAATGGTTCCCTCCCCTTCCCTTGGCCCTTCCCCTCCAAAGTTCCCCTCCTCCTTTCTCAGCATGGACTTGGGACCGGCCACGGTGGAGTTACCAACAACTTGATCGAGTGAGAACGGTTCCCTCCCCTTCCCTTGGCCCTTCCCCTTCAAAGTTCCCCTCCTCCTTTCTCAGCACGGACTTGGGATCGGCCACGTTGGAGCTACCAACAACTTGGTCGAGTTAGAACGGTTCCCTCCCGATCCCTTGGACCTTCCCCTTCAAAGTTCCCCTCCTCCTTTCTCAGCACGGACTTGGGACCGGCCATGGTGGAGTTGCCAACAACTTGGTCAAGTGAAAACGGTTCCCTCCCCTTCCCTTGGCCCTTTCCCTTAAAAGTTACCCTCCTCCTTTCCCAGTACGGACTTGGGACCGGCCACGGTGGATTTACCAACAACTTGGTCGAGAGAGAACGGTTCCCTCCTTTTCCCTTGGCCCCACCCCTCCAAAGTTCCCCTCCTCCTTTCTCAGCACGGACATGGGACCGGCCATGGTGGAGTTACCAAGAACTTGGTCGAGTGAGAACGGTTTCCTCCCCTTCCCTTGGCCCTTCCCATTAAAAGTCCCCCTTCTCCTTTCCCAGTACGGACTTGGGACCGGCCACGGTGGAGTTACCAACAACTTTGTCGAGAGAGAATGGTTCCCTCCTCTTCCTTTGGCCCTTCCCCTCCAAAGATCCCCTCCTCCTTTCTCAGCATGTACTTGGGACCGGTCAAGGTGGAGTTACCAACAACTTGGTCGAGAGAGAACGGTTCCCTCCCCTTCCCTTGGCCCTTCCCCTCCAAAGTTCCCCTCCTCCTTTCTCAGCACAGACTTGGGACCAGCCACGGTGGAGTTACCAACAACTTGGTCGAGTGAGAACGGTTCCCTTCCCTTCCCTTGGCCCTTCCCCTCCAAAGTTCCCCTCCTCCTTTCTCAGCACGGACTTGGGACCAGCCACGGTGGAGTTACCAACAACTTGGTTGAGTGAGAACATTTCCCTCCCCTTCACTTGGCCCTTCCCCTCCAAAGTTCCCCTCCTCCTTTCTCAGCATGGACTTGGGACTGGCCACGGTGGAGTTACCAACAAATTGGTCGAGAGAGATTGGTTCCCTCCCCTTCCCTTGGCCCTTCCCCTCCAAAGTTCCCCTCCTCCTTTCTCAGCATGGACTTGGGACTGGCCACGGTGGAGTTACCAACAAATTGGTCGAGAGAGATTGGTTCCCTCCCCTTCCCTTGGCCCTTCCCCTCCAAAGTTCCCCTCCTCTTTCTTAGCAAGGACTTGGGACCGGCCACGGTGGAGTTACCAACAACTTGGTTGAGTGAGAACGGTTCCCTCCCCTTCCCTTGGCCCTTCCCCTCCAAAGTTCCCCTCCTCCTTTCTCAGCACAGACGTGGGACCAGCCACGGTGGAGTTACCAACAACTTGGTCGAGTGAGAACATTTCCCTCATCTTCACTTGGCCCTTCCCATCCAAAGTTCCCCTCCTCCTTTCTCAGCACGGACTTGGGACTGGCCACGGTGGAGTTACCAACAACTTGGTAGAGTGAGAATGGTTCCCTCCCCTTCCCCTCCAACGTTCCCCTCCTCCTTTCTCAGCACGGACTTGGGACCGGGCACGATGGAGTTACCAACAACTTGGTCGAGTGAGAACGGTTCCCTCCCCTACCTTTGGCCCTTCCTTTGGCCCTTCCCCTCCAAAGTTCCCCTCCTCCTTTCTCAGCACGGACTTGGGACCGGCCACGGTGGAGTTACCAACAACTTGGTCGAGTGAGAACGGTTCCCTCCCCTTCCCTTGGCCCTTCCCCTCCAAAGTTCTCCTCCTCCTTTCTCAGCACGTATTTGGGACCGGCCATGGTGGAGTTGCCAACAACTTGGTGGAGTGAGAACAGTTCCCTCCCCTTCCCTTGGCCCTTCCCCTCCAAAGTTCCCCTCCTCCTTTCTCAGCACGGACTTGGGACTGGCCACGGTGGAGTTACCAACAAATTGGTCAAGTGAGAATGGTTCCCTCTCCTTCCCTTGGCCCTTCCCCTCCAACGTTCCCCTCCTCCTTTCTCAGCATGGACTTGGGACCAGGCACGATGGAGTTACCAACAAATTGGTCAAGTGAGAATGGTTCCCTCTCCTTCCCTTGGCCCTTCCCCTCCAACGTTCCCCTCCTCCTTTCTCAGCACGGACTTGGGACCGGGCACGATGGAGTTACCAACAACTTGGTCGAGTGAGAACGGTTCCCTCCCCTTCCCTTGGCCCTTCCCCTCCAAAGTTCCCCTCCTCCTTTCTCAGCACAGACTTGGGACCACCCATGGTGGAGTTACCAACAACTTGGTCGAGTGAGAACGTTTCCCTCCCCTTCCCTTGGCCCTTCCCCTCCAAAGTTCCCCTCCTCCTTTCTCAGCATCGACTTGGGACTGGCCACAGTGGAGTTACCAACAAATTGGTTATCTCCCCTTCCCTTGGCACTTCCCCTCCAAAGTTCCCCTCCTCCTTTCTTAGCATGGACTTGGGACCAGCCACAGTGGAGTTACCAACAACTTGGTCGAGTGAGAGCGGTTCCCTTCCCTTACCTTGGCCCTTCCCCTCCAAAGTTCCCCTCCTCCTTTCTCAGCACAGACTTGGGACCACCCATGGTGGAGTTACCAACAACTTGGTCGAGTGAGAACGTTTCCCTCCCCTTCCCTTGGCCCTTCCCCTCCAAAGTTCCCCTCCTCCTTTCTCAGCACGGACTTGGGACTGGCCACGGTGCAGTTACCAACAACTTGGTCAAGTGAGAACGGTTCCCTTCTTTTCCCTTGGCCCTTCCCCTCCAAAGTTCCTTTCCCCCTTTCTCAGCACGGACTTGGGACCGGCCATGGTGGAGATACCAACAACTTGGTCGAGTGATAACGGTTCCCTCCCCTTCCCTTGGCCCTTCCCCTCCAAAGTTCCCCTCCTCTTTTCTCAGCACGGACTTGGGACCAGCCACGGTGGAGTTACCAACAACTTGGTTGAGTGAGAACATTTCCCACCCCTTCACTTGGCCCTTCCCCTTCAAAATTCCCCTCCTCCCTTCTCAGCACGGACTTGGGACTGGCCACGGTGGAGTTACCAACAACTTGGTCGAGTGAGAATGGTTCCCTCCTCTTCCCTTGGCCATTCTCCTCCAAAGTTCCACTCCTTTCTCAGCATGGACTTGGGACTGGCCATGGTGGAGTTACCAACAACTTGGTCGAGTGATAACGGTTCCCTCCCCTTCCCTTGGCCCTTCCCCTCCAAAGTTCCCCTCCTCTTTTCTCAGCACGGACTTGGGACAGGTCACGGTGGAGTTACCAACAGCTTGGTCGAGAGAAAACGGTTCCCTCCTTTTCCCTTGGCCCTTCCCCTCCAAAGTTCCCCTCCTTCTTTCTCAGCACGGACTTTGGACTGGCCACTGTGGATTTACCAAAAACTTGGTGGAGTGAGAACGGTTCCCTCCCCTTCCCTTGGCCCTTCCCCTCCAAAGTTCCCCTCCTCCTTTTTTCAGCATGTACTTGGACCGGTCACGGTGGAGTTACCAACAACTTGGTCGAGAGAGAACGGTTCCCTCCTTTTCCCTTGGCCCTTCCCCTCCAAAGTTCCCCTCCTTTCTCAGCACAGACTTGGGACCGGCCACGGTGGAGTTACCAACAACTTGGTGGAGTGAGAACGGTTCCCTCATCTTCCCTTGGCCCTTCCCTTGGCCCTTCCCCTCCAAAGCTCCCCTCCCCCTTTCTCAGCACGGACTTGGGACCAGCCACAGTAGAGTTACCAACAACTTGGTCGAGTGAGAACGGTTCCCTCCCCTACCCTTGGCCCTTCCCCTCCAAAGTTCCCCTCCTCCTTTTTTCAGCATGGACTTGGACCGGTCACGGTGGAGTTACCAACAACTTGGACAAGTGAGAACGGTTCCCTCAACTTCCTTTGGCCCTTCTCTTCCAAAGTTCCCCTCCTCTTTTCTCAGCACGGACTTGGGACCAGCCACGGTCGAGTTACCAACAACTTGGTCGAGTGAGAACGGTTCCCTTCCCTTCCCTTGGCCCTTCCCCTCCAAAGTTCCCCTCCTCCTTTCTCAGCACAGACTTGGGACCAGCCACTGTGGAGTTACCAACAACTTGGTCGAGTGAAAACGTTTCCCTCCCTTCACTTAGACCTTCCCCTCCAAAGTTCCCCTCCTCCTTTCTCAGCACGGACTTGGGACTTGCCACGGTGGAGTTACCAACAACTTGGTGGAGTGAGAACGGTTCCCTCCCCTTCCCTTGGCCCTTCCCCTCCAAAGATCCCCTCCTCCTTTCTCAGCACAGACTTGGGACCGGGCATGGTGGAGTTACCAACAACTTGGTCGAGTGAGAACGGTTCCCTCCCTTCGCTTGGCCCTTCCCCTCGAAAGTTCCCCTCCTCCTTTCACAGCACGGACTTAGGACCGGCCACGGTGGAGCTACCAACAACTTCATTGAGTGAGAACAGTTCCCTCCCCTACCTTTGGCCCTTCCCCTCCAAAGTTCCCCTCCTCCTTTCTCAGCACGGACTTGGGACCGGCCACGGTGGAGTTACCAACAACTTGGTGGAGTGAGAACGGTTCCCTCCTGATCCCTTGGCCCTTCCCCTCCAAAGTTCCCCTCCTCCTTTCTCAGCACGGACTTGGGACCGGCCATGGTGGAGTTTCCAACAACTTGGTGGAGTGAGAACAGATCCCTCCCCTTCCCTTGGCCCTTCCCCTCCAAAGTTCCCCTCCTCCTTTCTCAGCACGGACTTGGGACCAGCAACGGTGGAGTTGCCAACAACTTGGTCAAGTGAGAACGGTTCACTCCCCTTTCCTTGGCCCTTCCCCTCCAAAGTTCCCCTCCTCCTTTCTCAGCATGGACTTGGGACTGGCCATGGTGGAGTTACCAACAAATTGGTCGAGAGATATTGGTTCCCTCCCCTTCCCTTGGCCCTTCCCCTCCAAAGTTCCCCTCCTCCTTTCTCAGCACAGACTTGGGACCAGCCACGGTGGAGTTACCAACAACTTGGTTGAGTGAGAACATTTCCCTCCTCTTCACTTGGCCCTTCCCCTTCAAAATTCCCCTCATCCCTTCTCAGCATGGACTTGGAACTGGCCACGGTGGAGTTACCAACAACTTGGTTGAGTGAGAACGGTTCCCTCCCTTCCCTTGGCCCTTCCCCTCCAAAGTTCCCCTCCTCCTTTCTCAGCATGGACTTGGGACTGGCCATGGTGGAGTTACCAACAACTTGGTTGAGTGATAACAGTTCCCTCCCCTTCCCTTGGCCCTTCCCCTCCAAAGTTCCCCTCCTCTTTTCTCAGCACGGACTTGGGACCGGTCACGGTGGAGTTACCAACAGCTTGGTCGAGAGAAAACGGTTCCCTCATTTTCCCTTGGCCCTTCCCCTCCAAAGTTCCCCTCCTCCTTTCTCAGCACAGACTTGGGACCGGCCACGGTGGAGTTACCAACAACTTGGTCGAGTGAGAACAGTTTCCTCCCCTTCCCTTGGCCCTTCCCCTCCAAAGTCCCCCTCCTCCTTTCTCAGCACAGACTTGGGACCAGCCACGGTGGAGTAACCAACAACATGGTCAAGTGAGACCGTTTTCCTCCCCTTCTCTTGGCCCTTCCCCTCCAAAGTTCCCCTCCTTTCTCAGCACGGACTTGGGACCAGCCACGGTGGAGTTACCAACAACTTGGTGGAGTGAGAACGGTTCCCTCCCCTTCCCTTGGCCCTTCCCCTCCAATGTTCCCCTCCTCCTTTTTTCAGCAAGTACTTGGACCGGTCACAGTGGAGTTACCAACAACTTGGTCGAGAGAGAACGGTTCCCGCCTTTTCCCTTGGCCCTTCCCCTCCAAAGTTCCCCTCCTCCTTTCTCAGCACGGACTTGGGACCGGCCACGGTGGAGCTACCAACAACTTGGTCGAGTGTGAATGGTTCCCTCCCCTTCCCTTGGCCCTTCCCCTCCAAAGTTCCCCTCCTCCTTTCTCAGCATGGACTTGGGACCGGTCAAGGTGGAGTTACCAACAACTTGGTCGAGAGAGAACGGTTCCCTCCTTTTCCCTTGGCCCTTCCTCTCCAAAGTTCCCCTCCTCCTTTCTCAGCAGGGACTTGAGACCGGCCACGTTGGAGCTACCAACAACTTGGTCGAGTGAGAACGGTTTCCTCCCCTTCCTTTGGCCCTTCCCCTCCAAAGTTCCCCTCCTCCTTTCTTAGCACAGACTTGGGACCGGTCACGGTGGAGTTACCAACAACTTGGTCGAGAAAGAACGGTTCCTCCTTTTCCCTTGGCCCTTCCCCTCCAAAGTTCCCCTCCTCCTTTCTCAGCACAGACTTGGAACCGGCCACGGTGGAGTTACCAACAACTTGGTTGAGTGAGAACGGTTCCCTCCCTTCCCTTGGCCCTTCCCCTCCAAAGTTCCCCTCCTCCTTTCTCAGCATGGACTTGGGACAGGCCATGGTGGAGTTACCAACAACTTGGTCGAGTGATAACGGTTCCCTCCCCTTCCCATGGCCCTTCCCCTCCAAAGTTCCCCTCCTCTTTTCTCAGCACGGACTTGGGACCGGTCACGGTGGAGTTACCAACAGCTTGGTCGAGAGAAAACGGTTCCCTCATTTTCCCTTGGCCCTTCCCCTCCAAAGTTCCCCTCCTCTTTTCTCAGCACAGACTTGGGACCGGCCACGGTGGAGTTACCAACAACTTGGTGGAGTGAGAACGGTTCCCTCCCCTTTCCTTGGCCCTTCCCCTCCAAAGTTCCCCACCTCCTTTCTCAGCATAGACTTGTGACCGGCCACGGTGAAGTTACCAACAAGTTGGTCAAGTGAGAATGGTTTCCTCCCCTTCCCTTGGCCCTTCCCCTCCAACGTTCCCCTCCTCCTTTCTCAGCATGGACTTTTGACCGGGCACGATGGAGTTACCAACAACTTGGTCGAGTGAGAACTGTTCTCTCCCCTTCCCTTGGCCCTTCCCTTGGCCCTTCCCCTCCAAAGTTTACCTCCCCCTTTCAAAGCACGGACTTGGGACCAGTCACAGTAGAGTTACCAACAACTTGGTCGAGTGATAACGGTTCCCTCCCCTTCCCTTGGCCCTTCCCCTCCAAAGTTCCCCTCCTCCTTTCTCAGCACGGACTTGGGACCGGCCACAGTAGAGTTACCAACAACTTGGTCGAGTGAGAACGGTTCCCTCCCTTCGCTTGGCCCTTCCCCTCGAAAGTTCCCCTCCTCCTTTCACAGCACGGACTTAGGACCGGCCACGGTGGAGCTACCAACAACTTCATTGAGTGAGAACGGTTCCCTCCCCTACCTTTGGCCCTTCCCCTCCAAAGTTCCGTCCTCCTTTCTCAGCTCGGACTTGGGACCGGCCACGGTGGAGTTACCAACAACTTGGTGGAGTGAGAACAGATCCCTCCCCTTCCCTTGGCCCTTCCCCTCCAAAGTTCCCCTCCTCCTTTCTCAGCACGGACTTTGGACCAGCCACGGTGGAGTTGCCAACAACTTGGACAAGTGAGAACGGTTCACTCCCCTTTCCTTGGCCCTTCCCCTCCAAAGTTCCCCTCCTCCTTTCTCAGCATGGACTTGGGACTGGCCATGGTGGAGTTACCAACAAATTGGTCGAGAGAGATTGGTTCCCTCCCCTTCCCTTGGCCCTTCCCCTCCAAAGTTCCCCTCCTCCTTTCTCAGCACAGACTTGGGACCAGCCACGGTGGAGTTACCAACAACTTGGTCGAGTGATAACGGTTCCCTCCCCTTCCCTTGGCCCTTCCCCTCCAAAGTTCCCCTCCTCTTTTCTCAGCACGGACTTGGGACAGGTCACGGTGGAGTTACCAACAGCTTGGTCGAGAGAAAACGGTTCCCTCCTTTTCCCTTGGCCCTTCCCCTCCAAAGTTCCCCTCCTTCTTTCTCAGCACGGACTTTGGACTGGCCACTGTGGATTTACCAAAAACTTGGTGGAGTGAGAACGGTTCCCTCCCCTTCCCTTGGCCCTTCCCCTCCAAAGTTCCCCTCCTCCTTTTTTCAGCATGTACTTGGACCGGTCACGGTGGAGTTACCAACAACTTGGTCGAGAGAGAACGGTTCCCTCCTTTTCCCTTGGCCCTTCCCCTCCAAAGTTCCCCTCCTTTCTCAGCACAGACTTGGGACCGGCCACGGTGGAGTTACCAACAACTTGGTGGAGTGAGAACGGTTCCCTCATCTTCCCTTGGCCCTTCCCTTGGCCCTTCCCCTCCAAAGCTCCCCTCCCCCTTTCTCAGCACGGACTTGGGACCAGCCACAGTAGAGTTACCAACAACTTGGTCGAGTGAGAACGGTTCCCTCCCCTACCCTTGGCCCTTCCCCTCCAAAGTTCCCCTCCTCCTTTTTTCAGCATGGACTTGGACCGGTCACGGTGGAGTTACCAACAACTTGGACAAGTGAGAACGGTTCCCTCAACTTCCTTTGGCCCTTCTCTTCCAAAGTTCCCCTCCTCTTTTCTCAGCACGGACTTGGGACCAGCCACGGTCGAGTTACCAACAACTTGGTCGAGTGAGAACGGTTCCCTTCCCTTCCCTTGGCCCTTCCCCTCCAAAGTTCCCCTCCTCCTTTCTCAGCACAGACTTGGGACCAGCCACTGTGGAGTTACCAACAACTTGGTCGAGTGAAAACGTTTCCCTCCCTTCACTTAGACCTTCCCCTCCAAAGTTCCCCTCCTCCTTTCTCAGCACGGACTTGGGACTTGCCACGGTGGAGTTACCAACAACTTGGTGGAGTGAGAACGGTTCCCTCCCCTTCCCTTGGCCCTTCCCCTCCAAAGATCCCCTCCTCCTTTCTCAGCACAGACTTGGGACCGGGCATGGTGGAGTTACCAACAACTTGGTCGAGTGAGAACGGTTCCCTCCCTTCGCTTGGCCCTTCCCCTCGAAAGTTCCCCTCCTCCTTTCACAGCACGGACTTAGGACCGGCCACGGTGGAGCTACCAACAACTTCATTGAGTGAGAACAGTTCCCTCCCCTACCTTTGGCCCTTCCCCTCCAAAGTTCCCCTCCTCCTTTCTCAGCACGGACTTGGGACCGGCCACGGTGGAGTTACCAACAACTTGGTGGAGTGAGAACGGTTCCCTCCTGATCCCTTGGCCCTTCCCCTCCAAAGTTCCCCTCCTCCTTTCTCAGCACGGACTTGGGACCGGCCATGGTGGAGTTTCCAACAACTTGGTGGAGTGAGAACAGATCCCTCCCCTTCCCTTGGCCCTTCCCCTCCAAAGTTCCCCTCCTCCTTTCTCAGCACGGACTTGGGACCAGCAACGGTGGAGTTGCCAACAACTTGGTCAAGTGAGAACGGTTCACTCCCCTTTCCTTGGCCCTTCCCCTCCAAAGTTCCCCTCCTCCTTTCTCAGCATGGACTTGGGACTGGCCATGGTGGAGTTACCAACAAATTGGTCGAGAGATATTGGTTCCCTCCCCTTCCCTTGGCCCTTCCCCTCCAAAGTTCCCCTCCTCCTTTCTCAGCACAGACTTGGGACCAGCCACGGTGGAGTTACCAACAACTTGGTTGAGTGAGAACATTTCCCTCCTCTTCACTTGGCCCTTCCCCTTCAAAATTCCCCTCATCCCTTCTCAGCATGGACTTGGGACTGGCCACGGTGGAGTTACCAACAACTTGGTTGAGTGAGAACGGTTCCCTCCCTTCCCTTGGCCCTTCCCCTCCAAAGTTCCCCTCCTCCTTTCTCAGCATGGACTTGGGACTGGCCATGGTGGAGTTACCAACAACTTGGTTGAGTGATAACAGTTCCCTCCCCTTCCCTTGGCCCTTCCCCTCCAAAGTTCCCCTCCTCTTTTCTCAGCACGGACTTGGGACCGGTCACGGTGGAGTTACCAACAGCTTGGTCGAGAGAAAACGGTTCCCTCATTTTCCCTTGGCCCTTCCCCTCCAAAGTTCCCCTCCTCCTTTCTCAGCACAGACTTGGGACCAGCCACGGTGGAGTTACCAACAACTTGGTCGAGTGATAACGGTTCCCTCCCCTTCCCTTGGCCCTTCCCCTCCAAAGTTCCCCTCCTCTTTTCTCAGCACGGACTTGGGACAGGTCACGGTGGAGTTACCAACAGCTTGGTCGAGAGAAAACGGTTCCCTCCTTTTCCCTTGGCCCTTCCCCTCCAAAGTTCCCCTCCTTCTTTCTCAGCACGGACTTTGGACTGGCCACTGTGGATTTACCAAAAACTTGGTGGAGTGAGAACGGTTCCCTCCCCTTCCCTTGGCCCTTCCCCTCCAAAGTTCCCCTCCTCCTTTTTTCAGCATGTACTTGGACCGGTCACGGTGGAGTTACCAACAACTTGGTCGAGAGAGAACGGTTCCCTCCTTTTCCCTTGGCCCTTCCCCTCCAAAGTTCCCCTCCTTTCTCAGCACAGACTTGGGACCGGCCACGGTGGAGTTACCAACAACTTGGTGGAGTGAGAACGGTTCCCTCATCTTCCCTTGGCCCTTCCCTTGGCCCTTCCCCTCCAAAGCTCCCCTCCCCCTTTCTCAGCACGGACTTGGGACCAGCCACAGTAGAGTTACCAACAACTTGGTCGAGTGAGAACGGTTCCCTCCCCTACCCTTGGCCCTTCCCCTCCAAAGTTCCCCTCCTCCTTTTTTCAGCATGGACTTGGACCGGTCACGGTGGAGTTACCAACAACTTGGACAAGTGAGAACGGTTCCCTCAACTTCCTTTGGCCCTTCTCTTCCAAAGTTCCCCTCCTCTTTTCTCAGCACGGACTTGGGACCAGCCACGGTCGAGTTACCAACAACTTGGTCGAGTGAGAACGGTTCCCTTCCCTTCCCTTGGCCCTTCCCCTCCAAAGTTCCCCTCCTCCTTTCTCAGCACAGACTTGGGACCAGCCACTGTGGAGTTACCAACAACTTGGTCGAGTGAAAACGTTTCCCTCCCTTCACTTAGACCTTCCCCTCCAAAGTTCCCCTCCTCCTTTCTCAGCACGGACTTGGGACTTGCCACGGTGGAGTTACCAACAACTTGGTGGAGTGAGAACGGTTCCCTCCCCTTCCCTTGGCCCTTCCCCTCCAAAGATCCCCTCCTCCTTTCTCAGCACAGACTTGGGACCGGGCATGGTGGAGTTACCAACAACTTGGTCGAGTGAGAACGGTTCCCTCCCTTCGCTTGGCCCTTCCCCTCGAAAGTTCCCCTCCTCCTTTCACAGCACGGACTTAGGACCGGCCACGGTGGAGCTACCAACAACTTCATTGAGTGAGAACAGTTCCCTCCCCTACCTTTGGCCCTTCCCCTCCAAAGTTCCCCTCCTCCTTTCTCAGCACGGACTTGGGACCGGCCACGGTGGAGTTACCAACAACTTGGTGGAGTGAGAACGGTTCCCTCCTGATCCCTTGGCCCTTCCCCTCCAAAGTTCCCCTCCTCCTTTCTCAGCACGGACTTGGGACCGGCCATGGTGGAGTTTCCAACAACTTGGTGGAGTGAGAACAGATCCCTCCCCTTCCCTTGGCCCTTCCCCTCCAAAGTTCCCCTCCTCCTTTCTCAGCACGGACTTGGGACCAGCAACGGTGGAGTTGCCAACAACTTGGTCAAGTGAGAACGGTTCACTCCCCTTTCCTTGGCCCTTCCCCTCCAAAGTTCCCCTCCTCCTTTCTCAGCATGGACTTGGGACTGGCCATGGTGGAGTTACCAACAAATTGGTCGAGAGATATTGGTTCCCTCCCCTTCCCTTGGCCCTTCCCCTCCAAAGTTCCCCTCCTCCTTTCTCAGCACAGACTTGGGACCAGCCACGGTGGAGTTACCAACAACTTGGTTGAGTGAGAACATTTCCCTCCTCTTCACTTGGCCCTTCCCCTTCAAAATTCCCCTCATCCCTTCTCAGCATGGACTTGGGACTGGCCACGGTGGAGTTACCAACAACTTGGTTGAGTGAGAACGGTTCCCTCCCTTCCCTTGGCCCTTCCCCTCCAAAGTTCCCCTCCTCCTTTCTCAGCATGGACTTGGGACTGGCCATGGTGGAGTTACCAACAACTTGGTTGAGTGATAACAGTTCCCTCCCCTTCCCTTGGCCCTTCCCCTCCAAAGTTCCCCTCCTCTTTTCTCAGCACGGACTTGGGACCGGTCACGGTGGAGTTACCAACAGCTTGGTCGAGAGAAAACGGTTCCCTCATTTTCCCTTGGCCCTTCCCCTCCAAAGTTCCCCTCCTCCTTTCTCAGCACAGACTTGGGACCGGCCACGGTGGAGTTACCAACAACTTGGTCGAGTGAGAACAGTTTCCTCCCCTTCCCTTGGCCCTTCCCCTCCAAAATCCCCCTCCTCCTTTCTCAGCACAGACTTGGGACCAGCCACGGTGGAGTAACCAACAACATGGTCAAGTGAGACCGTTTTCCTCCCCTTCCCTTGGCCCTTCCCCTCCAAAGTTCCCCTCCTTTCTCAGCACGGACTTGGGACCAGCCACGGTGGAGTTACCAACAACTTGGTGGAGTGAGAACGGTTCCCTCCCCTTCCCTTGGCCCTTCCCCTCCAATGTTCCCCTCCTCCTTTTTTCAGCAAGTACTTGGACCGGTCACAGTGGAGTTACCAACAACTTGGTCGAGAGAGAACGGTTCCCGCCTTTTCCCTTGGCCCTTCCCCTCCAAAGTTCCCCTCCTCCTTTCTCAGCACGGACTTGGGACCGGCCACGGTGGAGCTACCAACAACTTGGTCGAGTGTGAATGGTTCCCTCCCCTTCCCTTGGCCCTTCCCCTCCAAAGTTCCCCTCCTCCTTTCTCAGCATGGACTTGGGACCGGTCAAGGTGGAGTTACCAACAACTTGGTCGAGAGAGAACGGTTCCCTCCTTTTCCCTTGGCCCTTCCTCTCCAAAGTTCCCCTCCTCCTTTCTCAGCAGGGACTTGAGACCGGCCACGTTGGAGCTACCAACAACTTGGTCGAGTGAGAACGGTTTCCTCCCCTTCCTTTGGCCCTTCCCCTCCAAAGTTCCCCTCCTCCTTTCTTAGCACAGACTTGGGACCGGTCACGGTGGAGTTACCAACAACTTGGTCGAGAAAGAACGGTTCCTCCTTTTCCCTTGGCCCTTCCCCTCCAAAGTTCCCCTCCTCCTTTCTCAGCACAGACTTGGAACCGGCCACGGTGGAGTTACCAACAACTTGGTTGAGTGAGAACGGTTCCCTCCCTTCCCTTGGCCCTTCCCCTCCAAAGTTCCCCTCCTCCTTTCTCAGCATGGACTTGGGACAGGCCATGGTGGAGTTACCAACAACTTGGTCGAGTGATAACGGTTCCCTCCCCTTCCCATGGCCCTTCCCCTCCAAAGTTCCCCTCCTCTTTTCTCAGCACGGACTTGGGACCGGTCACGGTGGAGTTACCAACAGCTTGGTCGAGAGAAAACGGTTCCCTCATTTTCCCTTGGCCCTTCCCCTCCAAAGTTCCCCTCCTCTTTTCTCAGCACAGACTTGGGACCGGCCACGGTGGAGTTACCAACAACTTGGTGGAGTGAGAACGGTTCCCTCCCCTTTCCTTGGCCCTTCCCCTCCAAAGTTCCCCACCTCCTTTCTCAGCATAGACTTGTGACCGGCCACGGTGAAGTTACCAACAAGTTGGTCAAGTGAGAATGGTTTCCTCCCCTTCCCTTGGCCCTTCCCCTCCAACGTTCCCCTCCTCCTTTCTCAGCATGGACTTTTGACCGGGCACGATGGAGTTACCAACAACTTGGTCGAGTGAGAACTGTTCTCTCCCCTTCCCTTGGCCCTTCCCTTGGCCCTTCCCCTCCAAAGTTTACCTCCCCCTTTCAAAGCACGGACTTGGGACCAGTCACAGTAGAGTTACCAACAACTTGGTCGAGTGATAACGGTTCCCTCCCCTTCCCTTGGCCCTTCCCCTCCAAATTTCCCCTCCTCCTTTCTCAGCACGGACTTGGGACCGGCCACAGTAGAGTTACCAACAACTTGGTCGAGTGAGAACGGTTCCCTCCCTTCGCTTGGCCCTTCCCCTCGAAAGTTCCCCTCCTCCTTTCACAGCACGGACTTAGGACCGGCCACGGTGGAGCTACCAACAACTTCATTGAGTGAGAACGGTTCCCTCCCCTACCTTTGGCCCTTCCCCTCCAAAGTTCCCCTCCTCCTTTCTCAGCTCGGACTTGGGACCGGCCACGGTGGAGTTACCAACAACTTGGTGGAGTGAGAACAGATCCCTCCCCTTCCCTTGGCCCTTCCCCTCCAAAGTTCCCCTCCTCCTTTCTCAGCACGGACTTTGGACCAGCCACGGTGGAGTTGCCAACAACTTGGACAAGTGAGAACGGTTCACTCCCCTTTCCTTGGCCCTTCCCCTCCAAAGTTCCCCTCCTCCTTTCTCAGCATGGACTTGGGACTGGCCATGGTGGAGTTACCAACAAATTGGTCGAGAGAGATTGGTTCCCTCCCCTTCCCTTGGCCCTTCCCCTCCAAAGTTCCCCTCCTCCTTTCTCAGCACAGACTTGGGACCAGCCACGGTGGAGTTACCAACAACTTGGTTGAGTGAGAACATTTCCCTCCCCTTCACTTGGCCCTTCCCCTTCAAAATTCCCCTCCTCCTTTCTCAGCACGGACTTGGGACTGGCCACGGTGGAGTTACCAACAACTTGGTCGAGTGAGAATGGTTCCCTCCTCTTCCCTTGGCCCTTCCCCTCCAAAGTTCCCCTCCTCCTTTCTCAGCACGGACTTGGGACCGGCCACAGTAGAGTTACCAACAACTTGGTCGAGTGAGAACGGTTCCCTCCCCTCGCTTGGCCCTTCCCCTCGAAAGTTCCCCTCCTCCTTTCACAGCACGGACTTAGGACCGGCCACGGTGGAGCTACCAACAACTTCATTGAGTGAGAACGGTTCCCTCCCCTACCTTTGGCCCTTCCCCTCCAAAGTTCCTCTCCTCCTTTCTCAGCAGGGACTTGAGACCGGCCACGTTGGAGCTACCAACAACTTGGTCGAGTGAGAACGGTTCCCTCCCCTTCCTTTGGCCCTTCCCCTCCAAAGTTCCCCTCCTCCTTTCTTAGCACGGACTTGGGACCGGTCACGGTGGAGTTACCAACAACTTGGTTGAGAGAGAACGGTTCCTCCTTTTCCCTTGGCCCTTCCCCTCCAAAGTTCCCTTCCTCCTTTCTCAGCACGGACTTGGGACCGGCCATGGTGGAGTTTCCAACAACTTGGTGGAGTGAGAACAGATCCCTCCCCTTCCCTTGGCCCTTCCCCTCCAAAGTTCCCCTCCTCCTTTCTCAGCACAGACTTGGGACCAGCCACGGTGGAGTTACCAACAACTTGGTTGAGTGAGAACATTTCCCTCCCCTTCACTTGTCCCTTCCCCTTCAAAATTCCCCTCCTCCTTTCTCAGCACGGACTTGGGACTAGCAACGGTGGAGTTACCAACAACTTGGTCGAGTGAGAATGGTTCCCTCCTCTTCCCTTGGCCCTTCCCCTCCAAAGTTCCCCTCCTCCTTTCTCAGCACGGACTTGGGACCGGCCAAGGTGGAGCTACCAACAACTTGGTCGAGTGTGAACGGTTCCCTCCCCTTCCCTTGGCCCTTCCCCTCCAAAGTTCCCCTCTTCCTTTCTCAGCATGGACTTGGGACCGGTCAAGGTGGAGTTACCAACAACTTGGTCGAGAGAGAACGGTTCCTTCCTTTTCCCTTGGCCCTTCCCCTCCAAAGTTCCCCTCCCTCTTTCTCAGCACGGACTTGGGACTGGCCACGGTGGAGTTACCAACAACTTGGTCGAGTGAGAACGGTTCCCTCCCTTCCCTTGGCCCTTCCCCTCCAAAGTTCCTCTCCTCCTTTCTCAGCAGGGACTTGAGACCGGCCACGTTGGAGCTACCAACAACTTGGTCGAGTGAGAACGGTTCCCTCCCCTTCCTTTGGCCCTTCCCCTCCAAAGTTCCCCTCCTCCTTTCTTAGCACGGACTTGGGACCGGTCACGGTGGAGTTACCAACAACTTGGTTGAGAGAGAACAGTTCCTCCTTTTCCCTTGGCCCTTCCCCTCCAAAGTTCCCTTCCTCCTTTCTCAGCACGGACTTGGAACCGGCCACGGTGGAGTTACCAACAACTTGGTTGAGTGAGAACGGTTCCCTCCCTTCCCTTGGCCCTTCCCCTCCAAAGTTCCCCTCCTCCTTTCTCAGAATGGACTTGGGACTGGCCATGGTGGAGTTACCAACAACTTGGTCTAGTGATAACGGTTCCCTCCCCTTCCCTTGACCCTTCCCCTCCAAAGTTCTCCTCCTCTTTTCTCAGCACGGACTTGGGACCGGTCACGGTGGAGTTACCAACAGCTTGGTCGAGAGAAAACGGTTCCCTCCTTTTCCCTTGGCCCTTCCCCTCCAAAGTTCCCCTCCTTCTTTCTCAGCACGGACTTGGGACTGGCCACTGTGGATTTACCAACAACTTGGTCGAGTGAGAACGGTTCCCTCCCCTTCCCTTGGCCCTTCCTTTCCAAAGTTCCCCTCCTCCTTTCTCAGCACAGACTTGGGACCGGCCACGGTGGAGTTACCAACAACTTGGTCGAGTGAGAACGTTTTCCTACCCTTCCCTTGGCCCTTCCCCTCCAAAGTTCCCCTCCTTCCTCAGCACGGACTTGGGACCAGCCACGGTGGAGTTACCAACAACTTTGTGGAGTGAGAACGGTTCCCTCCCCTTCCCTTGGCCCTTCCCCTCCAAAGTTCCCCTCCTCCTTTTTTCAGCATGTACTTGGACCGGTCACGGTGGAGTTACCAACAACTTGGTCGAGAGAGAACGGTTCCCTCCTTTTCCCTTGGCCCTTCCCCTCCAAAGTTCCCCTCCTCCTTTCTCAGCACAGACTTGGGACCGGCCACGGTGGAGTTAACAACAACTTGGTGGAGTGAGAACGATTCCCTCATCTTCCCTTGGCCCTTCCCCTCCAAAGCTCCCCTCCCCCTTTCTCAGCACGGACTTGGGACCGGCCACAGTAGAGTTACCAACAACTTGGTCGAGTGAGAACGGTTCCCTCCCCTTCCCTTGGCCCTTCCCCTCCAAAGTTCCCCTCCTTTCTCAGCACGGAGTTGGGACCGGCCATGGTGGAGTTGACAACAACTTGGTGGAGTGAGAACGGTTCCCTCCCCTTCCCTTGACCCTTCCCCTCCAAAGTTCCCCTCCTCCTTTCTCCGCACGGACTTGGAACCGGCCACGGTGGAGTTGCCAACAACTTGGTCGAGTGAGAATGGTTCCCTCCACTTCCTTTGGCCCTTCTCTTCCAAAGTTCCCCTCCTCCTTTCTCAGCACGGACTTGGGACCGGCCACAGTGGAGTTTTCCAACAACTTGGTCGAGTGAGAACGGTTCCCTCCCCTTCCCTTGGCCCTTCCCCTCCTAAGTTTCCCTCCTCCTTTCTTAGCACGGACTTGGGACCGGCCATGGTGGAGTTACCAACAACTTGGTCGAGTCAGAACAGTTCCCTCCCCTTCCCTTGGCTCTTCCCCTCCAGAGTTCCCCTCCTCCTTTCTCAGCACGGACTTGGGACCGGCCACGGTGGAGTTACCAACAACTTGGTCGAGTGAGAACGGTTCCCTCCCCTTCCCTTGGCCCTTCCCCTCCAAAGTTCCCCTCCTCCTTTCTTAGCACGGACTTGGGACCGGTCACGGTGGAGTTACCAACAACTTGGTTGAGAGAGAACGGTTCCTCCTTTTCCCTTGGCCCTTCCCCTCCAAAGTTCCCTTCCTCCTTTCTCAGCACGGACTTGGGACCGGCCATGGTGGAGTTTCCAACAACTTGGTGGAGTGAGTACAGATCCCTCCCCTTCCCTTGGCCCTTCCCCTCCAAAGTTCCCCTCCTCCTTTCTCAGCACAGACTTGGGACCAGCCACGGTGGAGTTACCAACAACTTAGTTGAGTGAGAACATTTCCCTCCCCTTCACTTGTCCCTTCCCCTTCAAAATTCCCCTCCTCCTTTCTCAGCACGGACTTGGGACTGGCCACGGTGGAGTTACCAACAACTTGGTCGAGTGAGAATGGTTCCCTCCCCTTCCCTTGGCCCTTCCCCTCCAAAGTTCCCCTCTTCCTTTCTCAGCATGGACTTGGGACCGGTCAAGGTGGAGTTACCAACAACTTGGTCGAGAGAGAACGGTTCCCTCCTTTTCCCTTGGCCCTTCCCCTCCAAAGTTCCCCTCCCTCTTTCTCAGCACGGACTTGGGACTGGCCACGGTGGAGTTACCAACAACTTGGTTGAGTGAGAACGGTTCCCTCCCTTCCCTTGGCCCTTCCCCTCCAAAGTTCCCCTCCTCCTTTCTCAGAATGGACTTGGGACTGGCCATGGTGGAGTTACCAACAACTTGGTCTAGTGATAACGGTTCCCTCCCCTTCCCTTGACCCTTCCCCTCCAAAGTTCTCCTCCTCTTTTCTCAGCACGGACTTGGGACCGGTCACGGTGGAGTTACCAACAGCTTGGTCGAGAGAAAACGGTTCCCTCCTTTTCCCTTGGCCCTTCCCCTCCAAAGTTCCCCTCCTTCTTTCTCAGCACGGACTTGGGACTGGCCACTGTGGATTTACCAACAACTTGGTCGAGTGAGAACGGTTCCCTCCCCTTCCCTTGGCCCTTCCCCTCCTAAGTTTCCCTCCTCCTTTCTTAGCACGGACTTGGGACCGGCCATGGTGGAGTTACCAACAACTTGGTCGAGTCAGAACAGTTCCCTCCCCTTCCCTTGGCTCTTCCCCTCCAGAGTTCCCCTCCTCCTTTCTCAGCACGGACTTGGGACCGGCCACGGTGGAGTTACCAACAACTTGGTCGAGTGAGAACGGTTCCCTCCCCTTCCCTTGGCCCTTCCCCTCCAAAGTTCCCCTCCTCCTTTCTCAGCACGGACTTGGGACCGGCCATGGTGGAGTTACCAACAACTTGGTCGAGTGAGAACAGTTCCCTCCCCTTCCCTTGGCTCTTCCCCTCCTAAGTTACCCTCCTCCTTTCTCAGCACGGACTTGGGACCGGCCACGGTGGAGTTACCAACAACTTGGTCGAGTGAGAACGGTTCCCTCCCCTTCCCTTGGCCCTTCCCCTCCAAAGTTCCCCTCCTCCTTTCTAAGTACAGACTTGGGACCAGCCATGGTGGAGTTGCCAACAACTTGGTCCGAGTGAGAA
Organism: Lithobates clamitans; assembly: GCA_037952925.1. Classification (NCBI taxonomy): domain Eukaryota; kingdom Metazoa; phylum Chordata; class Amphibia; order Anura; family Ranidae; genus Lithobates; species Lithobates clamitans. Next base: position 3,368,307 of record JBBGZY010000168.1, on the reverse strand, counting down.
CGGTTCCCTCCCCTTCCCTTGACCCTTCCCCTCCTCCTTTCTCAGCAAGCACTTGGGACCGGGCACGGTGGAGTTTCCAACAACTTGGTCGAGAGAGAACAGTTCCCTCCGCTTCCCTTGGCCCTTCCCCTCCAAAGTTCCCCTCCTCCTTTCTCAGCACAGACTTGGGACCAGCCATGGTGGAGTTACCAACAACGTGGTTGAGTGAGAACAGTTCCCTCCCCTTCCTTTGGCCCTTCCCCTCCAAAGTTCCCCTCCTCCTTTCTCAGCACGGACTTGGGAGCGGCCATGGTGGAGTTACCAACAATGTGGTACAGTGAAAATGGTTTCCCCTCCCTTCCCTTTCCCCTCCAAAGTTACCCTCCTCCTTTCTCAGCACGGACTTGGGACCGGCGACGGTGGAGTTACTAACAACACGGTAGTAGATGTAAACATCCCTTGTAGTAGAAAAAAGCATGACAGGACCTCTTAAATATGAGATCTGGGGTCAAAAAGTCCTCCGATCTCATATTTACACTTCAATGCAAAAAAATTGTCCTTTCAAAAATGGCCCTTTAAGAGCTATGGGTGGAAGTGACGTTTTGACATCGCTTCCGCCCTGCATTGTTATGGAGATGGATGGGGGCCATCTTCCCCTCACTCTTCTCCATGCCCAGCAAGGGTGAAGATCCGATTGCCACCCCCACTGCCAATGGCTCCGGTATGCGGCGGAGGGCGGTGGAGGGCAACAGATCGCGGTGGGAGGGTGCTGCACCGCAGAGACCACTCTTATCGGAAACTGGACTGCCAGCTGAAGAAGAGGATACCGGGGTTATGGCAGTTAGCTGCTGCCATAACGATATCCCCCTTCAAAGTAAGGACGTACATCTTCGTGCGGCGGTCCGGAAGGGGTTAAAATGTATGACACAGAGGTGCCTTGTACCTGTATAATATTTTAATTGTTTGTAACCACTACCCAAAAAAAAGAGGATCCTGTTCCCTTAAAGTATGAATAACAGCACAGGGAGAACATGCAAACTCCATGCAGGTGGTGTCCTGGCCTGGATCCAAACATCAATGGTTGAAGACTTGAGTTACTATGCTGCCCATTGACTTCATTTTTGGTGCTGGGCCATAAAGATCTAGAGGAAGCGAAGTGTCCCTTGCAGGGCTTCTTTTCAGCGAGAAGGCAGACCCGGAACCTCCAACACTGAATGCTTCTAATGTCAGGGGGTGCTGTGGTGTGCTGGAGGGTCCATTGATGCTTCCTGCTGGGGGTCTGTTGTTTTTAAGGGGTATTTTGTTTCATGGGATCTATTGTTACTTGATGGCTATTGTTGCTGGTTGTAGGGGATCTATTTTACAACTTTTAATGTTATCCTTAACAAATTCCTTACAAACTACCTAGCACCACAAAATGATACATGGTTCTGCTTTCTTTAAAAGAGGTAGTACTGAGAGGTGGGTATAGGGTGGAACGGTCCTTGGAGGTGGAACCACGGAATGGTCCTTGGAGGTGAAACCACGGAACGGTCCTTGGAGGTGAGTAGGGGGTGGAAACAAGTGGTGACTTGAAAGACCTGCACCTATTCTCTGACAAAAACAGCCCTAGTCGTCAGCAGTCACATTGGAGGTTCAGACATTATTTCTTATTTGTCTGCAGCTCCGTCTGAACAGTATTAAGAAGCTCTCCATGATTGCTTTGGCTTTGGGTGTAGAAAGAACCCGCAGTGAGCTTCTGCCATTCCTGACAGGTAAGTGTGTCTTACGGGAGAAGACAACCAACTTTCTTTTGCTTATAATCGAAAATGGCATTTACTGTTTACACCAATTCTGAAAGAGATGCTGCCTCTTGCCCATGCAGGAAAATGGGTCATATGATTCTCCATTCCCAAAAGTGCCGGTTATTCTTTAAGATTCCGCTCATGCTTGAACAACTCCAAAGTCGCGCGACTTTGGGGTGCAACTTGGATGTGACTTGTTGTCCCTCTGCAAATGCAGACCCACATTTGCACCACTGTTGCTTGTAAAACATTCAGGTACGACTTTCATGCAACTTTTGAGGGTCAACCTTGAAGTCTATGGCCCTCATGATGCATGCAAGTCGGACCAAAGTAGTGGATGAACTACTTTAAAGTCGTTGAGACTTTAAAGCAGAGTTTGACTCAAAAGTGGAACTTCCACTTTTATGTCCCATCCCCGGTGCAACATTTTGCACCTTTCAGCAGGGGGGGGGCTGAAAAAATGGCGCCAAACAGCCGATCGCACTCACTTTTCCCTAGACACCGCTATCTACCATATGATGTAGTGGATGTTTTTTGGCTGTCCCTTTGGTGGGAACTATTTGTTTTTATATAAGTTTTTAAAATAAAGCCTTTTAAACTACTACACTATGGGAGCCCTGTTTTTTTGCTATGAGGATATGACCACATGAAGCTGGTGCACCATCCCTCGAAGTTGATGCTGGTTGCTGGGCTGAATAGAGGACCCATGCTTGACCGGATCCAGGAAGTCATCCACCCTTGCTAGTATATGCCCATTACCCCTGCAGGGGTACCAGGAGCTGGTGAGTGGGGCCCCTTGAGGGGGATCACAGAAGTCACCGGAATTCGATGAAGCACAAGAGTCACATTTTTTATGAACATTTTGCCAATTTGGAGCTTCACTATAGATTTTTTTATGTTTATTTCCATTTTTTACGTTTTAATTTTTACTAACCACCTATATATATTTCTCGCTGTGCAGTTTTTCATATATTTTTTTATTGAAATGGACACTTATCACCTGGATTTATTCTTTTTGTTAATCAAGGCAAATGTTTGGTGTTAGCAGGGGAATATTTGGGTGTTCCCATTTCTTCCCTTTTTGTCTATAGGATACTGGATATATAATATTTTTAATATTTTGACTATATCACGGTAACGGTATTGCTCACATTGCCACACTACCACGAATTGATGTATTATCTACCTGTATAGGGTATTGTGATATATATATGCATATTTTTGCATTTTTGGTTCACACCTATTACTGGTATTCTAGCATTTAGGTGGTTTTCAGCACGAGACATTAGGTGTTTATTTTTGTTTGTATATTCATATAGGGAATTCTTTCCTAGGGATCGCCACTTACCCCTTACCTTCTTTTATATAACTGCCACTGAAATCACCAGTGACACTAATACAGTGATCAGGGTCAATACTATACACTGTCACTGTACTAATGAGACTGGCTGGAAAGTGGTTGACATCTAGGGTGATCAGGGGGTTTAAATGTGCACCTAACAATGTGTAATGTTTGCTAATTTTATTAACCTATCGCTATTTCTTATTCCTACTTTGCAGGAAATAGAAACATAGCGATCGTTCCCTCTGAGCCCTGGGTTGATTGTCAAAACAGAGCTCTGGGTTGTGATTGGAGACAGCCAATCAGCAGGACTTGCTGACAGACTCCCGCTGTGATTTTACATGTGGCGGCATGCGCACGCCCTAAACTCAGGAGTAGGCAGCGATGTACGGGTACACGTCTTTGCTTTCACGGCCGCCCATCCAAAGTACAGGCCTCAGGCTGGCCCCTTTAGCAGGTATAGCTACACTATATTACCAAAAGTATTGGGACGCCTTCCCTTTACACACCCATGAACTTTAATGGCATCCCAGTCTTCTGGGAAGGCTGTCCACAAGGTTTAGGAGTGTGTCTATGGGAATGTTTGATCATTCTTCCAGAAGTGCATTTGTGAGGTCAGGCACTGATGTTGGACGACAAGGCCTGGCTCGTAGTCTCCGGTCTAATTCATCCCAATGGTGATTTATCGGATTGAGGTCAGGACTCTGTGCAGGCCAGTCAAGTTCCTCCACCCCAAACTCGCTCATCTATGTCTTTATGGATCTTCACCGTCAGACGGACCAATAGCCGCAACTTAAAACCTTTTGACTTTGGTCACTCATCAGACACGTTCAGCTGGCTGACGCTATGCACAATTATAATGATGTGCTGCTATCCATCCTCTGCAGAATGGGGGTGCTCAGCACTTTAATAGGCCCTTTTTCTTCTTTTATGCTCGAGCGTGCACCATCAAACGGGACCCGTCCAATCCCGGGACGTGTGACGTATATTAAAGTCCCCGGGCCAGGAGGCGGGGCTGTATATGATGGCGAGAGGCGGGAACACATGGCAATTAAAATGTAAGCTGTTACAGCGATGTCCCCGTGCTCTGATAATGCAGCCGCCTGTTCTCCTCTCTCTTCCCCTGCACTGGTAGGCTGCATTGATGGACACAAGGAGGCTCCATTGATGAACACAGGTGAGGCTGCATTGATGGACAGAGGCGAGGCTGCACTGATGGACACAGGCGAGGCTGCACTGATGGACACAGGTGAGGCTGCATTGATAAAGTTGTTAATATTTATTTTTCTAACTTAACCACCTGCTAACCCCCGGTGTCAAATGACGGCGGGACTGTGCGGCTCTCGTTCTGGGTGGACATCATATGCGCTGTGTTGCTAAGATATGGCGTGACCCCGATCACTGTAAAGAGTGGCTGATGCCACTCTTTAACCATGTGATTGGCTGTGTTCTATCACATCCCATTACATGTAACCGAGGAAGTGCTGGTAATCGGTGTTCCTGGCCACACACTGACAGAATGTGTGGCGAGGAGAGCTGATCAGCGGCATCCCCTCGCAGGGGACAGCTAGAGATGTAATCAGGGCACTGATGATCAGTGCCCTGATTACATTAGAGCGCCAGAGTTGATAGCAACCAGTGCCCACCAGTGCCAGCAATCAATACCCACCAGTGCCAGCAATCAGTGCCCATTAGCGATGCCAGTAAGTGATGGCTTTCAGTGCCCATCACTGTTGCCCATCAGTAATGCTCAACGGTTCCGCTCATCAGTGCCCATTCGTGATGCCAGTGATAGTTTTCAGTGCCCATCAATAATGCCCTTCGGTTCACGCTCATCAGTGCCCACCAGAGCCAGCTATCAGTGCCCACCAGTGCCCATAATTGCAAAATATTAGTGCCGCCTCATCAGCGCACTTCAGTGAAGGAGAAAAATTACTTATTTACAAAAAATACTGACAGAAACTAAGAAAAACTTTTTTTTCAAAATTTTCAGGCCTTTTTTTTGTAAAAAGAAAAATCCCAGCAGTGACTAAATACCACCAAAAGAAATCTTGTCATTCAAAGTGTGAGAGCGCTGAAAGTTGACAATTGGTCTGGGCAGGAAGGGGGTGAAAGTGCCCGGTATGTAAGTGGTTAATTCTGCAGAAAACATTTAAGTGTAATTTCATGAGATTATTTATGAGGGCGTGTTTAGGGGTGGGGCGGGGTTGGCGGAGCAGCTGGTGGCGAGTAACATTTGAGGCCTGTCTAGTAGCTCAGGACTTGAAATTTTGAGCCCTACTCAAAGTATTAAAAAATGTTCCATAATTCTTCAAAATACAAATAAACATATAATATCAGTGTCTCGTGTTTTTACTTTGCCGATCACCTTCAGTGTGCTATGGTTTCTCTCCACTAGGGGCACTCTTACCCTCTGTGGCGCTCCTCCCACTGCCCATCTGCAGACTGAAGTCTCCTCAGCACAACACTCTTCATTAGTTCTGCAGTCAGCCAATCAGGTGTGAGCCCAACGGTTGCCAGAGTAGGCTCCGCCTCTTAATTTGTATGTGCTCTGCCCACCTCTCTCCAGCTGAAGCCCCACCCCTTTAATCCCATGTGTTTGTTAGCTTAGCAGGCTGCGATCGCTCAGACCCGCCCATTCTCCTAAACACACCAATCTTGTTTCAATATTTATCGTGTAGGCGGAGCAGGCAACGCCTCTAGCTGAAGCAGGCCCCGCCCCTGTAGCCCTATATCTCCTACCTTTTGCTGTAGAGAATTCAAATACATAGTAATTACCATCTGATATTAGGATCATATGGGGGTGTTGGTTGTCCTTCTATCCCGTATTAACCACTTGACCACTGGGCACTTAAACCCCCTTAATAACCAGACCAATTTTCAGTTTTTGGTGCTCTCACATTTTGAATGACAATTACTCAGTCATGCAACACTGTATCTATATGAAATTTTTGTCCTTTTTTCACACAAATAGAGCTTTCTTTTGGTGGTATTTAATCACCGCTGGGTTCTCTATTTTTTGCGCTATAAAAGAAAAAAGACCGAAAAATCTGAAAAAAAAATGCATTTTTCTTAGTTTCTGTTATAAAATTTTGCAAATTAGTAATTTTTCTTCATATATTTTGGCCAAAATTTATACCGCTACATATTTTTGGTAAAAATAACCCAAATCAGTGGATATTATTTGGTCTTTGTGAAAGTTATAGAGTCCACAAGCTATGGTGCCAATATCTGAAAATTGATCACACCTGAATTACTGACGGCCTATCTAATTTCTTGAGACCCTAACATGCCAGAAAAGTACAAATACCCCCCAAATTACCCCTTTTTGGAAAGAAGACATTCCAAGGTATTTAGAAAGATGCATGGTGAGTTTTTTGAAGTTGTCATTTTTTCCCACAATTCTTTGCAAAATCAAGTTTTTTTTTTTCTTTTTTTTTTTTTTCACAAAATTGTCATATTAGCAGGTTATTTCTCACACACAGCATATGCATACCACAAATTACACTCCAAAACACATTCTGCTATTACTCCCGAGTATGGCGATACCACATGTGTGAGACTTTTACACAGCGAGGCCACATACAGAGACCGAAAATGCAGGGAGCAATTTCAGGCGTTCTGGAGCACCCAGGCCAATTCTGACATTTCTCCCCTACATGTAAAAATCATCATTTATTTGCTAGAAAATTACATAGAATCCCAAAACATTATATATGTTTTTTAGCAAAGACCCTAGAAAATACAATAGCGGTCATTGCAACTTTTTATCTCGCACGATATTTGCGCAGCAATTTTTCGAAAAAAAACAGTTTTGTGCTTAAAAAAAAAAAAAACAGTAAGGTTAGCCCAATGTTTTTGCATAATGTGAAAGATGAAGTTACGCCGAGTAAATAGATACCTAACATGTCACCTTTCAAAATTGCACATGCTTGTGGAATGGCGCCAAATGTCACTAATTAAAAATTCCCATAGGCGACGCTTTATAATTTTTTACTGGTTACATATTTTGAGTTACAGAGGAGGTCTAGGGCCAAAATTATTGCTCTCACTCTAACAATCGCAGCGATATCTCACATGTGTGGTTTGAACACCGTTTTCATATGTGGGCGGGACTTACGTGTGCGTTCGCTTCTGCATAAGAACACACGGGGACAGGGGCGCTTTAAAATGTTTTAATTTTTTTTTATTGTTCATTTTACTTTATTTATTTTAGTTTGATGCTTTTTTCCAAAAAAAAAATTTTTTGATCACTTTTATTCCTATTACTAGGCACGTAAACATCCCTTGTAATAGGAATATGGCATGACAGGTCCTCTTTACAGTGAGATATGGGGTCAATAAGACCCCACATCTCACCTCTAGGCTGGGAAGCCTGAAAAAAAAAAAAATCCTGGCTTCGATCGTAGCGGTGAGTCGGTAGAAGCATTGGAGGGCGGCGGGAGGGGGGGACGTCGACTCTCATCTCCCGTAAGAATGATTAAGCAGTGTAACAGCCGCTATGATCATTCTAATGGTGTAGGGAATCGCCGGATGAAAAAGCTGATATTTGAATGATGTCTGTAGCTGCAGGCATCATTCAGATATCCCTGCACAAAGTCAAGGACGTCGTATGACGGTGGGCAGGAAGTGGTTAAAACGCTTTTTTTTTTTAACACAAAGTTGTCCATTTATACAATATTTCTAACACATAGCATGTACATACCAAAAATGACACCCCAAAATAGATTCTCCTACTTCTCCTGAGTACGGTGATACCACATGTGTGAGACTTCCACAGTCTGGCCACATACAGAGGCCGAGTACAGCCGAGTATGGCTGAGCATGGCAGAGTATGGCAGAGTATGGCTGAGCATGGCTGGGTATGGCTGAGCATGGCTGGGTATGGCTGAGTATGGCTGAGTATGGCTGGGTATGGCTGGGTATTGCAGGGTATCGCCAAGTATGACTGGGTATGGCAGAGTATGGCTGGGTATCACGAGTTTTGCAGAGTATTGCGGGGTATTGCAGAGTATTGCGGGTTATGGCAGAGTATTGCAGAGTTTTGCGGGGTATTGAAGAGTATGGCAGGGTATGGCAGGGTATGGCGGGGTATGGCAGGGTATTGCTGAGTATGCCTGGGTATCACTGAGTATTGCAGAGTATGGCTGGGTATTGCGGGGTATGGCAGAGTATTGCGGAGTATGGCAGAGTATTGTGGGGTATGGCAGAGTATTGCAGAGTATTGTGGGGTATTGCAGAGTGTTGTGGGGTATTGCAGAGTATTGCGGGGTATTGCAGAGTATTGCGGGGCATTGCAGAATATTGCAGAGTATTGCAGAGTATTGTGGGGTATTGCACAGTATTGCAGAGTATTGTGGGGTATTGCACAGTATTGCAGGACATTTCAGAGTAGTGCAGGGTATTGCAGAGCATTGAGGGATGGCTGAACATGGATGGATGGCTGGATGTCACTGTGCAGCGCTGTGGCCACTACATACGCAGCCCACAGCGCTGCTGCCATCCGATCTCTCCCCCTCTCCTCTCACAGTGTACCGATCGGTACAGAGAGGGGAGGAGAGGAACCGGCGTCATCACATGACGCCGGTTTGTTTACATGTGATCACTCGGGTGCGCGCCCTAGGGGGCACGCGAGAGCGGAATTCTGGGAGGACGTACCTGGACGCCCTCCCGGGGTTAAGCAACCGCCCTGTAGCCTTCATTTGGCTATGGGCCGGTTGTTAAGTGGTTAAAGATGTCCACTTTCTCCTCCAGCAACCTATTTGTAGTTGTACACATTAATCTGGACTCACGCTGTTACATTTTACGGAACGCAGACACAGTGAACCGCTCCTGTGGGCGGCTCTATGCATACTGATCGCTCTCTGAGCTCAGCGCGCTTATAACAGCTCTACCGCTCTGTGACGTCACTTGTTTAACCTATTCCAGCTCAAGGCCCCGCCCCTCGCCGAAGCAGGCACCGTCCCCAATCCTGTCCACTTTTTTGTGTACAATATTTAAATATAATGTATAATATAATCTCCGCCTGGTATAGTATAACACAATGATCTGATTGTGGTATTATTTGTCACACGCTTTAATTTCCCTTCACCCCTTAAAATAAATGGCCGACATGGCTTCAGAAGTGTCAGCCTTTTCTCTGGGAATCCTCTAGTAGCCTCCCCTCGTCTCCTCCCTCGTCTCCTCCCCCGTCTCCTCCCTCCCGGTGGTTACAGGGCACGTTGCTCTATAAACATTATCTTGGTGGGCGTGCTTTGCTTCCCTGGCTCCTCCCCCTCCACACTCTCCTCCTAGCAGGAAGAAGCGATCATGGCTGCAGCTGACGGGGATGATTTTCTGTATCCCATCTTCGATCTTCATCGAAGAGCTGCGGAATGAGGACATGCAGGTGAGGAGCCATGATGATGCTACTACTACCACCGCCGGCTGGGGGCAGTGCAGGCCTCAGGAGGGGCCCCTCACAGTGTCTGTATAGGGGCCCTTACCCTGAGGGGGAGACCTTCTATTCCTGGAGAGGAGGGGACCCTCATAGTGTAACATTGGAGGGGGCCCTTACCATGAAGGCCTGAGGTGGAGGGGCCCCTCTCGGTGTCAGTATGAAGGAGGAGGGGCCCTTACCCTGTATGATGACAGTGTATTGGCCCCTGACCATCAAAGGGGCCCTCAGTCTGCAGGCATGAAGTGGAGGGGCCCTACAGTGGTTAATAAAAGGGGTCTAGAGGTAGAGGGGATCCTCATGGAGTCAGTATGGGGGGCCCTTACCTTGTAGGAATAAAAAGTATGATGACCTCATCTGTATAGGCGGAGCCTGAGGTCAGGGGCCCCTCAATGGCAGTATGGAGGAGGAGGGCCCCTGTACCCTGAAAAGTGTATTCTCCCCTGACCATCAACAGGGCCCTCAGCCCGCAGGCTTGAAGTGGAGGGGACACTACAGTGGTAAATTTGAGGGGCCCTTACCCTGTTAGACAAAAGAGGGTAACTTTGACAATAAAAGGGTGGGGGGTCCCTCACAGTGTTGGTATGGGGGGGCTTACCTTGTAGGATTAAAAAGTATGTTCCCCTTAACAGTATTGGGGTAGACTGAAGTCAGGGGTCCCTGACAGTGTCAGCGTGGGGGTGGAGGGGCCCCTCACAGTGTTTTTTTTGAGGGGACCTGTAGGACAGAAAAGGAGGAGGTGGAGGGGCCCCTCACAGTTCTTAGGCCTTGTTCTGGAGGTTTAAGCAGTAAGGGCCCTGATAGTGCACAGTAAAGGGAGACATGCTTGCCTGAGGAGAGGCCCCTAAAAGCATGCTCTGAGCAACCCCCCCAATGAAGAATACTATCCGGGGCCCCTTTGTATCAGGCTTGAAATGTACGGGCCCCCATGCTATCTGGGAGGACGTTCCCCCTTAAGCCTGAGAACGAGGGGCCCCTGCACACATGCATTGAGCCCCCCCAAACATGATGAGAACTATCAGGGGCCCCTTTTTATTAGGCTTAAAACGTACAGGCCTCAATGCTGAGTGCTATGTGGGAGGACGTTACCCTTTAAGCCTGAGAAAAAGGGGCCCCTGATAGTAAGCAGCGTGGGGGGCATTTTTTTTTCTTTTCTAAGATTTGGGTAATGTTTCAGAAATGTCACTTCCTGTCCCAGAGACACAACAGGAAGTAAGAGGAATCTCTCCTCTCATTAGTTGTCACTAGAACGGGTGTCCCCCCGTTGGAAGATTTCCCTTCGCCTCCTGCTGTGGTGACAATGCTACAATTTTGGATTTCTTCCCTCGCTGTCTTTCAGTGATCACCGGTACACATAAAGGGGGGAATTTCCCCAATGAATTCCCACAGCAATAAAAGCCTGACAGAGGTTCTAATCCACCCCCAGTCTATAAAAAAACGAAAAGGTGTTGCCTAAGGCCCCTTTCACACTGGGGCGCTACAGCGCTAAAAATAGCGCCTGCAAAGCGCCCTGAAAGAGCCGCTCCTCACACGAAAGCCCGAGGGCTTTCACACTGGAGAGGTGCGTTGGCAGGATGGTAAAAAAAAAGTCCTGCTAGCAGCATCTTAGGAGCGGTGAAGGAGCGGTGTGTATACAGCTCCTCCACTGCTCCTGCCCATTGAAATGAATGGGGCAGTGCAGCTACACCGCTGGCAAAGCGCGGCTGCAGTGCACTTTGCGGTGGTTTTAACCCTTTCTCGGCCACTAGCAGGGGGTAAAACCGCCCTGCTAGTGGCAGAATAGCACCTCTAAAACGACGGTAAAGCGGCGCTAAAAATAGAGCCGTTTTACTGCCGGCGCCCGCACCGCCCCAGTCTGAAAGGGGCCTTAGGGTTGCGTTCCTTGGCTTTTTTTTTTTTCATTCCACCCTCTAGATACAGTCTGGGAACACAGCAACTTAACCACTTAAGGACCGAGCCTCTTTCTGAGTATTGTTGTTTACAAGTTAAAAACTTTTTTTTTGCTAGAAAATTACTTAGAACCCCCAAACATTGTGCATTTTTTTCTAAAACCCTAGAGAATAAAATGGCGGCCGTTGCAATACTTTCTGCCACACCGTATTTGCGCAGCGGTCCTACAAGCACGCTTTTTTTTTTTTTAAATACACTTTTTTTAATTAAAAAATATGATAACAGTAAAGTTAGCCCAATTTTTTTTTTTTATATTGTGAAAGATAATGTCACGCCGAGTAAATTGATACCCAACATGTCACGCCGCGTAAATTGTGCCCGCTCATGGAATGGCGACAAACTTTTACCCTTAAAAATCTCCATAGGCGACAATTAAAAAATTCTACAGGTTGCATGTTTTGAGTTACAGAGGAGGTCCAGTGCTAGAATTATTGCTCTCGCTCTAACAATCGCAGCGTTACCTCACGTGTGGTTTGAACACTGTTTTCATATGCGGGTGCTACTCACGTATGCGTTCGCTTCTGCACGCGAGCTCGGCGGGACAAGGCGTGCTTAAAATTTTTTTTCCTTTTTACTTTACTTTTTATTTTAACACTGTTTAAAAAAAAAAAAAAAAAATGTGTCACTTTTATTCCTATTACAAGGAATGTAAACATCCCTTGTAATAGAAAAAAAAAACAGAACAGGACCTCTTAAATATTAGATCTGGGGTCAAAAAGTCCTCCGATCTCATATTTACACTTGAATGCAAAAAAAAAAAAAAATTGTCATTTAAAAAAATGGCCCTTTAAGAGCTATGGGCGGAAGCTACACCTCTGCTCCCCTGCATGCCTTTGCATCCACACTCCAATATCAACAAATTGTTCTGAACTAAGGGAACCATCACTTATTTAGGAAAATTATTTATTTCCTGCTTTTAATTTAATTTTAGCATCACCGTCACTCCATCCTGGGTGCAGTGTATGCCTCTCGCTGTTCGCCTTTCTACCCTTCCTCCCCCACGTGTGTGTGAGGGGTAATTTATGCGTGATCCCTCGCAAGGCATGGTTGGTCTACCATCTGCTTCTTGAGGAGCTGACCGGTTATTGGGGAGACAGAAGACACAGGAGTGACTATACCCGTTTTCATCATGAACACTCTGAACTATCGGAAACCTTGTGATTGGTAATTATACAATTTTGATAGATATGCTGTGTTACATATGTAAGCCTGTCATTGCTGAGTTTTATATTTGGTTTGATACATGCTTATATTCCCACAGTTAACAATTATCCTCTGAAGAAGACCCAAACAGGGTCGAAACGCGTCAGGATTCCAATATCTATGATCTTGTGGTCAATAATACATTGTATTGCACATTGTTCCCAACAACGGGCACTGTCCGCTGTGTGTTTTATTCTATTTTCACTTATTTAATATTGTAATCCAGTTCATGTCCTGACTGTATAGGTCAGAATCTATTTACTCGTTTTATACTACCTTTTTTATACTAATAAAATTACGTTTTGACCATTCATTTTGTTTTTTATTGGCTGCTTGAAAGCCCCGTCAGGGGGTTCTCCTTTCATTTTTATGCATCGTTATGGGGTGCGCAGCCCATTGGTCTGTACTCATGTGAGTGTCTTCTGTCGATTATCCTTTTGAAACATAGGATGGTTATACACCCCTCCCCGCGCTTCTCTGACACTCGAGTTAAGACATGAACTGTGAACTGCTTTCAAGGTTTTGTATATAATTGTGGTACAAGCTTTCTCTTCTTTTTCTTTTTACCCTTCTTAGATCTACTTCAGGTATAGGTAGGCTGTAATATCTCCACCCAGGATGAGTAAATTTATAGGGGTTGATTGGGCCAACCTAATGACCCAATATGAGGACTCCTTCGAACAGGGAGACCAAAAAACCTTATCTATTGCATCATTATTTAAAAAATTAACTAAAGTACTTGAAAGAAAATCTGCCCTCTTGTGGCACGTTAAAACGTTTGGCAGATATATTGAAGAGCAGATCAATCCTTATGGACTGCGTGTCCAAATTTTCCCCAATGTCGACCTTGTAAGTGAGGAGTGTAAGGCCAAATTGGAGGCCAATCTTAAATTGTGTTCCCGGGAGATGATGTCTATCCTCTCCAGGGAATATAACAAACAAATTGCTCTCCTAGATGTTGCTATCAGTAAATTGGAACAAGCATTGATCCAACATGCCCAACACCCCCTATTTTCTAAATCCCAGACTCTTGGAGATAAATCTATCAGCCTTTAATAAAAACATCTTACACAATAAGGAGACGCAGTTTTGGAGAGACAAACACGCCTTCTCGGAGGGACGGGCCTACAGATGGAAAAACTATGGGTTTTCATCAAATAATCATCCGCGTCGGGAACCCAAAGACAATACTCAAACTGCAAAATCTCGGACACCTTCTGTCTATGGATTTGATCCAAAAAATTCCTCCCAACGCGGACAAGCGCGCAATAAACAACAACAAAAATGATATTGCAGCTTTAGGAACTCTCCCGAACATGACCCTAAGAAACGGGCAATGGATACCGTCTCTGTACAACCGGGTCCCCATGACGTTCAAACTGACCATGCGGTAACCAAAGAACATCTCCTGGATGTAGGTCAGACAGTTACCTCTGAACCTAACATCAGTACCTAATCGCCACAGGAACCCCACAAACATTCCAATCCTTCCACAGGTCCAATAAAAGCAGCCCCACAGAAAGCTTTAAACTTGGCTCGGGTCCCCGCAAACCAACAAAACAGGCAAGGGCCTGGACCCCTTTGTGGTACGGATCCAACAAACCATCTAAGTGTAATTAATTTATCCTCTATCAATCTCTCACCAACTGAGATACAACTTCTTTCCCGTGGACTAACCTTTTGCCCAGAACAGAACTTCGATGTCTTTGAAACAATTACTGATCTACAACTGTTTGCACGCAAGTTATTATTGAAATACTTGCATGCGAAAGATGACTCTGATGTTGACACTGTGGAGGGACCTCCCCTTAGCATGAAGGAATGTAAGGCCTTACGTGATCTAACCCTTCTTTATCAAGAAAACAATACGGTGGACCCAATAGACCAAATCGATCTGGACGACTTACTGCAGGAGGCCGACAGATCTACTTCAAATCCCCTATTGATGTTTAAAAAGGCCTCTACCACATTTCCCTCTTCAAGCATTAATCCTAATGTGGCAATATTTCTAAAGCAGACAATTCGAGACATAAGCAAACTTCCACAAACTAAATCTAAGCCTACAAATCTTTCGTACGATGAAAACCAAGCCCTCGATCGCCTCACAAAAAATCCGAAAATTGTAATAAAACCCTCAGACAAAGGGGGTAAGGTGGTCGTCATGAACAACGACGACTACGTTTCTATGTGTCTGGAGATTTTAAAGAATAAGGAATGGTACAAACCAATTTCGGCCCTTAGTATCAACCAATACAATTCCAGCTTTTACAGCATGGTCGATCGGGCATTTTACACAGGAGCAATCACCAAAAACACTTATGAATTCATTAGGACTTCACACCCCAGGGTGGCTACTTTTTATAGCCTACCCAAGATTCATAAAAACTCTACAAAACTCACAGGTCGTCCCATTGCCTCCGGCAATGGGGCGATATCCAAGAATCTAAGTCGGGTCATCGAGGCTCATTTGCAACCCCTTGTTCTGTCCCTACCCTCATTTGTGAAGGATACAATACAATTTTTACAGCTTATCAACGAGCTAAGGATACCAGACAATGCCATTCTGGTGACCATTGACGTTGAGGCACTGTATAGCAGCATTCCCCATTCCTTGGGCCTGGCTGCAGTACAGAGGGCCTTGCAACAACAATCTCAGTATGATCCAGCATTGATCGAGTTCATTTTGAATGGTTTGCAATACATACTATACCACAACCATTTTTGCTTTGACAACTCCCACTACCTCCAAGTACAGGGTGTGGCTATGGGGACCTGTTGTGCCCCCTCCTATGCCAACCTGTACCTGGGGGAGTGGGAGAAGTCCCTCCTGGAGGACAAGGGCCTTGTCATATACACCAGCCATATAACCAAATGTCTGAGGTATATTGACAACGTCTTCGTCATCTGTGAGGGACCCGAGGCCAAACTAATCGAATTTCTGAATCGGATTAATACAAATGAACGCAATTTGAGATTCACGATGACATATGATCTCCACAGTGTCACCTTTTTAGATGTCTCTGTTTCTGTCAACGCTGAAAGAAAGTTATCTAGCACCCTTTTCCGAAAGACAACCGCTGGCAATACGGTTCTCCACTCGGACAGCTTCCACCCGACACCACTTAAGTCCTCAATCCCCTACGGACAATATTTGCGCCTTCTTCGCAATTGTTCGAACGATGCTCTTTTTAAAAAAGAAGCCCAGGGGCTTCAAAGCCGACTGCTAGCAAGGGGATACAGTCGCTCTTATCTTAAGAAGGCATACAACCAAGCCATAGGTCAATCTAGACCCCAGCTGCTATTCAAATCAAAGCCCCCTAAGAGCCTTGAGGGCAATATGACCCGTATCATTATGCGCTATTCGCGACAACACAGAGCTATCAATAAAATTATCAAACATCATTGGAGCATCCTCACGGATGATCTCAAATTGCGCGAGTTTGTCCATACGCATCCTACCATAACCTATAGAAGAGCTACATCACTACGAGACAAGCTTGTCCAGAGCGAATACACCAATGAGAATGGGAGACTAAAACACTGCTCCGTAGTGGGCTCCTTCCCCTGTGGACACTGTTCATATTGTACACTTATCAAAAAAGACAAAACCTTTGTTCTTCCCAATGGAAATACATTTACTCCTACACAATTTGTGAACTGCCATACACGGGGAATAGTATATCTCATGGAATGCGAATGTGGCGCCTACTATGTGGGAAAGACCAGGCAGGAATTTTGGAAGCGTATTTCCCAACATGTATACAGCATGCAAGTGGGGAACCCATACCTCCCCATTGGGAGACATGTGATCTCAACACACAATTATAGGACCCCAAGAGTCACTTTTGTGGCCCTATGCAGAATGCACATTCCAACTAGAGGTGGCGATTGGAATGAGTCTCTGCTACAGAAAGAGTAGAGATGGATATTCCAGTTACAGGCCACCTCCCCACCAGGCCTCAATGAATCCATTTCATTCGCTCCCTTTCTTCAGGGGTTCTCTTCTGGTAAGACACAATGAACCAACTAGGAATTTTTCATTTCCAATCCTCTAGATTACTGTAATTATGTGTGTTTACATTACCACTACATATGTATAGATGTATATGCGTATGTGTATATGCGTACATGTTTTTATATATATATATATATATATATATATATATATATATATATATTTTTTTTTT
Organism: Lithobates clamitans; assembly: GCA_037952925.1. Lineage (NCBI taxonomy): Eukaryota > Metazoa > Chordata > Amphibia > Anura > Ranidae > Lithobates > Lithobates clamitans. Next base: position 3,351,426 of record JBBGZY010000168.1, on the reverse strand, counting down.
TCTTTTTTCTTTTCCCTTTTCATCAAAATTCCCCTTAATATTGGCGTCAATTCCCCAACAGGAGAAACCATGCTTTTTCACCTCATGGTTTACCCATGGTTAGGCTACTGTATAACCAACAAACTGACGACTAACATTCGCAATATCCATGATAGTGGGACATACTCTCCCGTTTGAAGCATAATGTATTAAAGCAGGCATTTGTCTTTGTCCAATCCTCCCACTCTCTATACGATACAGCCCTGGAAAAACAGTTTACAGTTCTTCCATTATTTGATTTAAAGTTTTCTTATTCTGTTTTTTCCAGTTAACATTATAATGACCTGTGTTATTGTAGTTTATGTAACTTCTTTAAATGTGATTGTAATATTGTGCAATACGGTGTATACCATTAAGACCAATAAGGACCTAGTATATCCCACACAAGACGCCTAGTGAATGTTTTGACGATGGCAGGTGTGGACGTCTTTGAATATTACTTTATAACCATCTTGTTTTTTTCTTCCTCCTGTACTTACTTTTGTCTCCCCTTGATAGGTTGTGCTCTTCTATAGGGGACAGAGTTACGCCACACATGCCTTCCTGGCAGGACAAGAGAGGAGACGCTTGGGCCCTGCGTCTCTATAATGCGCCCACTAGGTGTCAGCACCTGGGTTGGGGGCGCTTCTTGCTTGCCAGCGGCGTCCCGGATCCCTTCCAGACCCCGTGTGCATGCGCGCGCGACATGATGCACGTGCGCGTGACGTCACGTCGGTTGCAGCGGAAGCGACAGGGGACCCCAGAGCTACTGCTCTTCCGGAACACCGGGGGGGGTCACGCAGTGAGCACACCTTCGTGTTGCTCTTCCCCCTAATGGGTGGGTGGGAGGGGGGAGGGGAGCGGCGAGGCACCCGCACCTGATGAGCCAATTAACCAGCACTTCCTTATAAAGCATTCCAGGCACAGGGGAGGCTCATTGATCCTCTCCTCATCCTGGCATATGCAGGCACACAACCACCGCTCGCATTGAGTGGTAAGTACTTTTGAAATATTTGGAACTGCCTTTCCTCAGGTCTGGTGTAGACCACCGCCATTAGGAGCCCTATACCATTATACCCCTCTTGTATCCAATTGATGTCTGATGTTGACATTATATGTTTCAGAACTAATTAATTCAAGCTTTTCCGGTCCATAGTACTAGGTAACAAGCACTGCTGTCACTTCATGCACCTCTTCATTTCACTATACACCTTGCACTTTTTGGTTTTGTTTTCACTCCGTATTGTTTTGTTTATTCTATTTCACAATATCCTGTGGGTGGTTGTTGCTGCAGGGTCTCACTTACATAACTATGTCCTATCACTTCACCTTCATTCACTCCCCTTTTTTACCCTATCACTGCACCACTTCCACTCCCTTTTTCCTTTTCTTTTTTCTTTTTCTCTTTCGTTTTCTTTTTCTTTTCCTCCAGCCTAGGCTGGTCTCCTTCACTTTGGACATCGGTTTCTTGCACTGGTGCATGGCTAGTACTAACATCTCTAACATCGTTACTTTATGCCTCTGTAGGGGATGCAGGGGATCCTGTGTTTGACTGTTTCACTATGTCACCCTCTCACTTATCTCACCTTTCTTTTTCACCTCTCTGCTTTCACCTGCCACATTCAGTTTTTCCTCCCCCCCCTATTCTTTTTCCCCCCACCTCTTTTTTCTTCCCCCCCCCCTTTTGTTTCTCGTTCTATCTTTGCTACATCTCTGCTCCCCTGCATGCCTTTGCATCCACACTCCAATATCAACAAATTGTTCTGAACTAAGGGAACCATCACTTATTTAGGAAAATTATTTATTTCCTGCTTTTAATTTAATTTTAGCATCACCGTCACTCCATCCTGGGTGCAGTGTATGCCTCTCGCTGTTCGCCTTCCTACCCTTCCTCCCCCACGTGTGTGTGGGGGGTAATGTATGCGTGATCCCTCGCAAGGCATGGTTGGTCTACCATCTGCTTCTTGAGGAGCTGACCGGTTATTGGGGAGACAGAAGACACAGGAGTGACTATACCCATTTTCGTCATGAACACTCTGAACTATCGGAAACCTTGTGATTGGTAATTATACAATTTTGATAGATATGCTGTGTTACATATGTAAGCCTGTCATTGCTGAGTTTTATATTTGGTTTGATACATGCTTATATTCCCACAGTTAACAATTATCCTCTGAAGAAGACCCAAACAGGGTCGAAACGCGTCAGGATTCCAATATCTATGATCTTGTGGTCAATAATACATTGTAATGGAAAATTGTTTCCAACAACGGGCACTGTCCGCTGTGTGTTTTATTCTATTTTCGCTTATTTAATATTGTAATCCAGTTCATGTCCTGACTGTATAGGTCAGAATCTATTTACTCGTTTTATACTACCTTTTTTATACTAATAAAATTACGTTTTGACCATTCATTTTGTTTTTTATTGGCTGCTTTAAAGCCCCGTCAGGGGGTTCTCCTTTCATTTTTATGCATCTTTATGGGGTGCGCAGCCCATTGGTCTGTACTCATGTGAGTGTCTTCTGTCGATTATTATTCTACAGGTTGCATGTTTTGAGTTACAGAGGAGGTCTAGTGCTAGAATTATTGCTCTCACTCTAACAATCGCAGCGATACCTCACGTGTGGTTTGAACAGTGTTTTCATATGCGGGTGCTACTCACGTATGCGTTTGCTTCTGCACGCGAGCTCGGCGGGACAAGGCGTGCTTAAAATTTTTTTTCCTTTTTACTTTACATTTTATTTTAACACTGTTTTAAAAAAAAATAAAAAATTGTGTCACTTTTATTCCTATTACAAGGAATGTAAACATCCCTTGTAATAGAAAAAAAAACATGACAGGACCTCTTAAATATGCGATCTTGGGTCAAAAAGTCCTCCGATCTCATATTTACACTTGAATGCAAAAAAAAAAATATTGTCATTTAAAAAAATGGCCCTTTAATGAGCATACAGTGGTGTGGGTGCATGGATGCCTTACCCCCTGATTACAGCCGCTGCCGCGCCGGACGGGTAGGTGCCTCACAGCTTATTTTTTGTTCCTCTCCTACCCCCGTGATGTCCGCACCCGCCACCCGCTTGATTGCCGGTGTTTTCACCGCGATCGGCGTCCTCTACACACTGCAGAACAAGCCTCTCCTCATGAAGGCTCGGTGGGGTGTACCAAGATGGCGCCGGATACACTTACTCTGTCTTAACTGCCTACTTACAGGCAACCTTTACCCGCCTACCTCACAGGGACCCTTTTTGCGCTTGATTTCAGGCAAAGACCCCTGAGGAAAGGGAAGTGGAAAGAAACGAAACATGTGCTTCGTGCAGCCACCGGTTTTCCCCAGAATGGGGAAAAAACCCCTAGATCAGAAATGTATGGACAAAATGGTGGCCAAAGAATCGCAAGGGTATCTGAAAGATCTGCTCAAATCTTTCAAGGAAGTAATACAGAGCACCATGGCGATTAAAAAGTTAGAAGCGCCATCAAGCGTCAGTCAGACCAATACCCCATCTACCCCTGGATATGCATTCCTTCAGGTAACAGGGAACAGACAGAACAAGAAGAGGATTCGGATGAATCCGAATCGGAGAATGAACTTTGCTCAGACTCCGACGAGGAAGATGCGGTTTCAGAGGGCAACTTTATTTCTATCAGAGGATACGAATAGCCTTCTAAAAGCCATAGCGGACACGCTAGGTATTAAAGAACATAAATCCGCAGAACTCACAATACATGACAAGATGTAAAAAGAGCTACAACCCAGGAAGCCTAGAACATTCCCTGTACACCAAACTCTTAAAGATATCTTAAAAAAAAAAAGTGGGAAGACCCAGAGAAAAAACTCTTCATGCCAGCCACAGTCAAACACAGACCCGTTTGCAGAGACAGACACTTGATTGCCGGTGTTTTCACCGCGATCGGCGTCCTCTACACACTGCAGAACAAGCCTCTCCTCATGAAGGCTCGGTGGGGTGTATCAAGATGGCGCCGGATACACTTCCGGGTTAGCGGCCATTTTCCTGGAGCCTGCTTCCAGGGATACAGAATGGGCTATGGTTACATCACTTCCTGGAGCGTGACACACCTAGGGAACATTCTTCCACGGGAGACATTTATGGCGACAATAGACCTACAGGATGCCTACCTACATGTCCCCATAAAGGAGGGTCATCAGAAATTCCTGAGGTTCGCAGTACAAGGGCCAGCAACTACGCTGCACCCACAATACACAGCTCTCCTTTTCGGCATCTCCTCTGCACCAAAAATCTTCTCAAAGATAATGGCAGAAGCGTTAAAAGGTCTAAGACAACAAGGTATTGGCATAATACCATATTTAGACGATTTACTGTTTGTGGTCTCAGCAGAGGCCCTAGAGAACAACCTGTGCACAAGTATGTCCTATCTGCAAAACCGGGGATGGATAATAAATGCAGAAAAGTCACAGATGACCCCAAGCCAGTGAGTGGTATATCTGGGCTATATACTAGACTCCAGACTAACGAGAACCTTCCTAACGAAGAAAAGAACGAAAAAAATCACACAGGCAGTAACCTTCCTAATAAGGCCCAACGGCATAACAATCAGACAAGGTATGGCCGTACTAGGACTGATGACGTCTTCTATTCCAGCTATTACCTGGGCACAGATTCATATGTGACCTCTACGGAACTACATTCTGTCCCAGTGGGATGGCAGCCACTCATCCCTAGACAGGTCCATTCCTGTTCCAACCACAGTCAAACTAACACTACAATTGTGGCTCAATCCACTTCGATACATCGAAGAACGCAAATGGGCCCAATCCAAGCCAATCGGGATCAACACCGATGCCAACGCCCTAAGCTGGGGGGCACACTTGGAGGGCCTCTGCTCACAGGGAAAATGAACCTTCAAATGATCCCAAGCCTCCTCAAGCATTAGAGAGCTAAAAGCTGTGGTGGAAGCATTAAAAGCGTTCAAACCAGCAATACAGGGGAGAAACGTAAAGTTACAATCCGACAACGTCACGACTGTGGTATACCTAAACAGGCAAGGTGGGACAAAGTCCCGAAGCTTGATGAAGCTGACAGAGAAAATTCTACTATGGGCAGAATCAAACAAAGTCAATATCAGGTATCTACCTGAAAGGAACAGAGAATGCGCTGGCAAACTTCCTGACCCGGAAGACCATAAAACAGACAGAGTGGTCTCTGAACCAAGCGACCTTCGCACAAATCACTCAAAAGTGGGGAGTACCTGAGGTAGATCTATTCGCCTCCAAAGCGAATGCAAAATCGCCAACATTCTTCTCTCTGGATCCCACAGATGGCAACAGCGGAGTAGACGCCTTCAACCAGAGCTGGGGATGGCAACTATGCTATGCATTCCCTCCAGCTGCCACAATACCAAGGGTGATTCAAAAAATAAAGGCAGAGAGAGCAATGGTGATACTAATAGCACCGCAATGGCAACAAAGGGCATGGTTCAGCCACTAGAAAAACCTCAGCATCCAGCCTCAGCTGACATTGACGGACCGGCCAGATCTCCTATCACAGGGTCCAGTCAACCACCCGAACTACAGAATCCTAAAGCTTTCGGCCTGGGTACTGAAGGGGTGAGACTTCAGAACAAAGGATTGTCAGACAATGGGATCAATACCATCCTAAACAGCAGGAAACCCATAACTAGGGCGATCTACGAGAAAGTGAGGAAAAAGTTTGTCTCATGGAACAGAAACAAACCGTATTCCAAAAGAGGAATAATCCCAACAATCTGGATTTTCTACAAGATGGAGCATACAAAAAAATTCCCCAAGTACGCTGAAGGTACATGTTGCAGCACTCTCCTCGTTCATGGACACAAGACTAGCAGAGGACCTGCTGATAAAGCGATTCCTGATGTCACTCAAAAGAGCTAGACCAGCCAAAATGAATAGAGCTCCAACTTGGGACATGCCCACAGTACTTCGAAGATTTCTTTCCCCTCCATTTGAACCGATGGAAGATGGCTCAGACAAAAACCTCACTCTAAAGACTGCACTTCTTGTGGCCCTTCTTGTGGCCCTAGTATCAGCCAGAAGAGTGAGCGAAATCCAAGCACTGTCTATAATGGAACCATACTGCCTAATACATTGAGACAAAATAATTCTCTCTCCAGACCTGGCCTTTCTACCCAAGGTCCCCTCAACATTCCATAGAACCCAAAATATCATCATACCTTTGCTTCCAAAAACTATGGATAGCGAAAAAAGACACTTACAACAAACTCGATGTGGAAAACATACTTCGAAAGAATGAAGGATTGGCGAAGAACGACCTCCCTTTTTGTCCTTTATGCAGGAGTCAACAAAGGGAAACAGGCTTCCAAGAATACCATCAGCAGATGGATAAGCATGGCCATGCAGACGACCTATGAGGCACAAAACCTCACTCCGCCAAGCGGGATCAGAGCACACACAACCAGAGCCTGAGCTACCTCGGTCGCAAAGAAAGCAGGGGCAACTCCGGAGCAGATCTGCAGGGCAGCGACATGGTTGAGCCTCAGTGCCTTCGCAAGGCACTACCGCATAGACCAGCTGTCTGCCCAAGACAAGGCACTTGGTCGCAAGGCGCTCCAGTCTCTATCCCCACCCTAGTAAGTATTGCTTGATACATCCTCTCAGATGCTGCCCTGGAAGATGATTCGAGAAAATAGAGTTAGGTACCTGGTAACTCTTTTTCTAAGAAGTCTTCCAGGGCAGCACTAGTTCCCACCCTTGAAAAGACAAATACCAGGTACAACGGGGGAGCTTTTAAGATTTACTGAGATTTCCTTCGGTGCTTTAATACAACTGAGGCACGCAGGTAAGACTGTGAAATTTAACATGGTGGACTAATGTGTTTCCTGTTTCGGGGAGGAGGAGCCTATCTCTCAGATGCTGCCCTGGAAAACTTCTTAGAAAAAGAGTTACCAGGTACCTAACTCTATTTTTTTTTACTTTCTGCTATAAAACATAGCCAATAACAAAAATCCCAATAAGCGTATATTGATTGGTTTGTTCAAAGGTTCTAGCGTCTACAAACTATGGGATTATTTTTTTTAATTTTTTTTATTTTACTAGTAATGGTGGCGATCAGCGACTTATAGCAGGACTGTGTTACTGCGATGGACAGTCAGGACATTAGCTGACACTTATTGGGGACCAGTGACACTAAAACAGTGATCAGTGCTAAAAACATGCACTGTCATTTACTAATGACACTGGCTGGGAAGGGGTTAAACATTGAGGGCGCTGAAAGTGTTCACGTGTGCCTAGTCTGTGTTTTCCAACAGTGTGGGATGTGCTTTTACTAGGGGAAGGCATGGATCCATGTTCCTGCTTTGCAGGAACAAAGGATCCATGCTTTCCTACTGAAAGAACAACAATCTGTTTTGTTTACATAGGCAGATCGCCGTTCTGCCTGTGAACCGAACGATCAGCAGGTGCCGGCGGACATCGGGTCTACGGGAGCTGCTGATCAGCTCCTGCTGTGTAGAATCACAGCGGGAGCAAGCCACCGGCAGAGTGCATTTACGCCCGATACCCGAAAGTGCAGGATCACGTGTGTATATATACACAGGTGATGCTGCATAGCATGGCCACCCTGTTGCAGTAAAACTGCTATAGGGCGGTCGGCAAGGGGTTATATAGCATTTAAGTGTTCAGTAATTAGTTGTAAAAGGAAAGCTAGATGTCCCAAAAAAGGACAATCTACACATGACAAGGCAGTAATATTGGTGCTGGGGTGTTTATATTACCTGTTCATTCAGATTTGGAGTGTTCTCCTTGCTGGAGAGGAAGCTGTAAATGAGAACCTGCAGTGTGAGGCTCTCTCTGCTTCATTCATTTTGTGGATAAACATTTTCCTGCTTCCTTTTGAATATTCCCTACCAGTCATTGGGGACAACACTGACACATGGGAGCAAAACACTAATATCTACAAAGATGGCTGCCCCCACACAAAAATACAGTGCAGTAAAAGGCATTATATGGTAGTAGTGTGGAAAAGATTAGCTTCAGAAATGGTACAGGTAAAACTGGAGACTGTTATTTTAAATATGGGGGGGGGTTGGCGAGTGTAAAAATCTGGTGAATAACTAATCGGCTTGCATTTGTTTTTTTGTTAAAACTTAATAGAACAAGCTGAAGTTAGAAGCTAATTGGTTGCCATGCACAGCTGCTGCACCAGATTTTGCACTCTCCAGTTTTAGTAAATCAACCCCAAATGGTGTGCTTTTATATATTAAAAATTGTTACTAACATATTGATGCACTGTGGAGGTGTTTAAATGAGAGGGACGGGCAAAGCTCTTTTGGCCATACTTCTGTGAGCTCCTGAAAAGCAGAGCACAGAGCGGTGACTGATATTCCTTTGTCTTGCAGATACGATCTATGATGAAGATGAAGTGCTGCTGGCTTTGGCTGAACAATTGGGGACCTTTACTTCACTGCTTACTGGTAGGTATCTCTAAATAAACTGCCCTTATTTCTGATTTATAATACCTTTTCATCTATATCCCTGGTGCCCAACCTGCGGCCGAGGGCCACGTGCAGCCCTCAGCAGTCTGTAGTGGGAACATTGATTAGGGTAATCGTATTGATCTCTACTAGCCTCATGTAACATGTTCCCAGCTTCATATTGTCTTCTGCAGCATCTTCCCCACCTCCATTTCCTCTATTAGGTCTGCAGTCTCTGGCAGTACCCTTAGGCATTATATACAGTATCTCACAAAAGTGAGCACACCCCTCACATTTTTGTAAATATTTTATTATATCTTTTCATGTGACAACACTGCAGAAATTACACTTTGCTACAATTTAAAGTAGTGAGTGTACCCTTAGTATAACAGTGTAAATTTGCTGCCCCCTCAAAATAACTCAACACACAGCAATTCATGTCTACACACCTAAGTGAAAAATGTCCAAATTGGGCCCAAAGTGTCAATATTTTGTGTGGCCACCATTATTTTCCAGCACTGCCTTAACCCTCTTGGGCATGGAGTTCCCCAGAGCTTCACAGGTTGCCACTGGAGTCCTCTTCCACGCCTCCACGATGACCTCACGGAGCTGGTGGATGTTGGAGACCTTGCGCTCCTCCACCTTCAGTTTGAGGATGCCCCACAGATGCTCTAAAGGGTTTGGGTCTGGAGCAGGGCCGGTCCTGGCCAGGGTGCACGGGGTGCAGTGCACCCGGGCGCCACAGAGGTGGGGGCGCTGAAGCGCCAGAGAGCTCCCCTCCCTCCTGCTCCTCCTCTCCATGTCCGTAGGTGGCTCTTTCCGCCGGTCACCGCAGCCGCCGCCGTCGCTGTGTCTCTTGCCGAAGCCCATCCCCCCTCCCTCCTCCTGTCAGAGGAGGAGAGCGGAACCAGCCACAGATCGTAGCGGCTGTGTCTCTGTGTGCAGAGAGACCAGCCGCGCAATGACGTCACGGGGGGCGGTCCGTTCCCGACGTGTTCCAGCTCTCCTCCTTCTGTGTAACTCCCGCCTGCTGCCCAAGCCTGACACGCTCTGTTTCTCCACCCGGGCGGTGTGGCTGCACACTGTCCTCTCCTCTCCAGCTGCCACCTGGGTGTTTTTTAATTAGCTCAATGGAGGGGGGGGTTGCTTTTTCAGCGGTCTATACTAATGGAGGGGGGTTTGTCCTGGGGGGGTCTATACTAATGAAGGGGGGTTTGTCCTGGGGGTCTATACTAATGAAGAGGAGGTTGTCCTGGGGGGTCTATTCTAATGAAGGGGGGTTATCCTGGGGGGGTCTATACTAATGAAGGGGGGTTGTCCTGGGGGGGTCTATACTAATGAAGGGGGTTGTCCTGGTGGGTCTATACTAATGGAGGGGAGGGGTTTGTCCTGGGGGGGTCTATACTAATGAAGGGGGGGGTTTCCTGGGGGGTCTATACTAATGAAGGTGGGGTTGTCCTGGGGGGGTCTATTCTAATGAAGGGGGGGTTGTCCTGGGGGGGTCTATACTAATGAAGAAGGGGTTGTTCTGGGGGGGTCTATACTAATGGAGGGGAGGGGTTTGTCCTGGGGGTCTATACTAATGAAGGGGGGGTTGTCCTGGGGGGGTCTATACTAATGAAGGGGGGTTGTCCTGGGGGGTCTATACTAATGAAGGGGGGGTTGTCCTGGGGGGGTCTATTCTAATGAAGGGGTGGTTGTCCTGGGGGGTCTATACTAATGAAGGGGGGTTGTCCTGGGGGGTCTATACTAATGGAGGGGAGGGGTTTGTCCTGGGGGGTCTATACTAATGAAGGGGGGTTATCCTGGGGGGTCTATACTAATGAAGGAGGGTTGTCCTGGGGGGTCTATACTAATGAAGGGGTAGTTGTCCTGGGGGGTCTATACTAATGAAGGGGGGTTGTCCTGGGGGTCTATACTAATGGAGGGGAGGGGTTTGTCCTGGGGGGTCTATACTAATGAAGGGGGGTTGTCCTGGGGGGGTCTATACTTATGGAGGGGAGAAGTTTTGTCCTTGGGGGGGTCTATACTAATGAAGGGGGGGTTGTCCTGGGGGGGGTCTATGCTAATGGAGGGGGGGTTTGTCCTAGGGGGGTCTGTACTAATGGAGAGGGGGTTTGTCCTGGCAGGTCTATACTAATGAGGGGGGTTTTCCTGGGGGGTCTGTACTAATGGAGGGGGGTGGTCTGTCCAGGGGGGGTCTGTACTAATGAAGGGGGGGTGGTTTGTCCTGGGGGGGGTCTGTACTAATGGAGGGGGGGTTTGTCCTGGGGGGTCTGTACTAATGTAGGGGGGTGGTTTGTCTTGGGGGGTCTGTACTAATGGAGGGGGGTGGTTTGTCCTGGAGGGTCTGTACTAATGGAGGGGGGTTTGTCCTGGGGGTCTGTACTAATGGAGGGGGTGGTTTGTCGCAGGGGTCTGTACTAATGGAGAGGGTGGTTTGTTCTGGGAGGTCTGTACTAATGGAGGGGGGTGGTTTTTTTTGGGGGTCTGTATGGAGGGGCATGGTTCTGTACTAATGGAGGGGGTGGTTTGTCCTGAGGGGGGTCTGCACTAATGGAGGGGGGGGGGGTTTGTTCTGAGGGGGGTCTGTACTAATGGGGGGTGGTTTGTTCAGGGGGGGTCTGTACTAATGGAGGAGGGGTGGTTCTGTACTAATGTAGGGGGGGTGGTTTGTTCTGGGGGGGTCTGTACTCATGGAGGGGGGGTGGGTTGTCCTGAGGGGGGTCTGTACTAATGGAGGGGTGGTTGGTTTGTCCTGAGGGAGGTCTATACTGATAGAGGGGGGTGTTTTGTCCTGGGGGGTCTATACTGATGGGGGATCTGTACTGAGGGAGGGGTTTATACTTAGTGGGGGGTCTGCACTGACGGAGGGGGGTCTATACTTAGTGGAGGGGGATCTGTACTGAGGGGCGACTATAGTTGGTGGAGGGGGGGTGATACCATGTTTTACCGCACCGGGTGACACCCCTCTCCTCTTCACACGCGCTGCTGTACTAGTGAGCGGCGCACTAGGTTTCTTCCCCCCGCCTTCATATCGGCCAGGGAAGAAAAAAAAAAGGAGCAAAGAGGAGAATTGTGGGACATGTAGTCACGAGGACTGGCAGCCCCACTGTAACACGGAAACTGCAGCCCACACAGCATGCTCAGCTGAATGGGAGAGAGAGAGAGCCAGGAGCCCGGGAAAGCTTTCAGGGAAGTACACCCAGGACTCCAGAGGGAGAGGACAGTGCTGAGGGAACACCATCAGAGAGAGAACCCCGCTGACCTGTGCCACCAGAGGGAAAGCCACACAGCCTGGCGCCATCCCTGGTGGAGAAAGGAATGGAGTCATTGAAAGAAAACAGATCTGGGTGCTACTCAGCGGACTCGCCATGGGCAATTCAGAGTGAGCTGACTCCTGATCAGAGGAACCATTGTTGCTGTATCACTGGGTTAGGTGAGAGGGCCATCATCTACTAATGTCCATAGGAACTGCAGTCTCTGACCATCTCTTGTATCATGTCTGCAGTCTCTGACCATCTCTTGTATCATGTCTGCAGTCTCTGACTGTCTCCTGTACTATGTCTGCAGTCTCTGACCATCTCCTGGATTATATCTCCAGTCTCTGACCATCTCCTGTAGTATGTCTGCAGTCTCTGACCATCTCCTGTAGTATGTCTGCAGTCTCTGACCATCTCCTGTAGTATGTCTGCAGTCTCTGACCATCTCCTGTAGTATGTCTGCAGTCTCTGACCATCTCCTGTAGTATGTCTGCAGTCTCTGACCATCTCCTGTAGTATGTCTGCAGTCTCTGACCATCTCCTGTACTATGTCTGCAGTCTCTGATCATCTTCTGTATTATGTCCTCAGTCTCTGACCATCTCTTGTAACATGTGTGCAGTCTCTGACCATCTCTTGTATTGTGTCTGCAGTCTCTGACCATCTCTTGTATCATGTCTGCAGTCTCTGACCATCTCTTGTAACATGTCTGCAGTCTCTGACCATCTCTTGTAACATGTCTGCAGTCTCTGACCATCTTCTGTATTATGTCTGCAGTCTCTGACCATCTCCTGTACTATGATTGCAGTCTCTGACCATCTCTTGTAACATGTCTGCAGTCTCTGACCATCTCCTATACTATGATTGCAGTCTCTGACCGTCTCCTGTATTATGTCTCGGGGCTCTTTCTAACAGACTCTCTAACAGACAGCCCTCTGTGTGTGCATCAGAGAGACACCCCTCCAGGTCTCATTAGTGTACTCTCTTCCTGTATTTTCTCTGTTGTTAAAAGATCATGGGAGGATCCCAGGGTAACGAAGAGTTCTTAGGGGAACATCTCTGTGTTTGAGTCGTTGCCATAGAAACATTTGTAAAGGGGAGGAGTTAGTAAGATGACCACACCCACGTGGGGGCGCCAGAAATATTTCTGCACCCAGGCGTCTGTGACCCTAGGATCGGCCCTGGTCTGGAGACATACTTGGCCAGTCCATCGCCTTTACCCTTAGTTTCTTTAGCAAGGCAGTGGTCGTCTTGGAGGTGTGTTTGGGGTCGTTATGTTGGAATACTGCCCTGCGGCCCAGGCTCCGAAGGGTGGGGATCATGCTTTGCTTCAGCATGTGTCAGTACATGTTGGCATTCATGGTTCCCTCAATGAACTGTAGCTCCCCAGTGCCGGCAGCACTCATGCAGCCCCAGACCATGACACTTCCACCACCATACTTGACTGTAGGCAAGACACACTTGGCTTTGTACTCCTCACCTGGTTGCCACCACACACGCTTGACGCCATCTGAACCAAATACGTTTATCTTGGTCTCATCAGACCACAGGACATGGTTCCAGTAATCCATGTCCTTAGTCTGCTTGTCTTCAGCAAACTGTTTGCGGGATTTCTTGTGCATCATTTTTAGAAGAGGCTTCCTTCTGGGACAACAGCCATGCAGACCAATTTGATGCAGTGTGCGGCGTATGGTCTGAGCATTGACAGGCAGACCCCCCACCCCTTCAACCTCTGCAGCAATGCTGGCAGCACATCTATTTCCTAAAGACAACCTCTGGATGTGACTCTGAGTACGTGCACTCAACTTCCTTGGTCGACCATGGCGAGGCCTGTTCTGAGTGGAACCTTTCCTGTTAAACTGCTGTATGGACCACCGTGCTGCAGCTCAGTTTCAGGGTTTTGGCAATCTTCTTTTTATAGGTGCACCGAAATTTCGGCTGCCGAAAATTATCAGCTTAAAACTGTGTGTTTTTTCATTCGACCGATACAGAAAGGGGGCGGGTCAGCCCCGGTGCCGCCCATTCCCTCCTCCTCCCCTCCCTATTCGCTGCGATCTCCATGTGTCATGGAGCTGAATTGTCCGGGCCGTAGTAACAATGTTCCGCCTCCTGTGATAGACGGCACACTGATCCAATGGCGGGACATTGAATCAGTGTGACGTGATCACAGGAGGTGGGCATTGTCACTGCGGCCCGGTCAATTCAAACCCTGCTCCGTGACACGCGAAGATCGCCACTCTGATACGGGCACAGGCATGCTGCATATGATGGACACTGGTGAGGCTGCTGGGTACAGGTATGCTGCATATGATGGGCACAGGCAGGCTGCATATGACGGGCACTGGTGAGGCTGCTGGACACTGGCAGGCTGCATATGATGGGAACTGGCAGGCTGCATATGACTGGCACTGGTGAGGCTGCTGGGCACAGGCAGGCTACATTTGATGGACACTGGTGAGGCTGCATTGATCTCTTGTATCATGTCTGCAGTCTCTGACCATCTTCTGTATCATATCTGCTAGAGGTGCATTGAATTGAAATTTTGCTAATACTATTAGCAATGTGTTTAAGTTTAATTAAAAGATTGCAGACATGATACAAGGGATGGTTAGAGACTGCAGAGTGCATTTTTCTTGTCTTTTCTTGCACTATAGGTGCCAATAATGGCAAATTCATATTAATTTAAATTGATGATATTAATTAAAAAGTTGAATATAATACAATTATATATAAAAATAATATAAATATTTTTTAAAAACTGTCATTTTCGGTATCAGTTTCGGTTTTCAACCCAGTGCATCCTTCATTTTCGGTATCGGTTTCGACACCAAAATTTCCATTCAGTGCACCTCTACTTCTTATTGCCTAGGCCAAAGATATGTGATTAGCGGACCTCCAGCTGTTGCAGAACTACAAGTCCCATGAGGCATAGCAAGACTCTGACAGCCAAAGCATAACACGGAGAGGCATGATGGGACTTATAGTTTTGCAACAGCTGGAGGTCTGCTAATTGCATATCCCTGGCCTAGGCCATCTTTATGTAGGGCAACAATTCTTTTTTTCAGATCCTCAGAGAGTTCTTTGCCATGAGGTGACATGTTGAACTTGCAGTGACCAGTATGAGAGAGTGAGAGCGATGACACCCAATTTAACACACCTGCTCCCCATTCACACCTGAGACCTTGTAACACTGAGTCACATGACACCGGGGAGGGAAAATGGCTAATTGGGCCTAATTTGGACATTTTCACTTAGGGGTGTACTCACTTTTGATGCCAGCGGTTTAGACATTAATGGCTGTGTGTTTTCTATTTTGAGGGGACAGCAATTTTACACTGTTATACAAGCTGTAAACTCACTATTTTACATTTTAGCAAAGTGTCATTTCTTCAGTGTTGTCACATGAAAAGATATAATAAAAATGACAGGTGCTCTTGAAATGTAAATGTGAAGCCACAGCCGGGCGCCCACAGTTAGAATGTCGGCGCCTCAGAGAGGAGGGGGAGAGGAGCAGGGCTTTGTGAGCCCACATCGCTGGACCATGGGACAGGTGAGTGTCCGATTTATTAAAAGTCAGCAGCTACCATTTTTGTAGCTACTGACTTTTAAAGGGGTTAAGTGTGTCTTAGGGAGTGATTCAAACTGTGGGGGGGGGGGGTTTTGGGTGGGCTCACTATAACATGACAGAGATCACTGCTCCCGATGACGGAGCAGTAGATCCCTGTCATGTTGCTAGGCAGAAGTTCAGAACAGGGAAATGCCTTGTTTACATAGGCATCTCCCTTTCTGCCGCTCCATGTCACGATTGCGCGGGCCCCCGGTGGACATGGGACCTGCGGGCATGTTCACCTATGTTTGCGGCGGGCGTGTGCGCCCACAATGCCCCATCTTAAAGGGGACATACAGATAGGTACGGCCATTTGCACAGCTGTGCCATTGTGTCGATGTACATAGCCGTGCGCTGGTCAGCAAGAGGTTAAAGGATACCTTTTTGTAAAAAAAAAATGAATAATTGGCAGATCACGGGTGCAATGTCAGACTTCTACAGACTCTCAGGATAGCTGTCTTGCCTGTTCCTCTGATAGGGGCAGGCAGGTACTGGAGAGCAGGAAGATCTTTGAACTACGGGACGCTCACCAGCACCCTTGTAGGTCATTGAGAACTATAAGCCACCAGCTCCAGTGGCTGACGGTACTTGTAGTCTATTCCTTTACAGGACACTGTGAATGATTGACATGGCCGTGAGGGCAGAACCCCACAGGCTTTCTATTGTGCAGGCTCGCTCCCAAGGCCCGCTGCCTGCATCTGTTGACACAGGCAGCGACACTCTCAGCCCCACCCCCCACTTCCTACTCTCTGGCTTTGATTGACAGCAGCAGGAGTCGATGGCTCCCGCTGCCTCAGCAAAGCCTGAGAGACCAGGAAGTGAAGCGAAAGAAGAGCTGCAGATAGGCACAGCACTGGATCAAATGAGGGCTCAGGTAAG
Organism: Lithobates clamitans; assembly: GCA_037952925.1. NCBI lineage: Eukaryota > Metazoa > Chordata > Amphibia > Anura > Ranidae > Lithobates > Lithobates clamitans. The sequence goes on along the minus strand of JBBGZY010000168.1, from coordinate 3,335,214 downwards.
TGATGGGGGCTGAGGCATAGGTTTTATTCTTTCTCTATCCTAAACTTAAAAAAAAAAAATGTTTTGGCTATACGTAAACTTTAAAGTAGTAGTAAACTCTGTTACACTACTTGTACCTACAGGTGTGCCTATAATAAGGCTTACCTGTAGGTACTAAGAATATCTCCTAAACATGCACAGTTTAGGAGATATTCCCATACGCAGGAGTAACATCATCACACCCCCAGCCACTCATGTAGCCGGAGGCCACAAACCCGGAAGGAAGACCGGGGGAAGATGTCAGCCCTCTAAGCTGTTACAGTGTGGTGCAGGAGGGCTTTGTTCTAAGGTAAGTCTCGCATAATGTGCTAGTATGTGATGCATACTAGCACATTATGACATTGCCTTGCAGGGAATTCTTTTTATTTTTAATCACCTGCTGTTTACTATCACTTTAACTCTCCAGTGTCTGCAAAGACTGACCTCAGCTATGATTTCAGCTGTTGTATTATGTAATGCTTACTATGTTTAAATTTCTCGTCCCATTTTAACGATAGTTTAGTTTAACCGTTCATTTATACCCAAGATATATATATATTTTTTTTTTTTTCAGCAAAAGCCATCCCCTGCTCCAGCTCCAACTGCACCTGAAAAACCGATTGTCCTTATGAAGACCAGAGAGGATGGTAAACCAGCCCCAACAGCAGAAGGCGCCACTCTGCTACCATCTGCCCCTACTGCAAAGCTAGAGAAGGGAGGACAGCGCCCCACACAGCCAGTGTACCAGATTCAGAACCGAGGCATGGGCGCTGCAGCGAGCGCGGGTGGAAATGTTGACCGTAAGTCCCATTTAAAAAAAAAAAAAAATTCACATTATTAAAATCTCTGAACAAAGCATGTACCTATAAAGAAGCAACAGGATATTTCTCCTGCTGCCTGCACCACTGGACTCTAATCAGATGCATACAAATTATCCTCCAGAGTCTGCTAGGAAATCGACACTTCCAGGAACGTAGATCTCCTGTGCCCCCCCCCACTCCTGACCTCCGCGTACAAAGTAATGACATGGAGGTCAACAGGAGGAACTAGTGAGTGCTGCAGGAGGGGCATGTTTAGAGAAACGGGCAGGAGGAAGGGTAGGCATCCTGTTTTATCTTTACGCTTGGTAGCTTATTACAAAGTTTTACTTTATATGAAAGGGTCTCTTTAAAATAATAAAAAAAGCAGTTTTGGCTAGAAACCCATGCGCTGGAAGCCTCCTCTTCATCGTGCTACCACAAAGTGCCTTTTGGTTCCATAGACTATAATTGATTCTTGTCTCTTCCGATAACCTACAGAGAGATGGGAATGCATGAGATTGACCTGGAGGTCTCCAGTGAATTTGGGTGGGTAATGGTGGAGTTATTCTTTAGGATTTTTTTTTTTTAATTACTTTACAGCTGTGGTTGGCCAGGTAAAACTGATGCCTCCTCAGAAGATGAAACACAGCATCAAGCTGGTGGATCAATACATGAACCGGTGTGACGGTGCCATTGGGGTAAGTGTATGCCTTTTTGATCAGCTCTGACCCAACAACTAAGGTCTTTAATTCTATAAAGCAGGGGTCTCCAAATTTCAAAGGGGTCTCCAAACAAAGCGCCAGTTTACTGTCCTTCATACTTTAGGGGGGCATGTACTGTGACTATTGGGAGTAAAAAAGGTCTGATGTCAGTGCAAAAAAAAAAAAAAAGCCTCATCGTTGGTTTCAGTGAGAGTAATTGTGCCCCATCATTGGCGTCAATGGGACGACTAGTGCCCCATCGTTGGTGTCATTGGGAGGAATTGTGTCCCTTCAATGGTGTCACTGGGGGGGAAATATGCCGCCCCATTGTTGGTATTAGTGGATGAAACAGTGCCCCAAGGGCCGGATAAAAGCAAGCAAAGGGCCGTATCTGGCCCCAGAGCCGCAGCTTGGAGACCACTGTTCTAAAGAAATATTTTTTAAAGTGGTTGTAAACCCTTACAATCCACTTTTTGCTACAGGCAAGCCTATAATAAGGCTTACTTGTAGATACCCCGCATATCTCCTAAACCTACACAGTTTAGGAGATATCCCCTGTATCTGCATGTGCCGACATCATCGGCACGTGCGAACTGAAGCAATGGCGCGGCTCCTGCGTGCACGTGCAGGAGTAACGTCATGGCGGCTCCGGGCAATCATAGCGCCGGAGCCGCGATACCCAAAAGTAACGCTGTGTACGGGCACCGCAGTAGGGGCTTTGATCTCAGGTGAGTATTACATAATGAGCTAGTGTGCTATGCATACTAGCTCATCATGCCTTTGTCTTGCAGGTCCTTTTTTTTTTTTCCCATGTGAGTTTACAACCACTTTTTTTCGTTTATTATTTTTTTAAATTTATTTCAATTTTCTTTATTTATACAGCAATGTTAACAATCCATTAAATACAACATCAAGTTAAGTGTTCCATAACGTAGGTATCTAATTCATCAATCTCATAGCTACCTAGTATTATATAATAAATCCCTAGATCCTGGCCCACTCCACTGGTTCTTTACTTCCCCTTTTTCTCCCTTTCCCAAACCCCCCCCCCCGTCTCCAGTTTCCCTTCCTACCCCTTTTCCCCTCCACCCATATTTCCCACCCCTCTTCCTCCCCCACCAATAGATGGACCCGACAGACTCTAGGAGATCAAATGCCTTATTCTCTCAATTAGCTTTCCAAGAGTTACTTCCCCTCCTCTGAATATATAAATTTTACCCAGTATGACCATGATTTAATATATTGTTTTCTTTCTTCCCAAGCCGCGTGCACTACTAGGTCCTCCATTTCTTCAATACTCCTCACCTTGTTAAGCCACATAACAATTGTGGGGGGGTTAGGATCTTTCCATCGTAGGGTAATACATGCTTTAGCAGCATTGACCAAATGAAACAGAACTGATTTCCTATATATCCAAGTTGGCAATTGTGAGCAGTGTAACAGGAAAAATGCGGGGTCTTGTATTGGACAATCCATCATTTTTTTGTGCTATCCTCTGTACCTCAGACCAATACTTTTTAATCTTAGGACATGACCAGAAGATATGAAATAGAGTACCTCCTTCTTCCTGACATCGCCAACAACTGTCCACTACTTCTGGGAAAATCTTACATAGTACCGACGGTGTACGATACCATCGTGTCAGCAATTTATAATTCATCCCTTGTATACGTGTGCAAATCGATGTATTTAATGAGAGGTAGATGATGCAATGGTGCTGATCTAAGGTGAATGTCCTATTCAAGTCTTTTTCCCATTTACTGAGACTCTGTAACCGAAAAATCTTCTGGAGGAGCTACAAGCAGGGAGTATATCTTGGAGAGAGTATTTCCCAATGGTTCTCCTTTCTCGCAATATGTTTCATATTGTGTTTGCTGTCATCTATAATTTCCCTAATGACCTAAAGAAATGACCCAGCTGCAGTGCTTGCCATAACCCCAGCCTATATCGACCCTCTGGTTGCATCAGCATAAAAGTCGTAGGCCAGCTTTCTGTCTCTAAGAAATGAGAAGCTTGAAAGAATCCTCTCTCCAGTATACTGCTAAATGGCGCCGTCACTGCTCCTGGTGGGAAACCCGAGTTTCCCAGTATAGGATATAAGGCCCCTTTCACACTGGAGCGGTTTTCAGGCGGTATTGCACTAAAAATACCGCCTGAAAACCGCCCCTAAACAGCCTCCGCTGTTTGTTCAGTGTGAAAGCCCGAGGGCTTTCACACTGAAGCGGTGCGCAGGCAGGGCGGTGAAAAAAGTCCTGCAAACCGCTTTTTTGGAGCAGGGAAGGAGCGGTGTATTCACCGCTCCTTCCCCGCTCCTGCCCATTGAAATCAATGGGACAGCGCGGCTATACCGCGGCTATAGCCGCGCTGTACGAGGGATTTTAACCCTTTTTCGGCCGCACCGCTAGCGGCCGAACACCGCTGCAAGAACGACGGTACAGCAGCGCTAAAAATAGCGCTGTTGTACCGCCGACGCCCCCACCGTCCCAGTGTGAAAGGGGCCTAATGGTGATCGTATGGACGAGTCTCTAGAGGTTTTGCAAACCATATGTCCTTTTCTAAGTGTAGGTCCTATCGTAGGGTGTTTTTTAAGAAGAATTGGTAATCCTGCGTAACATCACATTGCCCTAGATAGGGGAATCGAACTAAACTGTTGCTCCATAACCGCCCATAGTTTAAAATCTCTATGTCTACACCAGTCCACTATTCTACTGAGATGTGCCACTTGGTGATATTTAAGTGTATCCGGTACCGCTACCCTGCCCGAGTCTTTGGGCATTGTCAAAGGGCATCTGCAGAGCCTCGGTTGTTTCTGAGCCCATATAAATTTAGTGAAAAGCGCATTGATTTGCCGAAAGAAAGCTGCTGGGATCACAATGGGAAGTGTCTGAAACAAATAAAAAAATTTCGGTAGTATGCTCATCTTTATGATATTACATCGGCCAAACCATGAGTGTAGTCTCCGATGCCATTTATCTAGAAAAACCCGAATCGAACTTAACAAGGGTTTACAACCAGTTTATAGCACATTAACAGCCGGACAGGACTCTCCTCCTTCCAGGTGGACATCATATGACTTCCTCCCGGTCATACAGCTCATGCACGCCCCTAGGGGTGCGCAGCGCGGCTAACAGTGGTGAGCCGTGTCCCTCAGACAGAGCATGTCACTAATGACATTGGCTCTTTACCATGTGATCACCTGTGTACAATCACAGCTGATAAACAAATGCAGGTTTTTGGCATTTCCTTTCCTCAGCGCTGTCACTGTGTGAGGAAAGCCAATTACTGGCTTTCCTGTGACAGCTGACATTTACACTGATAATTGGTGTAGCATATCAGTGAAGAAGAAAAATAACTTGCAGGAATACCTCGGATTGGGAGTAACGCGGATAACGAGCGTTTCGCAATACAAGCTATTTTTAAAAAATAGTTTTTTGAGTGTTGTCTCGTGAAACGAGCAGAATTCAAGCCTCTGCGGTGTGCAGTACCGCATTTGGACAGAGGTGTGGGGGCGCCGGTGACACTCGGATGCACTCGGAAACACTTAAGCTCCGTTCCCTAGTGTTTCCGAGTTCATTCGAGCGGTCTCCGAATATTTCCGAGTCTCTCCGGCGCCCCCCACCTCTGGCCACATACGGTTCTGCATACAATAGAAGTAGATGTGGAAAGAATTATCTTTGTTTCCATTGACTTCTATGGGGAAACTCGCTTTGATATGCGAGTGCTTTTAAATTACAAGCATTCTCCTTATGTTCGTAATCCAAGGTTCCACTGTATTTGCAAAATTTTATAACAGTTTTTTTTTTTTTTTTTTTCAAAATGTTCATTCTTTTTTTCGTTTAGCAAAAAAGTAAAAAAATGAATGGCGATTAAATACCAGCAAAAGAAAGCTCTGTCTGTTTAAAAAAAATATATATATACAGATTTCATCTGGGTACAGTGTTGCATGAAAGCCCAAATGTCATTCAAAGTGTAACAGCGTTGAAAGCTGAAAATTGGCCTGGGCAGGAAGGGGGTAACAGTGCCAGGAAGGCAAGTGGTTAAATAACTTTCCAGTCTCAGGGAACCCCTGCTAAAAATGACTATTATCTACAGCTCATGATGTATTAGTGTTATGGCCAATGGGACGAATGCTCCTTATGCCCCGTACACACGGTCGGACTTTGTTCGGACATTCCGACAACAAAATCCTAGGATTTTTTCCGACGGATGTTGGCTCAAACTTGTTTTGCCTACACACGGTCGCACAAAGTTGTCGGAATTTCCGATCGCCAACAACGCGGTGACGTACACCACGTACGACGAGACTAGAAAAGGCCGGTTCAGAACCAAGCGCGGCACCCTTTGGGCTCCTTTTGCTAATCTCGTGTTAGTAAAAGTTTGGTGAGAGACGATTCGCGCTTTTTCAGACTCGTGGCTTTCAGATCGTTTTCTGACGTTCAGTTTGTGCTTGTGGGTTTGTATCTGCTCTTCAGTGCGTGCAGTCAGTTCATATCGGAGTTTTCTGTGTGATCTTGCCTGCTCGTTGCTGTTTTTCAGGTCGCTCCTCACAGGCCTTGCTGTTCTTCAGTGCGTTCTGTTACTTCGTTCTGAGCAGCCGACCGTTTTCTAGCCATGTTTCATATGCGTAGTCCTCGTAGAGTTTGTGCTGTGCGGGGGCTTGGTGTTGGGGTCCTGACCTTGACACAAGTCCAGTCCATGAACAGGGTGGGGAGGAGTTCATGGACCAAGAATTGGTTGCTTCAGCGTGACCAGTTCTGTCATATGCCTTTGCTCCGTGAGATCCGTGAGAATAATCCTGATGATTTCAGGAACTTTCTCAGGATGACGGACCCCGTGTTTCACCGTCTGTTGGCTTCGCTGACCCCCTATATTAGCAGGCAGGATAGCTGCATGAGGCAAGCCATCACTCCGGAGCAGAGGTTGGTCGCTACCTTGCGGTATTTGGCCACAGGGAGAAGTCTGCAGGACCTCAAGTTCTCGACAGGCATCTCCCCCCAGGCTCTGGGGATCATTATCCCAGAGACCTGTTCTGCCATCATACAGGTCCTGCAGAAGAAGTATATGAAGGTAAGATTTTTATCCTTTAATATCACATTTTATTGTATTGAATGTTTGCTAATATATTGTATTTCTTTCCTCATTCCCTAATTACCATGATTGGAATATGCTGTGAATGTCCCCTTTGTTCTCATGCATGCTGGATTTTTATGTCATTATTATTTTAGGTCCTTCATACATATTTGCCCTTCAATAACCTCTCCAGCATGGTGTCTCCTGCCCTATATTCACCTCATGTAGTCACTTAACAATGTATTTTATCAGCTCCATAGTAGTGCTTTACCCCAAACACCCCCTAAAATGTTTGAAAATGTTATTTTTGATTTAAATTCAGGCAGAGGGCCAGAGGCTTTTTTTTGTGGTGTCCCCAAATTTTTTGTAACCCTCCCCCCCAACTGCTAAGTCAGCTGATCCCAATTCTCTATCCTCAATCATCTATCTGCTGACTTTGCCAAACCCATACACACTATACCCATCTCTTTACTGGTCAGATTTATGGATGAATTCCCCAAAGCATGTAGTGCAAGGGCCTACCTGTATAATTTCCAATGGTACTGTTTAAAGTCCTTGTATCCTATTATGATCTTGATACGTAATAGCAGAATGTCCAAATGTGCTCAAATGTGTACAGTGTGTATTTATATCTTTGTATTATGACACTTCTTACCTGTCCAGTGGGCTGCCAATAGTGTAACTAAGGAGGGGCTGTTCCAAGTAATACCCTGTATTTAGGCATTCATCTCTCAATGAAGTGAAGAGGGTTACCTGTCCAAGAGTTCCCCCCCCCTATAATGTTAGAAATGGCCCATGAGAGGGTGGGAGGGGGAATATGATAGGTGTACCTTATACTTTGTTGTTGTAAAATTCCCCTTAATAAATGCTATCTGGAGGTTGACCCATAATGTTTGTGTCTAATCTGCTTGCCATGTTTCTGTGAAAGAATAGTAATGTTTATTGTTTTTTCCTCAACAGTTTCCTTCCACGCCACAGGAATGGCAGACTGTGGCCTCCCACTGTGCCGAGCGGTGGGACTTTCCTAACTGCGGAAGGGCAATTGATGGGAAACACGTCCACATCGTCCCACCACCCAACTCGGGGTCGTACTATTATAATTACAAGGGGTTTAATAGTATAGTGATGTTGGCGGTGGTGTTGGCTAATTACGACTTCTTGTATGTGGACGTGGGGAAGAATGGCCGGATGTCCGATGGTGGAGTGATCGCACAGACGGAGTTCTACAGGCGTCTCCAGAATGGCAGCTTGGACTTGCCACCTCCAGAGGACAATGTTGAAGGTCTCCCATTTGTGTTCGTTGCTGATGAAGCGTTTGCGCTGGGGGACCACCTGATGCGGCCATTCCCAATGAGGACCCTCACCCCGGAACAGAGGGTTTTTAATTACCGGCTGGCCAGAGCCTGAAGAGTGGTGGAGAACACATTTGGAATCCTGGCCAGCCGGTTCCGACTATTTCTGACACCCATCCATATGGCGGAGTATAAACTGAACCATATTATACTGGCGTGCTGTGTTCTCCATAATTTTTTAAGAAAACATTCAGCCAACTATGCTGGCTCAGTTGGGCCTGAGGCCGGAATACCAAATACATCAACAATGACGGCGCTTGAAAGCGGCCGTCCTGGCTTGCCCTCCCTGAGTGCCCGTGATGTCCGGTTACGATACCTGGAGTTCTTTGCGGGTAGGGGGGCTATCAATATGCCAGACAATCTGTGACACCTTTTTCAAATAAAAAACAACCAAAAGCAATTCTTGGTGGACATTTACTGCTTGTGTTTGCTTGAGCTGACCCTGACAGAAATGTGTTGAGTGCAGAAAATGTCGTGATTGGGTAACCTTATAAAGAATAGTGTTGGCTGGTACTTCCTAAATGCAAAAACACATTTCACTACAAGTGCACTTGCAACTGCACTGAACCTGCACTTGTAGTGCAAAGTGTATTTGCCCTTAGGAAATAACCCCCATTTTTGCATAAAACAGCAATTACATCACCCCAAAAGTGTTGTAGTGTTGAGACAATAATCCACACATTCTTGAGTAAGGCACTTTTTTATACCTGCACAATCACATGTGCATTTACCAAAGGTTTTTAAAACAAAACAACATGTTTGTTGTATAACAATTTTTGGGGGGGGCATTATCAAAAATCGAAATATCCATTTCGGATAAAACAGGCCTGTGTAAAACCAACAAGAAAGCCAAAAAACTTGAACTTACAAAGTTCACATTAGGTAAAACCTGAAGGCTATATCAGACATCAGTATTTAGGAACTGGGTTTGATATAGCGTTCAGATGGGGGGAAATCACCCCTGGAAAAGCCATATTTGGAAGATGCACACCAATTTACGAATGTCAACATGTGCTATCTGCCATCAGGGGGATCAAGGGACGTGTTTTGGGGGAGCAAGCCCTTCCTCAACGCTACTTTATAATTGAGGAAGGGGTTGCACCCCCAAAACGCGTCCATTGATCTCCCATGATGGCAGATAGCACATGTTGGCACACTGTGTGCATCCTCCAAATTTGGCTTTTCTAAACATTGTAAAAAATTTTATTAAGATAAAACAGGTGATTTTGTGGGGTTTAAATTCGCCCCAAAACATCAATGATGTTATTATTTTTTTTTAATAACATCACTGATTTGTTGCTGGATGTTTTGCAATTGGAGATTACACCCCATGATCTCCCTGATCAGTATCTGGGCACTTTCAGATGTAAAGCGTTCTGGATCCTGATCACCTAAACAGAGATAAAGAACAAAAAAAAACAGGTCTCAAAAATCTGCCAACATCCATCTCTTTTACCTGAGCCTGTGGTCGCAGACACTCACCTGTTGTGGTGCCAATCTCCACCACATCTTCTTCTTCCTCCTGCTCTTCTTCTTGGGTTGGTATTTCCCCTTCTTCCAGAGGGGGGGGCTCTGGTGTCCTGGGATGAGGGGTGTCCGAGTCTTTTCTCCCCTATGTAAAACAAAAATGGTATAATTAGCACACAGATATTTGATGACAGAACTAGAAATAGGAAACATTGCTCGTAAGTGGGGTACAATTGTTTATTTTTGCCGAGTTCCAAGATGTATATTTTTTATTGTCCTTTCTCAAGCTGCAATACTTTACCTGTTTGGTACAAGCTTCACACATGTAACCCCCCCTATAGTATACACTGGAGCATCAGTGTGCCCCCCCTAATAAAAATGGTGTTCTTGTGTCCCACACTAGTGCTCCAGTGTCCAGATGTGAAAACAGCTGCTCAGTGTCCTCTCCTTACACACAATCTAGTTGGCATTTCATTCTAGTAACAAACCCATCTACACAAACAAATATTTGGCATCCAAGTAGGCCCAAAGAAAATGTGGGAAAATGCATATGGCCTAAACAATGGTGTTCTAGAGGTCGAAAGAAAAATGTTTGATACGAACGAATAATGGGCCCATGAACATTAAAGTTGACCTTTTTAAACGTTACAATTACTAAAAGCATATGGAGCAGAACGAACGGAATAAAGACAGAAAGAATATGAACACAGCACAACTACTTACTTTTTTGCAGCACTCTCCGGATCTTTCGGTACTGCTCTGGCTCTCTCAACTTCAGGTCCGACCACCGCTTCCTGAGCTGATCTTTAGACCTTCGTACCCTGAAATTCCGCTCAAGACTCCTGACCACTTTACCAATGATTTTGGCCTTTCTGATGTTGGGGTGGGGGTAAGGCCCATATTTTCCGTCATAGTCGGACTTCTTCATGATGTCTACCATCTCCAACATCTCCCCAAACGACATATTTGTGGCCTTAAAACGTCTCCTTCTGGATCGGGACGTGCCTGGATCCGGGCTTTCCTTCTCCTCCTCCTCGTTGTTAGAATTATCACGCACCTGTTGTAACTCCGCCATCATGCTCTTCCCCCACTGCGCCGAACGAAAAGGGGCGGGGAATAGACTAGAAAGAACGTCAGGGGCGGGCGGAGTTACACGCATGCGCAGTGTGTATAAAGCGTAACACGCGTGCGTATTACGTACGATCTGTGAGCGGAGGAAGGAGCATTGGACGCGCCGATCATAAGAACGAAGGTAAGAGACAAACTTGGGCCTATACTGCTTCTAGATTGAGGCCTATATTGTAACAAGATTAGGAGAGTTTGGTCTGACATTAGGCTTTGTCTTGTGTTGTGTCTTGCAGTGAACATGGATATCTTAATGAGAGATACTGACTTCATGTCACTATTCATTGATATGCTAAGTGAGCTGCCCTGTCTGTGGGAGATTACCCACCCCCATTTCAAGAACCAAGCAAAGAGGAAGGCAGCACTGGAGCAATTGTGTGAAATTGTGAAGCAGGTGATCCCCACGGCAGACATCACTTATTTAAAGATTTTCATTGGTGGCCTGAGGAGCACATATCTGAGGGAGCGCAATAAAGTCCTGGATTCACAGAGATCCGGAGCAGCAGATGACATCTATGTCCCCAGGATGTTGTACTACGACAGGCTGCATTTTCTGGCAGGCCAGAATGAACCCAGGCCATCCATCTCCAGTCTTCCTTCCACGCTTCCTTCCCCCCCGGCTGAGGCTTCTGACGCCCAACCTGGGCCTTCCAGGCCACATGTGGAGGAGCCCAGATTGAGCCAGGTATAGCATTCCTCTAAATATTTCTGCTTGTCCAATCAATGATGTTACCTAGATGTTAGTTGGGAGTACTAATTTAGGATTGTGATTGATGATGCCAAAACTAAAACCATGCCCCTTTTTTCATACACAGGGAAGTCTCAGCCAGGAGGTGGCCGGGCCGAGCCGGCTGGCTGATATCAAGGTCCCTCCACCCCCCCTGAAAACAGAAAGTGGCAGTAGGACGAGTGCCCTAGAGGAGGCGGCTATCAGATTCTTTTGGAGGGCTACAGAGGTCCTGGGAGCACCACACACCAGGCAGGAGAACATTGCTGCATTCATTGCCTATAAAATGCAGAGGATGGAGGAGGGCCAACAAGTCATGTGTCAGGCCCTCATATCAGAGGCTCTGGAGAAAGGTGTGAGGGGCCAAATTACACCTCACACACAGCTTTGGGATGGTCCTCCTCCTCCTCCTCCCTCTCCTCCAGGTCCTCCCAGTCCTCCTCCAGGTCCTCCCAGTTCTCCTCCTCCTCCTCCTCCTCCAGGTCCTACTCCTCCTCCTGCCACATCTCCAACTGCACAGCCACAGCCCGGAAGGAAGTGTGAAAGGAAGACCAGAGAGTGATTGCTCTGGATCCAGTCTGGTCGGCCAAAAGATGCAGCCTCTTGTGGTACCACAGCCTGGGGACACTGATGTCATCTGCTGCTATCCGAGTCTCTGTGAATCCCGGACCAGACTGCCCTCCCTTTCATATGGACTCCTCAGGCCACCAATTTTGAGGTTTAAGAATTGATGTCTGCCGTGGGGGTCCCAGGCTTCACTAATTTCTGCTGTTGATCCAGTGTTGCCTTCCTCTTTGTTTGGTTCTGATCCCTTAATAAAGGATTTTTGTTTTGAATTATACTCTCCTATGTGTTTTACTTCAAAAATGACAGTTTGTTTGTGAGGATTCAGGTACATTTCTAATATAAAAATGTAAAATGAACAAGGGACACCAACAACAAACAATCTCCTTGAGATTAAATAATAAAAGATATCAATGGTGTTGGGGTAACTTGACACACAAAACACACACAAAAATATTCTGGAGTAAAAATAAAAATAACATTGAACAAAGATCAGCCTTGGAAAAAATCCAAACATTAAAGAAAAAAAAAAAGGCTTAAAAACAAAAAAAAAAAACATAAAAAATATAAAACTGTCAGATGTGACAACTAATAACAATATATTCAGGGAATCCCACTAAAAAAACACAAATAAAACTTTGTGAGAAGTGTGTGTGAATATGAGCAGCAAAACTACTTAATTCTTGTCACATTATAAAGAAGAAGAGAGTGCGCTGTATTAAACCATTTTTTTACATTGCAGCGTGACGAAAGTGCTGTATCCATTGCGAACGCTAAGTTTACCAGAACGAGCTGTCCCGTGTCGGAATTTCTTCTGAGCATGTGTGGCACTTTGTGCGTCGGAACAGGCCACACACGGTCGGAATTGACGCGATCAGATTTTATGGTCGGAAAATTTTATCTCCTGCTGTCCAACTTTGTGTGTCGGAAAATCCGATGGAAAATGTCCGATGGCGCCCACACACGGTCGGAATTTCCGACAACACGCTCCGATCGGACAATGTCCATCGGAAAATCCGACCGTGTGTACGGGGCATTAGACTTATGGTCATTGGGAAGAATTGCCCCCTTACAGATAACTAAAAAGATCAATGGTAACTTATATAAGAGGCAGAAATTGCTTAAGAAACCCCTAGCAACCTCCTAAGAATCTGGAATCGTGGGCAGAATCATCCCTATTCCAGAACGCCCAGGTGTGAATGGAGCCTAAGTGTCATTAGCAATGTCAGTGTCAGTTATTGACCTTCCCAGCTAGTGTCTGTTAGCGTTATAGTGTGACTGTAATAGTGTGGCGGGCAATCTTAAGTCACTGACCACCACCATTACTAGTATAACGTTATAGCTGCATAGTTTCCAGTGTATATATACCATAGTTTGTAGACGCTATAACTTTTGCACAAACCAATTAATATACATTTATTAGGATTTCTTTTTAACAAAGACATGTAGTTGAATACATTTGGCATACATTTATGAAGTAAAATTTTTTTTGGCTGTTTTATAACAGAAGAAAAATTTTGTCTTCTTTTTTTTTTCAGTCTTTTTTTGTTTAAATCACAAATAAAATACCACCAAAGGAAAGCTCTCTTTTGTATCATAGAAATGTGCGGTCATGTAACACTGTACACAAATTGCAACTGCCAAATAAAGTAGCTCAGTGCTGAATATCAAAAAAATGCTCTGGTCATGAAGTGGGTAAAAGTATTCTGGTGGTCAAGTGGTGAAAGGACATGTTTGAAAGACAACGATGGTTATCTAAACATATAAAAAATGTGGAGAACGTTTGGGATTTTATATCTCTACATATACTGTAGAGCTAATGAGTATTGTCACCCAGGGACAGGAAGTGTAATATTCACAGGATTACCAAATAAACATAAAGGAAAAACAAGAAAACAGACACCATGTCTAAAGACCAATAAGCTGCAAAATATTTTATTTCTGTATTTGAGCCTGGATATGCTTTAAAATGTATCCACTCCATGTGTGGCTGTATCTGTGTATTCAGGCAACTCTTACCCATACAATTTGTTTACACTAGAAATACACTATATTACCAAAAATATTAGGACACCTGCCTTTACATGCACATTAGTGGCATCCCAGTCTTAGTCCGTAGGGTTCAATATTGAGTTGGCCCACCTTTTGCAGCTATAACAGCTTCAACTCTTCTGGGAAGGCTGTTCACAAGGTTTAGGAGTGTGTCTATGGGAATGTTTGACCATCCTTCCAGAAGTGCATTTGTGAGGTCAGACACTGATGTGGACAAGGTGTGGCTTTCAGTCTCCGCTGGACAAGCAGGTCTGACTCTCAGTCCACGCTTTAATTCATCCCAAAGGTGTTCTATCGGGTTGAGGTTAGGACTGTGTAGGCCATTTAAGTTCCTCCACCCCAAATTCACTCAACTGGCCTACACAGTCCTAACCTCAACCCGATAGAACACCTTTGGGATGAATTAGAGTGGAGACTGCGAGCCAGGCCTTCTCGTCCAACATCAGTGCCTGACCTCACAAATGCGAATGGTCAAACATTCCCATAGACACACTCCTAAACCAGTTTTCACTGCCAGCTTTTAGTCTGTTTTTAGATTTACTAAAACTGGAGAACAAAATCTGCTGCAGCTGTGCATGGTAGCCAATCGGCTTCTAACTTCAGCTTTTTCAATTAAGCTTTGACAAAAGATAACCAAAAAAAAAATGGAAGCTGATTGGTTTCTATGCAGAGCTGCACCAGATTTTGCACTCTCCAGTTATAGTAAATCAATCCCTATTTGTTTGCTGCCTTTATCCTGCTGGGGAGATTTCCCTTCACTACCTGTCCTGTCCCCCCAAGTGTGAGCAATTGCCACCTTTCACTGCAGTGATTCTCCCTAGCTGGGACACAGATGGCACACAAAAAAAAATCATAATATACTAGTATGCAACGCATGCTAACACGTTATGACAGATTTACCTGTACACGGGGCCCTCCAGCTCAGTGCTGTCACAGCTCCCTGGTGCTGCCATCTTCACCCATTCTTCCTCTCTGCTGTATGAGTGGCCAGGGCTGCAATGACGTCACTCCCAAGCAAATCCCCAGCATGGAGCTCTGAAGGTCCATCACCAGCTGCATGTTGTGTGAATATCTTCTAAACAGAACAAGTTTAAGAGATATTCACTGTAAAAATTCAAAAGTGGAGTTTAATTCCACTTGAATTTATCACCCCTCCTCCTGACTCTCACCTGTCCAAGTGTGTACCTGATCTATGTTGTGGGATCCATATAAATAAAATAAATGAAAAAACATAGTTTTATTTTATTTTTTTCTCCTTAATTGGAAGTATAGCCAAAGCTTGTTCCATTTTGCACTCCTGTGACCTGTTTTCAGCAGTGAGCTGAAGTTAGCTCTCTGCCGACGTCACTGCTGTCAGTCCAGGGGCTGCGTCATCATGACCACAGGGTCAGGATCCGCCAGGTGCCTTGACTGACACCTGGCTCAGCCTCTCAGCGAGTCGGTCACCCCCGTCCCTCCACAGCCCAGTGCAGAGTAAGTAGTGTAAATGGTTCAGCACAGGGATTGCTGTTTTGTGTTAAAGGTCTATTCAAATGCGTAATTTGAAGATATTTAAATTCCATGTCTGTATTTGTTCTGTAGGTTCAGGGGGAAACCTTCCCTTCTGTCTTCTTCCTGAGTATAAGGGTCACCCCAACTTTCACACCATGATCAGCAAACTCCGGAGTCGGATCATGTATGTCATGCCCGCAGCTCTCGCATACCATTCTCACCAAAAAGAACTGGTAAGTGAACCCTGGGATCTATTCACAGCAATGAAGTGAGAGAGCTCAGATATGTTTGTGTATTGATTTGCATTCTATCAGAGGTGACCACTATGGTACAATGGAGCTCGCTTCTACAAATTTATACTATTTTTTTGTTTCTGTGTTTTTGATCATTTCACCTGCTTTTCCTTTTTTGTAGGTTTCACTACCCTGCTCGGATTTGGGACTGGGTAAAGAAGTCTTCGGCATTACCAGAATATAGCAGAATGTTGGGGTAGTCAGGATCGCCTCTTGACCCCAACTCTTATGTTTTATAGGTGGTGGGCAGAGTCACCTTTTACTACTGTCTTGGATTTTTGTGGTTGGAACCCCTGCCATAGTGCTTGGAGTTTTGGTTGTTCCCGTCCACCTTCTGGTTTTCCCATCTCCAAATAAAAATAGGTGAATGCGGGAAACCTTCACAAGTGTCACATCGGGTATGACGATCTGGAAAGTGAAGCATCGGGACTCCAGGATTATCCGTTGTGGGTGAACAATCTCTTGTTGGTGGACTTTATATGGCCTGCTCTTTACATAAAACAAGAGAAGAGATCCAATCTTAAAGATATGTTATAAGTACAGTTAGAGGAAAAGGTCACTTTCCTTTAAGCCATCATGATTAAGATGGACACATTGTGAAAAAACAAGGGGTGCCGCTCGAAGTTCCTGTAAGTCCAAGTCCATTGATTCATACTAATGCCGCGTACACACAAGTGGACTTTACGGCAGACTTTGCCCGGCGGACCAGGGTCCGCCGAACAATCCGACCATGTGTAGGCTCCGGCGGACTTTTCCGGCAGACTTTTTCCCAAAAGCCCGCCGGACCTAGATTTGAAACAAGTTTTAAATCTTTCCGTCGGACTCAGTTTCTGGCGGAAAGTCTGCTCGTCTGTGTGCTGGTCCGACGGAAAGCCCGCTCGTGTGTATGCTGGTCCAACGGACCAGATACGACGCGAGGGCAGGGTATTGCATTTCGCACTCGCTGCAATAGGAAAAATAAATTTTCCTATTGCAGCGAGCGCGGGGCATACTAGGCCCTTAGGTCTGGTATGGATTATAAAGGGAAGCCCCTATGCCGAAAAAACGGCGTGGGGTCCCCCATAAAATCCATACCAGACCCCGATCCGAGCACGCAGCCCGGCCGGTCAGGAAAGGGGGTGGGGACGAGCGAGCCCCCCCACCCCAAAGCACCTTGTCCCCATGTTGATGAGGACAAGGGCCTCTTCCCGACAACCCTGGCCATTGGTTGTCAGGGGCTGCGGGCGGGGGGCTTATCGGAATCCGGGAGCCCCCTATAATAAGAGGGCCCCCAGATCCCGGCCCCCCACCCTATGTGAATGAGTATGGGGTACATGGTATCCCTACCCATTCACCTAGGGAAAAAGTGTCAATAAAACACACTACACAGGTTTTTAAAATAATTTATTAAACAGCTCCGGGGGGGGATCTTCTACCGGCTTCGGGGGTCCCTCCGGTTCCTCTTCTCCCAGTGTTCCAGTTCTTCGGCTGGCTCCTCCGCTGTCTTCAGGCCGCTCTCTTGCCAGCGGAGGTCCGGACTTCTGGGCTTCTGAGCTTCTTGGCTTCTTGTCTTCGTCTCTCTTCTCTTCTCCAGATGTTGACACGACGCTCTCTCCGGCTGGACTGCTCTCTGAGGGCTCCGTTGTGACTTATATAGGCGGAGACCCCACCCCCTTATGATGTCACAGTCCCTGGGCATGCTGGGACTGTGACGCTTTAGGGGGCGTGGTCACCGGGTGATGTTGACCACGCCCCCTAAAACATCCCCGCAGGGCCCCCCTTCCCCAAGGCACCCCCATGTTGAGGGCATGCGGCCTGGTACGGTTCAGGAGGGGGGGGGGCGCTCGCTCATCCCCACCCCCTTTCCTGACCGGCCGGGCTGCGTGCTCGGATCGGGGTCTGGTATGGATTGTAGGGGGGACCCCACGCCGTTTTTTTCGGTGTAGAGGGGGGCTTCCCTTTAAAATCCATACTAGACCTAAGGGCCTGGTATGACCCGCGGCGGGGCTCGCAAGGTGTCAATCTCGCCGATAAAAGCGCCAAGATTGACTTTCTTTTCTAGTCACGTTGCACCTGAGTCACGTTCAAAATGAACGGATTTGTCCATGTGTGGGCAAGTCCGTTCATTCTGAAAGTCCGGCAAAAGTCTGTCGGAAAGACGGGCGGACTTAGCCCGCCGGAAAGTCCGGTCGTGTGTGGGCAAGTCCGTCCGTTTTAAAGTCCGGCGTACCTGGCGGACAAAGTTCGGCGAAAAGTCCGCCGAGCAAAGTCTGCCGTAAAGTCCGCTCGTGTGTACGCGGCATAAGGGTGTAGGCTGGGGAGAGCCTGTCCTGGCTTAGTGCATGCAGTGTAAAGGAAGGACATAGCCCCAAGTGTTGCACACCATCAGGACCTGACAATCCCTATAGTAAAAGCAGCTAGGGTTGCACCTATACTGTTTGTTTTTTTTTTTTGTTTTTTTTAATCGGCGAGTACAAGTGCCGCTACTTTTGATTAAAGCGAAGTTCCGCCAAATTATTATTTTTTTTTTATTAAGTCGGCAGCTACAAATACTGCAGCTGCTGACTTTTAAAATATGGACAGAGCCCGCGATGTCCTCACTCGAAGCCAACCCGTCCCTCGGCTCCTGGGTGGAGGCGCCACCATCCTCAGGAAGTGAAGCCTTGCAGCTTCGCAGCCTGGTTCCCTATTACGCATGCGCGAGTCGCGCTGCGCATCTTTACTGGTCTCTGCTGTCTTCTGGGACCTGTGTGTCCCCCAGAAGCCAGCGAGGGTGTGCGGAGGAGGTGCTGGACATGGCGTAGATCGCCGGACGTGGGAGCAAATACCTGTATTAGACAGGTATCTGCTCCCCCCTGAAAGGTGCCAAATGTGACACCGGAGGGGGGAGGAACCGGAAAAGCAGAAGTTCAATTTTTGGGTAGGACTCGGCTTTAAGTGCTCGCCAATAGCGAAACTGATACCTTTGCAGTGCGATTTGAGCCCATACAAAATGAATGGGTTAAAATTGCACTGCAAAGAATCGCATTCGATTTGAACAAGAATGCAGTGCAATTGTCAGAATCTCCCACTTTTTTTTTCTTTTTTTTTTTTCTCCCCCTACCACCCCTGTGTGTGTGTGAACCTGGTATAGAAAGGACAGCGCCATCTAGTGCAGCAATGGGCATTTTATTAAAAACGTTAAACAACTAACATTATAAAGTACATATCTCGTCAAATCCAAATCCTGCATAGTGTCTCCATCCAGCCAATGATAGAAAACCCACGGCTGCTGGATTAGAAGTTCCAGGACCCTTGTGGGCAGAGGCGTCGCCAGGGGGTGGCTATCGAGGCTGGAGCCCCGAATGTGGAGCCCATAGCCCCGAGTCTCAGCGGGTGTGCAGGAGAAACTAGCGGGCGGGTCGCGGCTGCGGCGGGCGGCATTGGAGGTAGAGGAGAGAAGAGCAGGCATGTACAAGCACTGAGCCATCGGACCGCCACCTCCCCCCCCCCGCAGCGCTCATCCCTTCTCCCTGCTTAGTTATGCAGCGGGGCTGCATACAGACATGATGCTCAGCTGTCCTGTGACTAGTGGCCCCGGCCGCGAGATCGAGAGCGGCGCATCCCGATTCCCGTGCCCACTGACATCTGTTACACTCACTGTCGAGGGCTGGGCAGCGGGCGCTCTGTGATTTGCTGTGCAGGCGGCGGACATGTCTGATTGGCCCAGTGGAGGTGGTGACTGGTCACATGTGGAGGCGGGGCTGGGCTGGACTGTGGATGATCTCGGCCGCCCGGAGTCCCGCCTCCCTGCCTGGCGCGCGATGTGTCTCCTCTTTACTGAGGTCTGTCATCTGCTCTTCCTCCAGCCTGTCAGAGTGCTCCTCTCTGTCATCCCGCCCCTCTCTGTCATCCCGCCCCTCTCTGTCATCCCGCCCCTCTCTGTCATCCTGCCCCTCTCTGTCAGCACCCCCCTCTCTGTTAGCCCACTCCTCTGTGCCAGCCCACCCCCTCTGTCAGCACCCCCTCTGTCAGCACCCCCTCTGTCAACACCCCCCTATGTCAGCACCCCCCCCTCTCTGTCAGCCCACTCTCCTCTCTGTCAGCCCACCCCCCCCTGTCAGCACCCCCCTCTCTGTCAGCCCACCCCCATGACAGCACCCCCCTCTCTGTCAGCCCACTCCCCCAGTCAGCACCCCCCTCTCTGTCAGCCCACCTCCCCAGTCAGCACCCCCCTCTCTGTCAGCCCACCCCCTTCTCTGTCAGCCCACCCCCTCTGTGTCAGCACCCCCTCTCTCTGTCAGCCCACCCCCCCAGTCAGCACCCCCCTCTCTGTCAGCACCCCCCTCTCAGTCCATACCCTCTCTGTCAGCACCCCCCTCTCTGTCAGTCCATACCCTCTCTGTCAGCGCCCCCCTCTCTGTCAGCACCCCCTCTCTGTCAGCACCCCCTCTCTGTCAGCACCCCCTCTCTGTCAGCCCACCCCCCTGTCAGCACCCCCCTCTCTGTCAGCACCCCCCTCTCTGTCAGCACCCCCCTCTCTGTCAGCACCCCCCTCTGTCAGCACCCCCCTCTCTGTCAGCACCCCCCTCTCAGTCCATACCCTCTCTGTCAGCACCCTCCTCTCTGTCAGTCCATACCCTCTCTGTCAGCACCCTCCTCTCTGTCAGTCCATACCCTCTCTGTCAGCACCCCCCTCTCTGTCAGTCCATACCCTCTCTGTCAGCGCCCCCCTCTCTGTCAGCGCGCCCCCCTCTCTGTCAGCCCACACCCTCTTTTAGCACCCCCCTCTCTGTCAGCAGCACCCCCCTCTTTTAGAACCCCCCCGTCAGCACTCCCCCTCTCTGTCAGCACCACCCCCCTCTGTGTCAGCACCCCCTCTCTCAAGAGAACACCGGCACGGCGACGCCTCCTTCTACCTCAACCTCCAGAGTCACGCTGAATAACAGCCATGGTGGCTGTGACTGGCAGTGGGACAGAACGAAGATAAAAAAAAAGGTGTCACTCTCTCTCTGTGTTTCTCGCTCTCCTTCTCTCTCTCGCTTTCTCTCTTTCTCCCCTTCTCTCCTTCTCTCTCTCTTCTTCTCTGTCTCTATTCTCTCTCTTCTCTCTTTTGACGGGCACAGTGGCTTCATTTCACGGGGCACAGTGGTTGCGATTGATGGGGTACAGTGGTTGCATTTGACGGGGCACAGTGGCTGCATTTGACGGGGCACAGTGGCTGCAATTGATGATTTGACTGCCCCTTGGCTAATTTTAAATAAATAAACTTAGGCTTTAAGGGGGCAAGGGCAGGTAGGTCAGTGCATGTCAGGTAGGTCAGTGCATGTCAGGTAGGTCAGTGTATGTCAGATAGGTAGGTCACTGTGTGTTAGGTAGGTCAGATAGGTAGGTCACTGTGTGTCAGGTAGGTCAGATAGGTAGGTCAGTGTGTGTCAGGTAGGTAGGTCAGTGTATCAATTAGGTCAGTGTGTGTCAGATAGGTAGGTCAGTGTGTGTCAGGTAGGTCAGATAGGTAGGCCAGTGTGTGTCAGGTAGGTCACATAGGTAGGTCAGTGTGTGTCAGGTAGGTGAGATAGGTAGGTCAGTGTGTGTCAGGTAAGTAGGTCAGTGTATCAATTAGGTCAGTGTGTGTCAGATAGGTAGGTCAGGGTGTGTCAGGTAGGTCAGTGCGTGTCAGGTATGTCATGTAGGTCAGTGTATGTCAGCCAGGTAGGTCAGTGTGTCTCAGGTAGGTAAGTGTGTCTCAGGTAGGTCAGTGTATGTCATGTAGGTCAGTGTGGGTCAGGTAGGTCAGTGTGGGTCAGGTAGGTCAGTGTGGGTCAGGTAGGTCAGTGTGGGTCAGTGTGGGTCAGGTAGGTCAGTGTATGTCATGTAGGTCATTGTGTGTCAGCCAGGTAGGTCAGTGCATGTCAGGTAGGTCAGTGCATGTCAGGTAGGTCAGTGCATGTCAGGTAGGTCAGCACGGTCAGTGTATGTCAGCCATGTAGGTTAGTGTATGTCATGTAGGTCAGTGTATGTCAGATAGGTAGGTCAGTGTATGTCAGGTAGATTAGTACGTTTCAGGTATGTCATGTAGGTCAGTGTATGTCAGCCAGGTAGGTCAGTGTGTGTCAGGTAGGTCAGTGTATGTCAGGTAGGTAACACCCCCCTCCATACAACCCCACCGTCTGCCGCACCATCACCCCCCCCCCCCCGGTGCTGGGCTCTGACTTCGGGCTGAAGCCCCTGGTCTTTTTGCTACCTAGCAACGCCCCTGCTTGTGGGTATAGTGCGGAAGTGATGTCAGCTTGAGGGTGGACCCGCCTATACATCTTCTCGAGCCTTGTGAGCATCTCCAGCGGCCACAGTTTTCAATCTTCGACGGGACGGTAACACTATGCAGATTTGGATTTGATGAGATATGTACTTTTTAATGGGAGTAGTTATAACATTTAAAAAAACTGCCTATTGCTGCACTAGATGGCGCTTCCCTTTCTATACTGGGTTCACAGACACAGGAGCGGTGGGGGAAACCGCATGCAATTGTTTGCAGTGCGATTTGAGCCAATTCATTTTGTATGGGCTCAGATCGCACCGCAAAGGTATTGGGAGCATTTGTACGAGTATTCATGCAAATACTCAGTATTGGCACCGATATCAGTGCAACCCTAGAAGCAGCCACATCCGGTCTATGTCCAGGTCATGCTCCGCTAACACGTTTCACCCCACCCAGGGGGCAGGTCCTCTATCACTAAGCCCTATAGGCGGGGCAAAATACGTTGGGGGCATGGCCTGGACAGAGCCATGCTGAGGTTGCTTCTACTATAGTGACTGTTGGGTTCTGATGGTGTGCGGCACTCGGGGTTGTTTCCTTCCTTTTATACAGCATGATTATGATGGTACTACAAAAAGGCCACCATTCTACATATTGGTTCAATGTGTAAAGGAATGTGACCACTGAAGGCAAAGTCTTGTACACATCCTGTGGTCAGGGACGTTTTTTCCACTGGGCACGCTGGGCAGTTGCCCGGGGGCCCCACTTGCCTGGAGGGCCCCATCCAGGGCCGATCCTCAGCGCTGCAATCTGCTGCTTAAGTTGACTGACTGCACTGTTTGCTCACTTGCTAGAATCGCTGGCCACCCGGCGTCTAGGTAGCAACCAGTGACGTCAGTCAGAGGCCTCGGCCGCCCCAGCATTCATAGCGAGCTGCGGCCGCCCCATCGGCTAGTGAACAACCTCTGCCATGTTCTTCAGACAGCGTGGAAGAGGGAGCAGAGTGGAAAGATGGCCCTTGATAGCTGGCGCTGCCTTGCTCTGCTGTGAGTGACAAACTGTACTGCACCAAGCCGGCGGCCTCAAGTCTAACACTTAAGTAAGTTCAAGTTGTGCATCAAACACAGCCACTGTATGTGCCCCTCAAAAGCTGCCACTGTGCCCATCAAACACAGCCACTGTGCCCATCAAAGCTGCCACTGTGCCCATCAAACGCAGCCACTGTGCCCATCAAACGCAGCCACTGTGCCCATCAAACGCAGCCACTGTGCCCATCAAACGCAGCCACTGTGCCCATCAAACGTTGCCACTGTGCCCATCAAACTCGTGTTATATTGTCCAAACGTTGTGTTAATGTTTAAACACTGATTTTGTTGGAAGTACCAATAAATATAGCCTTATTGATAATTTGCATTTTTATTCTTGTGCGTGATTGTGTAGACAGGGCCCCAGTGCACTGTATTGCCCAGGGGCCTATAATGCTCTTAAGATGGCCCTGCCTGTGGTCACCTACTTCATCGAAATGTCATGTTCTAAACCAGAGACAATGATGAGCATTGATTGGTGTAATGAAGCTACTGGCTGGTTTATGAGAAGTTCATGGACTATGTACTGATTTACATTTGGCCTTAATAAAAATAAAGGTGAAATGAGGCTCTTTGTAGAAAACATTCTGTGTGACCCCAGATATCTGTCCAGGTTAGGGATGAGCTTCGTGTTCGAGTCGAACCCATGTTCGACTCGAACATCGGCTGTTCGCCCGTTCGCCGAATTGCGAACGATATGGGCCGTTCGCGCCAAATTCGTGTGGCGCGTCACGGCCCATAATTCACTGCGGCATCGCAGTGCATTGCTTCCTGATGATTGGCCAAGCATGCACTATGACCCGCATGCTTGGCCAATCACAGCGCCGCCTGAACAGAGAGCCATAATTGGCCAAAGCCAAGGAGGCTTTGGCCAATTATGGCTCAGGGGATTTAGTACACGCCCCACACTATATAAGGCCGCCTGCACGGCGGCCCTGTGTAGTGTGTGTTCCGGCGTTCATTGAGAGAGAGAGAGACAGACAGTGTCATTTGATTTGAGTTAGATAGATTAGGCAGAACAGTCAGTCAGTTAGCTGCACTTACAGTGTATTGTGTATATATATGCATCCCAGGTGTTGCATATATATATACACTGTATTCAGTTTAGCTAGATCCGTTCCTGTTATCTTCTAGACTATTTACATTTAGTGAAGTGCGTCCTGCTCACAGTGTTCAGCTAGATCCGTTCCTGTTATCTTCTAGACTATTTACATTTAGTGCAGTGCGTCCTGCTCACAGTGTTCAGCTAGATCCGTTCCTGTTATCTTCTAGACTATTTACATTCAGTGCAGTGCGTCCTGCTCACAGTGTTCAGCTAGATCCGTTCCTGTTATCTTCCTACTGACAGGCAGGCTTGTCTGGTTACAGTATATAAAGCTACCTGAAGAAAATTACTGGTGTTCTATTTGATCCTATTAGTACCACGGTCAGGCAGCTAGACTATTTACACTTAGTACAGTGCGTCCTGCTCACAGTGTTCAGCTAGATCTGTTCCTGTTATCTTCTAGACTATTTACATTTAGTGCAGTGCGTCCTGCTCACAGTGTTCAGCTAGATCCGTTCCTGTTATCTTCTAGACTATTTACATTTAGTGCAGTGCGTCCTGCTCACAGTGTTCAGCTAGATCCGTTCCTGTTATCTTCCTACTGACAGGCAGGCTTGTCTGGTTACAGTATATAAAGCTACCTGAAGAAAATTACTGGTGTTCTATTTGATCCTATTAGTACCACGGTCAGGCAGCTAGACTATTTACATTTAGTACAGTGCGTCCTGCTCACAGTGTTCAGCTAGATCCGTTCCTGTTATCTTCCTACTGACAGGCAGGCTTGTCTGGTTACAGTATATAAAGCTACCTGAAGAAAATTACTGGTGTTCTATTTGATCCTATTAGTACCACGGTCAGGCAGCTAGACTATTTACATTTAGTACAGTGCGTCCTGCTCACAGTGTTCAGCTAGATCCGTTCCTGTTATCTTCCTACTGACAGGCAGGCTTGTCTGGTTACAGTATATAAAGCTACCTGAAGAAAATTACTGGTGTTCTATTTGATCCTATTAGTACCACGGTCAGGCAGCTAGACTATTTACATTTAGTACAGTGCGTCCTGCTCACAGTGTTCAGCTAGATCCGTTCCTGTTATCTTCCTACTGACAGGCAGGCTTGTCTGGTTACAGTATATAAAGCTACCTGAAGAAAATTACTGGTGTTCTATTTGATCCTATTAGTACCACGGTCAGGCAGCTAGACTATTTACATTTAGTACAGTGCGTCCTGCTCACAGTGTTCAGCTAGATCCGTTCCTGTTATCTTCCTACTGACAGGCAGGCTTGTCTGGTTACAGTATATAAAGCTACCTGAAGAAAATTACTGGTGTTCTATTTGATCCTATTAGTACCACAGTCAGGCAGCTAGACTATTTACATTTAGTACAGTGCGTCCTGCTCACAGTGTTCAGCTAGATCCGTTCCTGTTATCTTCCTACTGACAGGCAGGCTTGTCTGGTTACAGTATATAAAGCTACCTGAAGAAAATTACTGGTGTTCTATTTGATCCTATTAGTACCACGGTCAGGCAGCTAGACTATTTACATTTAGTACAGTGCGTCCTGCTCACAGTGTTCAGCTAGATCCGTTCCTGTTATCTTCCTACTAACAGGCAGGCTTGTCTGGTTACAGTATATAAAGCTACCTGAAGAAAATTACTGGTGTTCTATTTGATCCTATTAGTACCACGGTCAGGCAGCTAGACTATTTACATTTAGTACAGTGCGTCCTGCTCACAGTGTTCAGCTAGATCCGTTCCTGTTATCTTCCTACTGACAGGCAGGCTTGTCTGGTTACAGTATATAAAGCTACCTGAAGAAAATTACTGGTGTTCTATCCCAGCTTAGTGCAGCTACAGGCCATTAGTATGTCTGGAAGGCCAAGAAGGAGAGGCAGACAGTCACAAGCCAATAAGAGAGGGCAAGCAGGCTCTGTGTCTAGTGCTGGTCGTGGAGACGGTGCATCCTCATCAGCACGTGGCCATGGGACACGCTTGGCCTTTTTTTCGGCAGCTGGCCGTGTTGAGCCGCAACATGCGGAAGACTTGGTCGAGTGGATGACCAAGCCGTCCTCATCCTCTCTCACCCATGCCCAGGGTGCTTTGTCTGGCAAAGCAGCGGCCTCTTCCCTCAGCTCAATGTCATCAGTGACTCCTTCCCTAGCTCCACCATGTCCTCATGAGGATTCCCTCGAACTGTTTGACCACAGTGTTGGGTACATGCTCCAGGAGGATGCCCAGCGTTTGGAAGGCTCTGATGATGATACTGAGCTCGATGATGGCAGTAACATGAGCACGGACAGAGGGGGTGCCCAAGAAGGACAGCAATCTGGCAGTCATGCTCCCCCTGCTGCAGCATACTGCCAGGTTTGCTCCAGTGATGAGGAGGGAGGGGATGATGAGGTCACTGACTCAACGTGGGTGCCTGATAGGAGAGAGGAGGAGGAGGAGGAGGCGGCACATCACCAACGAGGCAGGATGCCCTCCAGGGGCCAGCCTAAGGGCAGCACATTGACTGCATCACACCCAAAAGCTCCACATGTGCAGGGCGCTGCAGTCTCTGCGCGTTATTCAAAAAGTTCTTTGGTGTGGGCCTTTTTTGAGACGAGTGCATCAGATCGCACCGCTGCTATTTGCAACATATGTCTCAAGCGTATCTCACGTGGCCAAAACATCTCCCGCTTGGGTACCACATGCTTGACCAGACATATGTTGACCTGCCATGCAGTTCGTTGGCAAGCGTATCTAAAAGACCCACACCAAAGAACAAAGAGGATCTCTCCTTGCTCCTCATCAGCTGAGATTTCCAACCCCACTAGACCTCCAGTCCTCTCTGAGACCTGCAGTGAGAGGAATGAAGGTGTAGAATTAGGTGTGTCACAGCCAAGTACTTGTGGGCAATCTGCTTTTGGTACACCGATGTCAGATTGTACCAGGCAAATTTCCCTGCCCCAGCTGCTGCACCGCCGAAAGAAGTTTGCTCCCAGCCATCCACATGCCCAGCGGTTGAATGCTAGCTTGGCAAAATTGCTAGCACTTCAACTGCTGCCTTTTCAGTTGGTAGACTCTGCCCCCTTCCGTGAGTTTGTGGAATGTGCGGTTTCTCAGTGGCAGGTACCCAAACGCCACTTTTTCTCATGGATGGCGATTCCGGCTCTCTACCGGCATGTGGAAGGCAATGTCCATGCCTCGCTGGACAGGGCGGTCAGCGGTAAGGTGCATATTACCGCTGACTCATGGTCCAGCAGGCATGGACAGGGACGTTACCTAAGTTTCACGGCACATTGGGTGACTCTGCTGGCAGCTGGGAAGGATGCAGGACAAGGTGCAGTAGTGTTGGAGGTTGTTCCGCCACCACGCCTCCAAAATGCTGATTGTGACACACCTCTCTCCTCCACCCCCTCCTCTTCTTGTTCCTCCATGGCCTCTTCCTCGGAACCAGCGGTGCTCCGTAGTCGTTCAAGGGGCTACGCAAGTACGCAGGCCAAAAGATGCCATGCGGTGCTTGAGCTGGTGTGCTTGGGGGACAGGAGCCACACTGGGGCAGAGGTTCTGTCATCTCTGCAGGGGCAGGTTCAGAGGTGGTTGACGCCACGCCAACTTAAGGCAGGAATGGTGGTTTGCGACAATGGCACCAACCTCCTCTCTGCCCTCCGACAGGGACAAATGACCCATGTGCCCTGTTTGGCTCACGTCCTTAACTTGGTGGTGCAGCGGTTCTTGGGCAGGTACCCGGGCTTACAGGATGTCCTGAGGCAGGCCAGGAAAGTCTGTGTGCATTTCCGCCGGTCATATAATGCCAGTGCTCGGCTGACGGACCTCCAAAAAGGAGTTTAACCTTCCCAAGAACCGCCTAATCTGTGACATGCCCACCAGGTGGAACTCAACGTTGGCCATGCTGCAGCGGCTGCACACGCAGCAGAGGGCCATCAATGAGTACCTGTGCGACTATGGCACCAGGACAGGGTCAGGGGAGCTTGGTTTTTTTTCCCCACGCCAGTGGGCCATGATCAGGGATGCATGCACTGTCCTGTCACCATTCGAGGAGGCCACGAGGATGGTGAGCAGTGACAGTGCATGCATCAGTGACACTGTCCACCTGTTGGAGCACACGCTGCGTGGAATAATGGACAGGGCACTTGAGGCAGGAGGGAGGCAGGAAGAGGAGGACTTCCTTAGCTCTCAAGGCCCCCTTTACCCAGACAGTGTTCCTGCGTGCCCGCCGATCACACAGGAAGAGGACGAGGAGGAGGAGGAGGAGGAGGAAGATTGTGTCAGTATGGAGGTGGAGCCTGGCACTCAGCATCAGCAGCAGTCTTTAAGGGATCAGTCCCAAGAAACACATGGACTTGTACGTGGCTGGGAGGAGGTGGCTGCGGACGTTGTCGTCCTTAGTGATCCAGAGGACTCCGGACCGAATGCCTCAGCAAACCTACGCTGCATGGCCTCCCTGATCCTGCAAAGCCTGCGTAAGGATCCTCGTATTCGTGGTATCAAAGAGAAGGACCAATACTGGCTGGCAACCCTCCTTGATCCACGTTACAAGGGTAAGGTTGCGGACCTTATCTTGCCATCGCAGAGGGAGCAGAGGATGAAACATCTTCGGGAGGCCTTGCAGAAAGGTCTGTGCAATGCGTTCCCAGAGACTGGGAGGTTACAAACTCCTGTTTCTGGACAACGTGTTGCTGAGGCTTCGGTCAGTCAAAGAAGGAGCGGTGGAGAAGGTGGCCGTCTGACCGATGCGTTCAGACAATTTTTTGGTCCGCAGCCCCAAGGTATGATCGGTTCCAGCAACCATCGCCAGCGTCTGTTTTACATGGTGCAGGAATACCTAGGGGCAAGATCAGACTTGGACACCTTTCCCACCGAAAATCCTCTGGGTTACTGGGTCTTGAGGATGGATCACTGGCCAGAGCTTGCACAGTATGCAATTGAGCTACTGGCCTGTCCTGCATCCAGCGTTCTTTCGGAACGCACATTCAGTGCTGCTGGAGGCGTGGTAACCGATCACAGGGTGCGTCTGTCCACCGACTCGGTCGATCGGCTGACCTTCATAAAAATGAATCAGTCTTGGATCACCACCAGCTACCAAGCACCTGATGCTGATGTAACCGAATAATTTTTTTTGAAATCTCAGATCCCTTCAAAGACTGCCTATGCTGATGCTGAGTGACTATCCCTGAGTAATTATCCTCTTCCTCCTCAATCATCACGCTGATAGCTTGTAAGAACATTTTTGGTTCTGGGCGCCACCACCAGTGCCTAAGGCACAATTTTTCAGCCCCTGTTTAACAGGGGCGTGTAATTACAATTTTTGATGTAATACTTTGCAGCAGGGCTCGTTCCTGCATTCCAACTAGAGTGTCTGTGAGGGGTTGCAGTGTTGTGGCACCAGCACCAGTGCCTAAGGCCCAATTTTTCTGCCCCTGTCTAACAGGGGCGTGTAATTACAATTTTTGATGCAATACTTTGCAGCAGGGCTCATTCCTGCGTTCCAACTAGAGTGTCTGTGAGGGGTTGCAGTGTTGTGGCTCCAGCACCAGTGCCTAAGGCCTAATTTTTGCAGCTCCTGTTCAACAGGGGCATGTAATTACAATTCTTGATCTAATATTTCACAGCAGGGCCCTGTGAGGGCTTACAGTGTTGTGGCTTACAGTGTTGTGGCCACAGCAACACATAAGGCCCAATTTTCTGCTGAGTATATAGGGCAGGCCCCTACTTTCAAACATCTAACTTACAAACGACTCCTACTTGCAAACGGAAGGAGACAACAGGAAGTGAGATGAAATCTACCCCTAGGAAGGGAAATTCTCTCCTGTAAGAGTTAATATGGGAAAACAATTTCTCCTTTCCACTGATGCTTTCCAATCCTTGTTCCACAAAAAACCCACATTTTCAAAAAACATTTTTCATTGGGACAAAAAGTGAGGTGAAATCTTCTGAAGAGGAGGAAAGACAGCAAAACAAATGTCACAGGGGTGATAACCCTTCCCTATGTTTTCCAAAAAGCTTAAAAAAGATTTTTTGGCTGGAGCTAAACGCGTTAAAAATGTACCCGTTCAAAATTACAAAGAGATTCTACTTAACAACAAACCTACAGTCCCTGTCTTGTTTGCACCGCCTGTATACTGCTGTTCAGAGTATATAGGGCCTTTCCTTATTTTAATTTGGGTGTGGGGTTCCCCTTAATACCCATACAAGACCCAAAGGGCCTGGTAATGGACTGGGGGGTACCCATGCCGTTTGTCTCACTGATTTTCATCCATATTGCCATGACCCGACATGACATTAAACCCGCAAGCAGTTTTAAATGAGATTTTTTCCTTTAAAAATGACATTTGGTGCAGGGACTGTTCTAAACACGGGAAACACGCGTCACTTTACAGGCATACTATAGACACCCCCCAGGTACGATATTTAAAGGAATATTTCACTTTTTTTTTTTTACTTTAAGCATCATTAAAATCACTGCTCCCGAAAAAACGGCCGTTTTTAAAAGTTTTTTTTGCATTGATACATGTCCTCTGGGGTAGGACCCGGGTCCCCAAACCCTTTTTAGGACAATACCATGCAAATTAGCCTTTAAAATGAGCACTTTTGATTTTGAACGTTCGAGTCCCATAGACGTCAATGGGGTTCTAACGTTCGTGCGAACTTTCGGTCCGTTCGCAGGTTCTGGTGCGAACCGAACCGGGGGGTGTTCGGCTCATCCCTAGTCCAGGTTAAAAACTGCTCATTTTTGGCGCCGATCGTTTTCCTCATACAGTTACTTGCAGCCATTAAACGCATAGCAATCATTAGTATTGAAGAATTATTATATCATACTCAAAACAATGAAGGGTTAACCACTTAAGGACCAGAAGGATTTGCCCAGTTGATGACCAGGCCATTTTTGCGATACAGCACTGCGTCGCTTTAACTGACAATTGCGCGGTCGTGTGATGATTTACCCAAACAAAAATGTCCTTTTTTCCCACAAATAAAGCTTTCTTTTGGTGGTATTTGATCACCTCTGTGGTTTTAATTTTTTACGCTATAAACAAAAAAATTGCGACAATTTTGAAAAAAAAAAACAATATTTTTTTTTACTTTTTGCTATAATAAATATCCCCAAAAAATGTAAAAAAAATGAATCTCTTCATCAGCTTAGGCCAATATGTATTCTTCTGCATATTTTTGGAAATAACAATAAGCGTATATTGATTGGTTTGCGCAAAAGTTATAGCTTCTACAAAATAAGGGATAGATTTATGGCATTTTTATCATTTAAATTTTTTTTTACTAGTAATAGCGGCGATCTGCGATTTTTAGCGGGACTGCGATGTTGCGGTGGACAGATCAGACACTTTTGACACATTTTTGGGACCAGTGACATTTATACAGCTATAAAAATGCACTTTTTTTAAAATGATAAATTGCGGCGCTTTACTATATAGCAAACTACTGAGACGCCAAAAATTGTACAACACTACCCTACCAGGAAGATCCAAATTTAGAAACTCCAGGTAAAAATAGAGTTACAACAATTAATCTTCCATTATATTGTGCAATCAGAGGACACAAAGAAACCAATATTGCATCAATAATTGAGTATAAATGCAGATGACATGAAGCTCATATAAATTAATGAGTATAAGAGGAGTGTTTACACCCAATGAAATTCCTCATACTGATGAAACAGGAGAAAAGGATACAGGTCAAAGATAAATATGTAACAAAAATCAAAGTAATAACTATAAAATGACCAATTGTAGCAAAAACAAAAAAAACGCACATCCCAGGTGTCACATGTCATCCAGAGAGTAAATCCAGCACAACAAAACCCTTAATGCAAAATATTGCTAATAAGAGTGCTTTGAGAATGCTACACAAATGTAGCAATTGAGTTCAAATGAAAACAATAAATTAAATTGTGCATGAATGCAGCATGCAGCATAAAAATCTGAAACTCAATAATAAGTGTACCAAGTGAAAATACAGCAATACGTGCGGCATCAAATTATGACTTCAAAACCTAAACCAACACCTAATTTTCAAACAGGTGAACAATAACAAATAAATAATGTAAAAATTCTTAATAAATATAGCACATAAAAGGTCCTATAAAAAATCCCATACACATTCAAATCCCACCGTGATAATAAATAAAAGTAGTTAATTTATATGAAGTGTGTCAGAATGGATTCCTCCAGGTGTAACCAATATAGTGAAAAATGTGAAGATAAAGTGCATCAGGTTTGACAGTGAATAAGTCACATCAAAAATCCCATAAAGGTCCCATATAAAGTTAGATCCCCATTGTGGCAATCAAACAAGGAAGAGTGTCCAAATAAAATTCTCCAGATGTGATCGATATTAGGCAAATGTGCAATAATGGTGATGGTTCCTCCAGCCTCTCACCTCACGGCTGAACGATAACAGCCAAGCAAGCCAGCAACAATGAACCAGGCAGCTCCCGACCTCCCTGATGACGGGTCCCCTCGAGTTCTCCGGGCTTATATTTCAGATGGCTCAGGTAGACTCAGCTTGGGTGCCTTCCATTTCTCTTGATCGTTGATGAGTTATTTCTACACCTTGATTGGAGTCAACCTGTACGTTGCTGCCTACGTTTGGGTTTAGGGCGTGCGCACTTCCAATGATTCACAGCCGGGACCTACTGATTGACAATCAACACATAGCTCCCTTCTGTTATTCTGCAGAAATCCATGTGTGTTTGTCTGTGCCTCTGTTTGGGTGGCTTTAATTTTTTACGCTATAAACAAAAAAATTGCGACAATTTTGAAAAAAAAAACAATTTTTTTTTACTTTTTGCTATAATAAATATCCCCAAAAAATGTAAAAAAAACGAATCTCTTCATCAGCTTAGGCCAATATGTATTCTTCTGCATATTTTTGGAAATAACAATAAGCGTATATTGATTGGTTTGCGCAAAAGTTATAGCGTCTACAAAATAAGGGATAGATTTATGGCATTTTTATCATTTACATTTTTTTTTACTAGTAATAGCGGCGATCTGCGATTTTTAGCGGGACTGCAATGTTGCGGTGGACAGATCAGACACTTTTGACACATTTTTGGGACCAGTGACATTTATACAGCTATAAAAATGCACTGATTACTGTGTAAATGTCACTGGCAGGAAAGAGGTTAACACTAGGAGTCGATCAAGGGGTAAAATGTGTTCCCTGGGAGATGTATCGAACTGTGGGGGGGGGGTGGTAATGATTGGAGGAGGAGACATATCGCTGTTCCTAATCACTAGGAACAGCAGATCTCTCTCTAGTCCCCTGTCAGAACAGGGATCTGTCTGTTTACATAGACAGATTCCCGTTCTGGCTATGACAGATTCCCGTTCTGGAGCGATCGTGGATGGCCGGTGGACATCACAGCCGCTATGTATAGGCCATAGCTGAGCTCCTCCATGCCTCTTATCAGTTTGGTTGCCCTTCTCTGCACTTTCTCTAGTTCCCAGATATCCTTTTTGAGAACTGGTGCCCAAAACTGAACTGCATATTCCAGATGAGGTCTTACTAATGATTTGAAGAGGGGCAAAATGATATCTTTCTCTCTCTCTGGAGTCCATACCTCTCTTAATACAAGAAAGGACTTTGCTTGCTTTGGAAACCGCAGCTTGCCATTGCATACTATTATTGAGCTTATGATCTACCAAAACCCCCAGATCCTTCCCCACCATGGATTCCCCCAGTTGTACTTCCCCTAGTATGTATGATGCATGCATATTCTTAGCCCCCAAGTGCATAACTTTACATTTCTCAACCTTAAACCTCATCTGCCACATAGTCGCCCAATTAGACAGTGCATTGAAGTCGGCTTGTAAATTGGAGACATCCTGTAAGGACGTTATTCCAATGCATAGCTTGGTGTCATCTGCAAAGACAGAAATGTTACTTTTGATCCCAGACCCAATATCATTTATAAAGATATTAAAAAGTAAGGGTCCCAGCACTGAACCTTGGGGTACACCACTGATAACCTTAGACCATTCAGAGTAAGAATCATTAACCACTACTCTCTGAATTCTGTCTTTTAGTCAGGTTACTATCCATTTACAAACTGATATTTCCAAACCTGTAGACTTTACCTTACACATAGAAGTTAAACTAACAGGTCTATAGTTACTTGGTAAAGACTTTGATCCCTTTTTAAATCTAGGCACCACGTTTGCCCTGCGCCAATCCAGTGGTACTATTCCCGTCATTAATGAGTCCCTAAAAATTAGATACAATGGCTTTGAAATTACAGAGCTCAATTCTTTTAGGATCCGTGGGTGGATGCCATCAGGTCCAGGTGCTTTATCCACCTTTTATTCTGTCTAAATATTTCTGCACCATATCACTTTTGAACCATTGTGGATCATTCGGGGCTGTGTCACTACCACCCCCATTATGTACATAAGCTTCCCCATGCTCTTTTGTATACACAGAGCTGAAGAAAGTATTTAATACATTTGCCTTCTCTTTGTCCCCAGTCACCCACTCTAGATTATTTTGTAAAGGGCCTACATGCTCAGACCTGACCTTTTTACTATTAATATATTTGAAGAATTTTTGGGGGTTTGTCCTACTATCTTTTGCAATCTGTCATTCGTTTTGAATTTTTGCATCCTTGATTTCCTTTTTACATATTCTGTTAAATTCTTTATAACATTTAAACGACACTAGTGTTCCTTCATTTTTATATTTTTTAAAAGCTCTTTTCTTATTGTTTATAGCTTTTTTAACTTTAGCCGTGAGCCACATAGGTTTTGTTTTTAGCCTTTTAAACTTATTGCCAATGGGAATATACTTTGCAGTGAGGTCCCAAACAGTCTTTTTGAAGAATTCCCATTTCTGTTCTGTGTTTATCAATGCAAATATTCCCTCCCAGTCTAAATCCTGGATAGCAGCCCTCCTCCTTGGAAAATTTGCTCTCTTGAAGTTAGGTGTTTTTATCTTTCCCGTATGTATTTCTTGTTTACAACTAACAATACCCAATATCAGTGAATATAATACCATCCAAAAAATTAATGAGTGAATATAGGAGGTAAGAGTCCAAGATGTAGATCCAAAATGAAATAAATCAATTAAGGAATAATCCAAAATGAAATTAATCAATTAAGGAATAAATATAACATGTCTATAATGTGAGGTAGAACTCTTCCACTGTGAATTCAGTATAAATCCTTAAACGAGTGAACATACAAGATGAATAACTGTGACATTTCCCCCACCACAGCCCGAGTGTGAACACCGCATAAAATGCACGCTTACCATAAGGCAAGCTAGGTAGGCTTGCGACCAATAACCCGGTCAGGGCCTTTGTCCTAGATTGGAAACCGGTAACCCCGATCGGGGTCTTTATCCCAGGTTGGAAGATGGTACCTCAAAATGATCAAAAGGGTATAGCCAGCCAAACAGTACGAAGCCCCCAGTCAGGAAGGTTCCGGCAAAGTGGTCAGATATCACCCAAAAGAGAGGAACTCACCATAGCATAATTCCAATGAGACATCATTTATTAAAGGTTTAAACTTACAATGTGAAAGATAAAAAGTAGCAAGATTAGCCGGCAGTGCAGAAACGTCCGTCCACTTAGATACCTGTGTGCAATGACGTCAGCTCCTCCCGACATACGCTTCGTCAAAAAATTACGTCGTCTGGGGCAGTGAGCAGTATTGATTACAGTAATCTCTAGCAACCAATCAACAAGCAGAAGTCATGCAACCAATCGCAATCACTGCCTGATCTGATTCAGTAAAATGATTTTGAGTCTAGCTGCTATTTATTGTATGTCTCAAAGCAGGTATAGAGTGAAATTGCATGGAAGAGGGGGCTCAAGAAAATGTTTGCCCAGGGTCCAGTCAATATTAAAGACGACCCTGCTGACACCAATGATATTTTTTTAGCTATCTGTAAGGCTGGGATTCTCCCTAATGACCCAAAAGTTTAAGGATCATTCTTCCCAATGACCATCACACTAATGTATTGTGAGCTGTAGATATGGTATTGATTAGCAGGGGTTCCTCCAGTTTAAAAAGTTTTAGAGAGCAAGATTTGGAGGAATGGTGGAGATTTCAGTAGCAGAAGAAACTCCTGAATATTATAACTTTGGGGGGATTTGTATTAGAAGTGATGGCGCGCTGAAGAAGCTATGCACAAGAGTCTTTCGGTATATAGAAACACAAGAGAAGTAGTGAAAATGTTTTCGATTGCAGGGTAGAGGGACTCACAATCAGCGGCAAAGTCATTAAGAAGAACACTTTGAAAGCCTCTTTGAAGCTTGTAAAGTCTCTTGATATATTACCGTAATTCTCCGTTCACATCTCGGCGTTTCGAAACGCAGCAATTCTGCCTCGCGATTTTGCCGCGATTCATCAAGTGGCAATCGCGGTAAAATTGCGCAAACAGAATCGTGTGGCAACTGTCGCCCAAAGGAAGTACAAGAGCTTCTTTTGGGCGACAGGCGTCCCGCAATTCTGCTTGCGTGATTTTACCGCGACTGTCGCCCCTGATGAATCGCAGCAAAATTGCCATTGGAAGTGACAGGGAACGCAGGAGCGTCCCACTATTTGCCGCTATTTGGAATCACAGGCAGAATTGCGGCTATTCCGCCCGCGATTTGGTGTGCCAAGATGTGAACGGAGCCTACAGGACTTTATTGAAGTAAAAACAATCCTGCTGCTCCAGGTGAACCCACAATGATGGTGTCGGCAATCCAGCTATGCATGGGATGCATGCCCTGTCATTGCTGCAGAGTACATGTGAAGAAAGAAGATTGGATGGCTG
Source organism: Lithobates clamitans (assembly GCA_037952925.1). NCBI lineage: Eukaryota > Metazoa > Chordata > Amphibia > Anura > Ranidae > Lithobates > Lithobates clamitans. Next base: position 3,298,431 of record JBBGZY010000168.1, on the reverse strand, counting down.
TACACCCATATAATACATATAAAAGCTTCTTTATTCAAAAAATGATCAATAAAAACAGGCACAAGGCATATTGGCAGGGGGAAAATGGTTGACGCGTTTCACATGTTTAGTACATGCTTTGTCAAAGCACATACTAAAGGTGTGAAATGCGTCAACCTTTTTTTCCCCTGTCAATATGCCTTGTGCCTGTTTTTATAGATTTTTTGATTAACCACTTGAGCCCCGGACCATTATGCTGCCTAAGGACCAGAGGTCTTTTTCCAATTTGGCACTGCGTCGCTTTAACTGCTAATTGCGCGGTCATGCAATGCTGTACCCAAACGAAATTTGCGTCCTTTTCTTCCCACAAATAGAGCTTTCTTTTGATGGTATTTGATCACCTCTGCGGTTTTTATTTTTTGCGCTATAAACGGAAAAAGACCGAAAATTTTGAAAAAAAATGATATTTTCTACTTTTTGTTATAAAAAAAATCCAATAAACTAAATTTTAGTCATACATTTAGGCCAAAATGTATTCGGCCACATGTCTTTGGTAAAAAAAATGTCAATAAGCGTATATTTATTGGTTTGCGCAAAAGTTATAGCGTCTACAAACTAGGGTACATTTTCTGGAATTTACACAGCTTTTAGTTTATGACTGCCTATGTCATTTCTTGAGGTGCTAAAATGGCAGGGCAGTACAAAACCCCCCCAAATGACCCCATTTTGGAAAGTAGACACCCCAAGGAAATTGCTGAGAGGCATGTTGAACCCATTGAATATTTATTTTTTTTGTCCCAAGTGATTGAAAAATGACAAAAAAAAAAAAAAAAAAAAATATTTACAAAAAGTCGTCACTAAATGATATATTGCTCACACAGGCCATGGGCCTATGTGGAATTGCACCCCAAAATACATTTAGCTGCTTCTCCTGAGTACGGGGATACCACATGTGTGGGACTTTTTGGGAGCCTAGCCGCGTACGGGGCCCCGAAAACCAAGCACCGCCTTCAGGATTTCTAAGGGTGTAAATTTTTGCTTTCACTCTTCACTGCCTATCACAGTTTCGGAGGCCATGGAATGCCCAGGTGGCACAAAACCCCCCAAAATGACCCCATTTTGGAAAGTAGACACCCCAAGCTATTTGCTGAGAGGCATATTGAGTCCATGGAATATTTTATATTTTGACACAAGTTGCGGGAAAGTGACACTTTTTATTTTTTTATTTTTTTTTTTTCATAAAGTTGTCACTAAATGATATATTGCTCACACAGGCCATGGGCATATGTGGAATTGCACCCCAAAATACATTTAGCTGCTTCTCCTGAGTATGGGGATACCACATGTGTGGGACTTTTTGGGAGCCTAGCTGCGTACGGGACCCCGAAAACCAATCACTGCCTTCAGGATTTCTAAGGGTGAAAATTTTTGATTTCACTCTTTACTGCCTATCACAGTTTCGGAGGCCATGGAATGCCCAGGTGGCACAAAACCCCCCCAAATGACCCCATTTTGGAAAGTAGACACCCCAAGCTATTTGCTGAGAGGCATGGTGAGTATTTTGCAGCTCTCATTTGTTTTTGAAAATGAAGAAAGACAAGAAAAAAAATTTTTTTTTTTCTTTTTTCAATTTTCAAAACTTTGTGACAAAAAGTGAGGTCTGCAAAATACTCACTATACCTCTCAGCAAATAGCTTGGGGTGTCTACTTTCCAAAATGGGGTCATTTGGGGGGGTTTTGTGCCACCTGGGCATTCCATGGCCTCCGAAACTGTGATAGGCAGTGAAGAGTGAAATCAAAAATTCACGCCCTTAGAAAGCCTGAAGGCGGTGCTTGGTTTTCGGGGTCCCGTACGCGGCTAGGCTCCCAAAAAGTCTCACACATGTGGTATCCCCGTACTCAGGAGAAGCAGCAGAATGTATTTTGGGGTGTAATTTCAAATATTTCCATGGCATGTTTGAGCAATATATCATTTAGTGACAACTTTGTGCAAAAAAAAAAAAAAAAAAAAAAAAAATTTGTCTCTTTCCCGCAACTTGTGTCGCAATATAAAATATTCCATGGACTCGACATGCCTCTCAGCAAATAGCTTGGGGTGTCTACTTTCCAAAATGGGGTCATTTGGGGGGGTTTTGAACTGTCCTGGCATTTTATGCACAACATTTAGAAGCTTATGTCACACATCACCCACTCTTCTAACCACTTGAAGACAAAGCCCTTTCTGACACTTATTGTTTACATGAAAAAGTTTTTTTTTTTTGCAAAAAAATTACTTTGAACCCCCAAACATTATATATTTTTTTAAAGCAAATGCCCTACAGATTAAAATGGTGGGTGTTTCATTTTTTTTTTTCACACAGTAATTGCGCAGCGATTTTTCAAACGCATTTTTTGGGGAAAAAACACACTTTTTTTAATTTTAATGCACTAAAACACGCTATATTGCCCAAATGTTTGATGAAATAAAAAAGATGATCTTAGGCCGAGTACATGGATACCAAACATGACATGCTTTAAAATTGCGCACAAACGTGCAGTGGCAACAAAATAAATACATGTTTAAAAGCCTTCAAAAGCCTTTACAGGTTACCACTTTAGATTTACAGAGGAGGTCTACTGGAAAAATTACTGCACTCGATCTGGCCTTCGCGGTGATACCTCACATGCATGGTGCAATTGCTGTTTACGTTTGACGACAGACCGCCGCTTGCGTTCGCCTTAGCGCGAGAGCAGGGGGCGACAGGGGTGTTTTTTTTTATTATTTTTTTTTTCTTTATTATTTTTTTGCTTTTTTAATCTTACTTTTAAACTGTTCCTTTCATATTTTTTTTTTTTAATCATTTTTATTGTTATCTCGGGGAATGTAAATATCCCCTATGATAGCAATAGGTAGTGACAGGTACTCTTTTTTGAAAAAATTGTGGTCTATTAGACCCTAGATCTCTCCTCTGCCCTCAAAGCATCTGACCACACCAAGATCGGTGTGATAAAATGCTTCCCCAATTTCCCAATGGCGCTATTTACATCCGGCGAAATCTAAGTCATGAAATACTCGTAGCTTCCGGTTTCTTAGGCCATAGAGATGTTTGGAGCCACTCTGGTCTCTGATCAGCTCTATGGTCAGCTGGCTGAATCACCGGCTGCATTCTCAGGTTCCCTGTTGAGACAGGAGATCCAGAGAAAAACACGGAAGACGGTGGGGGGGGGGGGGGGCATTCCCTCCCACGGCTTGTAAAAGCAGTCTAGAGGCTAATTAGCCGCTAGGATTGCTTTTACATGAAAGCCGACCGCTGGCTGAAAAGAATGATACCAAGATGATACCTAAACCTGCAGGCATCATTCTGGTATAACCACTCAAAGTCGTGAATGGCGTACCTGAAGACAAAAAAATGGTTAACAATGGTTAACAATAAAGCACAGTAAAGTGTAAATAATTACACACCTGAAAAACAAACATGATAAAACATAATAACAATAACAATAACAATAACAATCAATAACAATAAAACATTGCAGAATAGAATACAGTAAAAAAGAGCAGAACAATAGAGAGAGAGAATAGAGAGAGAGAGAACAATAAAACAACAACTATTTTTTTTATTTCATATTTTTTTTTTTTTTTTACACTTTTTTTGTAACTAACTTTTATAACGGTAACCGGTTCCAGGTTCGGGTCTCTCAAAATGCGATGGCATCTTGGGAGACCCTGTGAAAGTGTGCCTAGTCTGTGCAATGCTGTACCCTACGCTAATACTCAACTAGTGAATGGTAGCGTTCAAAACATTCACCAATGCAAAGACCAGGATTGTCAGGACAGGAGGGACAATAATAGCGGGTGTCACGGCTATATCTGCACTTGCTGCAGACACGACATCTTTTTTGGGGGGTTCGTTGGGTAGGGGTACTCGGGAGGACATAAAAATGCCTCTCATGCAGCCGACTGCATTTGGTTGGGGATGTGAATGGGGGAAGTACGGGCGCTGCAGAAGCGGTGGGTTCCCAATTAGGATTGGCGAATGCAGCAGGAAGGGCATTATGGGCACGACGGACCTGTGTTTGTCTTTTTGGTGGCAGCGGGACACTACTTGTGCTTGCCACCTCACCAGCTTGAACTGCACTTATGGGACTCGCCACGTCACCAAGTGTTACTGCAGTGCTGGTTTGACTACGACCGGGGTGTACTACGCCGCTGGTGCTTGCCAGTTCACCAAAACGCTACAAAAAAACTGTTAGCGATCGCAGGGATCAGGCCTGACTCTGCGAACGCTGCAGTTATGCGTTTAGTGCCTTGTAAGTGACAGTGATCGATTGATACTGCACTTGGGTGGGCCGGGCCGGGCGGAGGGGCAAAACGCAGGTGCTAGCAGGTATCTGGGCTGATCCCGCTAACACTGCGTTTTTGGGAACCCTAAACTGCTGGTGACGCTAGTATAGATCTGATCGGATCAGATATTGATCCGTTCAGATACTATACCACTAAGGGAGGTGTATGGTGCGTGCGTGGGTGTTAGCGGTACTGGCGCTAATCTGACGCTGCCTGGGGCTGGTGCTTGCCAGTTCACCAAAACGCTACAAAAAAAACTGTTAGCGATCGCAGGGATCAGGCCTGACTCTGTGAACGCTGCAGTTATGCGTTTAGTGTTTTGTAAGTGACAGTGATCGATCGATACTGCACTTGGGTGGGCTGGGCTGGGCCGGGCGGAGGGGCAAAACGCAGGTGCTAGCAGGTATCTGGGCTGATTCCGCTAACACTGCGTTTTTGGGAACCCTAAACTGCTGGTGACGCTAGTATAGATCTGATCGGATCAGATATTGATCCGTACAGATACTATACCACTAAGGGAGGCGTATGGTGCGTGCGTGGGTGTTAGCGGTACTGGCGCTAACCTGACGCCTGGGGCTGGTGCTTGCCAGTTCACCAAAATGCTACCAAAAAAACTGTTAGCAATCGCAGGGATCAGGCCTGACTCTGCGAACGCTGCAGTTATGCGTTTAGTGCCTTGTAAGTGACAGTGATCGATCGATACTGCACTTGGGTGGGCTGGGCGGAGGCACAAAACGCAGGTGCTAGCAGGTATCTGGGCTGATCCCGCTAACACTGCGTTTTTGGGAACCCTAAACTGCTGGGGACGCTAGTATAGATCTGATCGGATCAGATATTGATCCGTTCAGATACTATACCACTAAGGGAGGCGCATGCTGCGTGCGTGGGTGTTCGCGGTACTGGCGCTAATCTGACGCTGCCTGGGGCGACGCATATCACCGCCGGGCGATCGGGGGGCTAAACCTTTATTCGGTAATAAACGGCGGGTGCCCTGACACTATAAAAAATAAACGAACTAACCAGCGTCACCCGTAACGGTTATACGGTGATCAGTGGTGAAAGGGTTAACTAGGGGGCAATCAAGGGGTTAAAACATTTATTAGGTAGTATATGGGGGTCCCTGACGCTATAAAACGCTGACAGCGAACCTAAATATTTACCTCACTAACTAGCGTCACCAGCGACACTAATACAGCGATCAGAAAAATGATCGCTTAGCGACACTGGTGACAGGGGGTGATCAAGGGGTTAAAACTTTATTAGGGGGGGTTAGGGGGGTACCCTAGACCTAAAGGGGGGTAACAGTAACTGTGCTAACACAGTAACTGTCACAAACTGACAGCTAGCAGTAATCAGGAAAAAAAAAAAAAAAAAAAAAAAAAACTGCTGGTGTCAGTTTGTGACAGGGGGGGGGGGGGGTGATTGGGGGGGGATCGGGGGGCGATCGGGGGGGGGATCGGGGTGATTTGTGTGCCTGGCATGTTCTACTGTGTGTGTGTAGTGTTGTGCACTCACATACTTGTCGTCTCTCCTCGGGCCGGAACGGAAAATACCGACCCGAGGGGAGATGACATCACTTCCTTTGCTGCTGTTTAGCATACAGCAGCAAAGGAGCGTTTTCATTGGCCGGCGGCGATCGCGAGGGGGGGGCCACGAACGGATGGTCTCCCCCTCATCACCGATCGCCGCTGGACATAGGACGACCGCCTCGGGCACCGGGGGGGGGTCCGATCGGACCCCCCACCCGCGGAAGGCAAATCACGTACCCTGTACGTGATTTTGCCTGTCCGTGCCACTTTGCCGACGTACATCGGCGTGAGGCGGTCGTCAAGTGGTTAAAGAAGCTTTTATCTGCATTATATTGATGTCCAATCTTCTTTCTTTACAGACTTTATTGTTTTATTTGAAGAAGAGACTATTTTGTACACTGTATTAGATATAATGTGTGGAATTTGTTTATTTAGCACTGTTAATGTGGAAAGTGCTATATTGTTTCTACAGTTGTGTACAAAAGTATTTGCCCCTTCCTGATTTTACATTTTTTTGCATATTTCTCACACTTAAATGATTCAGGTCATCAAACAAATTGTAATATTACACAAAGATAACCCGAATAAATCCAAGATGCAGTTTTTAAATTAATATTTTTATTTATGCTTACAGATCACACAAAGACACAAATCATGCCACAATCTAAAAAAATTCAAGAACAGATTAGAAACAACGTAATGTACATGTATCAGTCTAGGAAGGGTTTCAAAGCCATTTCTAAGGCTTTGGAACTCCAGTGAACCATGGAAAGGGCCATTATCCACAATCTGAGATAACTTGGAATAGTGGTGAACCTTCCCAGAAGTGGCTGGCCTACAAAATTACTCCAAGAGCATGACGATGACTCATCCAGGAGATCATAAAAGAACCCAGAACAACATCTAAAGAACTGCAGGCCTCACTTGCTTCAGGTAAGACAGTGTTCATGATTCAACAATAAGAAAGAGACTGGGCAAAAATGGCATCCATAGGAGAGTTCCAAGGCCAAAGCCACTGCTGACCAAAAATATCACAAAAGCTTATCTCACATTTACCAAAAAAAATCTTGATCATCCCCAAGACTTTGAGGCAAATATTCTGTGGACTGAGGAGACAAAAAATTAACTTTTTGGAAGGTGTGCGTCCCGTTACATCTGGCATAAAACTAATACAGCATTTCATAACAAGTACATCATACCAACAGTCAGACGTGGTGGTGGTAGCGTGATGGTCTGGGGCTGCTTTGCAGCTTCAGGACCTGGACGACTTACCATAATTGATGGAACCATGAATTCTGAGCTCTACCAGAAAATCCTAAAGGAGAATGTCAGGCCATCAGTTAGTGACCTCCAGCTCAAGTGCACTTGAGTAGGGATGAGCCGAACACCCCCCCTGTTCGGTTCGCACCAGAACATGCGAACAGGAAAAAAGTTTGTTCGAACACGCGTACACCGTTAAAGTCTATGGGACATGAACATGAATAATCAAAAGTGCTAATTTTTAAAGGCTTATATGCAAGTTATTGTCATAAAAAGTGTTTGGGGACCTGGGTCCTGCCCCAGGGGACATGGATCAATGCAAAAAAAAGTTTTAAAAACTGACGTTTTTTCAGGAGCAGTGATTTTAATAATGCTTAAAGTCAAACAATAAAAGTGTAATATCCCTTTAAATTTCGTAGCTGGGGGGTGTCTATAGTATGCCTGTAAAGGGGCGCATGTTTCCCGTGTTTAGAACAGTCTGACAGCAAAATGACATTTTGAAGGAAAAAACCCATTTAAAACTACTCGCGGCTATTGCATTGCCGACAATACACATAGAAGTTCATTGATAAAAACGGCATGGGAATTCCCCACAGGGGAACCCCAAACCAAAATTTTAAAAAAAAATGACGTGGGAGTCCCCCTAAATTCCATACCAGGCCCTTCAGGTCTGGTATGGATATTAAGGGGAACCCCGGCCAAAATTTAAAAAAAAATGACGTGGGGTTCCCCCTAAATTCCATACCAGACCCTTCAGGTCTGGTATGGATTTTAAGGGGAACCTCGCGCCTAAAAAAAAAAACGGCGTGGGGTCCCCCCAAAAATCCATACCAGACCCTTATCCGAGCACGCAACCTGGCAGGCCGCAGGAAAAGAGGGGGGGACGAGAGTGCGGCCCCCCCTCCTGAACCGTACCAGGCCACATGCCCTCAACATTGAGAAACATTGAGAGGGTGCTTTGGGGTAGCCCCCCAAAACACCTTGTTTAACAAGGGGACCCCCAGATCCCGGCCCCCCCTGTGTGAAATGGTAAAGGGGTACTTACCCCTACCATTTCACTAAAAAACTGTCAAAAATGTTAAAAATGACATGAGACAGTTTTTGACAATTCCTTTATTTAAATGCTTCTTCTTTCTTCTATGTTCCTTCATCTTCTATCTTCCTTCATCTTCTTCTGGTCCTTCTGGTTCTTCCTCCGGCGTTCTCTTCCAGCATCTCCTCCGCGGCGTCTTCTATTTTCTTCTCCTCGAGCCGCTCCGCACCCATGGCATGGGGGGAGGCTCCCGCTCTTCTCTTCATCTTCTTCATCTTCTTCTTCTTTTCTTCTCTTCTTCTCTTCTTCATTTTCTTCTCCGGGCCGCTCCGCATCCATGCAGCCATGGAGGGAGGCTCCCGCTGTGTGACAGGGTCTCCTCGTCTGACGGTTCTTAAATAACGGGGGGCGGGGCCACCCGGTGACCCCGCCCCCCTCTGACGCGCGGTGACTTGACGGGACTTCCCTGTGACGTCACGAGGAATGCCACAGGGCAGTTCCGTCATGTCCCGTGCGTCAGAGGGGGGCGGGGTCACCTGGTGGCCCCTCCCCCCGTTATTTAAGAACCGTCAGACGAGGAGACGCCGTCACACAGCGGGAGCCTCCCTCCATGCCAGCATGGATGCGGCCCAGAGAAGAAAATGAAGAAGAGAAGAAGAGAAGAAGAGAAGAAGGAAGAAGAGAAGAAGATGAAGAAGAAAATGAAGAGAAGAGCGGGAGCCTCCCCCCATGCCATGGGTGCGGAGCGGCCCGAGGAGAAGAAGATAGAAGACGCCGTGGAGGAGATGCTGGACGAGAACGCCGGAGGAAGAACCAGAAGAACCAGAAGAAGATGAAGGAAGATAGAAGAAAGAAGAAGAATTTAAATAAAGGAATTGTCAAAAACTGTCTCTTGTCATTTTTAACATTTTTGAAAGTTTTTTAGTGAAATGGTAGGGGTAAGTACCCCTTTACCATTTCACACAGGGCGGGGCCGGGATCTGGGGGTCCCCTCTTTTCCTGCGGCCTGCCAGGTTGCTTGCTCGGATAAGGGTCTGGTATGGATCTTTGGGGGACCCCACGCCGTTTATTTATTTTTTTGGCATGGGGTTCCCCTTAAAATCCATACCAGACCTGAAGGGTCTGGTATGGAATTTAGGGGGAACCCCACGTCATTTTTTTTTAAATTTTGGCCGGGTTTCCCCTTAATATCCATACCAGACCTGAAGGGCCTGGTATGGAATTTAGGGGGACTCCCACATCATTTTTTTTTTTTTTTAATTTTGGTTCGGGGTTCCCCTGTGGGGAATTCCCATGCTGTTTTTTATCAATGAACTTCTATGTGTATTGTCGGCAATGCAATAGCCACGAGTAGTTTTAAATGGGTTTTTTCCTTCGAAATGTCATTTTGCTGTCAGACTGTTCTAAACACGGGAAACATGCGCCCCTTTACAGGCATACTATAGACACCCCCCAGCTACGAAATTTAAAGGGATATTACACTTTTATTGTTTGCCTTTAAGCATTATTAAAATCACTGCTCCTGAAAAAAACGGCCGTTTTTAAAACTTTTTTTTGCATTGATCCATGTCCCCTGGGGCAGGACCCAGGTCCCCAAACACTTTTTATGACAATAACTTGCATATAAGCCTTTAAAATTAGCACTTTTGATTTCTCCCATAGACTTTTAAAGGGTGTTCCGCGGCATTCGAATTTGCCGCGAACACCCCAAATTGTTTGCTGTTCAGCAAACTTGCGAACAGCCAATGTTTGAATCGAACATGAGTTCGACTCGAACTCGAAGCTCATCCCTACACTTGAGTTATGCAGCAGGACAATAATCTGAAACACAACAGCAAGTCCACCTCCAAATGGTTCAAACAAAGCAAAATTTAGGTTTTGGAGTGGCCTAGTCAAAGCCTGGACTAAAATCCAATTGAGATACTGTATCATGACCTTGCACAGGCCGTTCATGTTGGAAAACCCTCCTATGTGACGCAACACTTTTTTTTTTGTATGCTTCTTGAGCAACAGCATAGGGCAGCGCATAGGGGAGCCAATTAACCTACCAACATGTCTTCGGAGTGTTTATTCAAACTTCAAGAATCTAAAAAATCTGCATTTCAGAGATTAGTTAAATATGTCTGGAGGAGTGCAGAAGAGCCTGTTTCATTTAACTGATTTGTCCCTCCAACCATCTTCAGCACTCTTCCTTCCTCTGCCGAAAGTGGGAGTCTGTGGACGAAGCCTTGAATTGAGGGGGAAGCCCCACTGCAAGGTATCATTTTTCCTTTTCCTGGAAATTAGCTTTAAAAAGTACAAGGTAAATAAATAAGTAAATACATACCTAAACAATAAAAGAGTACCAACTAAAAAATAAAAAAAAATAAAAAGTGCACATGCGCCAGCCGGGACTCGAACCCGGGTCGCAAGAATGGGAATCTTGCATGATACCCCTACACTACTGGCGCTGTTGATTTAGGGGCAGTTGTGTTAGCTAAATGAATAAAATGAAAACAAACACATTTTTCGGTAGTGCACATGTCTAAGACTGAAGCTCTAATTTGCTTCACAAAAGGGTGGGCTCGGGATGAAGAGCACTAAGCCATGAGCCCACCCAATTGTGTGACAATAGCAAATTAAAGCGGTGGGCCAGCTGAAAAAAAAAAACATTTTTAAAAGTCAGCAGCTACAAACACTGTAGCTGCTGACTTTTAATAAGCACATTTACCTGTCCAGGGTGCCCGCCATGTCGGCCGCCTGAGGCCGACCGGTCCCTTGGCTCTCGGGTGCCGGTGCCGCCATTTCAACTAAGGGAAACAGGCAGTGGAGCCTTGCGGCTTCACTGCCCGTTTCCAACTGCGCATGCGCGAGTCGCGCAGCGCTTTGTGAATGAGGCGCGCTGTGTTGTGGGACACACACAGTTCCCATAACACACCGCGCCCCATTCCCCAGAAGAGGAGGTGAAGACTGAAGATCTGCCTAGCAGCAGCCATTTCTGGTAAGTTCAAATTTTTTTTTTTTTTTAATTTTTAGGAACGTTTTCATGTAATTTTTTTTTTTCTAGGGTGGCCCTCAACTTTAATATTACCTATTGACTTCCTGACAATCTTCTCCTCCAGGCCAATCAGAAAGCGGGTCTTAAGGCCCAATTGACCACGAGGAGAAGCAACCGTATTGGCTGCCCAGGACGAAGCTGCCGAAGAGGAGGAGACTCAGGGGGAAGCTGAAACTGCCCCGCGGCCTAAATGGGGTAAGTGTAGGGCTGGTGGGCGAGCAAATTCAATATTCAATATGTGAAATTTGGATCTATTCGATATCCAAATTCAAATTATCGAATTTATTTGGCATTTGAATTATTTTCACCATGGGCCTGAACTACTATCGCACCATGTGGAGTTCTCCGAATGAAACGAATGCACTAATTTTGTTATTACTTTTTTTTGGAACTGTTGCCATTCATTACATGTCTTTATGGAGATACACATACATCTGAATCTCCGAAAATCACATTTTCGTCCAACACTCGAATCATAACGAAACGAAACGCACATGTGTAGGTTGTGCATTTTGTCACACAACAAAAAATTTTAAATACATGCCAAAGAGCATATAGCAAAAATGCACGAGGCTCACTGTAATAGAAATAAAAAATAGGTGCAGGAGCTACCTTGGCATGCTTGTTTAGCGTGTGGGTCAGATCACACTACAAACGCAAAAAAAAATGTGCCAATAACGGCCTAAAACTTAATATTGCTATACCCTAAAGAAGGAATTCAGCAAACAAAAGGATTCCTAGTTTTTTTATATAAATTTTGTGAAGATATAGGCAACTCCAATGTGCAAACATACTTTCTATAGAAAGAAAGAAAAAAAATGTCTCTTGCGCTAGCCGGGACTCGAACCCGGGTCGCAAGAATGGGAATCTTGCATGATACCCCTACACTACTAGCGCTGATATAGAGAAGTTTTCAGCCACATGGTATTGTGTCTTACACAGACAGTGTGTTATTGTCATAGTGTACTCCTATTGGCTTATATTATACGATCCCTTATTTCTAATAAAATTATTTCAACCTTTCGTTCATTTTCTATTCTACAAGATTTTCAGACTCATTGCAGTTGTTGCTCAGCAAGTCTGTGAACCAAATCAAAGGATAATAAAACCATTTCAATCTTTCGTTGATTTTCTATTCTACAAGATTTTCAGTCTCATTGCAATTGTTTTGCTCAGCAAGTCTGTGAACCAAATCAAAGGAAGCAAATTCCGTAAACCGACCTGATATTCTTGTAAAATGATAAATATGTATTTATACCAGCATACATTCATTGCACAGATAAATCGAAAGAATATCAGCAAAAGTGAACAGCAGGCCCCAGCGAGATTTGAACTCGCGACCCCTGGTTTACAAGACCAGTGCTCTAACCCCTGAGCTATGGAGCCGCACGCTGTAAAGCTGGGTTCCAGCTCAGCATATAAAAACAGTACTTTCGGTTTACAAAGATTGGATAATGACCAGCAGGTTTCTGGTTTCATTTTCCTACAGAGAGACACAGGGAGACTCCTCCTACTATGAATTACTAACTAGATTGCTTAATGGGGGGAGAGTTAGAATGCAATAACTATACAGCTTTTTTTTTATTGGACTGATAATACTTGTGTGTTCTGAGCTGATGGAAGGATGGGAGCTCTTGGAACCTTTGCATACTATCTCTCCCACTTTGGATCTATGAGTATATATTACGTTCATAAGTGGCTTATATGAGTTGTTTTGTGCCATGGTTGTTCTACAGGGCCGATTCGCATGCGATTTTTGACACTCTTTTTATTTCAATTGGCTGCCAAATGCGTGGGAACGTGCAAAAAGGATGGCAGGTGCAACAAATCGTAACGCTCCAAACCGCTCGGTAAAGCGGCACCATGCGTCTTGGTGGTTGCAAACGCACGCTTTCTTTTGGTGGTATTTGATCACAGCTGCGGTTTTTATTTTTTGCGCTATAAACCTAAAAAAAACAAAAAACTACAATTTTAAAAAAATAACTATTTTTTTTTAGTTTCTGCTGTAAAACACATACAATAAAAAAAACTAATTTCTTCATCAATTTAGGCCACTATGTATTCTGCTACATATTTTTGGTAAAAAAAATCCCAATAAGCGTATATTGATTGGTTTGCGCAAAAGTTATCACGTCTACAAACATTGGGATATTTTTATGGGATTTTTAAAATTTTTTTTACTAGTAATGGTGGCGATCAGTGACTTTTAGCAGAACTTGGACATTGCGGCGGACAAATCGGACACCTAACTGACACCTTTGACACTTTTTTGGGGACCAGTGAAATTATTACAGTGAACAGTGCTAAAAATATGCACTGTTATTGTACTAATGACACTGGCAGGGAAGGAGTTAAAGCTGAGTTCTGCTTTTAAAAAAAATAAAATAATAGTCAGTAGCTACAAATAATGCAGCTGCTGACTTTTAATAATTGGACACTTACCTGTCCCAGGGTCCAGCGATGCGGGGTAACAAAGCCCCGCTCGTCTCCCCCTCCTCCCTGCGGCGCCGGCATTGGCTTCACAGCAGGGCACCCACTGTGCATGCGCGAGCCGCACCGTGCGCTGTGACTGGCCGGGAAATCATCTGGGACCTGTGACGTGTCCCAGATGATTGCCGAGAGGGAGGGGGGAGAGGTGATCTCTCTTCCGGTGCCACGGTGCGCCGGGAGGAAGTGGGAGCTGGAACCCTCTAAAAAGAGGTTGCTAGTCCCAGCCGCTCCAGTGGTGTCTGCTCCGGTGGTGTCCGCTCCGGTAGTGTGCGCTCCGGTGGTGTCCGCTCCAGTGGTGTCCACTCCGGTGGAGTCCGCTCCAGTCCCGGCCGCTCCGGTGGTGTCCGCTCCGGTGGTGTCCGCTCCGGTGATGTGCACTCCGGTGATGTGCGCTCCGGTGGTGTGCTCTCCGGTGGTGTCCGCTCTGGTGGTGTCTGCTCCAGTCCCGGCCGCTCCGGTGGTGTGCGCTCCAGTCCCGGCCGCTCCGGTGGTGTGCGCTCCAGTGATGTGTGTTCCGGTGGTGTGCGCTCCGATGATGTGCTCTCCGGTGGTGTCCGCTCCGTTGGTGTCCACTCCAGTGGTGTCCGCTCCAGTCCCGGCCGCTCCGGTGGTGTGGGCTCCAGTAATGTACGCTCCGGTGGTGTGCGCTCCGGTGATGTGCTCTCTGGTGGTGTCCGCTCCAGTCCCGGCCGCTCCGGTGGTGTGCTCTCTGGTGGTGTACGCTCCGATGATGTGCTCTCCGGTGGTGTGCGCTCCGGTGGTGTGCGCTCCAGTCCCGGCCGCTCCGGTGGTGTGCGCTCCAGTGATGTGCGTTCCGGTGGTGTGCGCTCCGATGATGTGCTCTCCGGTGGTGTCCGCTCCGTTGGTGTCCACTCCAGTGGTGTCCGCTCCAGTCCCGGCCGCTCCGGTGGTGTGCGCTCCAGTAATGTACGCTCCGGTGGTGTGCGCTCCGGTGATGTGCTCTCTGGTGGTGTCCGCTCCAGTCCCGGCCGCTCCGGTGGTGTGCTCTCTGGTGGTGTACGCTCCGATGATGTGCTCTCCGGTGGTGTGCGCTCCGGTGGTGTGCGCTCCAGTCCCGGCCGCTCCGGTGGTGTGCGCTCCAGTGGTGTGCGCTCCAGTGATGTGCGTTCCGGTGGTGTGCGATCCGATGATGTGCTCTCCGGTGGTGTCCGCTCCGTTGGTGTCCACTCCAGTGGTGTCTGCTCCAATCCCGGCCGCTCCGGTGGTGTGCGCTCCAGTAATGTACGCTCCGGTGGTGTGCGCTCCGGTGGTGTGCGCTCCGGTGATGTGCTCTCTGGTGGTGTCCGCTCCAGTCCCGGACGCTCCGGTGGTGTGCTCTCCGGTGGTGTAGGCTCCGATGATGTGCTCTCCGGTGGTGTCCGCTCCAGTCCCGGGCGCTCCGGTGGTGTGCGCTCCAGTGATGTGCTCTCCGGTGGTGTCTGCTCCAGTCCCGGGCGCTCCGGTGGTGTGCGCTCCAGTGATGTGCTCTCCGGTGGTGTCCGCTCCAGTGGTGTCCACTCCAGCGGTGTCTGCTCCAGTCCCGGCCGCTCCGGTGGTGTGCGCTCCGTGTGTTGTGTGCTCTGATGGTGTGCGCTCCGGTGGTGTCCGCTCCGGTGATGTCCACTCCATTGGTGTCCGCTCCAGTCCCGGCCGCTCCAGTGGTGTCCGCTCCGGTGGTGTGCCCTCCGGTGGTGTGCGCTCCGGTGGTGTGCGCTCCAGTGGTGTGCGCTCCGGTGGTGTTCGCTCCAGTGGTGTCCGCTCCAGTCCCGGCCGCTCCAGTGGTGTCCGCTCCGGTGGTGTGCCCTCCGGTGGTGTGCGCTCCGGTGGTGTGCGCTCCGGTGGTGTCCGCTCCAGTGGTGTCCGCTCCAGTGGTGTGCGCTCCAGTGATGTGCGTTCCGGTGGTGTGCGATCCGATGATGTGCTCTCCGGTGGTGTCCGCTCCGTTGGTGTCCACTCCAGTGGTGTCTGCTCCAATCCCGGCCGCTCCGGTGGTGTCCGCTCCAGTCCCGGACGCTCCGGTGGTGTGCTCTCCGGTGGTGTAGGCTCCGATGATGTGCTCTCCGGTGGTGTCCGCTCCAGTCCCGGGCGCTCCGGTGGTGTGCGCTCCAGTGATGTGCTCTCCGGTGGTGTCCGCTCCAGTGGTGTCCACTCCAGCGGTGTCCGCTCCAGTCCCGGCCGCTCCGGTGGTGTGCGCTCCGTGTGTTGTGTGCTCTGATGGTGTGCGCTCCGGTGGTGTCCGCTCCGGTGATGTCCACTCCATTGGTGTCCGCTCCAGTCCCGGCCGCTCCAGTGGTGTCCGCTCCGGTGGTGTGCCCTCCGGTGGTGTGCGCTCCGGTGGTGTGCGCTCCGGTGGTGTCCGCTCCAGTGGTGTCCGCTCCGGTGGTGTCCGCTCCGGTGGTGTGCGCTCCAGTGGTGTGCGCTCCGGTGGTGTTCGCTCCAGTGGTGTCCGCTCCAGTCCCGGCCGCTCCGGTGGTGTGCGCTCTGGTGGTGTGCGCTCCGGTGGTGTGCTCTCCGGTGGTGTCTGCTCCGGTGGTGTAGGCTCCAGTCCCGGACGCTCCGGTGATGTGCGCTCCAGTGGTGTGTGCTCCGGTGATGTGCTGTCCTGTGGTGTCCGCTCCAGTCCCGGCCGCTCTGGTGGTGTGCGCTCCGGTGGTGTGCTCTCCGGTGGTGTCCGCTCTGGTGGTGTCCACTCTGGTGGTGTCCGCTCCAGTCCCGGCCGCTCCGGTGGTGTGCGCTCCGGTGGTGTGCTCTCCGGTGGTGTCCGCTCCAGTCCCAAACGCTTTGGTGATGTGCGCTCCGGTGGTGTGTGCTCCGGTGATGTGCTGTGCAGTGGTGTCCGCTCCAGTCCCGGCCGCTCTGGTGGTGTGCGCTCCGGTGATGTGCTCTCCGGTGGTGTCCTCTTCAGTGATGTCCACTCCAGTCCCAGCCGCTCCGGTGGTGTGCGCTCCGGTGGTGTGTGCTCCGGTGGTGTCCGCTTTGGTGATGTCCACTCCAGTAGTGTCCGAGCGGCTGGGATTGGTGATCACCTCCGCAAAGCTGCATGGACGGAAGAGATAAACGTGGATTCTTGTACTATGTGCCTGTTTACTTTACTTTAACATTGTTAATTTCTTCTTTCAATATTGTAGGCCTTTTTTCTGTTTATATCGCGAAAAATAAAAAACACAGAGGTGATCATATATCACAAAAAGAAAGCTCTATTTGTGGGGAAAAAAAAGGACATACTCTTCATTTATGTACAGCATTGCATGACCGCGCAGTTGTCAAAGTAATGCCGTGCCATATCGTAAAAAATGGCCTGGTCATGAAGGGGGGTAAATCTTCTGGAGGTCAAGTGGTTAATATTTGTGGCCTTTTTTTTCATACTTTACAAGTGAATAGCTACTGGAGGGCGGTGCTAAACAATGTTGTAACTATGCATTTACACTATTAATTCCTTCTCTGTTATGTCAATTTATTCTGTTATCAATAAAGTTTTACACTGATTTTATTTTCCTCTCCACAGCTAAGGCGCGGTCCCTCTGCCTTTACGTCACCGCGCACGGTCATCTGGGTGACCCGGAGCGCGCCCGTTCGTCACGAGCTTTGGACGAAGCAGCCAGGCGGCGAGCACGCACACGCCCATACCCGCCAGCCAATGGCGTTGTTTGGGCGCTGGAGCGCGCCTGAGATTTCACCAATCGGGGAAGTGGTACGGCAAGAGGAGGGAGCGCGTGTGCGCGCACCGGAGTAAGGGGGGTGCGGAGAGACCAAGAGAGGGAGCTATGCTGCGGTTTCAGGTGAGTCAGAGCTCAGGTATGGGCTGTTATGACCGGGTTCGTTCCCAGTGAGCAGGTTAGTTGTGGAGAGGTACTAGCCATGGCTCCAGGGGAACGCGAAACCAATACTTTGTTTACCATGGATACACCCAGAGCTGCTCACTTCTCCTTGTTGGAGGCTAAACACAGGACACACGTGACTAGATAGACTGGCCACTTACAGTGCTTCTAAAGGCTATCACTTATTTTGTTTATCTCAATGCATTTCCTGTAATGTAAAAAAAACCTCCCCACTTATTTCTCCTCATCCCATCCCTAAACACTTCCCTGAATCCCCTCACGATCCAGCGGTGTCCTCGGCTGCAGCTCTTCCTGGTCACAAGAGAACACTGGGAGCAGGGGGGAGCCATTGGCTGACAGTCAAATCATGTTAGGCGGCTGGGCTGAGCCGTTCTGTAGGTGTCTATGGAAGCACATAGCTTGGCGCGGGCGGCACATCCTCGTGTGTATCCTCATTTAAAAAGCAGCTTGCTATGGGGGCATCTGCAGAAAGAAGCTGTGCTCCGTGTGTCTATGGATGCACATAGCCCAGTGCAGGGACACAACCTTGTGGGTACCCACCATAACAAACAGCTTGCTATCGGGGCAACTGCAGAAAGGAGTGGAGACCACCAAAAGAAGAGCTAAGAGGGTGCTGTGTGCAATATCGTTACACAGAGCACGTAAGTATAAGCCTCTTTGTTATTTTAAAGTGGATGTAAACCCTCTCCTATACACAGTGAAGTGAACAGCCTCAGATGATACACAGAGATGAAACAAATCTCCCTACATAAGTTTTACATGTAGATCTGCTGTATACCCCTTTCTATACTCCTATAGAAAGTGCACATTGTGTTAGAAATCATGCTTCCTCATTCAGCAGTGGGTGTGGAGTCTGGGCTTACACTGTGTGAGAGCTGATTGGACGAAAGGCGCGCACACACACCCTCCTTCACATAGGCGAAGGAACACACAGAGCTGTACTCTGAATAGACAAGCTTTCTGCTGAGCTCCCTCCCCGATACAAGTTTTAAGCTGTTATTTTACATGTCGGAGAACTTGTCAGAAGTGACTCTGGATCAGCGGTGGGTGAAGGATTGTCTATATGGGATTGTATTTTTTTTTTTTTGGTTGAACTAGATGGACTTGTCTCTTTTTTTTCAACCTAACTATGTAACTCATGCTGATAACAGAGGAAGGGAGCAGCAGAAAGAAACGACACAGAGCTTTCCAGAGAGAAAAGTAAACAATACAGATATGTGCCTGGATCAAATTTCATGAATGGGGTTTAAAACCACTTTAAATTGAAACTTTTTGTCAAAAAACAAATATGGTCGAATTTTATCCACAAACACTGTAGCTGCTAACTTTTAATAAGCACACTTACCTGTCCAGGGTGTCTGCGATGTCGGCTGCCCGAGGCTGACTCGGGTCCTAGCGCCGCTTTTCCAACTAAGGGAAACGGGCAGTGGAGCCTTGCGGCTCCACTGCCCGTTTCCTACTGCGCATGCACGAGTCGCGCAGCGCTTTGTGAATGGGGTGCGCTGTGTTGGAGGACACACACAGTTCCCAGAACACACTGTGCCCCATTTCCCAGAAGACAACGCGAGGAGGAGAAGACTAAAGATCACCGTGGTGTAGGAAGTGGCCTAGCAACAGCCATTTCTGGTAAGTTAAAATTTTTTTTTTTTTCTCAAAATTTTTAGGAACGTTTTCATGTAATTTTTTTTTTTTTTTTTTAGGGGGCTCTCCACTTTAAACAGCGTTGAGATAATCCAGTCTCAACGCTGTTTAAGGGCTCATTCACAGTATGTGCAGTTGCCTACATTTCTCCGCTGGTAACTGCAATGACACAGAAAGGTCACGTTCACAGCGAAGCACAGTGTTTCTCAGTGTTCCAGAGCTGTGCAATATTATGCGACATGTTTGCATAATATCGCACCCTTCTGGATGGCCCTGCATATCACTACACATGTGCAGCATGCTGCTGTGCAATGACGTGTCTTTTTGTACATTTCACATAAGGTTCAGTCACAAAAACAGGGAGATGTGTGATGTGATAAAACACACTTCACACTGCCTCCTTCCACACAGCTCTGCAGCTTAAAGTGTTGATGCCCGCACACCAGTTTAGTGAGTGGGCAGCAGCGTTTTGGGCTGCAGGCAGTGTGAACAGCTCCTAAGAGAAAGTTCAGACTTCCCCTTCCCAAAAGTTTGTATTATTTATTCTCCTTGTTTTTCTGGCTTTATCTTCAAAATATAGACTCGCCTAACTAGAAAATCCAGTGTTGTCTTGCCGCTAGCCACTGAAAGCCACTGCACGTTGGTTCCTGCATTGTCATCTTTGCTGATTTCATCAGGACATGGCTGCCTTAGGCTGCACTACTGAGCATGTTTGTTATACATAGCTCTGAAGTTTTCAGGGATGCGTGACACTGGTATCCCAGGATGCTGAGGGACGTCGTTTTCATCTATGTGAGAAAGGTGTGGGAGCAGACTGTGCTGTCTCTAAAATAGGTATCCCCACAAAAAAAAAATGTATTGCTCTTTGCAGAGAGGGGGAGGAGTGAGAATACTAAAAGTTGTACATTTAAGTCAAGGTCTGCTTTCAGTAAGGCTGAACCTGCTAAAATCACAGGCTTAGCCTTAAAGGGTAACTCTATTTTTTGTTGAGGAAAAAAAAGCTTTCCTCTCTGCGCTATCTGTGCACATTGCAAGGATTTTAACAATCTTTGTTGCAGATTCTTACCTTCTTGTTATTCCGAAGAAATCCCTGTGTGTTTGTCTGTCATTGTGGTGAGGTAATTTAATGGGAGTGGTTTCCTAATTATCAACCAGCTGCTGCACCTGCAGGGCACTAATGAGGAACATTGAAGGGTCTGCATCCCTTTGACTCCTTTCACGCAGGTGCCTCTGTGAAGCGGAATCTGCTTGCTCAGTGGGGGATCTCTCCGCTGGAGGGCCGGCCATTGTATAGCACAATGGCCACTTTCACTCTCCCATCTCACTATCTTCCCCACTCTTTCTTTTACCCCTGTTTGTCACCTTTTTGTCTTTTTTTTGGTTGTCTTTGTATACACGTTTTGTCACTGTGTGGTGAGTAGGGTGTGGGTCCTCGGGCCTACTCTGAAAGTCTTGGGAGGGAGTGGACATAGGCCTTTTGGCTTGGTTCGCCCTCTCCTTTGAGGGGTCTCCCTTCGGGGGAGCCCCACTGCACTTGGGTCGGTCTGCTTCGGCAGACCTTCCAGTTGTGGGGCTCCGCCTGGTTTCGGCCAGATGGACCCTTTGTCTGAGTACCTCAGTCCCTGTCTGGAGGCTAACGCCCCGGGGGATCAGGGTAAGGTCCTTCCCTAGTGGAGGACTCTGTACACCCGTTGCACATTTTTGTGTTTCACTCTCTGTGTGGGCACTTTTTTTTGGCACCGGGTGGAAGTTTTTGAGGTGTGTTTTGCACGCCACTGGCTTTAAAAAAAAATAAAAAAAAATAAAATAAAGGTAATTACAGCGATAAATTTTTTTTTCGTTTTTTCGCATTTGAACATCTATGCAATTGACTGAAGGTGGTAAGATTAAGTTAAAAATTTGAGTGGAACCCCACTTTAATACTTCTTTAGGGTCAGTTCACACCATGACCACATCGGAATATTCATATGCGGCTCTGTGCGGTGCGATTCCCTCCCCTCCTCATACATTCCTCTCACACAGTGTTCCCCACTCTCCTTATACATTCCTCTCACACAATGTCATCATATGCTAGTATACTAGCACTTTATGGCATTAACCTGCAGACAGGAGGCCTTTTTTAGGAAAAAAAACCTCCCGAGTTTACTATCGCTTTAAAAGAGATGTATGATTTATTTTCGTTTTTTGATTCATACTTACCTAAGTGGATGCAGCATTGGTCCCCTCTAACACCGAGACCTGAGCGATCAAACACAGCAGATCGCTCGGCTCTTACAGCTTTCTTCTCTGCCACCCCCCCACGCTCACTGGAGCGCTGGGCTGTAGAGGGGGTTGGAGCGGCCAGCTCAGGCACTCGGCCGCTCGCTGAGAGGGGTGCAGGTCCAGTGTTGAGGGCAGATCCCGACTCCATTGTTGCAATCTTGCCTGAGCCTGGACCTGCTCTGACAGCCGACAGGGACCATTAGCTCGCTGTCTGCTGAAAACGGGTCATAGGAGTGCAAAATAAACTGCACTACTGTGATTCATAGGAGTACAGCCAAACAAGCTTTGACTGCACTTCTCTAAGTGAAGAATCTCAACTCCATAAGAAAATCGGACTCCCTTGGGCCTTGTAGATTATGTGGTGGCTACATTAGTTTTTCTTTTTAGGTTTGTTTTTCCTTTTCTCCCCTGGAGATCCTGCAATTAACACACTTCCTGTTCTAGTATGACAACACTCACTGTAATTTTTCTAGAAGGATGAGCATTTTCACCCTAGGAGAGTTTGTGTGTTAGGAGTATAGATTTCTCCCCCTTCTCTTCTGCATAACAAGTAGGGGGTGGTCATTCTAAAGTCCACAGAGAATTCTGACAGGGCTGATAATGTATGAGAATTTAGTGCAGCATTGTCAGCTCCCTACAGGTTTTGGTTGGTTTTTGGCAGGATCAGCAGGTAAACATTTGCACTTATTGAACCGATAAAGCAAAATTCTTTCAGTGGTATATTTAATAGATCAAAATGGAACAAAAGTTCACTGTAAGGCTTTACATACATACGTTAATTAAGCTACTCTGATCCACACCTAGCCCTCTTGAACGAGTCTATAATAACATTCTCCACCCCAGCTTCTTTGCCTCTGTACCAGAGCTGCATCTTTTGGACAGAAATCCTTGTTAGCGCCTGCAGTGAGACTTCATAGACTGGGGTTGTGATGGGACTCATCTCCGTCATCCAAAACAGCCCAGAACAATGGGGGGAAAAAAAAAGTAGTTTTAGCTGTAGTTGTAGCTGTGTATTAACTAAAAAAATATCAATAGCCACAAACAATATGAATCCACATTGCAATCACCAAACGTCTTTGCAAAAATCAGATATTACCTAAATGCAGCATTGACGACATCACTGTGCTGCACATTGCGTGAGCGCTGTGGGAGGGACCCAGCAGGCCCACCCACTACAACAGAGTGCTTGAAGAAAACTACAGGAGTGGGATAGATACAAGACTGCTCACCCTGCACAAGGAGAGAGAGCAGTCTTGATTACAGGGAACTCCTTGCACAAAGAAAAGGTTTCGCACTGGATTACTGCACAGATCTGGGAAAAATACATAAAGCACACAGAGATACAAGAGTCAATATTTGCTTATCCCATATTTCAGCTTTACATTTAAATAATGTTAATTCTATATGCTTAGCAATGAAAGATTTTTAAAATAAAGTTGTTTTAAAGTTTTTTGTTTTTTTTTCCCCTTAAAGCGGAGGTCCGCCCACCGCTGCAAAAATAAAAAGCCAGCAGCTGCCTTTTAATAATCGGACACTTACCTGTCCTGGAGTCTAGCGATGTTGGCACCGCAGCTGATGTTTCCATCAGCTGTCGGGTGCTGCCGCCGCCATTGCTAGTAAGGGAACCCAGCGAAGTGAAGCTTCATGCCGGGAACCCTACTGTGCACGCGCGAGGCTCCGTTCCTCTCTTCTACTGGCCCGGTGATGGGGGTGAAGGATGGACCCCCAGACGTGACGTCAATACCCACAGCTGAGGCTCCTGAAAATGGGGAAGGTATACCTGTTAAAGACGGGTATGCTTCCCCCCCCCCCCTCTTCCCCGAAAGGTGCCAAATGGGAGGGGGGGAGGAGTACAATGAGTGGAAGTTCCACTTTTGGGTGGAACTCCGCTTTAATGCATTCGCTGCATTAAGGTAAAAAAACTGTGTGCAGCTCCCTTTGGGCTCAGGTAAGTATAATCTCGATCCAGCACTGTGCGTGAGAGCTGCGTCTCTCTTACTGGACATCGAAGTAGCAACGGAAGCCATTGGCCTGGCTATTTTTTTTTTTTTTACTTCCCTTATTGTCTTTTCTGGAATATAAGGTGTATCATCCATCTTATGATCCAAATTATCACTTTAAATCTCAGTGGTTGCTGTCTTGCAGAACAGATGGTTTTTCATTACGCACAAGACTTGCTGATAGTATTGTGTAGCTGAAGCTGATCAGATAATACAATATTAAATCTCACTACAGTGATCTCATGCTCTTGCTAAATTGCTGATTTTATACATTGATGTTTTTCAGTCTCTTGAGGAGGGTGATCGCTTCCCAGACCTTGAGGAAGATGAGGATATCGACCAGTTCAATGACGATACGTTTGGAGCAGGAGCGATTGGTGAGTGACCAAGCATATCTGTAGAAGCACTGTTATTTGACCCAAATTACTAATGAGCACTCTTTTAATTGAAGGAGCAGTCTATTCCAAAGTGATATTTAATTTTCCGGCAGATACTGGAATTTTAAACCATCTGATGGTTTCTTAAATCTCTCAAGGAGTCTTTTGGTGACATTTCTGAGTGGAGTTCCCAGACCTACACACTTGTGATGTTCCAATCTCTGTTCTGTGTTTTTTTTTTTTTTTTTTCATTTTTACATTTATTTTATAGTGTGTAGAATGGAACAGAGTCTGTCATTTTCACAGTATTTCTGGGTATTTGCACAAAGCTTGTGTAAGCTGGCCCTTTTAAAGGAGAAGTTTACTTTCGGAAATTATTGGTGAAAGGGTGCCCCCACTTGTACAGGACAGGTGATGGGAGATGTCTCTTGGGCTTTGCGACCACCTGAAGTCAGACGACTGAATCAGCAGCTTCATTTTCAGAGACTATCCCCCTCCATGCTTTATGTGCTCAAAGATATTTTTGGATCCACAAACAAGCAATTTTGCGTCTCCCTGGAAAGACTACACTCCCAAGGGGTCATCATGCTCTTTCTGGAGGAGGAGAGGTATCTCTGCTTCTATTCTAACATGTTCACAGTTTCCAAGCTAAATGGGTATGTCAAAATCAGGGGTCTTAACAATTTCCTAAAATTCAGGACGAAATCCACCTGATCTATGAGTGCTCTCTTCATCAGTGATACTTCCTGGCATCAGTGAATATCAAGGGCACCTACCTGTACATCCTGATTTTCTGGCTTCACCGGGGGGTCTCTGGGATTCGCAAAGGAGGATCGATCGCCACTATCAATTTGTGTGTCATTAACCTTCAGTCTGTCCAAAAACCCAGGGTGTTTACCAAGGTATTGGCTCCTGATTTTGGGTTGTTGAGGACGTCGTCAGATTTCATCCTTGGTTCTGACTCAACAGCTTGTGTACTTTGGTTTGACCCTCGACATGGCACAGGCAAAGGTACTGCTTCTATTGAAGAAATGCCTCTCCACAGATGAAGTCCCTGAGGTTGTTGAAAAATGACTTGATTCATGCCTACATGCTAATGCTGAGGAAGATGTTAGGTCATGGCTTGCATCAACCATCAAGGAGAGATGAGAAGTTGCACTGCTCAGGAAGAAGGGTTTATCTTGTTTTTTGCAGAACTTCATGTTCTTGCCCTCTTCGCTGTGCACATTGCTAGTAAGCAAAATTGGCAGGCAGACTTTCTCAGCCATTAGAAGCTAAATCTGGATGAA
Organism: Lithobates clamitans; assembly: GCA_037952925.1. Classification (NCBI taxonomy): domain Eukaryota; kingdom Metazoa; phylum Chordata; class Amphibia; order Anura; family Ranidae; genus Lithobates; species Lithobates clamitans. The sequence goes on along the minus strand of JBBGZY010000168.1, from coordinate 3,273,371 downwards.
TGGGCACTTCACCCAGAGGTATTCACAGAGATCGGTCTTCGGTAGGGGGTGCCAGAGGTGGATCCATTTGCATCCAAACTCCACAGCAAATTGAATGTCGAGTGAGGGATCCTCAGGCATTTGATCCCAAGGAATCACTAGATCATCCACCACAGTTTTCCCGATCTATGCCTTTCCTCTACTTCAGCTTCTTTCTTGTCTGTTGCACAAGATAAGGTTGGAGGTTATTCTGGTAATTTTGCTTGGCCAAGAAGTATTGAGACCTTGTGGATCTCTTGGCAGACAAGCTCTTCAGATCATCCAGATTTGTTGCTAGGTTGTGCTGCACTGCCAATGGTGCACTGTACTGCCAATGGTGCACTGTAGAGCAGTAGCTGTGTTTTAGGAAAGGAGGGAACCATGTTGCGTGTGTACAGTTCTCTGACGTCATCGGCGATGCCATCTTGTGTACAGCATGTTTTATTACAGCTTCTTCCCATTCAGTGGTAATAAATTCACCCAACACACAGTCACAGTGGCTGATAACAGATCAGCAAGTACAGCTAGTCCCCTTCTGCAGAGGTTTTATCACCACTAGGTGTCTTGGTTTTTATCAGCCACTTCTCACCGCTGAGACCGCTGCTCCCATATTGGGATATAGAGGTCTGTTACCTCAGCAAGTCATGGCACATTGCAGTCAGAGAGGTAGGGGAAGGATGGCGGAATGGGCTCCCAATTACCTCTGAGGTAGAGGACCCCCTGCAATGGCTACCCTAAGGGTTACTTTAGTTCTGAATTTCTGCCCTTATATGATATTTCCACTGTATGTATCAGAGGCACATTTGTCCAACTTTGTATCTTGGGAGGAATTTTTAGCTGCCATTTCTGCTTGGCGTGAATAGCCCTGAGGGTTTCTTACTGGTTTGGCCAGGGATGCTCAACTCCCGCCCCCTTTTTGTGGGATGATTATGTATTGGAGGGGCATGTTTTAACTGTGGAGGCCGGTAAAGACTGGCACTCCTTTTTGGAGGAATCTCAGATTCCTGGTCTGTCTCATTTGCTAAAGTCTATGGTGGGCTTCCTGGCTGACGTGGTACGCATAAATTAAAGTTGTTGGATCAGGATGCTCTTCTCCCAGAGTCACTGGATTTAGGTCCTGGTAACCACCTATGAATCCAAAATCTTTTCTTGTGCATCCTCGTCTGCAGGAAAGGATGTATGCTGATTGGGCTCACCCAGAGAAGGTGTTCTCACCACTCAGGTCATTCGCTCAGCACCACCTCATGGAGGAGGACTTAGAAAAATAAGGGCTGTTGACCCTGTAACTTCTTATTTGAATGAGATGCTGATGGTCCTGGTGGATAAGGACTCAGTCTTGAACTGCTTTAGTACTGGGCACTTTCACCCCCTTCTTGTCCAGGCCAATTTTCAGCTTTCAGTGCTGTCACACCTTGACAATTGCGTGGTCATGCAACGCTATACCCAAATTTAAGTTTTTATCTTTTTTTTTTTTTTTTTTTTTTTTTTGTTTTTGAGACGGCTTTCTTTTGGTTGCTAAAAAAAAAAACGAAAAGACCGATTTTAATATTGAAAAAAAAAAAAGTCTTAGTTTCTGCTGGGGCAAAGTGTACGCTTCATTCCAGAGAAGTATAGATGAATTCTTCCTGACCTATAAATTTTTCTCTGCTCACTTGTTGCACACAAAGGTGGAGGGCATTCTGTTGATTTAATTGCACCAGCTTGGCTAAGGAGAACATGGTATGTGGACATTTTAAATCTATTGACGGACAGGTCACGGGCTCTTCTAGATCCGCCAGACTTGCTGTTGCAGGGCTGGATCTTTCATCCTGCTTTATGGTTGCTGGCTTTGATGGCATGGCTGTTGAAGCCTACGTCTTCTTAAATTTTTAACATTCTCAGAGCAAGGAAGTCATCCCCCAGGAAGGTGTACCATCATACATGAGACTTTTTACACTGGTGAGGCTTACAAGCTTTATCCCCAGCAGTATGTCATGGGGCGCATTTTGGCCTTTCTCCAAGCTGATATCTTTGGCTTTAAAGTAATACTAAACGCACACTGTTTAATTTACATTCTCTTCCATTTCTGTATGTGAATGATGGCACTGTAATTTAATTTTAAAAAAAAATCTAAGAACCTTTTTCGTAATCGATATACAGCTGTCACATGACCCAGATCTTTTTCAGCATATCTGCAAGAAAACATAAGCAGGAGGAGCTTCTAGTCCTGGAATACAGAGTAAAAATCAATAATAATATTAATAAAATAGGGATGCACCAATACTGAGTACTTGCATGAGCACCACGGCTGCTTGCGGTGCTCACAGGGCTGGAGGAGATGCATAGATGACCCTCCCCCAAGCTGACATCACTACTGCCCTATACCCACAGGGGTCCCTGAACTTTTTACAAATCCTCCAGCCCTCTGAGCACTGCCAGCAGCCGTGGCTTTGAATTTGACATTCAAGATATATTATGTACTTTTAATGTGTAAGTTGTAACAACATAACATTTTTTAATAAACTGTTCGCCCATTGCTGCACTTCTTAGATGGCGCTTCCCTGTCTTTCTATACTGGAATTGCATGGGAGCAGTGGGGAAAAACGCATGTAATTTGGACAGGGATCGCATCGCATTCCTGTTCAAATGGCATGCGTATCTTTGCAGTGTGGAAACGAAACCAGAGAAATTCCCAGGTCAACTTACCGACCAGTCTGCGACCAACTGAATTATCCTGTCTAAGGCTTGATTCACATCTATGTATGTTGCTTTTATACGTTTCTGCAGTGCTTTTTGCTGTGCTTTCCACTGATTTTTAACCACGATTTTGCAGAGACTTGTGCGTTTTGGGTGTTTTTTTTTTTTTTTTTTTTGCTTTACATTCACTGCATATAGCTGGTTGCTAAGACAAACAAAAAGATTTGCCGGCTAATTCACAAAAATAACGTCATGGGGTGCCCCCCCCCAAACCATATCGGAACAATCGGTATGGATTTTGAGCGGAAACACCATGCTCAAACCCCCCCAAACAATCCATACCAGGCACTTAACCGGGCATGCAGCCTGGCAGGAAAGGGGGGGGAGAGCGCGAGTGCCCGAAGACCGGAGGAAGAAGGCATTTTTAATAAAGGACTTGTGCAAAACTGTCTTTTGTCATACTACACTACTTTTTATTGGGGGGGGCCCTTTTTCCCATCAACATGGGGACCAGCCCCACATGTTGAGGGTGTGTGGCCTGGTATGGTTTGGGGTGAGGGGGGGGGGTCCCGGGGGATCCCCGCAGCCCCCAGCCCCTCCCTTTCCTGGCCTGTCAGACTGCATGCCCGGATAGAGGTCTGGTATGATTTTGGTGGGGGACCCCACGCCGTTTGTTTTGTGTATTATTATTGTTATTATTGTTGTTATTATTATTGTTATTATTGTTATTATTTTTTTTTTTAGCCAGCAAATCTTTCCTCCTCCTTCCCCCGCTGACAGCTGATCACTCATCGGTTGTTAAGGATGCAGCAGTTGGCTTTCCGACCTGCTCCTTTACAACCAGCTATATACATAAAATGCAAAACCAAAAAATAAAAATACATTGCGACAAAATCACTGTAAAAACACAGTACTTGCGTTTTTGGATGCTGGTCCATTAAAGTCTGTTACATGCAAAACGCTGCATGCTGGGGAAAAAAAAAGTCCCTGATTGATGTCAACATGTTCCATAGGAACAAAAAGCATGAAAAAACACATTGGTCTGAATAGAGCTTAAAGCCTCGTACACACGGTACGATTGTTGGCCAACCGAGCGTCTGATTTTTGTCAAAAGGGCGTGTGCCAGGATCTTTTCTTGCATACGAACGGTACACAATTGTCATGCAACAAACACGAACGTAGTGACGTACTGCGAGGAATTTCAGCTCTTGAGCGCCACCCTTTGGGCCCGTTCTGCTAATTTCGTGTTTGAGCGTAGATTCCGAGCATGCGTGTTTGTACTTTCAACTTTTGTGAGACGGATTTGTGTACTGGCCATACAGAAATCTGACCACAAACCGTTGTCCGCCGAAAATTTACTAGCCTGTCATCCAACATTTGTTGGCCGAAAGTTGGACAACAATTGTCAAAAGGAGTGTACTGACGGTAAGATTTTAGGACAACAGTCTGTCAACAATCTCCTGCCAACACTCGTATCGTGTGTACGAAGCTTTACAGTATTCATTAAAAATGGGTTTAGTCTGCACACATTTGCAAATAAATGCACAAGCTACAAAGCCTTGCCAAGGCATCCTGGTGTTTTCTGTTGTCCTAATTCTAAATTTTGTGAGCTTCCATAGTGGAAGCACATGCATTATAATGGATAAGCAGATGGCAGGTGAGCCTGGAGGTAGCCCACCCCTCAAAGGCACAGGGGCACACTGGACACCCAGCACATAGCATAATGGTAGTAAAGGTGTCCAGTGCATTCCCTCACCAATATTTCAGCAATACAAACAAATGGCCACTGCCCTCACATATAACTGGCCTTTGCAGCAAGGAGCACATGGAAAGGCAATGCATGCAAAACAAAACCAGAGAAATTATCAACTTACCGACCAGTCTGTGTCCAACTGAATGATCCTGTCTAACAGTATGCGTTGCAGTAACATTAACACTCTGCAGTGCGATTTGTGCCCATTCATTTTGTATGATCTCAAATCGCACCACAAAAGTACTCCTATATCTGTGAGTACTTGACCAAAAGTATTGATACTCTTACTCGCCTTTAAAAAAAACTGTATCGAATGCAACCCTACAACAAACTGTATTAAATTGTTATACAAATATATATATCAAATCTTGATTCTTTTTTGGCAATAACGTGGTGTGGGTTGATTTCTGCCAGTCACAGGCTGCGTCTTAGAATAAGAAGGAGGTGAAGCCTCCAGTAATATCCCATCTACATTGTGATTGGCTGGTTAGTGGCCATGAGTGGTAGGGAGGGAGTGGGCTGTCATTTTATCACTGTGTGTATACCTACATGTGTGACTCTATGGTCACATAAGCTGCTCAGATGTTTTAGGAAATACGCAGCATAGAAACTCACTGAAAACTAAGCATGTGCAAAGTTGTCACCACAGCTGCAAAATCCCTAGCTGAATTGGGGGCATGAAGACATGAGATGGAGAGGACTAATATCAACCATGTTTTTCACAGAATACAGAGAACAAATCCCATAGTGACTGAGTATGAACAGCATGTAATACACCATTGTTTGATAGTTTTGTATGTTGGATTAGTGATACTTTAAGTAGCATAAAGGGGCAGATCAAAGCCCTTGTTTAGTTTGTCACGTTGTTCCAGCTGTACGGCCACCTCTGTCTCCATGGGATGCCAAGGTGATGTCTCTTTTACAGGCTTCTTCTATTTTAGCCACTGCGAGAGGATCCCTCTGTCGTTTTAGGTTCAAGGTTTTTCTTTTTATTAGCCATTAATTCAGCTCTTAGGGTTTTGGAGTTGGCTGCACTTCCTTCAGGGAAGCTTTCCTGGTCAACCTCAGTCTTCCTTTTTACCTAAAGTGGTTTTCTTGTCCAACTTGAATCACAACATTGGTTTTGCCATCTTAAAGAGGAAGCAAACGCTGGTGGGTCTTACTTCCTCTTTATTTCCCTGCAAAGTTAAAGCATAATGGGCTACTGTGCATTGCATAGTAGTCCATTATGTGTCGCTTACCTGAAAAGGATGCCTGCGATGTCACCGCTGGCTGGAAGCGTCCATCTTCAGCCCTCTTCCTTCCGAGGCCGCGGACTCTGGCTCTGTGACTGGCCGGAGTCGCGTGACGTCACTCCTGCCTATGCGCGCAGGAGCTGCCAGTCATGGCACGATCCCTTTTAGAAAGGGCACGACCGTGCCCTTTTTACAGTGCGCATGCGCCGATGATAGTGCAAGCATATATTGTAAATATCTCTAATAGGAGATATCTCTAATAGGAGATATTTCCAGCACCTACAGTTAAGCCTTAATATAGACTTACCTGTAGGTAAAAGTGGTTGTACAGGGTTTACAACCACGTTAAACATTCTAAGTAGATGGTGCATCACTCTTTAGATGCTATTCTAGTTATTCAGATTTATCTGAAGTCTCCGGATTCCCTATTTGTTCTACCTGAGGGTCTTCAAAAAGGTTGAGATGCTTCTTGAGCCACTATTTTTAGGTAATTTCATCATCTCTCTTCACAGGCCTATGGTATCAAGAGCGAGGTTCCTTTTCTAGTCAGGGCCCATTTCACCAGGAGTTTCAGGGCTTCCTGGGCTATTCAGTATCAAGCGTTTGTTCAAATTTGCAAGGCTGCTACCTGATTGTCTTTTCATATGTTTATCAGGTGGATGTTCATGCCTCTGCAATCGTTCGTTTTGGGTGAAAGGTTTTGCAGGCAGCATTGTAGTGGGGTTCACCCTTATTTTGTGTTGATTTTTGAACCTGTTGGCCTTGTTACTGTGTTGCCCACTCCTCATGTTCACTACTTTAGGACATCCCAAGTAATTGTGAATACGAAGAAGTTCTGTGATGTACAATTGAGAAATTACAATTTTTGGTTTACCTGGAAAATCCTTTTCTGGGACTACATCACAGGAATCCCTCACCTCCTTTTATTTGTGTTCCTCATTGCTTACTCCAAAAACCTGAGGCTTGGTAGGCTGGAAGGGGGTGGTATGCCTGGACTGAGAAATTAATGATGATGATTTTTTTTTTTTTTTTTTTGGGACAGTGTCCATTCACTTGAAGGTGTCAGTATAACTAAAGTAGTCATGAATATGAAGAAGCCTTGGGTCCTGTGATGTACTCCAAAAATTGTACAGGTGTCCAAAAATGCTAACCTCGTCACATACTGTTGGCTAGCTGCAGCTTGGCAGCTTTATTTTATATAGTCATTCTACACCTTCCTCCTTTATCCCAATGTTTTATAGTATTCTTTGTGATTACAAACAGCAAGCCTACCAAAGTTATGCACCAAGTAATTGTCTAATGAACTTTTCTACATGAAGCTCCAGTAAGCAAGCCACATATTTTCCCCCATAATTCCAACACTTTGTATTAATATACTTTGAACGTGACATCCATTCAATTATTTAAAGGTAAATCTTTTTAGTTACCGTATTAAAAAAAAAAAAAAAAAAAAAAAAAATTCTACTTGCATCCTCTGTGCAATGATTTTGTACAGAGCAGTTTCGATCTTCCATTTCTCTGGGGTGAGGAGGCAGAGACCTGGGAGAAAATCTGCTCGGGCTCAGGTAAGTTTTTGGGGAGCTGCGGGGGTCACTGCATACTGAAGATTTTTTTACCTTAATACATAGGATGCGTGAAGGTAAAAAACCTTCAGCCTTTAGAACCACTTTAAACATTCACTGCAGGTGAATGTTTCAGGTGCATATGCTTTAAATTACAGTAATTGCTTTAACTGCAGTCAAGTTTGGGAATTGTCACATTCACTGCAATGTAAATATGCCCCTTTAAGCAAAAATATTGGTCATGCAGCCAAATACCTCACCTAAAAAAGTGCTCCAGATAAATATCAGTTTTAAGATTGTTTTATGCAAAAACACTTTGGCTTTCATTTGTTGGAGACAATTCCAGATAATAGCCTGTCATCACTGTGTTGCAAACAAGCAGTTTCCATATTATAAGGTTCCACACAACTTCAGCCTCTGTTTTGTAACTGCATAGTGCTAAATATTTCTGTATTGGTGTCAATGTTTTGTTTTTTCATTTGTAGCAGCTGGTTCAGTTTTCCTGTCCTCTTGTCTCTGCAGATGATGATTGGCGGGAGGTACATGACCGGCTGGCAGAGATGGAGGAGAAACACACAGACTCTGACCTTTTGTCCAGAAGCTCCCCCCCCTTTACTGATCTACTGGGGGAGCAGCAAGAGGAACTGGAGCACAGCCTGAGCCAGCTGGTGAGAGAGATTGAAGAGCCAGCATTGCCAAGAGGGTCACGTACACAGGTAAGTGTATAGTAAAGAGCCTATATGTAAATTCCCCTAATCATTACATATTTAAAAAGAAACTTCAGTCTGCTTACATAATTTGTAATAAAAACATCTTTGCCATTCTGAAGCTTCCTTCCAACCACTTTGTATATTATTTAATATATACTGTGATTCTGTACTTGCCAAATATGCTGCAGAAATCTCTGTGGGCAGCTGAAGCTGCTGCCTGTTCACTTCCTGGATTTACACAGACACACTCCTCCAGCCCTACAGCTTTCACTAGCCCTCTCATGACTCGACTCATCCCCCCCTAACTTCCTGGCAAACCCTTACAAGAAAGCTGTGCATGATGTCATAAGTAAGGATGAGCTCAGGCATGTTCGCAACTCCACGTGCCCGCGCCCGCCATTAAGCTGACACTGCGCATCGCTATTCACATAAACCTGCCCCCGATTAAAAGTGATTTCCCGGCTAATCGGCCACAGAGACCACATTTATCTGAAAGAGGACCATCTGCCTTTGAAGAAGATACCCGGGTTATGGCAGCTATCTGCTGTCATTACAATGATATTCCACTTCAAACAGCCGATGTACAACGACGGCAGGCGGTCCGCAAGTAGTTAATGACAAAGCCATTTTTTGCGATACAGCACTGTGTCGCTTTAACTGACAATTGCGCAATCGTGCAACGTTGTACCCAAATAAAATTGATGACCTTCCCCCCCCCCCCCCCCCACAAATAGAGCTTTCTTTTGGTGATATTTGATCACCTCTGCGGTTTTTATTTTTTGCGCTATCAACAAAAAAGAGTGACATTTTTTGACTCATTGCTATAATAAATATCCCAAAAAAAGTAAAATAACAAATTTCTTCATCAGTTTAGGCCAATATATATTCTTCTACATATTTTTGGTAAAAAAAAATTGCAATAAGCATATATTGATTGGTATGCGCAAAAGTTCTAGCGTCTACAAAATAGGGGTTAGATTTATGTTTTTTTTTTTTTTCTTTATACTAGATCTGCGATTTTTAGCAGGATTGCGGCAGACAGATCGGACACTTTTGACCCTTTTTTTGGGACCATTGACATTTTTACAGCGACCAGTGCTATAAAAATGCACCGATTACTGTGGAAATGTCACTGGCAGGGAAGGGGTTAACACTAGGGGGTGATCAAGGGGTTAAATGTGTTCCCTGGGAGGTGTTTCTAACTGTGGGGTGATGGGGCTGACTGGAGGAGGAGAGATTGCTGTTTCCAATCACTAGGAACAGCAGATCTCCCTCTTCTCCCCTGTCAGAACGGGGATCGGTCTGTTTACATTGACAGATCTCCGTTCTGGCTCTTTTCCCGCGATTGCGGCCACGTGCATCTGGTCCCCCCTGCCGTGCAGCGGGCGCGTGCCAGCTACAGCGATTCGTGGGAAGGAGCCGACCTGCCGCAGTATGATGGCGGCTGTTCAGCAAGTGGTTAAAGTTTTGTTTTTAAAGGTGTAACTTTTTTTTCTCCATAATGCATTCTCTGCATTAAGGTAAAAAAAAAAAACATATTACTTGTAGCATGAAAAAAAAAAGTCAAACTTTGCAATCATAAATATGTAGTTGGCTTCTAGTTAAGACATCGTATAGAAAAAAAAAATACTGCAGATATGTGGGGATGCTGCACATGCATGCAGCTGCCTCCCAAACGCTTAGCCATGGCTAAATTCCAAACCAATCTGAGAAGCAAATATTCAGAACTTCTGTCCCTATTTTCTCTTGGCCAGTCAGGCTGCCCATCATAGTGATAGAAAATTGGTAATGTAGGGAGAGCTTGGCAGCAAGATCCTTACGAACGTAGAAGTTAACTGCAGTAAATACAGATAGTCACTTCAGGGAGTATCAGTAGCTCTATACGTTAACTTAAACATCCCTAAACTAAAGTTTTTGATGTTGCTGTTTTCATTTCGTTGGCTTTAAAGCTATTGTGAAAAAGTAAAATGATTATTTCTGCATTGTATTTTATTTGTTTCTAGCATACTCCTAAGGCTTCATGTACACGGGACGTTGTTTACCTCTCCTGAACGATTTAACTTGACAGCTAGAAACCGGCGTCTAAGAACTATTGTTTATGCCGCGTTTGCAGAGAAGCTTTTTTTTTTTTTTTTGTCAAAATAAAAAAAAGTCTGTAAACGAAGTGCTGCTAAATATGTGATACCTTGTTTAGCAACGTTTACAGGCATTTGGCCTGTAAAATGCCTCTGAACATCCATCCTGAACCCATTTTTTTTTGCGTTCCAACTCAACTGCCTAGAAACTACTATAAACGACCCTATGTACATGTACTGATAAGATAACAGAGGAGAGTTCAGGGGCAGCTGAAGATAATGCCTAACTGCTCCTAAATGTCCGTTTACCAACAGCAGTGTACATGAGGCCTTACTGAATGATGTTGATGTTTGTAAACCTACTTTGCGAAGATCCACAAACATCTATCTCCTGGAAATCTGTGACATGTATTCTCTATGCATGCCCTGTTGATGGGCATTGCTGTGTCAGAATTCACAGTGCCTGTGTTCCGTCAGATTAGGCGACCTGTCAGATTTTGTAACAGAAGTGATGTTCCGGCACGGCCATCTTGGTTCCCCCCCCTTGATAATTGAAGGCTTTAGTAACAAGGAGACAGTATACTTATTATTGCTGTAATTTTGACTTTCCTGTATTCAGTTTGAATGTACACTTTTGTCTTTATGTCCCATCGCACACCCGGTTGTGTCTGTACCATGCTTACCTTTTTCATAATAAAGTTATGTTCTGACTGTGAAAAAAGAAGTGTGATTGCAAAACTCCGGTGGGTGTAAAAAGATGTCCGCTTGCCACCTTCTCACTGTATCCTTACTGCAGCTGAGTGCGGGATGTACCAAGATGGCCGTGCCACAAAATCTGACGGGTCGTTTTATCTGTTGAGATGGCCTTTCTGAACTACAGACGTGCTGAGAGCAAGGGTTTCAGGAGGCGGAGTCAGTACAGGAATCACTGCTTACAGGCTGCAAGTACCATGGGATATGTAGTCATTTAAAATGAAATTAAACAGGAGAAGAAAATCTGCACTGCTAGCAGGGAATCCAGGAAATTATGGAAAAAGATGGCCAGCAGACAGGCAGCATTAGCAACATGAAAGATTTTTCAAGTAAGCTTATATTGGATTGTCAAAAATAAGTATTATTTCTATTGGTATTACATTTCTTTTGTTCTAAAATTAAAGTGTATTCTCTGATCAGTAACGCTGAAGGCATCTGATCAGCATTGCAGTTTGGCATTTTCAAAAAGCAGGTCCACAATAGCCACTTAAGGACCGAGCCTCTTTTTTAGATGTGGTGTTTACAAGTTAAAAACTTTTTTTTTTTTTTTCTTGCTAGAAAATTACTTAGAACCCCCAAACATTATACATTTTTTTTTTCTAACACCCTAGAGAATAAAATGGCGGTCGTTACAATACTTTCTGTCACACCCTATTTTTGCAACGGTCTTACAAGCGCTACACGCTTACGGGCGCTACACCTCTTCCTTGCTCTTTCCCCGCAATACCATCATGATTTGTTCAGCTCGGGTAGCTCAGCGGGGTCTCACTAGGTTCCGGAGTAGTCCTATAGCCGTTAGACAGCACTGTGAAGCCGGGAACAGGATCAATCCAGGGTAACCTGCGGGAGCCCTGTGAGAAATCTGCTACTCACATGCCGGTCCAGGCCACACCCCCGAGCAAGCCATGTTTAAAACAGCATCTATGCTCCAGCCGGGACTCAAACACGGGTCGCAAAAATGGGAGTCTTGCATGATACCCCTACACTACTGGCGCCCTGTGTGTTTTGAGGATAAGCTCAAGTCCTGATGCATCAATATCCAGACCTTTCACTACAGGGTTGCATTCCCCTAAATGTAAAGTTTTAACCACTTAAGAACCGAGGCTCTTTTTTAGATTTATTTTCAAGTTAAAACTTTTTTTTGCTAGAAAATTACTTAGAACCCCAAACATTATACATTTTTTTTTCTAACACCCTGGAGAATAAAATGACGGTCGTTGCAATACTTTCTGTCACACCGTATCTGTGCAGCGGTCTTACAAGCGCACTTTTTTTGGAAAAAATACACTTTTTTTAATTTAAAAAAATAAGACAACAGGAAATTTAGTCCAATTTTTTTTTTTATATTGTGATGCCGAGTAAATTGATACCCAACATGTCACACTTCAAAATTGCTCCTGCTCGTGGAATGGGGACAAACTTTTACCCTTAAAAATCTCCATAGGCGACGTTTAAAAAAATTCTACAGGTTGCATGTTTTGAGTTAGAGAAGGTCTAGGGCTAGAATTATTGCTCTGGCTCTACCGGTCGCAGCGATACCTCACGTGTGGTTTGAACACCGTTTTCATATGCGGGTGCTACTCACGTATGCGTTTGCTTCTGCACGCGAGCTCGGCGGGACGGGGCGCATTTTTAAATTTTTTTTTTTTCTTATTTATTTTACCTTTTTTATTTTGTATTTTTACACTCTCTTAAAAAAAAAAAAAAAAAAAAAAATTGTGTCACTTTTATTCTTATTACAAGAAATGTAAACATCCCTTGAAAAAAAGCATGACAGTACCTCTTAAACATGAGACCTGGGGTCAACAAGACCTCAGATCTCATATTTACACTAAAATGCAATAAAAAAATATATATAAAAATAAAATTTGTCATTTAAAAAAATGAAAAAAAAATTGGCCCTTTTAAGAGCTATGGGCGGAAGTGACGTTTTGACGTCGCTTCCGCCCTGCAATGTCATGGAGATGGATGGGGGCCATCTTCCCCTCACTCACCTCCATGCCCAGCTAGTGACAGCATCCGATCACCTCCACCGCTGCCGACGGCTCCGGTAAGCGGTGGAGGGCACTGGAACGCGGCGCCGATAAAAGTTATCTCGCGGCGTATCCGCCGCAGAGACCTCTTTTTTATCTTGAAGCGGACCGCCGGCCGAGCAAGAGGATACCGGAGTTATGGCAGCTAGCTGAGCTACGTTTTTGAGCGTTTATTGGCGTTCATCAGCGTTTTTTGACGTTAGAGCCTTTTTACAGCTGAAAATAGCTGAAAAACTCTCCTCAGAACCCACTAGTTTTGGGGTTTTTTTTAAAACCAAAATATGCCCCAGCCAAAAACTGATAACAGCCTATGTGTGCATGGACACATAGGATAAGATGATGGGGAGTTTATTGACTGCAGAAAAAACGTCTGAAGCCAAAAAACAGCCACAAACGTCCACTGTGCATGAGGCCTAATAATTACTGTGTGTGTGTGTGTGTGTGTGTTTTTTTTAAATGGGGGGGGAAGGAAGTCATTGGCAAAAAACACACCCTTTCCCTTTCCATTAATAAAATGCGAAGACAATAGAAACTCCCCCAACATGACCCCTTTTTTGAAAAATTTACACCCCAAGCTGATTAGATTTGTGCAACAGTTTTTTTGTAAATGAAGAACCATGCTGGTGTTGAACTTGTTAAAACATGGAGGGTGTACTAGATGCAGCTCAATATTAATGTGTGGGCCAAACATACAATCCCATATACACAATCCTACCCACAGTTGATCCAGAGGAAGGCAAAAAAACCCCAGCAAAGCATGATCCAATTTGCTCCAGCAGGGGATAAAATTCCTCCCTGATCCCCCAGGAAGCAACTGGATTTTCCTTGGATCAACATGTTGGTCCCTGTGTATGTCGGACAGCTTCCGTCGGACGTGCATGGTGGAAAACCAGCAGCCGACTGACTCCCGATCAGCGCTCTTAGCCATTGGCAGTGAGTACTGATCGGAGTGTTCTGTCGAGGGTGTGTGTGTGTGTCTGTGACTGTTCCCCTGTCAAAACACCACAGCTCAGCGGGGGAGATCGCTGGACTAACCTTGCATGGTTAGTCCAGCGGCTCCCGACCAGAGCTGTATACCAGGCTTTAAAGCACAGATCACCTACAGTTGTAGGATGGAGAGGAGTGTTGATGTGAAGGATAAGGGGCAAAAGGAGATACAGGGCATGAAGTGTATGGGTGAAGAGTGGAGTTGAAAAGGTTATTAAATAAATAAATAAAATTCACAATCAAACCCCTCAGTGAATCTGCTGCTCTCTGTGCTTCACTTATCAATTGTTTGCTTTGTGGTTGGTCATTAAAATGTGCAGATCCACTCTGAACGTCTTTGTGCATAGTGCCTGTGCATGTTCACTACTTACCGTTTGAAAATGTACAGTGGTAGTGAAATGTTTAAAGTAGAACTCCAGCCCAAAATTGTATTCTTTACTTTTGTATTACATGAGGAAAGAGTAGAACCCCAGTAGTAGTGTAGAAGAATACCCCCCCCCCCCCTTTATTTCCTATCCAGGTGTGGTCAGTAGACCTGAAGCAGAGGGTGATCTTAAAGTGGGGTTCCACCCAAAAAAACAAACATATCTAAATAATTCTAAAAAAAAAAAAAAAAAAACATTTGGATATTTTTTTTTTTTTACTTACCTCTAAATGCCTGTTGCTAGGTGGTCCCTCGTAGTCTGCCCCTTCATCTGCCTGGGCTGGTGACATCACTTCCCCCTGGCACAGGAAGGGCTCGGCTCTTCTCCCTCCCTCCTATCAATCATCTGGGACCCATTGCAGGTCCCAGGTGATTAAGCGGCCAATCACGGCGCTCGGCGCCGCTCGCGCATGCGCAGTGGGTGCCAGGCTGTGAAGCCACAGCCCGGCGCCCACAGTTGAAATGCCGGCGCCGACGAGCGGAGGGGGGGACGAGCGGGGCTTCGATCCCCCGCACCGCTGGACCCAGGGACAGGTGAGTGTCCAATTAAAAGTCAGCAGCTGCAGTATTTGTAGCTGCTGACTTTTAATTTTTTTTTTTTTAATGGCCCCCCTGGGTGGAACTCCTCTTTAAAACAGGATACCTGTCAAACATGGGATTTGCTAATGTACCTCTTGCATCTCTGGAACTCAACGGGTACATAGAAAAAAAAAAAAATCAAAGATTTTATCACCCCTTTACCACTGTAAGCAACAAATGTGTCTGCAATGCCATTTTAATTCTGCAGGTTTGTGTTACTTTGACTCTTATCATTTTTTATTTTTTTTTTTGCTTAGTTTTCTTCTGGGATAAACTCCAGTATATGGGATCCTGATTTGAGGCCGATCAGAGGGCCTTCGCTCACAGAGGTAAGTAGAATAAAAATATGGATGCATAAATCTCAAAATTGTCTGGACAAAATTACTAATTATGTGACAGGTAAAAAAACTTGTCTCAGTTGTGTATTTAGCTTTTTAGCACAGGTTGTGCTTTAAAGAGAACCAATCTCCCTCTCTCTATTCCTGTTTTTTTTTTTTTTTTTTTCTTCTTTTTTTCCACTAATTTCCCTCCTCTTTTAGTAGAAGTGTTTTCATGTCATGTTAACGGGGCTGCCTTTTTGTCTTGGTTCAGTGCTGATGAAAGACGCAAACAATATGTTGTCATATAAAAAGGGTACTATCAGGTTTACATGAAATCCCAAAGGCTGTTTTAATTGATAAATTTACCCAACTTGAACATCTAAGTTTTTTTTCTAGGCCTCAGGCAGGAGAGAGGGCAGCCTCAATGAGGGGATACAATCACACACTGAGCCTATACTTTGTTTCTTTGGGGTGGAAAGAATACTTGCTAACAAGACATGCTGAATGAAAACGCTGCATTCATAACGATTTACAAGGGATGATTTACAATATTACAAATACCAATGCTTGTTTTGGTTCCTAACTATACGCTGGGGTTGAATTACTAAAACGGGAGAGTATAAAATCTGGTGCAGCTGTGCATGGTAGCCAATCAACTTCTAACTTCAGTTAAGCTTTGACAAAAAAACTAGAAGCTGGTTTCTATGCAGAGCTGCACCAGATTTTGTGCACTCCAGTTTTAGTAAATCAACCCCTCTGTGTGTGTCTGTGTGTGTGTATATTATGATCACAATGTTTTTGTTTGCATTAAAGGATATGGGTCCGCTGTCAATACTGCATGAGTATGGCCTAGGTCCCATGCCTCCCCCTGGCCGTGATGACATAGAACAAGACGCATCAGAAAGAGCTCTGCCCCGTCGTTCCACTTCTCCAGTTATTGGAAGCCCTCCTGTACGAGCTGTTCCCATTGGCACTCCACCAAAACATGTTGGCCCTATATTCACTCAGCAGCAGGTAACAACATTGCTTAAAGCTCGTCTTTGCTTTGATATGCACAGTGGTAATGATAAAATATGCACTGAAATGCACACAGATGAAGTTTTTCTGCTGGGGGCTTTTGGTTTTAAACCAAGGTGTATTTGCTGATAATGTGGTGCTCAAGAACACAGGTCTTTGATGCACTTAAGGTATTTCCACATTCTCCCCATTTCAGGCTCTATACTGGCTCGCATAGAGACATGAGACTGAAGACCACTCCTTTTGCTTGTAGACGCACACCCTGGCATTCTGCATAAGCCTTTTCTTTGGACCAACCAGTGTGGTGGCTTTAAAGGGGGGGGGGTGTGACAGGTGGAATTATCAGCAGGTGTCCTTGGTGATACTTCCAGCAACTCTAAGGCATATTACCTAATGAGGACTGTGAATTCCGAAAAAGTAACATCTGGTTACTCAGGCCTATTGGCTCTCCCAGATGTGTGGAGTGATGGAGTTCGTATTTGCATCTAGGCTGTCAGTAGGCTATTTTGTATATTTTACTTGTGTATGAATTAGGAGAGACAATAAGAATTCAACTGCACACCACCACTGGTCCAACAATTTTTATTGAAGACTGTACAAGTGGCTGCCACCAGGACACAGACAATAAATATAGGTTGATGCGTTTCACACAGACATTGTGCTTCCTCAAAACCTTGGTTTGTTTGACCGGCGGTGGTGTGCGGCCGAATTCTTATTGTCTCTACTACCACGTAGGCGAGCTGGGGCTAGCACCCAGACCACCAAGTCCTTTTGAGTATTACAGTCACCTGGAGCAGTGTATCGTTTTCTTTTCCCTCAGTCTGAATTAGGAGGCTGCCTTCAAAGAATTACTACTGATAAAGGCACTTCTTTGAATCACTATGCTCACTGAACGCTAATCCCAAACTCTCAGTACGAAACAGCCTGCCACAATTTGTCTAGGGAGAAGGGGACCATCTCAATGGTGTATAGATCCCTTAATGAAATGCACTTACCAGAGATATCAACTGCTGTGACCCATTGAGAATCGGACATAGGCCAAGAATTTTCCTCAGAGGAATGGTCAGACATGATACTAAACATGCATAAATGTTGTGATGTGGGATCCTCCGCTCAAAGAGGGGCTTAAACCAGAGTGCTTGTGTCTCATTACCTCCAGGAAGAGAAGAGCCCCAGGTGCTGGCTAAATGCTGATGCAAGTAGAAGAGAACAAGAAGACCTGGACAGCCGCAAGCCGGAATGGATAAATCCGTCTTTTATTCAAAATATAGGATCATGGGGTACACAAAACACGATTGTGGGGTGGTACAAGAATAGTTGATGCGTTTCGCACATACACCAAGTGCTTACTCAAGCTATAATAAATAAAATGAATAAAAGACGGGTTTATCCATTCCGGTGTGCGGCTGTCCAGGTCTTATTGTTCTCTTCTACATGCATAAATATTCTTGCTCTATGTCTCTTAAGGAAACTGTAGTGAAACTACACATGAGGTAGTACCTCACCCCAGATAGAGTACATAGATTCTACCCAGGAGTCCCAGACACTTGCTTTAGGGGCTGCCAGGCCACAGGAACATTGCTCCATACATCCTGGAGCTGCCCCCAACTGAAACATATATGGAGTCAGGCAGCCTCTAATCTGGCGCAGATGACTGGGTCACGGGTCACTAATCACACTGACAGCACCAATGTGCCTACTCTTCACCCCCATAACCAAATATCCCTCCCCCAAACAAAAAATTAGTAAGTACCCTTTTCTGTGCTATTTTATGGGCTTTAGCCTTAAATTGGCGCTCGCCTACGGTACTCTGGACTCAGGTACTCCAAAGAATAGAAGCCATTGAACTAATGGAATGAATCCAACATACTATACTAGACACAATGCATGTTTTCAATAACAAATGGTCTGGACTGCATATGGTAGAACACTTTGAACCAATGGCCTTTTAAATTTATCTTAACCTTTTTTTTTGCCAAGTGACATGTGATATCTCCAACATGCACCCAAAAATGCCCATATGATTGGTCTTGGTTAAATAGATGCAAATATGACACAGGTAATTGTCTACAGCTTTATCTCTTAACTCAGCATAACCCAGTTATTTTCTATAGTTCTCCTCTTTTATTGTTTATACAGTTATCTTTCCTTTTTATTTTCCTGTGTAATATTGGTAATGGGATGCACCACAATATGGTGCCAAAACCCAGTTAATGCACTACAGCTTACCATTGGAAAACAATACCATTGTGAATATATCTGACTAACATGTATTGCATATATATTTACCAATCAGGGTTGCATCCTGACATATACCATAACTTCCATGTTAAATCTGTATAGTCTTTTCCTACATTCAAATAAAAACGTTTGTATCAAAAAGAATTACTATGGATAAATAAATGTAACGGTTAACTTACTTTCTTAGATTTTTAAGGAGGACTAATGCAGTGTACTTCTACTTTTGTCTAATAAAAGAAAAAAAAACAGCTGCACAGTGCTCAGGTTTTACAGAAGATTATATAGTCAGAAAGGAAAGAGAATCTGGGAGATAGGTCAAGGCCATACGCCACCAGCGGGTTGAATGAAAGCAAATTAATCAGTCCGCCACCCACACATTTGAGGTGCATGGGGGAATCCCACCCACGGAGGGGTTTTCTCCACCCCCTCAGCAGCATATCCTTATGCTGAAGCAGATCGGCCTCTAGTGACTGCCTCACTGCTTTAATTTTCAGTACAGTGCTAAGAATAGAAGACAACTGAGGCTGTGCACCTACATGCAAAAAGGCGTCAACACAGATGTAATGCCAGGCTGATTGCAGGATGCTTGTTTGATATTTTGCCTGACCTGTCTAAATCAGATTAAATGGGATTCACCAAAGGGAGACAGGTCTCTGATGTCACTAAAAGAATAAATAATCTTCATTATGCTGCAACTCACTGATCGCCTTCTCTGCTCTTGTCTCTAGATGCAGAGACGTTCAATAGAATTCATTGAGTGTATTTGTCCCTGGATTTAGCAAAATTTAGATTCCAAGGGCCCATTCTCTCAACCATCTTGGCCCTTTACTCCTGTCCCTCTGCCCAAGTTTATACGTCCAATCTACTGTCTAGAACCTTTGTGATCACAAATGGCACTCACCATAGTTTATATATAAATACAACATCCATAACACGCCTTGTATGAAGGATAACATTGATAAACATACATCCATAGCCATGTTACATATGAACAAAATATGTGTATCATATTATACACCTTCAGCATCTTATCAATAAAGCCAGTCCTAACAAAAACAAAGCAAAATAAACTAAAACCTGAAGCCTCTTGACCATATTATACTCTACCAAACTTGGAATACTGCACTCAAGAAAACTCACTATTACTTCTGTATATACTTAGCCCCATTCTGTCCTATTTCATACTTGGGTTACTCTGCCAACCCCGCCAATACTACACCTCTATGTCCCCAGATACAGACTTTATCCTCCGAGCCCATATTTTCTCAAACTTTTTAAGGCAACCCCTAGCGGTGTAGGTTAGTTTGTACCTTAGCAATGCTCTGTTAATGAGTTTCACCCAACCTTGAAGAGATGGAGGGACCAGGTCCTTCCATCTGAGAGCCAATGTTTTTTTGGCATAAAAAAAAAAAATAACCTTTATTAGGGTTCTCTGAGAGCTAGTTATGTCCTCCTCCTCAAAAAACCCCAAGAGACATTTAGATGGGGAAGTAGAGATTTGGGAGGGCTAGTTTTTCCTCTAAGAATTTCAGGATTGCCACCCAGAATCTCCCCACAAGGGGGCAGAGCCAAATCATATGGAAATAATCTCCTACTGCAGCATTGCACTGTGGACAATCCGGTGCATCCGCCCTACCCATTTTATGAAGACGTGCAGGGGTATAATATATGCGGTGCAAATAATTAAATTGTGTCACTTTGTCTCTGGCTGAGATCACTGAAGGCAACAGCGATTCCATGACCTCAGACCACGACTACTCTGTAAGGGATGGTATATCAGATTTCCACTGTGCAGCTACCCTATCCATCCTAGGGGAGGAGGAGGTCAGCAGGGTGAAATAGTATCTGGAAATTGGCTTTTGAGTGATCATCTTCAAATATCATTTTTTTTAGAGGTGCACCGAAATTTCGGCCGCCGAAAATTATCGGCCAAAAACTGTTTTTTTCATTCAGCCGATTAGCAAAAACAGCCGATCCCGAAAGGGGGTGGGTGCCGCCCATTGCAGGAGTGTCACCCCCCCTCATTTTAATTTAAATTGATGATAATATTAAAAAGTTGAATATAATACAATTCTATATAAAAATCAAAATATTTTATTAACTGTCATTTTCGGTATCGGTTTTGGTTTTCGGTCTAGTGCATCCTTCATTTTCGTTATCGGTTTCGGCACCAAAATTTCCATTCGGTGCACCCCTAATTTTTTTCCATACTAGATAGGCAAAGCTTGACCTCCTTTAAACCAAATTGTTCCACCACTGCATGACGCAATTGCAGATAGTGGGGGGAAAAAAAGGCATGCGGAATCCTATACTAAGGGCCTGGTCCGTAAATAACTGGTTAACATATGTGATGCCATATTGCGCCCAACGCTCTCCTGGGATCTTGTATATTTCAGTGAGCTGAGGGTTATGCCACAAGGGAGCATTTGGAGAGGTGTTCAGGCAAGTACCTCCTGTTCTACCATTACACATATGAAAGATCCTGTAGGAATGTTTAAGAATATTCGTCCCTGTTTGGGATATGGTCCATTCCTATATAGTACGTTGTTAAGGGCCTCATACGAGTGAACTTGGGCTGCGTGGGTGGCCATCGAAGCGACAACCAGTTCTAGAAATAACCACCAATGTATATGCGTTAATTGGGACGCCAGGCTGTAAATTTGGCAAAGCCAAGCCTCTGGCTTGTATAGGTAGAAACGATGTGTCCAAGGAGATCCTAGGCGGCTTAGATCCCCAAAGAAACAAAGAGTAACATATTTCAGAAAATAGTTCCTTAGGGATATTAATTGGGGCGTGCCAAAAGAAATAAAGAAATCTGGGGAGGTAAATCATTTTGAATACATTAAATTTGGCCCAAGAGGTTGAGAGGCAGCTTCGACCAGGTTTGTACGCTATCCCTCAGTCGAGTCACCGGGGGAGAGAGATTATTAGATATGTGCTCAATGGTAGCTGAATCTCAATTCATAAGTACCTAAATCGAGAAACTATTTGCATGGAATATCCGGGGATAACCTAGGATTATACTCAGGGTTGAAGGGAAATACTCTGGACCTTTTCCAATGAACTTTAAATCCAGAATAAGCACCAAAACTTGAGATTCTATTTAAGGCAGTGATCAAAGACCCCTCTGCCTCCACCAAGTATAGGTGCATATTGTCAACATACAGGGATGTTTTTTCTTCCAAAGTATTTATCCAACAACCTTTTATGTCCCCATCCACCCTCAACAGGGCTGCCAATGGCTCTATAGCGAGGGCAAATGGCAGAGGCGACAATAGGCACACCTGCCGAGTGCCCCTAGCTATTTCAAAGGTGTCAGTTATAATTTTAACCCTCAAGCGAGCCAGTGGCCTAGCATACAGTAGTTTCACATAAGCAATAAATTTAGGACCGAATCCCAGCCGCCCAGGGACTTCCAACATGTAGGGTCACTCAATAGTCGAAGACCTTATGAGTGTCAAATTATTATACCTACTTAAAAATATGTGACACCTTCTTTCCACCTCCCGGCCCTGATTTGGGTATACTAGCTTCAGTATGGCAATTTTATTTCTCACCCACTCCTAAACAGAAGGATATTTCCATTTTTTTTATTATAATCTACAAAAAAAAAGGTCTTTGTCAAATCTAAGCCCTTCCTTACCTGGGAAGAGGATCTCTCCACCAAATATACTACCTCACGGTGGAGAAAGACCCTCAAACCAATCTATAGTGTTATGTACTGTGTACAACACTGAGTTGGCACAAAAAATTCTTCTGGCAAAAATATTTTAGATGATTTCTGAGGTAACAGGCATTTTTCTGACACCTAACCCTGCTCTGACTATCCTGAATTGGGATATTGAGACGGTGCGTTGTCCACTTCGTACAGTTGTTACACACCTACTGCTTGCTGACATTCATGATAAAAGACATTGGAAATCACAAATGGCACCCAATCCGTCAGAAGCATTGCATTAGCTAATCTGCATTTTTCATGCGAACGTACATTTGCATTGTGGAAAGGAAATGTGACTGCTTTTGATAGTTTGGGAACCTTGGTATACTTGGATTAACAGATAATGGTTATTGTACCTGTGCCTTAATGCTTTAGTTTTCTTATGTCAATCTAACGTTTGCATTACTGACTTCAACTTAGTGCCTATGTAGCGGCTTGTCTCTACTGAACATGTTAGTTGCTTTATAGTAGTATAGTAGTTATTTCTGATTCTACCTTTGTATCCGCCGCAGGTGGTCTTCTTTGTATTTGCCTTTAAAATTCAATAAAAAACTATTAAGAAATTGGTAAATAACATATAAAATAGTTTTCTTTATTGAAGGGTAATAGCTTTTTTTTTTTCCTTCAATTTTCAACAGGTTTTGTGCCCAAATCCTATCCACATCCGAGCTGCCTCATCCCCATTCAACAGCCATCCGGTATGTTACAGTGAAATATCTCTGTTTTGTAGCTATAGTAGGTGTAATTGTGTAGGTAGAGTAGTGAAAGTAGTAAGCTTTTTAAACTGAAATGACTGCAAAAGGAAGGAAAAGTAGCAATGGAACTGTTACACGCAGAGAAATCAAAAGGAATGTATCATTGTTTTTAAAGAATTTGTTATATGTAAAAGAGATCACCTAGTTGTAGGTCTTTGGTCATGCAGGACATTATAGGCATAGTCTTAGACAACTGGGTTATATACAGTTAGGTCCATATATATTTGGACACAGGCACAATTTTAGATTTTTTTTTTTTAAACATATTCATGTTTTGGTATGGATATGGGCTGAAAGTGCACACTCAGGTTTAATTTGCGGTCATGCATGACCAAATCAGAGGAAGGGTTTAGAAATTACTGCTCTTAATAGCCAAGCCACACCCCCGGTGATGGATACTCCCTTCTTCTTTTTCTCGAATAGTCTTCCAGAGCAGCATCTGAGAGTTAGGCTCCTCCTCCCTGAAACAGGAAACACATTAGTCCACCATTATAAATTTCACAGTCTTACCTGCGTGTCTCGGTTGTTTGTGTTTTCCTCCAGACCCACAGGAGCTGCAAAAGAAACGTTTATTATTTTACTTCTGTCTCTGTGCTAGTTGCAGGAGACCCCCTGCCAGCATCCCATTCAGCCCAGCAGGCCTTGGGAGGGCGAGCAGGTGCAGCAAACTTGAGCAGCAATGCTCTGCCTGAAATTTCTCCCCTGCAGAGGGGTCTGCAATCATCCACCCCAAGCTGAAACAGTGCACTATCAATTCCCCCATGCCGCTGACCAAGTGACCTGCTGCAGTTTATCAAGGGGTACAGAGGTATAGTGGATGGCTTACCCCCTGACGCTGGACGGGTAGGTGTCCCTCTACTGTAATTTTAGTCGTCTGTTTCATCCAGGATGTCCACGCCCACCCGATTGCCGTTAGTTTCGCCACAAACGGCGTCCGACACACTCCGCAGAACAAGCCTCCCCTCTGTGTGGTGGAGGCTCTGTGTGGTGTACCAAGATGGCGCTGACAACATTCCGGTTCCGGAGCAGTGGCCATGAGATGCAGAGCGGGACTCCAGCGACGTCATCACTTCTGGGGGCTGGAATTTTGATATATATATATATATTTTGATATATATATATACACACTGCAGCAGGCTCCCTCTTCTTGTTGGGCACCCAGAAAAGAGGACACCGATTGCAGCGGCATATGCAGGTATATCCACCAACCTGCACGGGGTCTTCTGGGGACAGGGCCGGAGCTTAAGCAGGTAGCAGTTAAAAAGGCCCCTGTAAGCAGAGGATCCTGGTGGCTGACGCTTCTCCACCCTGCCCTGCAGATCCTGCAAGCCAGGACAGCTCCAAGGTAAGTCAGAATACTCCAGAGTCACCTCTATCTTAAACTTACTGTAAAACTGCCTATTAACGGGCAGCTTTTTACCGCCTACCTCATGGGGCCCTTTTTTTATGCTTGATTTTAGGCAAAGACCCCTGAGGAAAGGAAAGTGAAAAGCAACAAAACTTGTGCTTCATGCAGCCACCCCTATGTCAAAAATGTATAGACAAAAATGGTGGCCAAAGAATCGCAGGGGTATCTGAAAGATCTACTCAGCTCTTTCAAGAAATAAATACAGAGCACCATGGCGCAATTACGCTCAGCTATTTAAAA
This sequence comes from Lithobates clamitans, assembly GCA_037952925.1. Lineage (NCBI taxonomy): Eukaryota > Metazoa > Chordata > Amphibia > Anura > Ranidae > Lithobates > Lithobates clamitans. The sequence goes on along the minus strand of JBBGZY010000168.1, from coordinate 3,248,867 downwards.
GTTGGAAGCGCCATCAAGTGCCAGTCAGACCAGTACCCCGTCTACCAGCGGAACATGCGTTCCTTCAGGTAACAGACAGAACAGAGGGAGGATTCGGATGAACCCGAACAATCCGAATCGGAGGATGGACTTTGCTCAGACTCTGATGAGGAAGATGCGGTTTCAGAGGGCAACTTATTTCTTTGAGGATACGGATAGCCTTCTAAAAGCCATAGCAGACACGCTAGGGATCGAAGAACAAAAGTCCGCAGAGCTCACAATACATGACAAGATGTACAAAGGGCTACAATCCAGGAAGCCTAGAACGTTCCCTGTACACCAAACTCTCAAAAATATCTTTAAAAAAGAGTGGGAAGTGACGACGCAGGTACCTTAAGCGACCCCATGGACAAGAAGATAGAAGCCCTTTTAAAAAGGGCCTGGGAAGCAGCAGCTGCGAACCTAAATCCGGCAATAGCTTCCACCTGCACAGCCCGGACTTTATTAATCTGGTTAACCCAGCTACAAGAACTACTGGAGAGTGACACACCGAGGGAAGAATTGATAAAAAACATTCCTACACTAACCAGAGCAGCAGCATTACTAGCAGATGCTTCAGCTGAAATCGTCAGAATATCTTCAAGGGCCACAGCTCTGCTCAACTCAGCCTAAAGAGCCCTGTGGCTAAAGTCTTGGGGAGGTGATATCTCCTCCAAGAACAGACTGTGTGGGATTCCTTTCACTGGAGACCTACCTTTTTGGGCCTGAACTAGAAACAGTCCTAGACAGGACCGCAGCAAAGAACAAAGTTTTTCCCCAAACCAAAAAGAAACAAGGGAAGGCGCCCTTTCGGCAAGTCAAAAAATTCAACAAGTCAGGAATGAAAAAACGATGGGGACATCAAAACAAAAAAGGCAAGGGTGAATTCATCCTCAAGCCTCCTAACCCAAAGAACAAAAAACATGACTGCCACCAGGTGGGGGGCAGACTCGCAGCTTTTTCCCACCAATGGATGGAAGCAACAAAAAACAAATTCATCATACGCACCATAACGGATGGCTACGCGATAGAATTCTCCACCTGCCCCCAACAAAGTACCTGGTGACAATGCTGCCAAGGGAAGACGATCGAGCAAAGGCATTTTTGGAATCACTGCAGAACCTAATGGATCAGAAGGTGATTCGCCATGTACCTCAGGAAGAGGGGAAAAAAGGGGGGTTTATTCCCATATCTTTACAAGGAAAAAACCGTCAGGCAAGCTAAGACTCATACTGAACCTCAAACCTCTCAACCAAGGAATAAAATACAAAAAATTCAGAATGGAGTCTATTTACTCGATCAGGAACATCCTTCCACGAGAGACATTCATGGCAACAATAGACCTACAGGATGCTTGCCTACATGTCCCCATAAAGGAGGATCATCAAAAATTCCTGAGGTTTGCAATACAAGGGCCAGCAACTACTCTGCACCTACAATACACAGCTCTCCCTTTCGGCATCTCTTCAGCACCAAGAATCTTCTCAAAGATAATGGCAAAGCGCTGAAAGGTCTAAGACAACAAGGTAATGGCATAATACCATATTTAGACAATCTACTCTTTTTTACGGATACAGCAGATGCCCTAGAGAACAAGCTGCGCACAAGTATGTCCTATCTGCAAGACCTGGGATGGATAGTGAATGCAGAAAATTCACAGATGACCCCAAGCCAGAGAGTGGTATATTTGGGCTATGTACTGGACTCCAGATTAACGAAAACCTTCCTAACGGAAGAAAAGAACAAAAAAAATCACACAGGCAGTAACCTCCCTAAGAGAGACCAACGCCATAACAATCGGACAAGGAATGGCCGTACTAGGGCTGAGGACGTCTTCTATTCTAGCTATCACCTGGGCATAGATCCACGTGAGACCTCTACAGAACTACATTCTGTCCCAGTGGGATGGCAGCCACTTATACCTAGACAGGTACATTCCGATTCAGACCTCAGTCAAACACTCCAATGGTGGCTCAATCTGCTTCGATACATCAAAGGGTGCAAACGGGCTCAATCCGATCAGGATCACCACCAATGCAAGCGCCCTAGGCTGGGGAGCACTCATGGTGGGCCTCTGCTCACAGGCAAAATGGACCTCCCAAATGGTCCCAAGCCTCCTCAAACATGAGAGAGCTGAAAGCCGTGGGGGAAGCGTTAAAATCGTTCAAACCAGTGATACAGGGGAGAGACGTAAAGGTGCAATCGGACAACGCCACAACTGTGGCATACCTAAACAGGCAAGGTGGAACAAAGTCCCGAAGCTTGATGAAGCTGACGGAGACAATCCTACTATGGGCAGAATCAAACATAAAGTCAATATCAAGTATTCATCTGAAAGGAACAGACAATACACTGGCAGACTTCCTGAGCTGGAAAATCATAAAACAGAGTGGTCACTGAACCAAACAATCTTTGCAGAAATCACTCAAAGGTGGGGAGTACCCGAGGTAGATCTATTCGCCTCCAGAGCGAATACAAAATCTCCAACATTCTTCTCGCTGGACCCCACAGATGGCAACAGCGGAGTAGATGCCTTCAACCAAAGCTGGGGATGGCGACTATGCTATGCATTCCCTCCAACTGCTATAATACCAAGGGTAATTCAAAAAATAAAGACAGAGAGAGCAACGGTGATACTAATAGCACCGCACTGGCCCCAAAGGGCATGGTTCAGCCACTTGAAAAACCCCAGCATCCAACCTCAGCTGACACTGACGGACCGGCCAGATCTCCTGTCACAGGGCCCAATCAACCAGCCGAATCACAAAATCCTGAAGCTTTCGGCTTGGTTACTGAAAGGGTAAGACTTCAGAACAAAGGACTGTCAGACAAGGTAATCAATACCATCCTAAACAGCAGGAAGCCCGTGACTAGGGCAATCTACGAGAAAGTGAGAAAAAAGTTTGTCTCTTGGAACAGAAACAAACCAATTTCCAACAGAGGAATAATCCCAACAATCCTGGATTTCCTACAAGATGGAGCAGACAAAAATATCTCCCCAGGCACGCTAAAGGTACAAGTTGCAGCACTTTCCTCGTTAATGGACAACAGATGCTGATAAAGCGATTCCTAATGTCGCTTCAAAGAGCTAGACCAGTCAAAATTAATAGAACCCCAACTTGGGACATGGCCACAGTGCTTAGAGGATTTCTTTCCCCTCCATTTGAACCAATGGAAGATGGCTCAGACAAAAACCTCACTCTAAAGACTGCACTTCTTGTGGCCCTAGTATCAGCCAGAAGAGTGAGTGAAATCCAAGCTCTGTCTATAATGGAACCATACTGCCTAATACAATTAGACAAAATAATTCTCTCTCCAGACCCGGCTTTCTACCCAAGGTCTCCTTGACATTCCATAGAACCCAAAATATCATCATACCTTCGCTTCCAAAAACTATGAATAGCGAAAAAAGACACAACAAACTTGATGTAAGAAACACACTCATAACATACTTCGAAAGAATAAAGGAGTGGCGATGAACGGACCTCCCTTTTTGTCCTTTACGCAGGAGTCAACAAAGGGAAACGGGCTTCCAAGAAAACCATCAGCAGATGGATAAGAATGGCCATTCAGATAACCTATGAGGCACAAAAACCTCACTCCGCCAAACGGGATCAGAGCACACAGAGCCTGGGCAAACTCGGTCGCAGAGAAAGCTAGGGCAACTCCGGAGCAGATCTGCAGGGCAGCGACATGGTCGAGCTTCAGTACCTTCGCAAAGCACTACCATATAGACCAGCTGTATGACCAAGACCAGGCATTTGGTCGCAAGGTGCTCCAGTCTCTATCCCCACCCTTGTAAGTATTGCTTGATACATCCTCTCAGATGCTGCCCTGGAAGACTATTCGAGAAAATAGGTACCTGGTAACTTTCTTCTAAGAAGTCTTCCAGAGCAGCACTAGTTCCCACCCTTGAAACGACAAATACCAGGTACAATGGGGGAGCTTTTCAACTAACTGAGATTTCCTTCAGTGCTTTAATACAACTGAGGCACGCAGGTAAGACTGTGAAATTTATAATGGTGGACTAATGTGTTTCCTTTTTCAGGGAGGAGGAGCCTATCTCTCAGATGCTGCCCGGGAAGACTTCTTAGAAAAAAAAGTTGCCTGGTACCTAAGGGTCCTTTCACACGGGGCGGATCCGTGATGATCCACCCCGTGAACATCCGCTTGCTCAGCGGAGATCGCTCCGCCGATCCCCGCTGAGCAGTCAGATGACAGGTCCTTTGCTGTTCACTGTGCAGCGACAGACCTGTCTGAGCGCCGCTCTCTCCTTTGGGGGATCGGATGGAAAAGTAGGTTTTTCCTTCGTTACACTTTTTCGGATCGGAGCGGGTCGGATGTCAGCGGACATGTCACTGCTGACATCTGACGCTCCATAGAGGTCTATGGAGGGTCCGTTCAGGTCCGCCTAAAAAACTGACAGGCGGACCTGAACAGATTGTTCATGTGAAAGAGGCCTAACTCTATAATTTTTTTTTAAACTTGGCTACATACTGGCCCTTCTTGCTACTTAAGCAGCTTTCACACTGGTACCCTAGGCATATCGATGGGCACCATACCAAGTCCCTGACAAAATACTAGAAGATGCAAGGCCAGCCTGTAAAGTTGTTTCAGGCACTGGATCCTGCATTAGGCAGTCCTCCTTAATACGTTGTTGTTAGCCGCGGGGTGTGTTACAGGTTTAGGGCAGTGGCGATCTGTGCAGATCTCTCGATCTCCCTATCGATAGTATTAAACCCAAAAGCAAACATTTATTGTATTGCAACTTACCAATTTGTAGATGTAATGGCTGGATTAGTTTTTGTCTCTAATGTATTAAAGGGCACCTAAAGCCAAAACTTTTTTTTAAAACTTGAGGGTAGTACCCCTAAAAGGTTTTTAATGCCGTTTGTGTCCCTGTTGGGGAAATTCACCCTTTGTAAGTGGGACTGAAAGTGTACGAAGATCAGAAAAAAATTACGTTACTTAAGAACAGGACTAGAGAGAAAATCTTTCAATTGGGACACTTGTTCTGGTGACAACTAAGGGCTGGTTCACACTGCTGGAACCCTGCGAATCCACTGCGGGTTCCCGCATCGCATGTTTCCCAGCGGCAGTTCATACTGCTCTATGCAAACTGCTGGGAGTGTCAGGTAAAAGTTAATGACACCCCCAAATCAGTTCACATATCGCAGTGCGATCTGCAAACTTGGACAGGGATTGGATCACATGGGTGTGAACACACATGCGATCCAATTGTGCTGCGGACAAAAAAAAGGGTCCTTGCGTGTTTGATGCAAATTCAGCCATACGATCTTTATGGCTGAAATCACATCGCGCAGAGATCGCATGTAATTTTCACTGCAGTGTGGTGCGAATCACATCCAATCTCTGACATTGCACCAGTGTGAACTTGGTCCAAAGAGGGGATTTTCCTCACTTTCTAGAGCTTTCTTCCAGCTGTGTCTACAGGGCAGAAAATGAAGGGAAACCTCCACAATGACATACATATAATGCAAAATAACCCTGGCAGGGGCTTTAACCATTCATCACACTATCAAAAATGAAACAGTTTTTGCTTTACATGCTTTAAAGTTGCTCATGCCTCGTTTTGCATTGTTTTTGTCAATTGTCTCTCCTGGCATATAGATGCTTGTTAGACCCTAGTTTATGTTTTTATCTCCGCAGAATAACCCAGCAGCGCTTTTGAGACACCAGTTCCCTTCCGCCCTCTCCCCACTTCAGCGTGCACAGCTCCTGGGAGGAGCACAGGTAAACTTCGTCTTGCTTTACTGTTTAAATGGATCCTGCCATTAGAAGTGTGAAGGTTGCTGATGTACAACTCTCCTGAAAATGCTTCTCCTGGTTCTTAGCAGTCTTGCTCACTTTTTGTCTAACTTTCTGATTGAATTAATCCAGAATGTTTAGCAAGGGTTCTGCCTCCATTGACTTGTTCTCAGTCCGTGACCCTTAAAATAAATGGTTAAGAAAGGCATCTCTAATATTCAGAAAGAAGTATGTGAACCCACATACTTCTCTATTGTCATGTTGCTTTTTAAAGTGTAAGCAACATAAAAAATATAATATATAAAAGGAGAGGAGAGCCGCCACCGCCTGTTTGATTACAGCGCCGGGAACATCACAGCTTTCATTTCAATAGCTGTGTGTTCCCCGCTGCGCGCTGTCACATACAGCCCCTCCCCCTTGTCCGGGCACTTTGATAGACAGATCACCCGTCTAATGGGGACTCTGGCTGCAATGGGGACACTGGCTCCAATGGGACGGGTGATCTGTCTATCAAAGTGCCCGGACAGGGGGGGGCTGTATGTGACGGCGCGCAGCGGGGAACACACAACTATTCAAATGAAAGCTGTGATGTTCCCGGCGCTGTAATCAAACAGTCGGCGGCGGCTCTCCTCTCCCTTCACTGGCTGCACTACTGGGGACGCTGGCTGCACTACTGGGGACGCTGGCAAGGCTGCATTGATCTCTTGTACCATGTCCCCGGTCTCTGACCATCTCCTGTACCATGTCCCCGGTCTCTGACCATCTCCTGTACCATGTCCCCGGTCTCTGACCATCTCCTGTACCATGTCCCCGGTCTCTGACCATCTCCTGTACCATGTCCCCGGTCTCTGACCATCTCCTGTACCACGTCCCCGGTCTCTGACCATCTCCTGTACCACGTCCCCGGTCTCTGACCATCTCCTGTACCACGTCCCCGGTCTCTGACCATCTCCTGTACCACGTCCCCGGTCTCTGACCATCTCCTGTACCATGTCCCCGGTCTCTGACCATCTCCTGTACCATGTCCCCGGTCTCTGACCATCTCCTGTACCATGTCCCCGGTCTCTGACCATCTCCTGTACCATGTCCCCGGTCTCTGACCATCTCCTGTACCATGTCCCCGGTCTCTGACCATCTCCTGTACCATGTCCCCGGTCTCTGACCATCTCCTGTATAAAAATATTTCTAAAATTAGTCACTTTCGGTATCGGTGTTGTTTCGATATCGGGATTAAGGAAGATTTATTTTCGGTTTCGGCACCAAAAAAAACATATATATATAATCTCCTGTGTTGTTTGCTATGAGGGAATGGAAACAAGTGAACATGTAACACTGTGCCTGTTTGTGGTTCCTCGGATGCAAAACACCAGTAGGACACAGTGCAGCACTGCACATCGCACTTATCCCAAACTTTGCAGTCGCTGCCCCCATCCAGCCTCTTGCCCACCTCACCCCCTTCCACTCCTATTTAGAGTATGAAGGCCATTCCCACTCGTAGCACAGACCCCACACTTTGCCACTCCCATTAACCCCAACAACCAAAGCCAAGTCTGATTAAATGACTTTCACATAGGGCTAGGTAGCTTTGGACAGCTTTTTTTCCTTAATAAATAAAATCATAATTTAAAAACTGCATTTTGTATTTACGCAGCTTATCTTTGTGTAGTATTACAATATGTTTGAGGATCTGAATCATTTAAGTGTGACAAATATGCAGGAAACAATAAAGCTAATGTTTATGCCTTCCCCAGTTTTTTTTTTTTTTTTTGCACATGCTGCATCCTATCAAACCCTTTGGACTCTTCTGCACATATTGCCCATCATCAGACCCTTCTCCTTACTCTTCTCCACCTAATGCCCATTATCATACTCTCCGTACTGCTTTCCAGTACATATTTCCCGCCACGACACCCTCCACAGTCTTCTGTAAATACTGTGTACTGTCATGCCCTCTGCACTTCTGTTCACTATACTTTATACTGCCCCATATTGACCTTATGCACTCCTCTCCTGTATATACTGCCTGCCTTCATATTTTGCATACTCCTCTCCTTCAAATACTGCTCCAAGTCAGACCCTCTGCACATCTTTCCTGTACATAATGTCTGCTCTCATATCCTCCGCATTCCTCTACATACTACCTCATGCCAAACCCTCTGCACTTTTCTCCTATACATTCTACCAACCCTTATACCCCTTTGCACTCTTTCTCTTCAAAATTTGTCTTATTTCAGACACTCTAAACCTCTCTCCTGCACATACTGTCTGGCTTTATAGCTCCTTGTTCCTCCTCCTTGCATACTGTCCACTCCTTTCTTGTAAATACTACATATTAGCACACCGTGTTCACTTCTTTCCTCCACATACTGCTCCATGTCATACCCTATATACTCCTCTCCTGCACATTCTGCTTCATGTCAAAACCTCTGCACTCCTTTCCTGTACAAATTGGCTGCTGTCATACCCGCCACACTCCTTTGCACTCTACACTCTTCTCCTGCACACATTCCCCTTACTTCCACAGTCACTGTTCTTATATAAACTCTACTTGCTGTCATACCCTCTGCTTTCCTCTTCTATACATGCCGTCGGCTGTCCTACCCGACCAGCAATCCTCTCCTGCATGTGCATGCCATTGTCAAATCATACAGTGTACAGTATATACAGAAAAGGAATGTGGATGTACAACACTGGCAGTATGTGTAGGAGAATAATGTAATGTTTATGACAGTAGCAGTATGTTCAGGAAGGAAGTGCAAAGGGCATACCAGTGGCAGTATATACAGGAAAGTTTAAAAAAATGACTTTAAAGACTCTGTGCATGGAAGATGAGCATCTGAACCCAGAGTAGGTGGAGGCTGATAGACTGGAGGTAATAGAAGGCATTACAATTACATTTAAAGTAAACTTTTACATGGAGGCAAGCCACATTATGTGGGGGCAGGACACATTACATGAGCCCCAGTGTGAAAGGGGTCTAAATAAAAAATGTGAGTTTGATGATATTTACCAGATTTGACCTCCAATAGTATATACAGTATATCTCTTCTGTCTGTTATTCTCAGAGTGGATTAGAGATTTTGCTCCCCAACCATATAGTTGGTTATTTATATTTACCATTGCATATAGATTTTTAAGAATAAATTGCCTTTTTTTAACTTTACATATTAAAGTATACACCACACTTTTTTTAAGATTGTTTCGATTAATCGGATAATAATCGGCCAACTAATCGATTATGAAAATAATCATTAGTTGCAGTCCTACTGTTGATGGACACTAAGCAGGCTGCAATGATGGGCATGATAGAGGCTGCAGAAGGGCACTAAACAGGCTGCTATGATGGGAATATTAGAGGCTGCATTGATGGGCACTGATAAGGCTGCATTGATGGGCACTGACCCTTATTTTGCTTGAAAGTCCTTTATTTAAAATTTAAGTTTTTTTTTTCCTGAAAGTTAAGTGTGTGTTATACACCGTTAAATACGGTAGTTCATGCACTACTTTGGTCTGACTTTAATGCAATTTGAGGGCCATAGACTTCAATGTTAACCCTCAAAAGTTGCATGACAGTCTTACCTAAATGTTATATAATGCAACACCTTGTCCATTATCGCTAGACAAAGCCAAATTTGTGTCCAAGTTGCAACCCATAGTTTTGGTAGCCATTGCTTCAGTTTGAAGGGTCTTGAAGTTGGCTGCTTTTCTGTAAGGAGCTTTTTTTTTTTTTCTTTTTTTTTTTTAATCAGGGTAAAGTTGGTTTGAGGGCTTGGTCCTCCTTTCTTCCTAAGGTGATTTCTTAGTTCCTGCTGAATTAGGACAGGCATTGTTTTTTTTTTTTTTTGTTTTTTTTTTTTAGGGAGTTTAATTCACTGTTTGTTCTAGAGGGTTCTAGCAAGGTTCAGGCTACTTTTTTTAGGTGCTAATTTCTTAAAGTGTTACTAAACCCAGGACACTGCATTCACCATATCTGGTCTCCCACAGTACACAGAACATGGAAATGCAATTATTTTAGTAAATATAAACCGCTAAATACCTTTTCTCATCAGCAGTATAAAGCAGTCTTGTGATTTCTATCAGTTCCTGGTGAAAATTGTGGGCGTTTTCATACTGCACTGAGCTGTCCTATGAGGATGCAGGGCTCCTGGCCCGCTGCCTGGACATGTCTGTACGTGCTGATCGGCCCTGTGCTGATCTCGAATGCACTCTCCCAAGAAAAAATAAAACCTCTCTAGCAATACATACCAAACTGAGCATGTGCAGCTTGACTCCAAAGGCTCATTCTTATCTGGACTTGTCCAGGGGGACAGTGCATGGAGGGGATCTGTGCATGCAAGATCAAGCAGCCTTTTTACATAATGCAGAGGATTAACCCCTTAGGTTCCACAATGAGTATAACGAGCATGCTTTACTGCATATACAGACTGATTTTTACTGTTGTGGGTTTAGTAACACTTTAAGCCTATAGTATCATCGGCATGGTTCCTCCTTTCCCATCCCATTCCACCAGGAGTGTCATCAGGCTTCTCTCTAAGTTTGGCTGCTACCTGGTCTTATGTTGGCAAATTTACAAAGTTCTACTAGTTGGATGTTCTCACCTCTGCAGACACCAGTTTTTGGCAGAAGGTCTTGCAAATGGCCTTGAAATGTGGGCCCTCTTTTCTGTTTTTGTGTTTTGGGCATGGTGGCCTTGTTGCTATGTTGCCCACCCCTCATGTTCAGTGCTTTGGGACATTCCAAGTAGTCATGAATATAAAGTGCTGTGATGAACAATTAAGAAATGTTACATTTTTTGGTTTATGTTTTAAAATCTTTTTCTTGGAGTACATTACAGGACACAGAGTATCCCTGCCCTCTTGTCTGTTCCTTGTTGCTAGCTACGGAGCTGTGGTTTAGCGGAGCTGGGCAATTTTCTTCTCAGATTTATCCTTGGCTTCCAATAATTATGGCAGATTATCTGGACAAATACTGATGTAAACAAATGCAATTTCACTGCCCCATCCCACCCATGTCACAATGAAGTCTCAAAGGGATAATAAAGCTTTCCTTTTATGGTAACTAAAAATATTGTGTGTATGCATGGATAGATAGCTATGGACTTGTAGATATAAAGTGTATGTGTGTACAGATACAGTAGATGTAAAGAAAAGATAAGCCCAGATATGCGAGCGGATAAATATAAATTAAAAAATTTCCCAGCCCCCCTAAATAACTGAACTTTATTTATTTTTTTTTAATCCATGATCTGATTTTCTCTGTTTCTTTGTACATTTTGGCATTTTGAGATTTCTCATTATTTTTTGTCATCCTTTAGGCAGCCGCAGGCCGGATGTCACCTAGCCAGTTTGCCCGTACTACTGGCCTCCACGGACCTATAGCTGGTGTTACTCCTAAGCTTCTACAGGGTCATGTGGGGCCTATGGTGACCCCAGGAGCTGGAGGGTTTCGGCCTTTCTTTGGTGTTCCCCCCACAGCTGCACCGGGAGCTCATCTCAAAAACTTGAGGTGAGAAATTTCAGGGAAGATGGGAGGAAGCAGCTTGTAGACGCACTGAACAATTGTAATGTCACTTTGGCATTCTTCCCTTACAGGTCTTCACAGCAACAACCGCAAAGGCAGCCCCTTCCGTTCCTCCCAGACACGACTCACCTTCATCCGCAACACAGGCGCCTGCTTTTTCAGCGCCAACAGAACCGCAAGTGAGTCCTTGGCCTGGCTGCCATGTAGTTACATGAATGGTTTCTTTTGTTTGAAAGCTTAGTGTATGTATAGCCAATACCTTTTTTGGGTAGAGTGAGAAGGGTTTCTTCTGAAAACTTTTTAATGTGATTACACTGGAAATATTTCCTCTCATTGTTTGCTGCAGTAACACCTTGTGACCCCGAGAATTCATGAAATAAGAGATCCAGGGGTCACTGGACAGGAAAATAACCAATACCCAAAAAAATAAACTTTCCCGATCTAACCCTTTTCAACTGTAGTAGAAATGTTTGTTACTCTCTGCTGCAATTGAGAAAATTTGTCATTGCTTTCTGTCCTGCGAACCCTCTTTCACCAGGATAGGAAGTAAGGGGAAAGCTTCTTATTTAGGACACAAATAAAAACTAGATAGCAATTCTAACCTTGTTTCAGGTTATGCTCCCCCAAACAACCGAAAACTTCTGGCTGGAATTTTAAGTAGATCCCTAGGTAATTTAAATAGTTAATTTAAATAGTTCATTTTGTCCAAGGTGGTCAAAATGAACTATTTGTTTCTCTAACAGATGAAGCAACTGATTGCACTGTGTAAACTGTATGCAGCCTTAGCTGTATATAGTGCGTGTGTTTTAGCAGCAGGAAGGGAGCTTCCTGTTCCGCTTCCAGAACAAAATAGTCGGGCTGCTCAGCCATTCGCAACGAGCTTTTTATTCTATGAAAGAAATCCCATATTTGGAGAAAAAAACTTTGTAAGCAAACCAGTAAAGGGACAGGCACCTAGTAGTCTGCACATACCTTGAAAGGGTTCAAAAAGTGTCAAGGGACCTCAGAATCAAGTTCTAAGCAAACCTGTGGCACCAGTTGTATTCCTCTATGGAGTTCGCTGTAACTACAAAAGTCCAGGTTACTTTTGTAATATAATTACTGCTCGGCTTCTGTTCATGACAAAAACCCTCCTCTTTCCTCATTATCTGCCATGTTAGTAAGTCCTGCTGTAAAAGGCACCCCCAGCTAACTCTTTAATGGTCCTGGGGCTGTTTGCAGCACACCTGCTGATGCAGCCACTGTCTGCAGCCTGGAAACCTGTTGCCCTCTGCCCCTAGATTCTATTCCGTCTTCAGCGTATTCTTTTGCTCCATTAGGTTTGGCTGTTTCCTCTGCCCATTCAGCTGAGGTTTTTACTATAGTCAAGCAAAATTTTATGACTCAAATTAGCCATTTATTTACTGACTCTGGACTGCAGAGGCATCAAACATGCTGTCATCGCATTCCCTTGTAGGGACAGAACTTGAGCCCTCAGTGCATTGATGTGCAGATTCTGTATTTGATTTACCAACGGCTTGTAGTGGCTTCTGAGTCATCGGCTGCAAAGGCGTTATCTGATTCTGAGTCTCACCCGTTTTTGCCCAACAAACTTCTCTTGGAGGATTCGGTCTTCTATTAATAAAAAAAGTGAGAGACCGTTTCAGCTCTTATCACTGTGGTGCTCACCACTCTGAAACTAGAGGATTAGCATGTGGCTTCTACTGGTGCAGTTTTTAGTCTTGCGTCTAAGTGAGAAAAGATGTTTACATTGCACACACTATTCAAGTCTTCGTATAAAAAGATTGCAAACCTCCTGATAAGATGTGTGCTTCCCCAAAGCGCTTATTAGCCTTGTACCGTTTGAGGTGGACTATGTAAAGAATTGGTCTGCCCCCACAAAAAAAAAAAAAAAAAAAAAAAAGTTTCCCTCTCACATCAACAAGGCATTTTCTCTTTTTCGGATTTTCACATTCTCTGTAAACCCGAGAGATGGATGTGCGTGAAAATCCCAGTAGATCAGCAGTCTTTGAAATACTCAGACCAGCCCGTCTGGCGCCAATAACCATGCCACGTTCAAAGCTAATTAAATGCCCTTTCTTCCCCATCCTGATGCTCGGTTTGAACTTTAGCAAGTCTTCAACACCTCCTAGATGCCTAAATGCATTGAATTGCTGCCATGTGATTGATTAGCAATTTGTTTTACCAAGCAATTTAACAGGTGTACATAACAAAGTGGCCGGTGTGTGTGTGTATATATGTGTATATGTATGTGTGTGTGTGTATATATGTATGTATATATGTACACTTTTTCTTATTCAAATGTTTGTTCATGGTTAAGTTTTTATATACACTTTTAAGGTATGATATTTACACTTGGGGTGAAATATAAAATAAAAGCATTGAAGGGGAATACAATTTCATTATTTTGGGTTTAAGTTTTATTTTTTCGTAGCAAGAATTCATCTGTTGATCAGTTTTAAACTGATTATATGCACACCCAAAACATGTGTCAGTAGAAAGGCAATATGACAACATGGCAACCCAGTGCTTTTCAAAAGTATCTGAGTTGAATTCATCCTTCAAGTGACGCAATGTTTATTTAATATATCACGGGTGTAATTCACATTAAAGATTGTTTTTTCTTCAGTCAGCATCGCGGATTGAATGGTACTGGAGGTGACCATTCTTCTCGCCCCCAACATAAAGAACCTCATCGGCGGGACCCCTATGCTGGTTTGATGCTTCAGCGAGAAAAGGAGTGGGTGTGTCGTATCCAGCTTCTTCAACTGCAGAGTACAGACCCCTACCATGATGACTTCTACTACCAGGTGACTGAGGGGAAGGGTCAAAAAGCATTTAGAATGTTTAAGGGTGTACTCTGCAAAAGTTTTAGATGGTTTAAAACTGAGTTTGTACTTTTATTGAAGATAGAGCATAGATTCTTCTTCTTCTTCTTCTTTTTTCCTCTTCACCCTCCTTCTCCTCCTTCCTCCTCCTCCTTTTTTTTTTTTTTTTTTGTATTTTTGCTCATACTTCAATACTTAGCCACTTCATACTTAGCCACTGTCACTCTCCAGTCCAGTTAGAAGCTAGACAATCTGGCAAGATGGCAGGGTCTGGTGACTGGAGGGGGGTAGGGAATACCCAAGCTTGTGACAGTGGGCAAAACTTTAGGTACATTACACAGATGAGGATTTGGATGTTTGGTATAACCCTTTTGCAAAGTATTAAAGTAGACCTGAACTCAAAAAATTCAAAATTATTCTTTTAGGAAACATCGAAAATAGTAATTTTACTCAAGCAGTACCCTGTAAATATACCCTTTTGTGTTCTTCCTGGAAAAAGCAGTGCACATTCTATCTGGAGTGTGATGGTATCATGTTAAGGTGCCATGCTTTGGCTCCCTAGTGTCACCAGATGTGGCGTGAAATTTGGCGATGTCACTACTATGTTACCCAATGTTTTTTTTTTGCTGAAGAGGAAGCTGTACCTGAGCAGTTGCAGTACAAGGATCTTCCAGCTTCTGCTTTATCCATGCAGAGGATCTGTACATCTTGCACCTACCCATCTTCTTCTTGATCACTACTCCACCAGATAACCATTCAATGGGGAAACTGTTGTGACATAATTTCTGCTTCTACCAGGATGACTGTCTTTACACATTGTTAAGGAATGGATAGCATGTCATTAATAGGGAAAAGGATTTCCTGCAAGGAGTTTATAGGCAATATTAATAACTAGTCCTCTTTGTATACAGGTGACATAAATAAATGTACCTATTTGGATTAGGCTGTAACCTGTATGACAGAGGAGGATCTGCCTGGGTTTTTTGCTGTAATATCAACCAGCTGTTAATTTTGTTAAAAACTCCAGAATTACTTTGAGAAGTTGGATAAGCTCTCTGCCAGCCAAGACAGTCTGAGTGAGGGCCCAAAAAAAGAGAGGACGAAGCTGATCACGCCACAAGTGGCCAAACTGGAGCACACCTACAAACCAGGTAAGAAGACTTCATTCCACTGCTACTAATATACTGCATTGTGTGAAAGTGCTGAAACTTGCAGCCTGGGCCTTCACTACATATAGTGCTTGTTTTATCTACATTTATGGAAATGCGACATGGCATTTATTTTCTAATCTCTGTATTGGGCTGTTCCCCTTTTCTTGTCTTCTTTTTGTCTTCTGTTTCCTTCTCCTTCAAGGGCTGTTAATTTAGCTGAACAGTAGTGTCAGCATCTAAAAAGTCACCTAAACCAGGTTTTATACATTTCTTTAATCGTACATCACGGGACACAGAGCCATAGTAATTACTATGTGGGATATAGTCCACCTTCAGGTGCTAGACACTGGCACATCCTAAACAGGAAGTTGCCTCCCTATATAACCCCTCCCAAACTGGGAGCATCTCATTTGCCAGTGTCTAAGGCGTTGGTCACGAGTGAAGCTGTGCTGAGCTTCACTGGACCAATCCTTGCTGGGGCTAGCTATGCAGCCGGATCCATTCAAAGTGTCTTTTAGGCCAAATTGAATGGTACCCTGGCCTTGTGTCCAAAGAAACAAGGTCCTTGCTTG
The DNA here is from genome assembly GCA_037952925.1 of Lithobates clamitans. NCBI lineage: Eukaryota > Metazoa > Chordata > Amphibia > Anura > Ranidae > Lithobates > Lithobates clamitans. The sequence goes on along the minus strand of JBBGZY010000168.1, from coordinate 3,233,009 downwards.
TAAACGCTTCTCTTTTTAGAGAGCTGGACGCCGGGATCCAGTACTTTTGGTATTAAGGCCATAAAGTTTTACTGGCGGGGGCCTATTACAGGTCCAGGATTGTGGGTTCCCCGAGGGTCCCTGGTTCCTGAAGGTTTGTTTACGGAACCCACCGTGAAGGGTGAAGATTGGGTCTGTTGGTTTTACCACAGAAAACCCTGCGGTGGGAAAGGCAAGTGTAGTTTTCTCAAGTGCCTGCGCTGACAGTAATTGCTTAATCGTTGAGAGACCAGTTTAACTGCTTGCCGACCGCAGGCTGTCAATTGACGGCCAGGCGGCGCAGCTTTCCTTGCGGGAGGGCGTCATATGACACCCTCGCTTTCCCGGCCCACCAAGGGGCGCGCGCCGCCGCTGGCAATCCCACGTGCCCGCTGTGTCACTGGGCACCCGGTGCTCGTGCCCGGCGGCCGCGATGTCCGGGCACCTGGGATTGCCCGGTAACACAGCAGGACTGTGGATCTGTGTGTGTAAACACACAGATCCATGTCCTTCCAGGTGAGAGGAGAACGATGTGTGTTCCCATTACAGAGGAACACCGATCGGTCTCCTCCCCTTGTGAGTCCCCGCCCCTTACAGTTAGAAACACTCCCTAGAAACATAATTAACCCCTTCCTTGCCCCCTAGTGTTAACCCCTTCCCTACCAGTCTCATTTATTCAGTAATGCGTTTTTATAGCACGGCTCGCTGTATAAATGTGAATGGTCCCAAAAATGTGTCAAAAGTGTCCGATATGTCTGCCGCAATATTGCAGTCACGATAAAAATCGCAGATCGCCGCCATTACTAGTAAAAAAAATAAATAAAAATGCTATAAATCTATTCCCTATTTTGTAGATGCTATAACTTTTGCGCAAACCAATCAATATACGCTTATTGCGATTTTTTTTTTTTTTAACAAAAATATGTAGAATACATATGGGCCTAAACTGAAAAAAAATTGTTTTTGTTTTAAAGAAAAAAAAAATTGGATATTTATTATAGTAAAAAAAATTTAATTTTTTTTTCAAACTTATCACTCTTCTTTTGTTTATAGCGCAAAAATAAAAACCGCAGTGGGGATCAAATACCACCAAAAGAAAGCTCTATTTTGTGGGGAAAAAATGATAATTTCATCTGGGTACAGTGTTGTATGACCGCACAATTGTCATTCAAAGTGTGACAGCGTTGAAAGCTGAAAAATGGCTTGGGCAGGAAGGGGGTGAAAATGCACTGTATTGAGGTGGTTAAACAGGTGTTCAAGATTATCCTGCTCAGCGGGCCCAGGATCTGGCAGCTTTATGTTTGCAATAGTTGCTTTGAGAGCTTCTATCCTTCAGGCCTTGGGCCCTTCGCTAAGCACCATGCTCCTGGCTAGTCTTCCTTTTGCAGTGAAACAGCTATTTGGGGATGTTTTGGATAGTACATCCAAAGAAATTCTAGCGGGAAAAAGTACCCCTTTTGCCATTTAAGAAAAGGAGTAAATGTATTTTCGTTTTTGAAGCTACCTTCTGTGCAAGGGGCATCAGCCTCCAGGCAGTCACGACGGCTTCCGCTGTCAGGTTCCAAAGGTAATCCTCAGGGTTACCCCCAGGATCAAAAGAGGTCTTGGGGGAGGAAACCTACAAGATACTAAAGCCTCCTTATGAGGAGGCGCCCCCGCTTGCTCAATAGGGGAATTCTTCTGCAGTTCTCAAGGATCTGGCAGGAAGAGTGTCAGGACGAATGGGGGGCTTCCTCAATAGCTCCAAGAAACAAACTGGAGTTCCAAGAGTTCCCGTCTCCTCGTTTTCTCAGATCAAACGTTCCTAAGGATCCAGAGAAAAAGAAGTCTTTCTCAAGCATTGGACCATCTTTTGTCAAAAAGTGATCATGGTGGCCCCCATGTAAGAGCAGAGGTTGGGATTTCGTTGAATCCAAATGGACTTTCTGGATCTCAAAAATCTTAATTCAATTCCTGAATATAACCACTCTTTTTTTCGCATGGAGTCATTCCAATCAGTTATCCCCATCCTACAAGGAGGAGAACTTCTGCCGTCAATCGACGTCAAAGATGCATACCTCCATATGCCTATTTCCTCGCTCACTAGTAATATCTACTTTTCAAGGTGGAAAATATTAATTTTCAGTGTGTAGCTCTGCTTTCCTATCTAGCTACTGCACCTTGAGTGTTTACATAGGTTCTGGCCCCTTTTCTAGCCAGAATAAGGGCCCAAGGTATGATTATGGTTAACCTGGACAGTCTGTTCTTGATAGTCCAGTCGGTAGCCTGCTTAGACCAAAGTATGGTCACCACATTCAACTGCCTAGAATATCTAGGTCAGTTTCTCAGCCTAGGAGAAATCTTCTTTAAAACCATGAAAAGGGCTAAGATACTTGGGTCTGATCATAGGTACACCCAGAAAAGGGTATTCTTGCCCCAGGCAAAGATCAGCGCCATAAAGGAACTGATTTAGGTGGTCGAAGCAAGATGATTTCTTCTATTCAACTTTGAGGTTGTTGGGAAAGATGGTGGCTTCATTCGAGGCCGTTCCTTATGCTCAGTTTCATTCGAGACTGCTGCAAAACATTATCTTATCGGCTTGGAACAAAGGGTTCAAGCTCTAGATTTCCAATGTGTCTGACTCCAAAGCCTACGGCCACATCACCCTGAAAGCACCCGATCTCGTCTGCTCTTGGAGGCTAAGCAGTGTCGGGCCCTGTTGGCACCCGGATGGACCACCTGGAAATACCAGGTACTTTAGGCTGGGTACACCGGAGCCTCAGTTTATGGTTAATATCCAAAAATCTGCAAAGGGGAAAATCCTTCCTTCAGTTACCACAGAAGTGGCCCAGATCAGAAATTACCTTGCCCATTATCATTCTAGAAATTCAGGCAGAGCACTTGGTTCTGTGGGCCTGAACATTCAGTTTACGGTATTGTCCTGCCAGGATTCAATCCGAATATGCCACAACAATGGCCTATATTAATCGCCATTGGGGCACAAGAAGTTGTGCGACCCAGAGAAAGGTGAATCATATCCTATCTTGGGCAGAAAACAATGTATTTTGCCTGTCGGCGGTCTTCATTCTAGGAATAAAAAATTGGCAAGTGGACTACTTGAGTCGCCAGCAGTTGTTCCCAAAAGATAGATCTGTTTACGTCCAGGTTCAACAAAGAGATCGACAACTTTGTGTCATAAGCAAAGGATCCGCTAGCATGCGGAACAGATGCCTTGCTATTCTTGTGGAATCGGTTCTCACTGATTTATGCATTCCCTCCTATTCTGCCTGCGTCCACGACTTCTTCGCAGGATCAAACAGGAAGGGAAGTCAGTGATTCTTGTGGCCTCCAGCGGGGCCCAGGAAATCTTGGTATGCAGGGATCGTAAAGTTGACAGTAGGGGACCCATAGACCCTACAGCCACGGCCAGACCTTCTTTCGCAAGGTCCGGTATTCCATCCTACTTTACAAACACTAACTTTAAACGGTTTGGCTATTGAGACCCACACTCTGAAGAAGCGTGGGCTGTCAGGTTCAGTGGTTTCTATCTTGATTAATGCAAGGGAGCCGGCAATTTTTGGATAGTAGAGAGTATGAGGTACTTTGTACTTCATGCTTCTGATTCAGAAATTTTTAGTAGCAAATTTTGAGAACACAAATACTCCTGCACTATAGTGGCCAGAAGTCTGTTTACATGTGTCAAGCTGACTCACAGCTTTCTAGTTGAAAGCCATACACCCTCTATACATGCAAACAAAAAAGGGGTACAGATACCTTTTTTTTAATGTCTACCAGGTGGTTAAATGATTTCCTAGGTCTGGCATCAGTGGTGTGTGATTCTTACTGCCTCTGTAACCTGCAACACACTTTAGATTAGAGGAGAATACAATTTTTATTTTATTTTTTTCTAGCCATCTTTGGATACTATTAGTTGTCACTGGTTTCTGTTGTTGGTGTATGCCTGCTTTTAACTTTCCTTTTCACCCACAGTACAGTTTGAAGGATCTCTTGGAAAGCTGACTGTCTCTAGCGTCAACAACCCTCGGAAGATGATTGATGCCGTGGCTACACATCGTTCCGATGAAGAGGTAATTGCACCAACCTGGCTAAGACTGTGTGGCTTATGTGTCTATATCTTGGCTTCTGAAACCTCTTCCACTCACTTTACAGGAAACCCGGGAGAAACAAGTGAGAGACAAGAGACGGCAGACCCTAGTGGTAATTGAGAAGGTAAATCTTCTTAATTCATCGTTAATACTGACCTATTTGCCATAAATTCTAATATGTCCAGCTCTATGATCACACACTGTACATTTAAAACATGTATGACCGTGTGCGGCCAGGCAGTTGTTAGAGCAGCTGTCAGTAATTAGAGTGACCTCTGACATTTGACACAAGCCAAGGTGTCAGATGCATTTAAATATAGCTAAGTAATGGAGCATATTTTTCGTAAGCCTGCAAAGTAAAAATAACTTAAAACTAAATGTTCAGATTCATGCAGAAATAGAAAAGTTGTTCTCTTGAAAGAGTCTACATTTAGTAGTTAGATGGCTATCTCTGTATGTAATTGCACCTACTGATTTCCCAAGTGACCAGCAGCAGTTTGAATGTGTACGGACTGGCCAATCCATAGCTTAAGAAGGAAATAAGCAATGGAGTGCCACACCAATATGTTGGTCTGAAGAATTAGTTTTTTGATAAAAAGTTAAAGTGGAAGCTGTATAATTATCTGGCATGTTTAGGGGGTTAAGAGGTACCCCCCTCATAATGGCTAGTAGTGGCAGCCTATGGGGGGCTAGCTTTGTCATGCATGGGCAAATCCTTTAAGGGGAGATTTAGGGTGCTAGTGGCTGGTTGGGTGCAAATAATGCTGTACATTAGTTTACATCACTCTTTTTCCCTAAGTTAATCAATAGCAGTGGCCAGTATTAGATAGAGCCTCCAATGTTGTAGTCTAACATGTTATGTCTAGGATTTATATGTATAGATCTAAAAAAAATGATTCCAATTGATTTTTTCTTAATGTGACTTTTAGGCATTTTAAAAATGCTCTGTGTTCTCTCTATAGCAGGGGTCTCAAACTGGCGGCCCTCCAGCTGCTGCAAAACTACAAGTCCCATCATGCCTCTGGCTGTGGGAGTAATGCTTGTAACTGTCAGCCTTGCAATGCCTCATGGGACTTGTAGTCTTGCAACAGCTGGAGGGCCACCAGTTTGAGACCCCTGCTCTATAGTAACAAAACTGAAACCATGTACCTTTTGTAAGTCAGAAGAAGCATTTGTACTCCTTTGGCAGACTAGAGTCCCTCCTCATAAATAGGTTATATAGAATCCAAAGGTTTTTTTTGGTTTTTTTGTGAAGCTACAGGATTAGATTTCATCAGCAAGGGGTGCTGCAAATGTCTGACTATCCATAATGTGATGGTTTAGATAATTTGTGTGTATGTTGCAGGCTTTCTCTGTCTTGTTGGCGTTGGAAGACTTTGAGCGGCGGTTTTCACTGTGCTGTGAAGACGAGGAGAGAGAGGCCCTGACCGAGGAACGCAGGCACAAGCTGCAGCAGCTCTGTGACATCTTGAGGGGAAAGGAAGGAATTGAGCGGTGAGACCAGCCAGGAATTTATTAGTAACAAAACAACCATAATTGTATATACAGAAGGTAAAATAAGTATTGAACACATCACCATTTTTCTAGGTAAATGTATTTCTAAAGGTGCTATTGATATTAAATTTTCGCCACATGTCGGTAACAACCCATGTAATCCATACATACAAAGACCCTAAAACATGTTCAGAAATTAAGTTATGTGTAATAAAATGGAACGACACAGGGAAAAAGTATTGAACACATGATGAAAGGGAGTTGCTGAAATTTATTTACGACTTTGTACAAAATCCTTTTGTTGGTAATGCAGTTTCAAGACGCCTCAGGTATGATTTTGGCCCATTCTTCCACACAAAAACAGTCTTTAAATCTTGAAGGTTCTGTGGGTCTCTTCTATGAACTTTGATCTTTTAGTTCTTGCCAAAGATTTTCTATTGGATTCAAGTCCAGGTACAGTAGTTGGCTGGGCCATTCTAGCAGCTTTATTTTCTTTCTTTGAAACCAATTGAGAGTTTCCTTGGCTCTGTCTTTGGGATCATTGTCTTGCTGAAATGTCCACCCTCGTTTCATCCTCATCATCTTGGTAGATGGCAGCAGATTTTTATTAAGAATGTCTTAGTACATTTTTTCATTCATCCTTCCTTCAATGATATGAAGTTTGCCAGTGCCGTATGCTAAATAACAGCCACACACTATGATGTTCCCACCTCCAAACTTCATTGTTGGTATTGGGGTGTTTTTGGGGTGACGTGCAGTGCCATTTGACCTCCAAACATGGTGTGTATTATGGCATCAATGGAGTTCAATTTTGTTCTCATCTGACCAGACTATATTCTCCCAGTACAGGCTTGTCTAAATGTTGTTGAGCAAACTTTAAACGAGCTTCATCAAGCTTTTTCTTCAGCATTGTCTTGCGTGGTAAGAAGCTCTCCACAAGTGGTTCTTGGCTCTTGGACAACTCTTCTGATAATTATTTTCACTTCAGGATCACCTGGTCGTGGCCGATTTATGGTGAAATGATGATGATCTTTCCACTTATGGATTATGGCCCCAAAAGTGCTCACTGGAACATTCAGTAATTCTTCTGTAACCAATGCCATCAGTATGTTTTGCAACAATGAGGTTGGGAAGGCCTTGAGAGAGCTTTTTGCTTTTACCCCTTAATGAGATGTTTCTTGTGTGACACCTTGGTAATAAGACCATCAGTTGAGACTGAACCAGCTGACATTAATTTGTACTGACAAGGGGCAGGATTGCTTTCTAATAACTGATGGGTTTCAGCTCGTGTCTTGGTTTCCATACCTTTAGGCAACTCCCTTTTTCTTCAAGTGTTCAATACTTTTTTTCCCTGTGTCATTCCATTTTATTATGCATAACTTAATTTCTGAACTTATTTGTTTTGGTTTCTTTGTATGTATGGATTGCATGGGTTGTTACTGACATATATGGTAAAAATTTCATGTCAATAGCACCTTTAGAAATATATTTACCTAGAAAAATGGTGACGTGTTTAATACTCATTACCAGCTGTATATCTTGGGTTTAATCTGCAATGGTGTTTTTTCTGCTTGGGACTTATCTTCCATTTTTTTAGTTATGTTTCCTCCATTACAAGCTCACCTCAATGCTGCTGTAAATGTAGAATACGACCACCATGTATGTCCCCAGTTCATTCACAAGAAGATTTATGGGTAATAAAGGCAAGGTTTGTTAGAATGTATAAGTCCTATATCTTCCCCTTAATTTAAAGTAAACCTACTCTTTCCACAAGAAAATGCAACAGGGTCACTTTTTTAAATCCTCCCTACCCCACCACTTACTCACTTTTTCCTTGCCCCTCCACTCAGTCGACTTATGTAAGCTACCAACTGCTCAAGTTATAGCTTAACCACTTCCCTTAACCACTTGAGGTCCGGGCCATAGCCAAATGACAGCTACAGCGCAGACCTCAATTTCCGGGAGAAATTCATGGGACGTCCTCCCCTGTGCGGGCGCGCGGTGTGCGCGATGTGATCACCGAGTCACGGAGACTCGGATGATCACAGATCCATGTAAGGGGCCGGTCCCGGCCCCTTACCATGTGATCAGCTGATCACATGATGTAAACAAAAGCTCGGTGATTGGTGCCCAATCAGTGCCCATCACTGCCACCCATTAGTGCCCATCACTGCCACCCATTAGTGCCCATCACTGCCACCTATCGGTGCCCATCAGTGCCGCCTCATCAGCGTACATCAATGAAGGAGAAAAATTACCTGTTTGCAAAATTTTATAACAAAATATATAAAAAAAAAGAAAAAAAAACTTTTTTTTAAATTCTGTCTTTTTCAATTTTTTTTAACAAAAACTAAAAACGGCAGAGGTGATCAAACAACATCAATAACATCAAAAGAAAGCTCTATTTGTGGGAAAAAAAATGATAAAAATTTCATTTGGGTACAGTGTTGTATGACCGCGCAATTGTCATTCAAAGTGCGACAGCGCTAAAAGCTGAAAATTGGTCTGGACAGGAGGGGGGTTTAAGTGCCCAGTAAGCAAGTGGTTAAGGGCAACTTTTTTAATATTTACCCATATAAAATCTGCATTTTGGGCTATAAAACGACTTAAAGTGTAAGTAAACCCTCTGTCATTTTCAGCCAAGGAAGCTGCCATCTTTGCCTCTGTTTAATCTACAACTGCCATGATGCTGCACATGTGATCAGTTATGACACCGGCCATTGGATGGTTTGACAGTTTGGTTGAGACCAGAACCAATGGGAGTGTTACATTTCCGGTGCGTGTTCTATGGATGGGTTTACATCTGCTTTAAAACCCTTGAACATTATATATTTTCTGAACACATGGATTCTGTAGAAAAAAAATGGTAGTTGCAATTTTTTTCATGTTGCACGATATTTGTTCAACTGTTTATCAAATATGTTTTCATTAGAAAAATGCACTAAAATGAATCTTGGTGCACACAAACAATTGAATTCTCTCATGGAGTGAGAGGAAAAAAAGAAAACTGAGGCAATCCCTGTTTGTCACTCAGGGCAATAGAACTAGTGTCTCCATTGGAAGATTTCCCATTTATTACTGTTTCACTTTGTTATAACAGAAAACATGACAAATAGGAAGGGTTAACTTCTCAAATGGGGAAGCAGACGGCCATAAAAACCTGACTGCTGTTCTAATTCCTCTCTATTGTATCCACAACCCTTTAGGAATAAAATAATTCCATATACAGTACTTGGAACTTTAAAAGCTTTGTACTAGAGGTAACAACACATTTTATATAAGTAAATACAATAGGACTATGTGAAAACCTAACATCCTAAACCTGGATGCTTGTATATTCCCTGTAGATAGACTTTGGGATAATTATGTAGATGATTTGTGATGATTATGTACACAAACTTTTTTACTGATTAATACAGTAGTAAAATATTTTGTTTATATAAAGTGTGTTACCTCTAGTACGAAGCCTTTAGAGTCATGGGTATTGTATATGGAATAATTTTATTCCTTAAGAGTTTTCTAGAAAATAGGGTATGTGGCACCGTACGTTGATATTGGGTCTTGGTTTGTACGAGAGGGAAAAAAACAAAATTTTTAGCTATACTTCACCTTTGGGAACATGTTACATGTCCATCTGTTTTTAGGGTGGAGCTTGTAACATGATGAAGCACAGGTAGTGGCACTTCCAGCATAAAATAATTATTTTATTGAAATTCCATTAAAAATCATGACCTGACCTGCAGCCAGCTCAAAAAGTTCAAACATGTTTCATACACCTGTGCTTAGTCACCTGTGCAGGTCATGTCATTAAAAATCATGACATGACCTGCAGCCAGCTCAAAAAGTTCAAACATGTTTCACACACCTGTGCTTAGTCATTGCTCAATGACTAAGCACAGGTGTGTGAAACATGTTTGAACTTTTTGAGCTGGCTGCAGGTCATGTCATGATTTTTAATGGAATTTCATTAATATAACTATTTTATGTCGGAAGTGCCACCACACTTTTCTTCATTTGGTATCTTTTGGCTCTGGACCAGGGCTGGCTTGCTTTATAGTAGTTGAGACCTTATTTACCTGAAACGAAACAATCCCTTTGTTTCACTATGTGGAGCATGTAACATGTTCCCGCTCCTGCAGCCTCCTCCTGTTCACCCCCTTCCCAGGAATCCTCTCCCCGCACCTGTTGTCACAATTTGAATATAGAGCATGGCTGTGCGAACAGACAGACACATCCACACGGCCACTTCATTCATTCATAGAGTTTTGTGAATGAATGCCTACAAGTTTCATCGGCCTTTGCGGCTGACGGCTTGTAGTTCTCGGTGAACTGCGAGGGCCCTGGTGAGCGCTCTTATAGTTCATTGGGCTTCCTGTCATTCAGTAACTGCCTACCAATATGAGGTCCGGGTAGACAGCTACACTGACAGTTTGCAGGAGCCATACATTGCACAGGATTTGCTGATCTCAGGTGCAATGTTTTAGTCTCCCAAGAAAAAAAAATGAATTGCACATTTTTATTTTTTAACCTGCAAAAATGTGCATTTATTTTTTTATCACAATTTTAATTTTATTGCTCTCACAAGGGGCTTAGTAGCCCCTCTTTGAAATAGCATTAGGCAGGTGACAGGTATTCTTTATAAAGAGATCAGAGGTCTATTAGACCCTTAATGTCTCCTTTGCACATTTGTTTTGTTGCCCTGGATTTAATGTAAAGCCTTGACATACAAGCACATAGCTTTTATGAGTCGGAACCTTTTTGTCTTTTCCAGCAAGCCCTCCAGCCTGCCTGGGACCTTCTGTGAAGATACTGATTTTCTGAACATGGAATCACATATGCACCCTCCCTTTCACAAACTTTGCATCCCAAGTGCCAAACGCTAGGGCCTCTTAACAATGCAGAGGCAGTTAATGATGTTGCCAAAATCTTTCTAATGTACAGGTGCATCTCATAAAGTTAGAATATCATCAAAAAGTTTTTCAGTAATGCAATTCAAAAATTGACTTGTATATCTTTATATAGATGCGTTACACACAGTGATATATTTCAAGCATTTCTTTCTTTTTGAATTGTGATGATTATGGCTTACAGCTACTGAAAACCCCAAATTCGGTATCTCAGAAAATTAGAATATTACATAAAACCAATAAAAAAAGGTTTTTAATACAGAAATATTGGCTTACTGAAAAGTATGTACAGTATAGTATGCGCTCAATACTTGGTCAGGGCCAAATGCATGATCATTAATCCAAGTATTGGTACTTTTGGCAGTGTGGGCAGGTGCCAAGTCCTGCTGGAAAATGAAATCGGCATCGCTATAAAGCCTGGTCAGCAGAGGGAAGCATGAAGTGCTCTAGAATTTCCTGGTAGAGTGCTTCACTGACTTTGTGCTTGATAAAACACAGTGGACCAACACCAGCAGATGAGAACCCCCCCCCCCCCCCCCAAATCATCACTGATAGTGGTAACTTTTGCATCTCATTTGTAAATCAAGGTCCCAGAGTCTGCAGCAAGAGTGGAGAGGCACAAAATCAAAGTTGCATGAGGTCCAATGTGAAGTTTCCACAGTCTGTGATGATTTGGAGAGCCATGTCATCTGCTGGTGTTGGTGCACTGTGTTTTATCAAGTCCAAAGTCAGCCCAGCCCTCTTACAGGAAGTTCTAGAGCACTTCATGCTTCCCACTGTTGCTCAGTTTAATGCAAATGCTGAGTTCATTTTCCAGCAGAACTTGGCACCTGTCCACACTGCCAAAAGTACCAATATTTGATTTAATGATCATGGTAACACTGTGCTTGATTAACCAGCAAACTCGCCTGACCTAAACCCAAATCTGCGGGGTGTTGTCGAGAGGAAGATGAGACACCAGACCCAACAATGACAAACGGCTGTCAAAGCAACCTGGGCTTCCATAAACCTCAGCAGTGCCACAGGCTGATAGACTCCATGCCACGCCACATTGATGCAGTAATTCATGCAAAAGGAGCCCCGACCAAGTGCTGAGTGCATAACAACTGTACATGGACATACTTTTCAGTAAGCCAACATTTCTGTATTAAAAGTCTTTTTTTTTTTTTTTTTTTTTTTATTGGTCTTATGTAATATTCAAATTATCTGAGATACTGAATGTTGGGTTTTCACTAGCTGTAAGCCATAATCCTCAAAATCAAAAGAACGAAAGGCTTGAAATACCGCTATATCACTCTGTGTGTAATGAATCTATATAATATGATTTTCACTTTTTGAATTTAATTACTGTAAGTAACTTTTTGATCTAATTTTATGAGATACACCTGTATATATGCCATGAAGGGGATTTGTTTTTTTGGCAAGAAAGTTTCCCTAAAAAAAAGAAGAAAAAAAGCATTTTAGTATTTGTCATGGAGGTTTTAAAAACTGTCAAGCCCTTCAAGCTGACTGACAGTTGGTTTCCTTTTGCCCACAGAGCAGCCGAGGAGCAGTTTGTCCAGATCATGTGCATTAGGAAGGGGAAGCGCCTGGTTGCTCGGATCATCCGCTTTTTGCCACTTCAGCTAAGTGAAGCTTTACTGTCCACCACTGCTCAGAGTTTGCCTTTCCTTATCAAGAAGGATTATCAAGACCAGGTAATAAATGCACTACACTTAGGAAAAATCTGAATCTGCTTATTTTCTCTCCCTGCAGGGGATACTCACTAAACGTTCTTTCATCCCTGCAGATACTTCCCTACCTGGTCAACCCCTGTGCCCATGTGATTAGCCAACTGTCTGCTGCTGCTCTCACTTTCCTGTTACAGAGTGTCTGTGGTTCTGGTATCTCTGCCCCCCAGCAACAGTTGTCGTCCGTCTTACAAAACAAGGTGAGTGCCTGAGCTTGTGGGTGCAGGGTAGGTCATTTTAAAGTACATCTCAGGGCAAAAAAAAAAAACACATTTCCCACCACCCATCCCCTCCCAACTGTTTACTAATTTTGTTTTCTCGTATATTGAGGGACATCAGAAGCCCTAAAGCCAGAACTTTAGCCACAGAGATTCATCTAAATTCTTAGGACAAAAAAGTTACCTCTTGTAACAGGATAAAGTTTACAGGGTCTCTGTTTACTCTACTCTATAATTTAGAGCTGCACGATTCTGGCTAAAATGAGAAACATAATTTTTTTGCTTACAATAAAGATCACGATTCTCATGGCGTAACATCTTTCACATTATACAAAAAAAATGGGCTAACTTTACTATTTAGTATTTTTTAAAATTTATTAAAGTGTATTTTTCCCCCCCAAATGCGTTTGAAAGACCACTTTGCAAATAGTGTGACATAAAATATTGCAAGAACCGCCATTTTATTCTCCAGGGTCTCTGCTGAAAAAAATGTTTGGAGGCTCTCAGTCATTTTCTAGCAAAAAAATACCAATTTCAAGTAGTAAGCAACAAGTGTTAGAAAAAGGTTTGGTCTTTTAAATGGTTAAACTGACCTCCTTTACAGACCACATTCATTCCTCTGATCTAAAAGAACTAAATGATACTTTTATAGTTATCTCCCAGCTCTGACAATGTTATGATAAACTTGGCAGGCTGCCTGGGTTTTTTATTTTTCTTTGACAGCTGTCACCTGTCAGCAAAGAATGGCTCTGCATTAAATCGAGGAAATGCTGTATTAATATCGTGAGGGCGAGTATTATATATTTTACAGATACTGCTATCAGCGCCAAACTTCCAGCTGCGACAGTGAAGCAAAGCTGCTGTTTACCCACCCTTTCTTCTCCCCTTGTTCACAAAATGCCTTTGTTTCAGGTCACAGGATACAAGGTGTTACATAAATGGGCACGGGGAGAGGAGGCGAGGAAAATCACAAGATCTGGCACTGGAAAAGCTCATCCTTCAATGGAAGTGAAGGAGAGTCCTTTGCTCCCACCCCCCTCCTCAGTTCATGATGTCCAACAATCCTGTGTCACAGCACAGATTAGCGGATCTCAAGGCAGCCCTAACTGATCTTCTGGCTCAAGGTGTCATTGGTTCCTGTTATGGGTGTTTTACTACAACCTGTTCAGTTTCCAGACCCAAAAGGGGGTGGGGGGGTTGCCTCATCTTGCATCTCTAAAACACTGAATGTCTTTGTTGAAGCACAAAAATGTTATGTTATGTAATCTACTAGGTCTGTCATCTCCCTTCACCAGGGAGTCTTCCCTAGCCTCTGTGGACATAAAAGACTTGTGCATACATGTCCCCATATTTCCAGAGTTTTCCTGCACTTTGCTGTGGGTCCCCTTCACTTTCAGCTCTCAACACTGCTGTGCTATAAAGGCATCCCCATTGTTGGGATACATATATGAACTAATGTTGAGTGAGCAGCACAGCCTTGACTGTCCAAACATTACAAGGATTCATATAGATACTAAAATGTCACAAATCCATGTTGGAACTGACTTGTCACTTGGATTTTCTGGGTCTGGTCCTGGACACAACTCAGGCCAGAGTTCTTTCCCAAAAAAAGCTTCACACTCTCCTATACCAGACTTTTGCTCTTCATTCCAGGAGCCTTCCCTCTTCTGCAGGAGAGTCCTGGGTCTGGTGGTAGCCTCCTTTGAGACAGTCCCATGTGCCCAGATTTACTCCAGACCCCAATTGCACAGCATTATGTGTTTATTGCACAAATCATTCTAGTCTCTGGACAGGCTGATTTGTCTGGTGCTGAGGACCAGGTTGCCCCTGACTTAGGAGTCCAGCTCTTGAGTCGGAAGTCCTTCTTCCCTATCTTTTGGAAGATCCTTACGACAGATGTTAGCCTATCAAGCTTATGAGAAGTCTTGGACATCTTGTTACAGGGACGTCGGAGGAATCTTGCTTTCCTTAACATTCTGGAGTTTAGAGTGGTTTGGCTGTCCTTGCACTACTAGACTGTCTGGCTAATGAGTCATGCAATGCAGATTCAGTCAGGCAACACCACGGCAGGTCTTGCCTGATCTTCTGTTTACATCTCAGACATGGAAAATTGGCAGGCAGACTTCTTCAGCTGGCAGCATCTGGACTTGGAGTGGTAACTACACCGAGAGGTGTACTAAGATCTGTGTCACAGATGGGGGACTCTGGATGTAGACCTGCTGGCCTCCTGGCTCAACTACACACTGCACAGGTTTGACTCCTGGTAAAGGGCTCATCTACTGCAGGGGTGTCCAAACTTTTTTCAAAGAAGTCAGATTTGATGAAGTGAACATGTGAGGGCCGACCATTTTGCCTGACATTCTTTGAACCCTTAAAAGTAAATGCATATTAACTATTTTAAGCAAAGTTTATTGCAAACGGCATACTTTTCATTTTGTCACATGGATGACAAATCTAAACAGGTGTTAAATCGCTCTGCCTTTCATATCTGAAGGCCAGATGAAAAAAAAATCCAGAAAGCTGAAATATGTCAGGAACGTTGTAAAGTGCATTATGTATTTGTAATAAAGGTTGTCTGTCAACTTTTTAAGTTAAAAAATGAACAGGAACATAACACCAAGTATACATGTTGTGTCCAAATATATTATTTATAACTGATTTAGACCAACTGACATTAACTGAGATTTTACAATGTATTCAGCTTAATTGGAAAAAAAAAACTTGTCTGCACTAATGTGAAGGGTGAAACTGAGATCTGGACTGCAGCACATAGGCTAGGTCTGGTTCAAAGGCAGTGGTTTTGATGAGCAAAATGTCACGCAGGTGAGAGTCACTTAGTCTTGTCCTCATGCGGTTCTTGTTAAAGTTCATAGCAGAGAATGTCTTCTCACACATATTTGTTGAGCCAAACAAGCTCAGCATTTTCTTAGGCAATGTTCAAATCTCTTGAAACCGGCTCTTATCCAGTTGGCAGTAAAAGTTCACAAGAGAGAGCTGTTGGTGACGTCTGCGTAACTTGCTTTCACAATGCAGCTCAATAAGCTCGAGCTGCAACTTATCTGGAGCATCATCTGGGTCAACAGAGAATGGAGAGGAGAAAAGGCTGATCTCCTTTTGAATAGCTACAAAATCCTGAACGCGCCGTTTAAACTCTCCAGCCAGAGATGTGATGTCTGCTGCATGCCTGCTCGTTTGCGCACTGATTTTGTCCTGTGTCCTGATTATTTCCTGCAACTCTGAAAAATGTATGGTATTGGGCTGTGTTTGTGACAACTGCCTTATGAAAAGTTGCAGCTTTGTTCCAAAGGCTTTGAGGTGTGAATAAAGCTGGTTTACCGCTGCATCTTTCCCCTGAAGACTCGTGTTCAGTACATTCAGATGGTTTTGTTATGTCAACTAGAAACCCCAAATCCGCCAGCCAAATAGGATCAGATAGTTCTTGCATCGGTTGTCCCTTTGTCTCCAAGAATTCTCTGATTTCCTTTGAGTGAGTAGAAACGCTGCAGTGCAGACCCCCAACTGAGCCATCTTACAATGTTGTGACATATAAAACATCTTCGTATTCAGCCTGGATGTCCAGTAGAAACTGTTTAAACTGGTGGGGGCACTTGGCTTTACAGCAAATACAATTAATAGTCTTTACCACCGGTTTCATAACATAATCATATTTGAGATGTTTAGCACAGAAAACTTGTTGATGAATGATACAATGGAGTTTAATAGCTTTGCCTCCTTATTCGATCACCTTGTTACAGATTAGGGTTGATAATACACTTCGTTCACCAGCCCTGGCAGGTGCCCCAGGGCTGGTCCTCTATGGTTTCATGTCCTCTATGGTGGAACTAACAAACAAATCTTTTCCTCTTGTTTGGTCCATAAGGCTCTGAAGGTCAAGTAGCTCTTCAATCACATTTATTTCATCGTCCACCCCTCTCCAATATCAGCAACTGAGCTGTGTCAGGTCTGTGCTTTTATCACAAGCTACTGAAAAGAAGTCAAAATCCACTCCTTTGGACATTAACTGTCTTTTAATACCTTATGAAATCTCTTCAATTCTCCGTGATAGTCTTACGAGCCAGGTGAATGTTGTCAAACTCTTGCTTCTTCTCGGGACAGATATTCTCAACCATTTTCATAACGCATTCTTTGATAGTCATCTCCAGCAAAAGATTTGCAATTTTAAGCAATTAACGTTGCCACCTCATAGCTCGCCCTTGTGGCATTTTCATTTGACTCACGGGCTCTTGTGAAAAATCACTCACTGTTGTCATTAAAACAGCTTCAAGTTGCTTCAACTTTTCACTGCGGTTGCGCCCTGTTAGCTTGTCGTATGTGCTATGTCTCGACTGGTAGTGGCTCTTGACATTAAATTCCTTATAAACAGCCACAGTCTCTTGGCATATCTGACAAACACAGTGATTCCGTATTTCAGTGAAGAAATATTCCACTTTCCACCTGTCCTGGAAGCGGTGGCCCTCACTGTCAACTTTCTTTTATTTACAGTCGCCATTTTAGAAATTGACCAGAAGGGGAAGGCATCATGTGAGCGCAGTGCCAGAGGATTTAGTCTAAGTGTGTTCGTCCGAGTGCTAATATACTGCCCAACAAGAATTCTCTTGCCTTTGTGGCTGTGTGTGGTGAATATGATGAGTTTGGGTGCGTTATTTGGATATGTTTAGCTTTTGTGGCCACCAACGAATCCACCGAGCGTCGCTCGGGACTAAGAATGAACTTGGGTGTGCTTTTATTTGGACATATATATCTTTTGTGGCCCCCAACAAATCCCCAAGCACCACTCAGGATGAAGGATGAGCTCGGTTGTGTTCGCAAGTCGATATGCATGAGCCCACCAGGAAGCTGACGGTGTGCAGCACCAATCACAGGCACTGAGACATTTACCAATCTCTGCAGCCGTGGACTGGGAAATGTCTCAGTGCCTGTGATGCACGCTGTTGGCTTCCTGGCGGGGTCAGGCACATCAACTTGCGAACACGCCCGAGCTCCTCTTTAGTCCTGAGTGGCGCTCAGGGATTCGTTGGGGGCCACAAAAGAGAGAGAGATCGCTTTTTCTCTCTCTCTCTCTTTCTCGATCAGTACACGCTGATCTATGCCTTCCCTGAATGTTGTTCCTTAGAGGATCGACATGGAAGGCATTCCAGTGACCCTTATTGCTCTGGATTGGCCCAGGCCATTGTGGAGCTCTTACCATATAGGACACTCTGTGAACTTTTCCAGACATCCTAATCCTCTGTCTCAAGGCACAATTTACTATCCTGCTTCATGGTCATTGGCTTTGACAGCATGGTTGTTGTAACCCAGGTTCTGAAAGGTGGCCATCTTTCAATCAATTATTCCCAGGATGCCTAAAGCTAGGAAGTGCTACCTTCTCTAAGGTCTGTCCTCAAACATGGAATGCATTCTTCACCTGGTGTGAGCCTCATGGCTTCCACTCTAGGCGATTCTTAATGGTACTAATCCTCTCTTTATTCCTGCTGGTCTTGAACAGCATTTGGCTTTTAGTACTAGTAAGGGTCAAGTCTCTGCTCTTCTTATCTTGTTGCAGAGACCATTGACTTCCCATCCATTGATTAAAACTTTTTTTTTTTTTTAACGTCAAGTCACCAAGAACCGAAAGCAAACAGGACTTGCGAAAACGTTTTGACAGTGTATGTATTACTTTGCATATACTGTAGCATCTGTAAACAGTGAAGCTAAGGGGCCTAAAAGGCCCGTAGGTACACGTACCATAGGAATCAAGCTTTTGAAGTTTCATCAACTGAGAATGAGTGAATCTAATGAAGAAAAAGAATAGATGGATATACTAGCATTTCTAACTTTGTGCATCGTTGGTTCGTCTACCAGTATTATCACATAACACACATTTGTCGGGAAGTCTGATTGTTATGATCACTATGATTTTATAATTGCCGTTACAATGGAACACCCAGCTGTCATGGTGCATGTTGGCACCAATGACAAAGTCAGAGGCAGATGGAGTGTCCTAAATAACGATTTTAGGGACTTGGGAGCTAAATTGAGGAAAAGGACCTCCAAGGTGGTATTCTCATGAAAACTACCGGTACATTGAGCCACACCAGAAAGGCAGAGGGAGAATAGGGAAGTAAACAAGTGGCTGAAGAGCTGGTGTGGTACGGAGGGGTTTGGGTTCCTGGAGGACTGGGCCGACTTCTCAGTCGATAACCAGTACTATAGAAGGGATGGACTGCACCTAAATGAGGATGCAGATCAGCTGGGAATGAAGATGGCCAAAAAGTTAAAGGGTTTTTTTTTTAACTAGGCTATGGGGGGGGTAGGGTCCACAGGTAGAGATAGTCAGCGCGGAACATATTCCATAGGGTAGTATTTGGGGGCATTAGTGGTAGGTTGACCAAAGCACATAAACCCAAGTTAAGTATAGTAGCAAGTCCTAGTTGCAATCTCGGAACACCCAATAAGAGGATAATTTGCGACTGGTCTAAACTAAGTGCCAGGTTCACCAATGCCAGGAGCCTGGCGGACAAGATGGGTGAACTAGAGATACTGTTGTACAAGGAGGATTTGGATTTTGTGGGAATTTCAGAGACCTGGTTCAACAGCTCTCTTGATTAGCTGGAAGCCATTCGAGGGTATACCCTTTATCGCAAGAATAGAGAGGGTAAAAAAGGGGGAGGGGTATGCCTATATATCAAGAATAATGTACAAGTGAATGTGAGAGATGACATCACTAAGGGAGCTAGGGAGGAGGTGGAATCCTTTTGGGTAGAGCTCCAAAGGGATAAAGCTAAGGGGAAAATAATACTGGGAGTATGCTATAGGCCCCCTAACCTGAGGGAGGAAGGGAAGACGGATCTCCTATCACAATTTGGATTAGCAGCAAGGATGGGAAGTGTTCTCATAATGGGGGATTTTAATTATCCAGACATAGAGTGGGCGGAGGGAATCATGCATTCATCTAAGGCTTGCCAGTTCCTAAATGTCTTGCAGGACAATTTTATGGGTCACATGGTAGACGCACCAACTAGAAATAAAGCGTTACTAGATCTACTGATTACCAACAATACAGATCTGATCACGGATGTGGAAATACAGGGCAATTTAGGTAACATCGATCACAGGTCAATTGTCTTCAGTATAAATCACAAATAGGAAACATAAGGGGAATACAAAGACACTGAATTTCAAAAGAGCCAACTTCCTTAAACTACAAACCTTGCTAGAAGGCATACATTGGGATAAAATCTTAGGAACAAAGAACACGGAGGAGAAATGGGCTTGCTTTAAGAGCATATTAAATAAGGGCATTAGCCAATGCATCTCATTGGGTAATTTTAAAAGAGCAAACAAAAGTCCTGGATGGCTTAACTCCAATGTAAAAATGCATATAAAAGCAAAGGAGAAGGCCTTAAAAAAAATACAAGGTTGAGGGATCATGATCAGCATTCAGACTTTTATAAAGAATGCAACAAGAAATGTAAGGGTGCAATAAGGACAACTAAGATAGAACATAAAAGACATAGCGGAGGAGAGCAGAAAAAATCCCAAGAAATTTTTTAAGTATGTAAACCGTAAAAAGGGAGGACAGATCATATTGGCCCCATAAAGAATGAGGAAGGACATCTGGTTACAAAGGATGGGGAGATGGCGAAGGTATTGAATTTATTCTTCTCAGTCTTCACGAGGGAATAGGGGGGCTTCAGTAACCAAAACTGCAGTGTTTATCCTCATGACAAATCAGAAGCATCTCCATGGTTAACAGAGGACAGAATTAAAATTAGACTTGGGAAACTTAACATTAATAAAGCACAGGGACCAGATGGCTTGCACCCAAAGGGTACTTGGGGAACTCAGTCAACTATTTGCCAGACCATTGTTCCTAATTTTTATTGACAGTCTGCTGACTGGAATGGTACCAGCTGATTGGAAAAAAGCCAATGTAGCACCAATAATTAAAAAGGGCCCAAAATACATCCCTGGGAATTAGACCAGTTGGCCTAACATCAATAGTATGTAAACTCTTGGAGGGGATAAGGGACTATATACAAGATTTTGGTAATCATTAGCAGTAATCAGCTTGGATTCATGAACCGTTCTTGCCAAACCAATCTATTAACCTATGAGGAGGTGAGTTGCCATCTAGATAAAGGAAGGCCCATAGGTGTGGTGTATCTGGATTTTGCAAAAGCATTTGACACAGTTCTCCATAAACATTTACTGTACAAAATAAGGTCCGTTGGCATGGACCATAGGGTGAGTACATGGATTGAAAACTGACTACAAGGGCGAGTTCAGAGGAAGAGGATAAATGGGGAGTACTCGGAATGGTCAGGGGTGGGTAGTGAGGTCCCCCAGGGTCTGTGCTGGGACCAATCCTGTTTAATTGGTTCATAAACGACCTGGAGGATGGGGTAAACGGTTCAATCTCTGTATTTGCGGAAGATACTAAGCTAAGCAGGGCAATAACTTCTCCGCAGGATGTGGAAACCTTGCAAAAAGATCTGAACAACTTAATGGGGTGGGCAACTACATGGCAAATGTAGAAAAATGTTAAATAATGCATTTGGGTGGCAAAAATAGGAATGCAATCCTATATACACTGGGGGGAGAACCTCTGGGGGTCCTAGTAGATGATAGGCTCAGCAGTGGCATGCAATGCCAAGCTGCTGCTAACAAAGAAAACAGAATATTGGCATGCATTAAAAAGGGATTAATTCCAGTGATGAAACAATAATTCTCCCGCTCTACGTGACTCTGGTCCTGCCGTACCTAGAATATGCTGTCCAGTTCTGGGCACTAGTCCTCGGGAAGGATGTACTGAAAATGGAGTGAGTACAAAGATGGGCAACAAAGCTAATAAAGGGTCTGGAGGATATTAGTTATGAGGAAAGGTTGCGAGCTCTAAACTTATTTTCTCTGGAGAAGAGATGCTTGAGAGGGGGTATGATTTCAATATACAAATACCGTACTGGTGACCCCACAATAGGGATAAAACTTTTTTGCGGAAGGGAGTTTAACAAGACTCATGGCCACTGATTAAAATGAGAAGAAAAGAGGTTTAACTCTAAACTACTTCGAGGATTCTTTACTGCAAGGATGTGGAATTCTCTTCCACAGGCGGTGGTCTCAGCGGGGGGCATCGATAGTCTCAAACTATTAGATAAGCACCTGAACGACCTCAACATACAGGGATATACAATGTAATACTGACATATAATCACACACAGGTTGGACTTGATGGACCTGTGTCTTTTTTCGACCTCACCTACTTTAACTATGTAACGGCTAAGTAGCAGGAATTTAGCAGAAACAAAGGAAGAGAAAAGAGGAAGCGGGAGGGGAAAAGCAAAACACAGCAGATGGGTCATACTCCCGCAAAGTAAACGGAAGCCCCCGGCAAGCTGCTCTGTGCTGCTAACAAGTTTAGTTCAATTAGGACTTGGAGCAGGCCAAGTGAAATTTCTCCAGGGCCTCCACTTATCTCAAAATTGTTCTTCCGTAATATGGAGAGTAGCTGTCAGTTCCTCCATGCGGAGAATATAAGTGATTTTTAGAGTACCACAGGACCCTGGTTGGTGGTTGAGACTGCCTCCACAACGCAGGGACACATGCCCTTGCTGCATTGAGGAGCTGCATCTTAAGCGTCGTCTTGTATTTCTGGAGAGGTCTTTCTGTCAGGTGTAGACGACATGTGGCCGGGTTTCCTTTCAACTCTACTGAGGTCTGCTGAGGTCAAGTGTTTAACCACATACCGTGTAAAAAGAAAAAAGAAAAAGAATTGCGCTAGGTGCGTAAATATGAATATATATATAAAAATGTATTAATAAGACTAAAAAAACTTTTAAGAATATCCTGCAGCTGAACACTATAAGCCCGATATGAGGGCACAAAAATAGAAATATAAAAATGAGTGCAGCGCTAGATAAGTACCACGAATAATAAAATTGTGTATAATAACAATTATAGAATTGTACAATTGTATATAATAGCAACAAGTGCAATTGTGCCAATTGAAAATCAATAAAGATGAGAATAAAGTGCAAATGAAACTAATAATCTAAAAGTCCATAAAAAACGATTCAAATAGACAGTGCATAGCTGAAACACAAAACCACAAAAAATTGTGAAAAAATAGTTTGTGAATGAAGATATCCAGATGGGAAATATTCAATGGGAGACCCTAGGTCTGAACTTTCACCACCAGTGCTGCCCATCACCTTAGAATAAACAGTGGAGGCTTACCAGAAAGCCTGAGACCGCCCTTATTCAGGGGGGTTAATACAGGCTTAGTAGATCAATCAGGAGACACAGGAACACTGTTGGGATCTCTTTAACTTCCTTTCAAGATAGCCGGTCAGCATAAGTGAAGAGCACCTAAACGGCACATTCCCGGGAGACCATCCCTGGAGCTGTTTTTCTTGTTTCATTAAAGCATTTACAACACTTTTTTGGTATTATGAGTGTATTAGAAAGTCCTGCATCAAGTTCATGAAAACCTGTGAAAAAAACACCCCAAAAACCAGTGTCACAGATGTGGGTCCAGAACACAGTGCAATGCAGTATGTTAGCAGAGTATGAACAGGCGATCTGTTAGTTTCCCTGCACAGCCCACATCCCCCTTCAGTTAGAACACTCCCTAGGACACACATTAACCCCTTCCCTGCCCCCTAGTGTTAACCCCTTCACTGTCAGTGACATTTTTACAGTAACCAATGCATTTTTAATCGCACTGATCGCTGTATTAATGCCAATGGTCCCAAAAATGTGTCAAAATTGTCAGACGTGTCCGCCATAATGTCAGTCATGATAAAAATCGCTGATCGCCACCATTACTAGTAAAAAAAAAAAAATAATAAAAATGCCATAAAACTAACCCCTATTTTGTAGACGCTATAACTTTTGCGCAAACAAATCAATATACGCTTATTTGTTTTGTTTTTTACCAAAAATATGTAGAATACGTATTGGCCTAAACTGAGGAAAAAAAAGTTTATTATTTTATAGCAAAAAGTTTATTTATTATAGCAAAAAGTAATAAATAATGTTTTTTTTTTTTTTTTTTTTTTTTTCAAAATTGTCGCTCTTTTTTGTTTATAGCGCAAAAAATAAAAACCGCAGAGGTGATCAAATACCACCAAAAGAAAGCTCTATTTGTGGGGAAAAAAGGACGCTGATTTTGTTTGGGAGCCAAGTCACACGCAATTGTCAGTTAAAGCGACGCAGTGCCGAATCGCAAAAAGTGCTCTGGTCTTCGGCCATCCAAATGGTCCAGGGCTGAAGTGGTTATTAGTTGTTACCTCCTCCTAAAAAGGTCTCAAGGTGGGCCAGGACCAAAAGATATGGAAAATCGTACCACCTTCCTCATTGCACCACCAGCACTTATCAGGGGAAGCCCTATCCATCTTGTGAAGTATATAAGGAACTCTATACCATCGGGATAAAATTTTGTACCCGACTTCCTGGTACTGGTTCGCCATGGAGTATTTATGTGCCAAAAGCAGAATTTTTTCTATTTGTTGTGGTGTAAACTGGATATCGAAGTCCACTTCCCAATGGCGAACAAATGTCGGCGTCGGTTCATCAGTCTGGGTTGTCAGGTAACCATATAGCAGAGACAACATTTGCCTAGAAGGTTCCCCCAAACTGCACAATGATTCAAAGGGAGTGAGATCACGTGGGATATAGTGCGCTTTCTGCAGGAAGTGTCTAAGATGGTAAGTGCTCAAACTATTTAGTGGTGGATCTGAAAGCCTGGAGATTTCTGTCAGAGAAGGGAGCCGACCCTGTGGCCACATATCCACTAAACAATATTTCCCTAGCAGAGACAGCCTCCTCACCCTTCTACTGGTAAGTCCGGGGACGAAGTCAGGATTTCCTATAACGGGAATCATTGGGGAAGGCAACGGTGAAAGATGCGTATTGCAGAAGGTCGACCTTACCTCGATCGATTGGCGTCGATCAGTGGGTGACCCCTCATGTCCTCTGGGACATGAGTGGGGGAAGTGAGCCATGGAGCCATGGTGACGTTAATAGAGTCATCCTCAATCTCCATCACCACCCACTGCTTGGACTCTGCATTACAATGGCAATCCGTGACCCTCGAAAGGTGCACCGCCCTGTAATACTTGAAGCCCCCTTTGGCATATAATTGCATTTTTATCCTCTGTGACTTATGGGACCAAGTAAAGTCCCTAATTATCACGCCAAGCTGTTTGAAAAATACCAAAGGGACGCAGATTTGCATAACTTGGAATATGTACAATATCCTCAGGAGAACGGTAGTTTTTAAGGCGTTGCACCGCCCAAACCACGTCAAGGACAGGGTATTCCATTATTGGAGTTCAGTTTTCAATCCGTGCAGCAAGGGTAGTAAATTGGAAGAATGCAGGGGCGATGTATATACCCCAAATACCATATTGATTTGTAAGCCCAATGAAACGCAAAAGATGAGCGCATACTGTGGACTTCAGAATCAGGGACCATTATGTTCAGCACCGCGGACTTGGCAAAATGAACCTTAAAGTTTGACAGTTCCCCATACGCCCGTAAGGCCGCTAGAATATTTGGAAACTAAATACGTGGGTTGGAGACAAATGGGATTAAGTCTATGTCGGCCGTGTCTTTTATGATGCCCTGAGGGCTTCTGTATGCCCATGATATTGGGATCATCTCTTATGGAACACAGGAAAGGCTTTAGGGTCAAAACAAAAATAATCGGGGAGATGGGGCAGCCCTGTCTCGTCCTGTTCTTTAAATTGAAAAAGTCAGAGCGCCATTCATTTACCTGTACTGCTGCAGAGGGGGTGTAATAGAGAGATGGGATCCATCGAAGCATATTGGGACCTAGTCCAATGTGATCCAGGGTGACCCACATGAAATGCCAGGCCACCCTGTCGAAGGCCTTCTCCGCATTTTTTGAAAGCAAGAGAAAGGGGCTTCTGGTGGAGCGGGCTGTATGGATAAGGTTGAAAACCCTGCCAGTGTTGTCCCTTGCTTCCCTCGATGACACAAAACCCACCTGATCGATGTGTATCAATTTTTGAGAAGAGCTTTAAATCTACGTTGAGAAGCCCAATTGGACGGCCATTTCCACATTGGGATGGGTCCTTCCCTTCTTTGGGTATAAGTGATATATACGCTCTGTGTGTCCGCTGGCATGGAACCTTCCCCCTTCAGAGTATTATAGGCTGTCAAGAAGGTGCGATAAGTCAATGTGAAACCATCAGGCCCCGGCGCCTTCCGAGGTTTGGTTTGAGCTAAGGCTACGTTGAATTCCTCAGTTGTAATCTCTGATTCCGTGGAGTCTCTAATTCCATCTGGTAATGTGGGCATGCCAGAAGCTCTGATGTATTCATTAGCTGACTCTGTCCTGCCTGCAACTGTCTGTGATCTCAGTGGGGTGTAACTTATACAATTTCTGGTAAAAATCACAAAATTCCTGTGCCATATCCTTAGAGGTATATAACTTGGTTCCCTGTCTGTATGCGATATATGGAATGAAGGTGAGCTCTGAGGGCAACGAAGGGCTCTAGCCAGCATTGACCCCGATTTGTTCAAAAATTCAAAAAAGGAACGCCTAGCCCAGGCCAAGCTTTTGAGCGGTCTTCTGGTAAAGCAGATCTTTCAGTCCTTCCCTGGCCTTCAAGAGGGCCGTGAGATGGGCTTCTGCCAACGATCGCTTGTGTAGTAGCTCGAGAGAGCGCACCTGAGAAATTAATGAATCGATCTGACGAGACCATTCCCGCTTCTTTTGGGCCCCTATTCGGATCAATGCACACCGCACCACGCATTTATGCGCTTCCCAAATGGTTTCAAGGACGGGTCAACGTTTTCTGAAAAGTTATCGGACCTTGTCTAGTTCACAACGCACCTCCGGGATTTGTACCAAAGACTCATTGAGCTTCAAGTCGGGGGACTGAGGGGGATAGCTTCTCATTGCAAGGTCACGTGAATCGATGCATAGTCAGAAAAGGATATGAAGTCGATTTGGGAGGAGGCTACAAGAGGTAAATCTTTTTGCTGAATCGGGAAGAAGTCGATTCTCGAATATGTGCGGTGTACCGAAGAAAAATAGTCCCCATCTTTCGGGTGCATAATTCTCCATGGATCAACCAGATTTAGGTTAAACAATTCTGCTTTTAGTTTTTTAAGATAGGAGTCGGAGAGGTGAGATGCCCCTCTTGAGACATCAAGTAACGGCACTTGGGAGAAATTAAAATCCCCACCCAACAGAAAGGTGCCTTCACAGAACTCCAATAAAATTGGGACTAGGTATCTCCAAAAAGGTAAGGTGATCCGAGTTTGGAAAATAGACGTTCGCCTGCGGTAGATCCAATTTTCCCCTTTAGGAGCAAGTATCAGCCCTGGGGATCCGCACGCTCCTCCAAAAAGGTCCAGGGGACCGACTTCGCCACCAAAATACTGTCACTCTTGGACTTCGACAAAGGTGAAGGTGCGTGGTATGCACTAGGAAAGTCACGATTATAAAGCCTAGGGACTGCCTGTTTTAAGTGTGTTTCCTGCAAGAATGCCACCTGTGTACGGAGCTTTTTATGATCAGAGATAAGTCTGGACCTCTTCTCTGGAGTGGCCAGGCCACGAACATTTAGGGAGGTAAATTTGAACCCGCACTCTGACGGGGGTTAGAATTCACAGAAGTCGCCATGCTGCCTGCAATCACCTGGGACTATGACCCAAAAAAAAGGGGGGGTAGAAGAGAGGAAAGGGAGACCAACCTCCCTGTGAAGAAAGGGAATGGAGAGGAGGGGGGCAGGTAATATTAGAAATAAGCACCAAAGGCTGAAAAAGAAAGAGAAAAAATGTATAAGATGTTGGCTGATTTTGGCTGTACAAAGCCTAGCGCAAGTAAGCACAGCCTATGTGCGGGGAGTGGAAGACTGACTCTGTAAAGCAGTGGAAGATGTGCTGTCAGGGTGAGGACCAATGACAAAAATGCTAGACTGGGACCTCAATTGTGGAGAGCAAGTGTCTCAGGGAACCCCCTAACAGCTAAGGGTATTGGCCCTATAGGATAACTGAATGGCTATGAATCCGACTGGGGTATATCTCGCAAAGGCACCATAAACCTGGATATGGACCCAATAAAATATAACACAGTAAACTCTACCTGGTCTACAATACCTCAAAATATAATGTTCCATAACCTTCCGGGGAAATTTGCATCAAATCCCAATCACGCGCTAGCAAAAACACAACAAAAGCAAAAAACACACCTAAGATGTAGTGATGGGGGGGGGGTGCAGCGAATCAACCCTTGTCCAGCTGCGGGGCAAAACTGGTCAAGACATATCAAACGTGTTATCTCCGTGAGGTATGTTCTAGAGGCTCAGAGCAGAGCAGGCCACCCGTTTGGGCAGCAACCTACTGTTCAGTCTTATGAGGTCAAATGTTGTATAGGACCTGTCCAGTTCTTTGGTTCTCAGTGCCCGCAGTTGTCACAACCCGAAGGCAACCCGGAAAGCTGGTTCCAGTTAAGACTCAGGTGAAGTCGGGGTGTCCCTGGATTCCTCCCTTGTTCTGGATTGCTGTCTTCGTCTCCCGGATCTTTGGGACCTTGGAGCTGCAGAACGAGTGCTGCCAATTCTAGTTGGGAAATCCAACTAGTCTGGGATGGGGACCTCCGGGGGCCCCAAGAAGGCGAAGAGATCTGTTAGCTGATCAGGCCAGCACAAAATGAAGGAGTTATTTCCCTTTAGGACTGTGAAATGAAATGGGTGTCCCCATCGGTACATGGCCCCCGCGTTCCTAATGACCTCCAGCAATGGAAATAGCACAAGTCGTGAGAGATCTGAAAAAAGTCCCACAGTTACACCATCCAAAGTCCACAGGGCCATTGGCCTATGCTTGCCGCATTATTTCCTCTTTGACGATATAAAAATGGACCCTGGCAAGAACATCCCTGGGAAAGGGGGCATCCCCCCCACGGGGTCCCTGTACTCTGTGCACCCGATCCAACTCCAACTCCTCCGTGGGTGACTTATCCAGCAGGGGATTAAAGATGGCAGGGACTGTGGTTCTGAGGTCTCTCCCAGAAGTAGCCTCCGGTAAACCCCGCAGCCTAATATTGTTTCTGCGATTGCAGTTCTCGCCATCGTCAATTGACAGCTGTAAAGCGGTTAAGCGACGTTGGTAGTTTTGTATGCGACTCCTCCAGTGCCGCCACTCTAGATTCCATTGCATTTGAGGATGTTTCAACCGCGGAAACCCGCGGGTCCACAGTGTCAATATGTTGCTTAAGGTCATGAATTTCTCAAGAGAGTGTACTCACTATTGAGGCTGCCATCTCTAATATGCTGGTAGGAAGAAGTGAGATGATCTTCATGCAGCTGCAGATCTGTCCCTGTGAACGAACATCCTGCAGGGCTGAGGGAGAGTCTGCCCTAGGAAAATCTGGGGATAAGATCGGGGAGTCTGGGCGATCTGAAGGCTGCTGTGCCTCAAGAGCAGGGACTGGTATCGCCTTGCCTGCTTTCTACTGTGTGGTGGAGCTGGCGGTGTTATTTTGCGGCATCGCCATCTTGGAATCCAGGACCGGAGTTGCAGAATTCCTGAGGAAATAAACAGATGTCTGGTCCTCTGTGTGCGGCAGGTGTCTCCCTGAGCTCTGTCTGCCGCGGACATGAGAGATTTGCGAGGTCTGTACACTTGAAAAGGCTCTTTCCTCGAACACTGCACAGAGCTCCCTGTCACACAACCTCACAGTACCATTACCATGCCACGCCCCTTAAAACTTTTTTTGTTCTGGGTGGCTCCACTTATTCTTACCAGTTTGACTCTGGGGATCTGAATTTGGTCCTCTTAGGGCTTCAAAAACCTCTATTTGAATGATTTTTCACTCCCACCCATAAGGTAGTGGTTCAGTGTTAGAAGCTAGTCACTGGTCTCTACATCAGGTTCTAGCTCTATCTTAAGTAGGCAAACTTTTCTGTAACTATATCACAATTTCTCTGACAATCAGCATCCTTAATACAGCCATTACTGTCTAGAGCTCAAAAGCGCCAGACTCCTAAGCCCCCACCCCCCTCAATCTTCTTGTGCCTAAGACCCTCTTTTTCTTACTGAGGCAGGCACCTCAATATAGACAATTCTTCCCTCTTTGAGCCCTTGTCTTTCCAAAGAAGATTGCTCTTCACTGTTTTAGTCAGAGCCATCAGAATCTACCTCAAAGCAACATATTGGCTTTTTGGGGACTGCTTTGTTAAACATATACAGCCTTCTGTTTAACTACTTGCCTACCCCAGATCTCTCCATAAAGAGTACCGGACACATGACTATTGATGTTATAAGGGTGTTTACATTCCTTGTGACAGCAATAAAAGTGAACAAAATAAAAAGAAAAAAAGCGGCTGTGTAAAAATAATGCAAAAAAAAAAATTTAAGTGTCCAATTCCCCCTGTGCTTGCCGCATGCAAACGGTGATCATCCCACTCACGTGAGGTATCACCACAAGTGTTAGATCATAGGCAGTAATTCCAGCACCAGACCTCCTGTGTAAATCTAAAGGGGTAACCTGTAAAGGCTTTAAAAACATTGCCTATGGATAGTAAAATGTACATAATTTTTCGCATTTGCATGAGCGTGCACACTTTTAAAGCGTGACATGTTTGGTATCTGTTTACTCGGCGTAACAGCTTTTATATTTTAACCAAAATTGGGTTATGTATTTTTTTTTTTTTTGCGTTAAAATTCAAAAAAGTGTATTTTCTTTTTCATACATCATGGGACACAGAGTTGGGCTAATATTCATTCATTACCTGCTGGGTTTTTCTCCATCTCCAGGTGAATGGACACTGGGTAGACCAAAGGTCTTTAGACAGGAAGAGATCCCCTATATAACCCCTCCTATGCAGGAAATACTTCAGTTTTTTACCAGTGTCTGCAAGGTGGATGGCATGGTTGTTTGAGCACTCAGATCTCCAGGTCTCTAGTCCAACAAACGATTCTTAAATGAATCAAGGGATTGACCGATCGGATCCATTTGACACAGGCTTTATAAGCTTGAATAAATGGTACCTAAACCTCGCAAAGAAGACTCAAGATACTGCCAGGTTTGGCCTGTAATGCGGCTTCTGGGTGCTGGACCCTGCGAAGTGGAATCCTGGACACTACAGCGCTAAGGCATTCCTGCAGGGTGCTCTACAGGTCCAAGGGAGTGGACCCTAAGCATAAAATGGGTACCCAGTCCTTGAAGGTCCTCAAGTGACAGGATGTCGCCGTGAAGGGTGAAGATTGGGCTTTTAGTTTCTAAGCTGCCCTGTGCCTGGACGGGTAAGTGAAAACCCTTTTTTATTATTGTGGGGTGTCCCAGTGATTGTAACAATCAGTCAAGCTAGCTAGAGGCTGGACACCTGTGTGCGATGACCATACGGGTGCGTTTTGGGCTAGCTGTGGGTGTTTGCCAAGTGTTCCTTTTTTGCTTGTGTGTCTGTTTTTTACCTGTATGATGGCGCACGACGGTGCGCAATTTCGCTTTTGCTCACTATGGCGCAAGAGTGCCGCTGTGCTCAGCAGTTTGTTTGGCCATGGCATATGTGTATTCGCAAGAGCGCTGCTGGACTTAGCAGTTTGTTTGGCAGCCATGGCGCATGCGGCTTAGCCACACATGCGCAGTAGCCTTTATCTGGGCGTACGAAGATTTGCGCCTTGCGCAAATACAGCCACGCCTGTTCGCCGGGACCTCATGCGTTCACATGCACAGAAAGTTCCGGCGCACAGCCAGCTTATTCAAGCTGTATAGGCCAAGCATACGGTGCTTCCAGAAGACAGCTGTGGGACACAGAGCAGACTCTGAACAGGCACTTGCAGCGATTCATTTCTCCTTACCTGGGTCACATGAGTCACCAAGTGTTGCTTGGCAGGGTAAAGGTGCTTAGCAGGATTGTTGCATAGGGGTTTGGTGAGCCCTATTAAAGGGTGTCCTTTCTGAGGTATATAAACCAAAAAGTCAGTGCTACTACTCATACATCACATAGAAAGCAGAGATCCCGGGTGCTCGATCCACAGTCGCTGGCTGCGTAGGTAAATGAGGAAAAGATCCGCACTCCAGTGATTGCTCTTAAGTATAATATTTATTGACAAGCCACAGTGACCAAACACAAATAAGAACAGTTGACGCGTTTCAGCCTATAAGGCCTTAATCATAACCACATAACCAATCATGTCCCTTCTGAGGTGTTTTAATACTACACCCAAGTACTCTTTTTGTGGCTAGTAAATGTCTTCAAAAAAGAGGAGTGAGACTAACACTACAGGGAAGGGCACACCTATGTCGTCAGTAGTGCCTGATGAACCTAGTCGTATCCTTAGTATTGTATCCCCTGAAGGACCAGATGCTTCCAGGCAATCTGAGCCGCTGCGCCTATCTGGTATTGTGCCTACAGTCAACGCTGCTGCTTCACCCTTTATCGCAAGGCTGAACTGTCCTCGGCTCTAGCTGGGTTACAGCACAGGATTGCTGGCAGGATTGCCTCCATCCCGCAGGGTGTCAAGAAGCGTGACAGATCCTCCTCCTTTGAGCCTCCTAGTTTGGAGCAGGAATGGGTTGAGGATGGGGAAGAGCTAAAAGCTCAGGATTATATAGAGGGCCTGGCGGATGAGTCTGCTTCCGAGCAATCTAACAAGAAGATATCCAATTGATGTCTGCCTCTCAGTCGCAGAGGCTTTTCATCCTGACTCTGACTGAAATGGATCGTTCTGTCTTTAAGTTGTCTCTGCAGAGATGACTGAACCCCCCTGGTCCTCTTGGGATCCCTGAGGCCTCTTCAGGTTGCACAGGCTTTCCCCTTACACCCACTGCTGGAACAGGCGGTGTATGCTGATTGGGAACATCCTGACAGGATTTTGTTCCTCTTGAGAGGTTTTCCGTTTTTAGATCCCATGGATGAAAAGTTTGTTAAAGGGAGCATGCCAGCCGTAGATTCAGCAGTCTCTTCCTTAAGCAAGAACTTCACTTGTCCGGTAGATAACGCACAGGGCTTGAAAGAACCCGTTGACAAGAAATTAGAGTCATTATTAAAGGCTTCCTTTTCTTTGGCCAGTTCAGCTATTCAGCCAGCTGTTGCAGCAATTGGTATCTGCCAGTCCGTAAAGGATCAGGTCAAATGGCCTGATAGGCCTAACCAGGAGGATGATCTGCCTGAAAGTAAGACAGATATTCCTCGAGCACTGTGTTTTGCTGTTGATGCTTTAACCGCATGCCGACCGGCCGCCACAGTTGTACTGCGGCAACATGACTCGTCTGTGCGAATCACCGCCATGTTATGTCGGTAACATACACCGCCACCCCTGCCACGCGCCCCCTGCTCGCCCACGGAGCCGATGCGAGTGCCCGGCGGTCGTGATCACCGCCAGGCTCCCGCATTCGCTCGGGGCACACTAAGAACTGGGATCTGTGTGTGTAAACACCCAGTTTCTGGTTCTCTGAGGGGAGAACAGATTGTGTTCATAGAGTATGAACAGACGATCTGTCATCTCCCCTGCACAGTCCCCTTCAGTTAGAACACGTACTAGGACACACTTAACCCCTTCACTGCCAGTGACCTTTTTTACAGTATTCAATGCAATTTTACAGCATTGGTCCCAAAAATGTGTCAAAATTGTCCGTGTCCGCCATAATGTCGCAGTCCCGATAAAAATCGCAGATCGCCACCATTACTAATAAAAAAAAAAATAATAAAAAAGCCATAATACTATCCCCTATTTTGTAGACGCTATAACTTTTGCTCAAACCAATCATAATATGCTTATTGCGATTTTTTTTTTTTTTTTTTTTTTTTTTTCTAAAATATGTAGAATATGTATTGGCCTAAACTGCGGGAAAAAATGTGTTTTATATATTTTTGGGGGATATTTATTATACTTTATACTTTTAAAAATAAAAACTGTAGAGACGATCAAATACCACCAAAACAAAGCTCTATTTGAGAGAAATAAAGGACGTCAATTTTGTTTGGGTGCAACGTCGCACGACCGCGCAATTGTCAGTTAAAGCGACACAGTGCCGAATCGCAAAATGTGCTTTGGTCAGGAAGGGAGTAAAATCTTCCGGGGGTAAAATCTTCTGGGGCTGAAGTGGTTAAGGGATTCAATACAGCAGGTTTCTCGTCTGGCTCTCTTGTCTGTACATATGCGCAGACTTTTATGGCTTAAGAACTGGTCAGCTAAGCTTCCTTGTTAAGTTATTGGCTGGTTTCCCGTTTCTTGGGGAACGTTTATTTGGTGATCACTTGGACAAATATATCCAAAGGATTTACAGAGGGGAAGAGTTCTCTACTTCCTGTGAAGAAAAGCACCAAACGTCCCTAGTTTAAAAACCCTGGGACTGCTTCCTCAAATGTCTCAACGTCAGGGTGGTTCCGCCGCCAACAGGGCACTAGGGCAAGCTGCAAGGCCAGGGCCAGAAAAGGCCCTGGGTCCAAAATTCTTCTAAAACCAGCACCAAGCCCTCCTTTTGAGAGGACGCCCCCACTCCATCGGATGGGGGGGGGAGGCTGCTGCACTCTGTGGACATTTGGAAAACAACAATTCAGGACGAGTGGGCCACCTCAATTATATCTCGCGGTTACAAGCTGGAGTTACGATCCAGCGTTCCCTCGGATCCTCAAAAAGAAACTTGCTTCAGGCACTACATCATCTAGTGCATGAAGGAGTGATTGTAGAGGTTCTGATATGCGAAAGGGGCACAGGGTTTTACTCAAACCTATTTACGGTTCAGAAACCAAACAGGGATTCAAGGAATTCAAGGAATTTTCCAGCTGTTGCAGCAATTGGTATCTGTCAGTCTGTAAAGGATCAGGTCAAACTGCCTGATAGGCCTAACCAGAAGGATGTCCTTCCTGAAAATAAGACAAATATTTCTTGAGCGCTTTGTTTTGCTGTTGAGGCCTTAAAAGGATTCAATACAACAGGTTTCTCGTTTGGCTCTCTTGTCTGTACATATGCGCAGACTTTTGTGGCTTAAGAACTGGTCAGCCGGGCTCTCTTGTGAAAAGTTATTGGCAGGTTTCCCCTTTCATGGGGAATGTTTATTTGGTGATCATTTGGACAAATCTACCCAAAAGACATCCAGAGGGAAGAGTTCTCTACTTCCTGTGAAGAAAAGCACCAGGCATCCCTCGTTTAAAATGTCAGGGACTGCTTCCTCAAAAGTCTCAGCGCCAAGGCAGTTCCGCCACCACCAGGGCGCTAGGGCCAGGGGCAAGCCGCAAGGCCAGGGCCAGAAAAAGCCCTGGGTCCAAAATTCTTCCAAACCCAGCACCAAGCCCTCCTTTTGAGGAGACACCCCACTCTATCGGGTGGGGGGAAGGCTGCTGCACTTTACAGACATTTGGAGAACAATAATTCAGGACGAGTGGGTCACCTGAATTATATCCCGCGGTTACAAGCTGGAGTTGTGGGGGTTCCACCTCAGAGGTTTTTAAGATTCAGCATTCCCTTGGATCCTCCAAAAAGACTTATTGCTTCAGGCAGTGCATAAAGGAGTGATTGTACAGGTTCCTGTATCCGAAGGAGCGAACCTGTTTTACAGTTTAAAAACCAAAATGGGTCACACAGCCCATTTTTGGACCTAAGGTCCCTGAACCAGTATCGAATTCAGTGCTTTTGGATGGAGTCTGTCCGTTCAGTTGTAGCCTCACTCCAGATAGACTTTTTAGCCTCCATCGATATAAAGGACGTGTATTTACACGTACTTATCTTTCAGCCTCATCAGAAGTTCCTGTGATTTGCAGTAGAGGAACATCATTTTCTGTTTGTGGTCCTACCCTTCGGGCTTGCTACAGCTCCCTGGGTGTTCACAAGGGTCCTAGCACCAGTACTGGGTCTTTTAAGGGCCCAAGGGATCCTGGTGCTCGGGTATCTGGACGACCTCCTGCTCAGAGATCACTCATTACAGGCTCTAGAACAGAGCATAACATGCACAGTGCGGTATTTGAAAAGCTTAGGCTGGATCATAAATACTGAAAAGTCAGCCTTGAAACCAGCTCAAGGTCTTAAGTATTTAGGTCTGATCCTAGATACGGTCCAAGCAAGAGTATTCTTGCCACCCGCAAGGATTTGTGCCCTGAAGGATAAGGTGCGCCAGATAGGGAGCACCAGACAACCCTCCATTCGGCTCTGTATGAGTCTCCTCCTTTGAGGCGGTGCCCTATGCCCAGTTCCATTCCAGGCCTCTACAACAAGACATCTTGTTGGCTTGGAATAGGAGAGGACAAGCTCTGGATTATCCAATGTCAGGCACGCTTAAGCCTAAATTGATGCTTCCAGGATCAGAACCCGCAAAAGGGAAGATCCTTCCTCCCGGTAACTTGGAGAGTACTGACTACTGATGCCAGTCTCTCAAGCTGGGGAGCGACCCTAGAAGGGCTCACAGCTCAGGGGAAATGGTCAAGGACAGAACAGATCCTGCCCATCAACGTCCTAGTATTACGGATGGTAAGACTTGCCCCTACGGTCCTGGACGGTGCAGCTTCAGGACTACCCTATCGGGGTTCAGGCCGTCAATGCCACTGCAGTGGTCTATTTAAACCACCAAGGCGGTACCAGGAGTCGTTCAGCTCTGAAGGAGGTGAACCACATACTTGCCTGGGCAGAGGGACATGTGCTGATTCTATCGGCAGTCCATATCCTGGGAGTGAAGACCTGGAAGGCAGATTATCTCAGCCGCCAGCAAATCTGCCCGGGGGAGTGGTCTCTTCACCCGGGGGTGTTCCAGGAAATTTGGCAACATTGGGAATGGCCAGAGGTCGACCTTTTTGTGTCTCGAACGAGAGATCCTCTGGCAATTGGAGCAGATGCTCTGGTAGTTCCATGGAGCCAGTAC
Organism: Lithobates clamitans; assembly: GCA_037952925.1. Lineage (NCBI taxonomy): Eukaryota > Metazoa > Chordata > Amphibia > Anura > Ranidae > Lithobates > Lithobates clamitans. Next base: position 3,196,724 of record JBBGZY010000168.1, on the reverse strand, counting down.
TCCCTGGTTTATGCTTTCCCTCCGATCCCTCTCCTTCCACATTTGTTGCTCAGGATTTGGAGAGAGGGAGTTCCAGTCATTCTGGTGGCACCAGCCTGGCCCAGAAGGCCCTGGTTCCCAGGGATTGTGAGACTGACAATAGACGGGCCATGGGCGCTTCCACAGCACCCCGATCTACTGTTTCGAGGTCCTATATTTCACCCCAATTTACAGTCTCTAAATCTGACGGCATGGCTAATGAAGCCAGGGTGTTAAAGGACCGTGGCATCTTGGGACCATTGGTATCTACCCTAGTGAATGCTAGAAAAGCTCTCACTAGGAAGATCCATCATAAGGTCTGGAAGACTATATTGCTTGGTGTGAAGCCAAAAAAAATGGCATCCTCGGAAATACGTGATTGGTAGAATTTCTCTCTTTTGTACAGTCAGCTGTGAAAATCAAATTGACTTTGAGTACAATCAGAGGTCAAGTTTCGGCCCTATCAGTATTCTTCCAAAGGCCTTTAGCCTCCCATTCACTGGTCTGAACCTTTATGCAGAGGGCAACTCGCTTGCTTGCCCCCATTAGGTCGCCTATGTGTCCTTGGTACTTGAACTTGGTGCTATCTGTGTTTCAGAAACAACCATTTGAACCTATCAAGGAAATTCCATTAGACTTGCTGTCACACAAGCTAGCCTTCCTGATGGCTATCACCTCGGCTAGAAGGGTATCAGAGCTGGCGGCCCTTTCATGCATTGAACCATACTTGATCCTTCACAATGACAGGGTCGTGTTACGACCCGTTCCATCCTTTTTTGCCAAAAGTGGTGTTGGCCTTTCATTTAAAACGGGACATTACTTTGCCTTTTTTCCTCTCAGCCTCGTTCGGTGGAAGAGAGACGACTGCACTCCTTGGACATTGTCCGTGCAGTCAAGGTTTATTTGTCTAGATCTGCAGAGATCCGAGGATCAGACTCCTATTTTGTTTTACCAAAAGGACCCAAGAAAGGGCAGACAGCTTCCAAAGCTTCCATTGCCAATCGGATCTGTAAATTAGTCATTCAGGCCTACGGTCTGAAACTTAAAGCTCCTCTCTTTAGGGTAAGCTCGTTCTACCAGGGGTGTAGGAACCTCATGGGCTTTTCGCCATCGGGTATCTGTGGCTCAGATTTGTAAGGCTGCTACCTAGTCTTCAGTGCATACGCTCACAAAATGTTATCAAGTGGATGTTCGAGCAGCCGAGGGTTCGGCTTTCAGCCGCAGTGTACTGCGGGCTGCCACATAAGGTCTGATGGCTATTGTTTGGCAGGGTGTCCCCCTCCCCTCAAGGCTATTGCTCAGGGACATCCCAGCAGGTAATGAATATCAGCCTAACTCTGTGTCCCATGATGTATGAAAAAGAAAATAGGATTTTTTGTCATACTTGCCTATAAGATCCTTTCCTTTGAGTACATCATGGGACACAGGTCCCTCCCCTCTTTTTGAGGATTCAATGCTTGCTACAAAACTGAAGTACTTCCTGTATGGGAGGGGTTTTTTTTTTTTTTTTAATTCTTTATTTTATTTTATAGTAATGTCATTCATCATACAAAAACAACAATTTACTTACATCTTAAAAATATACTTAACATTATCCTTAATCCCCCCCCCCCCCCCAAATCCCACCCGCAACCTGCATCAATCTCCGAGAGCTATTGTTTTGCTTGGCTTTTGTCATCTTTTTCAGATGCTTCCCCCTTCTAATATTGACTGATTACCTCGATATATCTCCACGTCTGTTTAAACACTTTCTAACCTTCCCATTTATCTTTTCGATCTATGGGAGGGGTTATATAGGGGATCACTTCCTGTCTAAAGACCTTTGGTCTACCAGTGTCTATTCAACTGGAGATGAAGTATAACCCAGCAGGTAATGAATTTTAGCCTAACTCTGTCCCATGATGTACTCAAAGAAAGGGATTTTACAGGTAAGTATGACAAAAAATCAAATTTTTTTCCCCAAAAAAATTGCTGTTGAAAAACCACTGTGCAAATTACCGTGTGGCATAAAAAATTGCAAAACCCACCATCCTTTCTCTAGGGCAGTGATGGTGAACCTTAACGCCCCAGATGTTTTGGAACTACATTTACCATGATGCTCATATACTCTGCAGTCTAGCTGAGCATCATGGAAAATGTAGTTAAAAACCCTCTGGGGTGCCATGGTTCGCCATCACTGCTCTAGGGCCTTTGCTTTAAAAAATATATATATGTTTTGGGGGTTCCAATATATTTTCTTGCAAAAATTACTGATAGTAACATGTAAACAAAGTGCCAGAAAAGGCTTGGTCTTTAAGTGGTTGAAAAAAATGTAATTTGTTCAAATGATCTTTTGAGTGTGCAGCTTATTTGAATATCCAAGTGAAAATTGACCATCTCAATTTTACATATAACTGATTTGCTTCCTTTATTCTTGCTGTAGTTTGGACTGACGTTAGTGTGCCAGATTTTGGGAAGAGCTGAAGAGCTGATGAGTTCTGAAAATTCCACGACACTGAGTCAGTCACTCTGGTATGTGTTAAAGCAGTGGTGTGAGCACTGAATTTGGGTTGGGACTATCTGGGATTTCCAAACAAAACCTACATTTGAGGGTTTTTATTTGTGTAAAACAGGGGTTTCCCCACCTTCCCATAGCCTCTAGGTAAAAAAGATGTGATCCTCATTCTACTGCTAAAGTGCTTGGCAGGCTGAAGTCTGCTATCAAAAAAAAAAATTCTGTCTTTTCTTTACAGCACCATTACATTTTATCATAGTGCCCATAGATGTCACTGCAATTTTTAGGACCAGGTTCCCATATGTGTGGTCCGGTTTTGACAGCGGGATTTCAGCCCCCTCTGGTGCAACTTTGTGCAGCGATTCAGGTGTGAATTGTCAAAGTGTACGACAATGGAAATCCCACCTGAACCGTGCTCAAAATCGTACTGGACTCTCTAAAAATGTGCGGCAGCAGGCCCGCACATATGTGAACCAGCTCCATTGAAAAGGCTGCAGGTTCATGTCATATCTGATACGGGTCAATACGCATACAGATTGCGTATATGTGAACCAGGTCTAAAGCCCAACTGTGTGCGAGAGAACCCCCCCCCCCATGTGAATGAGTAATGGGGTACATTGTACCCCTACTCATTTACCAAAAAAGAAATAAAGATACACACACAGTTTTTGACAGTTCCTTTATTAAAAATAAAAAGACACTGTCCCCCCGGTGTAGATTAATCATCAATCATGGCCACCGCCAGACCCGAAAAAAGAAAGAGAAAAAAAAAAAAAAGCTCCATTCGCGATGAAGGCTATCGCCGTCTGCCTGCTCCACCACATGACCGTTCTTAAATAGGTAAGGGGTGTGGCCATCTGGCAACGTCACCTTGTGGCACCTGTGATGCCACTGACGGTGCATGTTTATTCACATGGGGTGTAAACGGGGCTTCCAGATTCTGATTAGCTCCCTGCCCGAAGATGTTGAGGGCATGTGGCCTGGTAAGATTCAGGAGCCCCCCCCCCCCCCCTCCTGCATGCTCGGATACATTCCTGCCTCTGCACCAGACATATGTGAACCGGCTCCATAGAAATACGGTTTAATTCACATGTCATGCAGGGTCAGATGCGGCTAAAAATGCATCCTATTTGCATATATGTGAACGGAGCCTTCGTGTTTGTCTTTTGTATAGTTACAGCAGTTTCTCAATAGCCGTACATGCTTTCAATTAGTTATAGTTGATTTTAGGTTTTTGCTTTCTCTAAACCTGTTAATAGAGGATTTCTAGCCTATGCAATGTTATCTTAGCACGGTTTTCATACCTGCTGTTCCATGTCTTTCAGGACGCCTTTGGTTGCACAAGTCGCTCACTTCCTACTGCAAATCCAAGCTGCCTCTCTGGTCCAGCCCCTCTGCTCTCCAGTAACTGCTCTGCTTCACTTCTCACGGTACCTTGACGATCAGACTTTCGAGCAGCTTCAGTCTAAGCTTAGGTGAGAGCCAGATAAACCAGCAAGAAAATATAACTACTGAAGTCACTTGGAGATATTGGAAACCAAGGCAAGATTCAACCTTAAAGTGGAACTACACTGCATCTGAGCACCACAAACAAAAAATGCTATTATTTTTGGTATTCAAAGCAAACTCGCCCATCCATCCATGTCTCCATGCTGAGAAATCACTTTGAAAATCGCCCCCTAGCATTTTTGGCTGTGGCTATCTTGAGTAAGGGCAGATGATTCATGTAGTATTTACTTCCTGGATTCCATCTGCCCTTAGCTCAAGCATACAGACAGCAGGGTGTGCTTAGCTCAGCAAACCCCACCTTCCCTCTTGAAGACTCCTGGGATTTATGACATAATTTGCCTAGGCATGGAAACCAGGAAGTACCTGAAGAAATTTAAAAAAATAAATTTAAAACAAATAGGATATGCTTTCCTGAGAGAGACTGAAATTCCACTTTAAGCTACGTTTAACTTGAAAAGCGGGGTTGATGGACTAAATCTCTAAGTGAATGATTTGGCTAATGCAGCAGCAGAAACATCAGTGTTTTTCTAACACTCTAAAAAATAAAATAAAAATGATATGTCAGTATATCATGTTTAGTGATCTGCCTGGGGTCCAGCTTTAACAAGGAAGGGAAAAAAGCACAAGGGCTTTGCAGATTTACTACTAGCTAAATCCAAACTCAACCCTCCTGTGCTTTTATAGGCAAGAAAGCAGCCATCCTAGCCTCTGTTTAATCTGCAGTTGCCATGGTGCTGCACACCAGTTATGACACCAGCTATATGATGACTTGACAGCTTAGTTAAGAACACAAGCAACTCCATGTTGTCCCTGTCATAATGGGGATCCTCCTTGTTTTACATAGGCAGATCCCCGTTCCACCGCTCTGGACCAACATCACAGGTTGCCGGACCGGCATGCGCGCGCCCACACTACCATATGCATGGACCGACGTACAGGTGCATCAGTTTGCGCAGTCGAGCCACCTTGCCGCAGTATATATGCGGAAGGCGGTCCGCAAGTGGTTAAAGTTCATGTGTCTGTAAGGGCAGGCGTCTCAATACTTTTGGTAATATAGTGTATGTCCAGTCAGAGAAGTGGATAGAAGGTGAACTCGATGAAGTCACAAGAAGCTTAATTATGATTATTGAATGTGATTGACTTCCTCAAATAGGTATTTCTAAGTGGAAACAATCTTTCCTAATCATACATCACGGTACATAGAGGAATTTACATTCATAATGTCTAGGGTTATGCTGCCACCTTCAGGTGAATGGACACTGGCCAAAAAAAATAGACATAACCACTCCCAGGTCATCTAAGCCTCAGACGTAGGGAGGCACATCAATGACCTAAGAATACTAGCTAATAAAACGCTGTGAAGATCTATTTTGTGGTCTATTACCATACCCCCTAGCTTGTTCTGAACACCCATGATGAAACGGAGATTGGCTTTATCGGCAACTATGCAACCCATAATTAGCTGCTGGGAGCTATACATCCAGAGCCTGGTCTGTTCTGGTTATCCCAGACCCGGACGACCCCTCCAGGGGTATGTGATAGGCAATGCCTGAACCTGTACAGGGACCAGCAACATGCAAAGGTGAGACAGATTCATCTTCATAGCAAGTGTGAGACTTAATATCTCCATTACTTACAGTACACTTCTTAGTGTATCCTGAATAGTATTCCATTTTACATTCAAATTAACAGGAAACCGGGAATTGTGTTTGCCTTTATTCACTGTAGATTGTTTAAACTTTCTAACTTGGCAGTAAAATTTCCTGCATTCGGAGTTTAGTCTTTGGTAGATGATTAGGTGTTGTATCACACCACAGGTTGCACTATTACCACCACTTCTGCCCAGAGCCCTTATCAGGTACTCAGGCACTGCTCCTGCCCTTTTGACATGAGGACTTTGCCACATGACTGTCGACACTCGGGTTGCTGTGTATCCTTCCCCAGACACACCTACCCCATTTTGGCATCTTACTCCATGCATACCCCAAAAGGAGAAACCCACGCTGATGCAGTGGTGAAAACCAGGCGCAAGGGAACCACAGCAAAAGCTCAGGCAAACATTTGTTCTGCCGATGGGCTGCAAAGTACTCAAACTGCTGAGAGTGGCGTTGCTTCCCTTGTTCTCGAGCAGTGCCCTATTTTAACACTGGTATCTGGATGTGATTCTAGCTCTATCTCAGCCATGTAACTAGGGGACTGTGTGACCAAAGCAAATTTCTGTGCAGCTATGGTAGAATTTCTCCTTAAAGTCAATTGAGACTCCTTTTCCACATCCACCTTTTCTGTCATAGTTGGAAGTGTACCTTCCTCCTTTAGAAAAGATAGACATGGAAAACGTTGAAGACTGGAATGCGATTTTAGAGGAGGCCACAGAAGTTTTTTCACCCCCAGACTCCTGGACGCCTGATGCTATGGCTTCATGAAATATGCTTGCTAATGTAGATATACTCCCTTCTGTGCACACACGCCTCAGTATAGTCACATTTGATTCTCCTTTGTCTCACTTTGCCCCTCTAGAGACTAAGACCTGCAGAGTAATTAGGCAAAGACATTACCATTCATTAACAAATAGATTAGAAAATGTATGACAATTGAGTTTTCCCTGAAATGGTTTTCACCCCTACAAGAATCATTGCTGAGCTGTATCCAATAGAGGAATTTACTGAAAAGTAGACTGTTCTGGTAGTTGAACCTGCAGTCCCAATCTTAAACTTCTTACTGTGTCTATAGATGTAGCTTCATTTAAGGATTCTGCAGACAGAAAATTTGAGATACTCTTAAAGTAATTGTAAAGTCTAAACAATGTTATACTTGCCTTCTCTGTGCAGTTGGTTTTGCACAGACCAGCCTGGATCCTCTTCACTGGTCCATCTTTGCTGCTCCTGGCCCCTCCCTCCTATCACATGCCCCCACAGTCAGAAGCATCCTATGGGGGCACTGGAGCCAAGTCACAGCTCCGTGTGTCTATTCAGACACGTAGCCCTGACCCAGCCCTGCCCCCTCTCTCATCTGATTGACTGACTTTGATTGCCAATGGCGCCGCTATTGTGTCTCAGCTGATTGGAGGAGGAGTGTCCTGGACGGCTTAGACATTTGTGGACATCACTGGAGAGAGATGGGGCTGAGGTAAGTAATTAGGGGGGTGCCCGGGAGGCTGCTCCATACCAAAGGTTTTTTATCCTAATGCATAGAATGCATTAAGATAAAAAAACCTTCTGCCTTTACAACTCCTTTTTAAAGGTTCTCCTTGCCCTTGAAGGTCCAGCCCCGCAACCAGCTATTGCTGCAATTTCTCTTTGTCAAACCGCAGCTAACTGAACTAGGGTGATGAACAATAAGCAGGATCCTGTCTTTCTGGAGGAACAGTTACAAACACTGCCTTGTAAGAGATGTCTTTTACAGTTTGCATTCCTCTGGTTCTCAGATGTCTCATAACCCCCCAGTGGGTTCAGTGAGTAGTCTCAAATGAGTACAAAATATAATTTCAAACCTTTCTTCCTTATTGCTATGTTCCCTTAAACCAACCAAAATCTATCCAAGGACAGTCAGATTTAAAGACTGCTCTGGATGATCTCTTGTCCCAGGAAGTGGTTTGGTTCCTCTGGAGGACAGGTTCATACCATTCTATTCAAACCTGTTCATGGCACCGAAACCCAGCAGGGGTATTCATCCTGTTCTGAACCTAAAATCCCTAAACAAGTTCCTTTTCACTTTCACAAGTTTCTTATGAAATCTGCAAGGTCAGTTATTACCTCTCTGAGACCAGGGGAATACTTCAAATGCCTATTTCCATATTCCTAAAGGACTATTTAATTTGTTCAGGCTTTAAATATGGGTAATAAACTTCCAAAAGTTTGCACTTTCAGTCTTCCCTTTGTCTGGAATACTTGGGCCTCATCCTAGACACAGCCCTGGTAAACCACCTATTACTGTCACAAGAGATGTTTACATTCCTTGTGACAGCAATAAGTGATCAAAAAAGTTTTTTTTTAAAAAAACACAATTTCTAAAAATAAATAGGAAATTTTTTTTTTTTTTTTTAAAGCGTCCCCGCGAGCTCACGCAGCAAAGAAAACGCATACGGAAGCTGCGCCTGCATATGTAAACGGTGTTCAAATCATACATGTGAGGTATCGCCGCGATCGTCAGAGCGAGAGCAATAATTCTAGCACTAGACCTCCTCTGTAACTCTAACCTGCTAACCGTAAAAAAAAATTTAAAGCGTCGCTTATGGAGATTTTTAGGTACTGTAGTTTGTCGCCATTCCACTAGTGCGTTCAATTATAAAGCGTGATATGTTTGGTATCTATTTACTCGGCGTAACATCATCTTCCACATTATACAAAAAAATTGGGCTAACTTTACTGTTTTTTTTTTTTTGTTTGTTTTTTTTTAAATTCATAAGTGTCCCTTTTCCCAAAAATTTGCGTTTAAAACACCGCTGCACAAGTACAGTGTGATAAAAAATATTGCAACAATCTCCATTTTATTCTCTAGATTCTCTGCTAAAAAATATATATAATGTTTGGGGGCTCGAAGTAATTTTCTAGCAAAAAATACGGATTTTAACTTGTAAACACCAAATGTCAAAAATAGGCTTAGTCATGAAAGGGTTAATGCAAAATCAAAAATCCAATCACCCTGCATAGCAGCTATCGATTCAAAAATAAAAATTCAAAATAACAGAGCAATTTAACAACATCTTGAAGGGATATTTAAAAAAAAAAAAAAGTGTTACTTGACTAGACCCTGGGCCTAAGTCTAGGCCTTCCCATTTGTCCACTCAAATGTCAAACCTCGCCTAAATAAAAAAAAGGGGGGGGGGAAGAAAGAAGGTGAATAATTATCCCTTCTCTCGCCAGTGGCCCCAAGCATCCTTTATACAGAAACACCCATACTATAATTAATGACCCCCATCGGCAATAGATGTCTTGTATGGTTTGTCCAGCCACTTTGCCCAGACTTTATCGTATTTACTAGGACAACCCCTATTATTATAGGTGTCTCTATACAAGGTGGTTATTTATCAATTGTTTCCAGTATAGAAGTGCAAGGTTTCTTCCAGTGCATTACAGTGGCTTTTCTTGCTCAGACACTGTAGGAACAGTAGCCTCTACCAAACCCAGCAGCCAAACCGACATTGAGACTGGTAAAGGAGCAGAGGTAATAGTGTTCAATATATTTACCACTCCCCCCACAAAAAATAACTAATCCTGTGGACAGGTCCAAAAAATGTGTGAAATCCCCCCAAGATGCTCCGCTTGGCAGAGCAAACAGGATTTATTTTTTTTAAGTCTATAAGGTGTAATATATGCTCTATGTACCAATTTTAAATTAAATCATGAGGTCTCTCAATGATACCAGAGATCGCAGAGGAAAATCCCATACACTCCTCCAGTCCTTCATATCCAACTCTGGTATATCTCGCATCCACCTAGTTCTAAGACCTTCTAATGGCAAAATAGAAATTAATGTAAGGTGAGAGTACAGTCTTGAGGTGGATGCATCCAAGCACTCGCTCCTGAGTACCAATTCTAAAGAGGATTGTAAAATCCTTACTGTCCTGTGCATGAAAAATATGGAGCTGGAAATATCTAAATAAGTAAGAACTAGGTAAGTTAAGTTTGAGGTAGGTGTAGAAAAAGTAGATCATTTCTGATCATTGACCACTTGAGAGAGTATTTTAATATTATATTTAGTCCATGCAATAGGCTCTGGTACTTTAAAGAATTGAGGTAGAGTAGGATTAAACCATAAAGGGGCATTTGGAGAGATTGTACCCTATGGAAAGGACTCGCATCTGAGCCCAGCCTCCCAAGCTCGAATAGTATTGGGCATTGAAGCAGTCAACTGGTAGGATGCCCTACAGCCCCTAAATAAGAGTACCTTAAGAGCATCGTGCTCAGACCTAAAGGGGTTATAAACCCTCGTGTTTTTTCACCTTAATGCATCCTATGCATTAAGGTAAAAAAACACCTGGCAGTGACTAGCTCCCCTGTTTTACTTACCTTAGCCTCTTATTTCCGTCGGCCGAGACGCGCCCTCCCTCTCTCCAGGGGGTCCCAGCTCTTAATTGGATAGATTGATAGCAGCGCAGTCATTGGCTCCCGCTGCTGTCAATCAAATCCAATGACGCGGGTGGGGGGGGGCGAGTCGGGCATTCGTGTCTATGGACGCAAATGCTGAACTCGGGAGCGTGCCCGCAAGGTAACCCACCTGGGAGGTTGAGCTGCAAAATGAGCTGCACAGTGGAGGTAAGTATGATATGTTTGTTTAAAAAAAAAAAAAAAAAAAAAAGCCTTTACAATCACTTTGGGATCAAAAGCCACGCCTCTGTAAAATTTGCTGAGTCTTGGGTCTCATGGTGGCCTCATTTGAGGCGGTTTCCTTCACTCTGTTCCAATCAAGGCCTTCCCAACACAACATTCTTTTGGCCTGGAATGAACACACACCATCTCTTAACTTCCCTATGCTTCTCTCCGGTCAAGCGGCTCACTAGCTTGATTGCCAATCCTTGAAAATGGGAAATACAATTTTCACACACTAAGATGATGCCATCTTCACAGGCTGAGTGGTGTTTCAATTACTCACAGTTCAGAGAACTGGGCACCCCGGAAAGCAAAGCTCCCCGTCAAGATCTATGAGCTTAAAGCAATAAAATTGGCTCTGGACCCCCCTTCTTCTGGAACATCCAGTTGGGGTGTAATCAGAAAATCAGTGGCCTATAATGATCAGGGGAGTACCATGATGACCCTTGACGGTATTAAGCCTATGATTTATTGGGTGGAAAAACACTGTCCAGCCATGTCTGCTGTTCTCATCCTAGGAGTGAACAATTGGAAAGTTGATTTCCACAGCTATTCTTGACTGCTCCACCAAATTGAGAGAGAAGAAATCGGTGATCCTCATTGTGCTAATCTGGCACAGAAAAACCTGGTATACAGACATACTCAAACTTCTAGGAGTCTACCCCTGACCTCTTACAAACAGGCCAGACTTTGTATCAAGGACCTGTTCCATCCTGCTTCTTTAATCGCTGGCTTTAATGGCATGACTGTTGAAGCCCAGGTCTTGACGGGCAGGGGTATATTCTGGCTTTTCTGCAGTTAGGATTTGACCAAGGTGAAAAACCTTGTGTGGTGCTGCAGCCCTCCCCATTTTACTTACCTGGACATGGTCATCCTCCGTCCGGGAACGAGCACACCATCTATAGCTGGTGTCTCGTGTCCTGATTGGATAGATTGATAGCAGCGCAACCATTGGCTTGTGCTGCTGTCAATCGCATCCAATGATGGGGGGCGGGGCCGAATCCTTCATTCTCTGTGAATGAACACAGATGCAGGACTCTTGTTCACCAAGGAGAGCGCTTCTCCAATGTGGACACTCGATGCAGGGAGGAGACACCGGTGTCGCTGAGGGACCCCAGAAGAGGTAGATCTGGGGCAACTCTGTAGAAAACAAACTGTACAGTGGAGGCAAGTATGACATGTTTGTTATTTTAAAAAAAACTAAAATAAAGAGGGTTTTACAACCCCTTTAAAACCTTCATTCAAGGCATCTCTCTTATCTGCCCCCCATTGCAACACTCTGTGCTTCCTTGGGATCTTAATTTGGGTCTCTCAGGCAAGCAGAAGCCCCATATAAAATGTCCCTTGGGTAATCATCCTGTCCAAAGGCTTTTTTCAAATTCCAATCACCTGAAGGTAGCAGCCTATATCCCAAGGTTAAGGAATATCCAGACTTTATCCTGTACTGTACTCAAAGATCAAAAATTCACAGAAAAGTCAAGACTTTTCAGGTAAACCAAAAACACAATTTTTTTCATCTGCATGGACTTTTTCTTTCACTCTAGGCAAATGTAAAAGGCACAAAGCATTGCAGCTCTGTATTCATTACTGCACCATTAACTATAATTAACCTGGTATCAGCCTTCTGCAGTCCCTGTATTGCAGGGCTGGAGCTCGCGAGGCAGAAACAACACAAGAAGCCAGCCAGTCACTTCATGTGCTGACAAGATGCATGCTGATAGGAGAAAACGGGGTGACCTAGAGATGAGCTCATAAATGTGCTGCTGCTACTTTCACTGTCCAGTCACTGGCTCAGGTAGGTCCACGTTGACCTGGGCTCAGAAGAAACGTGTTGAATGATGCTAGGGATCAAACTGAGAATATCTAACTACAGAAAAAAATCTCTGATCTTGAAGGTAAATTATTGTAGCAAAACATGGTTTTGTTATATTATGCTTTTAAAATGAGCTATTAATTTTTTATTCTATGAACAATTTCAAATGAGGAAACCTAAAGTGGCTTTAAAGGCAGAAGGTTTTTTATCTTTCATTCAGTGCATTAAGATTAAAAGCTTTCTGTGTGCAGCTGCCCCTCCCCCCCACCGCCCTCCTAATACTTAACTGAGCCCCCAGTCTTGGTCCAGTGATGTTGCACAAGAGACTCTGCTGTCCTGACTCTCCCTCCTCATTGGCTGAGACAAAAAAAAGATAATTTAGTATAACTTTAAGCTGGCCATACACCACTAGATTTTCTATTCATTTTTTGGCATGTGCGTTCATTTTTCCAGTAGTTAATGATGTCAAATTAATCATTTTCCATGACAAGGTAAATCAAAGGAAGGTGGAAATGAATTCTAACTGAATGTGGTTTTTGTTTAGGAAAAATACCTATTGTATTACAATATGTGCATGTCCTGAAATCCAATATAAAATTTGAAACCTTAGCATAGCAGTTGTATAAAGTTTTTTTGATGATTGGATCTGTCAGCACAGTACAAACCGGGTTAATTATAATACATATGAACTCCCTAGCCCCATTTTCTTCACAGGGTAAGTTTCATCAACGGAGTTTTCAAAAAGGAACGAGCGAAATGTAAAAAATATTTACTTTTTTTTTTTTTTTTTTTTTTTTTAAGTTATGCTATGTAAATGTAACAACTATAAGGTAGGTGTTATCCCAATTTGGCTGCAAAAGTGGAATTGCACTTTAATGCCTCCCCTTGTCAAGTATCTATCATATATTTCTCTTTTATATTTAGGTCTGCTCCCAGTCCCTGATGCATGGAAGCGCTGGACTTGGCCACAATCAGAGCGTTCCTTCCCCTGCTTCAAAGATGATATGTGGAATTTTATAAAGTATCTGCAGAGTTTGAAGCACCGAAGTCTTAAAGGGGAGTGCACACCCCAAGAGGGGTCAGCTTACCCTGCATTGCCACCTACAGGGCTTCACAGCTGCTGCAAAAACTGCTCTGTGTAAATCAGAACACCCGTGTCATTTTCTTGTGTAGAAATTTTAAAACAATTACTCTGTGGGGATTTCTCACTGCATACATCAACCAACGAGGATCACAGATGGATTGTGTTTATTTTTTTTTCTCTTTTTTATATATAGCTCCGTGTAAATAAATATAAAGTATTATTAAATCGGACTTCTAAATCACTGTGTGTTTGTACCTGCGGTGTTCTGCTGACTTGCTGTAAAATACATTGGACATCTCGTATCAAAGGGAAACTCCAGCAAGCCGTTTACAGCCTATCCCCAGCTTAAACTTTTTTGTTTAGTTTTGCAAAAGAGTGGGGTAATTTCTGTTAAAGTGGAACAACACTTCATCTGAGCACCAGAAATGCAAAAATGCCATTTAATTTTAGATATTCAAAGCAAACTCACCCATTCATCCATGCTTTTTTTTGTAAATTTACTATTAAAAAATCATCGCTATCATTTCTGACCATGCTATCGTGAGTAAGGGCTGATGATTTATGCAGCATTTACTTCCTGGAATCCACCTGCCCTTAGCACAGGCATGCAAGCAGGAGAGTGTGTGCTTAGCCGAGAAAAAGACCATCCTCCCCTACTGAAGACTCCTGGGATGTATGACATCATTTGCTTAGAAATTAACTGAAGAAATGGAAAAAAAATTTTTAAACAAATATATACTTACCTATATAGTAATGCTAGCAGCATAAGGATTAAAAATGGTCAATGTTGATTGAGAGAGTGAAGTTCCACACTTAAGTTTTTCAATTAAATTTTTTTTTGTGTTTGCCAAAATTAAATAAGAAAACACAAATTACATAAGTAAAGCATTTGTAAAGGTATATACTGTATATTTAACACACTGCGTTGTTACTAATCATAATTAACAAAATGGCCACAAGATGGCAGTGCTTTGCAATTTAGTTGACTCTAACTAATACAGCCATGCTAGGAATGCTTGAGCTTGTATGCTTCAGGCAAGACTCTTCCATTCTTATCAGCTGTAGAACTACAAATCCCATATGTGAGCAAAATGGGTGGAGAGGAGGTCTGGAAAGAATAAAGGACATGTGGGAGAGTGGAGGCTGATCCAGAAGCCCACAGGCCAGGATGGATTCAGCCAGAGATCAGAGGAGAGGATTGCCAGTTTGCTGATTGCACGGAAAGGCCAGGTAGTCGATCCTGCATCCAGTCAGATTGGTTATCGGCACCATGACCTTGAGAGAGGGGGCCCCCAGCAGCAAGGCCGTTGCTACCATAAAGGACTGAGAGGGTTCTTAACCTATTCCACACCGCTTGATACTACAAACTCACTTATTACTGGCTGTCATTTTAGTTCAGGATCTTCACAACACAGACTGTCCCCAAGAGACACAGGCCCTGCAGCCCAATCATTGCTGCGGCCTATTCACACTAGTCATCCATTGCAGTGCTGCATGCAGGACATCATTCAAAAGACCTTCCGTTGCCTGAATTGGCGGGGACGGAGTGTAAATTACCTCTTTCCTATTCCACCCAAGGAAGCCACCAGTTAAGTTGTACATTTATGTTTCAATGGTTTTTATTAAGGTTTTTCAGAGTAAAAAAATGTGCAAACATTCAGATGAGTCAAAATCTTTTGTCTTTTACAGCAATAGAAAGAACAAAGGTGCGTGGCTAAACAGATATATTGAGATCATTAAAGAACAAATAAGGCTGAACACTAGGAAGAACCATGTGTATGGGGGGTTCTGTAACAGACGGAGAGATGATGGACATGGCTACCGCATACCTGACCTCTCCTATTGAGAACAAGCTGAGATCAGGAGGAGGGGGCATATCCATCACTCCCCCTCCTTGTTTTATCGTTTCTATTCCCTGCATCAATATTGTATCGAGAGATCACTGGGGAAGGAACAGAAGAGGCCAGAGTGAGAGTAGGGAGAAGAGAGAGAATACCGGTGCAGAAGGCAAAAATGTTGGCAAATACTTTAACCACTTCAGCCCCGGAAGGATTTACCCCCTTCCTGACCAGAGCGCTTTAACCACTTGACGACCGCCTCACGCCGATGTACGTCGGCAAGGTGGCACGGACAGGCAAAATCACGTACATGTACGTGATTTGCCTTCCGCGGGTGGGGGGTCCGATTGGTCCCCCCCCCCCGGTGCCCGAGGCGGTCGCCATTTCTTCCCGGGCGATGAGAGGTGAGGGGGCGGCCATCCATTGTTGGCCACCCCCTCCCGATCGCTCCCGGCGAATGAAAATGCTTCCTTTCCCTCTGTAATGTAAACAGAGGGAAAGGAAGTGATGTCATCTCTCCTCGAACCGGTCTTTTCATCGCCGCGCCGAGGAGAGAAGACATCCACGTAAGTCTGCACAACACTACACATTCAGTAGAACACGCCAGGCACACTTGTCACCTCCGATCACCCCCTGATCACCCCCCTGTCACTCTGACACCAATAGCATTTTTTTTTTTTTTTTTTGCATTGGTGTCAGTTTGTGTCAGTTAAAAGTTTTAGGGCAGTTAGGTTAGCCCCCTTTAGGTCTAGGGTACCCCCCTTAGGTCCAGGGTACCCCCCCTAATAAAAGTTAACCCCTTGATTACCCCCCGTCACCAGTGTTGCTAAGCGATCGTTTTTCTGATCGCTGTATTAGTGACACAGGTGACGCTAGTTAGGGAGGTAAGTATATAGGTTCGCTGTCAGTGTTTTATAGCGACAGGGACCCCCATATACTACCTGCTAAAGGTTTTAACCCCCTGATTGCCCCCTAGTTAACCCTTTCACCAGCGATCACCGTATAAGTGTTACGGGTGACGCTGGTTAGCTAGTTTGTTTTTTGTAGTTTATTACAGTTTATTATAGTTTTAGGGCACCCGCCGGATATTACCCTATAAAGGTTTAACCCCCTAATTGCCCGGCGGTGATAGAAGTTAAGTTTTTAGGATCAGATAAGGTCTGCGTCGCCCCAGGCAGCGCCAGGTTAGCGCCAGTACCGCTAAAACCCACGCACGCAGCATACACCTCCCTTAGTGCTATAGTATCTGAGCGGATCGATATCTGATCAGATCTATACTCCCCAGCAGTTTAGGGTTCCCTGAAACGCAGTGTTAGCGGGATCAGCCCAGATACCTGCTAGCACCTGCGTTTTGCTCCTCGGCCCAGCCCTGCCCAGCCCACCCAAGTGCAGTATCGATCGATAACTGTCACTTACAAAACACTAAGCACACATAACTGCAGCGTTCGCAGAGTCAGGCCTGATCACTGCGATCGCTAACAGTTTTTTGGTAGCGTTTTGATACAGTCGCCAACAGTCAGGAGCTTTTTTGCCTGTGAGTCTCACTAGTGTACCCCTAAATTTAGAGCCCAAAATGGCAAATAGAAGGTACACTAGTGAAGAGGCCTACACGTTTCTGAGTATGACAGATAGTGAAGAGGAAGTCACTCATCTGTCAAGTTCAGGCTCAGAATACGAACCTGTAGAGGACAGCGGCTCCATGACAGATAGCTCTGACGACAGAGTTGTGGTCCCTGCTAAGGTCAGGCGTACCAGACCCCAATCTTCTTCTGTCCTTGAAGTGCAAGAACCGCAGGGCTCTCGTATGGAGCAGAGCAGTACTAGCGCCGCTACTCCTTCTGGTGAACTGGCAAGCACCAGCGGCCTAGTACACCCTGGTCGTACATCCAGCACTGCAGTATCACGTGGTGACGTGGCGAGTCCCATAAGTGCAGTTCAAGCTGACGAGGTGGCAAGCACTAGTAGTGTCCCGCTGCCACCAAGAAGACAAAGACAGGCCCGTCCTGCCCATAGTGCCCTTCCTGCTGCATTGGCCAATCCGAATTGGGAACCCACCACTTCTGCAGCACCCGTACTTCCCCCTTTCACTGGCCAACCCGGAATTCAGGTGGAAACAGTTGACTTTATGCCACTGGATTTTTATTCACTGTTTTTCACCGAAGATCTCTATAGATCTATTGTGGACCAAAGCAATTTATACGCTGGTCAACACATCGCCGCTAATCCCCAGTCCTCCCTTGCCAGAGATTGGAGATCAATTACGGTCTCCGAATTTAAGACCTTTCTGGGCCTTTCACTCCTCATGGGGTTGAATAAAAAGAGTAAGTTGCGGTCATATTGGTCCACTGACCCAATTTACCATTCACCCTTGTTCTCTGCTTCCATGGCCAGGGCACGATACGAGCAGATTTTGCGGTTCATGCACTTCAACGACAATGAACTCTGTCGTGCTCGTGGAGACCCTGCATACGATCGGCTCTACAAAATTCGGCCCCTCGTAAACCACTTCAACCAACGTTTTGCAGACTTGTTTACCCCCCATCAAGTTGTCTGCGTTGATGAGTCCCTGATTAAGTTTTCTGGCCGCTTGTCATTCAAACAGTACCTTTCCAGCAAGCGTGCCAGATACGGGGTCAAGATGTATAAGCTCTGTGACAGGGCCACAGGCTATACATGTAGATTTATGGTTTACGAGGGAAAAGATAGTCACGTAGAGCCGACAAACTGCCCTGACTACATAGGAAGCGCTGGCAAGATAGTGTGGGACTTGGTGTCACCCTCATTCGGAAAGGGGTACCACTTGTATGTGGACAATTATTATACGAGCGTGCCACTTTTTAGTCACTTGTTTGATCAGCAGATTGGAGCATGTGGCACCGTGCGACCTAATCGCCGTTGCTTTCCCCAGCGGCTTGTAGATTCCCGTTTTAGGCTGGGGGAGAGAGCCTGCTTGAAGTATAATAATTTGCTCGCTATGAAGTGGAGGGATAAGAAGAATGTTTTCGTTCTCACCTCCCTTCATGCAGACACGACGACCCAAATTCCTACGGCGACTGGTGTTGTGGAGAAACCCCTCTGTGTCCACGAATACAACCTTAATATGGGAGGGGTGGACCTCAACGACCAGTTGTTGGCGCCGTACCTAGTTGCCCGTAAGGCCAGACGCTGGTACAAAAAAGTGTCTGTATACTTATTTCAATTGGCTTTGCTGAATGCTCATGTGCTAATCAGAGCTTCAGGACAGACTGGATCCTTCCTTAAATTCCAGGAAGAGATCGTCAGAGCCCTTCTGTTTCCAGACGGTGCTCTACCTCACCTTCCCCAACCAAATGCAGTAAGCCGGCTGCATGAGCGGCATTTTCTTTATGCCATCCCGAGTACCCCTACCCAACGAGCCCCCCAAAAAAGATGTTGTGTCTGCAGCAAGCGCGGATTTAGGCGTGACACCCGGTCTTATTGTCCCTCCTGTCCTGGCAATCCTGGTCTTTGCATGGGTGAATGCTTTGAACGCTACCATACATTAGTTGAGTATTAGCGTAGGGTTCAGCACTGCACAGACTAGGCACACTAACACAGGGTCTCCCAAGATGCCATTGCGTTTTGAGAGACCCAAACCTGGAACGAGATACAAAAGTTACTAAAAAAAAGTGTATAAAAAAAAAAATTTAAAAAAATAAAAACACAAAAAACAAATATAAAATAAAAAAACCAAAAATAGTTGTTGTTTTATTGTTCTCTCTCTATTGTTCTTCTCTTTTTTACTCTATTCTATTCTGCAATGTTTTATTGTTGTTATGTTTTACCATGTTTCCTTTTCAGATTTTTTATACTTTACCGTTTACTGTGTTTTGTTGGTAACCATTTTATTGTTTTCAGGTACGCCATTCAGTTGCACCGCGGATTTATTTATCTTGACAGCAACAGCGTTTGCTCCCACGATATAGAAAGCCGTGACTCCAGTGCTGTCGGAGGTGATTTCACCACCACAGTTACATACTTCAGCATATATGCCGAAGCGTGGGGGCAGCAGTGGGTGGAGGAGCAATTTGCTCCTGCCTTTTGCGGGAGGATGCCCCCATGCTTCGGCATATATAAATGGTGCATGTATGCCCATCATTAGAAGTGGGTGGATGAAGGGAGGTATTCTAATGGTGGGCATACCCACCGATCAATATCTTTTTTTCGTTCAGCCCACAGGCTGCATGAAAAAAAAGTTTACAATATATGCCTAACAAGGACCAGCAACGTACTGGTATGTTGCTGGACTTTGAGTGGTTATACCAGAATGATGCCTGCAGGTTTAGGTATCATCTTGGTATCATTCTTTTCAGCCAGCGGTCGGCTTTCATGTAAAAGCAATCCTAGAGGCTAATTAGCCTCTAGACTGCTTTTGCAAGCAGTGGGAGGGAATGCCCCCCCCTCCCCCACCGTCTTCCATGTTTTTCTCTGGCTTTCCTGTCCCAACAGGGAACCTGAAAATGCAGCCGGTGATTCAGCCAGCTGACTATAGAGCTGATCAGAGACCAGAATGGCTCCAAACATCTCTATGGCCTAAGAAACCGGAAGCTACGAGCATTTCATGACTTAGATTTCGCCGAATGTAAACAGCGCCATTGGGAAATTGGGAAAGCATTTTATCACACCGATCTTGGTGTGGTCAGATGCTTTGAGGGCAGAGGAGAGATCTGGGGTCTAATAGAGCCCAATTTTTTAAAAAAAGAGTACCTGTCACTACCTATTGCTATCATAGGGGATATTTACATTCCCTGAGATAACAATAAAATTAATTTAAAAAAAATAAAAATGAAAGGAACAGTTTAAAAATAAGATAAAAAAGCAAAAAAATAATAAAAAAAAAAAAAAGCACCCCTGTCCCCCCCCTGCTCTCGCGCAAAGGCGAACGCAAGCATCGGTCTGGCGTCAAATGTAAACAGCAATTGCCCCATGCATGTGAGGTATCACCGCGAAGGACAGAACGAGGGCAGTAATTTTAGCAGTAGACCTCTGTAAATCTAAAGTGGTAACCTGTAAAGGCTTTTAAAAATGTATTTATTTTGTCGCCGCTGCGCGTTTGTGCGCAATTTTAAAGCATGTCATGTTTGGTATCCATGTACTCGGCCTAAGATCATCTTTTTTATTTCATCAAACATTTGGGCAATATAGTGTGTTTTAGTGCATTAAAATTTAAAAAAGTGTGTTTTTTCCCCAAATAATGCGTTTGAAAAATCGCTGCGCAAATACTGTGTGAAAAAAAAATATGAAACACCCACCATTTTAATCTGTAGGGCATTTGCTTTAAAAACTATATATAATGTTTGGGGGTTCAAAGTAATTTTCTTGCAAAAAAAAAATTTTTTTTCATGTAATCAAAAAGTGTCAGAAAGGGCTTTGTCTTCAAGTGGTTAGAAGAGTGGGTGATGTGTGACATAAGCTTCTAAATGTTGTGCATAAAATGCCAGGACAGTTCAAACCCCCCCCCAAATGACCCCATTTTGGAAAGTAGACACCCCAAGCTATTTGCTGAGAGGCATGTCGAGTCCATGGAATATTTTATATTGTGACACAAGTTGCGGGAAAGAGACAAATTTTTTTTTTTTTTTTTTTTTTTTTTTGCACAAAGATGTCACTAAATGATATATTGCTCAAACATGCCATGGGAATATGTGAAATTACACCCCAAAATACATTCTGTTGCTTCTCCTGAGTATGGGGATACCACATGTGTGGGACTTTTTGGGAGCCTAGCCGCGCACGGGACCCCGAAAACCAAGCCCCGCCTTCAGGCTTTCTAAGGGCGTAAATTTTTGATTTCACTCTTCACTGCCTAGCACAGTTTCGGAGGCCATGGAATGCCCAGATGGCACAACCCCCCCCCCAAATGACCCCATTTTGGAAAATAGACACCCCAAGCTATTTGCAAAGCAAGGAGCAACCAGTTGGGACTTTATATGAGAACGCAAGGCTACCACCGCCAGGCGCCTCCATCCCTGTTAGTTTAAAAAAGAGAAAGGAAGGTGGGACTTTATATGAAGAATGCACCCTTGGAGAAAACACGATATACATGAAAATGGGTAGTAACAACACTATGGGCATGGATGACAACATACGATACAATTGGCAGTCAATAGTTTATTGGTCTAAAAAATAACAATAATAATAATAATAGTAGCATGATAAAAAAATGACATGGTCAGTTCATATTTTAGAACATTATGTAGAACCAAGTACATTAGATAGATTGGTATAACAATAATAGTGACACCAACAGTAAAAACATAGTAGGTTAATATCATGCACATCATAGAAAGCCATTTTCATAAAAGCGTGTCTCCCTGATAAAAAATGTATCATAATTCATTGGTACGATCCAGTTGGTAAATATGGTAGTATTGGTAAAGTACAGTATGTGCAGAAAGGCATCTATTGGCTCTACGCGTTTCGTGGCGACTGCCACTCTTCAGGAGCAAGTATGAGAAGGATGTCTATATATATTAAAACACATAATTAATATGTAGAATAAAATATAATGGTATGATCATTGTTATAAAGAGGGAAAGGAGAGGGGAAAAGACCTCAATTTACCACAACTACTTACAGATATGTCAATGAGACTAGGTGAAGGCGTGAGGGGCCGGAAGGTCGACCGGGAGCAGACACCAGTCCCGGGAGCTGAGGTGGACAAACCCAGGCGTAGATGGATCGCCAGAGGGAGATAATGCTTCCCAGGGAAGGGCCCCCATGGATAGGGAGAAGAAAAAAAAAAAAAAAAGTGGTGTGCCATAGAAGTGTGACTATCTCTGAAAAAGAATAATTGGGTAAAATGAATAGGGTGTGACAAGAAGTATAGTACAAAGGGTGACTGGTAATAACTGTAATAAGAAATACCTAAGTGCAAGGTGTGGGGGTAGATACAACCCCCCAGTAGGAATAATAAAAAAGAAGAAAAAGTGTAAATAGCTGGTTAACCCCAAGACTGGGGTAGTTAGTATCCAAGGTAGAGAATTATGAACACTAGATAGCGTGATGGTAAGGGGTAGGGGATAGGAGTGTGGGCACCAGAAGGTTACCTGATAAATAGTGAAGTAGGTGAATTCCAAAGTACACCATGACCATGGGGGTGACAGACCCTGAAGGGAGCATAGATCCACTATGAGGAGTCACACTTCTATGGCACACCACTTTTTTTTTTTTCTTCTCCCTATCCATGGGGGCCCTTCCCTGGGAAGCATTATCTCCCTCTGGCGATCCATCTACGCCTGGGTTTGTCCACCTCAGCTCCCGGGACTGGTGTCTGCTCCCGGTCGACCTTCCGGCCCTTCACGCCTTCACCTAGTCTCATTGACATATCTGTAAGTAGTTGTGGTAAATTGAGGTATTTTCCCCTCTCCTTTCCCTCTTTATAACAATGATCATACCATTATATTTTATTCTACACATTATGTGTTTTAATATATATAGACATCCTTCTCATACTTGCTCCTGAAGAGTGGCAGTCGCCACGAAACGCGTAGAGCCAATAGATGCCTTTCTGCACATACTGTACTTTACCAATACTACCATATTTACCAACTGGATCGTACCAATGAATTATGATACATTTTTTATCAGGGAGACACGCTTTTATGAAAATGGCTTTCTATGATGTGCATGATATTAACCTACTATGTTTTTACTGTTGGTGTCACTATTATTGTTATACCAATCTATCTAATGTACTTGGTTCTACATAATGTTCTAAAATATGAACTGACCATGTCATTTTTTTATCATGCTACTATTATTATTATTGTTATTTTTTAGACCAATAAACTATTGACTGCCAATTGTATCGTATGTTGTCATCCATGCCCATAGTGTTGTTACTACCCATTTTCATGTATATCGTGTTTTCTCCAAGGGTGCATTCTTCATATAAAGTCCCACCTTCCTTTCTCTTTTTTAAACTAACAGGGATGGAGGCGCCTGGCGGTGGTAGCCTTGCGTTCTCATATAAAGTCCCAACCGGTTGCTCCTTGCTTTGCATATTCATAATAGGGATGGAAGCATGCACCCTTACTCTTATACAATTATGTTGGTACTCTCCAGTGTTACGCATATTTAGTTCTTATATATTTAAACACATCGCCTTTATTGATCATTGAGATACATATATTATTATTTTAGGATTTGAGGAGCTGAGCTATATGCTATTTACCATGTTGTTATGGCTACTTGTTATGCTATGGTTGCTGGGTTGGGCTGTGTTTTGGGCCGGTCCACTCCGGCCGGGCTCCGCCCAGTTCCGGGAGCTGCGATGCGCTCCTGGGGCCCTCCCTCTCCCCTCTCTTCCTCTCCCAAGTCGGTCGGGGTCTGGGCGGGTACCCAATTGCGCATCGGCGCCACGCCTCCTACGCCGCCTGCGCAGCGTCGCACATCAGTGATGTTTACGCAGCGACGTTGTGTTTCCACTCCACGTCCTCCACGAGGTGTTTGGCGCTGAACGGAAGCGGCGTTCGCCACTCGTCGTTTTGGTGCCCTCTCCTCTCATTGGCCGAGCGTGACGCTGGTGGACACTCCCCACTTACTGGGGTATTTATACTCCTCATAGTGGATCTATGCTCCCTTCAGGGTCTGTCACCCCCATGGTCATGGTGTACTTTGGAATTCACCTACTTCACTATTTATCAGGTAACCTTCTGGTACCCACACTCCTATCCCCTACCCCTTACCATCACGCTATCTAGTGTTCATAATTCTCTACCTTGGATACTAACTACCCCAGTCTTGGGGTTAACCAGCTATTTACACTTTTTCTTCTTTTTTATTATTCCTACTGGGGGGTTGTATCTACCCCCACACCTTGCACTTAGGTATTTCTTATTACAGTTATTACCAGTCACCCTTTGTACTATACTTCTTGTCACACCCTATTCATTTTACCCAATTATTCTTTTTCAGAGATAGTCACACTTCTATGGCACACCACTTTTTTTTTTTTTTTTTTTCTTCTCCCTATCCATGGGGGCCCTTCCCTGGGAAGCATTATCTCCCTCTGGCGATCCATCTACGCCTGGGTTTGTCCACCTCAGCTCCCAGGACTGGTGTCTGCTCCCGGTCGACCTTCCGGCCCTTCACGCCTTCACATAGTCTCATTGACATATCTGTAAGTAGTTGTGGTAAATTGAGGTCTTTTCCCCTCTCCTTTCCCTCTTTATAACAATGATCATACCATTATATTTTATTCTACATATTAATTATGTGTTTTAATATATATAGACATCCTTCTCATACTTGCTCCTGAAGAGTGGCAGTCGCCAAGAAACGCGTAGAGCCAATAGATGCCTTTCTGCACATACTGTACTTTACCAATACTACCATATTTACCAACTGGATCGTACCAATGAATTATGATACATTTTTTATCAGGGAGAC
Source organism: Lithobates clamitans (assembly GCA_037952925.1). Lineage (NCBI taxonomy): Eukaryota > Metazoa > Chordata > Amphibia > Anura > Ranidae > Lithobates > Lithobates clamitans. Next base: position 3,172,249 of record JBBGZY010000168.1, on the reverse strand, counting down.
ACGCTTTTATGAAAATGGCTTTCTATGATGTGCATGATATTAACCTACTATGTTTTTACTGTTGGTGTCACTATTATTGTTATACCAATCTATCTAATGTACTTGGTTCTACATAATGTTCTAAAATATGAACTGACCATGTCATTTTTTTATCATGCTACTATTATTATTATTATTGTTATTTTTTAGACCAATAAACTATTGACTGCCAATTGTATCGTATGTTGTCATCCATGCCCATAGTGTTGTTACTACCCATTTTCATGTATATCGTGTTTTCTCCAAGGGTGCATTCTTCATATAAAGTCCCACCTTCCTTTCTCTTTTTTACCCCAAGCTATTTGCTGAGAGGTATAGTGAGTATTTTGCAGACCTCACTTTTTGTCACAAACTTTCGAAAATTGAAAAAAGAAAAAAAAAATACGTTTTTCTTGTCTTTCTTCATTTTCAAAAACAAATGAGAGCTGCAAAATACTCACCATGCCTCTCAGCAAATAGCTTGGGGTGTCTACTTTCCAAAATGGGGTCATTTGGGGGGGGAGGGGTTTGCCATCTTGGCATTTTATGGCCTTTAAAACTGTGATAGGTAGTGAGGAGTGAAATCACAACTTAACGCCCTTAGAAATCCTGAAGCCGGTGCTTGGTTTTCGGGGCCCCGTATGCGGCTAGGCTCCCAAAAAGTCCCACACATGTGGTATCCCCGTACTCAGGAGAAGCAGCAGAATATATTTTGGGGTGTAATTCCACATATGCCCATGGCATGTTTGAGCAATATATCATTTAGTGACAACTTTGTGCAAAAAAAAAAAAAAGTGTTACATTCCCGCAACTTGTGTCAAAATATAAAATATTCCATGGACTCAACATGCCTCTCAGCAAATAGTTTGGGGTGTCTACTTTCCAAAATGGGGTCATTTGGGGGGGGTTTGTGCCATCTTGGCATTTTATGGCCTTCAAAACTGTGATAGGTAGTGAGGAGTGAAATCACAACATTACGCCCTTAGAAATCCTGAAGGCGGTGCTTGGTTTTCGGGCCCCGTATGCGGCTAGGCTCCCAAAAAGTCCCACACATGTGGTATCCCCATACTCAGGAGAAGCAGCTAAATGTATTTTGGGGTGCAATTCCACATATGCCCATGGCCTGTATGAGAAATATATCATTTAGTGACAACTTTGTGCAAAAAAAAAAAAAAATTGTCACTTTCCCGCAACTTGTGTCAAAAAAGAAAGTATTTCATGGACTCAACATGCCTCTCAGCAAATAGCTTGGGGTGTCTACTTTCCAAAATGGGGTCATTTGGGGGGGTTTTGTGCCATCTGGGCATTTTATGGCCTTCAAAACTGTGATAGGTAATGAGGAATGAAATCAAAAATTTATGCCCTTAGAAATCCTGAAGGCGGTGATTGGTTTTCGGGGCCCCGTACGCGGCTAGGCTCCCAAAAAGTCCCACACATGTGGTATCCCCATACTCAGGAGAAGCAGCTGAATGTATTTTGGGGTGCAATTCCACATAGGCCCATGGCCTGTGTGAGCAATATATCATTTAGTGACAACTTTTTGTAAATATTTTTTTTTTTTTGTCATTATTCAATCACTTGGGACAAAAAAAATAAATATTCAATGGGTTCAACATGCCTCTCAGCAATTTCCTTGGGGTGTCTACTTTCCAAAATGGGGTCATTTGGGGGGGTTTTGTACTGCCCTGCCATTTTAGCACCTCATGAAATGACATAGGCAGTCATAAACTAAAAGCTGTGTAAATTCCAGAAAATGTACCCTAGTTTGTAGACGCTATAACTTTTGCGCAAACCAATAAATATACGCTTATTAACTTTTTTTTTTTACCAAAGACGTGGCCGAATAAATTTTGGCCTAAATGTATGACTAAAATTGAGTTTATTGGATTTTTTTTATAACAAAAAGTAGAAAATATCTTTTTTTTTCAAAATTTTCGGTCTTTTTCCGTTTATAGCGCAAAAAATAAAAACGGCAGAGGTGATCAAATGCCATCAAAAGAAAGCTCTATTTGTGGGAATAAAAGGACGCAAATTTCGTTTGGGTACAGCATTGCATGACCGCGCAGTTAAAAGTTAAAGTGACGCAGTGCCAAATTGGAAAAAGACCTCTGGTCCTTAGGCAGCATAATGGTCCGGGGCTCAAGTGGTTAACTGCTAATTGCGCTGTCATGCAATGCTGTACCCAAACAAAATTTGCGTCCTTTTCTTCCCACAAATAGAGCTTTCTTTTGATGGTATTTGATCACCTCTGCTGTTTTTATTTTTTGCGCTATAAACGGAAAAAGACCGAAAATTTTGAAAAAAAAATGATATTTTCTACTTTTTGTTATAAAAAAAAATCCAATAAACTCAATTTTAGTCATACATTTAGGCCAAAATGTATTCGGCCACATGTCTTTGGTAAAAAAAATGTCAATAAGCGTATATTTATTGGTTTGTGCAAAAGTTATAGCATCTACAAACTAGGGTACATTTTCTGGAATTTACATAGCTTTTAGTTTATGACTGCCTATGTCATTTCTTGAGGTGCTAAAATGGCAGGGCAGTACAACCCCCCCCCCCCCCACCCCCCCAATGACCCCATTTTGGAAAGTAGACACCCCAAGGAAATTGCTGAGAGGCATGTTGAGTCCATTAAATATTCATTTTTTTTGTCCCAAGTGATTGAATAATGACAAAAAAAATTTTACAAAAAGTTGTCACTAAATGATATATTGCTCACACAGGCCATGGGCATATGTGGAATTGCACCCCAAAATACATTTAGCTGCTTCTCCTGAGTATGGGGATACCACATGTGTGGGACTTTTTGGGAGCCTAGCCACGTACGGGGCCCCGAAAACCAAGCACTGCCTTCAGGATTCCTAAGGGCGTAAATTTTAATTTCACTCCTCACTACCTATCACAGTTTTGAAGGCCATAAAATGCCAAGATGGCACCCCCCCCCCCCCCCCAAATGACCCCATTTTGAAAAGTAGACACCCCAAGCTATTTGCTGAGAGGCATGTTGAGTTCATGGAATATTTTATATTTTGACACAAGTTGTGGGAAAGTGACCAATTTTTTTTTTTTTTTTTTTGCACAGTTGTAACTAAATGATATATTGCTCAAACATGCCATGGGCATATGTGTAATTACACCCCAAAATACATTCTGCTGCTTCTGAGTACGGGGATACCACATGTGTGGGACTTTTTGGGAGCCTCGCTTCATACGGGGCCCCGAAAACCAATCACCGCTTTCAGGATTTCTAAGGGCGTAAATTTTTGATTCACTCCTCACTACCTATCACAGTTTCGAAGGCCATAAAATGCCAAGATAGCACAACCCCCCCCCCCAAATGACCCCATTTTGGAAAGTTGACACCCCAAGCTATTTGCTGAGAGGCATGGTGAGTATTTTGCAGCTCATTTGTTTTTGAAAATGTAGAAAGACAAGAAAAAAAAATTTTTTTTTTTTCAATTTTCAAAACTTTGTGAAAAAAAGTGAGGTCTGCAAAATACTCACTATACCTCTCAGCAAATAGCTTGGGGTGTCTACTTTCCAAAATAGGGTCATTTGGGGGGGGGGGGGGTTTGTGCCACCTGGGCATTCCATGGCCTCCGAAACTGTGATAGGCAGTGAAGAGTGAAATCAAAAATTTACGCCCTTAGAAAGCCTGAAGGCGGTGCTTGGTTTTCGGGGTCCCGTATGCGGCTAGGCTTCCAAAAAGTCTCACATGTGGTATTCCCGTACTCAGGAGAAGCAACAGAATGTATTTTGGGGTGTAATTTCACATATTCTCATGGCATGTTTGAGCAATATATTATTTTGTGACAACTTTGTGCAAAAAAAAAGAAAAGTGTCTTTTTCCCGCAACTTGTGTCACAATATAAAATATTCCATGGACTCGACATGCCTCTCAGCAAATAGCTTGGGGTGTCTACTTTCCAAAATGGGGTCATTTGGGTGGGGGGGGGGGGGGGTTGAACTGTCCTGGCATTTTATGCACAACATTTAGAAGCTTGTGTCACACATCACCCACTCTTCTAACCACTTGAAGACAAAGCCCTTTCTGACACTTTTTGTTTACATGAAAAAATTTTTTTTTTTTTGCAAGAAAATTACTTTGAACCCCCAAACATTATATATTTTTTTTAAAAGCAAATGCCCTACAGATTAAAATGGTGGGAGTTTCACTTTTTTTTTCACACAGTATTTGCGCAGCGATTTTTCAAATGCATTTTGACATGCTTTAAAAGTGCGCACAAACGTGCAGTGGCGACAAACTAAATACATTTTTAAAAGCCTTTACAGGTTACCACTTTAGATTTACAGAGGAGGTCTACTGCTAAAATTACTGCCCTCAATCTGACCTTCACGGTGATACCTCACATGCATGGTGCAATTGCTGTTTACATATGACGCCAGACCGACGCTTGCGTTCGCTTTTGCGTGAGAGCAGGGGGGAACAGGGGTGCTTTTTTTTTTTTTCTTATTTTTTTGCTTTTTCATCTTATTTTTAAACTGTTCCTTTCATTTTTATTTATTTATTTATTTTATCATTTTTATTGTTATCTCAGGGAATGTAAATATCCCCTGATAGCAATAGGTAGTGACAGGTACTTTTTTTTGAAAAAAATTGGGGTCTATTAGAACCTAGATCTCTCCTCTGCCCTTAAAGCATCTGACCACACCAAGAGCGGTGTAATAAAATGCTTTCTCAATTTCCCAATGGCGCTCTTTACATCCGGCGAAATCGAAGCCATGAAATGCTCGTAGCTTCCGGTTTCATAGGCCATAGAGATGATTGGAGCCATTCTGGTCTCTGATCAGTGTAACAAGTATTCGGCGCAAGTAATGACAGCTATATCCAGATAACAGTAATGTGCAAAGATGAGTTTTTAAAAAATATATGTGTGTATATATATATATATATATATATATATATATATATATATATCATAAATATAGCATGAGAACTAAGTCCATAATGTAACACAGTAAGTGAAGGGGGCAAAAGTTATGTGTAGAGTCCACATTCAGGGCACCCTTCTGGTGGGAGTGAAAGCCATTGTCCCAAAGGTACTGCAAAACACAAGGAGAAGGAGGCGCCTCTGGGTGCAGACGTTTAAAACAATTTATTAAAACAAAGCAACAAGTGGTATAGCACTCACATTTGCGTGGTCAATATAAAGCATAAAAGTGTCCCAGATCAATCCAGGGGGTTCGTGGAGTCATTTCATCTCTGCTGGTAGATGTAGGGGTCTGGGCAGTCTCACAGCGCTGGATATGCTCGGCCGAGCAGTAGAGACATGCACCAGAGCGAGGCTTGAATGGCAGCCGATCCAGTCGAGGGATGATGACGTCACACGATATGCGACGCGTTTCCTAAGCTGGCACGCCGTGAATGGTGTGACGGCGGCGCTCCTTTGTCAAGCTGATTGGCTGGGAGCTAGACAGGATGTTTTTATGCAGGACAGTGATGGGGAGGAGAGCGGAAGAGGGGGTGGTGAGGAGGGGAGGGGAGTGACCTTTGGTGTGGAAGTGTCAGCAATGTATGAGAACGGGAAGAGACAGAACATGAGGGGAATGGAGCGGGGGATGATGCACAAAAGAGGGGGAAGAGAATAAAGGGGAAGGAAGACAAAGTAGTGAGAGGGATATAGGCAACATGTAATGAATATATAAGAAGATGTAGAGAGAGAAAAAAGCAGAATAAAAGATAGAATGACAAAGATAGAAGTGGAAGAGTCAACTGTAAAATAAACAAAATAAACACGATTAAAATAGCATGTGTATAAGATAAATGGGAATATGAAAAGGATGCACCATGATTGTATGTGTCTTGATTAGACTGAGAAAAAAACATGGGTAGACACATATACATAGGCATGTGTGTATAGCATGTGCTGCATGTCCGTGGACGGGTCAGGTCAAATTAATATAATATCTGGGTTATAGAGTAGAAGAGGAAAGTGACCAAATAAGAATGTATGGCATGTAAAAATACGGGTAGGTGGTATATGCATATGATGCATATGATTTACCTGGACTCTATGTGTAAAAATGCACACAGTGGTTCTTGTCCTTCCCCCTCCCCTTCCTTCACCCCCTATTACTCTCCTGCCCTTTCCCCTCCCCTTCTCTCCCTATTCTCCTCCCTCCCCCCCCCCTTTTTCTGGCCTTGCCCTCCCTTTCCCCTCCTCCTTATGTGTACATACACATGCATGTGGAAGTATATGTATATATATATATATATATATATATATATGTATGTATGTATGTATGTGTAGGCATATTTACTTCTTTCCCTTATTCTTCCCCCCCTACCTTTTTTTTGCCGCATCATTTGTGTGGATACGCATCATCATATGCATATACCACCTACCCGTATTTTTACATGCCATACATTCTTATTTGGTCACTTTCCTCTTCTACTCTATAACCCAGATATTATATTAATTTGACCTGACCCGTCCACGGACATGCAGCACATGCTATACACACATGCCTATGTATATGTGTCTACCCATGTTTTTTTCTCAGTCTAATCAAGACACATACAATCATGGTGCATCCTTTTCATATTCCCATTTATCTTATACACATGCTATTTTAATCGTGTTTATTTTGTTTATTTTACAGTTGACTCTTCCACTTCTATCTTTGTCATTCTATCTTTTATTCTGCTTTTTTCTCTCTCTACATCTTCTTCTATATTCATTACATGTTGCCCATATCCCTCTCACTACTTTGTCTTCCTTCCCCTTTATTCTCTTCCCCCTCTTTTGTGCATCATCCCCCGCTCCATTCCCCTCATGCTGTGTCTCTTCCCGTTCTCATACATTGCTGACACTTCCACACCAAAGGTCACTCCCCTCCCCTCCTCACCACCCCCTCTTCCGCTCTCCTCCCCATCAGTGTCCTGGTTAAAAACATCCTGTTTAGCTCCCAGCCAATCAGCTTGACAAAGGAGCGCCTCCGTCACACCATTCACGGCGTGCCAGCTTAGGAAACGCGTCGCATATCGTGTGACGTCATCATCCCTCGACTGGATCGGCTGCCATTCAAGCCTCGCTCTGGTGCCTGTCTCTACTGCTCGGCCGAGCATATCCAGCGCTGTGAGACTGCCCAGACCCCTACATCTACCAGCAGAGATGAAATGACTCCACGAACCCCCTGGATTGATCTGGGACACTTTTATGCTTTATATTGACCACGCAAATGTGAGTGCTATACCACTTGTTGCTTTGTTTTAATAAATTGTTTTAAACGTCTGCACCCAGAGGCGCCTCCTTCTCCTTGTGTTTTCTGGTCTCTGATCAGCTCTATGGTCAGCTGGCTGAATCACCAGCTGCATTCTCGGGTTCCCTGTTGGGACAGGAGAGCCAGAGAAAAACATGGAAGACGGGGGGGGGGCATTCCCTCCCACTGCTTGTAAAAGCAGTCTAGAGGCTAATTAGCCACTAGGATTGCTTTTACATGAAAGCCGACCACTGGCTGAAAAGGATGATACCAAGATGATACCTAAACCTGCAGGCATCATTCTGGTATAACCACTCAAAGTCCAGCAACATACCAGTACGTTGCTGTCCTTGTTGGGCATATATTGTAAACTTTTTTTCATGCAGCCTGTGGGCTGAACGAAAAAAAGATATTGATCGGTGGGTATGTCCACCATTAGAATACCTCCCTTCATCCACCCACTTCTAATGATGGGCATACATGCACCGTTTATATATGCCGAAGCATGGGGGCATCCTCCCGCAAAAGGTAGGAGCAAATCGATCCTCCACCCACTGCTGCCCCCACGCTTCGGCATATATGCTGAAGTATGTAACTGTGGTGGTGAAATCACCTCAGACAGCGCTGGAGTCGCGGCTTTATGTATCGTGGGAGCAAACTCTGTTGCTGTCAAGATAAATAAAACCACGCTGCAACTGAATGGCGTACCTGCTAAGCAAATGATGGTTAACAATAAAACAAAGTAACATTACAGTATAACAGTAAGACTTACCATACCTGCAAAGCAAATACAAAAAAAAAAAACATAGTAAAAAATAAAACCTTTAACGCAACCTGTGCCTACCTAAAATATATATATGCCGAAGCATGGGGGCATCCTCCCACAAAAGGCAGGAGCAAATCGCTCCTCTACCCACTGCTGCCCCCACGCTTCGGCATATATGCTGAAGTATGTAACTGTGGTGGTGAAATCACCTCTGACATCGCTGGAGTCACAGCTTTATGTATCGTGGGAGCAAACACTGTTGTTGTCAAGATAAATAAATCCGCTCTGCAACTGAATGGCATACCTGCTAAGCAAATGATGGTTAACAATAAAATAAAGTAACATTACAGTATAACAGTAAGACTTGCCATACCTGCAAAGCAAATACAAAAAAAAACATAGTAAAAAATAAAACATTTAAACGCAACCTGTGCCTAAAATATATATATGCCGAAGCCAGGGGGCACCCTCCCGCAAAAGGCAGGAGCAAATCGCTCCACCCACTGCTGCCCCCATGCTTTGGCATATATGCTGAAGTATGTAACTGTGGTGGTGAGTCACGGCTTTATGTATCGTGGGAGCAAAAGCTGTTGTCAAGATAAATAAATCCGCTTTGCAGCTGAATGGCGTACCTGAAAACAAAAAAATGGTTACCAAACATGATAAAAACATAACTACAATAAAACATTGCAGAATAGAATACAGTAAAAAAGAGCAGAACAATGGAGAGAGAACAATAAAACGACAACTATTTTTCTTTTTTTTATTTTCTTTTTTTTGTGTGTTTTTTTACTTTTTTTTGTAACTTTAACTTTTGTAACTGGTACCAGGTTTGGGTCTCTCAAAATACGATGGCATCTTGGGAGACCCTGTGAAAGTGTGTCCTAGTCTGTGCAGTGCTGTACCCTACGCTAATACTCAGCTAGTGTATGGTAGCGTTCAAAACAATCACCAATGCATAGACCAGGATTGTCAGGACAGGAGGGACAATAATACCGGGTGTCGCGCCTAAATCCGCGCTTGCTGCAAACACAACATCTTTTTTGGGGGGCTCGTTGGGTAGGGGTACTCGGGAGGACATAAAGAAAATGCCTCTCATGCAGCCGACTTACTGCATTTGGTTGGGAAAGGTGAGGTGGAGCACCGTCTGGAAACAGATGGGCTCTGACGATCTCTTCCTGGAATTTAAGGAAGGATCCAGTCCATCCTGAAGCTCTGTATAGCACATAAGCGTTCAGCAAAGCCAATTTAAATAAACAGACACTTTTTTTGTAACAGCGTCTGGCCTTACGGGCAACTAGGTATGGCGCCAACAACTGGTCGTTGAGGTCCACCCCTCCCATATTTTGGTTATATTCGTGGACACAGAGGGGTTTCTCCACAACACCAGTCGCCGTAGTAATTTGGACCGTCGTGTCTGCATGAAGGGAGGTAAGAACGAAATCATTCTTATTATCCCTCCACTTCATAGCGAGCAAATTGATACACTGCAAACAGGCTCTCTCCCCCAGCCTAAGACTGGAATCTACAAGCCGCTGGGGAAATCCCCGGCGATTAGGTCGCACGGTGCCACATGCTCCAATCTGATGAAAAAGTGGCACGCTCGTGTAATAATTGTCCACGTACAAGTGGTACCCCTTTCCGAATAAGGGCGACACCAAGTCCCACACAATCTTGCCAGCGCTTCCTATGTAGTCAGGGCAGTTTGTCGGCTCTACGTGACTATCTTTGCCCTCGTAAACCATAAAACTACATGTATAGCCTGTGGCCCTGTCACAGAGCTTATATATCTTGACCCTGTATCTGGCACGCTTGCTGGGAAGGTACTGTTTGAATGACAAGGGGCCAGAAAACTTAACCAGGGACTCATCAACGCAGACAACTTGATGGGGAGTAAACGAGTCTGCAAAACTTTGGTTGAAGTGGTTTACGAGGGGCCGAATTTTGTAGAGCCGATCGTATTCAGGGTCTCCACGAGGACGACAGAGTTCATTGTTGTTGAAGTGCATGAACCGCAAAATCTGCTCGTATCGTTCCCTGGCCATGGAGGCAGAGAACACGGGTATATGGTAAATTGGGTCAGTGGACCAATATGACCGCAACTCACTCTTGTTATTTATGCCCATGTTGAGGGAAAGGCCCAGAAAGATCTTAAATTCGGAAACCGTAATTGGTTTCCAATCTCTGGCAAGGGAGGACTGGGGAATAGTGGCGATGTGTTGACCAGCGTACAATTTGCTTTGGTCCACAATAGATCTATAGAGATCTTCGGTGAAAAACAGCGAATAAAAATCCAGTGACGTAAAATCAACTGTTTCCACCTGAATTCCGGGTTGGCCAGTGAATGGGGGAAGTACGGGTGCTGCAGAAGTGGTGGGTTCCCAATTCGGATTGGCGAATGCAGCAGTAAGGGCACTATGGGCACGACAGGCCTGTGTTCGTCTTCTTGGTGGCAGCAGGACACTACTTGTGCTTGCCACCTCGCCAGCTTGAACTGCACTTATGGGACTCGCCACGTCACCAAGTGTTACTGCAGTGCTGGATATACGATCAGGGTGTACTAGGCCGCTGGTGCTTGCCAGTTCACCAGAAGGAATAGCGACACTAGTACTTCTCTGCTCCATACGAGGGACCTGCGGTTCTTGCACTTCAAGGACAGAAGAAGAAGATTGGGGTCTGGTACGCCTGACCTTGGCAGGGACCACAACTCCGTCGTCAGAGCTATCTGTAATGGAGCCGCTGTCGTCTACAGGATCGTATTCTGAGCCTGAATCTGACAGATGAGTGACTTCCTCTTCACTGTCATGCTCAGAAACGTGTAGGCCTCTTCACTAGTGTACCTTCGATTTGCCATTTTGGGCTCTAAATTTAGTGGTACACTAGTGAGACTCACAGGCAAAAAAGCTCCTGACTGTCAGCGACTGTATCAAAATGCTACCAAAAAACTGTTAGCGATCACAGGGATCAGGCCTGACTCTGCGAACGCTGCAGTTATGTGTGCTTAGTGTTTTTTAAGTGTCAGTGATCAATCGATACTGCACTTGGGTGGGCTGGGCAGGGCTGGGCCGAGGGGCAAAACACAGGTATTAGCAGGTATCTGGGCTGATCCTGCTAACACTGCGTTTTTGGGAACCCTAAACTGCTGGGGACGCTAGTATAGATCTGATCGGATCAGATATCGATCCGTTCAGATACTATACCACTAAGGGAGGTGTATGCTGCGTGCGTGGGTGTTAGCGGTACTGGCACTAACTTGATGCTGCCCGGGGTGACGCAGACCTTATCTGACCCTAAAAACTTAACTTATATCACCGCCGGGCAATTAGGGGGTTAAACCTTTATAAGGTAATAAACGGCGGGTGCCCTGAAACTATAATAAACTATAAAAAACAAACTAACTAGCCAGCATCACCCATAACAGTTATACGGTGATCACTGGTAAAAGGGTAAACTAGGGGGCAATCAGGGGGTTAAAACCTTTATTAGGTAGTATATGGGGGTCCCTGTCGCTATAAAACGCTGACGGCGAACTTATATACTTACCTCCCTAACTAGCGTCACCTGTGTCACTAATACAGCGATCAGAAAAACTATTGCTTAGTGACACTGGCGACGAGGGGTGATCAAGGGGTTAAAACTTTATTAGGGGGGTACCCTAGACCTAAAGGGGGCTAACCCTAACTGCCCTACCACTTATAACTGTCACAAACTGACACCAATGCAAAAAAAAAAAAAAAAACTGCTATTGGTGTCACTATGACAGGGGTTACAGGGGGGTGATGGGGGGTGAAAAGTATGCCTAGTATGTTCTACTGAAAGTGTAGTGTTGGTGCAACTCACATTGATGTCTTCTCTCCTCGGCGCCGGAACGAAAAGACGATGACATCATCACTTCCTCTGCCGCTGTTTACATTACAGCAGCAGAGGAAGATTTTCATTCGTGGGGAGGGATTGCGTGGGGGTGGCCCCGAATGTGTGGCCTCCCCCTCAGCCTGTATCGCTTCCCCAACGAAGCTGACCGCCTCGGGCACCGGGGGGGGGGGGGGGGGGCGATGCGCCCCCAGCCCGCGGTAGGCAGATCACGTACCAGGTACGTGATTTTGCCTGCCCGTGCCATTCTGTCGCAGTATATCCGCGTTTGGCAGTCGGCAACTGGTTAAGAAAGACCATTAGTTAATGAGGGGGACCTTTAATATAGCAAGCCCAAGGTGCCCAAATGGAGTAAATTTTTTTCCTGGTGTTGAGGGTGCTACCGTTTTTTTCTTGCACCATTATCCAGGAAATTTTCTGTTTGGCCAAGGCGATGGAGACCTCCGATCTCAATCTCATATTTACACTATAATGCAATTAAAAAAAAAAATTTATTTGAATTAAAAAAAAAAATGGCCCTATTACGAGCTATGGGCGCAAGTGATGTTTTGATGTCGCTTCCGCTCTGCAATGATATGGAGACGGGTGAAGGCCATCTTCCATTCAATCGTTTCCATACCCAGGAAGGAGAAGCCGCTACCAACGGCTCCGGTAAGTGGAGGGCACCGGAGCACCGCCGATAAAAGTGATCTCACGGCGAATCCGCCACAGAGACCACTTTTATCTTCAGCGGGACCGCCCGCTGAAGAAGAGTATACCGGGGTTATGGTAGCTAGCTGCTGCCATAACAACAAAATTCCTCTTCAAAGTACCGAAGTATAACGACGGTGGGCGGTCTGGAAGTGGTTAAAATCATCTTTATAATGTATCATTATCTAGACATGTGCACTGCCGAAAAAATTTGCTTTCATTTTCGTTTCATTTGGGGGGTTTTTGGTTCATTTTTCGGGCCATTCGTTATGATCGAAATTCATTACTTCAAATAAATTTGTAACTTCTGAAAAATTTGAATTTCAAAAATCCAAATATTCGGAAATTTGCAAATCCAAAAATTAGAAGACCCAAAAATAAGAAAAAAAAAATCTGAAAACTCTAAAGAAAGAAAATCCGAAAATAAGAACGAAACTCCAAAGATCTGAAAACTTGAAAATCTGAAAGGAATTTCCAATTCCTATAATTGAATAGTTAGTAATAATTATTATTAGTTAATTATTTTTTCGGATTTTCGTTCTTTAAAGTTTTTGGATTTTTGAATTTCCGAATTTTAGATTTTCAGCTTTTTGAATTTCCGATTTTTCGAATTCCGGAAAAATGTGTTAAACGGGTTTTCGTTAATTCAAATATTTCCAAATTAACGAATTTTTCAAATTCAGAACAAAACGAATTGCATATGTCTACCATTTATCATCTGTATAATATATCAATATCATCTTCCTATAAATATATATACTGCTCAGCCATAATGACCACCCGCCATGGACTCCCCTAGACCTCTAAAGGTATGTAGGGAATACTCTTCACACCATTTACCATACTAATACACTTATAATAACCCAATCGATCAGCCATAACATTATGACCACCCACCATAACCCCTCAAAGCATGGACACCACTAGACCTCTGAAGGTATGCTGTGGTATCTGGAACCAAACCATCAGTGGCAGACCCCTTTAAGTCCTGTAAGTTGTGAGTGGGGCCTCTACAGATCAGACTTGTTTCTCCAGCACATCCCGCAGATGCTTGATTGGATTGAGATCTGGGAAATGTCAAGGCCAAGTCAATACCTCAAACTTTTTGTTTTCCTAAAACCATTCTTGAATTCATCAGACCAGGCCACCTTCCATTGCTCCGGAGTCCAGTTCTGACACTCACGTGCCCATTGTAGGCACTTTTGGCTGTGGACACGAGTCAGCATTGGCACCCTGACCGGTATGTGGCTACACAGCAAACTGTGATGCTCTGTGTGTTCTGACATCTTTCCACCAGAACAGCATTCTCTTTTTCAGCAATTTGAGCTCCAGTAGCTCTTCTATAGGATTGGACTACATGGGCCAGCCTTCCCTCTCCACCTCTGTCAATGAGCCTCCCCTCCCCCACCTTCATCAATAAGCCTTCTCTCCCCACCTCCATCAATGAGCCTTCCCTCTCCCACCTCCATCAATGAGCCTTCCCTCTCCCACCTCCATCAATGAGCCTTCCCTCTCCCACCTCCATCAATGAGCCTTCCCTCTCCCACCTCCATCAATGAGCCTTCCCTCCCCTCCTCCATCAATGAGCTTTTCCTTCCCACCTCCATCAATGAGCCTTCCCTCCCCACCTCCATCAATGAGCCTTCCCTCCACATCTACCTGGTAGAGTAGAGGATGTCAAGTCATCTGTGCCCAGTCTTGCAACGAAGAGTTTATCCAGCTCTGAGCAATCCTCATCTGTTTTTACTATGCTAAAAAACAACACACACATACATTTGTGTCACCATATCCCCCACTGCTGATTGACTTCTGATTTCTTTATCTCGTGCATGCCCAGAGTCTCCACGATTCCAGCTTCACGTATTCACAGAGACTTGTGAGGGATATGATGTAGTGCCCCACCATTTTCTCTTTTTGCGTAAAATGGAGCTATTTTCTGTAGTGATATTAGCTCTCAAAGCTGCTGTATAGGAATCCTCCACTCTGGCCCACAGCTAACATGCCCATAGCTGAACATAAAGTGGAAGGCCCAGTCACAGTCCATCACCTTCCTAGGCATCACTCTGGAAACGCATGCCATGCAGACCAGCCTACCTCCCGACAAGCTAGCCCGTATCAGGACAGTCATCCATGACTTTACCCTTTCACAGGGGTGTACTAAAAGGCAACTGCGGCCCTTGTTAGGGATGCTCATTTTTTCCATGAGGATTATTTCTCAGGGGCAGTCTTGATTTTTTCAAGACCCAGATCAAGTTCTCAAACTCGACCCAGCCTCTATAGCAGACTTAGCTATATGGGACGAGTTCCTCGCAAACTGTAATTGCATATCGCTGTTCATCCCCTCAACTCAGGTAGTCACGGATGCTACAGCCTCCATGGGCTTTGCAACAATTTTTTCCTTACAGGACCCTGGAAAGCCATCGTGTTCACGGCCCATTCAGTCAGATCCCTTCTACGTGGCATCCAGAAGCACCAGCCCTTAGCCAGGGCAAACGCCTACCTATCACAAATGCCATCTTTAGGGACATGTCTAAAATCCTCACACATTCCCCGTTTGTTCTTTTTTACCCAGTCTAATCATCCAAGTGGCCATCTCAGACGTCACCTGATCGCTTTTAAAACCATTTACACCCTTCATCTTGCAGTCTCCAAAACTCAACAAACCACTCCCGGGGTTGATATCAGCCTCTTTTAGACTAATAACGACTGGTGCCCAGTAACGGTGGCTCCCTGAGTGGCAGCCAGTTTATCAGGCACGTCAGGATCCTTCTAGTCAACTTAGGCCTTGACCCTGGTCAGTTCTCTGGACATTCTTTCCAGATTGGACCAGCCTTAGCGGCATCCCAGCATGGAGTACCAGACCATGTAATCAAGAAATTAGGCAGATGGAAGCCCGCTTGCTTCGCCACATACATCCCAAATCCTCTGGTGGAAGGGGCCCAGGCCTTCACCATGCTTGGGAAATATTGACAGAACCAATAAAGAGTTACTCCCTGTCACGGAACGTCCCACACCCCACTTGAGTGCTTCCGTCATATACCACTTCCTTCCAGTCTGTATACAGATATCAGATATTCCAACCTCTCTGAGCACAAAACAAGGCGACACTTGCTTGTTGCTAAAATGGACTGACTTTATTTAGAATCAAAATACAGTCTTATATACAGGAGAAGATGAGGTTCCCCCCTCCTGCTCATATTACTCTAACAATACAAATGTAACCCAATTAACCTAATTAACATGAGCTAATTAACTAATCCTTTTTCCCAGACTAAGTGACTACGTCTCCTAGCTCATTGACTATTCAACACACATTACCATAAACATCAACATAGGGTTAATTAGAACAAACAACAATTAGTTGAATACCCTTAGAACCTGTGGTAAGCCAGACTAAACTCATTTACATTAAACACATTATAGCTGACATCAGACAGGTGAGTGGAGTTGATGACATTAGCATCGTCTCACAGTATGAGTCCCAACAGTATGACTCAGTCACTATTGCTACTATGGCAAATACAAGGTCCCCAGAGTCTGTGTGTCCTGGGGAACAAGGACCCGAAGCCAAAGTAACAACACCTCAAGGGTACCCCAAATGCCAGGGCCCATAATCTGTAGGCAAGAGGCTCACATTCAGTCCCCTCCAAAAGCCTCTATCCTGGGTGAGTCTGTCACACTCCCCATCTAAGTATTTTTGCCCCATTTCTTGGCATACCGACCAGACAACCAAGGCACACTTCAGGTCTATTTATTTTGTCTTGTCGCGTGTTTATGTGATCCATATCTGTCTCGGTCATATGGTCTGTCTCGGCCCACTCGTCCATGCTCCTTGTCGGTTCCAGTGAGCGATACCCTCCCTTTCCCTTTTTCAGGGCACTTCTCAGCACATCCTTCTCCATAATCACCCATTACTTATCTTGGGTATGCCCCCCTTTCTTGGCATACCAACCAGATGACCAAGGCACACTTCAGGTATGTTTATGTTGTCTTGTCGCATGTTTATTAGGGGTGCGCATCTTCACTGGCCTCACGATTCGATTTGATTACGATTATCAGGTCCACGATTCACGATGCATCACGATTACTGCGCACGGTTTTCATCCAAAAAAATTAAGTAGTCAGAAGAACTCCATTTTTTAAATTTTATCTGTTCTTAAAAAAAAGACAACACTCCTTGCATGTAGCAAAGTGTAAACAGTGCAGACAACTTAAAGAGGAGCTCCAGACTGCCCCCAAATGACTACAGAAGATGGTCAGAGACTGCAGACATGATACAGGAGATGATCAGAGACTGCAGACATGGTACAGGAGATGGTCAGAGACTGCAGAAATAGTACAGGAGATGGTCAGAGACTGCAAAAATAGTACAGGAGATGGTCAGAGACTGCAGACATGGTACAGGGGATGATCAGAGACTGCAGACATAATACAGGAGATGGTCAGAGACTGCAGACATAGTACAGGAGATGATCAGAGACTGCAGACATGGAGGGAGTTGAAAGTCCGTGTTGCCCAGCGACAGCCCCAAAACATCACTGCTCTAGAGGGGATCTGCATGGAGGAATGGGCCAACATACCAGCAACTGTGTGTGACAACCTTGTGAAGACTTACAGAAAACGTTTAACCTCTGTCATTGCCAACAAAGGATACATAACAAAGTATTGAGATGAAC
Organism: Lithobates clamitans; assembly: GCA_037952925.1. Taxonomy (NCBI): domain Eukaryota; kingdom Metazoa; phylum Chordata; class Amphibia; order Anura; family Ranidae; genus Lithobates; species Lithobates clamitans. The sequence continues at coordinate 3,155,002 of JBBGZY010000168.1, read as the reverse complement.
TTTTGATATTGACCAAATACTTATTTTCCACCATAATTTGCAAATAAATTCTTTCAAAAAATCAGACAATGTGATTGTCTGGATTTGTTTCCACATTTTGTCTCTCATAGTTGAGGTATACCTATGATGACAATTACAGGCCTCTCTCATCTTTTTAAATGGGAGAACTTGCACAATTGGTGGCTGACTAAATACTTTTTTGCCCCACTGTACCTAGGTGGATGCAGCATGGGTCTGGTGCTGCATCTGTCCCCCAGCGCCTCTGCACTGAAAGCCGAGCGATCCAACACCACCGATCACTTGGTTTTCAGAACTCTGTAAGCAGAGAGCTGTTAACTCTCAGTCACAGCTCTCTGCTGTTGTCCCTCCTCACTCATTGTAGCACTGAGCTGTGGAGGGAGCAGAGCGGCCATCTTAGGCTCTCAGCAGCTCACTGAGAGGCTGAGATGGGTGTCAGTCCAGGCACCTGTCGGATCCAGACTTCCATTGACGGGATGACGTAGTGCCTGGACTGAATTCTTTGACGTCAGCAGGAAGTGAACACAGGAGTGCAAAACGAATTGCACTCCTGTGATCCATAGGAGAAGCCCAGCCAAATGAGCTTTGGCTGTACTTCTCCTTTAACGTGTAGATTTTGTGGAAGCAATGATGAATAGTCAGATGAATCTTGTGAAGAGCTTGTTCCCCAAGCATTTGACACAGTTCCCCATAAATTTACTGTACAAAATAAGGTCCATTGGCATGGACCATAGGGTGAGTACATGGATTGAAAACTGGCTACAAGGGCGAGTTCAGAGGGTGGTGATAAATGGGGAGTACTCGGAATGGTCAGGGGTGGTTAGTGGGGTCCCCCAGGGTTCTGTGCTGGGACCAATCCTATTTAATTTGATCATAAACGACCTGGAGGATGGGGTAAACAGTTCAATCCCTGTATTTGCGGATGATACTAAGCTAAGCAGGGCAATAACTTCTCTGCAGGATGTGGAAACCTTGCAAAAAGATCTGAACAAATTAATGGGGTGGGCAACTACATGGCAAATGAGGTTCAATGTAGAAAAATGTAAAATAATGCATTTGGGTGACAAAAATATGAATGCAATCTATACACTGGGGGAGAACCTCTGGGGGAATCTAGGAGGGAAAAGGACCTGGGGGTCTTAGTAGATGATAGGCTCAGCAATGGCATGCAATGCCACACTGCTGCTAACAAAAGCAAACAGAATATTGGCATGCATTAAAAAGGGGATCAACTCCAGAGATAAAACGATAATTCTCCCGCTCTACAAGACTTTGTAGACCTAGAGTATGCTGTCCAGTTCTGGGCACCAGTCCTCAGGAAGGATATACTGGAAATGGAGCGAGTACAAAGAAGGGCAACAAAGCTAATAAAGGGTCTAGAGGATATTAGTTATGAGGAAAGGTTGCAAGCACTGAACTTATTCTCTCTGGAGAAGAGACGCTTGAGAGGGGATATGATTTCAATATACAAATACCATACTGGTGACCCCACAATAGGGATAAAACTTTTTTGCAGAAGAGAGTTTAACAAGACTCGTAGGGACTCTTTAAAATTAGAAGAAAAGAGGTTTAACCTTAAACTACGTAGAGGGTTCTTTATTGTAAGAGCGGCGAGGATGTGGAATTACCTTCCACAGGCGGTGGTCTCAGCGGGGAGCATTCATAGTTTTAAGAAACTATTAGATAAGCACCTGAATGACCGCAACATACAGGGATATGCAATGTAATACTGACATATAATCACACACATATGTTGGACTTGTTGGTCTTGTGTCTTTTTTCAACCTCACCTATTATGTAACTATGTAACTGTGTTTATTCCAGCCAGCAGAGAGCCACATGTAAAAAATATTTCTTCTAGTTTCACTTCATAACTTCCTGTTCTCACCCCCAGGTCCTAATACAGCTATGTAAATACAACTTGTACATATTCTACCTCTTTCCCCTTTTAAAGAAAGGATATGCATATATAAATAAAGTGTAATATGGAGCCAACCAGGAGTGCAGCATAGCAAGGAACAATCAGTGGCGTCACTAGGGTTGGTGTCACCCGGTGCAGAAAAAATTGGTGTCACCCCCCCTCCACCAACTATAGTCCCCCCTCAGTACAGACCCCCCTTTCTCAGTATAGACCCCCCCACTAAGCACAGATCTTCCTCCCGCAGTATAGATCCCCCTCCCTCAGTACAGACCCCCCACTAAGTACAGACCCCCCTCCATGAGTATAGACCTCCCCCTCAGTACAGACCCCCCTCCATAAGTATAGACCTACCCATCACTAAGTACAGACCCCCCATCATATAGACACCCCCCTTAGTGCAGACCTCCCCCCATCAGTATATACACCCCCATCTCAGTGCAGACCTCCCCCCATTAGTATATACACTCCCCATCTCAGTGCAGACCTCCCCCCATCAGTATATACACTCCCCATCTTAGTGCAGACCTCCCTCATCAGTATACACCCCCGTCTCAGTTCAGACCCCCTCCATTAGTATAGACACCCCCCCTCAGTGCAGACTCCCCCATCAGTATAGACCCCCTTAGTGCAGACCCCCCAATTAGTATAAACACCTCCCTCAATGCAGACCCCCTCAGTATAAACATCCCCCCTCAATGCAGACCCCCCTCAGTATAAACATCCCCCTCAATGCAGTACCCCCTCAGTATAAACATCCCCTCAATGCAGACCCCCCTCGGTATAAACACCCCCTCAATGCAGACCCCCCTCAGTATAAACATCCCCCCTCAATGCAGACCCCCCTCAGTATAAACATCCCCCCTCAATGCAGACCCCTCAGTATAAACATCCCCCCTCAATGCAGACCCCCTCAGTATAAACATCCCTCCTCAATGCAGACCCCCCTCAGTATAAACATCCCCTCTCAACGCCCCCCCGCACCCCCCTAGCAAAGCTTCTTGGAACAAAAACAAACTACAATATAAAATCAAAGATGGTGAGTAAAAGTCAGTGTGTGATAAAGTCTTGGAACTTTGAATTGGGTTTACACACTCTTCCAGATCGAGTAACAACTTGTGGGGCTTGCGAGTCTGAAACCTCTTGCCTGTTGCCGTCATATCTTTTGTTGTGGTTGTGTGTTACATCCGTTTGTGGAAGTGTCATTTGGCACAGCAGCAGATAGCTGTGCTTGGGCTCCTGAAGTGATCATAGGCACATGAGCAGCAGTAGTACAGTATGATTCAGGTACCTGTAGGAGGTGATGGTGGTTCCTGACAAAGGTCCTACCATCAGAATGGACAGCATAGCTGTTTGGTTGGCAGGCCTTTCCATGAACCATAGCCATTTTGTCAAACCCATTGGTTGTCTCCATCCTTACCACCTGCCCAGGCGCCGATTTGTCATAGCTTGTCTTTCCTTTTTGCCTGAGTGTAAATAAAACAGCCTGAACATCAGTCTCAACTCTTGGCAGGAGCTGGGATGGGACCATGGGAATCAGAGTCCTGGTTCGTTGTGATAATAAACGTTGTGCTGGAGAAGGCATGTGCTGCGGAGGTTGAGTAGGGCTGCATAAACGTCAGAACCAACAAGTGCACATTTCTCTAGGAAATGCTTGGCCGATCTTACACTACTCAAAAAATGTTTTTACTGCGCTATCCCAAAAGTAATAATATATAAGATTCAACTTAAATACTGTGAGCTAGCTGCAACTAATAAAAGCAAGACACACGCATTCATAATAACATACCAAATACTAAGCTGCGCTATAAATTAATTTGAAATCCTCTACAAAAACCTATGCAAGTTATGTGGATATACAATTGTGCATATATATAGTATCACATAGACATTCACTATCACCAGTGATAAGTGCACAAAAAACAAACAGTGAAAAAATAAAAGCCAAAAATTGAAGGAAAAAATTATATATAAAATATAATGAAAATTATTATAAATGGTAAAGTCCACTCAAATAGACAAAATGAAAAGTCCACTATTATAGATAGTCTTCCGGGGGGTGACTCAATGTTCTTCTATGAACAGTGACATGCAATTCCAACACTGGAGGTGGTAAGTGTAGGGGTACAGTACAAAAAAGTGCCTCCACCACGAGAAATGCTGCCGCTTACCAGCTCCCTAGATCTCTTTTTACGGAGATCTAACGTGCCTTAGGCTTCTAACCCAGCCTCGGGTATTACGGTGGCTGTCAGCGCTAAGAGGATTCCCCACGGTCTCAGTATGAGATGTCATCTCGTGTGGCAAGCAATCGTTCATAAGCCGTAAAAAGATATAAAACTTCCATAGTGTATTACGTTTTAAAAGGTTTATTAAATTAAAATAATATATTGCACTTACAATTATGCAGATGGTTTTCAGCAATGGATAAAATCAGAATCAAAAACACGAGCCGGCCGGCTCTCGTAAGCTGCCCGTAACTTCTGGGTGCAGCGCAGTATGTGATGACGTCAGCACGCCGCTCCTCCCCAATCTTACACTACGCTCTGCAAGACCATTGGATCTGGAGTAATTTGGGCTTCTAGTGACGTGCTGAAAATCCCATTGGTGAGCAAAGTTATTGAATTCTCTACTTGAAAATGACATTGCATTGTCAGAGATCAATTGACAGGGAATTCCGTGTGTGGAGAATATCCGCTTTAATGTCCTGATCACTGTGTTACTGGAAGTGTTTGGGAGGACATCAAATTCCCACCAGCCAGAGTACAAATCTTCCAAGACCAGGTAATCCTTGTTTGCCCACTCAAATAAGTCAGCTGCTGTGATAGACCATGGTCTGTTAGGTATTTGGTGACAAGTTAAAGGTTCTCTTATCTGGTGCTGTCGTAGAGCATTGTATGGGGTACATCTGGAAACTTCTCTTTCAATGTCAGTGTATATAGTGGGCCAAAACATGGTTTCACGTGCCCTTCACTTAGTGGAATGAATGCCAGGATGACCTCGATGGTGCTGTGTCAAGTAGTATTTTTGAAGAGAGTAAGGGATTACATATCTCTGACCATGCAGGGTTAATCCATCATCCACTGTCAATTCATCCCTCAAATGCCGCGTACACATGATCGCAATTTCGGCCAGCAAAAGACCAATGAGAGCTTTTCATCGGAAAATGCGACAGTGTGTATGCTCCATCGGACTTTTCCTGGCCAAATTCCAGCCAGCAAAAGATTGAGAGCATGCTCTCAATTTTTCGGTCGGAAAAGTTTTTATCCGAAAATGCGATCGTCTGTAGCAATTCTGGCGCGCAAACTTCCTACGCATGCTCGGAAACAATTTGACGCATGCTCGGAAGCATTGAACTTCATTTTCTCGGCTAGTCGTAGTGTTGTACGCCACCGCGTTCTTGACGGTCGGGAGTTCAGCGAACTTTTTTGTGACCGTGTATGCAAGGCAAGCTTGAGTGGAATCCCGTCGGAAAAGCCATCATATCTTTTTCCGATGAGAATTCTGTGCGTATGCGGCAATAGAGTAAGATATCATGTGGGGTTTCCCTAAAGGAGCCAGGCCACCTATTGAGAATGATGTCCATGACAGGTGGCATCTGCCTGTGCTTCTTGCTTTAGTTCCTGAACCCTTCTGGATGACAACACCCCCATCCAACACATCATAATCCTCAATAGCTCCACCGTTATCAGAAACGAGGAGGTGTGCACATGAAAGAGCATTCGCAACAAACAGTTCATGGCCTCGTTTATAGATTACATTCAGGTGGTAGCGTTGAAGCTTCAACATCAGTGGCGGCTGGTGAAATTTTAATTTGAGGACGGAGCGATCAGCACAGAGCTGGGTTGTGGAGCTCTCACACCCCGCAGCACGCCGCACAGCCGTTTTTTCCTATGTTATGTTTGGTGCACATGAGCACCTTATAAATGTGAGTACCCCATGTGGGGATTGGATGTGATTTTAATAAAAGTATCCTACGGTATTATACTATATTAGCCTTTTTCTTTTATGTCGTCTGATGTGAGTGGAGCCATAAAGAATCCAGTGTGGGAATCAGCTGTACCTAATACTGAGCCCAGGGGTGGCTCCAAAAGCGTGTATTGACACAATTAAAACCTGTGTCACACGCTCCAAGGTGAGCGCAATCACATTGGGGGTCACCAAGGCACTTCACAGCATGTTTTTCTTTGGGCACGTTTGATTCAAAACCGGAACTTTTTCTTTGAACCATCACCATTACACTGACTTTTATTTGAACTTGGTCACTTTATGTTACTGGATTGGAAGATTTTTTCACGGATGTGATTTGAACACTTTTATTAGGGCGATTATAGTTTCAATTCGCCCACGCATGGGATTGATTTACTCTGTTTGTGTTTTACGAATATATATATTGTTTTATTTAATTTTTTTTTTTTTTTCTCTTTTTTCATTTTAATCACAGTGGATCTACATATGTGTAACATTTTTAGCATATACACCTTATTAGGAATGATTATATTTTAATCACTGTGGATTGTATATTTATCTTATTACGTTTTTCTATGCACATTGCACTTTGTGATTTATTGCACTAGATATTTTTTTAGTGTGTTTGGTCATAGGATTCACACAGCAGGTGATCTTAGTAAGTGATCAGAGCTTTAGGATTCACACAGCAGGTGATCTTAGTAAGTGATCAGAGCTTTAGGCTCTATTTGATTTGCACGCTTTATTATCTATGATTTGTACTTAGATTTACAGTTATTCAGTTACACCCCTAGGCGTGGCGCATTTTTTTCATATATGGTGAAATTTTAAGATGGGGGGGCGCCAGACCCCGCCCTTCCTTTTTGACCCCTCCCACTTTTCACAAGCCCCACCCCTTATAGAGTCTATAGAGTCCACCCACTCCGTCTCCTGTAGTACATCATATACCAGGCTATACATTATACACAGGGCTCTGCACATCCTATACCAGGCTCTAAGAAAGACTAAAAAAATAAAACGAATACAGTCATCACATTTAGGGACTGGAATAATGCAATATCTTACATGTTTGCCTTTGGGTTCAATATATCTTGGATCCATAACTCAGAGCAGATCTATACAAGGTATTATCACTTAAAGTGCATGTTCACAAATAACAACCTATGGTGTTCTGATCTCTGTGGAACTACAAGTTTCAGGATGTCCTGTCCATGCCTATGACAATAGTTCCTCAGTCCCTCAGCAGCACAAACAGCTCAGTGCACAGTAATAAATCTAACCTTATGACTAATAGTTGTGCAATAAGTCAAGCAGTGGAAGAGTTAATGAGTAATAAAAGAATCTGCAATTTAACCACTTAAATACAGGGCACTTAGACACCCTCCTGCCCAGACCAATTTTCAGATTTCAGTGCTGTCGCAGTTTGAATGACAATTCAGCGGTCATGCTACACTGTACCCAAACTAAATTTTTATCATTTTGTTCCCACATATAGAGCTTTCTTTTGGTGGTATTTGATCACCTCTGCGGTTTTTATTTTTTTGCTAAACAAATAAAAAAAGACCGAAAATTTTGAAAAAGATAAAAGTTTTGCTTTTGTTTCTGTTAAAAAAAAATTGTAAAGAAGTAAGTATTCTCTTTCACTGATGGGCACTGATAAGGCGGCACTGACAGGTACTGATACGGCGGCACCAATGAGCGGGCACTGACGATGGGCACTGATATGCGGCACTGATATGCGGCACTGATGAGCACTGGTAGGCGGCACTGATGGGTGGCACTGATATGCAGCACTGATGGGCATTGATAGGCGGCACTGATGGGCACTCATGGGTGGCACTGGGTGGCACTGATGGGCACTGATAGGCGACACTGATGGGCACTGAAAGGCGGCACTGCTGGGCACTGATAGGGTGGCACTGATAGGCGGCACTGATGGGCACTGATACGTGGTACTGATGGGCACTGATACGTGGCACTGATAGGCATCCCTGGTGGCACTGGCAGTTGTAGGCAGTGGAGTGGGCACTCATTGGCAGCTGCCCGGGCACAGATTGGCAGCTGCCTGGGCACATATTGGTATTTCCCTGGGGGTCTAGGGGGCATACCTGGTGGTCCAGTGTGGTGGCCATCCTGGTGTTCCTAGGTGGCTTCCCTGGTGGTCCTGGGTAGGATCCGAGGGGGGGCTGTGCTGATAAACAATCAGCACAGACCCCCCCTGTCAGGAGAGCAGCCATTCGGCTCTCCTCTACTCGCGTCTGTCAGACGCGAGTGAGGAAAAGCCAATCACCGGCTCTTCCTATTTACATCGTGATCAGCCGTGATTGGACAAGGCTGATCACGTGGTAAAGAATCTCCGTCAGAGACTCTTTACCTGGATCGGTGTTGCAGGGTGTCAGACTGACACCCTGCAACATCGATCGCCACGATGCGCGCCCCCGGGGGCGCGCAGCGGCTCGATTTCCTGATCACGTCATATGACGTCCGGTCAGGAATATCAAACCACTTTGCCGCCGTCTTTTTTTAATAGGGCGGGCGGCAAGTGGTTAATATAAAGCAGAACAGCAGAACCAAAGAATTAAAATTATAATTAAAATCCTCATTATTAAACTCAAATGAAAATGCATAGAGGTATAGGAATTTAAGGCATAATTAGCAGGATCAGACGAGAATGCAAAAGCAGTAAATTAAAGGCTCAGTCAAAAACAAACAAAAGGAAGATTTTACCTGTTGGATGGATTAGGAATGACTGCAATAAGATGTCCAGAAAACTACACAGAGATAAGACAGTCTGGAAAGTAATTGAGGGATGTATAGCCAGGACAAAGCATTGTCACTGCTTTATGAAGCAGGTCAGGGAGATTAAGAATTGTGAATGCTGACTGGTTATGTGCAAAAGCAGGACTGCTCCTAAGACACAACTACAATTACAGATTCTCTCAATATATCAGTTAGGCAGCTGGCAGATGTTCTTCATTACTGAAAAAAATCCTCAGGGCTGCAAGGCGTGCTCTCTCTTACCTTGCTTTCAGCTCCGCTCGGGCCATGCATTGCAAAGAAGGCAGCTGCTGACATCACTTCCGGTTCTCGTCTATCACACAAAAACCCAGAAGTAACCTCCAATTTAGACAACAATGCTCCCGCCCGTAGTGATTCTAGGGGGGAGAAGCTAATCGGTGCTCTGGTTTGCGCCACAAGGCGGGTTAAATGCCCGCAAATGAAGCGCCACGTCTGCAATCTGGTGATTGCATTGACGTGGCGCTTCCCATAGTGCACTGCGTCCGGCGCTTGGACACAGTGCACTTAAGGACCTTTTTTTCGATTTTTTTTTTATGGACGGGCCGCCACTGTTCAACATCATTCGCTGGTTGCGCACAGATGCTGTGTGCAGGGTTTTTTTCAGTATGGTTATGAGTGGCTGATGATCCGGCTCCACAGTCACAGGACGGCCATATATATGGAATTTTACACAGGCAAATACTAGTCCCAATAGTTCCTTCTCAATTTGTGCATAGCGTGCTTCAGTCTCAGTAAGGGCCACAGGCCCTCTCTCTTGAAGAAAGACTGTGCCAAGACCATGCTGGGAAGCACCAGCAGACAATACTTCTGGCTTATGCACATCAAAATACTGTAGGACAGATGGACTAGTTAATTGTGCTTTCAATGTATACACATCAACAGCATGTTGTTCAGTCCAACACTAGTCAGCATCTTGGTGCAGAAGCTGACGGAGTGGAGATGTTATCTCACTGTAGTGATGAATGAACTTCGAGAGATAATTGGTCATGCCAAGAAACCTTTGCAATCCATGTTTGTCCTTTGGAGCAGGCATTTGTTGGATGGCTTTGTTTTTTTCTGGGTCAGGCTTGAAACCTTTATCTGTGAGAAGGTGTCCAACATATGGCACCTCTGAGACCCTGAAGCGACATTTCGCAGGGTTGAGCTATTTTCTATTTTATTTTGTTCTGTTTTCATGTATTCTTTTCTATTCTTTTGTTTTCTTTTATTCTCTATTCTATTCCTTTATTTTCTATTCTTTTCTATTTTATTCTTTTCTTTTCTATTCCATCACTTTATTTTCTCTTCTATGTTATTCTCTTCATAAATTCAAATTCGATTTGAAAACTATTCAAATTTGAATTTCATCCAAAATGTTTGTTTCAGTATTTTGGATTTGTTTAAATTCTTTACTATTGTAATTTGGAAATTCAGATGTATCCAAATTTTGACTAAGAATGAGAAAAACCGCACATGTTTAGACAATTATTTGAATCCCTGTTTCCCTATGGAGATCCCAATCTAATTTACCTTCCACACTAAAGCCGGTCATAGATGAGTAGTTTTCTTTTCATTCAGCCAGTGGGCTGAACAAAAAAAACAAAAAAACCCCCAAAAAAACAGATTCGTCTAACAACACAAACAAGGTAGATGGAGTAATCCTCCCTTCACTAGGGCATTGTATTGTGACAGCTGGACCCGGTCTTGTCAGAACACACTGATCAGCAGCTGCAGCCGATTAGCTGAGGCTGCTGATCAACAAAGATTTTCCAGCTTGTTTGACAGAAGTTGCCTCGCACTGATCAAAATTCGGATGCTCCCTGCTGAACCAGCTAAATTTTGAAATCCACCCAAACAGAGAAAGAACATACAATCTTCCTGAAGGGATTAACCTTTGTGGCATTTGCACCCAGGAGCCTATGCAAGACTGCTAATTCGTTCACCAAACTTTCAGACCTGACTTTCATCAAGGTCTAAATTTGCATGTCTTACTAATGTAATAAGTGGTTGCCTGGAGCTCAGAGGCTTGTAAGACCAGCACCCATTTCTGCCCAAAGAGGTGATGGTGGTGGCTTGGAAAGTTAGAACACAGTGATTAAATTATACTTGGTTTGGTGTGATTTACCATATATAAAAATTCTTTACTGATGAGCAGTGACACTTTAGTGCAGTTTCTAAAATACAGTAGTTTGCAATTCTATGTCTATAGGCATGCTTGATTTAAGGCATACCCAAGCTTGATCCTGATCCAGCGGCTGCTATCCCGGCTCTCTGCCTCCTCATTGGCTCCAAGACAGCAGCGAGAGCCATTGGCCCCTGCTGTTGTCTATCACAGCCAGTGAGGAGGGATCAGGGGTGTGGCCGAGCCCAGTTCTGTGTGTCTTATGAACACACAGACCAGGGCTCAGGAGAGCACACGCACAAGTGCCAGAACACCAGCGGGGGACCCAAGAAGAGGAGAATCGGTGCTGCTCTGTGAAAAACTCTTGCACAGAGCAGGTAAGTGTAAGCTTTGCAGTGAGTTTTTTTTACTTTTTTCAACTGTTTTCAACTGTTTTCAAAGTTTTTGCAATAGCGTTTTTTTTAGCGTTTATTAGCGTTTTTAGCGTTTTTCTGCTTTAGCGTTTTTTAGCTTTTTTTTTTTTTCAAAATTATTTATTATTTTTTTTCAATGGATCAAAAACGTTAAAAAACGCTGGTGAGAGACGTTTTTGAACGGTTATCGACGTTTATCAGCGTTTATCAGCGGTAGAGCGTTTTTACAGCCGAAAAACGTTTCTCAGAACCCACTAGTTTTGAGTTTTTTTTACAGCTTAAAAACGCCTATGCCATTTGCAGCTCAAAAACGCCTAGGTGGGCATGAAGCCATAGACTAACATAGATAGGCGTTTTTAAGCTGCAAAAGACGCTCAAAAAAGCGGCTGTCCGTGTGCATGAGGCCTAACATGTTTTTTTTTAAATGTAAGCCTTTAGTATCACTTTTAAATAGATTTAAAAATAACTGCCACCCATTCAAAATTCACCCAGACAGTCCATGTTTTGAATCATGTGTCTGAGTGTCAGACCTACTGAAACACAGAAACATTATGCAGGCTGGACTGTGGCTCCCCAAGTACCACAACTGCAGAGTGCCTGGGCACACCCTAATCACCAGGGTTGCCAACCATCTGGAGGGCTGGCTGCAATTGTCTAAGCAGAGTGTCTCCGACACTCTCCCTCACACTGCTCAGTGCTAGCACAGTCGTCCCCTCTCCCCCACCGTGAGAGGAGAGAGGGCTCGATCTGCTCCTACTCCCCGCCTCTACACCCCTGTGTCCACCCACACTCCAATCCTTGGCATGCTGTATCTCAGAGAAGGGATGTGTGGGTGGGAAATTTGAAGGCCAGCAGCTGGCAGATACATTGTGGATGAAAGGTGCCAATGCCTGATCCACCATCCTCAAGTGAATGAGCTCACCATCCACTGTCTGTGATTGAAGTCTCCCCCATTCCTCCCTTCTCTCTCCTGCCTCTGTGTGAGTGAGTACACTAAGGAAAGGGGGACTTAGAGAACCATGATTTAGGGGGAATGCTGAGAACTCTCCCCATGTCATGGCCCATGCTCTCACAAGGGATGTTGTTCATCCCTTCTGATAGCAATCAAATTAATAAAAATAAAATAAAATTAGAGACAGTGTAAAAAAATGTTGGGGGACAAAATAAATAATACTAAAAAATAATTTTTTAAGTGCCCCCACCCCCCTGTGCAAATGTAAACTCATACGGAAGTCCCGCACGCATATATAAGCGGTGATCACCCCACACTTGAGGTATCCACATGAACGTCAGAGCAAGATCAATAATTCTAGTCCCAGACTTTCTGTGTTGCTTTAAACTGGTAACCTGTAAAGGCAAAAAAACACAATACACGACAGTGCTATCTCTGTGCCAATCCTGTGGTCAAGAATGTAATTGAGCAACTGATTAAAATAAATAGCCAAAAAAGTCTTATTCCTGGCAGTACAGGAAAAAATGTCAATACTAAAGAGATTGGCTGACACCATAAATGCTTGCAAGGCTGCCTTTAAAAGTGGGCAGGGAATCCACAATCTGAAATGCAAGAGGGAAGGGGAAAAAAACGCCAAGCAGGCATTGTGTAGCACAATTTATTAAATGATAAAAATCGATATAAACAGCAATGGCACTCACAAGCGGATGAATGAAAGTTCGCAGTGGATAGGAAGTCCAAGTATGAACCAGGAGCTATGACCTCTATCCGTAAAGGAAGAAGGCAAGCCGTGTAGAGGGAGCAAGATCAGCCTGGAATCCGTCCAGAGGGAACCGGCGTCGAGCTGTCCCGTGTGGTTGTGATGGTCCGTCCGGTGTTCGGATGTACGTCCAATGTGTGGGTCCATCGGGTAATCTTGGTTGCACACGATGTACTCAATTCAATTCAATTTATTTTATTTCATCTTATTTTACATTTTTTCATTTTTCATTATTCATGTTTCCAGTTATGTAAGGCCCCCCCTTTTTTCTGGCCAATTTTTGGGTTGTTTTTGGGTTATTTTTACGTTTATGTCCATCATCATCGTTCCATTGTTAATTTAACTTTTCATTTTCAGTAGATACGGCCTCATCCCTTTAATTAATGAGGGGGTTTTCACTATTAAATACCTCTGAAGACTTATTTGCCGTTATCGCATGTTAGATGATTGCATGGTATGTGGGGATTGAGGCGGTCTTTTGGACACAATTGGCCAATGGAGATCAGGCATGTTTGCCTAGAAATACGGCCATGTTTTTACTACATGAGGATGGCCTCTAGTCCAAACACATTTCAACCTTTAGGTCTTTGACCATTGTCTGCAGTTTTAAAGTAAAAAAGAGTGGTTTTGTTTATTGATCTGTTTCCTACAGTATAGCATTGGCACAGCGGTCTATCATCAACATCGCCACCCACCATCACCTTAACCTTCTATTTTCCACAATTGTTGGTTATAGAAAGATATATACATTGAGGTTTAGATTCTAGTTTTATATAGTAATAAAACTTTTAAAAAAGTAAGAGTTTTGTCTATACCTAGATCTAGATTTGCATCTAGATTTAGGTATAATTTTATAAGTACATCTTCTCCACTCTTTTTTGAAGCATTCTGAGAGCTACATTAATGATACTTGATATGTGTACCATATATAAAATAGTTTATTGACTTGCTTTAAACAAGCTTGGTGCACACAGAACGAAGCGGGGTTAGATATCCATTAGTGTACATTATCGTTTTTGGTGCAGATTTTAAGTGTTCATATTTGTCTATATGATTTATGTTATTGAATTAAGATACCTAGTATAAGTGGCTTTTATTTTAATATATAATGGTTGTTTTATATCTATATTTTCTATTTACCTATTTTAGATTATTATTATAAAGTCTACAAAATTTGGTATGTTCCTGCATAAGCAGAAAGAGGTATTACATGAGCCCACTAAGGGAGCATGAATAAACATTTATTTCTTTATGCCGATATTCATTGGCACTCTATAATACACACACACGTGTTTGTTGATGTTTTCATTTACATTGATTCACATTGGTCTATATATATGCATATATATATATATATATATATATATATATATATATATATATATATATATATACCGTATTTATCGGCGTATAACACGCACTTTTTTCCCCTTAAAATCAGGGGAAAGTCGCAGGTGCGTGTTATACGCCGATCCCCGCCGATCCCGATCTGTCTAAATGTCAAAATCGCGGTCCGCGATTTGAAAATGGCGCCGCCGGCGCCGAAGTACACAGAGCCGGTCCTCGGCTCTTTCCGGCGGCTCTCGTTTACTTTCGGCTCCACTCGTAGTCCCGAGCGGAGCTATCCGAATCTACTCGGATAGCTCCGCTCCGGACTACGAGTGGAACCGAAAGTAAACGAGAGCCGCCGGAAAGAGCCGAGGACCGGCTCTGTGTACTTCGGCGCCGGCGGCGCCATTTTCAAATCGCGGACCGCGATTTTGAAGCCCTGGAAGCAGGGACAGGGGATACCAGGCTGCACTGGGGCAAGGCTGCACTGGGGAAGGCTGCACTGGGGAAGGCTGCACTGACAAGGCTGCACTGGGGAAGGCTGCACTGACAAGGCTGCACTGACAAGGCTGCACTGACAAGGCTGCACTGGGGAAGGCTGCACTGACAAGGCTGCACTGGGGAAGGCTGCACTGACAAGGCTGCACTGACAAGGCTGCACTGACAAGGCTGCACTGACATGGCTGCACTGACAAGGCTGCAATGAAGGGCATTTAAATGTAAGTTTTTTTCCCTTCAACTTCCCTCCTAAAAGTTTTTTTTCCTTAAAATTCCCTCCTAAATTGGGGTGCGTGTTATACGCCGGTGCGTGTTATACGCCGATAAATACGGTATATATATATATATATATATATATATATATATATTATTTTCCTGCTTTCTTACATATACAGATCTATTGACACTTGTCTTTATACTTTCATTAGTATACACACGTAAATCTAATGGATGATAAATAAACTCTATCAGAATAATTTAGTGAAGTCTACACGTAAAAATGTATGTTTATATATGAATTTTTATTCAATATGTAGGAATACACATGTGATCATGTTTATCTACACTGGTTTGTTAGTCATTAGTCATTTATATATTATTGATCTACTCAAACTGATTTACGTATCCACACAACAACATAATTATTTAATTTAACTTATTTTATATATATATATATATATATATATATATATACACATATTTATTCATCATTTTCACGCTTATTTAGATGTTCTTCACAAATTCTTCACATTTTTACATTATTCATTTTTCACATGGTTTCCACTTTCATTTCACAAATATTTTGCACACAAATTTATTTTGGTATTTTATTTTATTTTATATCCTATTTTTATCTCAATCACATTTAGAGGTAAAGATTATTTATATTCACAGCACATGTTGAAACCCTTGATGGCCAATGAAATTGGATTCTATTCACATGTTAATTTATTAATTAATCAACGAATTAATTATATGGTATCTGGGCATGGTCACATGGGCCACAACAAAGAGTATTCATACAATTCTTATTTTTGTGATTGTTAGCTATGATTAAGCACTATATATAGTGTGAAACGCGTTGGCTCTTTTGTTCTGATGTGGCATGTATTTTTGTTTGTAGTTTTTGAATAAAAGGCATATTCGGAGTGCGGCTGTCCAGATCTACTTCTTATCTATTTGCTATATGCATTGCCAGCACCTGTGGCTTCTCAACTGGTGAAGAGATTTACTTTTGGTCGATCCTCCTGGAGTGGTGATACCTCCCTTCTCTGTACATCCAAATTATGTATCTCCAGCAGGAGTGTAGAGAGGAGCTGTCAGTCTATCCACTTTGAGAGCTAATGGGAACGTGTTTCAGTACCAAGCCACGGTTCCTTCATCAGCCTCGAGCCTCTGGACATATTTCAGGCTGATCTCGCTCTCTCTATACGTCTTGCCTTCTTCCTTTATGGATAGAGACCATAGCTCCCGGTTCATACTTGGACTTCCTATCCACTGCGAACTTTCATCCCCCACCACACCCGCTTGTGAGTGCCATTGCGGTTTATATTGATTTTTAAATAAATTGTGCTACATGATGCCTGCTTGGCGCTTTTTTCCCTTTCCCTCTGACCTGTAAAGGCTTTTAAAACGCCATCTATGGAGAGTTTTAAGTACTGTAGTTTGGTGTCATTCCATTGGGTGGATGCAATATAAAAACGTGACATGTTGGGTATCTATTTACTTGAAGTAACATCAGCTTTTATATCTTACCAAAAAGTGGGTATTATATTGTGTTTATGTGCAATAAAATTCATGAAAGTGTATTTTTTCAAAAAAATTGCATTTGAGAAACCGCTGCGCAAATTCCGCGTGACATAAAAGCTGCAACACCCATCATTTTATAATAATCGAAAAAAAAAAATATGTTTGGGAGTTCTAAGCCATTTTCTAGCAAAAAAAAAAAGTATATTCTTATATGTATGCGAAGAAGTGTCAGAATTGGCCCAGTAGGCAAGTGGTTAAAATTATTTTTTATTTTGGTACATGTTACAGTGCCCTTATGTCATTTGTTTGAAAATCCCTTGCCTGGAAACGGCATCAGTGGTTTTTAACTGGTTGGCTTCGATTAACTTCAATAAACTTCAGCAAAGTTTGTTGAATTCACCTGTAACCCAGGTATTCAGGTCATCCCCAAAGTTCATAAATCATAAACTTTATTCATACTTGCAAAATAAGTAATGCGATTCTAGTATGTTTATTGAACAAAACAGTTGGAAATATACATTTATCTTGTGAAAAAATAAAGCATGTCAGAAGTCTATACCAACATTAGCATACAGATATCATTATCCAACTTTTTGTTTTTATTGCAAAGTAGTTTCAAAATGTCTTCCTGTGATCATGCTATGTGCAGTTAGTTGTACATATTGTATCTATTGAGCATTCTATTGTCGTTAGCACCTTGGTAGTTCTGTTGAGAGAAAGTTGGGG
Organism: Lithobates clamitans; assembly: GCA_037952925.1. Lineage (NCBI taxonomy): Eukaryota > Metazoa > Chordata > Amphibia > Anura > Ranidae > Lithobates > Lithobates clamitans. Next base: position 3,137,773 of record JBBGZY010000168.1, on the reverse strand, counting down.
TTCTTTGGAGTCCAGACTGAGCAGTTGGGAACCTGTAGTCAGCTTCTCTAGACTGGTTATAGTTTGGGGGCTGGAACTGTGGGCTTGGGCCGTCAGCTTCTCTAGACTGGTTATAGTTTGGGGGCTGGAACTGTGGGCTTGGGCCTCCGAACCTCTGTGTGGGGTCAGCTGCGCTCGCCATTGGATTGCTATACTGAGTTGGTATTGAATACACCTGTGGAGAAGACTTAACAAAAAAGGAAAAATGTCAGCTATGGAAACCCTGATGAACAGCTAAAAATGTTTTTATTATTTTAGATAAACTTTGGAGGAATATATAGTTTTGCCAAGTTTTAATTGTGGTCTGTGTCCCCATCAGGAAGATTTCATATCAATTCCTGTCTTTGTGACAATGGGCCCATAAATGTTCACCAGGACAGGAAGGCACCGACAGTAAATACATTCACTATATATGCCAAAAAAAAATTGCAACTATTTTAAAAAAAATATAATTAGCTAAAGTAAAGTGCACATAAAAAGAAACAATAAAATACATTATTTTTACCATTTATCCAGCAACGAAAAAACATCAACAATTTACACTGTTCCAGCAATTATTTGAAAAAAGCTAGTAACAGTTACTTATAATAAAATGATTGCAGCTGTTGCCTTTTTTGATTTGCCTGATTAGATTAGGTTCAAGAACACACTGCTGGTCTTGGGTTGTCATTGAGATGTGTTTAGTTACTGGCATGTTAAGTAGGAATGGGCTGCTTCCAGGTAGATCTGTTCTCGATTTAATCATTGCTATTTACACCAATCTGCCATAACATTAGGACCGCTCTACATTACTTGTCAAAGCACGCATTCCCACCTCTGAAGGTATGCTGTCGTTTCTGGCACCAAACTGTCAGTAGCAGATTCTTTAATTCATGTAAGTCTCTAGGTGGGGACTTGTTTTACCAGCACATCCCATAGATGCTCATTTGGATTACGATCTGGAGAATTCAGAGGCCAAGTCAACACCTCAAACTTCTTGTTGTGTTCCTTAAACCATTCTTGAATTCAACAGACCAGGCCACCTTCTTACATTGCTCTTGTGGTCCAGTTTTGATGCTCATGTGCCCATTGTAGGCACTTTTGGCTGTGGACATGGGTCAGCATGTGAACCCTGACTGGTATGCGGCTACATAGCCCCATACACAACCAACTATGATGCACTGTGTGTTCTGAAACCTTTCTATCAGAACCAGCATTAACTTGTTCAGCTACATTGAGCTACATTTAGCCTATTTGAGCTACATTAGCTCTTCTATTGGATAGGACTATACAGACCTACCTTCGCTCCCCACCTGCATCAATGAGCCTTGGCTACCCACGACCCCATCGCCGGTTCTCTGGTTTTCCTTCCTTGGGCTACTTTTGGCAGATCCTAACCACTGCACACAGTAAACAATCCACAGGAGCTGCAGTTTTGGGAATGTTCTGACTCAGTCATCTATTGATTACAATTTGGCACTTGTCCTTTCAGATCCTTTCACTTGCCCATTTTTGCTACTGTCAACACATCAACATCAGGAACAATGTGTTCACTTGCTGCCTAACTTATCACACCCATTTTCAGATGCAATTGTAACAAGATAATCAATGTTATTAACTGTATCTGTCAGTGGTCATAATCTTATCCCTGATCAGTGTATGTCCCAAGATGGGAGCTCTGTTATGCCCCGTACACACGGTTGGATTTTCCAACAGAAAATGTTCGATGGCAGCTCGTTGTCGGAAATTCTGACCGTGTATAGGTTCCATCAGACATTTTCCATCGGAATTTCCTTCATACAAAATTTGAGATCTGGATCTCAAATTTTCCGACAACAAAATCTGTTCGTAAATTCTGATTGTGTATACAGAATTCTGACCCACAAAGTTCCACGCATGCTCGGAATCAAGCAGAAGAGCCACACTGGCTATTGAACTTCATTTTTCTTGGCTCGTCGACGTCACCGTGTTCTTGACGTTCGGAATTTCCAACAAGATTTGTGTGACCGTGTGTATGCAAGACAAGTTTGAGCCAACATCCGTCGGAAAAAAAACATGGATTTTGCTGTCGGAATGTGCGATCATGTGTACAGGGCATTAGAGTACAGTTAGAGACTACACTTCATAGATCCTTATGAAACACTGCAGCTTCAACAGATATTTGCAAATGTATCTAACAAAAACCTCTGTTTTTAATGCAAATTGTTAGAACAGTGGAGAATATATTTTTTGCTGGCTAGCTGGTAAGAGTTAAATTTGTTTGTTCTGTGAAATGACATGTGCACCTCACCTTGAAAAGCTTGTTATAAATTGAATAAAGTGGTTTCTATTTTTGTTTTACTTGAAAAAAGACACATGTTTATCAAGCAATAGACAAAAACAGATAAGTAAAAAAAAAAACTTTTTTTAAAAAAGCATTGTCCAATAGGCTCCAATAGGAAAAAAATGACTTCCATTACCCAGAGGTAATGGGATACTCAACAAATTACATTTTTACATCCTGTGGATGTCTATTCCATATTTTCTCAGCTCTTACTGTAAAGAAACTTTTTTCATATGTGAAGGTTAAATATCTTTTCTTCCAGGGCACAGAAAATGTTCCCTTTTTATTTGCAAAGACCTTAAAGTGAAAAATGTTTCACCGGGTTTGCTATGACCATTTATATATTTATACAGTGATCACAAAGTGACCATTGCTCCTAATTTTTACTGACAGTCTACTGACTGGAATGGTACCAGCTGATTGGAGAAAAGCCAATGTAGCACCAATATTAAAAAGGGCCCAAAATACATCCCTGGGAATTACAGACCAGTTAGCCTAACATTAATAGTATGCAAGCTCTTGGAGGGGATGATAAATGACTATATACAAGTATTTTAGTAATGAGAACGGTATCATTAGCAGTAATCAGCATGGATTCATGAAGAATCATTCTTGCCAAACCACTTTATTAACCTTCTATGAGGAGGTGAGTTGCCATCTAGATAAAGGAAGGCCCGTAGATGTGGTGTATTTGGATTTTGCAAAAGCATTTGACACTGTTCCCCATAAATGTTTACTGTACAAAATAAGGTCTGTTGGCATGGGTCATAGGGTGAGTACATCGATTGAAAACTGGCTACAAGGGTGGTGATAAATGGGGAGTACTCGGAATGGTCAGGGGTGGGTAGTGGGGTAATCTATACACTGGGGGTAGAACCTCTGGGGGAATCTAGGATGGAAAAGGACCTGGGGTTTCTAGTAGATGATAGGCTCAGCAATGGCATGCAATGCCAAGCTGCTGTTAACAAAGCAAACAGAATATTGGCATGCATTAAAAAGGGGATCAACTCCAGAGATAAAACGATAATTCTCCCGCTCTACAAGACTCTGGTCCGGCCGCATGCTGTCTAGTTCTGGGCACTAGTCCTCGGGAAGGATGTACTGAAAATGGAGCGAGTACAAAGAAGGGCAACAAAGCTAATAAAGGGTCTGGAGGATATTAGTTATGAGGAAAGGTTGCGAGCACTGAACTTATTCTCTCTGGAGAAGAGAAGCTTGAGAGGGGATATGATTTCCATTTATAAATACCGCACTGGTAACCCCACAATAGGGATAAAACTTTTTTGTGGAAAGAGTTTAACAAGACACGTGGCCACCCATTAAAATTAGAAGAAAAGAGACTTAACCTTAAACTACGTAGAGCAGTGGTTCTCAACCTTTCTAGTGCCATGACCCCTTGATAAAAATTTCTCAAGTTGTGGGGACCCCTAACAGTAAAATTATTTTCTTTGGTCGCGTTTGATGGCACAGTGGCGGCGTTTGCTGGCACAGTGGCGACATTTGATGGGCACAGTGGCTGCACAGTGGCGACATTTGTTGGCATAGTGGCGACAATTGATGGGCACAGTGGCTGCGTTTGGCACAGTGGCAACAATTAAAGGGCACAGTGGCTGCATTTGATGGCACAGTGGCGACAATTGATGGGCACAGTGGTGACAATTGATGGGCACAGTGGCTGCACAGTGGTGACGTTTGCTGGCACAGTGGCGACAATTGATGGGCACAGTGGCTGCGTTTGGCACAGTGGCTACAAATAAAGGGCACAGTGGCTGTGTTTGATGGCACAGTGGCGGCGTTTGCTGGCACAGTGGTGACAATTGATGGGCGCAGTGGCTGCATTTGATGGCACAGTGGCGGCATTGCTGGCACAGTGGTGACAATTGATGGGCGCAGTGGCTGCATTTGATGGCACAGTGGCGGCATTGCTGGCACAGTGGCGACTATTGATGGGCACAGTGGCTGCGTTTGATGGCACAGTGGCGGCGTTTTAATGTTTTCTTTCTTCAGATTTTTTTCAGTTTGTGTGCGCCCCCACCACTGATTTATATATATAAACGTCCCGGTTGGTTCCTCAAAAGTGGTTATTCCGTGCCAGTGCTAGATACAAAGTGTATAGCACCCAAACATGTATCTAGCACTGGCACAGAATAACCACTTTTGAGGAACCAACTGGGACCTTTATATAGTAATGATATGTATTGTTCCATAATGAAAAACATTTTTGTCATGTCAGCATTTACTTTTAAAAAATCTATGTCTTGATTGCCCTGGTGAAAAAGATGTCCGCTTGCCAACTTCTAAGTGTAGCCTTACTGCGGACGAGAGTACCAAGATGGCGGCGACGGAACGTCACTTCCGTGCAGTATCTCCTCTCCAGGAAGTGACATCTTGCTGGCCGAGACGGACAGACTCCGGCAGTAACTTCGGGTCCGTCTCGGCCAGCATTCGCGACCCCCTGGCGAATCGCCAATCGACCCCCCAGGGGGTCGCGACCCCCAGGTTGGGAACCGCTGACGTAGAGGGTTCTTTACTGTAAGAGCTGCATGGATGTGGAATTCCCTTTCACAGGCGGTGGTCTCTGCGGGGAGCATTGATAGTTTCAAAAGACTATTAGATATGCACCTGAACGACCACAACATACAGGGATATACAATGTAATACTGACATATAATCACACACATAATTTGGACTTGTTGGACTTGTGTCTTTTTTCAACCTCACCTACTATGTAACTATGTAACAAATGCCTCTTTTCAAAGGAGAGTAAATTGATAGGTCCATTCTTTCCCCACTCTGTCCAAAGGAAAATAAGCATTGGCTGGAGTTTTACATATATATATACATTTTGTATATAGAAGGGATGAGTTAGATATCCTTTTTGGTTTCTATTGTTGCCCACTGGGGACACTCTTCTTTACTTTTTATCCCTGTGACACCAAGACAAGATATTTTGGGAATCAGGTGGAAAGGCTGGTTTTACCCTTTCCCCACCCTACTAATAATGTTTTTTTCACCATCTTTCTCCTCATTGGAAACAAATGACATTAATGTCCTTCTGACCCACATTACCAAGACAGGGAAAAATATTGCCAGTAAGAACACAGACAGACCTTGAGGGCTCATACTTATCAGAAATAAAGGCCTTTTTAGACCTTGAACGTTATACACCCTTCCTCACCACACCACTGACCTCAGCTGCATATTGGCAATTACATTGGCACAGACATGATGTCATTGCATATGTGCAACAATGGCATCATGTTTTTATTAAACAAAGTGAATCAGTTTGTATGAGTCAGACCCTGCGGCAAATCCAACTTGATCAGTCCCCACTGAGATTCACTGAAGATGACAGTTCATTCAGTGAACTGGTGAAGTGGTCTAAAGGATTATCCCTACCCTATACAGCCAACACATTTCAGGGGTTCTGAGGGAACCTCTTTATCAAAGTTCTGACATGCTGGATGATAAAGCATAAGTTAGAACCTAAAATGTAAGTTATTTTCTTGTGTGCCATTTAAAGTAGAGCTACAGGCAAAACCTTTCAGTTGGATAGAGTAAGGTAGGGTTATAACCCATCAAGTTTTTTGGGGGGCCACCTGTATCCCACTGGGTAGATTTCCCTTAATTTCCTGTCCCATAGCCAAAACAGGAAATCCTTTGTTGTCACTAGAACTAGTGTCAGGGTCCAGATCTGAACCTGTGACCTCTGTGTTGTCTGGCTGTAGCTCATCTCCCTGTGCCACCTGAGGGTGCCTTGTTTCTTGTTTCTGGTGCACTCTTTGCTGCTCCTATGAACTTCCTGATTTAAGCCATGCCTCTGCACTTTTTGCTCACCAAATTATTATGCTCACTCCAGCTGATATCATACTCGTACCAGCAGCTGTCCTTATTTTTCCTACCATTTGTTAACAACCGTGGACTTGTTTAGTGACTATGCTTCTGCTTGATCCCTACCTGCTACATCTGGTACCAGAACCCGTCTTGCTCACATCCTGGTGTGGCAATCCTGATGATCGCGACCTGGAATTAGCATGCAGCGAAACCCATTTCCACCATCAGGAGACTTGTTAGTGTTAGATCTTGCGTCCCAGGTGAGACAGCGTCATCCGCCAAGGCGACCTGGTTGTGTGCCGGTATCCTGCTAGTGGGTGTATACCTCTCTACTGCTATAGCTACTGGTCTCAGTGCCTGGCCTGTGACCATGACAACTAGTGTCCCGATTGGAACACTCTCTCTCTCTCTATTACTGTTCTAGGAAAAAACCCAAATTGAAGTATTTCCTTCACTTTTCATGATAACAGTAAAATGGACATATAGGATAAATCTCCCTAAGGAGGGCTCAATAAAAAGCAGACAGATGTTCTATAGCCTCTCCACTCTGTCCAAAACTAAAAGAAAAGTTTTGCCTTTAGTTATACTTTCATGCTTCAGCAGCTGATGGCAAAAACTAGAATTTTTTTTGGCCCACAATAAAGTAATTTTAGTCATTTAATTCATCTATCTCCTGTCCAGACAGCATTTTAGACCACTGAGAAAATATAGTCCCTCTGAAACCCTGAAATACTTTGGTGTATTTCTATAGATTTTTATGATAAAATTTGCATACCTTGACCTATTTACTAATGTTCTTACACAAGATTTACACACTTTCACCCATGAATCATACATTTTTCTAGAATCAATTGGAAAAATGCGTGATTCCAGGGGGAAAGTTTTGTGATTCTTGGATATAAATGATAAATAGACCCCTAAGTCATTGGTTTCACCATTTATTTTTTTACAGTCTCCACTATTCAACCCATTTAGGGATCTAGCACCTCTGACCTACCCACTGACATACTGCCACTCTGCTGATGGACATAAAAAAAACAGGTTGTCTGAACCACTTATTACCAGTTTATAGATTCCAACAAAGGAGCTGAAAATCCATCCAACAGAGATAAAATGAAGTCCACTCCAATAAATCAACACTGTGCATGCACCAGAGACCTCAACAACCTTTGCTTCTATGCTGTTGTAAAGCAACACTTCACTCACCTGCCTTACTGTCATTGCATCCTTGGCAAGCCTTCCAAAGTGGGAGAGCGACACCGCAATACAGAACTCGAACAGGTTTGTAATCACCGCAAAAACAAGGACCACTGTTAAGAACTGTGAAAACAGCAACAGCAGAAGGTAATCAAATCTTAACTGTGTGGACCACATTTATATCAAAAGCATCATAAAAAAAACAGAACTCATCTGTATAATAGGAAAAACACTTTCATTGGTATTTTCTAATGGGTTGGGGAGAAGCATTAAATATGTTGAAATTACCCTTTTGTCCATAACACTTGTGTATTGATACCATCTCCTACAATTAAAGAATTAATCTGCAACGTTATCTACTGGTAAATTCAGATATTGTGCCACTCTCATGGGCGTCCGCAGAACTTTTTCCAGGGGGGGGGGCATTATTTTAAGGCCACCCATGCTCTGCCCCTTTTCGACAATCTCATGAAAATCTTTCCACTTGAAAGATATATGTGTGTTCTACAAGAGATAATTCATCTTCACTTTGTATTGGAAGTTACTCAGGTGGCTACGTACCATGCCCATATAGCCTAGAGAATGTACATCTTTTTACATTGCAATACATCTGTTGTGGTCATATTTTGATCTTCATACTGTCACTGTATTGGCTGTTTTCATCAAGATCAAAACATGACCACAACAGCTGTATTGCAATGTAAAAAGATGTACATTCTCTAGGCTATATGGGCATAGTACGCAGCCGCCTGAGTAACCTTGCGGACATGCTTTCAATCCGATACAAAGTGATAAGTGAAGATGAATTATCTCTTAAACTGTACACACTCATATCTTTCCAGCAAATTGCAATTATAGCTCAGCTCAGCTGTCCCATTTTCCAAGCAAAGCAATATATTATTCTATATAAAAATGCTCCTCATGAGTCTTGTTGTTACCTGTGGTTCTTCACTGTGTATGCCTCAGTATTTCTCGTCTGTGATGATCCCCTAGGCCCAGGAAAGCACTGGCAGGAGGCAGCATATCACTGACTCGCCGGGCTGCGCCGGTGTTGTGACGAGAAATGCCCTGTCGAATAATGCCCGCCCGCCACTGCGCATGGGCAGCGCTTGGGCAGTACTGAGCCACCGAAAGCCACTGAACTTTGGAATTGCCGAACAGCTGTTGACGGCGTCTGCGCACTATAGCCAACATAGTGCTACACGCCCCGCTGCTCGTGCAAGTCTACAAGGGGCGGATTTGTACATGATGGGTGTGTGTGAGGGGCGGATGCCTACACAAGGGGGCATCATTTGTAATGATGGGCAGTGTTGTTAAGATCGGACCGGAAATTTATTAATAAATTCAAACACATCTCCTACAAATATATATCTCTGCTATTCTTCCTACACGTCTTTGCGGCCTATCTTTCCCATGCAATATCACTGCGCATCATTACAAAATACGCCCCCTTCTGTTTCCATCCGCCCCTCACACGCTCCCATCATGAACAAGTCCGCCCCTTGCAAACTTGCACTAGCATCAGAAACATACTCCTATGTTTGGCGGCTTTCGGCCAGTACGGGGGGGGGGCATTATTCGACAGGGGGAATTTCTCGTCAGAACACTGGCCAGATCCACACAACACAAGCAAGCTGGCAGCCAATGACTGGAGCGGAGCAGTCGAGGCGAGCATCCCAGTGGATGATCAAGCCAGGGTGAGGGGGCGTCAGATGATAGATGTCAGAGTCTCAATGACGCAGAGAGCAGCCAGCGAACTCAGAAAAAAGTCTGCAGTGTGGCGGCGGCCATGACGGATCCTCCTGGTTGCTGTAACATCTTGACAATTCCAGGGGGTTGCATTTGACCCCCCTTGCCCCCTCCTGCGGACGCTCATGGCCACTCTTATGCCCCGTACACACGGTCGGATTTTCCGACAGAAAATGTGCGATCGGAGCGTGTTGTCGGACATTCCGACCGTGTGTGGGCTCCATCAGACATTTTCCATCGGATTTTCCGACACACAAAGTTTGAGAGCAGGCTATAAAATTTTCCGACAACAAAATCCGTTTGCGTCAATTCCGACCGTGTGTGGCCAGTTCCGACGCACAAAGTGCCACGCATGCTCAGAGGAAATTCCGAGATGGAACAGCTCGGTCTGGTAAAATAAGCGTTCGGAATGGATACAGCACTTTCGTCAAGCTGCAATGTGTTAAATAGTTTAATACAGCGCACTCTGTTCATCTTTATAATGTGAGAAGAATGTTTTGCTGCTCATATTCACACAGACTTCTCACAAACTTCTTTCTTTATTCTTTATCGGGATTCCCTCAATATATTTTGATTTGTCACATCTGACAACATTTCTTTTTGGTTGTTTTTAAATTAAATTTTTTTTTTCAAGGCTCTTTTTGTCTTTTTTTTAGGTTTGTATTTTTTTCATGGCTGTGTTTTAATTGTGGTTTTTTTGTGTTTTACTCCAGAATATTTTTGTGTGTGTTTTGTGTGTCAAGTTACCACAACACCATTGATATCTTGTATTATTTAATCTCGAGATTGTTTGGTGTTGGTGTTCCTTGTTAATTTCACATTGTACTGCCTCCTCACCAACAAACTGTCCTTTTTGAAGGAAAACACACATAGGCAAGTATAATTGAAACAAAAATTCCTTTATTAAGGGCTCAGAACCAAACAAAGAGGGAGGCAACGCTGGAGAAACAGCAGTAATTGGCGAAGCCTTGGACCCCCAGGGCAGACATCAATTCTTTTCCAGTAAAATTGGTGGCCTGAGGAGTCCATATGTAAGGGAGTGCAGTCTGGTCCAGAAGTCCCAGAGATCCGGAAAGCAGCAGATGACATGTATGTTCCCAGGCTGTAGTACTACAAGAGGCTGCATATTTTGCCAGACCAGACTGAACCCAGGGTCATCATCTGGTCTTCCTTCCACGCTTCCTTCCCGGCTGTGGCTCTGGTGTTGGAGATGTGGCAGGAGGAGGAGTAGGACCTGGAGGAGGAGGAGGAGTAGGACCTGGAGGAGGAGGAGGACTATATGTGAGGTCACAAATGTGGGTAGCACATGTTATTTGGCCCCTCAACCCCCTTATTGAGAGCTTCCAAAATTAGGAACTCACACAGGAGTCGTTGGCCCTCCTCCGTCTGCATCATTTTGCAGGCAGTTATGCCAGCAAAGTCCTCCTCCACAGTGTGGGGGGTTCTCAGGGCCTCTGTAGCCTTCCAAAAGAGGCCTATGGCAGCCACCTCCAGGTTACTCTTCTTCCTGGCACTTTGTTTTGCAGGAACGAGGAGGAGGAGGAGGAAAGCCCGGAGGCAGAAACATCCCGATCCAGAAGGAGAAGATTTAAGGCATCAAATATGTCCTTTGGGGAGATGTTGGAGATGGTCAACATCCTGAAGAAGGCCAACTATGACGGGACCTTACCCCAACCCCAATGTCAGAAAGGCCAAGATCATGGCAAAAGTGGTCAAGAATCTGCACCGGAATTTCGGGGTACGACGATCGAAAGATCAGCTCAGGAAACGGTGGTCGGACCTAAAATTAAGAGAGCATGAGCAGTACAGAAAGATCCGGAGAGTGCTGCAAAAAAGTAAGTAGTTGTGCTGTGTTCCTATTCTTTATGTTTATTACGTTCGTGCTGCTCCATGTGCTTTTCTTAACTGTTGTCCAGTTTAAAATGGCAACTTTCATGTTCATGGGCACATTATTCGTTCGTATCATACATTGTTCGTTCGGCCTAGAAAACACCATGGTTTTGTCCATATGCATTTGGCCACATTTTTTAGGGCCTACTTGTCTAAAAATAATTTGGTTGGGTAGATGGGTTTGTAACTAGAATGAAATGCAAACTAGATTCTGTGTAAGGAGAGGACACTCAGCAGCAGTTTTCACATCTGGACGCTGGAGCACTAGTGTGGGACACAAGAACACCCTTTTTATTAGGGGGCCCACACAGGTGCTCCAGTGTATACTATAGGGGTGTCTCCATCTGTGAAGCTTGTACAAGACAGGTAAAGTATTCAAGCTTGACAAAGAACAAGAAAAATGCTACATCTTGGAACTCTGGCCACAAAAAAATTGTAACCCATTTCCAAACAATGTTTCATATTTATAGTTCTGCCATCAAATATCTGTGTGCTAAGTATACCATTTTTTTTTACATAGGGGAGAAAAGACTCGGAGGACACCCCTCATCCGAGGAGACCACAGACCCCCCCACCTCTGGAAGAAGGGGAAATCCACCCAAGACAAACAGAGCAGGAGGAGGAAGACATGGTGGAAATTGGCACCACAACAGGTGAGTGTCTGCGACCACAGGCTCAGGTAAGAGATGGATGCCGGCATATTTATAATACATGTTTTTTTTTGTTTCTATCTTTTTAGGTGATCATGATGTTGTGGATCCAGATCCTTTCACCTCGGAAAGTGCACAGATCTTGATCGGGGAGATCATGGGGTGTAATAGGGACTTGGAAAACATCAAGAAAAACATCAATGATGTTCTTCAAAAAAATAAGAACATCATTGATGTTTTGGGGAGAGTTTAAAACCCCTCCAAATCCCTTTGTTTTTTGGTGTGCTACAATTTTTTAAAATTTTTTGTCAAATTGTAGAAAAGCCAAATTTTGAAGAGGCACGCAGTGTGTCAACATGTGCTATCTGCCATCCCGGGAGATCAATGGACGCGTTTTGGGGGTGCAACCCCTTCCTCAATAATAAAGTAGCTGAGAGAAAGGGGTTGCACCCCCAAAACACGTCCCTTGATCCCCCATGATGGCAGATAGCACATGTTGACATTCGGCTCTTTGTGTGCATCTTCAAAATTTGGCTTTTCCAGGGGTGACTTCACCCCATCTGAACGCAATATCAAACACATCTTCTAAATACTCATGTCTGACATTGCCTTCAAGTTCTACCAAATGTGAACTTTGTAAGTTCAAGATTTGTGTCTTTCTTGTTGGTTTTAAACATGCCTGTTTTATCTTAAATGGACATTTCTACTTTTTCTAATATGACCCCAAAAATTTTTTATACAATAAACATGTTGGTTTGTTTTAAAAACCTTTTCTAAATGCACATGTGATTGTGCTGGTATTAAAAAGATTGTTAATCAAGAATGTGTGGATTATTGTCTCAACGCTACCACACTTTTGTGGTGCTCTAATTGCTGTTTTCTGTGACAATGGGTGTTATTTCCTAAGGGCAAATCCACTTTGCACTACAAGTGCAGTTTCAAGCGCACTTGTAGTGCAAAGTGTCTTTGCCTTTAGTAAATAACACCCAACAGTGCTTTGTAAGGTTACACAACCACGCCGTTTTCAGGACTCACCACATTTCAGTAAATGTCACCAAAGATTTGATTAATTTTTTTTTTTTAATTTGAAAAAGGTTTTAGACATTGTCTGGCATATTGATAGCCCCCCTACCCACTAAGAATTCAAGGTATCTTAGCCGGACATCATGGGCACTCAGGGGGGGCAAGCCAGGACGGCCACTTTCAAGCGCCGTCAGGGTTGGTTCATTTGGAAGTCCGGCCTCAGGCCCAACTGAGCCAGCATAGTTGGCAGAATGTTGCCGTAAAAAGTTGTGTAGAACACAGCACGCCAGGATAATGGGATTCAGTTTGTACTCCGCCATATGTATGGGTGTAAGAAATAGGCGGAACCAGCTGGCCATGATTCAAAACGTGTTCTCCACCACTCTTCTGGCTCTGGCCAGCCGGTAATTAAAAACCCTCTGGTCCGGGGTGAGGGTCCTCATCGGGAATGGCCGCATAAGATGGTCCCCCAGCGCAAATGCTTCATCCGCAACGAAGATGAATGGGAGTCATTCCACATTGTCTTCTGGAGGTGGCAAGTCCAAGCTGCCATTCTGGAGACGCCTGTAGAACTCGGTCTGGGCGATGACTCCACCATCGGACATCCGGCCATTCTTCCCCACATCCACATACAGGAACTCATAAGTAGCCGACACCACCGCCAACATCACAATACTATTGACCCCCTTCTAGTTGTAATAGTACCACCCCGAGTTGGGTGGTGGGACGATGTGGATGTGTTTCCCATCAATTGCCCCTCCGCAGTTAGGAAAGTCCCACCACTGGGCAAAGTGGGAGGCCACAGTCTGCCATTCCTGTGGCGTGGAAGGAAACTGTGAAGTCAAAACAAAAAAAAAATTGGTCATTTTGCACATAAACAGGGAAAGCAGATTACACACAAACATTCTTGGCCAACATCAAGATAACATTTTTTGGAGGGAGTTTTGAAAGACCAAAGTATAAGGTACACCTATCATATTCCCCCTCCCCTCACCCTCTCATGGGCCATTTCTAACATTATAGGGGGGGGGGAGCTCTTGGATGGGTAACCCTATCCACTTCATTGAGAGATGAATGCCTAAATAATGGGTATTACTTTGGCCAGCCCCTCCTTAGTTACACTATTGACAGCCCACTGGACAGGTAAGAAGTGTCATAGTACAAAGATATAAATACACACTGTACACATTTGAGCACATTTGGAAATTCTGATATTACCTATGAAGATAATAATAGTATACAAAAACTTTAAACAGTACCATTTGAAAGTATACAGGCAGGCCCTTGCACTACATGCTTTGGGGAATTCATCCATACATCTGACCACAAAAGAGATGGGTATAGTGTGTATGGGTTTGGCAAAGTCAGCAGATAGATGATTGAGGATAGATAGATAGATAATTTTTATCAGCTGACTTAGCAGTTGGGGGGAGGGAGTGTTCCAAATGATTTGGGGAACCCCAAAAAAAAGCCTCTGGCACTCTGCCTGAATTTAAAGCACAAATCACATTTAAAAACATTTTGGGGGGTGTTTGGGGTAAAGCACTACTATGGAGCTGATAAAATACATTGTTAAGTGACTACATGAGGTGAATATAGGGCCAGGAGAGCATGCTGGGGAGGTAAGTGAAGGCAAATATGCATGAAGGACCAAAAAAAAATTAGAAAAAATCCAGCATGCATGAGAACAAAGGGGACATTCACAGCATATTACAATCATGGTAATTAGGGAATGAGGAAAGAAATACAATATATTATCAAACATTATATACAATAAAATGTGATGTTAAAAGATAAAAATCTTACCTTAATATACTCCTTCTGCAGGACCTGGATGATGGCAGAACAGGTCTCCGGGATAATGATACCCAGAGCCAGAGGCGGCTCTAGGCTTTGTGAGGCCTTAGGCAAAACTTACACATGAGGCCCCACGGACTGGGGCGCTTCGTGATGAGGCTGCTATTCCTCAGGCTGCGGGCAGTATCTGATTTGCCCGTCAGCTCCTGGGCCACAGAGTCCTAGTGGGGGTAGTCGGAGCCGCCAGTGCCAACTTCACTGATTGAGACCAGGTAAATTAGGCGGCCGCGAGGCCCCTGTGAGTGCGAGGCCTTAGGCGACCGCCTAATTTGCCTAATTAGAGAGCCGCCTCTGCCCAGAGCCTGGGGGGAGATGCCTGTCGAGAACTTCAAGTCCTGCAGACTTCTCCCTGTCGCCAAGTACCGCAGGGTGGCGACGAGCCTCTGCTCCGGAGTGATGGCTTGCCTCATGCAGGTATCCTGCCTGCTAATATAGGGGGTCAGCAAAGCCAACAAACGGTGAAATACGGGGTCCGTCATCCAGAGAAAGTTCCTGAAATCATCAGGATTATTCTCACGGATCTCACGGAGCAAAGGCATATGACAGAACTGGTCACGCTGAAGCAACCAATTCTTGGTCCATGAACTCCTCCCCACCCTGTTCATGGACTGGACTTTTGTCAAGGTAAGGACCCCAACACCAAGCCCCCCGCACAGCACGAACTCTACGAGGAGTACGTATACGCAACATGGCTAGAAAACGGTCGGCTGCTCAGAACGAAGTAACAGAACGCACTGAAAAACAGCAAGGCCTGTGAAGAGCGACCTGAAAAACAGCAACGAGCGGACACTCAATAGTACAATACGAACTGACTGCACGCACTGAAGAGCAGGTACAAACCCACAAGCACAAACTGAACAGCAGAAAACGATCTGAAAACCAGTCTGAAAAAGCGTGAATCGTCTCTCACCAAACTTTTACTAACACGAGATTAGCAAAAGGAGCCCAAAGGGTGCCGCGCTTGGTTCTGAAATGGCCTTTTCTATTCTCGTCGTACGTGGTGTACGTCACCGCCTTCTTCACGAGCGGAAATTCCGACAACTTTGTGCGACCGTGTGTACGCAAAACAAGTTTGAGCCAAAATCCGTCAGAAAAAATCCATTGATTTTGTTGTCGGAATGTCCGATCCATGTCCGATCGTGTGTACGGGGCATTATAAAACACAGTGTAGCTTTAAACAACTGCGTGATGAACTCTTGTGAGATCAGGCTCCAGATTCACAATTACATCAGGTGCTTGGCTTGTCTCCACCGAAGCAATTCATTGTACCAGCAGTAGAGAATGCCACACCATAAGGCTACTTTCACACTGAGGCGCTTTACAGGCGCTATAGTGTAAAGTGCCTCTCCTCTCACTCCAGTGTGAAAGCCCAAGTGCTGTCTGCCTGTGCCAACAGGTCACTGCTCTCACTCAAGCAGTACAAACACTACAGGAGGGCTACTTCCAGCTGAAAGGATGTCTGCAACATCTGACAGTGACACCTGCCCATGTGGATCAAGGTCCATCTTCTGCCAGCTCTGATCTGCTGCACCTACCCAAAAACACACCACCACTACACAAATAATGGTGGACCCTCCACCTAAGCCACGGGTACTAACTCCCGAACGATTCTCCGGGGACCAGAAAAACTTCAGATCATTTAAAAATGCTTGCTGTACCTGGCCCTACAACCACAGACTTTTTTTCCATTGAGACTGTTAAAGGCTTTGGCCCAAAGCTTATTGGAGCATAGGAGTCCAATCGTCAATTCTGTGGACTTGTTCTTTGACGCCATGGCACAATCATACGATGACCCGCAGGGGTGGCCACACTGAAGCCGCCCTGCATACTCTGCAACAAGGATTACGCCCTATAGAGGACTACACAGTAGACTTTCGCAAATGGCCTGCTGACACGGGATGGAACGAAGCAGCCTTAAAAGTTCAATAAAAAAGATCAATATTCTCAAGGTCTGTCGGAATCTCTCAAGGACGAGTTGTCCAGAGTAGAGTCTCCCGCCACTCTAGAAGGCCTCATTCAGCTCACCATTCAACTCGACAGACGCCTGCGGGAGCAGCAGTCCGAAAGAGCCCAAGCCTTCAGACCCACTTGGATGTTACCCAAGGTCTCCTCTTCTCCAGTAGCTGTGCCCCCAATTGCATCTACATAAGAAGTTGAACCCATGCAGATTGGTCTAGTTGATTCTGCTTTGACTCCTGAAGAGAGTCCAATTGAGCTCCTTCCAGGTTCCGAGATACGCTTTGGTCGCATATTCCCTCAATCTGAAAAGGAGCTTGAGACACTACGGTTATACCTTGATGAGAACTTGGAAAAGGGGTTCATTCGTCCATCTTCCTCTCCTGCTGGTGCCGGTATATTCTTTGTGGAGAAAAAAGATAAGACCCCAAGATGTGTGGACTACAGGGAGCTTAACAAAATTACTATTAAAGAGGAACTGCAGTCTGCTCACATAATTTGTAATAAAAACATCTTTGTCATTCTGAAGCTTTCCTTCAACCACTTTGCATATTATTTTTATATATACTGTGATTCTGTACTTGCCAAATATGCTGCAGAAATCTCCCTCCACTAAGTCTGGCTGCATCCATTTTAACTGTGGGCAGCTGAAGCTGCTGCCTGTTCAGTTCCTCAATTTACACAGAGGCACACCTCCACCTCTGCAGTCCTGCAGCTCTCATTGCAGCTCTGCAGCCCTGCAGCTCTTATCATCACTCTTATGACTCATCAAGACCAGACAAGAAAGAGGAAGTGGGCTGCATAAGGTATTTACTGGCAGAAAAAAAATGTTTTACTATCCAAACTTAAAACAACAAGGGCAGAAGATTTAATAGATGGAAAGATGAAAAAATTACTGAAGGTCCGCTTTAAGAACCGCTACCCACTCCCTCTTATTCCAGAACTCTTTCAAAGGTTCCGCAATGCCCGAGTTTTCACTAATTTAGATCTGCAAGGTGCCTATAACCTGATCCGCATTCATGAAGGTGACAAATGGAAGACGGCATTCAGAACATGGTTCAGGCACTTCGAATAGTTAGTAATGCTTTTCGGACTCTGTAATGCACGCCACATTCCAGCATCTGGTGAACAACATCTTTCAGGAGTTTTCTACCTGGATGACATTTTTATTTTTTCAGCTACCCTGGAGCTCCACAGATCGCACGTGAAAAAAGTATTGTCTACATTGAGGAAACATGGACTATATGTAAAAGCTGAAAAGTGTGACTTTGAAAGAATGTCAATCCAGTTCGTGGGGCTTATCATTCAGGGGCCCCTGAAGACGCATAAAGGGGAAAAAAACTGTGCTATTAAATGGAAAGTCCATGCAATTGCTCGTGGATAAACGGTGACCAATTCAATCTAATGACGAACACCAGGGTGAACCAAAAGATATATCAAACGTGCCACCACCTTAAGAAAAGCCTGCTTTCCAGCTGGCAGGCAGAATCGGGCAGTTGGCTTATACCCAGCCAGGGCCTTTACTTGTAAGGAAGATCCGCTGATGGACTGGAGGTTGGATGATTGGATGATTGGATGAATGTCCGGACCACTCCTGACACCACACGACCTTACACAGACCACGAGACCCAGCCATATACAGAGGAAGAAAAGCCATCCATAGCGTGATACTGTCACAACTTTTTTGATTTGAAGGGATGGCTCCTTGTTAGATAATGTCTTGTGCAGGACGCATGTTGATGACGAAACGTTGGGCGATGATAGAGACTGGCGACGCAGGACGCGGTGGGACGGTTACACGGCAGCCATCTTTGTGGTTAGAAGCGCTGGACGCTTCACACTGCTGTATACCTTCTTACTAAATGTGAGTGGTTTTTATCTTTACAATAAATGATCCTTGTTTATGGAGATTGCGCAATGAGCGTTTTATTTTTATTCCCTATGTACCACGATCTTGAGGTGCATATGCATACTGGAGTATACTTGGTTTAATATCCAGCTACCAAAAGGAGATCTAAAGCCTTCCATTTAGTTCAGAGGGGAATATGTTGGTGCTACTGCATTAGAAGATCATTGTTTTTTTCTATGAAGACTGCCTTTTTTCTACACACGTGTATAACCAGGGCTTTTTTTCAGGGGGAACTTGGTGGAACTCAGTTCCACCACCTCTGGCTCAGACCCTTTGGTGCCTGCTCACCACAATTGCTTGTAAACACAGAAGTCTGGTTTCTGTGTTTACAAGTGACAGCTCTGCACTCTGTATGTAATGCAATTTTGGTATTTAATGTCCCTTTAAGACCCTCCTACTGTTTTTGTGAAATTTGACTAAACACACCCACTATTTGATGTGATTTGCAGGGTATGTGTAAGGGAAGGGGTTTTGTGGGGCCGTGGTTAGGTTCCAGCACCTATTGTTTCAGAAAAAAAGCCCTGTGTATATCCCATACACTGATGGTAAGGGTCAGTTTGTTTGGGTGTTGGTGACGGTGTTTTCATCTCTCTTCTGTGTCTCCTTTCAATATGGATCTCGCTGATTAGATTATTATTTCTTCCTGACGGAGAGGACTTTTGTTTGACCATATTTATTTTAGTTCTTATTGGGACATTTTTACATTATTATTTTTTAGCGCTGCACCATTCCTATTGATATCTCTTCAATTGTATCCAGCAATTTTTGTGTCAGCAGCTTCTACTATATGTTTTATTAAGCGCAACAGATTCTGTTTTTATCTCCTGGCCTATATAAACCTGCTGCTGAGACCTGTGCCTTGCTAGATTATTGTCAGCTCCCCTGTGCTTCTGTGTATCCTGATTCTTGATTTCCCATTACCAACCTGGCTTGCTCTGACCTGTGTTTGATTTTGGCTTGACTCACGACTATGCTGCAAATCTGTCTTACCGTGTATGACCCCGGCTTGTTCCAGTCTTGCTACCTGAACATAATTTTTCAGTGTATGACCAGTGGCCTGGCTCCTGGTTCTGTTCCTGGTTTGCTCCTCTGCCAAATTCACCTGATACCTCTCAAGCACATCTGCTCTACAGTCCACCCTGCTTGTTTCAGCTACCTTTCAGTGACCAGCTTTCAAACCTCAGTAACTGGCAAACCGTGCTTCTCTGGGCACTGCTCTCCCTGTACCACTTCCAGGGGAGCACTGCACTTAGCCACAAGGGGAGCCCTCTCAACATCTCCGCCTCACACCTGGTATGTGACAGACGGCTACAGCGCGGGCTTAAAATAATGGGAGGGTGTACAAGGACATCCTCCCATTCTCGTGCTGGGGTGCGCGCACTCTATGATCTCTGAGTCTCTTCCTCGACGATCACAGCGGGCCCTTTACCACAAGTATCAGCCAATGACAGCTGATCACGGAAGTAAACAGAAGCCAGTTATCGCCCTTTTTTTCCCCCTCACACTGTCAGCGTGAAGAAAAGAAGAAAGCCATTATCCAGGTTCTGTTAGATGGACATTGGTCCCTTTAGTGTCCTGCAATGCCGCTAATCAGTGCCCTGCAGTGCTGCTAATCAGTGACCACCAGTGCCATCTGTCAGTGTCCATCAATATTGCTAATCAGTGCCACTTATTAGTGCCCATCAGTGCTGCCAATCAGTGCCCATCGGTGCCTCATCATCAGTGTCACTTATCAATGCTGCCTATCAGTGCCTCCTACCAGTGCCCATCAGTGCATCCTCATTAATGCATCCTGATCAATGCCCACCAGTGCTGCCCCATCAGTGTCCATCATTGCAGCCTATCAGTGCTGTCTCATCAGCGCACATCAGTGAAGACGAAAAATTACCTGTTTGAAACATTTTATAACAAAATATGAAAAACGTTTTGGTTTTTTTTTTCCAATTTTTGTTCTTTTTTTCTTTATGCAGGAAAAAAACCCAGTGGTGATTTAATACCACCAAAAGAAAGCTATATTTGTGTGAAAAAATGACAAAAACTTCATATGGGTACAGTGTAGCATGACTGTGCAGTTTTATTCAAAGTGTGAAAGCGCTGAAAGCTATAAATTGTCCTGGGCAGGAAGGGTGTACAAGTGCACTGTAAGCAAGTGGTTAATGACATTAATTTATAAAGAAGGTTATTATGCATGTTATTTAAGTGAATATTTTATTGATAGAATTTGTTGTTTATATGTTGGTTTGTCATGGATGTTATGTTTTAGGCACGTTTGATCACATATCATAACACAGCGCTGCACTGAGATAACGGTATATTCTGATACTTATGTGGAAACGCATGTAGTGCTAGCTGCAGTCTAAATGCATTTCAGTTACAAGATAGTACATAATTGCGCTGAAGTTTATAGAACCAACTAATTAAAATCAGATGGGAGCTATAGTTACATGCCCTGCAGAGTAGACTTTAAGTGTTTTTAAATGCCAGGTACATTAATCTTTTTTATATGGATTTATTTATATAAAAAAAAGTTCTATCATGTGATGTTTTACAGTTGTGCTCATACGTTTACATACCCTGGCAAAATTTATGATTTATTGGCCATTTTTCAGAGACTATGAATGACAACACAAATGTTTCTTTCACTCGTGGTTAGTGTTTGACTGAAGCTATTTATTATCGATCAACTGTGTTTACTCTTTTTAAATCATAATGACAACAGAAACTACCCAAATAACCCTGATCAAAAGTTTACATACCCCAGTTCTTAATACCGTGTATTGCCCCCTTTAACTTCAATGACAGCTTGAAGTCTTTTGTGTCATTTGTGGATGAGGCTCTTTATCTTCTCAGATGATAAAACTGCCCATTCCTCTTGGCAAAAAGCCTCCAGTTCCTGTCAATTCTTGGTCTTTCTTGCATGAACTGCACGTTTGAGGTCTCCCCAGAGTGGCTCAATAATATTGAGGTCAGGAAACTAAGATGGCCACTCCAGAACCTTCACTTTATTCTGCTGTAGTCAATGACAGGTCAACTTGGCCTTGTGTTTTTGATCATTGTCATGTTGGAATGTCCAAGTACGTCCCATGCGCAGCTTCCTGGCTGATGAATGCAAATGTTCCTCCAGTATTTTTTGATAACATACTGCATTCATCTTGCCATCAATTCTGACCAAATTTCCTGTGCCTTTGTACCTCACACATCCCCAAAACATCAGCCATCCACCTCCGTGTTTCACAGTAGGAATGGTGTACCTTTCATTATAGGCCTTGTTGACTCCTCTCCAAATGTAGCGTTTATGGTTGTGGCCAAAAAGCTTAATTTTGGTCTTATCACTTCAAATGTCTTTGTGCCAGAAGGTTTGAGGCTTGTCTCGGTGCTGTTTGGCGTATTGTAAGCGGGATACTTTGTGGCATTTGCGTAGTAATGGCTTTCTTCTGGCAACTCGACCATGCAGCCCATCTTTCTTCAAGTGCCTCCTTATTAGGCATCTTGAAACAGCCACACCACATATTTTCAGAGAGTACTGTATTTCACCTGAAGTTATTTGCGGGTTTTTCTTTGCATCCCAAACTATTTTCCTGGCAGTTGTGGCTGAAATTTTCTACCTGACTACCTGACTACCTGTCTACCTGACTGTGGTTTGGTTTCAACAGAAACCCTTCATTTTCCACTTCTTGATTAGAGTTTGAACACTGCTCATTAGCATTCTCAATTCTTTGGATATCTTTTTATATCCCTTTCCTGTTTTATACAGTTCAACTACCTTTTCCCGCAGATCCTTTGACGATTCTTTTGCCTTCCCCATGACTCAGAATCCAGAAACGTTAGTGCAGCACTGGATGACAGATGCAAGGGTCTGTCAGGAGTCCAGAGACTCACTGACCTTTTATACAACCACACTAATTACAAGCAAAGAGATCACAGGTGATGATGGTTAACTTTAATACTTGTGTCAACTTGTGTGCATGTTGGGGGGCGTGGCTACGCGAGGCATGCAATAGGACGTGTCTGAGCTAGCTCCGCCGAAGATCCCACCTAATCCTGCTTAAAGCACCACCATCCTCAGCAGCACAGACCCGGGAACACCAGCGTTTGTTACCGCGGCTAACCCGCTACACCCGACTGGGTGTATTACTGTGCAGACATGTCCAGGAGAGGAGTGGGGCCTAAACTATTACCGGACACCCCCTGGAAGATACCCAGGCCTCATCAACTGTGAGTACTAGGCCTCAGGCCTCCAAAATGGCGGCGGCTTCCCTGCAAGACGGGGCTGACCCTGAGCCCACATTAAGGGACATACTGACAGCGGTGACAATATGTAGCTCCTCCATTGCAGACTTGACAGGGGAGGTGAAGGGCATGAAAGTTGAGATATCCCTGGTCAGGCAAGATATGCAGAAGCTGCGGGAGCGCACGTCTGCCTTAGAGGGTCAGCCCCTGCAAAGAGATGTTAGACACATACAATCTGTGTCCTCGGCCAACGCAGCCCGTTTAGAGGACATGGAGAACCGTTTACGCAGAAACAATATACGCGCATTCGGAGTCCCTGAAAGAGCAGAGGGTAAAAACCCAGTGGCCTTCATTGAAGCATGGCTCATGGACACCTTTAGCCGCAATGCTCTGTCCCCCATGTTTGCAGTAGAGAGGGCGCACAAAGTCCCTGCAAGGCACCCACCGCAGGGTGCCCTGCCAAGACCCTTTTTGTTCTGCTTGCTGAACTATAAAGATCGAACACCATCTTGAGTAAGGCCAGGGCTGCTGGTATACTAAAAGTGGACAATGCTAAGATTTCCCTATTTCCGGATTTCTCTGCAGAAGTTTAGAGGCAAAGATCCAAGTTCATGGATATTAAAAAGAGGCTGCGCGTTCTCAATGTCCAAAACTTCGTGCTCTATCCTGCAAAGCTGAAAGTTATCGCCAACGGCAACACACACTTCTTTGACAACCCCATGACTGCAATGCATTGGGTCAACAGGGACAGGGAGGAAGGGCTTTTGGCGCAGAGGCCACCCTAGCAACATTGGGACAGTCTCAATTTAACGCAACCACTTCAAATGTGCTTTTACAGATTCCTAGCAGACCAGGGGGGATAGCTCAAGCAGTCTGACATCCCTACATCAGACAAAGTTTGCTCAGTTTGATTCATATGTGCACTGTTGTTTATGGCACGTATTGGCAATCAGCCGCACAGCTGCTATTGAGCCTCCATAAGATGGTCCTGCGAGGACTTATCCCTCTAAGTGTTTGGGGGTGTTACTCTGCCTTCTTTTGGGCTCAGTTGGCCGAAGATGTTTCTCTAATATGTTGCTCTCTCTCTCTCCCTCTCCTTGACATTTATCTCTCCACAGAAGAAACACCTGAAGACTCTGACTTTGATTACCATGCTCCAAACTTCCACTAGGTGGTGCAAGAACACTTTCTCTAATGGTTTGGTAAAGTTGTTGTGTTCAAGCACGTTCTATATGACTCTCAATCTCAGGTTTGCCCTAAACACTGTACTGATTGGGCTGCGGGAGGGGAGGAGGACTGTGCACCTCACGCCCTCCCCCCCCCCCCGGGGCATTATTTCTAATAGCTGATATAGCTAACAAGGGCCTGCTACTCCTATCATGAAAAGGAAGAGGCATGGGTGACAAGGTTAAGAGAAATGCAATTTTTAAATTCTTTGGTAGGATGCAACCACATCTAGTCTGTCTCCAAGAGACACATTTGCAATCTGACTCTGTTATCCTGCTGCGCTCCCGTAAATATCCAATACAGTTTCATTCTACACACTCCTCCTACTCCGGGGGGGTTAGTGTACTGATTTCTGCCACTGTCACATTTGAATGCATTCAACAGCAGGTTGACAGAGAGGGTAAATATCTTTTCTTATTGTGCAAATTAAACAGGTTTATGTGCATTATTGCAGCAATATATATCCCTCCGCCATTCTCAGTGATCCCCCTTCGGAGCCTAGCTCAGTTTATGGCGTTATTCCCAGATGTACCAGTAATGGCCCTGGGGGACTTTAACAACACCCTGGACTCACGCCTGGATAGGATGCCCTTAAGACTCAGGGCAGCGAGACCTAATACAGGAAAGACGGCCTTTGCCTCCCTGCTTACTGAACTGGGGCTTCATGATGTGTGGCAAGAAAGACATCCCAATGATAAATGTTATTCCTGCCACTCAGGCCACACATGATGGACTCTCCTGCATTGACATGGGGTTAGGTAATAGTGCATTATTGCAGCGGGTGAGGGACTCAGCATATGAACCACGCCTCCTATCTGATCACTCCCCATTTTGGGTGCGGTTGGATGCCATTGTTTCTTTTGGCCGTCCATTGTGGAGAGTGAACCCCTTTTGGATGACCCTGTTCGCATCCCCTGATGGGGTAATGAGTGCACTGGGTGAGTTTCTGCAATTCAATAGGCAATCTGCTAGTGCAGCAGTGGTTTGGGACTCACTCAAGGCATTCTTAAGGGGCTGCCTTATTAGAGAAATCACAGGCATTAAGAACCGTTCTAGAGAATGTAAGGAGAGAGTGTGCGGGATGAAATGAGAAGCAGAGAGCAGGCATTGGTCACTGATCCATGTCAATCCAATCATGAGACTGGAGGGAGGCACAGTCTATGTATAACTCTGTCCTAATGTCCACAGCAGAGAAGAGGAGATACTTCCTTAAGCAGGGATATTTTGAGGAGGGGGAAAATGCAGGCCATCTCCTGGCCCTAGTGGCTAGAGAGCAAAGGGATTCTACTATTATTACAGCCATTAAGACTGCTACCGGGGAAGTACATACCTGTAAATCTGACATACTAAAAGAATTTCACCAATTCTATAATGGATTATATGCCTCTAAAACGAACTATACTTCCATAGAATTAACTGCATTCTTACAGAACTGCCCTTTTCCCCAGATCTCGGATGCTGACAGGGAATTGTTGAATGCCCCAATCACTCTGACAGAGTTGGCAGATGCTCTAGCGGAGGCACCTCATCACAAATCACCAGGCGCAGACGGGCTGCCGGCCGAGGTATACTCCAAATATGGTGAGGTTCTTCTCCCACCTCTTTTTCAGGCCCTCACGGAGGCCTTAGAAACAGGCAGCCTCCCTGATAGTATGCAAGAGGCCATTATTGTATTACACCACAAGCCAGGCAAAGATAAACTTCTGCCGGATTCATACCCAAATCACCAGGGTATGTAAACCATGGATCAGGGTAATTTGGGTAGTTTCTGTTCTCATTATGATTTAAAAAAGAGCAAACACAGTTTATTGATAATAAATGGCTTCAGCCAAACACTAACACTAAAAACTAACCAAACACTAACCATGAGTGAAAGAAAAGTTTTTGTGTTATCATTCATATTCTCTGAAAAGTAGCCAAGAAATCATAAATTTTGTAAACTTATGAGCACAACTGTATATGAGGAATCCAAACAAGGAAATCCACTTTGAGACATTTGAAACCTTTTTTTTAGCAAAGTTGCCAAGATATACTGAATACTTTTAAGTTATAATAAAAAAAAGTTAACACAGTCTTTGATAGATAAGTACGTCTTTAAGATTCTTGCTGCACTTACAGTGGCACCGAAATACTCAGACCGATAAATATCATAACAATATATCATGAAGCTTCCAAGAGCTTCAATTGCACTGACAGTGTTCATGGACATAAATGATTTCACCTGTAAGGAAAATTGTAGATATGGTCAGCAGAGAAATAAGAAACCAGTAACAACAGAGAAAAATAGATCAATTTTTCAAAGTAGGGGATTTGACAACTTCAAGGAGATCACATTTATTGGTTTTAACCCCTCAATCTAGATGGGGGGGTTGCCTTCCTCTGAACCAACTATGGGTATAGAATTATGTATATGGAAGTTTTCTATTTGTTTATTTTATTTTTTTGTATCTATTGGTTGAGCTCTCTCTTGTAATGTATGCCCTTTAGAAGGACCGTCTTTTGCAAGCTTTGTTAGCTGTGGCTTGGTGTTGCATGCTATTGTTAGTCTATGATATACAAGGACCCCCGATCCCTTTCCATCATTGATTCTCCCAGGGGAGCCCCTCCCAATGTATAATTTGCATGTGTTTTTTTGACACCCAAGTCAGTGGCGGAATTACTGGGGTCGCAACAGTCGCACTTGCGACGGGGCCCGGCATTCCGCCACTGTGGGGGGGGCCCAGCGGGGTTGCTCTTCACGGGGCTTTGAGCGGAGAGCGTGCCTCTCATCTAACAGCAGCACAGCGACACCGGTATCGTTTGTTCTATTTCCGTCTCCGTGTGTCCTCTCTCGCACGGGATGACAGAGGACACACAGCTGATCTTCTCCCCCCTCCCCTCTCTGTCCTCCGCGGGCAGTCAAGTGTGAAGCTAAGGAGCTCACATTTTCTGCGGAGCACAGAGAGGGGAGGGGGGAGAAGGTCAGCTGTGTGTCCTCTGACATCCCGTGCTAGAGAGGACACACAGAGAGGGAAATAGAACAAACGATGCCGGTGTCTCTGTGCTGCTGTTAGATGAGAGACACACAGGCGTTGCCAGGGGGGGCGGGCTGCACCGGGTGACACCCGCCAGAGAGGTGACACCTGTGGGCAGCGGCACCACACGCCGCACAGTCCTCACCCCTACACAGCGCTGTGCACAGCGGAGCGGACCGAAGCCGCCTCCCCCTCCTCTCTGTTTACGGAGGGGGAGGAGGAGGAGTACGAGGGACACATGCCGCTGTGCCTATCCCACGCTGTTCTGAGGTCTGTAAAGTTTTTATTCAAATAGACATGTGCTGGGGGGAACGCTATGGGAGAGGGGTCTGCAGTGATGGAGGGACGGTGGTCTGCACTGAGGGGGGGTCTGCATTGATAGAGGGAGGGGGGTCTGCACTGAGCGGGGTCTGCATTGATGGGGGATCTGCACTGAGGGGGGGGTGTGTGCTGATGGAGGGGGAAGGTCTGCAATGAGGGGAGTCTGCATTGATGGGGGGGTCTGCACTGATGGCGGGGGGGTGGTCTGCATTGTGGGGGGCCTGCACTGATGGAGGGGGGGTGGTCTGCATTGTGGGGGAGCCTGCACTGATGGAGGGGGGTCTGTACTGAGGGGGGGTGTGAACTGATGGAGGGGGGTCTGCAATGAGGGAGGGGAGGTCTGCACTGATGGAGGGGGGGTCTGTACTGAGGGGGGTGTGAACTGATGGAGGGGGTGGTCTGCAATGAGGGGGGTCTGCATTGATGGAGGGGGGTGGTCTGCATTGTGGAGGGCCTGCACTGATGGAGGGGGGTCTGTACTGAGGGGGGGTGTGAACTGATGGAGGAGGGTGGTCTGCAATGAGGGGGGTCTGCATTGATGGAGGGGGGTGGTCTGCATTGTGGGGGGGCCTGCACTGATGGAGGGGGGGTCTGTACTGAGGGGGGTGTGAACTGATGGCGGGGGGTCTGCAATGAGGGAGGGGATGTCTGTCCCAGGGGGCATGCAGGAAGCACGGTTTTGGGAGGATGTCCATGGATACCCTCCCAAAATTGGAAGCCTGGAGCTCGGATGGAAGGAGGGGCCCATCATTGTTTCTTGCACCGGGGCCCTGAAGGTTCTAGTTAAGCCTCTGACCCAAGTACATAATTTTACATTTCTAAATATTGAACCTCATCTGCCATTTAGCTGCCAGCCCCCTCAGGTTGGCAGGTAAGTGATCAAGCCATGTTACCTAACTGCAATAAAGATAAGTCAGAGCTATTCAGTTTGGCTCTGCTATCTGGTATTTGTGTTGGGGTCACAAGATATAATCAAAGGTGTGAACAGCGCTGATCAGCAGACATAAATAGGACCCTCAGAGGCAAAGTAAAAACTTTTTATTATTGTTAAAAATTAAAATATAATAAAATAATAAATAAATAATTATAATAAATATAATAAAATATAATCTCAATACTCTTTTTCCCAATGGGTTGAACGAGGAACTTGAAGTTCGTACACTTATATAATATACCTTAGTTGTTTTTATCCGTTTTTTGCATTTTCTGAGATATAGACATTATGTGTGTATTTAAAATGTTCTATTATTATTAATAATGACCCATGCAGGTACAGGGAGAGCGTGCAGGCTCCAGGCAGGTGGTGTCGTGGTTCGAACTGGCAGCCCTTGTTTGCTGCTGGGTGAGAGTGCTAACCACTACACCACTGTGCTGCCTGGGATTGCGTGTGTATATTATACAAAATACACATATATATTAGAAAGATTTTTTATGCATGTGTATTTTTAGGATTATTATTATGCCCCGTACACACGGTCGGACTTTGTTCGGACATTCCGACAACAAAATCCTAGGATTTTTTCCGACGGATGTTGGCTCAAACTTGTCTTGCATACACACGGTCACACAAAGTTGTCGGAAAACCCGATCATTCTGAACGCGGTGACGTAAAACACGTACGTTGGGACTATAAACGGGGCAGTAGCCAAAAGCTTTCATCTCTTTATTTATTCTGAGCATGCGTGGCACTTTGTCCGTCGGATTTGTGTACACACGATCGGAAATTTCGACAACGGATTTTGTTGTCGGAAAATTTTATAGCCTGCTCTCAAACTTTGTGTGTCGGAAAATCCGATGGAAAATGTGTGATGGAGCCTACACACGGTCGGAATTTCCGACAACAAGGTCCTATCACACATTTTCACACGTGTGTACGGGGCATAACTGTGTTTTTTTTTTATCAATATTATTACTTTTTAACAGTACATTTTTAAGATATGCAATTGTTGATAAAGTATTGTGCACTGGATATTGTTACTATCCACTCGGGTGGGTGGGGCCGTATGGATGACACGGGCTGCTAGCTCCTCCTCCCCCTCCCACACTTATACTTCCAGGTCATTTTCCCTATTAAATCTTCACACTCAGCAGACTAATCAGATAACCTGAATAAGGGGCGTGTCCCCGAAACATGTAGTGTCTCCAGTCGGCGATGTGTGACTCTCTTTGCTCCCTTGGCATCGACAGTTCCTAATTGGTTCCAGCAGCAGGGTTTGCCCATAATCTTCAGATTCCTTTGGCTGACTTCTGCCAGGCTGTGACATCACTTCCGGGCTTCATACACAGTACGAGTGGTCGCTGTATACTGGCCCCAACAGTTCCTGTGCCTGCAGTTTGGTTCCCCCTTCATCTGACCTCTGGCCTTACAGTCCTGGACAGGACCCCCTTCAGCGGTGCTCCTGTGTTCTTTGTCCAACGGCTTTGTGCTGGGTTTCCCTAAGCCCCTGTGTCATCCATGTGCCTCCAGCCTCCAGGTACTCTCAGTTTTTTAATCCAAGTCTCT
The DNA here is from genome assembly GCA_037952925.1 of Lithobates clamitans. Classification (NCBI taxonomy): domain Eukaryota; kingdom Metazoa; phylum Chordata; class Amphibia; order Anura; family Ranidae; genus Lithobates; species Lithobates clamitans. The sequence continues at coordinate 3,108,072 of JBBGZY010000168.1, read as the reverse complement.
GCATGACCATCAATTGACTGCTGTATGCCTTGGTGAACATTTTATTATTTTTTAACAATAATAAAACGTTTTTACTTTGCCTCTGAGGGTCCTATTTATGTCTGCTGATCAGCGCTGTTCACCCCTTTGATTATATCTTCTGTCCTCATTTGTCTATGAGTTTTGGACAGCAGAGGCCACAACTACATTTCATTTTTGTTTTTGACTTTTCACTTGGTCTCTGGTCTGTGCGCCTGGAACTTTTGTTTTTAGTGTTGGAGTCACAAGACTGGCTAAACAGAAAATCAAATCCAACAGTGGGTGAGATATTTTTCATAAATGTATTTCGGGTATATATTTATCTATTTCCTTTAAGATCAGCTCTTAAATTCAACGCTTTCTTTCCCATATGATGTACTTACAAACATTCGACTTGGATTCTGTTTGACTTCCACCGAGACTGATAGACTTCCTGAGATGATGAACTGTAGAAGTATAAAGTAATAGTTACACGTAACTTATATGCATATTGCATTGATATATTACAAAATAGCATCATTTACAGTATTACTAAAGGCAAAACTTTATTTTTTGGTTTTGGATAAATTAGAAGGGATTAGAAGAGTTTGCTAGAAAACATATTAAGCAATAAACAGCATGGATTCACGAAAAACTGAAGTTGTCAAACAAATGTGATTTCTTTTCATGAGGAAATAACCAGAAGTTTAGACAAATAATTGACTGTGGATGTGGTATACTTGGATATTGCAATAACATTTGACACAGTTCCCCACACACGGCTCATGTGTAAGGTAAATTTTACAGGCTTGGAAAGATCAGTTTGTAAATGGATAGAAAACTGTCTGAAAGACCAAATTCAGAGAGTAATGATTAATGATTCTTATAGGGCGTACACACGGTCGGACTTTGTTCGGACATTCCGACAACAAAATCCTAGGATTTTTTCCGACGGATGTTGGCTCAAACTTGTCTTGCATACACACGGTCACACAAAGTTATCGGAAAATCCGATCATTCTAAACGCGGTGACGTAAAACACGTACGTCGGGACTATAAACGGGGCAGTAGCCAATAGCTTTCATCTCTTTATTTATTCTGAGCATGCGTAGCACTTTGTCCGTCGGATTTGTGTACACACGATCGGAATTTCCGACAACTGATTTTGTTGTCGGAAAATTTTATCTCCTGCTTCCCAACTTTGTGTGTCGGAAAATCCGATGGAAAATGTCCGATGGAGCCCACACACGGTCGGAATTTCCGACAACATGCTCCGATCGGACATTTTCCATCGGAAAATCCGACCGTGTGTACGGGGCATTACACTGTAAGTACCATTTCAGTCTTTGCAGATGACACCAAGCTATGCAGTCGAATAACGTCCTTACAAGATGTCTCCAACTAACAAGCCAAACTCAGTGCACTGTTTAATTGGGCAACTATTTGACAAATGAGGTTTAACGTCGATAAACTTAAAGTTATGCACTTAGGGGCAGAAGCTTTGCCTTTAGTTCTACTTTAATGTATTCCACAATGTAATGCATTTTCAAATTCTTCATGATATATTGTGTATAATCACTGAACAATCAGTCCCTGGGGGAAATTACTAAAACTGACAGACAGGATCTGGAGCAGCTGTGCTTCATAACCAATCAGCCTCTAGATTTAGCTTGCTTCTGCTCTAGTTTTAGTGAATTTTCCCCACTGTATTTTAGTAAAACTTTAATTTCTAGTTTGCAGTCAACTCTGATTTTGTAACGCCAGTTAAAAAATCCTTGTATTGAAGCTCTGAAACAAAGCAGAATTCGTACAGAAATCTAAATTCCTGACTGCGTGATTGAGGTCTGTAAGGTCAGGGAGGAAGGGGAATTATACTACGGGATAGGCTGACAAGGAGAGGGATAACCAAGATTGTCGCAGGGGGTGAGGATTCGTGCTGGAAGGGGTATTCGAGGGTGGGGAGGATTTACGCTAAGGGGGATATAGGAAGGAGAAGATTTGTGCTGGGGAGGTGGAATTTGGAGGAGAAGAGGATTTGTAGTAGGGGGTGATGAGCTGGGGAAGATTTGTGATAAGAGGGGGTATTTAGGGGAAGATGATTTGTGCTAGAATGGAGGATTTCTGGCAGAGAGAATTAGTGCTTGGGGGGATTTGGGGGGAGAAAAGTATCTGTGCTGGAGGGTAAGGATTTGTGCTGGGGAGGTGGAATTTGGGGTGGGGGAAGGGAGGAGAGGATTTGTTTGAGGAGGGGAAATTTGAGGGGGTAGATATGTGCTGGAGGGGGGGGGGGGGATTAGTGCTGGAGGGAATTTGGGGAACCGATGTATGTATGCATGCATGTGCCATACCTGTGGGATTCCCGTGGAAACTGAAAATCACTGTAGTAAGCACAACTACCTGTGGTGTATCTGTATTTTGCAAAGGCATTCGATCCAGTTCCCCACAAACGTTAACTGTACAAATTAAGGTATGTAGGCATGGACCATGGCCCTTTCCCTCCCTTGTTTTTCATTGGAGACAGCAGGTGGTGCTGTTGCACTGATTGGCGGGAAACCCCGGCAGGCAGACGCTGAGCAGGGTGGTGTGTGGGAGCTGTGTGTGTAGGAGCTGTGGACTGCCCCCCCCCCTCCCACTGAGACCGAGAGAGGCGGCAGCGGCGGGTGACCCAGGGACTGAGAGCGGCAGCAGGGAAGAAGGAGCGGGAGTGACCGAGGACAGTGCCACCCCACAAACTCTGACAGAGGGGGCGGCCGTATAACCGGCCAGACCGAGAGGTGACAGATTGACCGGGAGAGACGGCGGGTAAGTGTAACTACAGACCGGAGGGGGAGTGTGACAGGTAGACCAGGGAAGCGGCGGGAACAGTAAGAGGCAAGCTGACAGGGGGAAACTAGCCATTGACTAGCCCTACAAGTGTCAGTATACAGGGGCGGCTGAGCAGGAGCGGAGTGGACACAGAGCGACACAGCCAATAGAAAAGACTGACTCACTGTATGTAGTGGTGACGCTGACTGAGGAGGGTGTAGTGTGAATACTACTGAGTATTGTTGTTTAACTGAGTATTGTGGGGTAACTGATTATAGCTGAGCATTGTTAAGTACTGCAGAGTAGGGATGAGCCGAACACCCCCCGGTTCGGTTCGCACCAGAACCCGCGAACGGACCGCAAGTTCGCACGAACGTTAGAACCCCATTGACGTCTATGGGACTCGAACGTTCGAAATCAAAAGTGCTCATTTTAAAGGCTAATTTGCATGGTATTGTCCTAAAAAGGGTTTGGGGACCCGGGTCCTACCCCAGGGGACATGTATCAATGCAAAAAAAACTTTTAAAAACGGCCGTTTTTTCGGGAGCAGTGATTTTAATGATGCTTAAAGTAAAAAAAAAAAAGTGAAATATTCCTTTAAATATCGTACCTGGGGGGTGTCTATAGTATGCCTGTAAAGTGACGCGTGTTTCCCATGTTTAGAACAGTCCCTGCACCAAATGTCATTTTTAAAGGAAAAAATCTCATTTAAAACTGCTTGCGGGTTTAATGTCATGTCGGGTCATGGCAATATGGATGAAAATCAGTGAGACAAACGGCATGGGTACCCCCCAGTCCATTACCAGGCCCTTTGGGTCTTGTATGGATATTAAGGGGAACCCCGCACCCAAATTAAAATAAGGAAAGGTCCCTATATACTCTGAACAGCAGTATACAGGCGGTGCAAACAAGACAGGGACTGTAGGTTTGTTGTTAAGTAGAATCTGTTTGTAATTTTGAACATTTTTAATGTGTTTAGCTCCAGCCAAAAAATCTTTTCTAAGCTTTTTGGAAAACAGAGGGAAGGGTTATCACCCCTGTGACATTTGTTTTGCGTCTTTCCTCCTCTTCAGAAGATTTCACCTCACTTTTTTGTCCCAATGAAAAATGTTTTTTGAAAATTTGGGTTTTTTTGTGGAACAAGGATTGGAAAGCATCAGTGGAAAGGAGAAATTGTTTTCCCATATTAACTCTTACAGGAGAGAATTTCCCTTCCTTAGGGGTAGATTTCATCTCACTTCCTGTTGTCTCCTTCCGTTTGCAAGTAGGAGTCGTTTGTAAGTTAGATGTTTGAAAGTAGGGTCCTGCCCTATATACTCAGCAGAAATTTGGGCCTTAGGTGTTGCTGTGGCCAAAACACTGTAAGCCCTCACAGGGCCCTGCTGTGAAATATTAGATCAAGAATTGTAATTACATGCCCCTGTTGAACAGGAGCTGAAAAATTAGGCCTTAGGCACTGGTGCTGGTGCCACAACACTGCAACCCCTCACAGACACTCTAGTTGGAACGCAGGAACGAGCCCTGCTGCAAAGTATTGCATCAAAAATTGTAATTACACGCCCCTGTTAGACAGGGGCAGAAAAATTGGGCCTTAGGCACTGGTGCTGGTGCCACAACACTGCAACCCCTCACAGACACTCTAGTTGGAACGCAGGAACGAGCCCTGCTGCAAAGTATTGCATCAAAAATTGTAATTACACGCCCCTGTTAGACAGGGGCAGAAAAATTGGGTCTTAGGCACTGGTGCTGGTGCCACAACACTGCAACCCCTCACAGACACTCTAGTTGAAACGCAGGAACAAGCCCTGCTGCAAAGTATTGCATCAAAAATTGTAATTACACGCCCCTGTTAGACAGGGGCTGAAAAATTGGGTCTTAGGCACTGGTGCTGGTGCCACAACACTGCAACCCCTCACAGACACTCTAGTTGGAATGCAGGAACGAGCCCTGCTGCAAAGTATTACATCAAAAATTGTAATTACACGCCCCTGTTAAACAGGGGCTGAAAAATTGTGCCTTAGGCACTGGTGGTGGCGCCCAGAACCAAAAATGTTCTTACAAGCTATCAGCGTGATGATTGAGGAGGAAGAGGATAATTACTCAGGGATAGTCACTCAGCATCAGCATAGGCAGTCTTTGAAGGGATCTGAGATTTCAAAAAAAATTATTCGGTTACATCTGCATCAGGTGCTTGGTAGCTGGTGGTGATCCAAGACTGATTCATTTTTATGAAGGTCAGCCGATCGACCGAGTCGGTGGACAGACGCACCCTGTGATCGGTTACCACGCCTCCAGCAGCACTGAATGTGCGTTCCGAAAGAACGCTGGATGCAGGACAGGCCAGTAGCTCAATTGCATACTGTGCAAGCTCTGGCCAGTGATCCATCCTCAAGACCCAGTAACCCAGAGGATTTTCGGTGGGAAAGGTGTCCAAGTCTGATCTTGCCCCTAGGTATTCCTGCACCATGTAAAACAGACGCTGGCGATGGTTGCTGGAACCGATCATACCTTGGGGCTGCGGACCAAAAAATTGTCTGAACGCATCGGTCAGACGGCCACCTTCTCCACCGCTCCTTCTTTGACTGACCGAAGCCTCAGCAACACGTTGTCCAGAAACAGGAGTTTGTAACCTCCCAGTCTCTGGGAACGCGTTGCACAGACCTTTCTGCAAGGCCTCCCGAAGATGTTTCATCCTCTGCTCCCTCTGCGATGGCAAGATAAGGTCCGCAACCTTACCCTTGTAACGTGGATCAAGGAGGGTTGCCAGCCAGTATTGGTCCTTCTCCTTGATACCACGAATACGAGGATCCTTACGCAGGCTTTGCAGGATCAGGGAGGCCATGCAGCGTAGGTTTGCTGAGGCATTCGGTCCGGAGTCCTCTGGGTCACTAAGGACAACAACGTCCGCAGCCACCTCCTCCCAGCCACGTACAAGTCCATGTGTTCCTTGGGACTGATCCCTTAAAGACTGCTGATGCTGAGTGCCAGGCTCCACCTCCATACTGACACAATCTTCCTCCTCCTCCTCCTCCTCCTCCTCGTCCTCTTCCTGTGTGATCGGCGGGCACGCAGGAACACTGTCTGGATAAAGGGGGCCTTGAGAGCTAAGGAAGTCCTCCTCTTCCTGCCTCTGTTCTGCCTCAAGTGCCCTGTCCATTATTCCACGCAGCGTGTGCTCCAACAGGTGGACAAGGGGGACAGTGTCACTGATGCATGCACTGTCAGTGCTCACCATCCTCGTGGCCTCCTCGAATGGTGACAGGACAGTGCATGCATCCCTGATCATGGCCCACTGGCGTGGGGAAAAAAAACCAAGGTCCCCTGACCCTGTCCTGGTGCCATAGTCGCACAGGTACTCATTGATGGCCCTCTGCAGTGTGCAGCCGCTGCAGCATGGCCAACGTCGAGTTCCACCTGGTGGGCATGTCACAGATTAGGCGGTTCTTGGGCAGGTTAAACTCCTTTTGGAGGTCCGTCAGCCGAGCACTGGCATTATATGACCGGCGGAAATGCACAGAGACTTTCCTGGCCTGCCTCAGGACATCCTGTAAGCCCGGGTACCTGCCCAAGAACCGCTGCACCACCAAGTTAAGGACGTGAGCCAAACAGGGCACATGGGTCAGTTGTCCCTGTCGGAGGGCAGAGAGGAGGTTGGTGCCATTGTCGCAAACCACCATTCCTGCCTTAAGTTGGCGTGGCGTCAACCACCTCTGAACCTGCCCCTGCAGAGCTGACAGAACCTCTGCCCCAGTGTGGCTCCTGTCCCCCAAGCACACCAGCTCAAGCACCGCATGGCATCTTTTGGCCTGCGTACTTGCGTAGCCCCTTGAACGCCTACGGAGCACCGCTGGTTCCGAGGAAGAGGCCATGGAGGAAGAAGAAGAGGAGGGGGTGGAGGAGAGAGGTGTGTCACAATCAGCATTTTGGAGGCGTGGTGGCGGAACAACCTCCAACACTACTGCACCTTGTCCTGCATCCTTCCCAGCTGCCAGCAGAGTCACCCAATGCGCCGTGAAACTTAAGTAACGTCCCTGTCCATGCCTGCTGGACCATGAGTCAGCGGTAATATGCACCTTACCGCTGACCGCCCTGTCCAGCGAGGCATGGACATTGCCTTCCACATGCCGGTAGAGAGCCAGAATCGCCTTCCGTGAGAAAAAGTGGCGTTTGGGTACCTGCCACTGAGGAACCGCACATTCCACAAACTCACGGAAGGGGGCAGAGTCTACCAACTGAAAAGGCAGCAGTTGAAGTGCTAGCAATTTTGCCAAGCTAGCATTCAACCGCTGGGCATGTGGATGGCTGGGAGCAAACTTCTTTCGGCGGTGCAGCAGCTGGGGCAGGGAAATTTGCCTGGTACAATCTGACGTCGGTGTACCAAAAGCAGATTGCCCACAAGTACTTGGCTGTGACACACCTAATTCTACACCTTCATTCCTCTCACTGCAGGTCTCAGAGAGGACTGAAGGTCTAGTGGGGTTGGAAATCTCAGCTGATGAGGAGCAAGGAGAGATCGTCTTTGTTCTTTGGTGTGGGTCTTTTAGATACGCTTGCCAACGAACTGCATGGCAGGTCAACATATGTCTGGTCAAGCATGTGGTACCCAAGCGGGAGATGTTTTGGCCACGCGAGATACGCTTGAAACATATGTTGCAAATAGCAGCGGTGCGATCTGATGCACTCGTCTCAAAAAAGGCCCACACCAAAGAACTTTTTGAATAACGCGCAGAGACTGCAGCGCCCTGCACATGTGGAGCTTTGGGGTGTGATGCAGTCAATGTGCTGCCCTTAGGCTGGCCCCTGGAGGGCATCCTGCCTAGTTGGTGATGTGCCACCTCCTCCTCCTCCTCCTCCTCCTCCTCTCTCCTATCAGGCACCCACGTTGAGTCAGTGACCTCATCATCCCCTCCCTCCTCATCACTGGAGCAAACCTGGCAGTATGCTGCAGCAGGGGGAGCATGACTGCCAGATTGCTGTCCTTCTTGGGCACCCCCTCTGTCCGTGCTCATGTTACTGCCTTCATTGAGCTCAGTATCATCATCAGAGCCTTCCAAACGCTGGGCATCCTCCTGGAGCATGTACCCAACACTGTGGTCAAACAGTTCGAGGGAATCCTCATGAGGACATGGTGGAGCTAGGGAAGGAGTCACTGATGACATTGAGCTGAGGGAAGAGGCCGCTGCTTTGCCAGACAAAGCACCCTGGGCATGGGTGAGAGAGGATGAGGAGGATGAGGACGGCTTGGTCATCCACTCGACCAAGTCTTCCGCATGTTGCGGCTCAACACGGCCAGCTGCCGAAAAAAAGGCCAAGCGTGTCCCATGGCCACGTGCTGATGAGGATGCACCGTCTCCACGACCAGCACTAGACACAGAGCCTGCTTGCCCTCTCTTATTGGCTTGTGACTGTCTGCCTCTCCTTCTTGGCCTTCCAGACATACTAATGGCCTGTAGCTGCACTAAGCTGGGATAGAACACCTGTAATTTTCTTAAGGTAGCTTTATATACTGTAACCAGACAAGCCTGCCTGTCAGTAGGAAGATAACAGGAACGGATCTAGCTGAACACTGTGAGCAGGACACACTGTACTAAATGTAAATAGTCTAGCTGCCTGACCGTGGTACTAATAGGATCAAATAGAACACCTGTAATTTTCTTAAGGTAGCTTTATATACTGTAACCAGACAAGCCTGCCTGTCAGTAGGAAGATAACAGGAACGGATCTAGCTGAACACTGTGAGCAGGACGCACTGCACTGAATGTAAATAGCAGGAACGGATCTAGCTGAACACTGTGAGCAGGACGCACTGCACTAAATGTAAATACCAGGAACGGATCTAGCTGAACACTGTGAGCAGGACGCACTGCACTAAATGTAAATACCAGGAACGGATCTAGCTGAACACTGTGAGCAGGACGCACTGCACTAAATGTAAATACCAGGAACGGATCTAGCTGAACACTGTGAGCAGGACGCACTGCACTGAATGTAAATAGCAGGAACGGATCTAGCTGAACACTGTGAGCAGGACGCACTGCACTAAATGTAAATACCAGGAACGGATCTAGCTGAACACTGTGAGCAGGACGCACTGCACTGAATGTAAATAGCAGGAACGGATCTAGCTGAACACTGTGAGCAGGACGCACTGCACTGAATGTAAATAGCAGGAACGGATCTAGCTGAACACTGTGAGCAGGACGCACTGCACTAAATGTAAATACCAGGAACGGATCTAGCTGAACACTGTGAGCAGGACGCACTGCACTGAATGTAAATAGCAGGAACGGATCTAGCTGAACACTGTGAGCAGGACGCACTGCACTAAATGTAAATACCAGGAACGGATCTAGCTGAACACTGTGAGCAGGACGCACTGCACTGAATGTAAATAGCAGGAACGGATCTAGCTGAACACTGTGAGCAGGACGCACTGCACTGAATGTAAATAGCAGGAACGGATCTAGCTGAACACTGTGAGCAGGACGCACTGCACTAAATGTAAATACCAGGAACGGATCTAGCTGAACACTGTGAGCAGGACGCACTGCACTGAATGTAAATAGCAGGAACGGATCTAGCTGAACACTGTGAGCAGGACGCACTGCACTAAATGTAAATACCAGGAACGGATCTAGCTGAACACTGTGAGCAGGACGCACTGCACTGAATGTAAATAGCAGGAACGGATCTAGCTGAACACTGTGAGCAGGACGCACTGCACTAAATGTAAATACCAGGAACGGATCTAGCTGAACACTGTGAGCAGGACGCACTGCACTAAATGTAAATACCAGGAACGGATCTAGCTGAACACTGTGAGCAGGACGCACTGCACTAAATGTAAATACCAGGAACGGATCTAGCTGAACACTGTGAGCAGGACGCACTGCACTGAATGTAAATAGCAGGAACGGATCTAGCTGAACACTGTGAGCAGGACGCACTGCACTAAATGTAAATACCAGGAACGGATCTAGCTGAACACTGTGAGCAGGACGCACTGCACTGAATGTAAATAGCAGGAACGGATCTAGCTGAACACTGTGAGCAGGACGCACTGCACTGAATGTAAATAGCAGGAACGGATCTAGCTGAACACTGTGAGCAGGACGCACTGCACTAAATGTAAATACCAGGAACGGATCTAGCTGAACACTGTGAGCAGGACGCACTGCACTGAATGTAAATAGCAGGAACGGATCTAGCTGAACACTGTGAGCAGGACGCACTGCACTAAATGTAAATACCAGGAACGGATCTAGCTGAACACTGTGAGCAGGACGCACTGCACTGAATGTAAATAGCAGGAACGGATCTAGCTGAACACTGTGAGCAGGACGCACTGCACTGAATGTAAATAGCAGGAACGGATCTAGCTGAACACTGTGAGCAGGACGCACTGCACTAAATGTAAATACCAGGAACGGATCTAGCTGAACACTGTGAGCAGGACGCACTGCACTGAATGTAAATAGCAGGAACGGATCTAGCTGAACACTGTGAGCAGGACGCACTGCACTAAATGTAAATACCAGGAACGGATCTAGCTGAACACTGTGAGCAGGACGCACTGCACTGAATGTAAATAGCAGGAACGGATCTAGCTGAACACTGTGAGCAGGACACACTGCACTAAATGTAAATAGTCTAGATAGAAGATAACAGGAACGGATCTAGCTAAACTGAATACAGTGTATATATATATATGCAACACCTGGGATGCATATATATACACAATACACTGTAAGTGCAGCTAACTGACTGACTGTTCTGCCTAATCTATCTAACTCAAATCAAATGACACTGTCTCTCTCTCTCTCTATCTCTCAGCACACCGGAACACACACTACACAGGGCCGCCGTGCAGGCGGCCTTATATAGTGTGGGGTGTGTACTAAATCCCCTGAGCCATAATTGGCCAAAGCCACCCTGGCTTTGGCCAATTACAGCTCTCTCTACTGACGGCGCTGTGATTGGCCAAGCATGCGGGTCATAGTGCATGCTTGGCCAATAATCAGCCAGCAATGCACTGCGATGCCGCAGTGAATTATGGGCCGTGACGCGCCACACGAATTTGGCGCGAACGGCCCATATCGTTCGCAATTCGGCGAACGACCGAACAGCCGATGTTCGAGTCGAACATGGGTTCGACTCGAACACGAAGCTCATCCCTACTGCAGAGTAACTGTGTGTGACTGAGTATTGGGGAGTAACTGTGTGCTGAGAAAATTAGAGTCAGGAAGCTAGATATCAGGTAATCGGACAGAGTATAATTCCCAATCCCCAATAAATTAGTGGGTATAATGGCCAACGGGTGGGGAGATGCGACTCAGTGTACATCTTGTGGCATGTATGCGTTCCTCGATCATCCGATCGAGGGCAAATACTCCTGTGCAAAATGTAAGCACGTTGCTTCCCTGGAAGCCCAGGTCCTGAATCTAGAGAAGCAGCTCGCAACACTGAAAAGAATCTCCATACTAAAGGAGAGTTGGGAACGTACCCGGCAGGGGCCAGCACAGAGGCAGGTGGAGACCAAGAGGTACAGGCACCCAAGCAGAGTAGATGGGTGAGTCAGGAAGGGTAGAGGGGAAAGTGTCAGGAAGGCTGGTCCTGGGCTGGAACACCCCAATAAATACACCCTGTTGCGTGATGTTGGAGAAACCAGTCAGGGACCAGCATTGCTGGAGCAGAGTGACGCCCCTAGCTGCCAGGGGAAAAACTCCAGTGAGGGGGTAAAGCCAAGGGTAAGGAAAGACAGATTCTGGTGGTAGTTGACTCAGTTATTAGAAGGACAGAGAGGGCTATCTGTCAAAAAGACCTGAAGTGCCACACTGTTGTTCACCGGGCGCTCGAGTTTGGCACATCACGGATCTGGTGGACAGATTATTGGGTGGGGCTGGGGATGACCCGGCTGTCATGGTACACGTTGGCACCAATGACAAAGTCAGAGGAAGATGGAGTGTCTTGAAAAACGATTTTTAGGGTAGTATTCTCAGAAATACTACCGGTACCTCGAGTCACACCAGAGAGACAAAGAGAGATTAGGGAATAGGGATGAGCTCGATGTTCGTTCGACTCGAACATTGGGTGTTCGCCCATTCGCCAAACAGCGAATATTATTGGGCAATCGTGGGAAATTTGAGTGCTGTGGAACGCCCCAGGGTGCCTTTGGCCAATCATGGCTCAGGGGGACTAAGTCCACGCCCCACACTATATAAGGCTGCTTACATAGCGGTCGTGTATAGTGTGTGGACAGAGATAGATTGAGCTAGATTAGGCAGGCAGGTAAGTTAGTGGCCTACAGGCAGTGTATTTAAAATATATATATTTTAAATATATATTTTTTAAATACACTGCCTGCAGGCCACTAACTTACCTGCCTGCCTAATCTAGCTCAATCTATCTCTGTCCACACACTATACACGGCCACTATATATATATACTCTGCATTTAGTGTAGACTAGATATTCAGTGTAGACTCTATATTCATTCAGTGCAGGCAGTGTAGTTTATATAACACAGTGCATTGAAGTGGTTAAGGGGAACCCCTCGCCAAAATGAAAAAAAAAAAAAAGGCATGCCCCCCCCCCCCCAAAATCCATACCAGGCCCTTCAGATCTGGTATTGATTTTAAGGGGAACCCCCGCACCAACATTTAAAAGAAAAACATGTCCCCCCCAAAACCCATACCAGACCCTTATCCGAGCATGCAACCTGGCAGGGGGGACGAGAGAGCGCCCCCCCTTCCTGAACCGTACCAGGCCACATGCCCTCAACATGGGGGGGGTTGTGGGGGTCTGCAGATCCCACCCCCATATGTGAATGGGTATTGAGTATATTGTTCCCCCTAAGTGTATTCAAAACTGTACACACTGTATTAGATACTATGTACACCGCCTGCACTGTATTAGAAACTGTACAACGGCTGCACTATATTGTATACTGTTTACACCACCAGAAGTGTATTAGAAACTGAACACACTGTATTAGATACTATGTACACCACCTGAAGTGTATTATATACTATATACTATGTATATATATATATTATTAATACATCTCCTGAAGTGTATTAGAAACAGTACACCACCGAATACGCTGTATATATAGGCTACACTGATGCAGAGTATATATATATATATATATATATATTAATACACTGCCTGCACTGATTGAATATAGAGTAAACACTGAATATATAGTCTATGCTAAATGCAGTGTGTGTGTGTATATATATATATTAGACTGACTGTATACACTGTATATATCAAATACACTGCCACTAACTAAATAACCTGCCTGCTTAATCTAACTCAAGCTATTTCTCTGTCCATGCCAACAACACTACAGGCGGCCGCTATGTAAGCAGCCTAATATCGTGGGGGGCGTGGAATTAGTTCCCCTGAGCCATGATTGGCCAAAGGCACCCAAACATTGCGCTCATCCCTAGTTCTCAGGAACGATGTGCTGGAACTGGAGAGAGTCCTGCTGGAACTGGAGAGAGTCCAGAGAAGAGTAACAAAGCTAATTAAGGGACTGGAGTACCTCCGCTATGGGGAAAGACTACAAGCATTGAACTTATTCTCTCCGGAGAGGAGATGCTTGAGAGGGGATATGATATCAATGTACAAATACCGTACTGGTGACCCTAACATAGGGAAAAAACTATTCAGTGAAAGGGAATTTAAAAAGACGCGCAGCCATTCACTAAAACTAATAGAGAAGTGGTTTACCCTTAATCACCTGCCGACCACCCGCTACAGTTGTACTGCGGCAAGGTGGCATGGCTGCAACGAAACTACATACCTTTATGTTGTCACGCACAATAGCCACTGGGTGGCGCCCTTTGGCCACAGGGGGAGCCAATCAGAGGTACTGGCGGACGCGATGTCTGCCGTAACCCGCCGATCGTTCCCCAGAGAGGTAGAATGGCGGTATGCCGATGTAAACAAGGCAGACCGCTGTTCTGTCTGGCATGGACACTGTGAGCTTGTGTTCCTGCTAATCTGGAACACGAATCACTGTGTCCATACAGTGAGCCCATCCCCCCACAGTAAGAAAGCACAAACAGGGAACACACTTAACCCTTTGATCGCCCCTGATGTTAACCCCTTCTAAGCCAGTGTCATTTATACAGTGTCTTTTGCATATTTTTAGCACTGATCACTGTAATAATGTCACTGGTTCCCAAAAAAGTGTCAAAAGTGTCAGTTAGGTATCCGATCTGTCCGCCGCAATGTCGCAGTCCCGCTAAAAATTGCTGATCGCCGCCATTACTAGTAAAAAAAATTAATAAAAATGCCATAAATCTATCTCCTATTTTGTAGACACGATAACTTTTGCGCAAACTAATCAGTATACGTTTATTTGGATTGTTTTACCAAAAATATGAAGCAGAATACATATTGGCCTAAACTGATGAAGAAATTTGCTTTTTAATTTTTTTTAATGAATATGTTTTATAGCAGAAAGTAAAAAATATAGTTTTTTTTTTCAAATTGTCGGTCTTTTTTTGTTTCTAGCGCAAAAAATAAAAACCGCAGAGGTGATCAAATACCACCAAAAGAAAGCCCTATTTGTGGGGATAAAAAGCACATACATTTTATTTGGGTACAGCATTGCACGACCACACAATTGTCAGGTAAAGTAACGCAGTGCCGTATCACAAAAATTGCCTGGTCATTAAGGGGGTAAAACCTTCTGGTCCTTAAGTAGTTAAACTGCATAGAGGGTTCTTTACTGTCAGAGCGGTAAGGATGTGGAATTTTAAACATTTTTTAGATGGGCACCTTAACAACCACAACATACAGGATACAATGTACTATTGACATAAACACATACACACATATCATAGGTTGAACTGGATGGACTGTATCTTTTTTCAACCTCACCAACTATGTAACTAGGGATTGCTCCTAGCTTCCAGGTCCTGCACTAAGCAGCTGCCCTGCTTAATGAACACAGGAAACCCCTCAGCACCATTCAGAGAACACTTTATAATTCTAAATGAATGTAAAGTGTTCTCTGAATGGACAAGGTGGATATTGTGACATCACTGACCCGCCTCTCCACTTCATCCAATCAGAGAATGCTTTCCTTACATTGAGAAACTGCAAAGCGTTCCCTAAATAGTGCCTGTAATGAGCGAATGACCTCCAGTGTTCACGACGCAGCTTTGTATGAGACCCGGAAGCTAGTGGTGCCCACTACAGTGAATTCTAGCTTCTACAGGGATCGCACAGGTATGGCAATTACATAATTTCATTGCTCCAAACTGGACCCATGAAGCTATGTAAAAATCTCCAAACCCAAACATCAGCTTTATATCATTTTCCTCTCTCCTATTCCACTCTTTTTAATTTGAGCCTTCACTTCTTTGGTTCACAAGGGCCCCAAGCTTGAAAAGTAGGGTATTCAAAAGCACCTACAGCTGGGTTGAAGTATGTATCAGGTCAGTATATATTTTTTGTGTCATGAATAGTAAAGAGAGATCATAGTTAGAAATATCACCATCAGTGTGTACTTACAAATGGTACGCTCCAAAAATTGAATCCATAGGCTGATGTGTATGTGTAGCGTTCACTCCTATTGTCCAGTCGAAGCATGATTGATCCCAGCATAATACTTATGAAAGCAATGAGGAGCTGCACAGCCTGTAGAAAAAAGATAAACTAAGTTACTTTCCAGTATTTTATTAAGGGTATACATGCGGTGAATTTTCCAACAACTTTTCAATTTTTTTCAATCACTTTTTATTCTCAAAGATGGTCTATCGTAGGCATCCTGCCCCTGTACCCACCATATAAATATACAAGTTTTAAAATCTAAACTGTTGGTGGTAAGTAACCTTGATCCGTTTTGTTTTGAGATTTAAAGATGGTTGAAACTGCTGTAAAATTGCATGTAGGCAGCTCTAGAGCTTGACAAGAGAAAAAAACTTAAAGGGGCACATGTAATCTGGCATTATAAAACATCTGAGACAGGTTCATTTTTGGAGGGTGGGACCTTCAAATAGGGCTGGGATTTATTTATGTCCAAAGTTTGCTTAAAGTACCGTATATACTTGAGTATAAGTCTTTCCGAGTATAAGTCGAGGCCTTAATTTACCACAAAAAAATGGAAAAAACTTATTGACCCGAGTATAAGACGAGGGTGAGAAATGCACAGCTACTGTAAGTGGAAAAGAGGGTCAACAATGCCCATTTGCAGTATCACTGTGCCCATTTGCATGCCTCACTGTGCCCATTTGCAGCCATAGGTCCCCTGAACTTCAAACTCGGTAGTTAAGGGTTCCTAGATGCCCCCTAGCTGCAGTTAAAATTTGGGGTCTCCGAACCCCCAAGGGTCCTGAAATGACATTGCTGCAGATGGACACAGTTGACCGAAATTGGGGCCCAAATTTGGGGTTCCTAGCCCCAAGTGGCCCTGAGATATGGGGCCGCAAAGTCGGTTCAGAAAATGTCAAGCACTTTTCTGCAGCAGACAATGACATTTTCCGAACCGATTTTGGGGCCCCGTATCTCGGGGCCACTTAGTGCTAGGAACTTCAGCTTTGGATATGTTGTGGTACAGTGTGTCTCCCTACACTGTGTGAATCAATAGAGACACGCAGCCCTGTAGCCTAGGTTGGAAAGGGACTCTCCTGCTCCTTCGTCTCCCTTTTTTAAACCAACAGACTGGCTGAAGACTGCATTGTCCACTCTTAAAGCGGAGTTCCACCCAAAAATGGAACTTCCGCTTTAAGTACTGGTGACCCCCTGACATTGCCACATCTGGCATGTAATTTTTTTGTGGGGGAGTTTTGACAGGTACCCAGCTCCCACTTCCTTCCTTGGAGCCGTGCGGAAGTCACAGGTCTCAGAAGATTGCCCGGCCATTCACAACGCGCAGCGTGGCTTGCGCCCACAGTTACAATGCCGGCACTGTGGATGGGAGATGGAGAGGAGCGAGGCTTCGGGCGCCCGCATTGCTGGACTGTGGGACACATGAATGTCTGTTTATTAAAAGTCAGCAGCTACACTTTTTGTAGCTGCTGACTTTTAAATGGGTGGAACTCCGCTTTAACTCTTTTTTGTGAAGACTGGAAGCGCAGGGTACCAGCACTGAAAGAGCAGGAGCTAGCAGCATTGAAAGCTGTAAACTGCAAATGCTAGGATACTAGGGAATTTTTATTTTAATGTGCTTTATGTGTTAGAGTAGAAAACACTGAGCAATTGGGCTCCGTTCACACCTTCCAGGTGGAATGTAGCGTGCCCCATTTAGGACAGCCCATTATTGTCAACTAGGGATGAGCCGAACACCCCCCGGTTCGGTTCGCACCATAACCTGCGAATGGACCAAAAGTTCGCACGAACGTTAGAACCCCATTGACGTCTATGGAACGTTCGAAATCAAAAGTGCTCATTTTAAAGGCTAATTTGCATGGTATTGTCCTAAAAAGGGTTTGGGGACCCGGGTCCTACCCCACATGTATCAATGCAAAAAAAACTTTTAAAAACGGCCGTTTTTTCGGGAGCAGTGATTTTAATAATGCTTAAAGTGAAAAAAAAAAGTGAAATATTCCTTTAAATATCGTACCTGAGGGGTGTCTATAGTATGCCTGTAAAGTGACGCGTGTTTCCCGTGTTTAGAACAGTCCCTGCACCAAATGTCATTTTTAAAGGAAAAATCTCATTTAAAACTGCTTGCGGGTTTAACCACTTCAGCCCCGGAAGGTTTTACCCCCTTCCTGACCAGAGCACTTTTTACAATTCGGCACTGCGTCGCTTTAACTGCTAATTGCGCGGTCATGCAATGCTGTACCCAAACGAAATTTGCGTCCTTTTCTTCCCACAAATAGAGCTTTCTTTTGATGGTATTTGATCACCTCTGCCGTTTTTATTTTTTGCGCTATACATGGAAAAAGACTGAAAATTTTGAAAAAAAATGATATTTTCTACTTTTTGTTCTAAAAAAAATCCATAAAATGCCCAGATGGCATAAAAACCCCCCAAATGACCCCATTTTGGAAAGTAGACACCCCAAGCTATTTGCTTTGAGGCATGTTGAGTCCATGGAATGTTTTATATTTTGACACAAGTTGCGGGAAAGTGACAAATTTTTTTTTTTTTTTTTTGCACAAAGTTGTCACTAAATGATATATTGCTCACACAGGCCATGGGCATATGTGGAATTGCACCCCAAAATACATTTAGCTACTTCTCCTGAGTATGGGGATACCACATGTGTGGGACTTTTTGGGAGCCTAGCCGCGTACGGGGCCCCGAAAACCAATCACCGCCTTCAGGATTTCTAAGGGTGTAAATTTTTGATTTTACTCTTCACTGCCTATCAGTTTCGGAGGCCATGGAATGCCCAGGTGGCACAACCCCCCCCCCCAAATGACCCCATTTTGGAAAGTAGACACCCCAAGCTATTTGCTGAGAGTCATGGTGAGTATTTTGCAGCTCTCATTTGTTTTTGAAAATAAAGAAAGACGAGAAAAAAAATTTTTTTTTTCTTTTTTCAATTTTCAAAACTTTGTGACAAAAAGTGAGGTCTGCAAAATACTCACTATACCTCTCATCAAATAGCTTGGGGTGTCTACTTTCCAAAATGGGGTCATTTGGGTGGGTTTTTTGCCACCTGGGCATTCCATGGCCTCCGAAACTGTGATAGGCAGTGAAGAGTGAAAGCAAAAATTTACGGCCTTAGAAAGCCTGAAGGCGGTGCTTGGTTTTCAGGGTCCCGTACGCGGCTAGGCTCCCAAAAAGTCTCACACATGTGGTATCCCCGTACTCAAGAGAAGCAACAAAATGTATTTTGGGGTGTAATTTCACATATCCCCATGGCATGTTTGAGCAATATATCCTTTAGTGACAACTTTGCGCAAAAAAAAATAAAAAAAATAAAAAATTGTCTCTTTCCCGCAACTTGTGTCACAATATAAAATATTCCATGGACTCGACGTGCCTCTCAGCAAATAGCTTGGGGTGTCTACTTTCCAAAATGGCGTCATTTGGGGGGGGTTTGAACTGTCCTGGCATTTTATGCACAACATTTAGAAGCTTATGTCACACATCACCCACTCTTCTAACCACTTGAAGACAAAGCCCTTTCTGACACTTTTTGATTACATAAAAAAATAATTTTTTTTTGCAAGAAAATTACTTTGAACCCCCAAACATTATATATTTTTTTAAAGCAAATGCCCTACAGATTAAAATGGTGGGTGTTTCATTTTTTTTTCACACAGTATTTGCGCAGCGATTTTTCAAACGCATTTTTTGGAGAAAAAACACACTTTTTTAAATTTTAATGCACAAAAACACACTATATTGCCCAAATGTTTGATGAAATAAAAAAGATGATCTTAGGCCGAGTACATGGATACCAAACATGACATGCTTTAAAATTGCGCACAAACGTGCAGTGGCGACAAACTAAATACATTTTTAAAAGCCTTTAAAAGCCTTTACAGGTTACCACTTTAGATTTACAGAGGAGGTCTACTGCTAAAATTACTGCCCTCGATCTGACGTTCGCGGTGATACCTCACATGCATGGTGCAATTGCTGTTTACATTTGACGCCAGACCGACGCTTGCGTTCGCCTTAGCGCGAGAGCAGGGGGGACAGGGGTGCTTTTTTTTTTTTTTTTTTTTTTTTTCTTTATTATTTTTTTTTTTTTTAATCTTATTTTTAAACTGTTCCTTTCATTTTTTTTTTTTAAATCATTTTTATTGTTATCTCAGGGAATGTAAATATCCCCTATCATAGCAATAGGTAGTGACAGGTACTCTTTTTTGAAAAAATTGGGGTCTATTAGACCCTAGATTTCTCCTCTGCCCTCAAAGCATCTGACCACACCAAGATCGGTGTGATAAAATGCTTTCCCAATTTCCCAATGGCGCTGTTTACATCTGGCAAAATCGGGGGGATCGGGGGGCGATCGGGGGGGGGGATCGGGGTGTTTTATGTGCCTGGCATGTTCTACTGTGTGTGTGTAGTGTTGTGCACTTACATGTCTTCTCTCCTCGGCGCTGGAACGGAAACTGCCAAAGCCGAGGAGAGATGACATCACATCCTCTGCCTGTGTGAAACTGCACACAGGCAGAGGAGGATTCCCATTGGCTGGGAGCGATCGCGAGGGGGGGGCCACGATCGGATGGTCTCCCCCTCGCCTCCCAACGCTCCCAGTGAAATGCCGACCGCCGCTGGCGCCGGGGGGGGTCCGATCGGACCCTCGCCCGCGGGAGGCAGATCACGAACGGGTACGTGATTCTGCCTGCCCGTGCCATTCTGCCGACGTATATCGGCGTTAGGCGGTCGGCAAGTGGTTAATGTAATGTCGGGTCCTGGCAATATGGATGAAAATCAGTGAGACAAACGGCATGGGTACCCCCCAGTCCATTACCAGGCCCTTTGGGTCTTGTATGGATATTAAGGGGAACCCCGCACCCAAATTAAAATAAGGAAAGGTGTGGGGCCACCAGGCCCTATATACTCTGAACAGCAGTATACAGGCGGTGCAAACAAGACAGGGACTGTAGGTTTGTTGTTAAGTAGAATCTCTTTGTAATTTTGAACGGGTACATTTTTAACGTGTATAGCTCCAGCCAAAAAATCTTTTTTAAGCTTTTTGGAAAACATAGGGAAGGGTTATCACCCTTGTGACATTTGTTTTGCTGTCTTTCCTCCTCTTCAGAAGATTCCACCTCACTTTTTGTCCCAATGAAAAATGTTTTTTGAAAATTTGGGTTTTTTTGTGGAACAAGGATTGGAAAGCATCAGTGGAAAGGAGAAATGTTTTTCCCATATTAACTCTTACAGGAGAGAATTTCCCTTCCTAGGGGTAGATTTCATCTCACTTCCTGTTGTCTCCTTCCGTTTGCAAGTAGGAGTCGTTTGTAAGTTAGTTGTTTGAAAGTAGGGTCCTGCCCTATATACTCAGCAGAAATTTGGGCCTTAGGTGTTGCTGTGGCCACAACACTTTAGGCCCTCACAGGGCCCTGCTGTGAAATATTAGATCAA
This sequence comes from Lithobates clamitans, assembly GCA_037952925.1. Lineage (NCBI taxonomy): Eukaryota > Metazoa > Chordata > Amphibia > Anura > Ranidae > Lithobates > Lithobates clamitans. The sequence continues at coordinate 3,087,256 of JBBGZY010000168.1, read as the reverse complement.
GAATTGTAATTACATGCCCCTGTTGAACAGGAGCTGAAAAATTAGGCCTTAGGCACTGGTGCTGGTGCCACAACACTGCAACCCCTCACAGACACTCTAGTTGGAATGCAGGAACGAGCCCTGCTGCAAAGTATTACATCAAAAATTGTAATTACACGCCCCTGTTAAACAGGGGCTGAAAAATTGTGCCTTAGGCACTGGTGGTGGCGCCCAGAACCAAAAATGTTCTTACAAGCTATCAGCGTGATGATTGAGGAGGAAGAGGATAATTACTCAGGGATAGTCACTCAGCATCAGCATAGGCAGTCTTTGAAGGGATCTGAGATTTCAAAAAAAATTATTTGGTTACATCAGCATCAGGTGCTTGGTAGCTGGTGGTGATCCAAGACTGATTCATTTTTATGAAGGTCAGTCGATCGACCGAGTCAGTGGACAGACGCACCCTGTGATCGGTTACCACGCCTCCAGCAGCACTGAATGTGCGTTCCGAAAGAATGCTGGATGCAGGACAGGCCAGTAGCTCAATTGCATACTGTGCAAGCTCTGGCCAGTGATCCATCCTCAAGACCCAGTAACCCAGAGGATTTTCGGTGGGAAAGGTGTCCAAGTCTGATCTTGCCCCTAGGTATTCCTGCACCATGTAAAACAGACACAGGCGATGGTTGCTGGAACCGATCATACCTTGGGGCTGCGGACCAAAAAATTGTCTGAACGCATCGGTCAGACGGCCACCTTCTCCACCGCTCCTTCTTTGACTGACCGAAGCCTCAGCAACACGTTGTCCAGAAACAGGAGTTTGTAACCTCCCAGTCTCTGGGAACGCGTTGCACAGACCTTTCTGCAAGGCCTCCCGAAGATGTTTCCTTCCTCATCCTCTGCTCCCTCTGCGATGGCAAGATAAGGTCCGCAACCTTACCCTTGTAACGTGGATCAAGGAGGGTTGCCAGCCAGTATTGGTCCTTCTCCTTGATACCACGAATACGAAGATCCTTACGCAGGCTTTGCAGGATCAGGGAGGCCATGCAGCGTAGGTTTGCTGAGGCATTCGGTCCGGAGTCCTCTGGGTCACTAAGGACGACATGGTCCGCAGCCACCTCCTCCCAGCCACGTACAAGTCCATGTGTTTCTTGGGACTGATCCCTTAAAGACTGCTGCTGATGCTGAGTGCCAGGCTCCACCTCCATACTGACACAATCTTCCTCCTCCTCCTCCTCCTCCTCGTCCTCTTCCTGTGTGATCGGCGGGCACGCAGGAACACTGTCTGGATAAAGGGGGCCTTGAGAGCTAAGGAAGTCCTCCTCTTCCTGCCTCTGTTCTGCCTCAAGTGCCCTGTCCATTATTCCACGCAGCGTGTGCTCCAACAGGTGGACAAGGGGGACAGTGTCACTGATGCATGCACTGTCACTGCTCACCATCCTCGTGGCCTCCTCAAATGGTGACAGGACAGTGCATGCATCCCTGATCATGGCCCACTGGCGTGGGGAAAAAAAAACAAGCTCCCCTGACCCTGTCCTGGTGCCATAGTCGCACAGGTACTCATTGATGGCCCTCTGCTGCGTGTGCAGCCGCTGCAGCATGGCCAACGTTGAGTTCCACCTGGTGGGCATGTCACAGATTAGGCGGTTCTTGGGCAGGTTAAACTCCTTTTGGAGGTCCGTCAGTCGAGCACTGGCATTATATGACCGGCGGAAATGCACACAGACTTTCCTGGCCTGCCTCAGGACATCCTGTAAGCCCGGGTACCTGCCCAAGAACTGCTGCACCACCAAGTTAAGGACGTGAGCCAAACAGGGCACATGGGTCATTTGTCCCTGTCGGAGGGCAGAGAGGAGGTTGGTGCCATTGTCGCAAACCACCATTCCTGCCTTAAGTTGGCATGGCGTCAACCACCTCTGAACCTGCCCCTGCAGAGCTGACAGAACCTCTGCCCCAGTGTGGCTCCTGTCCCCCAAGCACACCAGCTCAAGCACCGCATGGCATCTTTTGGCCTGCGTACTTGCGTAGCCCCTTGAACGACTACGGAGCACCGCTAATTCCGAGGAAGAGGCCATGGAGGAAGAAGAAGAGGAGGGGGTGGAGGAAAGAGGTGTGTCACAATCATTAGCATTTTGGAGGCGTGGTGGCGGAACAACCTCCAACACTACTGCACCTTGTCCTGCATCCTTCCCAGCTGCCAGCAGAGTCACCCAATGCGCCGTGAAACTTAGGTAACGTCCCTGTCCATGCTTGCTGGACCATGAGTCAGCGGTAATATGCACCTTACCGCTGACCGCCCTGTCCAGCGAGGCATGGACATTGCCTTCCACATGCTGGTAGAGAGCCGGAATCGCCTTCCGTGAGAAAAAGTGGCGTTTGGGTACCTGCCACTGAGGAACCGCACATTCCACAAACTCACGGAAGGGGGCAGAGTCTACCAACTGAAAAGGCAGCAGTTGAAGTGCTAGCAATTTTGCCAAGCTAGCATTCAACCGCTGGGCATGTGGATGGCTGGGAGCAAACTTCTTTCGGCGGTGCAGCAGCTGGGGCAGGGAAATTTGCCTGGTACAATCTGACGTCGGTGTACCAAAAGCAGATTGCCCACAAGTACTTGGCTGTGACACACCTAATTCTACACCTTCATTCCTCTCAGTGCAGGTCTCAGAGAGGACTGAAGGTCTAGTGGGGTTGGAAATCTCAGCTGATGAGGAGCAAGGAGAAGTCCTCTTTGTTCTTTGGTGTGGGTCTTTTAGATACACTTGCCAACGAACTGCATGGCAGGTCAACATATGTCTGGTCAAGCATGTGGTACCCAAGCGGGAGATGTTTTGGCCACGTGAAATACGCTTGAGACATATGTTGCAAATAGCAGCGGTGCGATCTGATGCACTCGTCTCAAAAAAGGCCCACACCAAAGAACTTTTTGAATAACGCGCAGAGACTGCAGCGCCCTGCACATGTGGAGCTTTGGGGTGTGATGCAGTCAATGTGCTGCCCTTAGGCTGGCCCCTGGAGGGCATCCTACCTCGTTGGTGATGTGCCGCCTCCTCCTCCTCCTCCTCTCTCCTATCAGGCACCCACGTTGAGTCAGTGACCTCATCATCCCCTCCCTCCTCATCACTGGAGCAAACCTGGCAGTATGCTGCAGCAGGGGGAGCATGACTGCCAGATTGCTGTCCTTCTTGGGCACCCCCTCTGTCCGTGCTCATGTTACTGCCTTTATCGAGCTCAGTATCATCATCAGAGCCTTCCAAACGCTGGGCATCCTCCTGGAGCATGTACCCAACACTGTGGTCAAACAGTTCGAGGGACTCCTCAGGAGGACATGGTGGGGCTAGGGAAGGAGTCACTGATGACATTGAGCCGAGGGAAGAGGCCGCTGCTTTGCCAGACAAAATACCCTGGGCATGGGTGAGAGAGGATGAGGAGGATGAGGACGGCTTGGTCATCCACTCGACCAAGTCTTCCGCATGTTGCGGCTCAACATGGCCAGCTGCCGAAAAAAAGGCCAAGCGTGTCCCATGGCCACGTGCTGATGAGGATGCACCGTCTCCACGACCAGCACTAGACACAGAGCCTGCTTGCCCTCTCTTATTGGCTTGTGACTGTCTGCCTCTCCTTCTTGGCCTTCCAGACATACTAATGGCCTGTAGCTGCACTAAGCTGGGATATATATATATATATATATATATATATATATATATATATATATATATATATATATATAAATATATGTACTGATACTGCAGCTAGCAAAATCAACTGTGAATAGTGGAATTTCCTTCGCGCTAATGGATAAGACAATTACTAATAACACGATAATGTTGGTAAATAGTGAATAAAAATAATTAAATATGGGATAAAATATTGCTGCAAAATAAAAGTGTTCACACACCACTTAATAAAATAATAATAATAATAAAGGAATTTCGCGCAATATTCCCCAGATGAAGACACGTGACGTGTCGTAACGCGTAGGGATTGGCTGGAGCGGCATACAGCTGTCTACACAAAGTGAGAGGGCGCTGAGAACGCCAAGCTTCTCATATGATTTTACTCTGCCTGTTTTTATGCTTGTAAATGTAAGAGCATAGATCAAATAAATATCTCCCTTTACCTATAAACTTTAATGCACTAGTGGAGCCTTTCTTCTCTCCCCCTCTCTCCCCGTATTTTCCCTCCCTGCTTCCTCTCCCCCCCCCCCCCCTGCCTCTTCTTCCCCTGGGTCCGAGTACACTGGAGCGGAGGAATTAAGGAGATAATAAGGAGAACGGAGTAGCAAAGAAGGAGAAAATACCAGACAGTATTTCCAGAGTTCAAAAGACATACTACCACAGCTTTATTTCTACTATTTTAAGGTGAGAGTTCTGAGAGACTAAACTAGGAGGCACCATTAGAGGAACTACTTATTTTATACCTAAAGGCTTACACAGATCCTAATAGAAGGACTTTTCTACCTCTACAACAGCGCCACCTATCTATTAATTTATGAACTGTTGTTTCTTTATCCTATAATGCTGTCACTATTATTTGGTTGATGTTGGCATTAACTGCAATTAATTTTTGACACTTATTTTTATCTTCATTCATCCTATAGATGGGTTGCACTCTATGAATTATTCACAGTCGGTTATACTTCTATTTTGATATTTATTCACTTCATATTTATTCACTTCATTTTTATTAATTTATTTTATTGAAGTTAGCTGGCATTTTTGAAGTGTTTTGGTATTTTATTTATTTAATGTTTGCACTGATGCACTTTTTACAGCACTAGTAATCTATCGCTAGTTAGCGTTATTTGATTTATGTTCTATATAGAGTTCCTATATCTCTATCATATTAACACAGTCACCACTACCTCAATCACTTTCGTCCTGTCCACTTTATTCACAACACTTTAATAAATATTGCGCGAAATTCCTTTATTATTATTATTATTTTAGCAAAATCAACTGCCTGTAGTATGAGAACACCACCAACCTTCTACAGGTAGCTTTAGCTGAACACTGTGAGCAAGACGCACCCCACTAACTTGTAGGTTTAGCTGAACACTGTGAGCAGGACGCACTGCACTAACTGTAAATAGTCTAGCTGCCTGACTGTGGTACTAATAGGATCAAAAGAACACCAGCAATTTTCTTCAGGTAGCTGTATTTACTGTAACAAGACAAGCCTGCCTGTCAGTAAGAAGATAACAGAAATGGATCTAGCTGAACACTGTGAGCAGGACGCACCCCACTAGCTTGTAGGTTTAGCTGAACACTGTGAGGTGGACGCACCCCACTAACTTGTAGGTTTAGCTGAACACTGTGAGCAGGATGCACCCCACTAACTTGTAGGTTTAGCAGAACACTGTGAGCAGGACGCACTGCACTAACTGTAAATAGTCTAGCTGCCTGACTGTGGTACTAATAGGATCAAAAGAACACCAGCAATTTTCTTCAGGTAGCTGTATTTACTGTAACAAGACAAGCCTGCCTGTCAGTAAGAAGATAACAGAAACGGATCTAGCTGAACACTGTGAGCAGGACGCACCCCACTAACTTGTAGATTTTGCAGAACACTGTGAGCAGGACGCACTGCACTAAATGTAAATAGTCTAGCTGCCTGACTGTGGTACTAATAGGATCAAAAGAACACCAGTAATTTTCTTCAAAATACTGTAACAAGACAAGCCTGCCTGTCAGTAAGAAGATAACAGGAACGGATCTAGCTGAACACTGTGAGCAGGACGCACTGCACTAAATGTAATTAGTCTAGCTGCCTGACTGTGGTACTAATAGGATCAAAAGAACACCAGTAATTTTCTTCAGGTAGCATTATATACTGTAACAAGACAAGCCTGCCTGTCAGTAGGAAGATAACAGGAACGGATCTAGCTGAACACTGTGAGCAGGACGCACTGCACTAAATGTAAATAGTCTAGCTGCCTGACTGTGGTACTAATAGGATCAAAAGAACACCAGTAATTTTCTTCAAAATACTGTAACAAGACAAGCCTGCCTGTCAGTAGGAAGATAACAGGAACGGATCTAGCTGAACACTGTGAGCAGGACGCACTGCACTAAATGTAAATAGTCTAGCTGCCTGACTGTGGTACTAATAGGATTAAAAGAACACCAGTAATTTTCTTCAGGTAGCATTATATACTGTAACAAGACAAGCCTGCCTGTCAGTAGGAAGATAACAGGAACGGATCTAGCTGAACACTGTGAGCAGGACGCACTGCACTAAATGTAAATAGTCTAGAAGATAACAGGAACGGATCTAGCTAAACTGAATACAGTGTATATATATATATATGCAACACCTGGGATGCATATATATATATATACACAATACACTTTAAGTTCAGCTAACTGACTGACTGTCCTGCCTAATCTAGCTAACTCAAATGAAATGACACTGTCTCTCTCTCTCTCTCTCTCTAAGCACACCAGAACACACTGCACAGGGCCGCCGTGCAGGCGGCCTTATATAGTGTGGGGCGTGTACTAAATCCCCTGAGCCATAATTGGCCAAAGCCTCCTTGGCTTTGGCCAATTACGGCTCTCTGTTAAGGTGGCGCTGTGATTGGCCAAGCATGCGGGTCATAGTGCATGCTTGGCCAATCATCAGCAAGCAATGCACTGCGATGCCGCAGTGAATTATGGGCCGTGACGCGCCACACGAATTTGGCGCGAACGGCCCATATCGTTCGCAATTCGGCGAACGACCGAACAGCCGATGTTCGAGTCGAACATGGGTTCGACTCGAACACGAAGCTCATCCCTATTGTCAACCATGTGAATAATAGGGATGAGCCGAACGGACCCCTGTTAGGTTCGCACCAGAACTTTCGAACACCGCAAAAGATCGGACCTGAATAACGAACCCCATTAAAGTCAATGGGACCCGAACGTCAAAAATCAAAAGTGCCCATTTTGAAGGCTTATATGCAAGTAACTGGGCATACAATGGTTATAGGGGTCCGGGTCCTGCCCTGGGGGACATGTATCAATATAAAAAAAGTTTGTGAAAAATGTCATTTTTAAATGAGCAGTCATTTTTTTATTTTTAAAGTGAAAGCATAAAAATGAAAAATTCCTTCCAATATAGTGCCTGGGGGGTCCCCTTAGTCTACCTGTAAAGTGGCAGATCTGTACCATGTCTAGAATCTGCTGCAGCAACAATTGCATTTATAAAGCCAAAAAATGACATTTTCCCTGCAAGCTGCCTTTATTTTGCTCAGCAACAGCTGGGGAGCCAGTGTGTATGATGAGGCCACAATGTAGTGCACTGGGAACAAGATTAGAGATTCTGTTCTGGTGTCACTTTGACTTTGGATAGAAGTAACAGGGGTGTAAAAATTGGTCTTTGGGTATCGGTGGCGCCTTCCCACCGTAACCCTATAGAGATAATCTTGATGAAAGCAAGAATTGGCCTTGCTGTAACAAATTGCAATGATGTGCACCTGTCTAACAGGTGCAGAAAAATTGGTCTTTGGGTGTCAGTGGCGCCTTCCCATCATAACCATATAGATTTGCTCTTGATGAAGGCAAAAAAAATTGCAATGATATGCACCTGTCAAACAGGTGCTGAAAAATTGATCTTTGGGTGTTAATTATGCTCATGAAACCTATACCAAAAACATTCTTCCAGATGAAATGATTGAACACCCTCAAAGCTAGGCAGCCTCGAAGTCCTGCAGAGATTCCACATCCCAAAAAATACTTAATCAGTGACATCGGCATCAGGGGCCTCATAGCTGGTAATCCAGGACTGATTAATTTTTATAAAAGTCAAACCATCGGCGTGGGGAAAAAAAACAGAGGCAGCCTGAGCCTGTCTTTGTGCCGTATTCGCACAGGTACTCGTTGACGGCCCTCTGCTGCATGTATAGCCGCTGCAGCATTGACAAAGTCGAGTTCCACCTGGTGAGCATGTCACAAATCAGAAAGTTTACGGGCAGTTGGATTTCCCGCTGATTTTCAGCCAACCGAGCACTGGCTGTGTATGACCGCCAGAAATGGCTACAGACTCTTCTGGCCAGCTTTAGCACATCTTATAACCCTGGGTACATATTTAGGAAACGCTGCACTACCAAATTGGGGACATGTGCCAGGCAAGGCAAATGTGTCAACTTTCCCTGTCTAAGGGCGGACAGTAGGTTTGAGTCATTATCACACACCACTCCTTGCTCCAGCTGGCGTGGTGTGAACCACCTCTGGGCCTGTCCGTGCAGAGCTGCAAGAATATCTCTGCCCTGGTGTGGTTTCTGTCCCCTAAACACACCAGCTGAAGCACTGCATGGCACCTTTTAGCCTGACTCTGGGAATAGCCCTTTAAACGCTTAGGGGTTACCTGATGTTCATAGGACAATTCTGCAGAGGAGGGCATGGAGGTGGCAGAGGAGGAGGAGGGGGTAGAGCTCACAGGTCTGGCATCATCACCACCAGCTGTATGGAGACGTGGAGGCACAACAAGCTGCAGCACCGAGCCCTGTCCTGCATCCTTTCGAGTTGCAAGCAGCGTTACCGAGTGTGCTGTGAACGAAATATATCATCCCTGCTTGCTGGACCATGTGTTAGCAGTAAGGTGGATTTTACGGCTGACTGCCTTCCCCAACGATGCCAGAACATTCCCTTCCATGTGATGGTAGAGAGATGTAACGGCCTTATGTGAAAAGTAGTAGCGACTGGCAACCTGCCATTGTGGTACAGCACATTGTGCGAATTCACAGAAGGTGGTAGAATCCACCAAGCTGAAAGGCAGAAGTTGGAGAGCCAACAGCTTTGACAAGCTTGCATTTAGACGCTGGGCATGTGGGTGGCAGGGACTGTATTTTTTTTCCGTGGGGCAGATGGGGCAGAGAAATTTGCCGGTTACAGTCTACAGCTTGTGGTGTGCTGCTGGCAGATGTGCTGCTAGGACCTGGGACACCCTGTGTTTGGGTGTCAGTGGAGGCTTCTGAGAGGTAATGACTCGGTATAGCAGGGGCAGACTGAAGTGGGTAAGGAGGAGGAGGAGAAGGGACAGATTTGTGCCCCTTTTGTGTGGCTTTTAGGTGTTCTTGCCAACGGGCTGAGTGGACGTTAAATGCCTTGTTAAGCATGTGGTACTCAAATAGCTGGTGTTTTTGCCATGTTTGATGTGCCTGAGACATAGTTTGCAGATAGCAACAGTGCGATCTGCTGCGGATGTGCTGAAAGGCCCAGACAGCTGAGCTTTGGGGAGTGGGCCAGGGGATAACAGCTGCAGAATGTGATGGAATAGGGTGGCTGCTCTCTTCTCTTTCTTGATGTCGGCCTCCTTGAGGTTGTGACCCCTCACCTTCAGTTTCCTCCTCTGCTCTATCTGGCACCCAAGTCGCATCAGTGACATCATCATCATCATCATCATCTCCATCTCCTCCATCATCATCATTACCACTGGAGACAACTTCGCTGGGGGAACATGAATGCCAATTTGTCTACCAGTGTTCTCCCCTCTCTCTAGGCTCATGTTCCTGTCATCCTCAACCTCAGAACCAACATCTGAATCTAGTAATGGCTGGGCATCATCAAGGAGCAAGTGGTTGACGCTGTGGTCAAATAACTCGGCTGACTCCTCCATGGCTGATGTTAGGGCTATAAGGAGGCAGGTTTATCCACTCTGGCAAATGCAGATTCAATAAACAAACGACTTTCCAAACTACGAATCATTATCACGAATATATATACATACATAAATATCGAATTTTAACTAATACCAAAGAAACTATAGCAGGTATAACGAATGAATTCGACGTGATTCGAGATTCAGTATAACGAATATCGACACTCTACGAATAATAACAAATTATCCAAAAATGAATTAACGTAACATAACGGTTATAACAGAATGAAATTATGTATTTTACGAATGACAACCAACCGAAACTAAACTAAATTTCCCTTTGTGCACAAGTCTACCAGACATTATTGGGAGGGGGCGGTGCTTATAAGAAAATGTAAAGAAGAAGTGGAAATCTGTGCGTAGATGCACGTTAATCAATGTAAAGTGGTGTTTGATGTACTTTAATTTGAGTACGCACACTACACAGACACACTCAACGGATACACTATAATGTACTGCAAAATAATACGCCAAACTTTCAGTGACGCACAGAATTATATGGCATTAAACTTGCAGTAATGCACACAAAAGTAAATAGCGTTAAACTTGCAGTAGTGCACACAGAAGTAAATGGCGTTAAACTTGCAGTAACGCACAAAACTATATGGCGTTAAAGTGACAGTAATGTACACAGAACTATATGTTGTTAAACTGGCAGTAACGCACACAGAACTATATGGCGTTAAACTGGCAGTAACGCAATCAAATAGATGGTGTTCAACCGTCACTACACTGACGGTATCTGAACTGTCCCTACTCTAGCTATACACTAATGTCAAGATTACTGACACGGTCTCACTACACTAAACTGAAACTATCTGAGCTGTCCCTACGCCTACACTAATGTATGAATGACACGGTCTCACTACACTACAGTGAAACTATCTGAGCTGTCCCTACTCTATCTGCACACTATGTAAAGCTGAATGATAGTCCTCCTCACTACACTCACACTCTATCCCTAGACTAACATTAAAGTAATATTTGACACTGACAATTGAAGCAAAATAGCACAGTATAGCACACTAACTCACTAATAGCACTGAACAGAGCCCTGTTCTATCTCTCTCCACACTGAAATCACACTGAAAATGCCTGGAATTGAAAGAATACTTTTATACTGTGGGGTGGGAATGAGTCATGATTGGATAAAGTCATGATTACTGTGTCCAATCATGACTCTGACAGTGCTCTGTGCCCCGATAGGCTGAAGCTTTCACTGCTTCAGTCAATCAGGGCTTGCAATGCACTGTTCAGCGCCGCAATGTATTGTGGTTGGTTCGGGGGGGTGAACCAACGGTCGAGCGACCCGTTTGTTCGGCTGTTCGCCAAACATCCGAACAACAAAAGTTCGCCCATCCCTAGTGAATGAGTGGCTTGTTTCTGCTGCTGGAGCCGCCTGGTATGAACGCAGCCTCAGGTCCTAATTTGACAAATGCACACTGTTTGTGTTCAGGGCCATACTCCTGCACCCAGTCACCTGTCAAATTAGGACTTGCGGCTGTGTTGTACTGCTGCTGGGTCCCCATAGGATGTCTGCACACAGCTCCAGACCGCTGGAACTACATAAACAAACTGCTGATTTACACTGTAAAGGCCACAGCGCTAATGTGAATGAACCCCAATACTTCCTTCACACACATTTACTAACTTCATACATTTTTATCTTTTAGATTCAATTGGAATTTTGTAAGTTATGTGGTGTTTGTGCTTGTTGTTAATGATCTTAGTTAATTTTTACCAAAAATATAATTTTTATATTTTCTGGAAGGGTGCCCTGTCAGGTAGGCTGTACTTGGCCCCATGATTTCGAACAGCAGCCCTGTCTACACTGAGTGTAGTAGTGTACATGTACTGTAGTACATGTAGTACTGGGAACACCATCTCGATTTTGGTCTGATACATAGGCATGTGTGCCTCTATCCCTTATATTACAGGGAAAGCAAGATAAATGCCCATGGGACTTTATTGAGGCTCTTCTGAACACAATAAACTGTATAAAAACATTTTATTTTAAATATCCACACTGTATAAAAACTAGTACTTTTATGCACAAACTTACATGTAATGTTAAAATTATGAAGAAGACTAGTTTGCTATTGTTGGTCTGTTTGACAAAGCCAGTTAAATATTGAAATTTTATATATTGTTATACATTCTAAAAAATTCAATATTAGATAAATGGATGAACGAAAAACATCACAAATCTCAACGCGTTTTGTGACTTTTAATTCACTTCATTGACAGTGGATTCTATGGACAGGGTGTCTATAAAATGAAATTTGACAAATTATAAACTTGTAGTATTAATTCACATGGGGTGGATGGGTTGTAAAAATTATACACTTACAAATGTTGAAAGAACAACAGCAAGTAAAAGTTGCTTTATACTGTGAACAATACTGTATGCATTATACCTATCTATTCAGCAGGTGGCACTGTAGTGTGTATCTATGTTAGGGTACAGTATCTCACAAAAGTGAGTACACCCCTCTCATTTTTATAAATATTTTATTATATCTTTTCATGTGTCAACACTGAAGAACTTACACTTTGCTACAATGTAAAGTAGTGAGTGTACAGCTTGCATAGCAGTGTAAATTTGCTGTCCCCTCAAAATAAATCAACACACAGCCATTAATGTCTAAAACACTGGCAACAAAAGTGAGTACACCCCTTAGTGACAATGTCCAAATTGGGCCCAATAAGCCATTTTCCCTCCCCGGTGTCAGGTGACGTGTTACTGTTACAAGGTCTTGGTTGTGAATGGGGATCAGGTGTGTTAAATTTGGTGTTATCGCTCTGACTCTCTCCTACTGGTCACTGGAAGTTCAACATGGCACCTCATGGCAAACAACTCTGAGGATCTGAAAAAAAAAATTGTTGATCTACATATAGATGGCCTAGGCTATAAGAAGATTTCCAAGACCCTGAAACTGAGCTGCAGCACTTTGGCCAAGACCATACAGTGGTTTAACAGGAAAGGTTCCAGTTAGAACAGGCCTCGCCATGGTCGATCAAAGAAGTTGAGTGCATGTGCTTAGCATCATATCCAGAGGTTCTCTTTGGGAAATAGATGTATGACTGCTGCCAGCATTGCTGCAGAGTTTGAAGGGGTGGGGGGTCAGCATGTCAGTGCTCAGACCATATGCCGCACACTGCATCAAATTGGTCTGCATGGCTGTCATCCCAGAAGGAAGCCTCTTCTAAAGATGATGCACAAGATAGCCCACAAACAGTTTGCTGAAGAAAAGCAAACTAAGAACATGGAATACTGGAAACATGCCTTGTGGTCTGATGAGATCAAGATAAACTTATTTGGTTCGGATTGTGTCAAGCGTGTGTGGCGGCAACCAGGTGAAGAGTACAAAGACAAGTGTGTCTTGCCTACAGTCAAGCATGGTGGTGGGAATGTCATGGTCTGGGGCTGCATGAGTGCTGCCGACACTGGGGAGCTACAGTTCATTGAGGGAACCATGAATGTCAACATATACTGTGACATACTGAAGCAGAGCATGATCCCCTCCCTTTGGAGACTGGGCCTCAGGACAATATTCCAACATGATAACGACCCCAAACACTCCTCCAAGACGACCACTGCCTTGCTAAAGAAGCTGAGGGTAAAGGTGATGGACTGCTCAAGCATGTCTCCAGACCTAAACAATAAACAATACCTAAACCTAAACAATATTAAGCATCTGTGGGGCATCCTCAAACGGAAGGTGGAGGAGCGCAAGGTCTCTAACATCCACCAGCTCCGTGATGTCGTCCAGTGGCAACCTATGAAACTCTGGTGAACTCCATGCCCAAGAGGGTTAAGGCAGTGCAGGAAAATAATGGTGGCCACACAAAATATTGACACTTTGGGCCCAATTTGGACATATTCACTTAGGGGTGGACTTACTTTTGTTGCCAACGGTTTAGACAATAAAGATTAAGTAAAGCCTCTTAAAAAAAAATACACCCTGCAAGGCAAAGGCATAATGAGCTAGTACAAAGGGCTATGCATACTAGCTCATTATGAATTACTAACCTGAGATCGAAGTCCCAGAATTTACCCTTGTTCGCCACCTCCGACGCCGCCATCTATCCCGGAGTGACTTCCGGGTATCGCGGCTCCAGCGCTGTGACTGCCTGGAGCCACGATGACGTCACTCCCGCGCATGCGGGCTGGTGCCCCCCCTTACGGCATGCTAGCCGTTAGAAACGGCACACTCAGTGCGCCTGCGCCCAATGTCTATGGTGCATGCGCCGTAGACATCGGTGCCCCTATTCCTGCAAATATCTCCTAAACCTTTTAGGTTTGGGAGATATTTCTTGCACCTACAGGTAAGCCTTAATCTAGGCTTACCTGTAGGTGAAAGTGGTTGTAATGGGTTTACAACCACTTTAATGGCTGTGTGTTGAATTATTTTGAGGGGACAGGAAATTTACACTGTTATACAAGCTGTACACTCACTACTTTACATTGTAGCAAAGTGTAATTTCTTCAGTGTTGTCACATTAAAAGATATAATAACATATTTACAAAAATGTGAGGGGTGTACTCACTTTTGTGAGATACTGTATGTACCTTTTTGCTCCTTGTTCCTGTTCCATGATAAAGACATGCTGTAAGATATGTTCTGATATTCCTCCATAAAAGTAAAGCCATTTGCTGTATCCAAGAAGCTTCCAGCACATAATTTCATTACTCTGACAACAGGTTATGGGTCCCAGGGCACCCAGGCACCCGGTGGCATTGGAGAGGATACCACAAGCCCAGGCACAGAAAAGCATTCTACAGTGAATCAGTGAGTACTGTATACAAGCTGCTTAAAGATGGCAAGCGGTTCAGATGTGAAGTTTGCAATTGCAAAGCTGTACAATTCCAATTACCAGCTGTGGAAGTTTAAACTACAAATGCTTCTTAGCAAGGATGACTTGTGGCAAGTAGGGATGAGCCAGATGTTCGAGTCAAAAATTCATATAGACCCTTATCTGAACACACATCCTGGAAAGGGGGGGACTAGAGAGCGCCCCGTCCTCCTTCTGAACCGTACCAGGCCACATGCCCTCAACATGGGGAGGGTGCTTTGGGGTCCAAGGACAAGGGCCTCTTCCCCGCAATCCTTGCCTGGTGGTTGTGGGGGTCTGCGGGCGGGAGGGGTTATCGGAATCTGGAAGCCCCTTTTAACAAGGGGGCCCCCAGATCCCGCCCCCCCATGTGAATGGGTATCAGGTACATTGTATCCCTACTCATTCACCCCAAAAAATGTCAAAAAAGTAAAAATGACAGGAGACAGTTTTGGACAATTTCTTTATTAAAAAATAAATAAAGTGTCCCTCAATGTAAATCCATGTTCAATCACAAGCATTATTAAAATCACTGCTCCTGAAAAAACAGACATTTTTAAAACTTTTTTTGCATTGATACATGTCTCCTGGGGCAGGACCCAGGTCCCCATACACCTTTTATGACAATAACTTGCATATAAGCCTTTAAAATTAGCACTTTAGATTTTTCACATTCGTGTCCCATAGACTTTACCGGTGTTCGCGTGTTCGCACAAATTGTTTGCCTGTTCACATGTTCTGCTGCGAACCGAACCAGGGGGTGTTTGGCTCATCCCTAGTGGCAAGTGCTAAATACAGACAGACCAACAAATGGAGAGATAGAGGAATGGGACAGGAAGGATAGGCAGGCAAAAGCATCTTTAAGCTTACTAGTGGAAGATGACCAGCTTATCCACATAAGAACAGAGAAAACGGCCAACGGTATGTGGACTTCACTACAAAAACTGCATGAGTGTTCAAGTCTAAACAGTAAGCCCTTTCTACTAAGAAAGCTGTTTAAAATGCGACTAGAAGAAGGCCAGCATACGTGTGGCCGCGTGAAAGCTATCCTTAAGATCATAGTGCAGCTGCGTGCCATCGGAAAGGACATCAAAGATAACCATACTGTTGCCCTGCTCCTCTGCAGCCTTCCAGAGACATATACTGCTCTTATTAATGCTTTAGAAACCAGTCTTGAGCAGGAACTGACGCTAGATTATGTCAAAGGGAAATTAGTTGATGAATATGACAGAAGGAAAGAAAATACGCACCATGATGATAAAGCTCTTAAGATGTACACAAAGCACAACAAAAGAAAGCAGAGCCTGTTTTTGCTGTAAAAGGACCACTTAAAAAAGGACTGTTCTATCTGGAAAGCCGAGCAGCGAAAGCTAGAGCTATTCAAAAAAGAGTCAAAGCAATCACAAAGGAAACTGAAGACACATCGTGGAGTGGCACCTTTAAAGTAACACAGAGTAGCAAGCCACACGGCTGGTGCATAGACTCAGGTGCGACAAGCCACATGAATAGCGATGAGACCTTCTTCACAAGCAATGATTACAGTGCAAAAGACAACGTTTTCCTAGCAAACTGGAGAAGCATCACTGCCGAAAGTAAAGGCCAGGGCTCCCTGAATTGCATTACACCACAAGGTGAGCACAGTATCCTTGTAAAGAAAATACTGTATGTTCCAGAACTAGAAGGCAGCCTTCTATCAGTGAAAAGTCTTGCAAACAACGGTCACACAGTTAAGCTCCAGGGTGATGAAGGCACAATTCACAATAATAAGCGATTCCTCGCAAAAATAGAACTGGATGATCACCTATACAGGCTCATCACCAGAGACCAACAAGCCAATATAGTCTCTAATGACATACACAGCAAATGTATTCACTTATGGCACAGGCATCTGGGGCACAGAAGTCCAGAATCTATACAGGACATTATAAAGAGAGACCTATCAGAAGATTTAATAATAGCGCCCTGCAAAGTGCTCATGAAATGCAAATGCTGTATTGAGCAAAAGCCACACCTACCCACCCCCTGCAGCTCATATACAGTGACGTATGCGGTCCAATGAAAACTCCTACGTCAGGCGGGAACAGATATCTACTGACTTTCATTGATGATTATTCCAAGTTTACTACTTATCTGATGAAACACAAAAATGAAACATTAGAGAAACTTCAAGAGTTTGTTGCCATTTCTAGCAAGAAAATCCAACTCAAATCAGGAATAATACACACCAACAATGGCGGAGAGTACATATGCAAAGAAGTGGCCTCATACCTGAAGAGACAAGGAATAGTACACCAGACAACCACAAAATATACTCCTGAACAAAACGGTGTAGCAGAAAGGAAAAATCGCACTCTTCTAGAAATGGCCAGATGCATGTTGTGAGATGCCAACCTACCTCACAAGTACTGGGGAGAAGTAGTCATGACTGCAACCTACCTACAGAACAGACTACCCTCAAAAGCTATTAAAAGTACTCCATTCAAAATGTGGCATGAATCAAAGCCTAGCATAGGGCACATCAGAGTATTTGGATGTAAAGCATATGCCTATATTCCAAGTGAAAAGCGATCCAAGCTGGAGAACAGAGCCATAGAGGGCATTCTAATAGGCTACAGCAAGCAAACTAAGGGTTACAGAATCCCAAAGACTGACAAAGTGACAATAAGCCATAGTGTTTATTTTGATGAAAGCCCATCACCAGAAACACTGATCCCTGAAAGCTGTGAAGTGAATATGCCAAGCAAACCAGAAGAAAAGGTCGACCAAAGCGAACCTGTGCAGGAGTCAGAACAAGAGGTGGAACTCACAATGCCTAAATCAAGTTCCCCACCAGATCCTGCTGACCTCCCTAAAATCAGAAGATCCACTTGGACTACAAAGGGGATACCACCCTGTAAGCGGACATACACTGTCAAAACACATAGCATACTTGAACCAACAACCTGGGAAGACATAGAAAAACTGCCAAAATGTAAAGCCGATAAATGGAGAAAGGCAGCAGAAGAAGAATTAAAATCACTTCAAGAAAATAAAACCTGGACACTCACAGAGCTCCCTCCTAATTGCAAAACTATAGGAAGTAAGTGGACTTTCAAAGTAAAGTCAGACGCAGAAGAGAATATCCACAAATACAAAGCCAGACTAGTTGCCAAGGGTTACTCCCAGAAATTCGGTGATGATTACGATGAAACATTTGCTCCTGTCGTAAAACACTCCACCATCAGAGCGCTTCTTAGCATTGCAGCCAGGAAGGGCATGCAAGTGAAACACCTAGAAGTTTAAACTGCTATTCTATATGGAGACATTAAGGAAGATCTCTACATGGAACAACCACCAGGATTTAAGCAAGGGGACAACCTTGTGTGTAAACTTCAGAAAGCATCTACTCCCTTAAGCAATCTTAAAGGATATGGAATGAGAAAGTGAACAAAGTACTTACCAGAGAGGAATTCTCAAGAAGTAAAGCAGACCCCTGTCTCTACTCCAGGAATCAAGAAGACAGATGGATATACATCCTCATCTATGCTGATGACATTATAACTTGTTTTGAACAAGAAGGGGATTACAATCAGATAGTTCACAAGCTAAATAAAAAATTGAAATCAAAGAGCTAGGGAACATTAGCTACTATCTGGGAATCCAAATAGAGAGAAGAAGATGGAAGCTATCACCTTAACTGCTTGCCGACCAGCCGCCGCAGTTATACTGCGGCAGAATGGTACGGGCAGGCGAATCGCTGTCATGTTATGTCGGCTCCAAAGGCGCCCGCTGCTCGCCCCCGGAGCCGATGTGAGTGCCCAGCGGTCTCAATGACCGCCAGGCTCCCACGATCGCTCGTAACACGGCGAGAACCAGGAGCTTTGTGTGTAAACACGGAGCTCCCGATTCTCTGAGGGGAGAAGTGACACATCGTCTGTTCATACAAAGTATGAAC
Organism: Lithobates clamitans; assembly: GCA_037952925.1. Classification (NCBI taxonomy): domain Eukaryota; kingdom Metazoa; phylum Chordata; class Amphibia; order Anura; family Ranidae; genus Lithobates; species Lithobates clamitans. The sequence goes on along the minus strand of JBBGZY010000168.1, from coordinate 3,068,871 downwards.
AGCGATCTGTCATTTCCCCTAGTCAGTCCCTTCCCCCCTTCAGTTGGAACACACATTAGGGAACACAGTTAACCCCTTGATCACCCCCTAGTGTTAACCCATTTACTGCCAGTGACATTTTTACAGTAATCAATGCCTTTTTATTGCACTAATCGCTGTATTAATGCCAATGGTCCGAAAAATGTGTCAAAATTGTCCGATGTGTCCGCCATAATGTCGCAGTCACGATAAAAATCGCAGATCGTTGCCATTACTAGTAAAAAAAATAATAATAATAAAAATGCCATAAATCTATCCCCTATTTTGTAGACGCTATAACTTTTGCGCAAACCAATCAATATACGCTTATTGTGATTTTTTTTTTTTACCAAAAATATGTAAAAGAATACATATCGGCCTAAACTGAGAAAAAAATTGTTTTTATTAAAAAAAAAATGGGGATATTTATTATAGCAAAAAAAAATTGTGTTTTTTTTTTTTTTCAAAATTGTCGCTCTTTTTTTGTTTATAGCGCAAAAAATAAAAATTGCAGAGATGATCAAATACCACCAAAAGAAAGCTCAATTTATGGGAAAAAAAGAACATCAATTTTTGTTTGGGTACAACGTCGCACGACCGCGCAATTGTCATTTAAAGCGACGCAGTGCCGAATCGCAAAAAGTGAACTGGTCAGAAAAGGGGGTAAAAATCTTCCGGGGCTGAAGTGGTTAACCAACCTCAGAAAATCTCTGAAATCTTGGAACAATTTCATATGCAAGATGCAAAGGAAATAAAAAACTCTTATGAAACTAGCAGGGGCGGACTGACCATTGAGCGACTCGGGCACTGCCCGAGGGCCCTGGGCCACTAGGGGGCCCCATCAGGGTTGCCAGCCTCAGTAAAACCAGGGACAGTATGTATAAATCTGTGTTATTTTTACATCTGTCTGTGTATACTGTGTGAACATGTATGTGTATACTGTGTGATTGTATATACTGTGTGTGTGTATACTGTGTGGCCCCATAAACTCTGATTGCCTGGGGGCCCCATAATCTCCTATTGCCCGGGGGCCCCATGAGTTATCAGTCCATCCCTGGAAACTAGGCTGTCAAAAGAGCAATGAAGCAGAAAACCTGCTACCCAACAATGACACATATTGCAGAGCAATCGGTAAGCTGCTATGTTGCCACTGTGACAAGACCAGACATAGCCGCAGCAGTGGGCATACTATGCAGGAAAGTCTCAGCTTCTTGTCAGCATGTCTGGAACTCAATAAAGAGAGTGATACAGTACCTCAAAGGAACAATTCAGATGAAGTTACGGTTATCAGCCACCTCAAATCCAAAACTGGTCAGATAAGCGGATGCTGATTGGGCCAGGGACTGCACACACCGCAAATCCACAAGTGGATTCATCTTCCAGTATGGGGAAGGAACCATAAGTTGGTCTAGTCGAAAGCAAGTAACTATCGCTCTATCTTCAACTGAAGCAGAGTACATTGCAGCAGCACACGCATGTCAAGAAGCGATATGGATTTGTCAACTTTTTGTGGACATTGGGATAGACATGTCAAAACCCAATTCCCATTTTTGAAGATAACCAGGGATGTACACTATCTCACAAAAAGGAGTACACATTTTTGTAAATATTTTATTATATATTTTCATGTGACAACACTGAAGAAATGACATTTTGCTACAATGTAAAGTAGTGAGTGTACAGCTTGTATAACAGTGTAAATTTGCTGTCCCCTCAAAATAACTCAACACACAGCCATTAATGTCAAAACCGCTGGCAATTAAAGTGAGTACACTACTAAGTGAAAATATCCAAATTGGGCCCAAAGTGTCAATATTTTGTGTGGCCACCATTATTTTCCAGCACCGCCTTAACCCTCTTAGTATGGAGTTCACCAGAGCTTCACAGGTTGCCACTGGAGTCCTCTTCCATGACAATATCACGGAGCTGGTGGATGTTAGAGACCTTGCGCTTCTCCACCTTTCTTTTAAGAATGCCCCACAAATACTCAATAGGGTTTAGGTCTGCCAGTCTATCACCTTTACCCTCAGCTTCTTTAGCAAGGTCATCTTGGAGGTGTGTTTGGGGTCATTATCATGTTGGAATACTGCCCCGCGGCCCAGTCTCCAAAGGGAGGGAATCATGCTCTGCTTCAGCATGGCACAGTACATTTTGGCATTCATGGTTACCTCAATGAACTGTAGCTCCCCAGTGCCGGCAGCACTCATGCAGCCCCAGACCATGACACTCCCACCACCATGCTTGACTGTAGGCAAGACAAGACACACTTGTCTTTGTACTCCTCACCTGGTTGCCACCACACATGCTTGACACGATCTGAACCAAAACAGTTTATCTTGGTCTCATGAGCCCACAGGACATGGTCCCAGTAATCCATGTCCTTAGTCTGCTTGCCTTCAGCAAACTGTTTCGGGGCTTTCTTGTGCATCATCTTTAGAAGAGGCAATCTTTTGGAACGACAGCCATGCAGACCAATTTAATGCAGTGTGTGGCGTATGGTCTGAGCACTGACAGGCTGACCCCCCATCCCTTCAACCTCTGCAGCAATGGTGGCAGCACCCATACATCTATTTGCTAAAGACATCCTCTGGATATGACTCTGAGCACATGCACTCATCTGCTTTGGTCAACCATGGTAGGGTCTGTTCTGAGTGGAACCTGTCCTGTTAAACCGCTGTATGATCTTGGCCACCGTGCTGCAGCTCAGTTTCAGGGTCTTGGCAATCTTCTTATAGCCTAGGCCATCATTATGTAGAGCAACATTTTTTTTTTCGGATCCTCAAAGTTCTTTGCCACGAGGTGCCATGTTGAACTTGCAGTGTTCAGTATGAGAGAGTGAGAGCAATAACCCCAAATTTAACACACCTGCTCCCCATTCACACCTGAGACCTTGTAAAACTAATGGGTCACATGACACTGGGAAGGGAAAATGGCTAATTGGGCCCAATTTGAACATTTTCACTTAGGGGTGTACTCACTTTTGTTGCCAGCGGTTTAGACATTAATGGCTGTGTGTTGAGTTATTTTGAGGGGACAGCAAATTTACACTGTTATACAAGCTGTAAAAAGTGGAACTTCCGCTCATTGGATTCCTCCCCCCCTCTGGTGTCACAATTGGCACCTTTCAGGGGGGAGGGGGGTGCAGATACCTGTATAATACAGGTATCTGCACCCACTTCCGGGAATAGACTCCCGCGGGAGTCACGCCCCTCCTGCACTCCCCCGCTGTCTCCTGGGAAAGACACTGGTCCCAGGAGATAGCGGGGACCATTGAGAACACGCAGCGCGACTCGCGCATGCGCAGTAGGGAATCGGGAAGTGAAGCCGCAACGCTTTACTTCCTGATTCCCTCAATGAGAATGGCAGCGGCAGCACCCGAGGATCGAGGGACGGTTCGGTCTCGGGTGCCGACTTTGCTGGACCCCGGAACAGGTGAGTGACCTTATTTCAGTATTTGCAGCTGCTGACATCTAAAAAAACATTTTCGCGGGACTCCCACTTTAAAGTTCATGTGTGTGTAAAGGCAGGCGTCCAAATACTTTTGGTAATATAGTGTGTGTATTGGTGGGCTCAGGAATCCTGGATGTCAACATACCAGCCACAAAGATGACTATATCCTGTCTATCCCAGCCATTTATTCTCCACTGAACCCCCTGAGTCCCCCACCAACATCATGAAATTGGTGCCACCTGGACACCAAACAAACCACCTACACATGGACAAAATGGCACTCAGCCCTGTCCAATTAGATGGCATTAAGACATCACAGCGTGATGACATCCTGCACATGCAGGACAAAAAAAATATTAAATAGGAATAAAAATAAAATAGAATAAATATACAACACGAAAAAAACTAATTTTGATTTTTAACTCATTGTTATGTTTTGGCTAACATGTGTTTGTTCCTTACATGGTCACCTTCATGATACTTCACACTTGCACTCTTTTTCTAGTATTTTATAATGGTATTTTTATTATAAAGTATTATAATAATATTATAGTATTTTTAAAATATTATTCATAGCTGGGAGTAGATACACTTTATAAAATGTTATTATTTTTGGGCCAAGGCTTAGTTCTCACTTAGTGTTACTTTCACTACTTTTTATTGTATTTTTCACACAAGTGCACTCCTTTTTCTTTTATGGCATTCTAGAAAATATAATGGGTCACTTCAGTGTCTTGTTACACATTTTGATGCAAGCTGATGATTATATACAATATATTTTCTGTGGGTTTTAGTTTAGATGGCTGTGGGTCTCAGTGAACTATTATAACTATCTTTCCTTCCATTATCTTGCTGGACTGTCTGGGCCCTTTTCCCACATCTCCCAGGACAGGCACCCTTTGGCAGTTAGCTCCCAGAAAGTTCTTGGCTTTTAACCACTTCAGCGCTGGAAGGATTTACCCCCTTCCTGACCAAGCCATTTTTTGCGATACGACACTGCGTCGCTTTAACTGACAATTGCGTGGTTGTGCAGCATTGTACCCAAATTTTTTTCCCCACAAATAGAGTTTTCTTTTGGTGGTATTTGATCACCTCTGCGGTTTTTACTTTTTGCTCTATAAACAAAAGAAGAGCGACAATTTTGAAAAAACACAATATTTTTTTACTTTTTGCTATAATAAATATCCCAAAATGTAAAAAAAAACCCCCTAATTTCTTCATTAGTTTAGGCCGAAATATATTCTTCTACATAGTTTTGATTTAAAAAAATCACAATAAGCGTATATTGATTGGTTTGCGCAAACCTTATAGCCTCTACAAAATAGGGGTGCGGGTACTCCCTGGGGTGGTCGGTCCCTCTGGGGTTTCCTCCACATTCCCCTTTCCCCGAGTGAGGCCCAGGCCTCTGGCTTAGGTGCTTCGGAGTTCAGACACTGTCCACCCCCCTCCCCTCCAGGGTTGTCACTATGGGGGGGTACACCTTGGCACCTGCTGGATGGTTGGGTGGGTGACCAGGCATCCGCAGATCCGCGCCCCCTGCGGCGGCCCTCCACTAATTTAGGCAACGGCTTTGAGGCCTACTGAGCACTCAGGGCGTGCGGCTGAATATTTAGGCTGCGGCTTTTGTGGCCTACTGACCGGGCGACATGTGGGACGGCCCTAGAGCGGATGGCATCCGCCCTCCTTCCTCGGCTCTAGCCTGGTCCGGTCCCCCCGCAGACCTGTGGTCTTGTTGGTCTTGGTACGCCAACCTGGTGCGCTTGGTCTCTGACGTCCCTTGGCGACTGTCTCTCACGGAGGTTCTACTGTCCCAAGGGCCAATCTTCCATCCTGCTTTAGTTGCTGGTTTTGAAGGCCTGGCTGTTATGAGCCAGTTGCTGAAGTTACGACGCTGCCGAAGGCTAGGAAGCCTTCCTTTGGGAAGATTTACCACCGGACATGGATAGCATACATATCCTGGTGTGAGGCGCTTGCCATTTACCCTCGTTCTTTATCGGTGGCTCAGATTTCAACCTTCCTTCACAGGGGGTTTAAGCAGAACTTGGCCTTGAGTACCTTCAAGGGCCAAGTGTCAGCCTTGGCGGTTTTCTTCGGCGTCCCCTGGTCTCACACTGCCTGGAACAATAGGGGTAAAACTTTTTCGTGGAAGGGAGTTTAACAAGACACGTGGCCACTCATTAAAATTAGTATAAAAGAGGTTTAACCTTAAACTACGTAGAGGGTTCTTTACTGTAAGAGCGGCAAGGATGTGGAATTCCCTTCCACAGGTGGTGGTATCGGCGGGGAGCATCTATAGTTTCAAAAACTATTAGATAAGCAACTGAATGACCACAACATACAGGGATATACAATGTAATACTGACATATAATCACACACATAGGTTGGACTTGATGGACTTGTGTCTTTTTTCAACCTCACCTACTATGTAACTATGTAAAAAAAAAAAAATACAAAAAATCCACATTCTGTCAGGGGTGAGGAGACTGATCTGTTGTTCCTAGTATATAGGAACAACGATCGGTCTCCCCCCCAAGTAAGTCCCATCCCCCCACAGTTAAAACACACTGAGGGAACACATTTAACCCCTTGATCGCCCCCTAGTGTTAACTCCTTCCGTGCCAGTAACATTTATACAGTAATCAGTGTATTTTTATGTCACTGATCACTGTATAAATGTCAATGGTCCCAAAAATGTGTCAAGTGTCAGATCTGTCTGCCGCAATGTCGCAGTCCCGATAAAAATCACGGATCGCCACCATTACTAGTAAAATGTTCATTCTGAATAGAAGAGTGTTCATAACCCTTTTCAATGAACCGATTAGCCAGAACCTCTGATTGGTGAAGATCGTCCAATTCATCAGAGCAGTTACTTCTTACTCTGATGAACTTGCCATTGGGGATATTATTCAGCCAAATATTAAGGTGACAACTGTTGGGAGATATGAATTTATGTCTGTAGGTTTGCAATAATTCATAGTCCATATGTAATCTTGATCCTTAAACATTTCCAAATCCAGGAATGTTACTTTATCTTTACTTACAGTCCAGGATAATACAATATCTTTGGAATTATTGTTCATATTACACATGAACCCATCAAAGGATTCTCTGTCCCCTTTCCCCTTTCCATACAATCATAAGGTCATCAATGTAACTCTTGTAAACTACCAATGTACCTGGCATCTCATAGTACATCACCCGCTTCCCAACATGCCATAAAAAGGTTTGCCACACTAGGGGCAAACCTAACCCCAATAGCTACCCACTTAGTCTATAAATAGTAATTATCCCTATACCAAAAATAATTATGTTTCAAACAAAACCTAAGACAGTTGAGGATAAACTTTTGATGGCTGACTCATTTCATCATGACCAATGATAGTGCATAGCGAACCTACACTGGCCTTGACAAGGATGCAGGGTCCTATGTCTCCTAAAGATTTCAAAAATTGAATAACATGTTTAGTTTCCCTTGTATAAGCTTCCATCTTTGCCACTAAAGGCTGCAAAAAATAATCTATATACTGATCCAACCTCTAGGAGATCGACTCAATACCATTGATAATTGGTCTGCCTGGGGGTTTATGTATCTTAGGAAGAAAATAGATAATAGGTGTTCTACAGGCCAATGGGTTAACATATAATGCATCTCTATCTCTTGATAAGTATACCTTTCCTTTCCCTTTTCTCCACCAATACTTCCAATTTCTTTTTGAACTCAAACTCTTATTAAGCAGAGAGTATGATTCCAACGGTCTCTCCATCTCCTCTTGGTAATACTGCTTACTCATAATTGCTACCCCCCCCTCCTGTCCGCAGGGAGAATCACCAAAACTTTCTTTTGTTCAATACTATTTATCCCCTGTCTCAACCACTGAGGGGGTTTAATAGTTTTAATATTTAAATGTTCCAAGTCTTCCACTACCAAATTCTTAAATACATCGATAAATGTATTATACGCATTCAGAGGGTTAAAAGCAGATTTATTTTTTAAGTATGAATGACAACTTATCTCTCTCTGAGGGGGCCTGGAGTCTGGTTAAGATAGAAAATATTTTTTCTGATTCAAGGTACGTACAAATTTCTGTTTGTGTACATAAGTAGAAAATGTATTAAATTTTTTAACTGGGGCAAATTTTAAACCCTTATCTAATACTTTAAGTTAATCCTTATTAAAATCCTGACCACTAATATTAAAAATCCCTCTAACTATTGGTGCTTTCCTTTTTTTTGCTCCTTTCCTCTTGCTCTCCTCTCTCTCTTTCTCTTCTTTTGCCCCCAGATGTGTTTCCAGTTGGCCCCTGAGTGTTCTGTGGGATCTGTGGTTTCCCTAAAAAAACACTAGGGGAACAGTTTTCTGGCAGATTATAAAGAGGAGAGAACTGATTACCATCAGAGAACCATTCCTCGGGTTCTGGAAATCACCAAAATCACGATGAGAGTACTGTTCCACCCTCTGACCCCAACCTCTCTGTCCAGGTCCTCTAAATTCCCAAGGAGGGTGGCTTTGGAAGTGCGGGTCCTGTTGGTATCCCCAGTTGTCCCTCTCCTTCCCTCTATAGGGACCCCCTCCATAGGGTCTCCCCCTTCCTCTACCCCTAAAGGGTGGTGGTCCTGAGTGGGAGTAACCCGAATTAGATGGTGGCTCAATTGACCCACCTTTCTGATTGGGCCCTTCTCTATTAGGCTGGGGAGTGGGGGCAGGTGATGTTGGGGGATTGTCTCTCGAGGGTCTATTCCCACGTGAGGGTATCTGCATAAAGTATTTGGCCCTATCTTGCCTTAAAATCCTGGGTTTATATATAAGAAAGCACCCGAGTTGAAACACAAGGTCGCCCCAGGGGTGATAGACCTCCCCTTACATAGGAAGAGTACCTTGTTTGGTTTTTTAACAGGGTTTCATGCATGTGGGAGATGTCAAGCTTGTTGTATTGCTAGGACTAATACTAAGAAAAAATAATTTATTACCACCAGCACTGGAGGAAGTTATTTAATCACTTGTTCCACTACTGGTGTCATATACATGCTTGAATGTGGATGCGGTCTACAAAATATAGGGCGCACCTCCAGGGCCCTGCATGTTCGGGTAGAAGAACATATCAGGAACATTAAAGGGGGTGGTCACCCATAACGTGTCCAAGCATTTTAAACTAGTACATGATAAAAATCCTTACTCGGAGGGGGATTTGGGGCATTGGAGGGGGAGGGGGCAATTTTATAAGGCAGCTGAGTAGAAGGGAACCGAGTTGGATTTTTGAGGCCAAGGTCCTCCACCCCCGAGGCCTCAACATTAACTTCGATTTCAACTGCCTTATAAGTGATAGATGAATATTTATATTGTCTTATGACCTTTATCATATTTTTAGAGATATCCCTTATGATGAATTATTAGTGTATCTTTGTCTATTTTAAGATTTTTTTAACTTTAATTTTCCTTAATTTTTATAATTAAATGGAATTTTTATCTTTATAATTATTAATATTTTTATTTAATTGGTATCGTCAGGTCCAAATTCAGCCATAAATTTGGGCTGAAATCGGGCCTGAAACAGTGAACGAGGATGCACTGGACCCCTGCTGTGAGACGAATGTGAAGATAGTGTGAACCCAGCCTTAGAGAGATTTCTGATTTGGTAAGGCTGCATTGTCTTCTCGACTGTCTAAATAGCTCACTGATTGCTTTCAATTGTCAGTGGGAATTACTCATTAAAGTGGAACTTTGTCTTATGTTCTCCCTGCCCAACATTTTTGGCACATTATTTTTTTTTGGGGGGGGGGGGAGACAGGCACATTTGTGAATCTGTGATTGAGCCCCTTAGTAGTATTGTGGGGCGAACAGTTAGAGCCGAGCAAAAGTTCGGCCCATACACTGACTGTTCACCTCTTCAGCGAACACCCAATTTGGCAGGGCGTTCAACCGTTTGTTTGGCCTGCCAAATGCCCCACAATGCATTGCGCGCTGCACAGGGCAATCTATGCCATGATTGGCTGAGGCTCTGAAGGCTTTGCCCAATTGGGGCACAGAGCACTGTCAGAGCCATAATTGGAGAAAGTAATGATAATGCCCAATCATGGCTCATTGCCCATAGACCCACCCCACACTATAAAAGGTTCCTTCTCAGAGGAGCGATTTGCAGTGTGATGTTGGATTGGAGATAGAACAGGGCTCTGTTCATTGCTACTAGAGAGTGCATTGTGAATATAGTGATAGTGCAACGTCAGTGTAGTGCTTCCGTGCAGTTTTACTGTAGTGTTAGTGTAGTGTGTCAGGGCAATTTTACTGCAGTATATTGAAGTGTGTCACTGTAGTGTGTCAGGGCAGTTTTACTGCAGTATAATAAAGTGCATCAGTGCATATTTACTTCAGTATATTGTAGTGTGTCAGTGCAGTTTTACTGCATTATATTGTAGTGCGTCAGCGCAGTTTTTACTGCCGTATATTGTAGTGCTTCAGTGCAGTTTTACTGCATTATATTGTAGTGCATCAGTGCAGTTTTACTGTAGTATATTGAAGTGCGTCAGTGGACTTTTACTGCAGTATATTGAAGAGCGTCAGCGCAGTTTTACTGCAGTATATTGTAGTGCGTCAGTGCAGTTTTACTGCAGTATATTGAAGTGTGCTTGCATAGTCAGGTTGAAAAAAGTCCATCTAGTTCAACCAACAAAAAAAATCATACAATCCCATATACACAATCCTATACCCACAGTTGATCCAGAGGAAGGCAAAAGCAAAGCATGATCCAATTTGCTACAGCAGGGAAAAAAATCCCTTCCCGGTCCCCCGAGAGGCAACCGGATATTCCCTGGATCAACTTTAGCTTAAATGTCAGTACCCAGTTATATTATGTAAAGGAAGGAAAGAATCCAGGTATTTTTTAAAGCAATCTACTGAGCTGGCCAGAACTCCCTCTTTAGGGAATCTATTCCATGTCTCTTATCAGTTTGGTTACCCTTCTCTGCACTGCCCAAAACTGAACTGCATATTCCAGATGAGGTCTTACTAATGATTTGTACAGGGGCAAAATTATATCTTTCTCTCTGGAGTCTATACCTCTCTTATTACAAGAAATGACTTTGCTCGCTTTCTAAACCGCAGCTTGGCATTGCATGCTATTATTAAGCTTCTGATCTATAAAAAAAAAAAACAGATCGTTCTCCACTATGTATTCCCCCAGCTGTTCTCCTCCTAGTGTTTATGATGCGTGCATATTCTTGGCCCCCAAGTGCAATTGATACCGGCATTCCTCAAGTTAAAGTGCACCAAACACCACTTTCCATTGATTAAAGTACATCCAATTACACATTTCCCCATCTCTATTACATTTCAGTAATAACCCCCCCCATCATGTCTGGGAGGCCAAAAAGGAGAGGCAGACATTCCTATGCCACTGTGAGGGGGCCAGCAGAGTATGTGTCCACAGGCAAAGGTGGACATGTCAACCCTCAGGCAGGGCACCATCTTCTCTCTTTAGTGATGTTCCAGGTCTACCTCCAGTATATCTCATGACCTCTCAGCAGCCTCCACTGACAGGGATGATGGTAAAGCGAAGGGTGTCACAGGTCTTTGCAGCATGTCTGCCAGCAGCACACCACCAGCTGTAGAGTATAGCAGGCAAATTCCTCTGCCCCAGCTGCTGGAGCGAAAAAAATAAAATACAGTCCCTGACACCCACATGCCAAGCATCTAAATTCCAGCTTATCCAAATTGCTGGCTTTACAACTCCTGTCTAGGGATGGGCCAAACACCCCCCTGTTCGTTTCACAGTAGAAATCCCAAACGGGAAATGTTCTAACCCCAACAGCAAACCCCATTGCTGTTTATGGGAACTGAACAGGAAAAATCAAAAGTGCCCATTTTGATGGCTTATATGCTAGTAATTGGCCATAAAAGGGGTATGGGGGTCCGGGTACTGCCCTGGGGGATATGTATCAATTAAAGAAAAAAATGATGATAGTTTTTTTTCAGGAGACATTAATAATTATTATTAAAGTGCAACAATAAAAATGAAAACAATGAGAAATTCCTTTAAACATAGTGCCTGGGGGTCCCCTTAATGTGCCTGTAAAGTGGCGCATCTGTAACATGCATAAAACATGCTACAGCAAAAATGAAATTTCTAAAGAAAAAAAAAATTCAAATCCCATTTAAAATGGCCCGCAGTTACAATTACTGGCATCCGACTATTGAAAAAATAAAGAAGAAAACGACGCGGGGTCCTCCCCAAGATCCATACCAAACCCTTATCCGGGCATGCAGCCTGGCAGGTCAGGAAATGGGGGGGGGGAGTGACGCTCGGTTTTGCAACGCTCAGTGCATTGCAGGGTGTTCGTCGGGGCGAACACCCTGCAAATTCGGGAGTTTGGCGAATGGTCAAACAGGCAAATGTTTGGCCTGAAATCATGCTTGGGCTGAACTATTCACCCATCCCTACTCCTATCTTTCTATCTGGGGGATTCTGCCCCCTTCCATGATTTTGCAGAATGTGCTGTACCACAATGGCAGATTCACAGTCACTATTTCTTTGCGTGTAAGGCCATTCCTGCTTTGTACCATCATGTGGAAGGCAATGTTGTGGCATCGTTGGGCAAGGCAGTCAGTAGCAAGGTCCACATTACTGCTGACACGTGGTCCAGCAAGCATGGTCAGGAACGCTATATTTCGTTCACAGCACACTGGGTAACTCTTCCTGCAACTAGGAAGGCTGTAGGTCAGGTCTCAGTGCTGGAGCTTGTTTTGCCGCCATGTCTCCATACAGCTGGTGGTGATTATGCAAGATTTGTCAGCTCTACCCCCTCCTACTTCTCCTCTTCCATGTCCTCCTCTGCTGAATTGTCCTATAAACCATCAGTATCCCCTAAGCATTTAAGGGGCTATTCAATGAGTCAGGCTAAAAGATGCCATGCAGTGCTTCTGCTGGTCTAGAGGACAGGAGCCGCACAGAAGAGATCCTTTCAGCTCTGCAGGTGGTTCACGCCACTCCAGCTTGAGCCAGGAATTGTGTTGTGCAATAATGGCACAAACCTCCTGTTCGCCCTTCGACAGGGCAAGTTGACACATCTGCCATGCCTGGCAGATGTCCTCAATTTGGTGGTGCAGCATTTCTTAAACAGGTATCCAGGGTTGCAAGATCTTCCAAAGCAGGCCAAAAGAGTCTGTAGCCATTTCAAGCGGTCATACACAGCCAGTATTCGGTTCGCAGAAATTAAGTTGGAACTCAACCTGCCGTTAACCGTTGTGACATGCCCACCAAGTGGAATGCAACTTTGGCAATGCTGCAGTGGCTGCACATGCAGCAGAGGGCTGTTAATGAGTTCCTGTGTGAGCATGGCACAATAACAGGCTCAGGGGAACTTGGCTTTTTTTCCCCACACCTATGGCTGCTGATAAAGGATGCATGCACTGTACTGTCACCATTTGAGGAGGTCACAAGGATAGTGAACCGTGACAATGCATGCATCAGTGATACAATCCCTGTTGTGTTCTTGTTGGAGCATACTCTGTGTGGCATTATGAACAGGACACCCGAGGCAGAGCAGCGGGAGCAAGAGGATGACTTCCTTTCTTCTCAAGGCAAGCTTTATGCAGACATTCTTGGGACACCACAGAACACACAACAGGAGAGGGAGGAGGAGGATTCTGGCAGTTTTGGAGGCATTGAAGCAGAGGAAGACATAGGTCAAACCTTTAGGGATGGTTTTCCATCCCCAGAACCCTTGGGAGCAGTATATGGCAGGGAGGAGGCAGTTCCAGATACTGTAGTCCTCAGCGACCCTGAGGACTCTGTTTTTTATGCCTCTGCAAACTTTCAGTGCATGGCCTCTCCTATTCTTAAAAGCCTGTGAAAGGACCCGAGAATTTATGGCATCAAGGAGAAGGATCATTAATGGTTGACAACCCTCCTTGACCACCATTACAAGGATAAAGTCTCAGAACTCATCCCAACCCCACAGAGGGAGCAGAGGATGACATATCTTAGGGCCACCTTAAAGAGTAGTTTATGCAAAGTCTTTCCAGACTTTGGTAGGTTACAGTCTAATTGTAAAGCTAGTTTTGGGGCTTATGTTGGTCAAAGGAGGAGCGGTTTAGAAGGGGGGCCGTCTCAGTGATGCATTTAAAAAATGTTTTAGTCCTTGGCGCCCAGGGTGCAAAAACAGACACGGAGAGCTTTCCAGTCAATTATCCACTGGGTTACTGGGTCGTGAGAATAGACCACTGGCCAGAACTTGCCCAGTATGCAATTGAGCTGCTGGGCTGCCCTGCATCCAGCGTGCTTTCCGAACGGCATTCAGTGCTGCCGGAGATATTGTGAGAGATGAAAGAGCGCATCTGCCCACAGGCTCTGTTTACCGTCTGACATTTATCAAAATGAGTCATTCCTCGATTAGCAGAAGCTATCAAGCCCCTGATGTCGATGTCACCGATTACGTTTTTTTTGGGATGTGGAATCTCCGCAAGACTGTTTAGGCTGCCTAGCTTTGTGGGTGTTGATTTTATCTGGAAGAAATTTTTTGGTCTAGGTTTCATGGGCACAATTAACATCCAAGGACACATTTTCCAGCACCTGTTTGACAGTTCATATGATTTAAATTTTTTACAGCAAGGCCAATTCTTGCTTTCATCAAGAGTACCTAAAGCCTAATTTTCCCACCAAGGTTTGACCGGGGCATACCATTTAAATTTTTTACAGAAAGGCCGATTCTTGCTTTCATCAACAGTACCTCTATAGAGTTATGGTGTAAAGTTCATTAGTGCTGCCATCAGTGGATCTGTCACACAGCCATCAGTGGATCTGTCACACAGCCATCAGTGGATCTGTCATACAGCCCATCAGTGGACCTGTCAGGACAACCCCTTAGTGCCGCCATCATTGGATCTGTCTCTTTACTATATGGGGATGTCTCTTGGCTTTATGGAAATGTCTCTTTGCTGAATTTATGGAAATGTCTCTTTGCTGAATTTATGGAAACGCCTCTTTGCTGAATATATGGGAATGTCTCTTTGCTGAATATATGAGGATGTCTCTTGCTGAATATAAAGCCTCATACACGCGATCAGGTTTTCGGACGACCGTTCGGCCATTTTTTTTGTTACATGCTAGTATCATGTTAAAAGTGAAGAGGTTACTCGCCATAAGAAAATTCTTGTATGACAGAATACAACTTCAGAAGTGATGTGTTGAATAGTTTTGTATGTATTCTTTTGTTTCTGAGCATGCGTAGTCTTAAACGAAAATCGGACGTTGAGTGCACGTACGCCAAAAATATTATAGTCTGCACATCCAGCTTTTGTTGTACGAAAAACTGGAATGTCGAAAGCACCATACTAACGATCCAAAACATGGCAGATCATTTGGTGGAAGAATTTTTACTTCAGATTTTTGTATTGTGTGTACAGGCCTTAAGGGGATGTCTCTTGCTGAATATATATGGGGATGTGTCTGCTGGATTGAGCTGTCTCTTTACTAATTTGGGGATGTCTCTTTGCTTTATGAAAATGTGTTTTTGCTTTATGGAATTGTCTCTTTGCTGGATCGGCGTGATTTTTTAATTTTTTTTGGGGGGGGAGGGTGCTTCATTTTATCCCAGGCAGCACAATGTCTTGGGCCAGCCCTGCATATCTCTGTCTGCTGCACTGGCTATAGACAGTACTCCTACCTACTGCCTGGATGATTCCTTTTGCTGCTGCTGACCACGTACCTACCTGCTACTTGGACCAATGGTTTGGCTGTGCTGATAGTATCTCTGCCTGCTGCCTGTATTGACTATGGACAGTGTTCCTACCTGGATGATTCCTGACCACGTCCCTGCCTGCTGCCTGGACCGATGCTCTTCTCTGTGGACCACTGCACTACTAAAACCACAGGTACTTTTTTTTACACTTTGCTCAGCAGAGGGTATTTTGGGGTGTAATTGGTATGTACTTGCTGTGTGTTAAAAATATGAAGGGCCTTCACAAATGTGATAGGTTGTCAGGAAATTAGATGTGTAATTTATGTCCCTAGAACACCTGATGATGCTCCTTGGATGTTGGGCCCCTGTATGTGGCCAGGCTGTGTAAAAGTCTCATATTTTAATTTTCCTTCTACATTTTTCAAAAACTTGTGGAATAAAACAATATGTTCAAAAGACTCATGCCTCACAGAATATACGTTGGGGTGTTTGCTTTCCAAAATGGGGTAATTTTATGGGCGTTTCCATTGTCCTGATGCTCCAGAGCCTTTAAAAGCGATAGGTAGTCAGGAAATTATATGTGAAATTTATGCTCCTAAAACGCCTGAAGGTGCTACTAGGATGTTGGGCCTCTGTATGTGGACAGGCTGTGTAAAAGTCTCACACATGTGGTATTTCCATACTCAGGACGAGTAGCAGAATGTATTTTGGGGTGTAATTTTTGCTATCTACATGCTATGTATTAGAAATATGGTATAAATTTACAAATTTGTGTAAAAAAAAAAATGCGTTTTCATTTTCTTTCCACATTTTCCAAAAACGTATGTATGTACATGGCCAGTCTGTGAGGCATACTCAGGATGGGTAGCAAAATGTGTTTTGGGGTGTAATTGCAAGTATGCCCATGCTGTGTGTGAGAAATAACATATAAAAAATATATATATTTCTTACAAAGTTAGAGTAAAGACATCAGTCCATCCAGTTCAACCTGAGTGAGTGTGGGTGCCTGTCTACAATTGTCCCTAATCCCTGTACATTGTGTCTCATTAAGATGCTCCTCTATTATATATTATTTTTAATATATTACTTTATTATTTCATATAGTGCCGTCAATTTACGCAACTCTCCACACATACATCGCACACTCACATTGGTCCATACCCTCATGGGGCCCACAATCCAAGGTCCCCAACTCACATTCATATACTAGGGCCAATTTTGGACAGAAGCCAAATAACTTACCAGCAAGTCTTTGTGGGAAAACTTACAACTTTAAATAACTCACCATGCTTCTTACTAAATTTCTTGGATTATCTACTTTCCAAAAAGTGGTCTTTTGGAGAGTATTTGTACTGTCCTGACATTTCATAATATACACTAATTTGGGTTATTTTTACTAAAGATATGTAGCAGTATAAATTTTGGCCCACATTTATGAAGAAAAATTATTTATTTGCAAAATTTTATAATAAAAACAAAAAAACCCTTTTTTTTAAAAAACTTCGCTCTTTTTTCGCTTATATCGCAAAAATAAAAAACCCAGTGGTGATTAAATACTACCAAAAGAAAGCTCTATTTGTGTGAAAAAATAATAAAAATGTTGTTTGGGTACAGCGTTGCATGACTGGGTAATTGTCATTCAAAATGTGAGAGCGCTGAAAGCTGAAAATTGGTCTGGGCAGAAAGGGGGTAAAAGTGCCTTGTATTGAAGTGGTTAAAGTAGAACTACAGCCAAAACTTTTTTTTGTTTTTCATTTTAGAACCAGGGAGGGTTATAACTTCTGTCAATTTTTTTGTTGTTGTTGCCATCTGTGTCCCACTGCAGAGATTTCCCTGCACTTCCTGTCTCATAGCCAAACAGGAAGTGAGAGAGTAAAACCCTGCAAAATAAGGGAATTCCTTGGGTACCCCAAGGTCGGCAGAACTAGTATTCCCATTGGAAGATTTCCCCTCTATTACTTTTTTGGGACTTTGACGGGAGTCACTTTGGG
This sequence comes from Lithobates clamitans, assembly GCA_037952925.1. Lineage (NCBI taxonomy): Eukaryota > Metazoa > Chordata > Amphibia > Anura > Ranidae > Lithobates > Lithobates clamitans. The sequence continues at coordinate 3,051,741 of JBBGZY010000168.1, read as the reverse complement.
CGGGGGGGCTTGTGGAACCCAGCGTACCTTGGAGTGCACTGAAAGCTCCTTGTCCAGTTTCCCTGGCCCCTCCTATATGTAAATTGCCCTGTGTCTATTTGGGACCGGGAACTCCAGTTGGGTCTGCCTAACCCAACTCACTGTACAATCACACCGGACTCAGCATTTCCTTTTGACACTGTTATCCTGGATTCTGTGTGTGTGGTTTGTGCTGAAGAAGTGAAGGGGCTCTTTTCACTTGGGACATTAATGTTTGTGAGCAATATCCTTCAACTTTAAGACTGCTAGACTCTTGTAAAAATATTTCACAGACCATTTCTAGTTTGAGGTGGGGTGGGGGTTGGTATGTGTTTATTAACCACTTGCTTACTGGGCATTTAAACCCCCCTCCTATCCAGACCAATTTTCAGCTTTCAGCGCTGATGCACTTTAAATGACAATTGCGTGGTCATACAACACTGTATCCAAATGAAATTTTTATCATTTTTTTCCCACAAATAGAGCTTTCTTTTGGTGGTATTTGGTCACCTTTGCAGTTTTTATCTTTTGTTAAAAAAATGTAAAAAGACCGAATTTAAAAAAAAACAAAACTTTTTTTTATATTTTGTTATAAAATTTTAAATGTAGCACTGACAACTTTTGTTTTTAGTCACATGTGTGTTATAAAGGTATAAGTTGATCAAGTGCCATCTAGTGGACAATTGAAAAGGTACAACACTTTTATGTTTCATGAGTAAGAAAAGTGACATGGAAGTGATTGATTGTTTACTTCTGAACATTAACTATGACCTACCCACAATGCTCTTGGACAAGAGAAGAACTGAACTGCATTGTTGGAGGTTTTAAAAGGTTTGGGAGCGGCCATCTTAAGTCTCTTGTTTCTGGGACGCGTGGTCTGCCAGCAGAACTCTGTGGGTGTGTGTGTCCCACAGGGTTGCGGCCTACCTTGTGAAGGAGCAGAGCAGCAGCAAGGATCCTACCATCGTATCACAGTGTGCCGAAGCAGCAGAAGTGATTGTTCCGGAGGCCCGTGGAGGAGGTAACCGAGGACTCCTGGTCGTTAGGAAACGGAACAGTGCGTCGGCGTGGTGGTGGCTCCATACGGACTGAGAACTGCTGAAACGGAGACATCCATCTGCCCAGATCCCGTGTGGTGAGAGGGTTAACACCCGGACGTTTGTTTAATACTACACACACTAGAACCTTTACAGATTGTTGCTGGGACAGATAGTCCCACAGAACAAGTTGAGTTGGAGAATATTACATTTGCATAGACTACAGTATTCAAGAGCTGACACTAGATGTCTGTCTTCTTCGTATAAGACCACTTAATCAGTTTGCTGGATTATAATTGCCTTTGTGTATTACCTTACACTGCGCAACACCTCAGAAGAACTTTCTGTGGATTACAATTACCATTTCATAGCTAGCGAAGATTGAAGATGTCAAGACTATCTCTTTTATTGCAGGGCCCTGCATCTAGTTACAAAGGGTAGTGACTTTACAGTTTAGAGCAGGGGGAGCTCCCTGGTATAAATCTATATTTAGGTATATTTGTGTATGTTACCAAGACTGTCATAATTGTTTACTATACTGTTGCACTATGTTGGTGTGATAGTGTAGTCACTGTAATAACTCTTTATATAAATGTATCATTTACCCAAAGAAAGAAGTTATTTTGGTTATTACAGAAGTTTGTGTGCAGTGTTGTTATTTCTCCTGCAGGTGGAGCTACAAGCACCATGGTAGAGGTAAATATAAATATAAGTGTATATTGTGGGTTAAAGTTGGTACTAATATCATTAAAACACTGCACTACAGCTGTGTCAAGGGGATTGAACAACTTAAGAGGGGTGAAGAGAATAGAGGACAGGCCCGATAATAAACCAGCAGCTCCACCGTGAGAAATTGCTACATAAAAAAGGTAATTTTTCTCCTTCATTGATGTACGCTGATGAGGCGGCACTAATGGGCACCGATACGTGGCAGTGATGGGCACTGATGGGTGGCAGTGATGGGCACTGATGGGTGGCAATAATAGGCACTGATCTGTTACACTGATAGGCAGCACTGCTAGGTGGCACTGATTGGCACCACTGGTGGGCATTGATAGGTGGCACTTGTGGGCATTGATAGGTGGCACTTGTAGGCGTTGATAGGTGGCACTCATGGGCATTGATAGGTGGCACTCATGGGCATTGATAGGTGGCACTAATGGGCACTGTAGGCACTGTCAGGTGGCACTGGTGGCACATATGAGGCATTATTGCCTCTTCCTCTTCGGGACCGATGTCCCTTGCTGATGAGCTGGTGATCGGCTTTTTTTTCTCCTCGTGCTGTCTCCTCGCGCGAGGAGAAAAAAAAAACGATCACAGAGTTTTTGTTTTGATCATGTGATCAGCTGTCATTGGCTGACAGCTGATCACATGGTAAGGGGCTGGGACCGGCCCATTATTCGGATCGGTGATCACCCGAGTCTCAGCGACTCCATCTCTATATCTCTATAGATTGGTAGAGACAGAGGGTGTAATACACCCACCCTTTTCTGCTTTTGACTATACCATTTATGGGAGGGTCTCTACATTAGGACCCAGCCAACTATCCCTAACATTTTTATTTTTATACACATTTAAAGGGAAATAGCGCCACGTCTACACCCCCTTAATCCATTTTGTACTCCACCCAGGTGGTAGTAATTTGTAGAGGCAGCAAATATCTCTTTTGAACACCAGGGCATTTATCTGCCAATCTCTAATATACCCTCTTCACTTTTTGTTTGTGGATTCCGTAGCGCAGCATTTTACGTTTTTCTGTTGTTACATGTGTTTGAATAAACAGTCTGTTTGTTTTCACCCTACATTGAGTTACGGCTAATGACTGGGTGCTCTGGGGAATCTTGGATCCTGCTGGTACCGGACGAAGGAAGCATTTATGGTGGACAAACTCATCTTGAGTACGGGGGTCCATCACAATTGGTGACAGCAGTAGGAAGGCTGAAGGAGGATTTCCCCCTCCCCTCTCCACCAGTAGCATGACACAGGTGGATTCAAACTTCTCATCAGTAGACTGTCTTTGGGAGGGGCTCCTGGAGAATCCCCCCCCCCAGCTAATCCACATAGACATACATCCCATATTAGATTGCTCCTAAGGCAGACACAAACAATAGATCAATGGGATACAGGCACTTAACCGGTTCCTGACCGGCGCACGCCGATGTACGTCGGCAGTATGGCACGGCTGGGCAAATGGGCGTACCCGTACGTCCCTTTGTATTTGCCGCCATGCCATTGCGTGCGCGCCGGCCGGAAGCTCCGAGAGTCGGATCGCGGGTCCCGCGGACTCCATCACTGCGGGGATACCCGCAATCACCTCACGGAGAGGACGAACGGGGAGATGCTGATGTAAACAGCATCTCCCCGTTCTGCCTAGTGACAGTGTCACTGATCTCTGCTCCCTGTCATCAGGATCAGAGATCAGTGACGTGTCACACAGCCCACCCCCCCTACAGTTAGAATCACTCCCTAGTACTGATTTAACCCCTCCCCGCCCCCTAGTGGTTAACCCCTTCATTGCCAGTGTCATTTACACAGAAATCAGTGCATTTGTATAGCACTGATTGCTGTATAAATGACAATGGTCCCAAAAATGTGTCAAAAATGTCCGATGTGTCCGCCATAATGTCGCAGTCACAATAAAAATCGCTGATCGCCGCTATTACTAGTAAAAAAAAAATGAATAATTAAAATGCCATAAAACTATCCCCTATTGTGTAAACGCTATAACTTTTGCGCAAACCAATCAATAAACGCTTATTGCGTTTTTTGTTTTGTTTTTACCAAAAATATGTAGAAGAATACGTATCGGCCTAAACTGAGGAAAAAAAATGTTTTTAAAAAAAAAATTTTCTGGATATTTATTTTAGCAAAAAGTAAAAAATGCATTTTTTTTCAAAATTGTCGCTATTTTTTTGTTTATAGCATAAAAAATAAAAACCGCAGAGGTGATCAAATACCACCAAAAGAAAGCTCTATTTGTGGGGAAAAAAGACGTCAATTTTGTTTGGGAGCCACGTCGCAGGACCGCGCAATTGTCAGTTAAAGCGACGCAGTGCCGAATCGCAAAAAACGCACTGGTCAGGAAGGGGGTAAATTCTTCTGGGGCTGAAGTGGTTAATAAACACTTATCAACCCCCACCCCACCTTAAACTGTCTAGCAATGGTCTGTAAAATACAAGTGCTAGCAGTCTTAAAGGTGAAGGATATTGCTCACAAATATTAATGTCCCAAGTGAAAAGAGCCCCTTCACTTCTTTAGCACAAACCACACACAGAATCCAGGACAGCCGTGTCAAAAGGAAATGCTGAGTCTGGTGTAGTTGTATGGTGAGGTGGATTAAGCAGACCCAACTGGAGTTCTCGGTCACCCTGTGCCCCTAATAGACACAGGGTGACTTACACATAGGAGGGACCGGGGAAGCTGGACAAGGAGCTTCCAGCGCTCTCCAAGGTACGCTGGGTTCCACAAGCCCCCCAGCCCAAAGTGACTCCCGTCACAGGCACAACCCATAATTTGCGTTTTTTTACTTTCACTTTCGATGATAGTGGTAAATGGGAGAAATAGAGAGCGTGAATCTCTTTAATGGGGGCACAGGCAGCAATAAACACTGACAGGGGTTCTAATCTCTCTCTACTCCATCCAAAACTAAAAAAAAAAGTTTTGCCTTTAGTTTTACTTTAATGTTCAATGACAAACGTTTTGTCTCTGTACAGCAGGTCCATCCAAAACACTGTTTTGTTTTGGATACACCAGCAAAGCAAAGCCTCTCTCCTTCCCTCCTTCCTTTATATAATACCGCTCATCTCTATCTCTTACATTTGTAATATGTCAGCATCTTGAGGAATCTATGACACACTGAAGTGAAGTTGTTTTGAAAGCACAGAATGGTCCAAAAGTCAAACTTATGGAGAATGTTAAGGTTCATTTGGTACCCATTTTATATGCTTGTAGATTGATGGACCTAGAAACCCAAGGGAGGATTTAAAGAGCTGGTACGTAAATCAGCATGCCCATGTCTGAAACAGAAATATCAGTTTTAGTGGACTAACCATTTAAATATTTCTAATGTGTTCATATACTTACTCCTAAAACTTTTGGTTCTCCTTTAAGCAGCACTTTGCGGAACTCGGACATGTCTACTTCTTCGGCTGGCTGGGTTGATGGTGGCGCATTCTGTTGTGAATTATATGGGTTGTTTGAAGGAGGGCCTGATCAATATGGAACAAGACAGTACATTAAAGAAAACACATTTGCGTAGTTATCATGTACATCAATCAAGCTTTAAAAGGGAACCCATCTCTGCCTTGCCCATAGTGACAAATTCTTCTGACAGATGGAATTTGATTGAAAGAATCTAGCTAGTTGCTATGGGTAACACAGATGTTTCTTTGACAGTGAGGCTTCATGTGATATCAAATAAGTCACCTGCAGGGTAAGGATTCCATGGTTGCTGTGAGGAACCCCCTCCTTGGCCTCCGTTGCCCCATCGATTCATCCTTGACTGTTCCTGTCAGAAGCAAAAATCATTGTTATATTATGTACTGGACAGATTACTGTTATGTCTTCCTGTTTTTAATACCAAATAGGTGTCATTTCATATTTTAAATAACAATGATAGGTATTCTGGTAGATCATAGACTTTAAGTAGAACTATGGGCAAAACTTTTTTTTTTCATTTTGAATTGATCAAGGGAGGGTTATAACCCCTGTCAGATTTTTTTTTCACCATCTGTGTCCCATTGCTGAGATTTCCCTTCACTTCCTGTGCCATAGCCAAACAAGGAGTGAGAGGAAATCCCTGCAAATTAGGGGAATTTCTTGGGGACGCCCAGGGCACCAGAACTAGTGTCCCCAAAATAATTGGGATTTTGTTTAATTTCACTTTCAGTGATACAGGTAAACAGGACAAATAGAGAGTGTGAATCTCCTTAATGGGGGCAGAGACAGGAATAAAAACTGACGTGTTCTAATACCTCTGCACTCCAAAAAAAAAAAAAAAGAACAGTTTTGCCTTTAGTTATACTTTAATAATAGCTGCAATGCCAAGCTGCAATTTCTAAAGCTAGCAAACTCCTTTCTCACATTAAGAGGTATAGACTCCAAAGAGAGAGCGACATCATATTGCCCCTGTACAAATCATTAGAAAGACCTCATCTGGAATATGCAGTTCAGTTTTGGGCACCAGTTCACAAAAAAAGATATCAGAGAACTGGATACAGTGCAGAGAAGGGCAACCAAACTGATAAGAGGCATGGAGGAGCTCAGCTATGAGGAATGATTAGAAGAAATTAATTTATTCTCTCTTGAGAAGAAGAGATTAAGGGGGGATATGATCAACATGTATAAAGAGATAAGTGGCTCATATAGAGCACTTGGTGTTGAGGTATTCACTTTGCAGACATTACAGAGGACAAGGGGGCACTCTTACGTCAGGAGAAAAAGAGGCTTCTTCACAGTAATAGCTGTGAAAATGTGCAAGACTCCCTCAAGAGCTGGTTCTAGCCAGTTCATGCACAAAATATAAATGGATATTAATATTTAGAGGTCACAACATCAGGGATACAGCTGCAATAAAAAGTATATGAACCCTTTTGGAATGATATGGATTTCTGCACAAACTGGTCGTAAAATGTGATCTGATCTTCATCTAAGTCACAACAATAGACAATCACAGTCTGCTTAAACTAATAACACACAAAGAATTAAATGTTACCATGTTTTTATTGAACACGCTATGTAAACATTCACAGTGCAGGTGGAAAAAGTATGTGAATCCTTATGCCCTGTACACACGGTGGGATTTTCCAATGGAAAATGTCCGATCGGAGCGTGTTGTCGGAAATTCCGACCGTGTGTGGGCTCCATCGGATTTTCCGACACACAAAGTTTGAGAGCAGGATATAAAATTTTCCAACAACAAAATCTGTTGTCGGAAATTCCGATCATGTGTAGACAAATCTGACAGACAAAGTGCCACGCATGCTCAGAATAAATAGAGATGAAAGCTATTGGCCACTGCCCGGTTTATAGTCCCGATGTACGTGTTTTACGTCACCGCGTTTAGAACGATTGGATGTTCCGACAACTTTGTGTGACCGTGTGTATGCAAGACAAGTTTGAGCCAACATCCGTCGGAAAAAATCCTAGGATTTTGTTTTTGGAATGTCCGAACAAAGTCCGACCGTGTGTACGGGGCATTAGATTTAATAACTGGTTGAACCTCCTTTGGCAGCAATAACTTCAACCAAACGTTTCCTGTAGTTACAGATCAGACATGCACAACGGTCAGGAGTAATTCTTGACCATTCCTCTTTACAGAACTGTTTCAGTTCAGCAATATTCTTGGGATGTCTGGTGTGAATCGATTTCTTGAGGCCATGCCACAGCATCTCAAGTGGGTTGAGGTCAGGTCTCTGACTGGGCCACTCCAGAAGGCGTATTTTCTTCTGTTTAAGCCATTCTGTTGTTGATTTACTTCTATGCTTTGCGTCGTTGTCCTGTTGCAACACCCATCTTCTGTTGAGCTTCAGCTGGTGGACAAATGGCCTTAAGTTCTCCTGCAAAGTGTCCTGATAAACTTGGGAATTCATTTTTCCTTTGATGATAGCAATCCGTCCAGGCTCTGATGCAGCAAAGCAGCCCCAAACCATGATGCCCCCACCACCATACTTCACAGTTGGGATGAGGTTTTGATGTTGGTGTGCTGTGCCTCTTTTTCTCCACACATAGTGTTGTGTGTTTCTTCCAAACAACTCAACTTTGGTTTCATCTCTTCATGGAATATTTTGACAGGAATGCTGTAGAACATCAAGGTGCCCTTGTGCAAACTGTAAACGTGCAGCAATGTTTTTTTTGGACAGCAGTGGCTTCCTCTGTGGTATCCTCCCATGAAATCCATTCTTATTTAGTGTTTTACGTATCATAGATTCCCTAACAGGGATGTTAGCATATGCCAGAAACTTTTGTAAGTCTTTAGCTAACACTCTAGGATTCTTCTTCACCTCACTGAGCAGTCTGCACTGTGCTCTTGCAGTCATCTTTACAGGACGCCCACTCCTAGGGAGAGTAGCAGCAGTGCTGAACTTTCTCCATTTATAGACAATTTGTCTTACCGTGGACTGATGAACAGCAAGGCTTTTGGAGATACTTTTATAACCCTTTCCAGCTTTATGCAAGTCAACAATTCTTAAACTTAGGTCTTCTGAGAGCTCTTTTGTGCTAAGGCATCATTCACATCAGGCAATGCTTCTTGTGAAAGGCAAACCCAGAACTGGTGTGTGTTTTTTATAGGGCAGGGCAGCTGTAACCAACACCTCCAATCTCATCTCATTGATTGGACTCCAGTTGGCTAACACCTCACTCCAATTAGCTCTCGGAGATCTCATTAGTCTAGGGGTACATACTAGACTAGTCTAGACCGCTGAGGAAGTCCTGCTGGACGATACGCGTGCGGATTGTTTTTATCCCGGTTTAGACGTCGCTGCAGCCACCTTATCATTGTCATCTGTAATTTACATGCGCCTTAATTGCCTAGCACTGGTCATAGTGCTATATATGTGAGTACCTGTCTTTTTAATAAAAGGAATCACTTTTTAAGCTATACAGAGAGCACTATGTATTTTCTTTGTTTATTCCATGCATATTTGGAAGAAAATTGTTGAACCCTATTAAGGAAGAGAGTTCTAGCTTTCCAGTCAAGATACCACCCTGACCACTAAGAAGTAGTGAAAGCTTTTGAGACCTTCCTGTTAGTTCAGGGGTCCCTTTAACAAGGTGAGCGGTTTGACTGGCAAGAGGGGGAGTACGTTTCTAAGAGCACTTTGGATTTGCATGAAGCACCCTGCATCACCGCTGATATTTATTGTTTTTTTTCCATCTATGGACATTTCTAACTATTGATTGGGATTTTAGCGCTGCACTATTTATTTTTATTGCATTACATAAAAGGATTTATATATTTGCCTTTAGTGTTCAGCAGCTTTATTTAGTTTGATGGTTTTTGCGCTGGCTGTTTGTTTTTTGATTATTTACTGAGATGGCAAAGGTATTGAATTTATTCTTCTCCTCAGTCTTAACGAGGGAATCGGGGGGCTTTAGTAACCAAAACTGCAGTGTTTATCCTCATGAGACATCACAGGAAGCACCTCCATGGTTAACAGAGGACAGAATTAAAACTAGACTTGGGAAACTTAGCATGAATAGATCACTGGGACCAGATGGCTTGCACCCAAGGGTACTTAGGGAACTCAGTCCAGTAATTGCCAGACCATTGTTCCTAATTTTTACTGACAGTCTACTGGCTGGAATAGTACCACTTGATTGGAGAAAAGCCAATGTAGCACCAATATTTAAAAAGGGCCCAAAATACATCCCTTGGAATTACAGAACAGTTAGCCTAACATCAATAGTATGTAAACTCTTGGAGGGGATGATAAGGGACTATATACAAGATATATACAAGATTTTAGTAATGAGAACGGTATCATTAGCAGTAATCAGCATGGATTCATGAAGAATCGTTCTTGCCAAACCAATTTATTAACCTTCTATGAGCAGGTGAGTTGCCATCTAGATAAAGGAAGGCCCGTAGACATGGTGTATCTGGATTTTGCAAAAGCATTTGACACAGTCCTCCATAAATGTTTACTGTACAAAATAAGGTCCGTTGGCCTGGACCATAGGGTGAGTACATGGATTGAAAACTGGCTTCAAGGGCGAGTTCAAAGGGTGGTGATAAATGGGAAGTACTCGGAATGGTCAGGGGTGAGTAGTGGGGTCCCCCAGGGTTCTGTGCTGGGACCAATCCTGTTTAATTTGTTCATAAACGACCTTGAGGATGGGGTAAACGGTTCAATCTCTGCATTTGCGGACGATACTAAGCTAAGCAGGGCAATAACTTCTCCGCAGGATGTGGAAACCTTGCAAAAAGATCTGAACAAATTAATGGGATGGGCAACTACAAGGCAAATGAGGTTCAATGTAGAAAAATGTAAAATAATGCATTTGGGTGGCAAAAATATGAATGCAATCTATACACTGGGGGGAGAACCTCTGGGGGAATCTAGGATGGAAAAGGACCTGGGGGTTCTAGTAGATGATAGGCTCAGCAAGGGCATGCAATGCCAAGCTGCTGCTAACAAAACAAACAGAATATTGGCATGCATTAAAAATGGGATTAATTTCAGAGATAAAATGATAATTCTCTCTCTCTCTCGAAGACTCTGGTCCGGCTGCACCTAGAGTATGCTGTCCAGTTCTGGGCACCAGTCCTCAGGAAGGATGTACTGGAAATGGAGCGACAAAGAAGGGCAACAAAGCTAATAAAGGGTCTGGAGGATATTAGTTATCAGGAAAGGTTGCGAGTACTGAACTTATTCTTTCTGGAGAAGAGACGCTTGAGAGGGGATATGATTTCAATTTAGAAATACCGTACTGGTTACCCTGCAATAGGGATAAAACGTTTTCGCGGAAGGGAGTTTAACAAGACTCATCGCCACTCTTTAAAATGAGAAGAAAAGAGGTTTAACCTTAAACTACGTAGAGGGTTCTTTACTGTAAGAGCGGAAAGGATGTGGAATTCCCTTCCACAGGCGGTGGTCTCAGCGGGGAGCATCGATAGTTTCAAGAAACTATTAGATAAACACCTGAACGACCACAACATACAGGGATATACAAGGTAATACTGACATATAATCACACACATAGGTTGGACTTGATGGACTTGTGTCTTTTTTCAACCTCACCTACTATGTAACTATGTAAGTCTTTTTAAGCATGATGCCTGCCATTCGGGCTAAAGAGTTCAATCTTTGTTTAACCGCTTGTCGACTGGCTCACGCCGCTATACGTCGGCAGAAGGGCGCATAAGGCATATTAACGTACCTGTACGTTGCCCTTAAAGAAGAGCCTTGCGGCACGTGCGCGCCACCGCCGCGAGCTCCGTGAGTGCGATCGCGGGTGACGCAGTGCCGAATTGCAAAAAGTGCTCTGGTATTTTGCCAGCCAAAGGGTCCGGGGCTGAAGTGGTTAATCAGACCAGAGAATTTTGTTTCTCATGGTCTGATAGTCCTTTAGGTACCTTTTTGGCAGACTCCACATGTCATGTGCCTTTTACTGAGGAGTGGCTTCCGCCTGGAGACTCTACCATACAGGCCTGATTGGTGGAGTGCTGCAGAGATGGTTGTGCTGGAAGGTTCTCCTCTCTCCACAGAGAAACGCTGGAGCTCTGTCAGAGTGACCATCGTGTTCTTGGTCAACTCCCTGACTAAGGCCCTTCTCCCCCAATCGCTCAGTTTGACTGGGCGGCCCGTTCCAAACTTCTTCCATTTACGGCTGATGGAGCCCACTGTGCTCACTGCAGAAATTTTTCTGTACCCTTCCCCAGATCTGTGCCTTGATGCAATCCTGCCCCAGAGGTCTACAGAGAATCCCATGGACTTCACGGCTTGGTTTGTGCTCTGACATGCACTGTTACCTGTGGGACCTTATATAGACAGGTGTGTGTCTTTCCGAATTATATCCAATCAACTGAATTTACCACAGGTGGACTCCAAGCAAGTTGTAGAAACATCTCAAGGATGATCAGTGGAAACGGGATGCAGCTGAGCTCAATTTTGAGTGTCATGACAAAGGCTGTGAATACTTATGTACATGTGATTTTTTTATTTTTAATTAAGGCTCCTTTCACACTGAGGTGCTTTGCAGGCGCTAAAGTGCTAAAAATAGCGCCTGCAAAGCGCCCCCGAAAGAGCTGCTCAATGCACTCCAATGTGAAAGCCCCAAGGGCTTTCACACTGGAGCGGTCCACCTGCAGGGCCTAAAAAGTCCTGCAAGACGCATCTTTGGAGCGGTGTATTTACCGCTTCTAAAGCGCCCCTTCCCATTGAAAACAATGGGGCAGCGCTACAAACCCGCCCGCAAAGCGCCCTTTTAACCCTTTTTCGGCCGCTAGCGGGGGGTTAAAATCGCCCCGCTAGCGCTGCTAAAACAACGGTAAAGCTGCGCTATATTTAGCGCCGCTGTACCGCCAGCGCCCGCACGCCTCAGTGTGAAAGTAGCCAAACATGCAAAGATTTCAAACAAACATCTTTCATGTTGTCATTATGGAATATTGTTTGTAGAATTTTGAGGAAAATAATGAATTTAATCCGTTTTGGTATAAGGCTGTAAAATAACAAAATGTGGAAAAAGTGAAGCGCTGTGAATACATTCCGGATGCACTGTAAATAATATGCACTGATTTGGGGGGTTTTACCAAAGAAATGTAGCAGTATACATTTTGGGCAAAATTTATGAAGAAAAATTACTTATTCGCAAAATTTCTTAACAGAAACAAAGAAAAACATACTTTTTTTAAAACATTTTTTTGGTCTTTTTTCATTTATATTGCAAGAAAATAAAAACCCAGTGGTGATTAAATACCATAAAAAGCTCTATTTGTCTGAAAAAATGATAATTTAATATGGGCACGTGTTGCATGAATGAGTAATTATCATTCAAAGCGTGACAGCACTGAAAGCTGAAAATTGAAAGTGCCCAGTATTGAGGTGGATAAGGAAAAAAAGCCACAAATATCAGAAACAGAAAGGAGCACACTTTGTCATCAATAGATAGAAATCTGAGATGATTTGTGCTGAAAACAATAAAGGTTATGTTTTAAAGAACACGAAGGCTACTTTCACACTGGGGCCGCCGAACGTCAGCGCCAAAACGCCGCTCATTTTAGCAGCGCTTTAGTGACGCTTTTCGGCCACTAGCAGGGCGCTTTTAACCCTCTAGCTACTGAAGAAGGGGTTGAAAGCACCTGTGATTGTGGCGCTTCTGAAGCGCTTTTCAATGGGCAGGACGTTTTGGGAGCACGTTCCCAAACCGCCCCAAAGATGCTGCTTGCAGGTCTTTTCAGATTGTCCCGCAAGCACACCGCCCCAGTGTGAAAAGTCACAATTAAATGAATGGGCATTATTTAGAGGCTATTTCTAGTGCTAAAATGCCTGAAAACTGCCTCAGTGTGAAGCCAGCCTTAATGCCAATCTCATGCCATATAATGAAGTAATTTATGATATCCACGCTACAAGGAAGTACAATTTCCATTTTTCTCTTTACTTTTGATGGACTTTGTGTTTATGACATTCTGGTTTATCTGTATTGCACATTGTTGTTTGTTGAACTTGAAAGTTCCCAGAATCCGTCCTGGAAATATTATTTTCAGGGAATAAGGTGGGCATGATGACATATAGATATGGTTAAAATGTGGCCATGCTTCCCACTCCCATAGACTAAAATCACTGTGCTGCTTGTTAGGCCCCTTTCACACTGATGGACTGATCTGGTCCACCTGTCAGTTTTTCAGGCGGACCCGATCGGACCATGGAGCGGTGTATTCCTACAGACATTTAGACAGCCGATCCAATTCGGTCTGCTAAAAACAGAGGGATGGGGATCTATTCCTCATCCGTCCCGGCAGATTGGAATGGATGAGAGTGGACACGGACCTGTCATCCGCATGCTCAATGGGGATCAGTGGAGTGATCCCCTGCTGAGCGGCAGATCTGCTGGCAGACTCCGCCAGTGTGAGAGGGGCCTTAATCGCTGTGTACATGGAAGACACATACCCAAGTCTCTAGTTTCTGACCCAAATATCAGAGGCACTGAGCCAAGACAGCTCCTCATCAGAGCAGTAAGTAAGGCAGACCAAGGCAGACCAACGATACATGATTGTCCTTTTTTTCTTTTCTTTTTTATGAGTAGTGGGTTGAATGGAAAAACCTTCCCCACCAGCAGAATACAATGATCTGTGTTGCCGGCTATAGCGGGCGGGACTGATTGTTCAAGAAAAAAACGCTGGCTGGTTTTACAGAGGATAGAGGATCTTGTGTACAACCAGCTAACCCCTACATGGATTGAAATGTGGCTGGTCCCTTAGCCTTCAAGTGTCTTTTAAAACTAGACTATAGAACAGTGAAAATAACGGTTTCTCCTTAGTGGGTTCACAAACCCCTTAATATATAAGTTCATCTTAAAGTGGAGGTCCACTGAAAAAAAAATATTAAAAGCCAGCAGCTACAAATACTGCAGCTGCTGACTTTTAATATATGGACACTTACCTGTCCCATGGTCCAGCGATGTCGGCAGCCAAAGCCGATCTGTCCTTCGGCTCTCGGCTGCTGCCGCCGCCATCCTCGGTATGGGAATAAGGAAGTGAAGCCGTGCGGCTCTACAAAAACGTCTCCAATTCCTAAAGCTGAACTTCAGCTTTACCTTCATTATTGCACAGTTGTATGGACTTTTCTCTTGTACTGAAATTGTTTACTCTGCACTGCACATTGTAAGGCTCTCAGAGTTTGCATTAGAGCCTGCAGCGAGTCAGATGGAGCCTGCCACATTTTCTGGCTGAAGAATCCAGTATCATTCTAGTCCATTCCTCCCTAGCCTGACTGTCCCTTGCCTGCCCTTTTCTTTCATTGAATTCAGTTGTTTCAATCATGGAGACCTAACATCTCATGTGGGGGGATTGTATGGGGGAAAGATTAACCTGGGGGGTATTGTACTGGGGATAGACTGTTCTAGCCAGGATTGTATTGGGGACAGCCTGACCTGGGAGAAACTGTACTGGGGACAGACTAATCTGAGGGGGGTTGGGTTGTACTGGAGACAAACTGACCTAGGGCTTGATTGTATTGGGGACAGACCGACCTGGTGGGATTGTACTCAGCACAGACTGACCTAGAGGGTTGTACTTACTGGGAGGGGACTAAGAGACTGACCTGAAAGGGATTGTACTGGGGACAGACTGACATGGTTGAGATCGTACTGGGGAAAGTCTAACCTGGGGGAAATTGTACTGGGGAAAGACTGACCAGGGGGATTGTACTGGGGAACAGACAATGGGGTTGATTTACTAAAACTGGAGCGTGCAAAATCTGGTACAGCTCCGCAAAGAAACCAATTATCTTCCAGGATTCGAAGCCTTAAAGTGGTTGTAAACCTCAGACATGAAATATGAACAAAGCATATCCTTCTATAGTGTGTACTTGTCTCAATTAAGAGCACTAAGTGTAATTTCTGTCACCTGCCCCATTCCTTTGCTATTAGTTTGAATCACTTCTGACAAGTTTTCAAGACTGATCCAGTTGATTGGCAGCCTAACCTCTGCACCTGTGTGAAGGGGAGTATGTCCCTTCGCTCCAATCAGCTGTCAGAGCTCTCCTCACTGAGCTTTGCAGAGTGTAACTTCAGCTCTCCGCCCCCTTTTTTTCTGACAGCTCAGACAAGCTTTATAAATTCTGGACCTTGAATGTATGTAGAGAAGAGAAGACCTCAGATAAACAGGTACAGCTAATGTAGGAGGATTTATTTCATCTCGGTGTATCACCTGAGGCCAATCATTTCAGCAGGTATATGTATGGGTTCATAACAACTTTAATTGAACAAGCTGAAGTTATAAACTGATTGGCTACCATGCACATCTGCACCAGATTTTGAACTCTCCAGTTTAGTAAATAAACCCCAATGTCTCCATAGCAGGGATTTCTTTAATCACCTAATTTGTGTTTTTTCGTTCAGCCCGCTGGCTGGACAAGAAAAAACAAATCTTTTATGGACAGCTTAATGGAGTGCTTCTTGCACTATATATAGTATATTGTACATTGTGCACTCCAAACATTGCGCTGTTCCCTGAAGAACCTACATAAAATATATACACTATATTATAAATGACATACTCCTGCACTATATACACTATATTGTCAATTACATACTCCTGCAATATATACACTATATTGCACATTATATACAGTACGTCTAATCAAAGTGTTCATTGTCTCAACAGTTGCTGGTTGCTCAGCCACTCCTAACTATTGTAATAAAGTTCTTCTTTAGGTAAGTTCAACATGTTCGCTCAGCTTTTATTCTAATGCCCCGTACACACGGTCGGACATTGATCGGACATTCCGACAAGAAAATACTAGGATTTTTTCCGACGGATGTTGGCTCAAACTTGTCTTGCATACGCATGGTCACACAAAGTTGTCGGAAAATCCGATCATTTTGAACGCGGTGACGTAAGACACGTACGTCGGGACTATAAACGGGGCAGTAGCCAATAGCTTTCATCTCTTTATTTATTCTGAGCATGCGTGGCACTTTGTGCGTCGGATTTGTGTACACACGATCGGAAATTCCGACAACGGATTTTGTTGTCGGAAAATTTTATAGCCTGCTCTCAAACTTTGTGTGTCGGAAAAAATCCGATGGAACATGTGTGATGGAGCCTACACACGGTCGGAATTTCCGACAACAAGGTCCTATCACACATTTTCCGTCGGAAAATCCGACCGTGTGTACGGGGCATTAGTGTACACAAATTGTATGTAATGGAAGAGTTTAATTTTTTTTAATGATCTTGCTGAGGTTTGAACATATCTGTAAGACTCTTGTGATATTGCAAACTAAGCAATCACTATTTTATGGGTACAAGAAGGCTTTACTTTTATTTAACTATGCCCCTTTAAGCTCCTTCCACTGTTCACACAATTTGGCCGCACTGTACATGCCACGTTACTGCTTTCCTTGGGATGCCCAAAGGTGCCCCAGGTCTTTTACAATCCTAGTTACACCCCTGGTAAATGATTTCATAAAACACCCCTGGTTCTATTCCTGGTAGATTAAAGAAAACAAATAAAATCGTCTAGAGTAGAAAATTTATCATTTTTAAACTTCAGAGAAGGATATAGAGAGATGTAAGCTAAGATATTTTGTTGGTCCATCCCAAATTGATATTTCATTGTTTAGTAGATGCTGGAGAGCTAAACAACCTGGCAGTTTCTCCCTACTGGATTTGTATTTGTATATTATGGAGAATGTAAGAATAGGAGTTGAGGCAGACAAAGGTGAGGGAAGAATCCCAAAAGGTCCAGGTGTGCAGGAACAAGAGTCAGGAATTATTGCTTGGAGGCCTCAATGTTGGAGTATCATATGCACAGTACATAACCAGACCAGCTCATATTCGTCGTTGATTTTGCTATCGGAAACCTTGCCTTTGTATTGCATTTATATAAATAATAAGGTTGTTGTATACACTTTATCTTATCTTTCATTGATTTATCTTTTATCATAAGCTTTTCTTGTCATGTTTTTATTGTGTATTATTATCTGTTGAACCTTGTTTCTGTATTTCTTGTGTATAGATAATAAAGTTGCTGAATCAAATTCAACGAAGTCATATTTTTTTTGTTTATTTCCTTCTGCTCAACTGTTATGGGGTGGTATATAGGTGTTCATACAGTGCGTTTAAATTTTCCACATTTTGTCATGTTACAACCAAAAACGTAAATGTTTTTTTGGGGGGATTTTATGTGATAGACCAACACAAAGTGGCACATAATTGTGAAGTGGAAGGAAAATAATAAATGGTTTACAATTTTTTTTACAAAAAGTGAGGTGTGCATTTGTATTTAGCCCCCTTGCCAATTGCCTTCAGAAGTCACCTAATTAGTAAATAGAGTCCATCTGTGTGTAATTTAATCTCAGTATAAATACAGCCATTCTGTGAAGAGAGCCTTAGTGAACAAACAGCATCATGAAGGCCAAGGAATACACGAGACAGGTCAGGGATAAAGTTGTGGAGAAGTTTAAAGAAGGATTAAGTCTTATAAAAAATATCCCAAGCTATTAACATCTCACATAGCACTGTTCAATCAATCATCCTAAAATGAAGACTATGGCACAACTGCAAACCTACCAAGACACGGCCGCAAGAAGAGCGTTAATCAGAGAAGCAGCCAAGAGGCCCATGATGACTCTGGAGGAGCTGCAGAGATCCAAAGCTCAGGTGGGAAAATCTGTCCACAGGACAACTATTAGTCGTGCACTCCACAAATCTGGTCTTTTTGGAAGATTGGCAAGAAGAAAGCCATTGTTGAAAGAAAGCCATAAGAAGTCCCGTTTGCAGTTTAACCACCTCAATACAGGGCACTTACACCCCCTTCCTGTCCAAGCCATTTTTCAGTTTTCAGCGCTGTCGCACTTTGAATGACAATTGCGCGGTCATGTTACACTGCACCTTAATTAAATTTTTTGCATTTTTTTCCCCACAAATAGAGCTTTCTTTTGGTGGTATTTGATCACCTCTGCGGTTTTTATTTATTGCGCTATAAACAAAAGAAGAGGGACAATTTTGAAAAAACACAATATTTTTTACTTTTTGCTATAATAAATATCCATTTTTTTTTTTTTTTTAACAAATTTTTTCCTCAGTTTAGGCCGATACGTATTCTTCTACATATTTTTGGTAAAAAAAAATTGCGATAAGCGTATATTGATTGGTTTGCGCAAAAGTTATAGCGTCTACAAAATACGGGATAGATTTATAGCATTTTTATTATTTATTTATTTTTTACTAGTAATGGCGGCGATCTGCAATTTTTATTGTGACTACGATATTGCGGCGGACACATCGGACACTTTTGACACATTTTTGGGACCATTCACATTTATACAGCGATCAATGCTATAAAATTGCATTGATTACTGTGTAAATGTGACTGGCAGGGAAGGGGTTAACACTAGGGGGCGCTCGAGGGGTTAATGTATGACCTAAGGAGGTGATTCTAACTGTGGGGGGAGGGGACTGACTGGGGGAGGTGACCGATCGCTGTCCCTATGTACAAGGGACACGCCATCGGTCTCCTCTCCTCTCTGACAGGACGTGGATCTGTGTTTACATTCACAGATCCACGCTCCTGCTCTGTTACCCGGCAATCGCGGGTGCCCGGCGGACATCGCGGCCGCCGGGCACGCGCACCGGGTCCCGAGTGACGCAGCGGGCGCGCGCGCCGCCGGCGGCGCGCGCGCGCCCCCTAGTGGCTCGGGAGGGCGAGGACGTCATATGACGCCCACTCAGAACAATAGGCTTACCGTCCGGCCGTCATATGACGGTGGGCGGTAGGCTAGTGGTTAAAAGAAGTCATGTGGGGGACACAGCAAACATATGGAAGAAGTTGCTCTCCTCAGATAGGACCAAAATTTAACTTTTTGATCTAAAAGAAAAACGCTATGTGTGGCAGAAAAGTAACACTGCACATCACCCTGAACACACCATCCCCACCAGGAAACATGGTGGTGGCAGCATCATGTTGTGGGAATGCTTTTCTTCAGCAGGGACAGGTCAGAGTTGATGGAAAGATGGATGGAGCCAAATACAGGGCAATTATGGAAGAAAACCTGTTTGCAAAAGACTTGGGAGTGGGGCGAAGGTTCACCGTCCAGCAGGACAACGACCCTAAACATACAGCCATAGCTACAATGGAATGGTTTAGATCAAAGCATAATTATGTGTTAGAATTGCCCAGTCAAAGTCCAGACTTAAATCCAATTGAGAATCTGTGACAAGACTTGAAAATTTCTGTTCACAGGCGCTCTCCATGCAATCTGACAGAGCTTGAGCTATTTTGCAAAGAAGAATGGGCAAAAATTTCACTCTCTAGCTGTACTAAGTGTTAGCTGAGTATTGAAATCATGCGCTGGAAGCTTTGTGGATACAGCAATCAGCTTTACTTTTATGGAGGATTGCAATGCATGTCTTTATCATGAGAAGCATGAAACAGAAACTAACCACAAAGTGCACTGAACTTAGATAGACGGTACATCCTGTCATATCATAGAATACACATTATAACACTGTAATACTACAGCACCACCTGCTGCATAGATAAGTATAATGCATACAGTATTGTCAGTTTAGTAGCAACCATGCTGTTCTTTCCAACACCCCTTCTCAACAGCATGTGCTTTGTCAAATTATATTCAGCTTCTTCTGGATATAACTATGATGTTCAACAAAGGCTTGGTGAGTGCATCAGCAGTCATCTCTTTTGCAGGCAGTATTGAATGACAATAACACCTTACTCTTGATTGTCCCTCAGTAGGTGATACTTGACATCTATGTGTTTGGTCCTAGGATTGACCCTTTCTGATTGCGTGAGCTTTATTTATACATCCCTGGTTGTCTTCAAAGATGGGAATTGGTTTTGACATGTCTACCCCAATGTCCACAAAAAGTTGACAAATCCATATCGCTTCTTGACATGCGTGTGCTGCTGCAATGCTACTCTGCTTCAGTTGAAGATAGAGCGACAGTTGCTTGCTTTAGACTAGACCAACTTATGGTTCCATCCACATACTGCAAGATGAATCCACTTGTGGATTTGCGGTCTGTGCAGTCTCTGGCCCAATCAGCATCCACTAATCCGACCAGTTTTGGATTTGATGTTGCTAATAACCATAACTTCATCTGAATTGTTCATTTGAGGTACTGCATCACTCTTTTTACTGTGTTCCAGTCATGCTGACAGGGAGCTGAGACTTTCCTGCATAGTATGCCAACTGCTGCAGCTATGTCTGGTTTTGTCACAGGAACAAGAGTCAGGAATTATTGCATGGAGGCCTCAATGTTGGAGTATCATATGCACAGTACATAACCAGACCAGCTCATATTCGTCATTGATTTTGCTATCGGAAACCTTGCCTTTGCATTGCATTTATATAAATAATAAGGTTGTTGTATACACTTTATCTTCTCTTTCATTGATTTATCTTTTATCATAAGCTTTTCTTGTCATGTTTTTATTGTTTATTATTATCTGTTGAACCTTGTTTCTGTATTGCTTGTGTATAGATAATAAAGTTGCTGAATCAAATTCAACGAAGTCATATTTTTGTTGTTTATTTCCTTCTGCTCAACTGTTATGGGGTGGCATATAGGTGTTCATACAGTGCGTTTAAATTTTCCACATTTTGTCATGTTACAATCAAAAACGTAAATGTTTTTTATTGGGATTTTATGTGATAGACCAACACAAAGTGGCACATAATTGTGAAGTGGAAGGAAAATAATAAATGGTTTACATTTTTTTTTTTTCACAAAAAGTGTGGTGTGCATTTGTATTTAGCCCCCTTGCCAATTGCCTTCAGAAGTCCCCTAATTAGTAAATAGAGTCCACCTGTGTGTAATTTAATCTCAGTATAAATACAGCCATTCTGTGAAGAGAGCCTTAGTGAACAAACAGCATCATGAAGGCCAAGGAATACACCAGACAGGTCAGAGATAAAGCTGTAGAGAAGTTTAAAGAAGGATTAAGTCTTATAATCTTATAAAAAATATCCCAAGCTATTAACATCTCACGGAGCACTGTTCAATCCATCATCCTAAAATGAAGAGTATGGCACAACTGCAAACCTACCAAGACATGGCCGTCCACCTACACTGACAGGCCGGGCAAGGAGAGCATTAATCAGAGAAGCAGCCAAGAGGCCCATGATAACTCTGGAGGAGCTGCAGAGATCCAAAGCTCAGGTGGGAAAATCAGAGCCGTCTTTAATATTGATTGGACCCCGGGCAAAACTTTTCTTGGGGGCCCCCCCAATGCAGTTTTGCTCTCCACCTGCTCTGAGACATACAATAAATAGCAGCTAGACTCAAAATCAGTTTACTGAATCAGATCAGGCAGCTACTGCGTTTGGTTGCCAGAAGTTACAGTGTATCATTACCGCTCACTAACTGGTTGCTAGCGGTTACAGCACACATTACGGCTCACTGATTAGTTGCTAGAGGTTACAGCACATGATTTCTGCTTGTTGATTGGTTGCTAGAGATTACTGTGGATATGAACTCAGGGGGGCATGATATACAAATCAATGTCGTCGGGCGCTGCTTTTTAAATATGAATGCTGTCACTATTTACATATGAATGCCGGTAATTTACATGTAAACACAGGTTCTGCAGGTGAGTCATCTGAACACAACAATAGGGCAGAGCTGGGCAGCATTAGTAGCAGCACTTCACACTGAGATATCAGTACACAGCACAGGACTAAAACCTCAAGGGACAAGGGAATTTAAACCAGGATAGTTGGCAAGGATGAGGCAGCTGCTTTGGGCCCCACAACAATGACAGGGCCCAGGGCAGCTGCCCCTTTTGCCCTGCCTTAAAAACGGCCCTGGGGAAAATCTGTCCACAGGACAACTATTAGTCGTGCACTCCACAAATCTGGTCTTTTTGGAAGATTGGCAAGAAGAAAGCCATTGTTGAAAGAAAGCCATAAGAAGTCCCGTTTGCAGTTTGCAAGAAGTCATGTGGAAGAAGTTGCTCTCCTCAGATAGGACCAAAATTTAACTTTTTGATCTAAAAGAAAAACGCTATGTGTGGCAGAAAAGTAACACTGCACATCACCCTGAACACACCATCCCCACCAGGAAACATGGTGGTGGCAGCATCATGTTGTGGGAATGCTTTTCTTCAGCAGGGACAGGTCAGAGTTGATGGAAAGATGGATGGAGCCAAATATAGGGCAATTTTGGAAGAAAACCTGTTTGCAAAAGACTTGGGAGTGGGGCGAAGGTTCACCGTCCAGCAGGACAACGACCCTAAACATACAGCCATAGCTACAATGGAATGGTTTAGATCAAAGCATATTCATGTGTTAGAATTGCCCAGTCAAAGTCCAGACTTAAATCCAATTGAGAATCTGTGACAAGACTTAAATTGCTGTTCACAGGCACTCTCCATGCAATCTGACAGAGCTTGAGCTATTTTGCAAAGAAGAATGGGCAAAAATTTCACTCTCTAGCTGTGCTAAGTGTTAGCTGAGTATTGAAATCATGCGCTGGAAGCTTTGTGGATACAGCAAACAGCTTTACTTTTATGAGAGGCGCCTTTCTTTTCCTTTTTTATATCTTGAGGCGCCTTTCTTTTCCTTTTTTATATCTTAGAGGCGCCTTTCTTTTCCTTTTTTATATCTTGAGGCGCCTTTCTTTTCCTTTTTTATATCTTCAGAGTTGCTTCTCCTCTAACCAAAGTGCTGCCAGAAGTGCCATCTCATCACTATCATCCCTCTGACCAGCTACCGACCTCCACCAGAGCGCCCTTATCACCTCTCAGCTTTACTTTTATGGAAGATTGCAATGCATGTCTTTATCATGAGAAACATGAAACAGGAACTAACCGCAAAGTGCACTGAACTTAGATAGACGGTACATCCTGTCATATCATAGAATACACATTATAACACTGTAACACTACAGCACCACCTGCTGCATAGATAACTATAATGCATACAGTATTGTCAGTTTAGTAGCAACCGTGCTGTTCTTTCCAACGCCCCTTCTCAACAGCATGTGCTTTGTCAAATTATATTTAGCTACTTCTGGATATAACTATGATGTTCAACAAAGGCTTGGTGAGTGCATTGGCAGTCATCTCTTCTAACAGGCAGTATTGAATGACAATAACACCTTACTCTTGATTGTCCCTCAGTAGGTGATACTTTACATCTATGTGTTTGGTCCTGGGATTGACCCTTTCTGATTGCATAAGCTTTATACATCCCTGGTTGTCTTCAAAGATGGGAATTGGTTTTGACATGTCTACCCCAATGTCCACAAAAAGTTGACAAATCCATATCGCTTCTTGACATGCGTGTGCTGCTGCAATGCTACTCTGCTTCAGTTGAAGATAGAGCGACAGTTGCTTGCTTTCGACTAGACCAACTTATGGTTCCATCCACATACTGCAAGTTGAATCCACTTGTGGATTTGCGGTCTGTGCAGTCCCCGGCCCAATCAGCATCCACATATCTGACCAGTTTTGGATTTGATGTTGCTAATAACCATAACTTCATCTGAATTGTTCATTTGAGGTACTGCATGACTCTTTTTACTGTGTTCCAGTTACGCTGACAGGGAGCTGACTTTCCTGCATAGTATGCCAACTGCTGCAGCTGTCTGGTCTTGTCACAGTGGCAACATATAGCAGCTTACCGATTGCTTTGCGATACATGTCATTGTTGGGTAGCAAATTTTCTGCTTCATTGTTTTTCCATAGTTCCATAGGAGTTTTCATTTCCTTTGCCTCTTGCATATGGAATTGTTCCAAGATTTTCTGAGGTTAGTTGAGAGGATAACTTCCTTCTTCTTCTCTCTCTATTTGGATTCCCAAATAGTAGCTAATGTTCCCTAGCTCTTTGATTTCAACATTTTCTTTCAGCTTGTGAACTATCTGATTGTAACTGATTGTAATCCCCATCTTGTTCAAAACAAGTTTGTGACGGAATCATTCTGAGTGAGGGGGGGGGCATGGAACCCAGAATCCCTTGGGGTGGTTGGGAAAACCTTGTTTCCGCTCCCCATGCACCTTATATGTTTAAGTCCCTGTGTCTCTAATAGGGGCACAGGGTGACCGAGAAATCCAGGCTGATCTGTACTAATCGGACTGTACAGCCACACTGGAATGTTGTGTGTGTGTGTGTGTATATGTGTGTGTGTATATATATATAATATATATATATATACAGTGGGGACGGAAAGTATTCAGACCCCCTTTAAATTTTTCACTCTTTGTTATATTGCAGCCATTTGTTAAAATCATTCACGATCATTTTTTTTCCTCATCAATGTACACACAGCACCCCATATTGACAGAAAAACACAGAATTGTTGACATTTTTGCAGATTAATAAAAAAGAAAAAACGTGAAATATCACATGGTCCTAAGTATTCAGACCCTTTGCTGTGACACTCATATATTTAACTCAGGTGCTGTCCATTTCTTCTGATCATCCTTGAGATAGTTCTACACCTTCATTTGAGTCCAGCTGCGTTTGATTATACTGATTGGACTTGATTAGGAAAGCCACACACCTGTCTATATAAGACCTTACAGCTCACAGTGCATGTCACAGCAAATGAGAATCATGAGGACAGAATTGTGGCAAGGCACAGATCTGGCCAAGGTTACAAAAAAAAATTCTGCTGCACTTAAAGTTTTTAAGAGCACAGTGGCCTCCATAATCCTTAAATGGAAGACGTTTGGGACGACTAGAACCCTTCCTAGAGATGGCCGTCCGGCCAAACTGAGCTATCGGGGGAGAAGAGCCTTGGTGAGAGAGGTAAAGAAGAACCCAAAGATCACTGTGGCTGAGCTCCAGAGATGCAGTCGGGAGATGGGAGAAAGTTGTAGAAAGTCAACCATCACTGCAGCCCACCAGTCGGGGCTTTATGGCAGAGTGGCCCGACGGAAGCCTCTCCTCAGTGTAAGACACATGAAAGCCCGCATGGAGTTTGATAAAAAACACCTGAAGGACTCCAAGATGGTGAGAAATAAGATTCTCTGGTCTGATGAGACCAAGATAGAACTTTTTGGCCTTAATTCTAAGCGGTATGTGTGGAGAAAACCAGGCACTGCTCATCACCTGTCCAATACAGTTCCGACAGTGAAGCATGGTGGTGGCAGCATCATGCTGTGGGGGTGTTTTTCAGCTGCAGGGACAGGACGACTGGTTGCAATTTAAGGAAAGATGAATGCGGCCAAGTACAGGGATATCCTGGACGAATACCTTCTCCAGAGTGGTCAGGACCACAGACTGGGCCTAAGGTTTACCTTCCAACAAGACAATGACCCTAAGCACACAGCTAAAATAAAGAAGGAGTGGATTCACAACAACTCTGTGACTGTTCTTGAATGGCCCAGCCAGAGCCCTGACTTAAACCCAATTGAGCATCTCTGGAGAGACCTAAAAATGGCTGTCCACCAACGTTTACAATCCAACCTGACGGAACTGGAGAGGATCTGCAAGGAGGAATGGCAGAGGATCCCCAAATCCAGTTGTGAAAAACTTGTTGCATCTTTCCCAAAAAGACTCATGGCTGTATTAGATTAAAAGGGTGCTTCTAAATACTAAATACTGAGCAAAGGGTCTGAATACTTAGGACCATGTGATATTTCAGTTTTTCTTTTTTAACAAATCTGCATCTAAATGTCAACAATTCTGTGTTTTCTGTCAATATGGGGTGCTGTGTGTACATTAATGAGGAAAAAAATGAACTTAAATGATTTTAGCAAATGGCTGCAATATAACAAAGAGTGAAAATTTTAAGGGGGTCTGAATACTTTCCGTCCCCACTGTGTATGTATGTATATGTATGTATATATATATATATATATATATATATATATATATATATATATATATATATAATTTATATATTGTCTCATTTTGTTGTGTACTCCTTGCTGGGTCGTTTAGGATGTGGTTGTATTCCAATGTTCTATTGTGTCTGTCTGCCTTGGATATTATGGGATGTGTATGTAGATTAGCTGTGAGATTGGTGGGGGCGAATTTAGGGATCTCCTTTACTGCTTAAGAATCCCTCTCTGGTAAGCACTTCATTCACTTTCTCATTCCACATCCTTGCAGATTGCTTAAGACCATAGATGCTCTTCTGAAGTTTACACATGAGGTTGTCTCCTTGCTCAAACCCTGGTGGTTGCTCCATGTAAAGGTCTTCCTTAATGTCTTCATATAGGAAAGCAGTTTTAACGTCTAGGTGTTTCACTTGCATGCTCTTCCCGGCTGCATAGCTAAGTAGCGCTCTGATGGTGGATTGTTTTAGGAAAGGAGCGAATGTTTCATCGTAATCTTCACCAAACTTCTGGGAGTAACCCTTGGCAACTAGTCTGGCTTTGTATTTGTGGATATTCCCTTCTGCGTCTGACTTTACTTTGAAAGTTTACTTACTTCCTATAGTTTTGTGGTTAGGAGGGAGCTCTGTGAGTGTCCAGGTTTTATTTTCTTGAAGTGACTTTAATTTTTCTTCTGCTGCCTTTCTCCATTTATTGGCTTCATGATTTGGCATTTTTTCTATGTCTTCCCAGGATGTTGGTTCAAGTATGCTGTGTGTTTTTGACAGTGTATGACAGCTTGCGGGTGGTATCCCCTTTGTAGTCCGAGTGGATCTTCTGACTTCAGGCAGAATCTGGTGGGGAACTTGATTTAGGCATTGTGAGTTCCACCTCTTATTCTGACTCCTGCACAGGTTCGCTTTGATCGACCTTTTCTTCTTGTTTGCTTGGTATATTCACTTCACAGCTTTCAGGGATCAGTGTTTCTGATGATGGGCTCTCAGCAAAATAAACGCTACGGCTTAATGTCACTTTGTCAGTCTTTGGGTGTTCGATTCTGTAACCCTTAGTTTGCTCACTGTAGCCTACTTAAATGCCCTCTATGGCTCTGTTCTCCAGCTTGGATCGCTTTTTACTTGGAATATAGGCATATGCTTTACATCCAAACACTCTGATGTGCCCTATGCTGGCTCTGATCCATGCCACATTTCGAATAGAGTTCTTTTAATGGCTCTTGGGGGTAGTCTGTTCTGTAGGTAGGTTGCAGTCATGACTACTTCTCCCCAGTACTTGTGAGGTAGGTTGGCATCCGACAACATGCACCTGGCCATTTCTATAAAAGTGTGATTATTTTTTTTTCCTTTCTGCTACGCCATTTTGTTCAGGAGTGCATGGTGTGGTTGTCTGGTGTACTATTCCTTTTCTCTTCAGGTATGAGGCTACTTCTTTGCTTATGTATTCTCCCCAATTGTCGGTGCGTATTATTCCTGGTTTCTGTTGGAATTTGTTACTAGCCATGGCAGCAAGCTCTTGAAGATTTTCTGATGTTTCATTCTTGTGTTTCATCAGTGGTGTACCTGGAATAATCATCAATGAAAGTCAGTAGATATCTGTTCCCACCTGATGTGGGAGTTTTCATTGGACCGCATAGGTCACTGTGTATGAGCTGCAGGGGGTGGGTGTTTTTTCTTAGAGAAGCCTGTGGAAGGGGAGCACATGTGGCTTTTGCTTCAATACGGAATTTCCATTTCATGAGCACTTTGCAAGGCACTATTGTCAAAACTTCTGATAAACCTCTCTTTACAATGTCCTGTATAGCTTCTGGACTTCTGTGCCCCAGCCACCTAGGCCATAAGTGAATACGTTTTCAGTGTAGGTCATTAGAAAACAATATCGGCTTGCTGGTCTGTGGTGATGAGCCTGTATAGGTGATCATCCAGTTTTCCTTTTGCAAGGCATTGCTTATTATTGTAAATTGTGCATTCATTACCCTGGAACTTAACTGTGAGACTGTTGTTTGCAAGACATTTAACTGATAGAAGGCTGTCTTTTAGTTTTGGATCATACAGCACTTTCTTTATAATGATACTCTGCTCGCCTTGTGGTGTAATCCAGTTCAGGAAGCCCTGGCCTTTTCCTTCTGCAGTGATGCTTTTCCCGTTTGCTAGGAAAACTTTGTCTTTTGCACTATAATTAATGTTTGTGAAGAAGGTCTCATCACTAGTCATGTGGCTTGTCGCACCTGAGTCTATGCACCAGCCGCGTGGCTTTCATCTCTGTGTTACTTTAGGTGACTGATGTGTCTTCAGTCTCCTTTTGTGATTGCTTTGACTCTTTTGTGAATAGCTCTAGCTTTCGCTGCTCGGCTTTCCAGATAGAACAGTGCTTTTTTAAGTGACCAGTTCTTTTACAGTGAAAACAGGCTCTGCTATCTTTGTTGTACTTTGTGCCTTTGTACATCTTAAGAACATTGTCATCATGGTGTCTATTTTCTTTGCTTCTGTCATATTTATCAATTATTTTGCCTTTGACATATTCTAGTGTCAGCTCCTGCTCGGGTCTGGTTTCTAAAGCCTTAATAAGAGCAGTATATGTCTCTGGAAGGCTGCAGAGGAGCAGGGCAACAATATGATTATGTTTGATGTCCTCTCTGATGGCGCATAGCTGCTCTATGATCGCTAGCATAGCTTTCACATGGTCACACATTTGACTTCAATGCTCATGCAGTTTTTGTAATAAAGTCCACATACCTTTGGCTGTTTTTCTCTGTTCTTATGTGGATAAGCTGGTCATCTTCCACTAATAAGCTTATAGTCGCTTTTATAAGCTTATTAGTGTCCCATTCCTCCATCTCCCTGTTTGTGGTTCTGTCTGTAATCAGCACTTGCAACAAGTCATCCTTGTTCAGAAGCATTTCTAGTTTAAACTTCCACAGCTGGTAATTGGCCTTGTTCAGCTTTGAAATTGCAAACTTCACATCAAAACCACTTACCATCTTTCAGTAGTTTGTATACAGTACTCACTGACTTGCAATATCCCCTCTAGTGCCTGGATGCCTGGGTGCCTGCTGGGAACGCTGGTTGCTCTGGGTCTGTAACCTATTAGTTGAGTATTGAAATCATGCACTGGATACAGCAAGCGGCTTTACATTTATGGAGGATTGACATGCATGTCTTTATAATGAGAAACATGAAACAAGAACTAACCACAAACAAGTACACTGAACTTGGATAGACATTACATCCTATCATATCATAGACTACACATTATAACACTATAATACTACAGTACCACCTGCTGCATAGATAAGTATAATACATACAGTATTGTCAGTTTATTAGCAACCATGCTGTTGTTCTTTCCAACACAAAGCTGGTAGAGACATACCTAAAACGACTTGCAACTGTAATTGCAGCGAAAGGTGGTTCTGCAAAGTATTAACTCAGGGGGGCTAAATACAATTGCATGCCACACTTTTCAATTATTTTTAAAAAAGAAATAAAAAATAAATGTATTTTTCTTCTACTTTATAATTATGTTCCACTTTGTGTTGTTCTATCACATAAAATCCCAATAAAATATACATATACATTTTTGGTTGTAACCTGATAAAATGTGGAAAATGTCAAGGGGTATTAATACTTTTTCCAGACATATGTCTTTTGGTGATACTAACTGATTGCCCATAGATGATTACAGTGAAGGATGGAGAATGGATATTCTTTGTCCATGGTCTTCTAATCTGCTGCTTCAGTTTATGTTTAAAATAGCAGAAAAACTATTTTACCAGGCAGCCCAAAAAAATAGAGTACAACAATATGCTTTCTATTCATGAACAATTGATAAATTGATTAACCCTTATTAAAATTATGCAAATGTATAATATTGGTTAAGCAATTTATCAATTGTTATGCCGTGTACACATGGGCGGACTTTTCGAACGGACTGGTCCGACGGACCGAATCCGGAGGACAATCGGACCGTGTGTGAGCTCCATCGGACCTGCAGCGGACTTTTTCTGTCAAAAATCTGACGGACTTTAGATTTGGAATATGTTTCTAATTTGCCTGACGGACTCGAGTCCGGTCGTCTGTATGCTAGTCCGACGGACGAAAACCCACGGTAGGGCAGCTATTGGCTACCGGCTATCAACTTCCTTATATTAGTCCAGTCGTACGTCATCGCGTACGAATCCGTCGTACTTTGGTGTGATCGTGTTTAGGCAAGTCCGTTCGTTCAAAAGTCCGTCAAAAATCCGTCGAAAGTCCGTCGGAAAGTCCGACGGACCAGTCCGGTCGAAAAGTCCGCCCGTGTGTATGCGGCATTAGTGTACAACAATATGCTATCTACTCACAATTTATTTTGCGCTGCTTGGTAGATTTTTTTTTTCTACTATTTTTATTTTTTTTAGTTGGAGAATTATACATATTACTATTGAGTTTTCTCACAGTAGCTGCAAAATTTATTTCATTATATTTTTATATAATATTTACAGTATACACATTCTGTTACTGGTTAATCATTGCATCTCTATGAATGCCAGTCTAACTAAAGCCAAACTACAGGAAGGTACAAAAATATACCAACTAAGGCAATGATGAATTATTTTAAAATGCAACTAGCTGAGTTTCACTTGGTATCAACCTCTTATATTTTTTGCCATATAGTTTCCTTCCTGCAATGTTTATGATAATTGTGTTGTCTTTAGATCCTGGGATTTATACAACTGTTTATTACTGCCATATTACTGCCATTGTGTAAAACATGATGCATTGAGCTATAATCTGATCTATTTTAGTAGCATTTGCAAATGTGGGAAAGTAAGGGATTACACCCAGGCAGTGCAAAACTGCAGCAAGCAAGTCTAGCAGAATAGTAGGGCCATTAGGGCCAGTTTACACCACAATTTCTGTGCTCCAGGTGTGTTTCTGCATGCATGGTTTTAAGATGCTTTGCGGTGCATGTTTTTCCATTTTTTTTTCTCTTCTTCATCTAAATTCAGCACATGTGTGTTCCAGAGCTTTTTTGATGCCTTCTGGTGAATTCTGGTGCATTTTTGATGCACTTTGCATGCGTTTTTTTGTTGCAGATTAAAAATGCACTGGACTGCATCTGGTGTCAACCAACCTTAAAAAGATATTTACTCAAGAGATAAAACTATAATTCTACTACTATATAAAATTCTGGTTCAGCACTTCTTGAGTACACTGTCCAGCTCTGGTCTTCAGTCCTCAAAAAGGATGTACTTAAATGATAAATTCACCTTTTGAGAACATGTTACACCAGTGTTTAGGATGTAACATAGTTATAGGTAGTCTGGTTGAAAAAAGACACATGTCCATCTAGTCGAACCAATAATGTAACATGTTCCCATTACTGCAGCCACTGCCTGTAGTGACAGCAAGCAGGGCCGGCCACATCATTCATTCACAGAGTTCTGTAAATGGAAAACTACAAGAACCAACAGCCTTTGTGGCAGTTGGCTTGTAGTTCTCTACCAGAGAGCTCAACAGCGCCCTGGTGGTTCATTGTCTCTTCCTGTCAGTGTGTATCTGCCTGCCCATCAGAGGAACGAGCAGACAGATACACAAGTCTGCAGGAGTCCTACCTGGAAAAAAAAATGTGCAATTATTCTTCCTTTTTTTTTTTTTTTCTTTTTTATGTGAAATTATGAGGAATGATTACAAACATTATAACCCTATTTTCTCTGGAGAAGAGAGGATATGATCGCAATTTACAAATCTTTAAATGGTGACTCTAGTAATGGGATGAAATTATTTAATCTTAGGTCTCTAAAGAGGACAAGTAGCTACACAATGAAGCAAAAATATAGTATGAGATATTAGCCTTATTTTCCCTGCAGATGGGAATTTTCCATGTTGTTTCTTATCTATGTATAACCATTCTATTCTTCATTAAAATGTTTGAACCAGAAATATTAAAATAGCCAGTTTAATCATTGAACTTATGCTTTCATTAAGAAAAAGCAAAAGGTTGGTTATAAATTAGTTAGTGCTACACAAATAACAGCACCTTGTGCCATATAACAAACGTGTGTGTGTGTGTGTGTGTATATGTATATATATATATATATATATATATATATATATATATATACTGTGTATGTATATATATATATATATATATATATATATATACACTGTGTTCAGTTTAGCTAGATCCGTTCATGTTATTCTTTTCCTACTGACAGGCAGGCAGGTGTTTTTACAGGTTTTTCAGCTACCTGAAGAAAATTGCTGGTGTTCTTCTGATCCTATTAGCTGCAGTATTTACAGTTAGTGTAGTGCGTCCTCTGCACAGTGTGCACCTAAAGCTACCTGAAGAAAATTGGTGGTGTTCTTCTGATCCTATTAGTACCGCAGCCAGCTGCAGTATTTACAGTTAGTGTAGTGCATCCTCTGCACAGTGTGCACCTAAAGCTACCTGAAGAAAATTGGTGGCGTTCTTCTCATCCTATTAGTACCACAGGCAGGCAGCTGCAGTATTTACAGTTAGTGTACTGTGTCCTCTGCACAGTGTGCACCTAAAGCTACCTGAAGAAAATTGCTGTTGTTCTGATCCTATTAATACCACAGGCAGGCAGCTACAGTATTTACAATTAGTGTACTGCGTCCTCTGCACACTGTGCACCTAAAGCTACCTGAAGACAATTGCTGTTGTTCTGATCCTATTAATACCACAGGCAAGCAGCTACAGTATTTACAGTTAGTGTACTGTGTCCTCTGCACAGTGTGCACCTAAAGCTACCTGAAGAAAATTGGTGGTGTTCTTCTGATCCTATTAGTACCACAGGCAGGCAGCTGCAGTATTTACAGTTAGTGTACTTCGTCCTCTGCACAGTGTGCACCTAAAGCTACCTGAAGACAATTGCTGTTGTTCTGATCCTATTAATACCACTGGCAGGCAGCTACAGTATTTACAGTTAGTGTACTGTGTCCTCTGCACAGTGTGCACCTAAAGCTACCTGAAGAAAATTGGTGGTGTTCTTCTGATCCTATTAGTACCACAGGCAGGCAGCTGCAGTATTTACAGTTAGTGTACTTCGTCCTCTGCACAGTGTGCACCTAAAGCTACCTGAAGACAATTGCTGTTGTTCTGATCCTATTAATACCACTGGCAGGCAGCTACAGTATTTACAGTTAGTTTACTGTGTCCTCTGCACAGTGTGCACCTAAAGCTACCTGAAGACAATTGCTGGTGTTCTCATACTAATAATACTACAAGCAGGCAGTTGATTCTGCTAGCTGCAGTATCAGTGTGTGTATATATATATATATATATATATATATATATATATATATATACATCCTAGCTTTGTGCAGCTACATTTCACTGCAGGCCATTAGTATGTCTGGAAGGCCAACAAGGAGAGGCAGAGAGTCACAAGCCATTAAAAGAGGGCAAGCAGGCTCTGTGTCTAGAGGCAACAGTGCTGGTCATGCAAACGGTGCATCCTCATCAGCACGTAGCCGTGGGACACGCTTGTCCTTTTTTTCAGTAGTTGGCCGTGTTGAGCCGCAACATGCGGAAGACTTGGTAGAGTGGATAAACAAGCCGTCCTCATCCTCCTCATTCTTACTCACCCAGGCTCAGGGTACTTTGTCTGGCAAAGCAGCTGCCAACGCAGCCTCTTCCCTCGGCTCAATGGAATCAGTCACTCCTTCCCTAGCCCCACCATGTCCTCCTGAGGAGTCCCCCGAACTGTTTGACCACAGTATTGGGTACATGCTCCAGGAGGATGCCCAGCGTTTTGAAGGCTCCGATGATGGTACCCAGCTAGAGGAAGGTAGTAACGTAAGCCCAGATAGAGGGGGTGCCCAAGAAGGACAGCAATCTGGCAGTCATGTTCCCCCAGCTGCAGCATACTGCCAGCTTTGCTCCAGTGATGAGGAGGGAGGGGATGATGAGGTCACTAACTCCACGTGGGTGCCTGATAGGAGAGAGGAGGAGGAGGAGGCACATCTCCAACAAGGCAGGATGCCCTCCAGGGGCCAGCTTAAGGGCAGCACATGACTGCATCACACCGCAGAGCTCCACATATGCAGGGCGTTGCTGTCTCTGTGTGTTATTCCAAAAGTTCTTTGGTGTGGGCCCTTTTTGAGATGAGTGCATCAGATCCCACTGCTGTTATTTGCAACATATGTCTTAAGCGTATCTCGCATGGCCAAAACATCACCCACTTGGGCACCACATGCTTGACCAGACATATGTCGACCTGCCATGCAGTTCGTTGGCAAGCATACCTAAAAGACCCACACCAAAGAACAAAACGGACCTCTCGTTGCTCCTCTTCAGCTGGGATCTCCAACCCCACTTTACCTTCAGTCCTCTCTGAAACCTGCACTGAGAGGAATGAAGGTGTAGAATTAGGTGTGTCACAGCCAAGTACTTGCGGGCAAACTGCTATCGGTACACCGACGTCAGATTGTACCAGGCAAATTTCCCTGCCCCAACTGCTGCGCCGCCAAAAGAAGTTTGCTCCCAGCCATCCACATGCCCAGCGGTTGAATGCTAGCTTGGCTAAATTGCTAGCACTTCAACTGCTGCCTTTTCAGTTGGTAGACTCTGCCCCCTTCTATGAGTTTGTGGAATGTGCGGTTCTGGCTCTCTACCGGCATGTGGAAGGCAATGTCTTGGCCTCGCTGGACAGGACTGTCAGAGGTAAGGTGTATATTACCGCTGCCTCATGGTCCAGCAGGCATTGACCGGGACGTTGCCTATTTTTCACTGCGCACTGGGTGACTCTTCTGGCAGCTGGGAAGGATGCAGGACAGGGTGCAGTAGTGTTGGAGGTTGTTCCACCACCAAAATTCTACTAGTGGTGATTCTGCCACACCTCTCTTCTCCACCCCTCCTCTTCTTCTTTCTCCATGGCCTCTTCCTGTGCTGATTTGTCCTCGGAACCAGCAGTGCTCTGTAGGCGTTCAAGGGGCTACGCAAGCACGCAGGCAAAAAGATGCCATGCGGTGCTTGAGCTGGTGTGCTTGGGGGACAGGAGCCACACTGGGGCAGAGATTTTGTCAGCTCTGCAGGGGCAGGTTCAGAGGTGGTTGACGCCATGCCAGCTTAAGGCAGGTATGGTGGTTTGCGACAATGACACCAACCTCCTCTCCGCCCTCCGACAGGGACAACTGACTCATGTGCCCTGTTTGGCTCACGTCCTTAACTTGGTGGTGCAGCAGTTCTTGGGCAGGTACCCAGGCGTTGGCCATGCTGCAGCGGCTGCACACGCAGCAGAGGCCCATCAATGAGTACCTATGCGACTATGGCACCAGGACAGGGTCAGGGGATCTTGGTTTTTTTCCCAACGTCAGTGGGCTATGATCAGGGATGCATTTACTGTCCTGTCACCGTTTGAGGAGGCCACGAGGATGGTGAGCAGTGACAGTGCATGCATCAGTGACACTGTTCCTCTTATCCACCTGTTGGAGCACACGCTGCAAGGAATAATGGACAGGGCACTTGAGGCAGAACAGAGGGAGGAAGAGGAGGACTTCCTTAACTCTCAAGGCCCCCTTTATCCAGACAGTGTTCCTGCGTGCCCGCCTAACACAGGAAGAAGACGAGAAGGAGGAGGATTGTGTCAGCATGGAGGTGGAGCCTGGCACTCAGCATCAGCAGCAGTCTTCAAGGGATCATTTACAGTCCGAAGAAACCCATGGACTTGTACGTGGCTGGGAGGAGGTGGCTGTGGATCATGCCGTCCTTAGTGACCCAGAGGACTCTGGACGGAATGCCTCAGCAAACCTACGCTGCATGGCCTCCCTGGACCCTGCAAAGCCTGCGGAAGGATCCTCGTATTCATGGTATCAAAGGGAGGGATGATTACTGGCTGGCAACCCTCCTTGATCCATGTTACAAGGGTAAGTTTGTGGACCTTATTTTGCCGTCACAGAGGGAGCAGAGGATGAAACATCTTCTGGAGGCCTTGCAGAAAGGTTTGTGCAATGTGTTTCCAGAGCCTGGAAGGTTACAATTTCCTGGTCCTCCTGGACAACGTGTTGCTGAGACTTCAGTCAGTCACAGAAGGAGCGGTGGAGAAGGTGGCCGCCTGACCGATGCGTTCAGACAATTTTTTAGTCCCAAGGTCTGATCGGTTCTAGCAACCATCGCCAGCGTCTGATTCACATGGTGCAGGATTACCTAGGGGTAAGATCAGACTTGGACACCTTTCCCACCGAAAATCCTCTAGGTTACTGGGTCTTGAGGATGGATCACTGGCCAGAGCTTGCACAGTATGCAATTGAGCTACTGGCCTGTCCTGCATCCACTGTTCTTTCGGAACGCACATTCAGTGCTGCTGGAGGCTTTGTAACCGATCGCAGGGTGCACCTGTCCACCGAATCGGTCGATCGGCTGACCTTCATAAAAATGAAACAGTCTTGGATCACAGATCTCTTGAAGACTGCCTATGCTGATGCTGAGTGACTATCCTGTTATGCTGAGTCACAGTCCTCTTCCTCCTCAAT
This sequence comes from Lithobates clamitans, assembly GCA_037952925.1. NCBI lineage: Eukaryota > Metazoa > Chordata > Amphibia > Anura > Ranidae > Lithobates > Lithobates clamitans. Next base: position 3,015,243 of record JBBGZY010000168.1, on the reverse strand, counting down.
TTTCATGCTGATAGCTTGTAAGAACATTTTTGGTTCTGGGCACCACCACCAGTGGCCAAGGCCCAATTTTTCTGCCCCTGTTTAACAGGGACGTATAATTACAATTTTTGATGCAATGCTTTGCAGCAGGGCTCATTCCTGCGCTCCAACTATAGTATCTGTGAGGGGTTGCAGTGTTGTGGCACCAGCACCAGTGCCCAAGGTCCAATTTTTCAGCCCCGTTTAACAGGGACGTATAATTACAATTTTTGATGCAATACTTTGCAGCAGGGCTCATTCCTTCGCTCCAACTATAGCATTTGTGAGGGGTTGCAGTGTTGTGGCAATTTTTCTGCCCCTGTTTAACAGGGGCGAGTAATTACATTTTTTGATGCAATACTTTGCAACAGGGCTCATTCCTGCGCTCCAACTAGAGTATCTGTGAGGGTTCGCAGTGTTGTGGCACCAGTGCCTAAGGCCCAATTTTTCTGCTCCTGTTCAACAGGGACATGTAATTACAATTCTTGATCTAATATTTCACAGCAGGGCCCATCCCTGCGCCCACCAAGAGTAACTGTGAGGGCTTACATTCTTGTGGCAACACCACCACCACCAAAGGCCCAATTTTTCTGCCCCTGTTCAACAGGTGCATGCAATTACAATTCTTGATATAATATTTCACAGCAGGGCCCGTTCCAGCGCCCACCAAGAGTGACTGTGAGGACTTACAGTGTTGTGGCACCAGCACCACCAGTACCACCACCACCAAAGGCCCAATTTTTCTACCACTGTTCAACAATGGCATGTAATTACAATTCTTGATCTAATATTTCACAGCAGGGCCCGTTCCTGCGCCCACAAAGAGTAACTGTGAGGGCTTACAGTGTTGTGGCAACAGCAACACCTAAGGCCCTAATTTCTGCAGAGTATACAGGGCAGGCCCCTACTTTCAAACATCCAACTTACAAACTACTCCTACTTGCAAACGGAAGGAGACAACAGGAAGTGAGATGAAATCTACCCCTAGGAAGGGAAATTCTCTCCTCTTCACTGATGATTTATCACCAATCCTTGTTTCACTAAAAACCCCAAATTTTCAAAAAACATTTGTCATTGGGACAGAAAGTGAGGTGAAATCTTCTGAAGAGGTGCACGGACAGCAAAAAAAATGTTACAGGGATGATAACCCTTCCCTATGTTTTCCAAAAAGCTTAAAAACAGATTTTTTGGCTAGAGCTACACTTCAAAAATGTACCAGTTCAAAATTACAAACAGATTCTACTTAACAACAAACCTACAGTCCCTGTCTTGTTTGCACCGCCTGTATACTGCTGTTTAGAGTATATAGGGCCTGGGGGCCCCACACCTTTCCTTTTTTTAATTTGGGTGCGGGGTTCCTCTTAATATCCATACAAGACCCAAAGGGCCTGGTAATGGACTGGGGGTGGGGGGTACCCATGCCGTTTGTCTCACTGATTTTCATCCATATTGTGGGGACCCGACATTACATTAAAGCCGCAAGCAGTTTTAAATGACTTTTATTCTTTTAAAAATGTCATTTTGTGCAGGGACTGTTCTAAGCACGGGAAACATGCGCCACTTTACAGGCATACTATAGACACCCCCCAGGTACGATATTTAAAGATATTTAATATTTCACTTTTTTTTTACTTTAAGCATCATTAAAATCACTGCTCCCGAAAAAACGGCCGTTTTTAAAACTTTTTTTTGCATTGATACGTGTCCCCTGGGGCAGGACCTGGGTCCCCAAACCCTTTTAAGGACAATAACTTGCATATTGGCCTTTAAAATTAGCACTTTTAATTTCAAACATTCAAGTCCCATAGACTTTAATGGGGTTCTAAAGTTTGCACGAACTTTTGGTCCGTTCGCAGGTTCTGGTGCGAACCGAACCGGGGGATGTTCGGCTCATTCCTAGTAGTAACCTATGGCTGTGAAAGTTGGACCACAAGGAAGGCTGGACGCCGAAGAATTTATGCTTTTGAACTATGCTGTTGGAGAAGAATTTTGAAAGTCCCTTGGATGACAAGGTGATCAAACCAGTCAATCTTTAAGGAAATCAACCCTAAATATTCACTGTAAGGACAAATCCTGAAGCTGAAACTCAAATACTTTGGTCACCTAATGCGAAGAGAGGACTCATTGGAAAAAGACCCTGATGCTGGGAAACATGGAAGGAAAAAGGAGATGAGGATGACAGAAAACAAGATGGGTAGATAGCATCATCGAAACAATGAACATGAAGTTAAGCAAGCTCCAGGAGGCAGTGGAGGACAGAAAAGCCTGACATGATATGATCCATGAGGTCACGAAGAGTCGGACATGACTAAATGACTGAACAACAACACAAATAACACAAAATACCTAAAAAGCCCTGTGAAGCTTTGTAAGCTTCCTGTATGGACTCAGGTTTACGCCTAAATCCAACCAGTTAAAAATTATTTAAATTGTCCTCCGTCCCTGTCTACTAAATGTATCTCAACGGTTTTATTAATACAGGTGTCATCCTGTACAATGCAGGACCAACCACGTCCCATTCTGATGATGTGGCCATCTGTTTTGCATTGTATGTAATGACAATGGAGTTCACACCTACATTCCAGTACCAGAGAGAAATGGACCAGAACACTGGTTGTTGCTGATTAAGGAAGGTATTAATCTGTGTTAGTCCAACTGCTACATGAACACTAGAACCTTTATCAGCATGGCAGGGAAGACAATTAGAATGATTACTTTTATTTGTCTGAAGTTACTTTTTAAACTTTTTATTCCCCACCACTGCAAAAAAGGGGACATGGTTTATTTAAAGTGAACATAGATTAATAGACATTTTTACCAGTGCTTTAAAGATAATGATCAAGAAAAAGCAGAGGCAGATTTTCATTAATATTGATAATCAAACTTTTTTCTTCCAATTGAAAATTGAAGTAGCTTATACTGTAACTCCTCAATCATCTCTTGTAAAAGTGCAATTTTTTCCTGCGATTTATAAAAACACTTTTTGTGGTTTAAGGTATTGTCATGCTTTTTAAAAATGAGATTAATGGGGAATTAAGATCTGAAAAGAAAAAATGCTAGGAGCTAGTGATCTTTGACAAAAGAGATATGCAATGACTCTTTTGCCAAAAAGTTTCCCTTTTTTCTCCATAACAATTTCTTATTTTCTATGTGCGTTGTCCGGTGCAAGCGCCATTCTCATCTATAAGATGCGAAGAATGGGGCCAGATGGCGAAGATGCATACACACATGCACAGGAGTTACATCAATAGTGGCCACCCAATAAGTAAAGAGGGTGATGGAGGACCCAGAAGAAGAGGTGGTGGTGACAGCAGGGGACAGAGTGATGATTGACAGCCAAGATCAGACAGTGCAAGAGGAGGGCACTCTTGACAGGTAAATGTTCCATAATATGCAAATATTCTGAGAGAGGAGAGAGGGGACAACCTATGAAGTATGCACATGAAGAGTTCTGCTGAAGAATGGTTAAAAAGGGGCAAATTTTAAAGATGTTACAGAGGTGAAGTCTACAAACTTTTGACAATGATTGGATTTGAGGCTGAAATGACAAGTCAGAGTCTAGAATTACACCTAGTACCCTGGCTTGAGGGGAGGGACTGATGGGTGCATTGTTGATTTTGATGGAAAAGTCATAGATGGGGGCATGGGCGGGACAGAATATTAATAGCTCAGTTTTAGAGAGATTTAGGAAGTGGTGCGACATCCATGCTGATATGTCAGTTAGTAAGTTAGTAATGCGAGAGGAGACTGAAGAAGTGAGGTGAGGAGTAGACATATATATATATATATATATACACACACAAAAGAGAAAAAAAAATAGCCTGATTGATTCTTTGAAGTGATCACAATGTGTCTGGAGTAAAATATTCTATACAAAATCCCACCCTATACCATGGCGTTATATCGAACTAATGAACACTGAAAGTAGTACTTACAATCTGCCTGTGTTGCTTGCTGGAGTTCACTCTGTACAATGTGGATGATTGTGGATTCTTTACAGCTTATATTTACGGATATCAGTGTTTCATCTGTTATTAACTCTGTATGTCAAAACCTTATCTTCTGTTATACTGACACTGTACTTTGCTCAGTCTGTTATAGTTAACTCTTCATGCAAACTACTGCACATTATGATACATCCTTAGGTGATAGTAAAGATAGCTTTTTGTTGATTTTACCCATTCTCCTAATGGAAGAATTTGCTATGTTTTCCCTTTATTTTAATTTATTCCTATTTATGCAGGATCACCATATTGCACAGCACTTACATAAGAACATTTTTTTGAATCCCAGTTTCCCCATGGAGATCTCAATCTCATTTACCTTCCACACTAAAGCTGGTCATAGATGAGTACTAGTCTTCTTTTCATCAGCCAGCAGGCTGAACAAAAAGAAAAAAAAATAACGGATTCCTCTTATGCCGCGTACACACGAGCGGAATGTCCGACAGGAAAAATCCGACGGAATCGTTTCATCGTATATTCCGCTCATGTGTAGGCTTCATCGGACCTTTTTTTTCAAAAATTCTGACGGACCTAGAAATAGAACATGTTCTAAATCTTTCCGCTGGAACCAGTTCCTATCGGGAAAACCGCTTGTCTGTATGCTCTTCTGACGGACCAAAAACGATGCATGCTCTGAAGCAAGTAAGAGATGTAAGCTATTGGCTACTGGCTTTTGAACGTCCTTTTTCTAGTCCCATCGTATGTGCTGTACGTGACCACGTTCTGGACGTTCAGATTTTGGTCAGACTTTGGATTGACCGTGTGTAGGCAAGACCACTGGAATGGAATTCCGTCGGAGTTCCGTCGGAGAAACTTTCGGAGTTTATTCTGACGGGAAAAACGGCCGTGTGTATGTGGCATAACAGAAAAAGGAAGATGGAGAAATCCACCATCCACCAGGACTTTGTATTCTGACAGCGGGACCCGGTGTTGTCAGAACACAATTATCAGCAGCTGCAGTCGATTAGCTGTAGCTGCTGTTCAACAAATGTTTTCTAACCTGTTTGTTCGACAGATGTTGCCTCACACTGATTGAAATTCAGATGATCCCTGCTGAACCAGCCAAATTTTGAACCGTTTATGGCCAGTCTTAGCCAAAATTTTGGAAGAGGCCAGACTGTCTTTAGAATATATGAGAAACCCATCCAAACAGATAAAGAACATACAAATTTTCTTGAAGTGAATACCTCTGTGACATTTCAACCCAGGAGCCTATGGGTAGTTGCCTGGAGCTTAGAGGCTTGTAAAGCAAGCACCAGTTTCTGTCCAAAGAGGTGATGGTGGTGGCTTGAAAAGTTGAGTACAGTGATTACTTTATACTTGGGTTGGCGTGACCATACACATATATAAAAATGCTTGTGGACTTTTACTAATGATGAGCTGTGACACTTTAATGCAGCTTTATAATTTCTATGTTTATAGGTATGCTTCATTTAAAATAGTTGTAAAGCCTGTAAATACCTTCAATATACAGCTCCCCCCACAGCCCCCCCCAATACGTACCCGAGCCTGACCTCAATCAAGCAGCTGCTGTCCAATGAGGAGGCTCTGTGCCTCCTCATTGGCTCCGAGACAGCAGTAGGAGTCATTGGCTACTGCTGCTGTCTATCACAGCCAGTGCGGAGGGAACGGATGTGAGGTCGAGCCCGGTTCTGTGTGTCTTATGGACACACAGAGTAAGGCTCAGGAGCAAGCCTGTACAAGTGACCCCATAGCAAGCCCCTTGCTCCCTTTAATGCTGCTGCTTCCGAGCGAGTGAGTACACTAAGGAAAGAGGGACTCAGATATAAGGGGTGCTCTGCAGACTCTGACGTAAGAGGGGCTTTGGGAACCCTGATGTAAGGGGTATGCTGGGAACTCTGATGTAAGTGGGGGCTTTGGTGAGCAGAAACCCCCTTACATCACAGTTCCCCTTTACATCCACAGTTCCCCTTAAAAAAAGAAATTGCCATGAGCCGCCTAAATGTTTGAGTTTGACTTGAAGAAAAGTTGGCAACCCTAACTTCACTGTATTTAGAGGTGTTCAAGTCCATAAGTTCATAGCCAAGGTGAATTAAAGTGGTTCCTTACATTAAGTTAAAAAATGTTTAGATAACAGTATCACCCCCTCACCCCCCCCTTATACTTATCCAAGCCCTCAATCGATGCAGCATTGTGCCCATCTGTAGCAGCTCTTCCTGCTCTCACAGGCTTTGCTGAGGCAACAGGAGCCATTGGAGGCCAAGCCGTGCTGTCTGTATCTATGGACGCAGGCAGCATGGCATGGGATGAAGCCCACAGGTGTGCTCCAATAGGAAACTGGAAAAGGGGGTGGCACACCGAAAAGAGGAGCCTGGAGCGCCAGCAAGGGATCTGAGAAGAAGAGGCTCTAGGCCTCTCTGTGCAACTCTATTGCACAGAGCAGGTAAGTATTTCATGTTTGTTTTTGTTTTTTTAATTTACTTTACAATCACTTTAAAAAAATAGCACTTTAGCAAGTCTACGCAATTGCAATCTGTGTTTTAGAGTAGAGTGGCAACTTCACAGAGGCTAATCAGTCCATGCATTGGCCCTTGATGGATCTTTGTCTTACCTTCTCCTGCTACTCCCTGTTTAAAGACATCAATTTGGTCTGAAGAAGGGGACACATATTTATGAATTATGTCGGGGGGTTCCGTTATATCTTCATGTTTAAAGAGGCTGGTTGCTTCCTCTAATCTCTCCAGTCATATTGGCTATGAGTTTTGCCCTTGTGAAACTTGTGGTTTCACATTTCTTCTAATGAAGCCTACAATGTCAGTGAGCTTTAAAACCCACTAATGCAATCTATATAGATGGCCCCTTTAGGCAAAAATATGAGACGAAGGCAGCCCAGTTCCTTTACCACTACTAAGTAAAAGGTCTTAGATCTTGTGCCATGTGATTCATATACTGATCATTATTGGAATACTGTTAACAGGGTACATTCTAATCGGTTTGCCATCATATCCAGGTTGTATATTGTTGACTGGATACCTACCTGCCTGTCTGATTGATTGTCTTGTGTGGAAGTTGGGGCTTTTTGAAGCCCAGGCAAAACAGTGGACACCTGAGCAAACTGGTAGTCTTGGGGTTTTCTGTTATCTTCTTGCCGGAAATATGAGTTTGTGATCCCAACCATTGGCGTAGAACGTGACGTCAATACGAGATTATTATCCTGAGTAGGAACCATGTGTACCTGTGAAGTCCGCTTTATTAAAACAAAACAAAAAGGCAAACAGTTGACCAGTGAGTTAATCAATCAGTAAATTGTCATGTGACCTACTGTATATAAAATCAGTTCACAAAGCGGCCTGAGTTATTTTACACGTGTCTGATATTTTCCCCTTATAGTTTTAAGATCAGAATGTTCATTTAAGATGAGTACATTTTGCACTGTTGTGGAATCGTAATTTGTCTGCATAAGATAATCATTTAAAGCACCTTTAAATCCCCAAATTATTCTTTAGTTTACAGCAGAGAAGGGTGTCCCCACTGGGGAAAGTCATTTACTCTATGCACTGGTGTAGTGCCCCTCCTGCAGGAATAAAGGGGTTGGCTTTCCTCCAGCACAGGGAGAGGGCTAACAGTGCCCCAGGGTGTCACATGGCCACAGTGGAGAGCATCATGCAACAATGAAGGGCACTAGTCACTTTAGTCTTTTCCAAGTTTTATTGCTTCAGATTTACAGGAAGAGATGGTTAGGGTTAGGTCTACACAGGCAGGCCTACATAGCACGAATACTTTGCATGCACACTCCTTAGCCTGAGGCAAAGAGAGCTCACCAGGCCACTAGGCGACCATAGAGAACAAGAGTAAACATAGGGGGAAAATGAGAAAAACTGCAAATTGTCCCAAGCAAACTACTACCCAGCAGTGCTAAATTTACTAGACACCACTGAACGACAGCATAGCTACACTGGTGGTGACCATTGTCATCAGGACAGAAAGTCAGAGGAAATCTAAAATGTTACAGTTTTCACTAAAACAAGAGGTGAGGGAAATATTCCAAAGTAGACACCTTTGCTGGTGACAACTGCCTGGGGGGGAATTTGCTCTGAATGTGTGCAGATTTAATCTCACTTTCTAATGTGTCCCCAAGCATCAAGGAAGGCAAAATCTCTTCAATTGCACACAAACAGCATTAAAAACAAGGCAGGGGTTTCAACCAATTTCTATCCAATATAAAAAGGGTACAATTTAGATATACATCAATTGTTGAAAGCCTCCATTTCTATGTCCTAGATCAGTATACAGTGGAACCTCGGATTACGAACATAATCCGTTCCAGGAGTATGCTCGTAATCCAATGTACTCGCATATCAAAGCGAGTTTTCTCATTGAAGTCAATGAAAATGAAAATAATTTGTTCTGCATTGACTTCAATGGGATGCAATACCAGAGGCAGGGGGCGCCGGAGAGCCTCGGAAATGGCCTAAAAGACTCCGTTCACGAGCCTTTCTGAAGTTTGCCGAGGTCAGCCGAACTGTCCTCGGGCCTTTCCGTGCATTTCCGAACGGCGCCGATCGGCGAATTTCGGCTCTGCTTGGCTCTGGCGCCCCCCACCTCACCAAAAGCAATACTGCACACCGCTTTTGGCCTAAATCCTGCTCGGTTTGCAACACAACACTCGCAAATCGAGTTAAGAATTTTAGAAATACAGTGCTCGGTTTGCGAAACGCTCGTTAACCGCGTTACTCGCAAACCGAGGTTCCACTGTATTGCCTCCTGAATCGTCATTTTTATCTCTCGGTTTGAATGACTCTTTTTTTTTTTCCTGTTCTCCTCAATAAACACCTCTTAAAACTTACCAGCCAGAAGATAACAGTATTATTAGGACAAAAGGCTCAGTTCGAAATCTTTCTGATATTAATATTATAACATACATGCAGTACATTCAGCAGATTGGATAAATTCTTTAGTTTAATGAAAAAGCAAGTTACATTTATGAATGAGATGTGAATTAAAATGAAAATACTGCATGAATTAGGTTTTGTGACTTGATGCAATGGTATAAATAATATTCTGACAGTTCTACAGATAGGGGTATATTTAAAACAAAAAAAATGACCCAGCCATCTTAAATAATCCTCATAATGTGTCTAATATGTGTATGTTCATAATCATCTTTGTCTACTGGCCATAATGTGGTATTTTCCTGATGTACTACAATCAGAAAACCACCACATTAGCCCTGGTTCACATCGGTGAGGTCTTTGAAATTGTGCAACTTCAGTGCGATTTCAAAGCGGCCATTAGTGCGATTTTCGCTGCCGATTTCATTGCGGCTTGCAACTTCATTCAACAGAAGTCTATGCAAGTTGCAATGAAATCAGTAAAAAATAGTGCAGGAACCTTTTTCATAATCGATGCGACATGAGTCGCGACGATATGAACAGTTCCATTGCCAGCAATGGGGTACGACCTGTCATGCGATCTGGAACTGTCTAATCGCATGACAAGTTGCACCAATGTGAACGGGGGGCTTATGGCCAATAGGTGGAACTGATAATCATAGAAAATATACATATTAACCACATTATGGGGAATATTTTCAATGGTTATACAAATGCTAAGACATTCGCACAGCAATTTTTTTGATAAGTAGACCCATTAAAGCATATCGAAAACCTATACTATTTTTTGGTTTGGGTAAAGAAAGGTTTTAACCCCTCCTTGCTCTAATCAAAAGTAAGAAAAAAGTTTTGACTTTAGATATACTTCAATTACATAAAAGCTTTACCGTCTTGGGGAAAGTCAGCATCAACAGCTTGGGGGACTCAACCTTCAAAACACTAGCCTGCGGAGGAGGGATCCTCCTCCCAGAACAACAGCATGGTGGAAAAGGCTACTCTCACAGAATACCAGCCCTGGTCTTGAATACCAGCCTTTGTGGGGGCTTCCCAATAAAAACACCAGTCTGCAGAGGGCTTGCCTGTAACCAGGCTAGGGGGTTGCCCTCTCAGAAAAACAACATGGAGGGAGGGAGCCTTTCAGGAAAGGATTGCTGAACACCAAGACTTTTCTGCACATTCAGTGCTCCAGAAGAAGTTACAAAAATCGGGTTGTTAATGTACGACTTACACATTGATCATAGGGGGCAGGTAGGTGACACCCCTGTAACAAACAACAATTTAGGTGGGTCCTTTTGATTCCTTACCCAGACTAATTATATCATTCTCCCAGACTGTACTTCTTATGCCCTGTACACACAAGCGGACATTGATCGGACATTCCGACAACAAAATCCATCGGATTTTTTCCGACGGATTTTGGGCCAAACTTGTCTTGCATATACACGGCTGCACAAAGTTGTCAGAGAAAATCCGATCGTTCTGAACACAGTGACGTAAAACACGTACGTCGGGACTATAAACGGGGCAGTAGCCAATAGCTTTCGTCTCTTAATTTTTTCTGAGCATGCGTGGCACTTTGTGCGTCAGATTTGTGTACACACGATCGGAATTTAAACGATCGGATTTTGTTGTCGGAAAATTTTATATCCTGCTCTCAAACTTTGTGTGTCGGAAATTCCGACGGAAAAAGTCTGATGGACCACACACGATCGGAATTTCCGACAACACAATCCGATCGCACTTTTTCCATCTGAAAATCCGACTGTGTGTACAGGGCATTAGCCTAGGCACATTTATTTGATTGTAACTCAAGTACTTTTTTTTTCACTAACAATTCCTGCAATTGTATGCTGACAATCTTTCTCAAGGAAGGCTGGTCAGTGGACACTGCTCTCTGCAAACATTTTTACTAAGGATGAGCTCAGGTGTGTTCACACACTCCACGTGCAGAGCCCGCCAGGAAGTAGGCACGCCGCTGCGCTAATCACAGGCAGTGAGACATTTCTCGATATCTGCAGCCGCGCATCGGGAAAATGTCTCACTGCCTGTGATTAGCGCAGCGCCATGCCTACTTCCTGGTGGGGTCTGCACGTGGAGTGTGGGAACATGCCAGAACTCATCCTTAATTTTTACATATGCATTCATTTTAGATTTTTTTTTTCTCATCTTATCGCTATCAGCCCACTTTTTATCCAATTTTATTCTAATGTATTCACACATTATATATGTGTCCCCTGACCAGGCTTCCTTGAGAAAGATTTATGTTATCCAATCAAAACATGTCAATATAGGCAGGAGGCGATGTCACCAGTAGAGGGGCATTGCTGTGGAGTGTTCACTGTCGGAGTTTGTTTTACTATTTCATACATGCTAGTTGCCAGTGGTCAGGGCCCAGCCTGTTTGTGTTAAGTTGATTAGTGCTCCTCTTCCTTGCCCTACTCCTATTGTACCTGTCATTAGACACACACATACTTGCACTGCATTAGCAACATTGAAGCAACACAGCTCAGAAGCAACATGCAGCTGGCAATATAGAGTGAGTGTCTTGTTTTATTGTTTTATATGTCATTTATTTCTTTTATGTTCATTTTTGCACAAAGGATTTGTGTGTGAGCACTGCAGGAATTGTTTCTAGTGTTTGATTTGTGCTGCTTTTTGGAGGATTTAGGCTGTCTCCTAGCTGGCTGCCCACAGATCTTTTTAACCACTTGTTGATCTCTTATTTGGACATGAGTCATTTATTGTAAATTTTGCACACATACTTAAACATTTCTGATAGATCCACTTTAAATTAAGCTAAAGAAAGGTGGAGAGAAGTTCTCATTCACTTTCAGTTCAGTGGCTCTTAGGGCCAATTTGAAAAAAAAAAAACTTTGTGAATGTCTCAATATTTGTGCAACCGTAACAATTTCCGTAATGTTTGTAATATGCTTGTGTAGCCAGGTGCTTGGCTAGTAAGAGCAATTTAGGACACTGTGCTGCAGCCGCTCCCTCTGCACCCACTGGACTGCCATGCTGGATTTAGCAAAACTTTCAACCTCTGGTCGGGGGGGAACTATAAACAAGAGCTCAAAAGACTTTAATGTAAGTTGCACTGAGCCATGGGAGAGGTAGTTCACAAGAGAAACCTTTCTGTAAGAATCAATGCACAGGTGGACCACAATTCCCCAGGAGTGACTGTAATAAGGAGGAGAAAGAGCTGTGTTTTCCCAGGCTGGATACCAAGTGACTTCCTCTTGATGCAGGGAGACTGGGGAGTGCATACCTCTATTAGTGTGTGCTAGGGATGAGCCCGATGTTCGAGTTGAACGTAAGTTCGACTCGAACATTGGGTGTTCGCCTGTTCACCGAATAGCGAACAATTTGGGGTGTTCGCAGCAAATTCAAAAGCCTTTAAAAGACTATGGGAGAAATCAAAAGTGCTAATTTCAAAGGCTTATATGCATGGTATTGTCATAATAAGTGTTAGGGGACATGTATCAATGCAAAAAAAAAGTTTTAAAAACTACAGTTTTTTCGGGAGCAGTGATTTTAATAATGCTTAAAGTGAAACAATAAAAGTGAAATATTCCTTTAAATTTCGTATCTGGGGGGTGTCTATAGTATGCCTGTAAAGTGGCGCATGTTTCCAGTGTTTATAACAGTCCTTGCACAAAATTTCTAAAGGAAAAAAAGTCATTTAAAAGTACTCGCGGCTATAATGAATTATCGGTCCCGGCAATACACATAAAAGTCATTGAAAAAAACGGCATGGGATTCCCCACAGTCTATTACCAGGCCCTTTGGGTCTGGTATGAATATTAAGGGGAACCCCGAACCAAAATTTAAAAAAAAGAATTGCTTGGGGGTCCCCCCAAATTCCATACCAGGTCCTTCAGGTCTGGTATGAATATTAAGGGGAACCACGCCCCAAAAATTTTTAAAAAATGACGTGGGGGTCCCCCTCAAAATCCATACCAGACCCCTCAGGTCTGGTATGTGTTTTAAGGGGAACCCCGCTCCAAAATTTAAAAAAAAAATGGCGTGGGGGTCCCCCCAAAAATCCATACCAGACCCTTATCCGAGCACACAATCTGGCAGGCCGCAGGGAAAGAGGGGGGGACGAGAGAGCGCCCCCCCTCCTGAACCATACCAGGCCCCATGCCCTCAACATGGGGAGGGTGCTTTGGGGTAGCCCCCCAAAGCACCTTGTTCCCATGTTGATGGGGACAAGGGCCTTATCCCCACAACCCTTGCCCGGTGGTTGTGGGAGTCTGTGGGTGGGGGGCTTATCAGAATCTGGAAGCCCCCTTTAACAAGGGGACCCCCAGATCCCAGCCTCCCCTCTGTGTGAAATGGTAACGGGGTACAAATGTACCCCTACCATTTCACAAAAAAGTGTGAAAATGGTAAAAATGACATGACACGGCTTGGGACAAATCCTTTATTAAAAAATAAAAAAAAGTCTCATGAAGTCGTCTTCTTCTTCTCTTGCTCTGCTGACCGACTGAAAAAGAAAAAAAAAACAACCCCGCACGCTGCCACCGATCCGCCTCCATGGGAGGCACCTACCATAATGACCGTCCTCTCAGATGACAGTTCTTTTATAACTGAGGGCAGAGCCACACGGTGATGTCCCCGGGTGACCCCACCCCCCTCTGATGCACGGGGACATCCCTATGGTTTCCCCGTAGCGTCAGAGGGGGGCGGGTCCTCCCCCATCAGTGGCCCTGGTTATGACTGGAGTACCCTGAGTGCAGAGACTGATGAAGTGCTGAAACTCAGGTACCAGAGTTAAGGCTGTTGTATCGCTGGGACTGGTGAGTGGCCACAGCTGTGTTTATCTTATGTGAACCTGGATTGTAACTTCATTATTGTAATTTACAAGCCACTTGGCTGATGATTCCATCATTTATGGGTCTTGGATTGTATGGGGTAGTGTTTAGTATCAGGCCATGTGACAGGTGGTTCCTTTTATTTCTAGGTATTGGAGCACAATGTGGGGTAATGAGCCTCCAGTTTTCTATACCCATTTTTTCTATTATTTATAGCCTGCTTATGTCCGTTCGTCATGCCTCTGATGACGTCAAATTGTGACATAATGCATATGAGAGGACCTGCGACGCATGACGTAAGCACGCTGGACAGCGGGATCATCTTTGAAATCGTTTGTTGTGTCTTTTTAGAGTGTTTGGGTGTGTGTGTACATCTATCGCACAGAAGCTGGTGTGGGGATTCTATGCTATCGATCAACCATCTTTATTGGACTTTTATGAATATTTTATCTATATTCAAATTTGGTGCTGCACTTTGGCTATATATTCGTGTTTAGTTTACCGCTGCTAGAAGACACTGAAACTAGAGAGAGATTGACCATCCTCCTAAGGGTTTGTATCACTTCATGAAAATTTTAAAGGGACTGTACTTTGTGGACCACCTTAAAGACTGGGCCCCAACACTAGCCAGCTGAAGCTTCAAAGACAAGGGGCTGTATATCAACCATCTGCTCTACAGGAACTTTGCTGTATCTGCCCATAGTCAGCGGTACTTCTTAGGGAGTCAAATATATACAATACCATCACAGCCAATTATGGAGAGTGGTCAGTGTAGGGGGTACACGTGACTGATTGCAGAGTAGTTGCTGGTTAATCATGCATTACTTGCCATCCTGTAATTGCTGTGTAGAGTTGCTTGATGTAGTGTGCTATTCTAAGCTGCTATAATATAATTGGCTTTATGGTCTAGTGAACTGTGATTGATCTAATTCTCTACTTTCTCATTTATATACTGCCACTTACTTTAAGCTGTGACAATATATTGGGTTCCTTTTTATCACTACCTAAACTGGTGTTTGATACTAGTTTTCTGTTACTGAATGTAGTAGTGTACAGGAGATCTATATATTTGTGCCCCCAATAGTATTGCAGTGTCCATTTGCTTGACCTGGTGTGTCAGAAGCAGCAAGGTTGTTTACGGAGTTGGAGCAACAGAACAAGAGAACCTAATCTACTAAGTGGCTTCTGCAGGGTTAGCGCTACATGTGTAATAGTTTCCTTATTGCCTTTCGGTGGGCGAATGTAACAACTCTGAACATTTATTCCTAAGAGAAAAATAGCTTAAGAACATTCCACCATGAGAGTTCATAGGCTAAGAATATTCGACAAGCAGGGGAAACACTATAAGGGAGACTTCTGCTCTGTGTGCAGTCTACGGAGAATCTTGTGAAATCAGGCGCACAAATGGGCGTTCAGCCTCAGTTACAGAGTGATAGTAAACATTTAGCAGCAGTTGTGTTTACTTCTAGGGTAGATTCTTCTCTTTTTTTTGGTGAATGAGTAGGGGTACAATGTACCCCTTACTCAGTCACATAGGGAGGGCCAGTATAAGCCCTCAGTCCACAGACCCCCACAACCTTTTCCTCTTTCCCTTGTCCTCATAAACATGGGGACAAGGTGCTTTGTCAGGGGGTCCGCATACTCATCCCTCCCTTTCCTGACCACCCAGGCTTTAAGGGTCTGGACTGGTATGGATTTTGGAGAGACCTCACACTTTTTTCTTGTTTTTTTGCGTAATTTCAACTTAAAATACATACCAGCCTAAATTTGTCATTTTTTATGAGGCCTCCTTAAAATCCTTACAGATATAAAGGGCCTGCTATGATTTTTTCTGTGGTGGAGACCCCTTGACATTTTTTTCCCCCACTGTTTGTTTAAGCCTCACTTCCAGGATATGGGCATTCTATGAAACTTGCCATTGGATTGGCTGCTGGATTGTATTGATGTGCACAATTATACTTACCTTTGTGAGTATATTGGAACTCTTTTAATCAAATGAATTGCTTTTTTGGTAATGCATGAGGCTGGTGCACCCTCTTTCTTTTTCTTGTAGCTATTGCTAAGGATCCCTCCCTATCTGAAGAGGGCAGCAAAGTCCATACATGACCTGTGGAATTTATGGAAGAACTACTTCTGAAATGTTACTAAAAGATATATACTGTGTGAAAATTTTTAGCAACACATAACTGATAGGGCCATTAGTCCTTTAGTGCTGGTTAATATCTAGCTATTGCAGTGTTAATAATACCACTACTAAATGTTTCACTTTACTCTGAAGCTGGGGGTTTGGCCGACCACCCCTTCTTTCAGTCATTCACTTAAGATTTTTCATACAATGCAGTCTTCCTAATATTATTTCCCCTACTGGTCGAATGTTCTTAGCCTATTAACACTAATGAACCCAGTGCAGGAGCTGCTTGAATATATTTGGTTCCGTACTCTGCCTCTCAACCCCAATAACAGTCTCAGCCCCTCTGGTGGCACACCTGGCAATAGTGTAAGTACAAGGACCAATGAAAAATACACGTTATGATAAAACACAGAAATTTTCTTTACTATAAGGTTTTCTGTGGAAAAGTAACACAGTAACAGTGTGTGTGTGTGTATGTATATATATATATATATATATATATATATATATATATACTGTGTTTATGGGCATATAACACGCACTTTTCCCCCTTAAAATCAGGGGAAAATCGCAGGTGCGTGTTATATGCCGATCCCCCGCTGACTGTGAGCGGAGGAGCGAGCGCCGCCGACATACATACATAGCCGAATGTACTCGGCTAGGTTCGGCTAGCTCCGCTCACAGTCACGCCCAGTCACGCCCTATGATGGACATAACACAGGACTGGGCGTGACTGTGAGCGGAGCGGGGCTAGCCGAACCTAGCCGAGTACACTCGGCTATGTATAAATGTCGGCGGCTCTCGGCTGCTTTTGGTTTCTCTCGTAGTGATGTGGGCGGAGCCGAGCGCCGCCGACATTCATACATAGCCAAGTGTACTCGACTAGGTTCGGCTAGCTCCGAGTACACTCGGCAATGTATGAATGTCGGCGGTGCTCGGCTCCGCCCACATCACTATGAGAGGAGCCGAAAGCGCCA
Organism: Lithobates clamitans; assembly: GCA_037952925.1. Classification (NCBI taxonomy): domain Eukaryota; kingdom Metazoa; phylum Chordata; class Amphibia; order Anura; family Ranidae; genus Lithobates; species Lithobates clamitans. The sequence goes on along the minus strand of JBBGZY010000168.1, from coordinate 2,998,446 downwards.
TATTTAAAAACTGAAAAAGTCTGCAGTGTTACTGGGCAAGGCTGCAGATGACACTAAAAGGCTGCAGATGACACTGAAAGGCTGCAGATGACACTGAAAGGCTGCAAATGACACTGACAAGGCTGCAGATGACACTGACAAGGTTGCATTGATGGGCATTTAAATGTAAGTTTTTTTTTTCCCTTTAAAAAGTTTTTTCCCTAAAATTCCTTCCTAAACTTGGGGTTATACGCCGGCGCGTGTTATACGCCGGCGCGTGTTATACGCCGATAAATACCGTATATATATATATATATATATATATATATATATATATATATATATATATATATATTCTCAAGTGAATCAACTGAACAGTAATAATGAAGATTCAGGCTGAGAATAACCCCAAGAGCAGAGGCAAACACTTCAACAATATGATTACTAATGGTGACTTATATCAGATAAGTTACCTCCACTTAAATTGACTCTATGAGTCCAGGCAAGAGGAGAGCAGAGAAATTACCCTCTCTTATGTCAGTCATCTTTTCTGTCCCCTGACACCACAGGCCCAACTACAAACACTGTACCCAATTCAACATTAAGTGGCTTAACTCCCAAGTCAGACTATCCCACACACCCTCTACATACACAGAGCCCTGAATATGTGTGTGCGTGCCCGTATGGCACCAGTAACTTCAGTCCCTAGGAAGAAGGATGAGGCCTTGGATCTTCGGCTAGCCAATTTAGCTTGTGCACTAGACCCAGGTTCTAGTAAGTGTGGGCAAAAGTGAGGTAATTCTGTCTGTGTGCAGTGTCCTTGTTTCTTGCAGATGGGCAAGTGCCAGCAGTGGATGGCTGACAAGAAGTGGTGGACTGACCTGGGAGGCAACACCTCTCCCCTGGGTCCAGTCTCTTCTCCTGCCTCGTGGTTACTCACTCCCCTCAGGCAAACAAAATGGTATCCTTGATTCTTTCCTTGCCAGAGAATCCTGGGGTGTGTAGTCCTGTCCACATACAAGGCAATGGGGCTGTTTTTGGTGGGGACTACATGTCCCAGAATGCTTTGCTGTTGATTGGCTCCCTACCCCCTGCCAATGAGGATGCAGGGGAAGGATCAGAACAAACAGAGTCAGTGTCAGTGAGGAGAGGGAGGAGAAATTCCCCACACTGGCAGGCACGCTCCCCTTTCAGTGAGAGCCTCAGGCAGCATGGCATAGCCGCGAGAGATCCGAGCCTCGGTCAGCTTGGCATGGCTGTGGGAGATGCAGGGTACCTGCTACAATCAAATATTCTTGAACCACTTCCTGTCCAACGATGTACCCGTCTGTCACTGGCAGGCCCGGACTGGGAGAAAAAATAGGCCGGGCATTTTAGACTGAGCAGCCCATGGCTTATTTACCGTCCCCTTCCCCAATCTCTGACCTAATGGAGGTGAGGGGGACTGGGAAAGCAGGGGTCGTAGAACATGGGGGGGGGGGCGGAGAGCACAAGGGGACATTAGGGAGAATGGGGGTTCTGGAGAACATGGAGGAGTAAAGGGCACTGTGGGGGGGGGGCTAATGAGCACAGGGGGGGACTGGAGAGCACAGGGGGTGTGGAGAGCATAGGAGGGCTGGAGAGCACAGGTGGGAGAGCACTGGGGGGAGCTGAGAGCATGGGGGGAGGTCTGAGAGCACAGGGAGGGTCAGAGAGCACTGGGGGGGTGGAAAGCACATGGGGGTGAATGAGAGCATGGGGGGCTGAGAGCATTGGGGGGCTGAAGATCACAGGGAGAGTTTGAGAGCACAGGGCGGAGGGCTTGAGAGCACTAGGGGGGAGCCTGAGAGCATGGGGGGAGCTGAGAACACTGGGGGGCTGGAGAGCACAGGGGGGAGTTTGAGAGCACAGGGCGGGGGGCCTGAGAGCACTAGGGGGCTGGAGAGCACAGGGGGAGCCTGAGAGCATGGGGGAGAGCTGAGAGCACAGGGGGGCGTGAAAAGCACAGCTAGGTGGGGAGCCTTAAAGCATGGGGGGCTGAAGAGCACAGGGGGAGAGAGCACTGGGGGGGTGGACAGCACATGGGGGGGTCTGAGAGCACAGGGGGGGTCAGAGAGCACTGAGGGGTGGAGAGCACATGATGGGGCCTTAGAGCACAGGGGGGCTGAAGAGCACAAGGGGGAGTCTGAGAGCACAGGGCAGGGGGGATGGAGAACACAGGGGGAGCCTGAGAGCATGAGGGAGCTGAGAGCACTGGGGGACTGGAGAGCACTGGGGGGGAGCTGAGAGCACGGGGGGAAGTCTGAGTGCACAAGGGGGGCCTGAGAGCACTAGGGGGCAGCCTGAGAGCATGGGGGGGAGCTGAGAGCACTGTGGGGCTGGAGAGCACATGGGTGACCTGAGAGCACATGGGGGCCTAAGAGCACTGGGGGGAGCTGAGAGCATGGGGGGAAGTCTGAGTGCACAGGGTGGGGGGCCTGAGAGTACTAGGGGGCAGCCTGAGAGCATGGGGGGGAGCTGAGAGCACTGGGGGGCTGGAGAGCACAGGGAGGAGTCTGAGAGCACAGGGCAGGGGGGCTGAGAGCACTAGGGGGCTGGAGAGCACAGGGGGAGCCTGAGAGCATGGGGGGGCTGGAGAGCACAGGGGGGCGAAGAGCCTAAAAGCACAGGGGGGCTGGAGAGCACTAGGGGGCCTGGGGAACACAGGGGGAGCCTGAGAGCGTGGGGGGGCTGAGAACACTGGGAGGCTGGAGAGCACAGGGGGCAAAAAGCACAGGGAGGTGGGGAGCCTAAAAGCACTAGGGGGGCTGGAGAGCTTAGGGGGAGAGCACTGGGGGGGTGGAAAGCGCATGGGGAGGGTTCAGAGAGCATTGGGGGTCAGAGAGAACTGGGGGTGGAGAGCACATGGGGGGCCTGAGAGCACAGGGGGGCCCTGAGAGCACTGGGGGGAGTCTGAGTGCACAGGGCGGGGGGCCCTGAGAGCACTGGGGGGCTGGAGAGCACAGGGGGGAGCCTGAGAGCACAGGGGGGCTGGAGAGCACTAGAGGGCCTGGAGAGCACTGGGGGGAAGTCAGAGAGCACTTGGGGGGGTGGCGAGCACATGGGGCGCCTACGAGAGTGGGGGTGATGGAGAGCGCATGGGGGGTCAGAGAGCACTGGTGGGGGGTGGCGAGCACATGGGGGGTCAGAGAGCATGGGGGGTCAGAGAGCACTGGGGGGTGGTGGAGAGTGCATGGGGGGTCAGAGAGCACTGGGGGGGGTGGTGGTGAGCACATGGGGGGTCAGAGAGCACTGGGGGGTGGTGTAGAGCACATGGGGGGTCAGAGAGCACTGGGGGAGGGGGGGTGGTGAGCACATGGGGGGTCAGAGAGCAAGGGGGGTTAGAAAGCACTGGGTGGGGTGGTGGCGAGCACATGTATGGTCAGAGAGCACTGGGGGTGGTGGAGAGTGCATGGGGGGGTCAAAGAGCACTGGGGGGTGGTGGCAAGCACACGGGGGGCACCTGAGAGCACAGATGGGGCAGCAGAAAGTAGATGGATGGGAGGATTTAGAAGAATCAATCTCTCCATCTTTCTCCTGCAGCCTCTGAATGTAGGAGAGAGAGGAGGATAAGCTGGCTTTAAGAGGCTGCAGGAGTAAAAAAGAGAAATGGATTCTTCTATGCAGCCGTCCCGCCGCTTCTCCTATCCAGGCGCACAGGGAGCGTTACCTTCGTTCAGGTCCGGTGTATCCTCCAGATCCCCTCCCTCGTCATGCTCACACAGATCACCTGACCTGTAGTTTCCGTCCCCCCGGCCCGACGGCAGAACTGAACTAGCTGGCCGCGGAGAGGACAGGTAAGCAGCGCGGGCTCAAGGAGCAGCCCAGCTGCTTTGGTGATACCAGAACACGTGGCCTGGCAGCCGCGGCCCACCGGGCAAGTGCCCGGTGTGCCCTATGGCTAGTCCAGGCCTGGTCACTGGACTTTCAGTGGTTATACTAGGATGATGCCTGCAGCTGCAGCAAGGATTGGCTTTGATCGGCTGTTCATAATTGTAATCAAGAAGCGATGACATCAAATAACCTCCGATTTACTCGGAAACTATTAATATTATTTTTTGTAAATCGAATGCAATCAGAAACACCGATCTTGGGGTTTTTGAATGCTTTTAAGTGCAAAGGAGGGATTTGGGGTCTTATAGACCCCAGATCTCTCCATAAGGAGGACCTGCCACGTGCCTATTGCTTACATTCCTTGTGACATCAGTAAAAGTGATAAAAAAAAATAAAAAGCTACAGTGTAAAAATAAATAAATTTAATAATTAAAACGACGGTAAAGCGGCGCTAAAAATAGCGCCGCTTTACCGCTGACGCAGGTGGCGGCACAGTGTGAAAGGGGTCTTAGCCTGGGGTCCGGTGTCCAGCCTGCCTCCTTTCCATACCCCGTTCTCCCCCTTTCCCGACATTTCCTCTTGGTTTCGTTGGCAAGTGTGGCCTCTCGTAGTTCCCTTTCTTGGTGGTGCGATTGTTCACCCCACTGTTGGCGTAGGGGATTTCACGTCAGGCTCCTGCCAAGCGGTCGGGATCCTCGAATGACACTCTAAGGCATATATCAGAGTGGTCTGTCCTACTGCTGTCAGTGGTAACTATCTATCATATACTTATATATACCATTTTTGAACTTATGTGTTAGAAGAAGAAGACCGACACTACATATGGTCGAAGCGCGTCAGTGCTTTCTCAGCATGATTTTTGTGTCAGATCATGTAATGTTTTAATGTACACTGTTCAGCAGTTTTTTCTATGTATCCTCTGAATGTATGCCAACCTCCATTACAGAGCTCATATTTTTAACAATGGTTAGGCCAATGTAACTTTATTAATTGTTGTAATAAAATTATTTTTTCTAATATATGACTCCATTGCTGCAAATCAAAACCCAACAGGGAAATCTCCTCCATTTTTTGCAAAGTCAGTGAGCCAAGGAGGAGAGAGGGGGCGGGGAGGGGCCGAGCAGCAGCTCCGTGTCTGAATACACACACAGAGCAACGGCTCGGCTCGGGTGACCCCATAGCAAGCTGCTTGCTGTGGGGGCACTCGGCAGGAGGGAGGGGCCAGGAGCACCAAAGAGGGACCAGAGAAAAGGAGGATATGGGCCTCTCTCTACAAAACCACTGCACAGAGCAGGTAAGTATAACATGTTTGTTATTTTTAAACAAAAGAAAACAAGACTTTAATATGACTTTAAGCTATTTTTCTCTAAGGATCGAATATTAGGGTGTTGTTACATTAGCTTAGCGAAAGGCAACAAGGAAACTATTACACACATATTGCACACATTACAGGAATTATTTTTTACGCTTGCACGAATGTTGCAATACTCACAAAGCTCATTTTTTAAAATAAATTGGCTGCTTACTGTTAGTCTGTTTGAAAATTTTAGTTGGTGCAGGATATAATGTTACTGTAACAAATATGCAATACATAAAGTTCTCTTTAACTTTAAATTACAGAGCATCTTACCATTGCCCATTTCTTACCTGCTGAGAGGGTCTAGCAGCCAGAGACAGACGGCCAAAATTAGAAAGAGTCACCGACGCAAAGAATTGGAGCACATTGGCAATTATCATGAAAATTAAGATGTTTTGTAGGCGCTGTGCAGAAGGAACATTGTGAGAATTAAATGTATACATCTCTGTTTTAATATTATAATGTATGACCAGATTTAAAGATGAATTTAAGGTATGGCTATTTTTGCATAGATACATTGTTCCAGCTTGGACCATTGTAAGTACACTATATTACCAAAAGTATTGGGATGCCTGCCTTTACACACACATGAACTTTAATGGCATCCCAATCTTAGTCCGTAGGGTTCAATATTGAGTTGGCCCACCCTTTGCAGCTATAACAGTTTCAACTCTTCTGGGAAGGCTGTCCACAAGGTTTAGGAGTGTGTCTTTGGGAGTGTTTGACCATTCTTCCAGAAGTGCATTTGTTAGGTTAGGCTCTGATGTTGGCGAGAAGGCCTGGCTCACAGTCATCCCAAAAGTGTTCTATTGAGTTGAGGTCATGCTTTGTGCACTGATTAAAAAAGTTGAATGTATTTTATTGGTATTTTAGGTGATAGACCAACACAAGGTGGCACATAATTGTGAAGTGGAAGGAAAATGATAAATGGTTTTCCAAATTTTTTACAAAAAAATATGTGAAAAGAGTGGCGTGTATTTGTATTCAGCCCCTGAGTCAATTCTTTGTAGAGTCACCTTTCGCTGCAATTACAGCTGCAAGACTTTTTGGGGATGTCTCTCTACCAGCTTTGCACATCTAGAGAGGGAAATTTTTGCCCATTCCTCTTTGCAAAATAGCTCAAGTTCTGTCAGATTGGATGAAGAGCATCTGTGAACAGCAATCTTTAAGTCTTGCCACAGATTCTGGTCTGGACTTTGACTGGGCCATTCTAACACATGAATATGCTTTGACCTAAACCATTCTATTGTTGCTCTGGCTGTATGTTTAAGGTGGTTGTCCTGCTGGAAGGTGAACTTCCGCCCCAGCCTCAAGTCTTTTGCAGACTCTAACAGGTTTTCTTCTAAGATTGCCCTATATTTGGCTCTATCCATCTTCCCATCAAATCTGACTAGCTTCCCTGTACTTGCTGAGGAAAAGCATCTCCACAACATGATGCTGCCACCACCATGTTTCACAGTGGGGATGGTGTGTTCAGGGTGATGTGCAGTGTTAGTTTTTCGCCACACATAGCGTTTTGCTTTTAGGCCAAAAAGTTCAATTTTGGTCTCATCTGACCAGAGCACCTTCTTCCACATGTTTGCTGTGTCCCCCACATGGCTTCTTGCACACTTCAAATTGGACCTCTTATGGCTTTCTTCTTGCCACTCTTCCATAAAGGCCAGATTTGTGGAGTGCATGTCTAATGGTTGTCCTGTGGACAGATTCTCCCACCTGAGCTATGGATCTCTGCAGTTCCTCCAGAGTTACCATGGGCCTCTTGGCTGCTTTTCTAATTTAATGCTCTCCTTGCCTGGCCTTTCAGTTTAGGTGGACGGCCATATCTTAGTAGGTTTGCAGTTGTGCCATACTCTTTCCATTTTCAGATGATGGATTAAACAGTGCTCTGTGAGATGTTCAAATCTTGGGATATTTTTTTTATAACCTAACCCTGCTTTAAACTTCTCCACAACTTTATCCCTGACCTGTCTGGTGTGTTCCTTGGCCTTCATGATACTGTTTGTTCACTAAGGTTCTCTAACAAACCTCTGATGGCTTCACAGAACAGCTGCATTTATACTGAGATTAAATTACACACAGGCGGACTCTATTTACTAACTAGGTGACTTCTAAAGCAATTGTTTCCACTAGATTTTAGTTAGGGGTATCACAGTAAAAGGGGCTGAATACAAATGCACACCACACTTTTCAGATATTTATTTGTAAAAAAATTTGAAAAACATTTATCATTTTCCTCCCAGTTCACAATTATGTGCCACCTTGTGTTGGTCTATCACATAATATCCCAATAAAATACATTTAAATTTTTGTTTGTAACATGACAAAATGTGGAAAATTTCAAGGGGTGTGAATACTTTTTCAAGGCACTGTATGTGCCATATCTGTGGGATCCCTGTGAAAGGGAGTAATCACAGTAGCAGGCACCACTACTTCTGGATCCCAGCTACAGTGATGTATAGAAAATACAGAAGGTAGCCCAATTGGCCTGGGCAGCATTCAGAAAACCTGTTTCTATTTTCTCAATAAATGCAAAGTGTTCTCTGATTGATCGAGATGGAGATTATGACATCAGTGCCCTTTCTCTCTATCTCGTCCATTCAGAGAACACTTTGCATTCATTGGAAGGTGTTCCCTGAATGGCACCTGTACCAAGCAAACGACTTAATACGTTCAGAATGCAGTAATGATGACTACTACAATAATTTGCAGCTTTGGCATGGTTTTTGTCCTTTGTTTACATCCACCTGTCAGTTAGGAATTCCTAACTGACAAGTGAGCAGTGCAAGGATGAGTCATTGGTTGTTAGGATGCTGGTGGGTGGCAGATCCTTAACAACCAATGGTTTTATACACAAATGTCTATGGCATAGGACCAAAAACACGCTGCACCTGCACCAAAGAAGGGCTTGCACCTTTTCAAGAAATCACACCACACTGTTTTTTCAATATAAAACTATTACCCAAGAGGGTTTTGTTGTCTGTAGTAATGCAGATAACCATATGCTGAGTATATGTGAAATAAGGCTGTTAACCATTGGCAACACCATCTTAGTTGGTAGTAGAGGGTGAAAATAGCACAGTGAGATTGTATATAAAACTAAAAAATATACAGTGATTTCAGGCTGTGTTCCTGCATACCAGGTGCTTGAATAATTTCCTAATTGTCATACCTACCATTCCCACACAAACAATAAAAACATGCCAAATGTTAGAAACAAAGAGTGACATGGAAGAGTGATGCCAGAAAAAGACCAAGTGGCCCATCAAGCCTGTCCCATATTTTTATTTAATAATATAAATTAATATATATATTTTGTTTTTTGGTCTGAGTTAGATCTATGTGTGGGCGGGGCCTACTCGCCCTGCGTGTGGAGGTAACTTTCTCATGTACATGCTCCTCACTGCCCAGGACCAGGTGGGACCGCATTCATGTGAAAGTCAACATTATGGCGGTACCCCGGCTTGGAGAAGAGCCGTACACTGTGTGTTAGCAGAGTCCCTCTGTAAAATGTACTCTCCCATATTACTAAACACCTTTCTCGTTTTGTTTTGCATTTAGGAGAAACACTGCTGAGCCCATGCCCGCTCCACCGGTCATACCTACCTCTGCCACCTCACTCCCAGTGACAGAATAGGGTCCTGCCAAGCACTAGCATGGAACTCAAATACAATTACCTCCTTCTCTCTCATGTACCATGAAGCTAGGTACATAGGGTGTTTGTACCATGGGTTCGGACCCAGATACTTTTGGGGAACCAACCACTAGGGACAGAGGCAGAACACCATCCTCCTCGCTACCAGAGGACCTGTCACCTGCGCCAGGTACCACACTTATTGACCGGATGCTATACACTTCCCACTAACTCATGGTTATCTGTGGCAACTGTTCTGCAAACCATTGGTAGTGGCTTTGCTTTCATACCCCGTATATGCTTTACAGGCCCTGTTCAGATATGCCATGTACCATCATGCACCAACTTCAGACCAGGTTCAAGAACAATTCAAAAACTTTACTAAAAGCACTGCTGAGACATTACATAATGAAAGTCCATCCTAGTCCATTTCCTAACTGGCTATCCTGTGGGTGCCTATATTTCTAAAGGTGCTATTGCCATGAACTTTTCACCAGATGTTGGTAACAACCCATGCAAACCCTACATACAAAGAAACCAAAACAAATAATTTCAAAAATGTATTTATGTGTAATAAAATGAAATGACACAGAAAAAAAGTATTGAACACATGAAGAAAAGGAGGGACAAAAAGGCATGGAAAGCCAAGACACCAGCTGAAATGATCAGTAATTAGAAAGCAATCCTGCCCCTTGTCAGTGCAAATTATTATCAGCTGTTTCAGTCTTAACCGATGGCCTATAAAAAGATGTCTCATTACCAAGGTGTCACACAAACATCTCATGATGGTTAAAAGCAAAGAGTGCTATCAAGACCTTCACAACCTTATTGTTGCAAAACATACTGATGGCATTGGTTACAGAAGGATTTCTAAACTTCTGAATGTTCCAGTGAGCACTGTTGGGGCCATAATCCAGAAGTGGAAAGAACATCAGTTCATCATAAACTGGCCATGACCAGGTGCTCCTCGCAAATTTTCTGACAGAGGAGTGAAAAGAATTATCAGAAAAGTTGTCCAAGAGCCAAGGACCACTTGTAGAGAATTTCAGAAAGACCTGGAATTAGCAGGTACAATTGTTTCAAAGAAAACATTACGTAATGCAATCAACTGCCATGGCCTATATGCACACTCACCACACAAGACTCCATTGCTGAAGAAAAAGCATGTTGAAGCACGTTTAAAGTTTGCTGCACAACATTTAGACAAGCCTGTGAAATAGACCAAAATGTAACTCTTTGGATGCCGTAATACACACCATGTTTGGGGGTCAAATGGCACTGCACATCACCCCAAAAACACCATATCAACAGTGAAGTTTGGAGGTGAGAGCATCAGGGTGTGGGGCTGTTTTTCAGCATACGGTACTGGCAAACTTCATTTCATTGAAGGAAGGATGAATGGAAAAATGTACCAAGACATTCTTGATAAAAATCTGCTGCCGTCTACCAGGATGATGAAGATGAAACGAGGGTGGACATTTCAATAAGACAATGATCCCAAACACAAAGCCAAGGAAACTCTCAATTGGTTTCAAAGAATGAAAAAAAAAGTTGCTAGATTGGCACAGCCAATCACCTGACTTGAATCCAATAGAAAAACTATGGAAAGAACTAAAGACCAGAGTTCATAGATTGAAGGTTTGTGTGGAAGAATGGGCCAAAATCACACCTGAGCAATGCATGCGACTAGTTTCTACATACAGGAGGCGCCATGAAGCTGTCATTACCAACAAAGGATTCTCTACAAAGTATTAAAGTGATTGTAAAGTCTCATTTAAAAAAAATAAAATAACAAATATGTTATACTTACCTGCTCTGTGGAGCTGGTTTTGCACAGAGCAGCCTGGATCCTCCTCTTCTTGGGTCCCTCACCGCTGCTCCTGGCCCCTCCCTCCTGCCAAGTGCCCCCCCAGCAAGGAGCTTGCTATGGGGAACCTGAGCCGAGTCACAGCTCCGTGTATCCATTCCGACACGGAGCCTGACCCGGTCCCGCCCCCTCCCTTCCCTGATTAGCTAACTGACGTTGGCAACCACGGGAGCCACCACTGCTGTGTCTCAGCCAATCAGAAGGAGAGTCCCGGACGGCTAAGACACTCATGGACATTGCTGGAGAGAGATGGGGCTCAGGAAAGTAATTAGGGGTGCTGGGGAGGCTACTACACACAGAAGGTTTTTTATCTTAATGCATAGAATGTATTAAGATAAAAAAAACTTCTGCCTTTACAACTCCTTTAAATACATTTTATTTGGCATGTTTAATAGTTTTTTCCCTGTGTCATTCCATTTTGTTAATTTACTAACAGATATATCAGTCTGGATGTCACACCACTTTCTCAAACTCAATCTATTCAAAACCGAACTTATAATTTTCCCTCCACCACGTGCACCTTCCCCTGATCTCTCTTTCAAAATTGATGGCACAACTATCAGCCTATCCCCGCATGCCAAGGTCCTAGGTGTAGTCCTGGACTCTGAATTCTCCTTTAAGCCCCACGTCCAATCAATCTCCAAATCTTGCCGCTTTAACCTCCGCAACATCTCCAAAATACGCCCCTTTCTAACCAACAAGACAACAAAGCTCTTAATTCACTCCCTGGTCATCTCTCGCCTCGACTGCAACTCCCTACTCATTGTCTTACCTCTACATAGGCTATCCCCCTTCATTCCATCATGAATGCTGCTGCCAGGCTCATCCACCTCACAAATCGCTCTGTGTCTGCTACTCCTCTCTGTGAATCCCCCCACTGGCTCCTGCTCACCCAAAAAAAGGAATTCAAAATATTAACAACAACTTACAAAGCCATCCACAATTTAGCCCCCAGTTACATCACTAGCCTAGTCTCAAAATACCAACCTAAACTTTATCTTTGTTCCTCTCAAGACCTCCTGCTCTCTAGCTCCCTCGTCACCTCCTCTTTTTGCTTGCCTCCAGGACTATTCCAGAGCTTCTCCAATCCTATGGAACTCCTTACCCCGACCTGTCCGATTATCTCCTACTCTATTAGCTTTTAGAAGATTCCTGAAAACCCTCCACTTCAGAGAAGCCTATCCTACCCACACCTAACAACTGCATTTTTATTTTCTCTATCAGTTCATCCCCCACAGTTATTACCTTCTGTTTCACTTGACCCTCCCTTCTAGATCGTAAGCTCTAAAGAGCAGGGCCCTCTGAATTCCTCCTGTATTAAATTGTATTGTAACTGTTCTATCTGCCCTCATGTTGTAAAGCGCTTCGCAAACTGTTGGCGCTATATAAATCCTGTATAATAATAATTTTATCCTATATCAGGGATACCAGCGATCTATTAAAGAAATTATACAACATCATCATACCCACAGATAGTATGCTTGTGTCCATCGATGTGGAGGCACTATTCTGCAGTATCCCACATGCACGTGGAATTTCTGTAGCTAAGGCCTTTTTGGATGACATGGACGTGGTGATCCATCCATATAATGCTTTTGTATTGCAACTATTGCATCATGTACTGACGAGAAACGTGTTCACATTTAATGGGTCCCACTACATCCAAGTGCAGGGGGTTGCGATGGGGACATGCTGCGCCCCATCATATGCCAACTTGTACCTGGGGGGGTGGGAGCATACAGCGTTTACCGATGAATCCTTATCTATTTGTCTGTCCAGCATTATATGCTGGTACAGATACATAGATGACATATTCATGGTTTGGAATTCCAGTAAAACAGATCTGCTGGTATTTATGGAGAAATTGGCTAATAACGACTATAATCTCAAATTTACCATGCATAGTGACTTACAAACAATACCTTTTGTAGACATTAACATTTTCAAACAACAGGATGGTACATTAGCCACCTCGCTGTATAGAAAATCCACTGCGGGGAATACTGTACTCAATGCCTCTAGTGCCCACCCCCAACCATTGATTAGAAGTATTCCATATTCACAACACCTATTTATTAGACACAATTGCTCCAATAAAGACGACTTTTTGAAGAAATCTAAATCAGTGAGAGCAAGGCTTTTAGAAAGGAGCTATACTAAGACTACCCTAAAAAATAGACAAGAATTATTGTTTGGTAGTAAGATAAAGAAACAGGAAGATACTGTAAGGACTGTTACCATGTATTCTAATAATCATGATATGGTGAAAAAACTCTGGAGAGACATTGGCACCCCCTTACTGAGAATCCAATTCTAAGAAAATATATTGGACAATATACCCAAATCACATATAAAAAATGCAGATCGCTAAAAGATCGTCTAGTCCACAGTCATTTCCAGGAATCTGTGGGGCCTAGTGAACATTTGAAAGGCATGTTTAGATGTGGCAGTTGTGAGTATTGTGGCTGGATGTTGGAGGGAGTATCTTTCATACTCCCCAATGGTAACATGCATAGAATTGAACATTATGTGAACTGTCAAACAAAATGTATAATCTATATTGTATGTAAATGTGGGTCATTTTATATAGGAAAAACGTATTTGGAGGAGAATATATGACCACATCTAGTACATTAGAAAAAATCTACTCTATACCCCTATTGGGAGACATGTTGCCATTCAGCATAAACATAACACATCAATGGTGCAGTTCACGGTACTAGAAAGGATCGTTGGAGACCCTAGAGGAGGAAATGTTGATAAGAAGCTATTGCAGCAGGAAGCCAAATGGATTTTTAAATTAAATGCTACCTTTCCTCCAGGCCTTAACGAAGCCCTCAGCTACAAAACATTTCTGGGCTGAAAATAGATGGCCCTTTAAAACCTTACTTTCTCTCCGCAATATTATGGTGAAACCATTCTAAATAATGATAGTTATGCTACTCCCATCTGCTTGTATATGTCCCAATAGACCTGTGGTCAAATCGTGAATTTAAACTATGTATCATAAATCACTATTTTGGTAATTGATATTGTAATTAAATAGAAAATTCATAGTAAATGAGTGTGGGAGGTTTGGATAATGAATGCAGCAGTTTTAATCTCTGTTTTAGTGTGGAATTAAGGTTTTTTGCCTTGGTCTGGAATCTGTTAAGTGTATATTAAGTTTATATGTTTGTGGTGTGCCAGTGTGTCTCCTGGATGTGATCTAGATCGGGGGTTTATCTCTGATATTTACTTATGGGGACCCCCTGCGTGGTAAACATCTGGCTGCAGGTTGGCTCTCAATATCCCCTGCATAGCCATGGTGGTGGTGTTGCGGTGGTAGGAGTAGGGGGAATTCCCCCCTATAAGTATATGAAATACACATTTGATTTATTAATTATACAAATGGCTACTGTTGACAGATGAATATACTGTCATTCAGTATTAGCCCTTGATGAGTTTACATGTCAGCATCTGTTTAGAAATGCCTTGCTTGGTTATAGCGGTTGATGTAGCACCATTATTAGAGGTTGTCTTCCATGGTTTATTATTTTTTCTAAGTGTCTATTGTGTGCTACTGCACATGAGCGCACTTTCTTTCCAGAGTTAGTCTCTGACGTCCCTACGGCGCATGTGCGGCATACGGCAGTGCTGTCTATTCACGGCATATGGCGGATTTCTTCATAAGATTGCAGGTGGACGCCCCATACTCTAGCACCCGATGGTATGCACCGCCACAGCTGATTGTAGTCAGCTATTATCTGATGGTGTGTGGCACCATTCCCTTTTCCTATTTAAGGTTTGAATGCTGGTAGTATCTGTGGTTGCGGCATGATTCAGGACATACATTGTCAGGTGAGTCTATGTGTGTGGACTTTGATTGTTCTTGCAACTATTCTTACCAGCGTTACTGCAATGGCATTTATTGACTAAAGAGTAATTAGATTTATTTTGCCTTCTAGACCTCTGTGTATGTTGCCACCGGTGTTTGCTTGACTATATCTGCTGCCTTGCAAATGCAGGGTATCAGATGTTGATTCTCACACCGGTTTATTGGTAAGTTTGCAATTGAGCGCTGCTCATGATCCGAGCAGTTCGTTTAATTTGCAATGATTTGAAAGGAAACTAACACTAATTAAGATATTATTGATTTTTCTAGATCTCAATCTACCCTCTGCTGGTTCTTTCGAAGGTTTTTAATAAGTCATTCAATCACTGACCCTCTCCTTAATACCATCGAGGTATCTGACTATGTTTGTGATTCTAATGACTGTTGTGGTTAAACAAGGGAAATTGCCATTTGCCACTTAATTTATCTTATGTATTTTATACTCTATATAGGAGCTAACAGGACTGCGGGTCTGATTTAATGATACATTACACTGACTTTTGTCTTGTTGTAGTGATTTTGGGGATACCCTCTGTCCAGTGAGTATTATATTGATATAGTTATGATTGCATTGATTGTCCTTTATATTTCTTTGGAGGCTGATTTTTATCCTCCTTATAGAATGGGGTACTGTGAATTATTGGCTGATTGATCTAGGAATGTTTCTCATTGATCTGGTTGCCTCTGGGTGGCACTTGGCATGCCGCATTTATAAGGGCTCTCTGATATGTGAGTGGCACTTCATATACACTGTTCCCCATATTACTTATGGGGACTATATTATTATAAGCTATCTGGCGGCATTTCTTATCCCTTCTGTGAAATATGATATTTCCCTCCTCTCTCTTCTATACAGAATCCCTCTCCTTGCAGTCAAGGAGAAAAGGTCCTGAGGAAGCATAAAGCGAAACTTCGACCTCTCTGACTCAGCAGCATTAGGGACTCTACATATATACATTGTGTGGTTATACCAATGAGAGCTTTAATTCTCTTGTTTTTATTCTGTACTAATTTTTTATTTTGTAATATATAATAAATCAATTTTCATAAAATTATATAGAGTTCCTTTTCTGGTACCGGTAAAGTCCGATCAAAATGTCCTATATCCCTTAAACAGTTCTCATATGGATGTGGCACTCCCTTGGCTATTCTATAAATAATTTTATTACACATAACTTAATTTCTGAACGTATTTGTTTTGATTTCTTTGTAAGTATGGATTGCATGGGTTGTTGCCGACATGTGGTTAAAATTTCATGTTAATAGCACCTTTAGAAATAATATGTACCTAGAACAATGGTGACATGTTAAATACCGTACTTATTTTACCCGCTGTATATCGACTGGGAAAGAAGGCAGGATCCAAACAGCCTAGGAAACTGACCTAAACTCACTTTACTGAAGCAGTACATCCTTCCTGTAGGCACCTGCCTACATATGTTTGTCTTAGGCATGCCTAAATCCACTTCTAAGCCTTTTCAAATTAAAATACCCTTGGGCTTCTTTTCCACCATAAATATAATAATTATAGACAACTTTATAGTGTACTTACAGTGTACTTCGCATAGACTATCCAGTACGTGTCATAACTCAGGACTACAATGAGTATGATGGACACCATAGAGCTGATTATGTTCATTGCCAAAAATGCTCTCACCTATCCAAAGATAAGTAGATATAAGAATAGTTAATCTCTGAAAATTAAACTTCGTAAGGAAATATAATCATTCCAGGGCATCAGTATCAGCTACAAGCACTGACCGAAAGCCACATTTTACTGCCCTTCTAAGACATTGAAGAAAGTTATTCACATTTAGGTTTAAATTATAACTAAAGGCAATTTTTTTTCTCATCTTGGACAGGTTCTAAAGGGATTAGAACACCTGTAAGGTTTATTGATGTTGTATGTGCCCCTCTTAAGGCGTTTTACTCTCTTCATTTGTCATGTTTACCGTGATCACTGAAAGTGAAATTGAAAGAAAATCCTACATTTTGGGTTGTCCCCAGAAAGGCAAGCGGGGGAAATATTCCCTCACTTCCTGTTGTGGCTATGCAGGAAGTGAAGAGAAATCTTCATAATGGGACACAGATGGTAAAACGAACCTGACAGGGGTTATATATCTCCTTTACTCTACCCAAAATAAAAAAATAAAAAGTTTGCCTTTAGTTATACTTTAAGAATTTGTCAGTCATAGCTGTTCTTAGAGGTGCATTTGCCACCTCACTCCTTCCCCTTAGACAAACCACTCTGCATTTCCTCCTTCCACAAACAAGCTCAGACACTACTTGAAATAATTTGATTAACCTATTGCCCTCAGCTAGGGCAAACCTTCTAATGTGAGGGATGAGCAGGAACAGGAACTAAGGCTGGGTTCACACTTATGCGGTTGGATGCGGGTTTCCCTCCCCTCTAT
Source organism: Lithobates clamitans (assembly GCA_037952925.1). Taxonomy (NCBI): domain Eukaryota; kingdom Metazoa; phylum Chordata; class Amphibia; order Anura; family Ranidae; genus Lithobates; species Lithobates clamitans. Next base: position 2,981,472 of record JBBGZY010000168.1, on the reverse strand, counting down.
GGAGGCGGTTCACACATCTCCAGAGCGAATTACACAGGAGTCATGTGCGTCTTCTGGTCTGTTTCAGGTCTGAATTCAGCCACATCAATGCATTTTTGTGCCTCTGCGTTTTTGAAAAGGAATCAGGGACTTTTTTAAACACAAAATGTTGCTTTTTGTTTCAATATATTTCACTGGAGATGCTGCAGAAAAGCTTGTTGTGCGTTTTAGCATGTTTTTGACACGTTTTGCGTTTTGCATCATTTAATCTGTCCAACAACAAATTGGCCAAATAAAAAGAAAAAAAGCATCAAAAACGCAAAATGCAAAATGCAAAATGCATTAACGTGTCAAAAGTGCGTGTCCGAAAACACGAAAAGCACAGCAAAAGGCACTGCAGAAATGCTCAAAAGCAACATGCATAGGTGTGAATGGAGCCCACAATTGGTTCTGAGGCTCAGGCAATCACCCTGCTTTCAATTTAGCACTGCGTTGTCTTCTAGTTAATTACTACTAACATTAGAATATATCATATCTCATAGTGACCCATTGTTTTATATTAAACATTTTAACCTGCTGTCCCTGGAAAATTTTGGGACATTTGGCAAAATGCATTGAAGTCAATGAAATTGAAGGTGAAATTAAAGTGTTTCTAAATCCTACAAAATTTTAATATGTTGCAGCTTTTCAGTCCTCAAATGCTTTTGCTACATTTTCATGTTTTTTCTTTTACTTTCAGCTGGTGATCCTGTCGTTAAGTCCTTTCCTGCCCTAAGGTAACAATGCTCATTCATGCACTGCATTTATGGAAGTGCAGCATTGTCCTCCTAGGACAAGAAGAGTGTTAGGACTACAGAAGTTCGTCCCCTTTCCCCCACTCCATAGCATAAGGAAAATGTGTTCTGTAGTTCTGTAGTCCACAGAGGTGTTTCAGCAGGACAGAATGTCTGCTTCAGGAAATTTTAACTAACAACATTTCTTTTGGCAAATTCACTCTATTAATCCCTAGTAGGTAATAACCCATGTTGTGATCAACTTACTAAAGAGATAGTTGGGTTTAGTTTTCTTCCCGCTGCGATTGAGAGACTTCCTGAAACGATGTACTGCAGATAGCAAAAAAGTGAGTGTTAAATATTATCTATATTATCTGGTAAACATAAGAATTATATATCAAAAACACTATTTACTACATACAAGTCATGCTAATTTTCAACCAACAAAGAATGGGTAATCTGCCAATTTTAAAATAGCTGAATAGGAGGCTAGGCGCTAAACTGCAGCCCAATCATATAATTGTGTATCTGCAGCCAGGTGCAGGTCCAGAGGAAGGTGCATGGGTAATTACAGGCAGCCTCAGAAGTGACCACCGGGGTGGTAAGAAAGGTGATTCCAAACATAATAAAGGCGCTCGAGAACACTTCCATGTGAATGTATGAATGACAATAAATACTAGGATCGACAGGCACTCATGAATGCAAAAGACAGTCTTAGGCCCACAAATTCTCACTGAAACACAATGTCCAAAGAAAGAGCCACAATCTATTAAAGGCACAATAAAAGTGTCTTACATGGTGCAGACGCACAGCATGGGTTTGTTGAGACACACCAGAAGGCTCTTAAACAGAGCTGGTAAACAGGATGACATATTTCAGGGCATGCTCCTTTCTTACACTTGCCTCAACCAAGTTCCATTCACCTGCTATGGTATTCCAGCACTGCAACAATGTCATGCCGCGTACACACGAGCGGACTTTACGGCGGACTTTGCCCGGCGGGCTGGATTTCGTCGGACAATTCGAGGTGTGTGGGCTCCAGCGGACTTTGTTTTCTCAAAAGTTGGACGGAATTAGATTTGAAACTTGTTTAAAATGTATCCGACGGACTCTTCTTTCTAGCGGACAAACCGATCGTCTGTGTGCTAGTCCGACAAACTCAAACTGACGCATGCTCTGAGGCAATTACAAGACGGAAGCGCTCGGTCTGGTAAAACTAGCCTTCGTCTTGAAGCTAGCACATTCCTCTTCTGTCATCTTTTAATACAGCCTTTTTTTAGGATTGATAATGCGAGAGGAATGAAGTTTTTTTTCTGCTTTATATTCACACAGAGTTCTCACAAACTTCTTTCTTCATGATTTATCCTCCTGCCATGACTAATATAATATTTTGTAACAGCCAGATCTCCATAACTTTAAAATTTTAAAATAGATTTTTTTTTTTTTTTTATTTTAACACTTTAGCTATTTTACAATGTGTGTTAAATGCTAACCACATTTTTTGTGTGTATTTTCAAGTTACCACAATTAACATTCATATTTTGTGTTGTTTTAAAGAACCTTAATGAGGTTGTTGTCCCTTGTTCATTAGACATAGGGGGGTGTATTTAACAAAGGCAAAATCATTTTTCACTCCAAGTGCTAATTATACATATAATTCCACATAAAGAGCATTTTGAAGTGCGTTCGCTGTGGATCCGAGGGGCACATGCAAGGAAGCCCAAACAAAAATAAATAATTTTTATTTGACATGATTTTTGGAATAAATCAACAGAGCTTCCCCCGAGCTTGTTTTTGACAAAAGGCTTAAATCATTTAAGAATATCAAGTGAAACGTTCACTTGAGAAATTGCACACCAAGTGCACTTGTTGGAAGTGCAGTCGCAGAAAAAATGATGGGAAGAGCTTAAGTTCGGAGAAGCTCTGCTGATTTATTCCGAAAATCATGTCAAATAAAAATTAATTGTTTTTATTTGACAAAAACACACATAGGGGTTGATTTCCTAAAGGTAAAAAGCCTGTGCATTTTGGAAATTGCATTTGCCCTCTGCAAGAGCAGTTGCTCCCAAGCTTTATTAAATGTGAAGCAGCTCTGCTGACTTCCATCATGCACACATGTGCAAGCAAAAATTTTTTTTTTTTCTTTTACTTGCACAGGATTGGGTACTCTTTGCAAAGTCAAGCTTTTAAATAATTTCTGATGCTCTGGAGCAATTGCACTTGCAGAGGGCAACTGCCCTCTGCAAAGTGCACAGACTATTTGCTTTTCTCAAATCAACCCCATAGTCTTTTCGACCTGTACCTGCCTACTCCCAAACAAAATGGCGTTTTTTAATCAAAAGACATAGGCAAGAATGTAAGGTAAACCAAAATGTATTTATTTTATTCCCAAAAAAATTAGGAAGGCAACACTGGACACACTTTTAGAATCTGGGAAGCCTTTCGTCCCCCAGGACACACATCAAGTTTGAGGACAAGAAAATAGGTATCTTGCGACTATAGGGAGCACAGGGAGCACAGTCAGACCAGACAGAAACCAGGCAATCACTTTCGACTCTTCCGTGGAGCCTTCCCTCCACGCTTCTCTGCAGCCTTCCCTCCACGCTTCTCTGCAGCCTTCCTCGGAGGTTGTGCCTCTGGTGGTGTACTTGGGGCAGGAGGAGGAGGAGGAGGAGGAGGAGGAGGAGGAGGATTGGCTTCATCTGCTAGATAGGTTGTAGTAGTAAGCTCCCCTCTCAAGCCCTTCTGGTAAGCCTGGAAAATTAGACCCTCACAGAGGAGGCGTTGGCCCTTTTCCAACTCCAGTAATCTGCTGGCTATATAGGTGCCATACGCCTCCTCTGCATTGGGAGGTTTGCTCAGGATCAGGCTTGCTTCCCGTATGAGGTATGGGGATTCCTGCTCTGTTGGTGGCATTCTCCTGGGCCTTTTGTGGAGAATGCGGGGGGGAGGCACCTGACACTCTGTGCGGCTTCTACTTGGCCCAGCCACAGCCTCCTCCTCTCTCCCGCTGGGCAAGGCCTCCTCCTCTCTCCCACTGGGCAAGGCCTCCTCCTGGCTGAGGTCATCCTGTGTAAAAAAAGGGACATAGTTGTAATTTTCTGTTATGCAATCACACACAATTTTCAGCTCCTAACTTTCAAATATAATTACACAAAATAGTAAAGGCTATCTATTTGACCACACCATTATTTCAGATGATCAACAAGATCTGAAGTTACGTATATATTTGGCCACTACTGTCTAGTGATATATCTACATATTACTCTTTGTGCAGAAGTGATTTTTTATGAAGCACTTTCAAAATTAACACCTTAACATCATTAATAACATTTACACAATCCCCAAATCTAAAAAAAAAGTATACCTGGCTGAAGCTGGGCGCATCCACTTCATCAATGGTGAAAAGGCCCAGTTCATCCTGGGACTCCTCAGCTGGGGTGGAGGTGGATGGAAGGCTGGAGGGAAGAGTGGATGGAAGGCTGGAGGGAAGAGTGGAGGGAAGGCTGGAGGGAAGGGTGGGGGGAAGGGTGGAAAGTGATTGCCTGGCTTCGGTCTGCTCATCCAGGAATCGCAGTTTGTGGTAATACCACAACTTGGGGACATAAACTTGGTCAGCTGCTGCCCCGGATCTGAGCGACTCCTGGATTTTTCTGTGTTCCCGCTTATACATGTTACGCAAGATACCTATTTTCCTGTCCACAAACTTGAGGTCTGCCTGGGGGAGTCGAGTCTTCACAAACTCTAAAAGTGTGCCCAGTGTTGCCTTCCTAACATCCCGATTATAATATAGGGGGTGTTTGACCTCCCACAGGTTTTTCTTGTCCTCATAGAGCTCAATAAAATGGCACAAAAATTCTTCCTCTTTAAAGGGATTCATTTTTTCTGGAAGACAAGACACAAGATCAAAACTTAAATGTCAGGCCCAAATCTCAGGATTAGTTTGTGTTGTAATCTAGGGGACACACACACACACACACACTCTTTAATCTTACCTTCGTTTGTGACGGTCGCTACTTCCGCACGGACATACGTAGGCCATCGTACTAGCTTTATATACACTGCGCATGTGTCATGCTCCGCCTGCGTCGCCCGCCCCTGACGTTCGTAAGTACGATTTGGCCCCGCCCCTTCACTCTTCGTTGCGCAGTGGGAGTAGATAGCAAAAGATGGCGGAGCGATTAAGTGAAAGTAGCGCGGAGGAAAGCCCGGAGCCCCAAACATCCACATCCCGGAGGAGATATAAGGCCACCAACATGGCTTTTGAAGAGATGGTGGAGATGGTGTCCATATTGAGAAGGGAGGACTACGATGGCAAAAAAGGACCGTACACACGACCCAATCTGAGAAAGGACAAAATAATGTCCTCAATTGTCACCGCTCTTGAAGAGAAATTTGGGACAAAACGTTCAAAAGAACAATTGCGGAAGCGGTGGTCTGACATAAAAAGTCGGGAGCCAGAACAATATTGGCGAATAAAGAAGCTGCTTAAAAAAAGTAAGTACTTGTGTTTTACTATTGAGATACAGAACTTGCATGCTGATCCTTATTTTTGGCGGTTTTTCTGCATCGTTCGTAAATACCGTTCTTTGGAATAGATATGATACTTTATAAAGTGACGTTATTTTTTCCCCAAATACGATGGGACAGTGTTGGACATACATTTATGGCTTGATAATTTGTCGAATTCCCACAATGAGTTGATGTGGTGTAGATGTGTTTGAAAATATAATGCTTCATCAAAAATGATTCAGTGTAATGTAGGGACAGGACACAGCAGCTGTTTCCACATCTGGACTCACGAGCACTATAGTTAGTGGGAATGATTTAGCAGTCCCACTATTGTTCTTCGATTTTATTTATTTTTAAATTTACTTTTAATTTTATTCCGTACGTTTTTTGGCTCTGCGTAACTTCTGCATACTTTTAGCTATTAAAACCATTCAACTATTAAAATGTTCGTCTCTTTTAGCTGATGTGTGGTCTTTTTCAACTCTTTTACTACCATTTATACGTTTTTAAATATTAAGGTTTTTTTCACTTGTTTAAACATTGAATTCAATGGGAGCATGCTTGAAATCCTTAAATTCTTCTTCCGCTCCCAAAAGTTTCAGCTCCTTCATACTTTCACCTAGAGACACCAAACAAACTTTACAATGTTCAATAAATATTCAGCTATCTGGCTATATCCTTTCAGTTTGATATTTTTGTAATTTTTGGAGAAAAAGCTTTTTGTTTAGAGGTCATTTCTTTCAAATATAATTACACAAAATAGTAAAGGCTATCTATTTGACCACACCATTATTTCAGATGATCAACAAGATCTGAAGTTACGTATATATTTGGCCACTACTGTCTAGTGATATATCTACATATTACTCTTTGTGCAGAAGTGATTTTTTATGAAGCACTTTCAAAATTAACACCTTAACATCATTAATAACATTTACACAATCCCCAAATCTAAAAAAAAGTATACCTGGCTGAAGCTGGGCGCATCCACTTCATCAATGGTGAAAAGGCCCAGTTCATCCTGGGACTCCTCAGCTGGGGTGGAGGTGGATGGAAGGCTGGAGGGAAGAGTGGATGGAAGGCTGGAGGGAAGAGTGGAGGGAAGGCTGGAGGGAAGGGTGGGGGGAAGGGTGGAAAGTGATTGCCTGGCTTCGGTCTGCTCATCCAGGAATCGCAGTTTGTGGTAATACCACAACTTGGGGACATAAACTTGGTCAGCTGCTGCCCCGGATCTGAGCGACTCCTGGATTTTTCTGTGTTCCCGCTTATACATGTTACGCAAGATACCTATTTTCCTGTCCACAAACTTGAGGTCTGCCTGGGGGAGTCGAGTCTTCACAAACTCTACAAGTGTGCCCAGTGTTGCCTTCCTAACATCCCGATTATAATATGTTGATGTGGTGTAGATGTGTTTGAAAATATAATGCTTCATCAAAAATGATTCAGTGTAATGTAGGGACAGGACACAGCAGCTGTTTCCACATCTGGACTCACGAGCACTATAGTTAGTGGGAATGATTTAGCAGTCCCACTATTGTTCTTCGATTTTATTTATTTTTAAATTTACTTTTAATTTTATTCCGTACGTTTTTTGGCTCTGCGTAACTTCTGCATACTTTTAGCTATTAAAACCATTCAACTATTAAAATGTTCGTCTCTTTTAGCTGATGTGTGGTCTTTTTCAACTCTTTTACTACCATTTATACGTTTTTAAATATTAAGGTTTTTTTCACTTGTTTAAACATTGAATTCAATGGGAGCATGCTTGAAATCCTTAAATTCTTCTTCCGCTCCCAAAAGTTTCAGCTCCTTCATACTTTCACCTAGAGACACCAAACAAACTTTACAATGTTCAATAAATATTCAGCTATCTGGCTATATCCTTTCAGTTTGATATTTTTGTAATTTTTGGAGAAAAAGCTTTTTGTTTAGAGGTCATTTCGTGAAATTTTAGACATTAATCAGAGTGTACTGTGTTTGTTTGGTTGCCATGGTTACCAAAGCTTCTGTTATACACAGGGGGGGAGGTGGCTGGAGCATCTCAGCTCTGATTACAGAGCCCGGGGGGAGGGGACAGACACACCATGTACTGATTTCTAATAGAGGAATATGATGGGGCAGTTTTGATGGTGGTCATTTTAGCAATTTAGCTATTCAGCATTCCCACGCATTTTGCGCAGGAAATGCATTTTCTAGTGTACTATGTGACCATCAATAAATTTTTGAGGGGTAATACACATAGGAGATCATTGAGGTGTCAGCATCTGTGAAACTTGGCCGAAAATAAGCATTCTTTATAATTGTTGTTCATAGGTAATGTTCATCCTGTCTTCAACATTTATTATGATGCAAAATTGGCAAAAAATCATAACCAACGTTTTACTTTATTTATTAAAACCTAAAAGATCAGTGTGTTTTAACTATACCTTTTTTTCAAATCTCATAGGGGAGAAAAGACTCAGACAACAGTCCAAGGATCTCAGGACCCCCCCAAGTCACCAGCCTGAGGCCGAAGCTACCCCAAGCCCCAGCCCAAGACCACGCCCACCCGACGACCTTGAGGAAGGAGAGGTGGAGGAAGTGTGCGAGGTTTCAAGCCCACCAAGTGAGTGACTGACACCCCAGCTTGAGTTACTGTATTTTGGCGTGCATATTGTAAACCTTGTTTTTATTCACTCGTTTTAGGTGAGTTTCTGGTTGTGGAAGGCCAAGCGGCAGAGCACTTCACCACAGACAGTGCGCAAAGACTAATTGGCCAGATAATGCTGTGGAATGGCCACATAGATCAAATGCGTGAACAAATTCACAGCATGAAACTTCGCCTGGACTCCATGCAACAGGAAATGAAGAACATGATTGATGTTTTGGGCAGAATATAATCACGTTTGGCCTAAAAACATCAATCATGTTCTTCATTTCCTTGGGAAGTTATTTTGTTAGAAAAATGTTTTTTTTCAATTTTTGGGGTATACCCAAATTTACATTGTGTGATGCACACGGTGTGTCATCATGTGCTATCTTTCATCATGGGTTAGCAATGTACTTGTTTTGTGTTTGCAAACCCTTCATCCTGAAAAATCTTGGGTGGTGAGAGGAACCAAAAATGGGATTGCACACACAAAACACGTACATTGCTCTCCCATGATAGGAGATAGCACATGTTGACTTGACCCTTTAGTAAAGCTCAATTTTGAGCATCTTATAAATGACAAATTTCTGCAAGGGTGACATTACATGCACCGTTCTAGAAATATTGAACTTTGTAAGTTCATTTATTGTAAGTTTTGTTTCTAAAAACACTGTTGTGTATGTAAATCTTGTTAGATAAAGGTCTATATATTTGTGAAAAAATGGCTTGAATAATTTAGTAAAAGATAATTTTTTTACACAACGTAAAATATTTTTGAAAAAAAAAAAAAGAACAAAAAAAAATAAAAAATATGCTAAAAAATGCACCTTTCAATGTGCACCAAGTAAAATTTTTTACCCTATACAATGTGTGTGGCTGTTTCTTGAAGTCAAAATTTGGGGTTTGTTTTTGTGGGCCTGATTAACTAAAGCTAAATGCACTTGACACTACTACAAGTGCACTAGGAGACAGACATAACTTAAAGGTAAACAACAATAAAAACAAGATATTTAGATAAACCAATTTTCTTTTTTATTTTTGAAACAAACTTACAGCTGTTGCTGAATAGCAATGGCCCCCCGACCATTAAAATAATTCACATAACGGTCACGCACTTGACGTGCGGTTCGGGGGGCCAAGCCAATACGGCCAATTTCTAGGCCTGTGAAAGTGCTAGCCTCTTCCAGTCTGGCCTCAGGCCCAACAGAGGATAGATATGTAGCTGAATGTCTCCTTAAAAAGTTATGTAAAATGCAGCAAGCAAGGATGACGTGGTTGATTTTATAGTCCGCCAAATTAATAGCCGTAAGGAAGATACGGAACCGGCTGGCCAGAATACCAAAGGCATTCTCCACAACCCTTCTTGCTCTGGCCAGCCGATAATTAAATACCCTCCTCTCAGGGGTGAGTGTCCTTTGGGGGAACGGCCTCATCAAGTTCTCACAGAGAGCAAATGCTTCATCAGCAATAAAAACTGAGGGGAGTCCATCCACATTATCGTCATCAGGTGGCAATTCCAGGCCACCGGTCTGGAGACGATGGCACAGCTCGGTCTGTGCAAAGACTCCTCCTTCAGACATCCGGCCGTTCTTACCCACATCCACAAACATAAACTCCAAATGTGCCGAGACCACCGCCATCAAAACTACACTATGGAACCCCTTGTAGTTAAAGAAATAAGACCCCGAATGCGGTGGTGGCACAATCCGGACGTGCTTCCCGTCAATCGCCCCTACACAGTTGGGAAAGTCCCAACGGTCAGCGAACTGGGAGGCCACAGTCTGCCATTCCTGTGGACTTGAAGGAAACTGTGGAGTGCAAAAAAAATAAGATAAGGACTTTATTAAAAAAATTGTATATCAGATTACACCAAAACATTAGTAAACAACAGCAGTCAAATATTATGAATATGTGTGTTTGTAATTAAAATGTTGAAAAACATAAGGCACACTTATAAGATTACTCACCCCCTATGATGGCCCATTGATACATTTGAATGTGGGGGGAGGGGTTCTAATTAGGTTAACAAACACACCTGACTGGCTCAAACATTTGTGGGGTGGGGGAGGGGTTCTAATTAGGTTAACAAACACACCTGACTGGCTCAAACATTTGTGGGGTGGGGGAGGGGTTCTAATTAGGTTAACAAACACACCTGACTGGCTCAAACATTTGTGGGGTGGGGGAGGGACAAACAAGACAATGGAGCAGACAATATACATTGTTCAATGGACTATAGGCTAGAGATAAAAATGGACCCAGCATTGCATGGTGGGGAGGTTAATGAAAGAAATTATGCATGTAGGGCAATAAATGATTAAAATAGGCATGCACGAAGATAAAGGGGACATTCACAGCAGATTGAAAGCATGGCAATTAGGTAAAGAGGACAGTTCTACAATACATCTAAAAACAGTTAATACATATCATGTAATGTTAAAGGATAAAACTTACCTTCATATATTCCTTCTGCAGGACCTGAATAATAGCAGAACAGGTCTCTGGGATTATGATCCCCAGAGCCTGGGGGGAGATGCCTGTCGAGAACTTTAAGTCCTGAAGACTTCTCCCTGTCGCCAAGTAACGTAACGTGGCAACTAGCCTCTGCTCCGCACTGATGGCTTGCCTCATGCAGGTATCCTGCCTGCTGATATAGGGGGTCAGCATAGCCAGCAGACGCTCAAAGACGGGGTCCGTCATCCTGAGAAAATTCCTGAAATCCTCAGGATTATTCTCACGGAGCTCACGGAGCAAAGGCATATGACAGAACTGGTCACGCTGGCGCAACCAATTCTTGGTCCATGAACTCCTCCTCACCCTGTTCATGGACTGGACTCGGGTCAAAGTATTAACCCCAACACCAAGTCCCCACACAGCACGAACTCGAGAACGAGAACGTCCACTCGACATGGCTTCAAAACGGTCGGCTGCTCAAACAAACAAACTTATAACAAACGCACTGAAGAACAGCAAGGCCTATGAAGAACGACCTGAAAATCAGGAACGAGCGGACCAGAACGGCCTGCAAGGCAGGTTACGAACTGACCAACACGCACTGAAAAGCAGATACAAACCTCACAAGCACAAACTGAACCGCAGAAAACGAACGAAATAAGCTGAAGTGTGAAAAGCGCGAATCGTCTCTAACCAAACTTCTACTAACACGAGATAAACACGAGATTAGCAGAAGGAGCCCAAAGGGTGCCGGAGTGGGGCTTGGACTTCCTTTTTCTAGTCCCGTCGTACGTGCTATACGTCACCGCGTTCAAAACCAGCGGACTTTTGCAGTGAGCGTGTGTGGCCAAGTCCGTCCGTTTTTAAGTCCGGCTCAAGGAGCCAACAAAGTCCGACGAAAAGTCCGCCGGGCAAAGTCCGCCGTAAAGTCCGCTCGTGTGTACGCGGCATAAGAATTCTTTTATTGTGTCATTAATAAATTTTGGCTATTGCTCCTCCCCTGAACTTCCTATAAAAGCCATGCCTTTACACTTCCTGTTTACGAGATTATTGTGCTGTCTGCAGCAAATATCTCGCTCTTGTCTCTCCTGCTGCCATCCATATCTTTGCTACCACTCGTTACCAACCTTTGGCTTGTTCCTCGACTATGCTTCTGCTTGATCCCAACCTGCAAAAACTTGTTACTGACCTTTTGGCTTCTTTACTGACTATGCTTCTGCTTAATATCTACCTGCTATATCTGCTTACTCACCTCCTGGTGAGGCAATCCTAAGGACCAATGTATAGAAATAAGAGTGCAGCGCTGGATAATAATGTGTTTAGAAATCCAAATACAAATTTTTACAATATACCAAACATTGTGAACATGAATCAAAATTACAAACAGACCATCCAGTGAAAAAACAGTCCATATGTGATAACATATAAATGTATATGGAAAATCAAAAATTAAAAGTGCATAAAATATAGGAGTCCATGTAAAGATTATTTTTCATGAAGGACCCAAAGTCTGTATTCTCCACCACTTGTGCAGCCTGTCACCTTAAGGTACAATGGAGGCTTACTAGAAAGCCTGCGACCACCCTTCTCAGGGGGGTCAAAACAGGCTTAGTAGAGCCGATGGAGATACTGCTGGAAACCTCACGGACCTCCCTCATGGACGATCAGCTGATGCAGATGAAAAGTGCCCGCCCCAGCACACTCACAGGAAGACAGGCACCGCACATCAGTGAGTGACCGAAGAAACCGAAGCTGCACTCCGATGGATGACCACTGCAGCCTGTCCTCCGCTGAGTGCTCCTCCTGTCTCTCTGATTCTCTCTATATGAAGCACTTTCAGCTGGGTCCTTCAGGAAAAATAATCTTTACATGGACTCCTATATTTTATGCACTTTTAATTCTTGATTTTTCATATACGTTTATATGTTATCACATATGGACTGTTTTTTCACTGGATGGTCTGTTTGTAATTTTGATTCATGTTCACAATGTTTGGTATATTGTAAAAATTTGTAATTGTATTTCTAAACACACTATTATCCAGCGCTGCACTCTTATTTCTATACATATTTCCATGTGCCCTATATCGGGGTTATAGTGCTTAGCTGCAGGATATCCTTCACGGGGTTTTTTTCCTCTCTTTTTTCTTCATTTTTTAATACGCACCTAGCACAATTCTTTTTCCTTTTTTTAATCCTAAGGACCAACAAACAGCAAAACCCATCTCCACCATCAGGAGCTCTGGTGAATACTGATTAGTACTTTGACCCTGCACCTTGGGTGAGCCTGTGTAATCCGACAAGGTGGCTTGCTTGTATACCTATCCAGCTGGCTGGTGGGAATCTCTCTACTGCTACTGGTCTCCAAGCCTGATCCATGGCTGTGACATGTGCCCATTGTAGGTGCTTTTGACTGTGGACACGGGTCAGCATAGGCACCCTGACTGGTCTGCGGCTAAGCAGCCCAATACACAACAAACTGCACTGTGTTTTCTGACACCTTTCTATCAGAATTGGCATTAACTTTTTCAGCAATTTGAGCTCCAGTAGTTGTTATATACTTGCAACAGTGGGCTCACAAGAGCTGCAGTTTTGGAGTTGCTGTGACCCAGTCATCTAGCCATTACACTTTGACTCTTGCCAAAGTTGCTTAAATTCTTACACTTGCCCATTTTATTCTGCATTTAACAAAACTTTAAGTGACAACATGTTCACTTGTTGCCTAATATATCCCACTCACTTCCAGATGCTATTTTTATGAGATCATCAATGTTATTCACTTTACCTGTCAGTGGTCATAATGTTATGGCTGACCAGCATACATTTTTAACTTTGTTTTTGCTGTACATACAGCAGGTAAAAAAAGTATTGAACACGTCACCATTTTTCAGGTAAATATATTTCTAAAGGTGCTATTGAAATGAAATTTTCACCACATGTTGGTAACAAACCATGCAATTCATACATACAAAGAAACCAAAACAAATAAGTTCAGAAATTAAGTTATGTGTAAAAAAAATGTAATTAGACAGGGAAGAAGTATTGAACACACTAACTAAATTTTTTTAATACTTTGTACAAAATTCTTTGTTGGTAATGATGACAGCTTCAAGACACCTCCTTTATAGAGAAACTAGTCGCATGCATTGCTCAGGTGTGATTTTGGCCCATCTTTCCACACAGTCTTCAAATCATGAAGGTTCTGCGGGCCTCTTGTATGAACTCTGATCTTTAGTTCTTTCCATAGATTTACTATTGGATTCAAGTCAAGTGATTGGCTGGGCCATTCTAGCAGCTTTATTTCCTTTCTTTGAAACCAATTGAGAGTTTCCTTGGCTTTGTGTTTGGGATCATTGTCTTGCTTAAATGTCCACCCTCATTTCATCTTCATCATCCTGGTAGATGGCAGTAGATTCTTTATTAAGGATGTGTTGGTACATTTTTCCATTCATTCTTCCTTTCAATGATATGACATTTGCCAATACCGTATACTTGCCAGCCCCACACCATGATGTTTGAACCTCCAAACTTCACTGTTGGTATGATGTTTTTGTTGTGATGTGCAGTGCCATTTGACCTCCAAATATGGTGTATTTCACAGGCGTGTCTAAATATTGTGCAGCCAACTTTAAATGAGCTTCAACATGCTTTTTTTCTTCAGCAATGGGGTCTTGTGTGGTGAGCGTGCATAAAAGCCATGGCAGGGGAGTGCATTACTTATTATTTTCTTTGAAACAATTGTACCTGCTAATTCCAGGTCTTTCTGAAGCTCTCTGCAAGTGGTCCTTGGCTCTGGGTCAACTTTTCTTATAATTTTCACTCCTCTGCCAAAAATCTTGTGAGGAGCACCTGGTCATGGCCGGTTTATGGTGAAATGGTGTTCTTTCCACTTCCGGATTATGGCATCAACAGTGCTCACTGGAACAATCAAAAGTTTAGAAATCCTTTTGTAACCAATGCTATCAGTATGTTTTGCAACAATAAGGTTGCAAAGGTTTTGAGAGAGCACTATGCTTTTACCCATCATGGGATGTTTCTTGGGTGACACTTTGGTAATGAGATCCCTTTTTATAGGCCATCAGTTGAGACTGGTGTCTTGGCTTTTCATGCTTTTTTGGACCTCCCTTTCTTTATGTGTTCAATACTTTTTCCCTGTGTCATTCCATTTTATTACACATAAGTTAATTTCTGAAATTATTTGTTTTAGTTTCTTTGTATGTATCGATTGCATGGGTTGTTCCCAGCATGTGGTGAAAATTTAATGTCAATAGCATTTTAGTAATATATTTACCTATAAAAATGGTAACGTGTTCAATACTTACTTTACTCGCTGCATCAATCAATAGAATCAGTGTTTACTTACAAATGGCATTCCATACACGAAGGTCCAATAGTGTATTGTATAGGTAAATATGGAAGTCATATCATAACTAACCACTCCCAGAGCAATATAAATGAGCACAAGACTGATTTCTATAGCCTGTAAAAGAAGAAAAAAGCGCAAACAAGAAATGTAAGACATTTTTTTGCTTTGAAGGGACTCTATTATCCAAGTAACAAAGTACCAAATATATATATTAATAATTTAAAGGCCACTAAGTGTTCATTAGTAATTAACCGTTTCATCTTTCACTACTGGGTTAGTCCCAAAAACAGTAATCACTTACTAAAGGACTACATGCAAAGTCTCTTGCCATATACCAATTGCAAAACTATAAACAAGCCCGATCAAAAAGGGGGTTGGAAGCCTGATCCCCAGTCAGGCGACCAAAGAATGGGGCATATTGGACTATTACGGTACAGTAATTAAGGGTAACCATATAGAGCAAGTAACGGCAGTAATCAAAATTGTAATTCATTTATTGATGCAACGGACAAAACATGATAAAACAATAACACTTAATAAAAGTACAGGCATATCACCAATGGATTCAATAGTATACAGTACAGCACAAAATCTCAGATATCATATTCCTCGACTAGTTTCGCGGATACAATCCGATTCATCAGGAGGGAATCTGGAGATGAGTTATTCTGACTAAACAGTCTGAACCTTACAATTAAAAAATACAATGAGGTTTACAAAAATACATGATCAGTACAATTTATGTTCCAGCATCAAAATTTACAAATAGGTAATGAAAATAGGGGGGGGGGAACGAATCTGCTTACCCAGGTCCCAGCAGACCCCAGGCGCAAGGCCCCAACACCAACAAATGATCTCCCACGGTGACCTGTATTTTTGTAAACCTCATTGTATTTTTTAATTGTCAGGTTCAGACTGTTTAGTCAGAATAACTCATCTCCAGATTCCCTCCTGATGAAGCGGATTGTGTCCGCGAAACTAGTCGAGGAATATGATATCTGAGATTTTGTGCTGTACTGTATACTATTGAATCCATTGGTGATATGCCTGTACTTTTATTAAGTGTTATTGTTTTATCATGTTTTGTCCGTTGCATCAATAAATTAATTATAATTTTGATTACTGCCGTTACTTGCTCTATATGGTTACCCTTAATTACTGTACCGTAATAGTCCAATATGCCCCATTCTTTGGTCGCCTGACTGGGGATCAGGCTTCCAACTCCCTTTTTGATATTGATTTCTGGATGATGGTACATATGCACTTTTGCTACCTTTATACTTTACTGTAGAGAGGCCACTTCTCTAATCGTATAAACAAGCCCCCCAATTTCAGTACAGCAATCCAAATTTCAATCTTAAACCCTAACACCTAAGAGCAGCTAAACACTAAGTGATTCACACTAATTACCAAATCATTAAATAAAGTGCAGTGTTCCTAAATACTCAATCCCTACATCCAAATGAATTAACTAATACAACACACTACATAAGTGATAAAAATGTGAGCAAACAATATTATTAATTTAAAGTGGGGTTCCACCCAAAAAAACAAAAATACATGAAAAATCCTAAAAAACAAAAAACAAAAAAAATTTGGATATTTTTTTTTTTAACTTCCCTCTAAATTCCTTTTGTTAGGGGGTCCTTCGTAGTCTGCCCCTTCCAATGCCTGGGCTGGTGACATCACTTCCCCCTCGGCACAGGAAGGGCTCCGCTCTGCTCCCTCCCTCCTGTCAATCATCTGGGTTACAGGTTACAGGTCCCAGGTGACTGAGCGGCCAATCACGGTGCGCGGCGCCGCTCGCGCATGCGCAGTGGGTGCCAGGCTGTGAAGCCACAGCCCGGCGCCCACAGTTGCAATGCCGGCGCCGCTGAACGGAGGGGGAGACGAGCGGGACTTCGATCCCCCGCATCGCTGGACCCAGGGACAGGTAAGTGTCCAATTAAAAGTCAGCAGCTGCAGTATTTGTAGCTGCTTACTTTTAATTTTTTTTTTTTTTTTTTTACTGGACCCCCTGGGTGGAACTCCTCTTTAATATTTCAATAGTGACCGCACATATACATAAATAATGCTAGAGCAGCCATGTGTAATAGATCACTAATGGTGCATAATGAATAAAGTGCAATCAGTGTGGTTCAAACAGTCCCTTTTAACATGTATCAGTCAGTCCCATGTGTCTTCATATCATGTGTGCCACATAGTGAAACACTTCCTTCCAATTGTGCCTTTTTCAGTGTGATTTCACCTGGAATATTGGACCTCTTAAATTACAGGAGGTCACATAAACCATATACCCCACAGGTGTTAATCTTCCCTCAACTCTCCCTAAAGTGATTGTAAAGTCTCGTCTTTTTTTTTTTTTTTAAATAACAAACATGTTATACTTACCTCCTCTGTGAAGTGGTTTTGCACAGAGCAGCTTGGTTCTTCCTTTTCTCGAGTGCCTCTTCAGTGCTCCTGGCCCCTCCCTCCTGCCAAGTTCCCCCCCAGCAAGCAGCTTGCTATGGGGGCACCCGAGCCGAGCTGAAGCTCCATGTGTCCATTCAGACATGGAGCTGCCGTTCGGCCCCTTTCTCTTCTGATTGGCTGACTTTGAAAGCAATGGTGCTGCTGCTGTGTCTCAGCCAATCAGGTGGAAGAGTCCCAGACGGCTGAGACAATCGTGGACATTGCTGGATAGAGAGGGGGCTTGGGTAAGTATTAGGGGTGCTAGGGCGGCTGCTACACACAGAAGGCATTTTATCTTAATGCATAGAATGCATTAAGATTAAAAACCTTCTGACTACAACTTCTTTAAGACTTTCTCCAGGCACAGCACTTGGGACTGTAGTCACAACAGCTCCTCAAGGGTTCTCCTCCACAGGTTTAGCCGCAGTTCCAGCACAGCTCCATAAAACAATGAGACATCCTTGTGCTTTCCATAAAACACAGGTTTATTATAAAAAAAAAAATAAGCACACTCACATTAACAGACAAGTACTCAGCCCATAGTCATTCACACTGGTAGCCCGCTTTCTCTTTCTCTCTCTAATATGGCAGCACAATGGCAGGGGTGTGAGTGGGTGAAGTACAGAGATAGCTGGCCACACAAGGCTATATTATAATTATTATTATACAGGATTTATATAGCGCCAACAGTTTACGCAGCGCTTTAATTGTTCAAGGTTACAATTTTCTTTACTGTTACTAGAGCTACTGTATTTCCACTGTTTCACATTCACAAGCAGATGGAATGCTTATCAAATTCTCATATACCGCTCTCTGTGGCGAATATATTCCTGCTTCCTCAAACTCTTGGAAATGCTCCTAGTGTGATGACCTCAAATTTACTTTACGTGTTACGTCCTTAAGACTTCATTAGAGATTAGCACTAGATTTAAAAAAAAAAATCTAGGGCTAAAAAAAACCTCTAGATTTAAAAAAAAATCTAGGGCTTGGGAATGTTCTAAGGCTGAAGCTGCCTTACAGGCCGAACTACAATATGTAGCGAATCATACTATAGAAGCTCAACAGATGTGAATACAAAAACAGGTATATGTAGATATATGTCGATATCGTCTGTAAAAAAGCAGAACAGAAACGTTTTTCCCTTCAGCAACCTTATTTTGAGGATGGGGAAAATGCGAGCCACCTTTTAGCTACAATAGTAAAAGCTCAAAAATCACTGACACAAGTGGTAGAATTGCAAGCATCTCCAGCTAAAATTTCAGGAACTACCGCAGAGATATCATCAGTATTTTTAGATTTTTTTATAACAACTTGTATAGTAGCAAAGTATCTTATTAAGAGACCAAATTGCAACTATTTCCTAACTCCATTACGCTAACAGAATTGTCTGCAGCTGACAGGGAGATGCTGGATAAACCTCTGATTTTAGAGGAACTCCAGTTTGCTTCATCCAGTATGCCTAATAATAAATCCCTGGGTGCAGACGGGTTACCAGGGGAGGACTACAAAGTCTATTGAGCTAATCTGTTATCTGAATTGTTAGAGGTATTTAATGCAGCATTGGAGTGTGGTCATCTTCCTCACTCTATGAATGAGGTGATTATTATAGTTTTACTAAAACCTGATAAGACCCCTAATAATCCGGAATCATATCACCAAATATTGTTACTTACTTCGGATGTGAAGCCATTGGCAAAAGCGTTAGCTACTAGACTGGTGAAAGTAATATTTAAGATGCATTTAGACCAATGTGGATTTATTCCAGGAAGATCTAGTGCAGTGAATACAAGGCGTTTATTCCCTAATTTGCAGTTTCTGTCTGAAAGTTTGGGCAGAAGAGCTATATTGTCGATTGATGCGGCAAAAGCTTTTGATAGCATAGAATGGGATTTTTATGGCACTGCTTAGAGAAGTTTGGATTTGGACCCCAGTTTATAAGTTGGATACAACTCCTTTATGCTGCCCCTGTGGCATGAGTTCAGGTAAATGGACATGTATCAGCCCCTTATTCTTTAAAACGAGGAACAAGACAGGGATGTCCATTATCGCCTTTACTTTTTGCCCTGGCCCTTGAACCTTTGGCCGCCGCTATCCGCCAATCATCGAATATTATTGGGTTCTGTAGACCCTTAGGAGAGGATAAGTTTACCCTAAATGCCGATGACACGCTTCTATTTTTGGGTGACACATCATCTTCCTTAGTAGCAGTGATGTCTTTAATTAATGTTTTGACTACATTTACTCTGTTTATCTTTTCTTATTATTATTAAACAAGTGTGATTTAACTGTACTTCTGTCTCATTCTGATTCATGGTTTCTGACAGTAGGCGAAGGCTATAAATTCAGAAGTTTCAGTGAATCCACTTGTTGGTAATATTTTTTCCAGATCGGATGAGCAGGATCACTGCATGGATCAGTTTGCCATTACGTCTCCCACTGTGGCTGTTCCAGTACAACCTGTGTTGCAGGCCATCCCTGCTGTTGCTCCAGTCTCTGTGCAGGCACCCGCCTCAAGTATTACCTCTAAAATAGGCATATCTGGTTCCACTCCAATTCCCCAGCGATTTGGGGGCAATCCAGTTCAATGCAGAGGGTTTCTCAACCAGGTTGAGATATACTTTGAGATGCTGCCCCAGGCGTTTTCCACAGACAGAAGCAAAGTAGGTTTCCTGATATCTTTGCTTTCTGAGAGAGCCTTGGCCTGGGCAAACCCTCTATGGGAGACACAAAAACCCAGAATTTGTGGCTTCCTTCAAAAGGGTATTTGACATTCCCACACGCTCCGCTTCTGCTGCCAAGAGCCTCATGTCCATCAGAGTATGAGAACTGTTGCCGATTACGCCATTGAATTCCATACTCTGGCAGCAGAGGTTGCTTGTAACAATGAGGCCCTTGTGGCTGCTTTTTCTCATGGTCTCTCGAATTCCATCAAGGATGAGATAGCAGCCCGAGATATACCCACTGAGCTGGAGAGGTTGATCATATTTGCCATCCTCATTGACTCCAGACTCAGAGAAAGACTCTCTTTTAAGGAGCGCTGGCGCAAGCCTCCTGTACATTTGTCTCTGAGCTTTGCAGTCCCACCCTTGCCTTCCTCACCTCCCATGCCTCCTGGTACCGAGTCAGTCTGTGAAGATGAACCCATGCACTTAGGCTTCACACATCTCTCTGCGGATGAGAGAGCCCTTAGGAGGAGGGAGATATTGCGCCTTTATTGTGGCCAGGCTGGTCACTTTTTGAGGCCTTGTCCTACCCGTCCAGGGAACGCCTGAACCTTGAGGTCCTGTCATGGACAGACCTTAGGTGGCGTTGTTTCGTCTCCAGTTTCCCAGGAAGATAAGCCCCTGATTTTGGTTACTCTGTCTTGGGCTGAGTCATCCGTCAAGATACAGGCTCTAATCGGCTCTGGGGCTGCAGGCCTGTTCATTGATGCTGCCTTTGTATCAAAGCACTCGATTCCGCTGCAGCTGCATGACACTCCACTTGCCACTGAGGCTCTTGACGGGAGACCTCTACAGCCTGCCCATATGACGCATGAGACTGTTCCATTGTCCATGGCCGTAGGGGCCCTTCACCATGAGATAATCCAATTCCAAGTTATTTCCTCACCTAAGTTTCTGCTGGTTATTGGTTATCCTTGGTTACAGAGGCACAACCCTTCTGTTGATTGGCTCCGTGCTGAGGTTCTGTCCTGGTCGCCACAGTGCAGTGAGAGATGTTTCCAGAAGGTAGCCAAGGTCCTGTGCACCTCTCCACTCTCCTCCCTGCCGGAGGAGTACTGCGATTTTAGCGATGTCTTTGACAAAGGTCAAGCCGGTACTTTGCCTCCACACCGGTCGTATGATTGCGCAATTGACCTTCAACCTGGTGCCATACCCCCTCATGGCCGGGTTTACCCTTTGTCGGTCTTGGAGGATAAGGCCATGGAGGAGTATGTTGCAGATGCACTTTCTCATGGTTTCATCCGCAAATCCTCTTCTCCTGCTGGTGCTGGTTTCTTTTTTGAAAAGAAGGTAGCCAAGGTCTACCTTGGCTACCTAGGTCGAGGCCACTGTAGGACTGAGACCTTGTATCGATTATAGGGGTCTCAATTGTTTCAGGATTAAGAATGCCTATCCCATTCCGTTGATTACGGAGTTATTTGACTGCCTCAACGGTTTTCACGAGGCTTGATTTGCGAGGGGCATACAATCTCGTCAGGTTTAAGGAGGGCGACGAGTGGAAAACTGCGTTTAATACCAGATCAGGTCATTATGAGTATCTCGTAATGCCTTTGGCCTTTTTAACGCTCCAGCAGTTTTCCAGGAGTTCATTAACGATGTTCTCTGAGATTTGTTACAGTTATGTGTGGTGGTTTATCTCGACGATATCCTCATATTTTCCAAGTCCCTGGAGAGCCACCACACAGATGTCTGTCGTGTGCTTCAGAGACTAAGAGAGAACAATCTCTATTGTAAATTAGAAAAGTGCGAATTCCATTGTGAACAGGTGAAATTCCTGGGCTATGTCATCTCCACTGCTGGTTTTTCGATGGACCCAGAGAAACTTTCAGTGGTCCTACAGTGGCCTCGACCTATGAGTTTGTGTCCTCTGCAGCATTTTATTGGCTTTGCCTACTATTAACGGAAGTTTATTTGTAACTTCTCGTCTCTGGTCAAGCCCCTGACTGATATGACCAGGAAAGACGGCAACCCACAGAGTTCGTCTCTGGAGTCCATTAAGGCCTTTTAGAGTCTCAAGGTTGCCTTTGTTTCTGCTCCTGTGGCGGTGCACCCTGATCCTACGTTGCCTTTTATCCTAGAAGTTGATGCTTCTGAGACTGGAGTTGGCGCCCTTCTGTCTCAACGTCCTAACTCTGAGTGCGCTATGCATCCGTGTGGCTACTTTTCCAAGAAATTGTCACTGGCAGAGTTCAATTACGAGATTGGTGACAGAGAGTTGTTGGCGATCATTTTAGCCCTGAAAGAATGGAGACATCTCCTTGAAGGTACCACTGTGCCGGTTCTCATTCTTACTGATCATAAGAATCTCACATTCTTGTCTGAGGCTAAGCGCCTCTCTTCCAGAAGGGCGCGATGGGCTCTTTTCTTGTCGAGTTTTAATTACATTGTCTCATTCTTACCCGGTACTAAGAATGTAAGGGCTGACACCTTGTCACAACAATTTTCCTCCACTTCCAAGATGGAGTCGGTTCCTGTGATTCCTCCTGATCATATTCTGGCTATGGTTCACACCAGGCTTACTTCTCCTTTGGGTGACAAAATTCTTGCTGCACAGGTCGATGCTCCTCCTGAGAAACCTTGTGACCGCTGCTTTGTTCCCGAGAGTCTCAGTACTGCCGTGCTCCAGACTTACCATTCTCCCAAGGCTGCTGGCCACCCTGAAGAATGTAACCGCCTTGGTAGCTGCCTGTTCCATGTGTACTCAGAGTAAGATTCCACGACACCTTCCAGTGGGCCTCCTACAACCCATACCCAATGGAGAGAGGCCCTGGACCCACCTGTCTATAGATTTCATTGTGGAGTTACCCAAATCCCAGGCAGCATAGTTATCCTTATGGTGGTTGACCGGTTCTCGAAAATGTTGCATTGTATTCCATTCAAGAAGTTGCCTACTTCTAAGGAACTGGCTTCTATTTTTGCTCAGGAGATCTTCCGCTTACATGGGCTACCCAAGGTGATTGTCTCAGACAGAGATAGGCCGTTTGTGTCCCGCTTCTGGCGAGTCTTTTGTGCACATTTGGGTATTCAACTTGCTTTCTCCTCTGCCTATATCTGGTCAGACCTCTTACCGTGGGCGGAGTTTGCTCACAATAGTGCCTTGAATTCAGCTTCCCGTTTGTCCCCGTTTATGGCGAACTATGGTTTCCAACCTTCCGTGTTGCCTGCCTCGTTTGTTCCGCAGAGTATTCCTGCATTAGAGGAGCATCTCTGTGGTCTTTGTTCCATTTGGGCACAAGTCCAGGAGGCTTTGCGACATGCTAACGATAGGTACAGACTCCATGCTGACCTCAGACGCCTACTTGCGCCTTCCTACCAGGTTGGGGACAGAGTCTGGCTGTCGTCTCGCAACCTCCGACTTCGTGTTCCTTCTTTGAAGTTCGCACCTCGGTTTATTGGGCCTTTCCGTATCCTTTGCAGGATTAACCCAGTGGTTTACGCGTTGGACCTTCCTCCTAGTATGCGCATCTCTAATGGACACAAATTGGACGCTATTAAATTTCCTGGGTTAAATGAATATATTCGTTTTAAATCCTTTTTTGATTCAGATATAAATTCAAATTAAACTCAATTTGGCTAATCTTGCGTTCCATGTGTTTATCTACCTTTGGTTTCCCCTATATTTGACCGTCTACTTGCATTGGGCTCTTATTCCCTTGTTTCCTTCTCCTCCCTATTTTCCGCCATTGCTGCCTTTCTGTCCCTTTTACATTCCTAGGGACCAATTTAGTTTGAATTGTATTGTGGGATTAATGTTCTTTATTTACTGTATTTTTGCTACATGTAATTTATACATTCTTTGCTAAACTGTAGTCATATTAATGAAATATATTTTTTCTAATTGATATATTTAGGTTAATTTGGAGCCGAAGTATCAGTTATGTATTTTAATATTTATAAATTCCATGGTTTGTTTATTTTTATGTTTTCCTTTCTTTGAGCGATTGAATTCACGGATTCACCGTCATATATATGCAGTAGTATCTGACTACTTGACTGCCTGTCTTCCTATCCCCTCCTGCTGTTCCACATTCTCTGTTCCCAGTGCCAGACTGCCTTATCTGTCCTGTTCTTTGCAGACTTGGGCGCCTCTATGCAATTTGGGGGCCATGTCCCTCTACAGCCTTTGGCTGCATGGACACCCAAGGGCTGATTGCTATTTACAGTCAGCCCGTCCCTTCGGCCCGTGCCTGTGCCCTTTATCCGCTCGAATGTACATCGGCCTCTTTTTCTTCCCTCCCTTGACTGGTGGAGTGTTCTTGTTTTCCTCCCCCTTCTCATTGGCAGGCCCGTGCCTTGACCGCGCCCTTTTTTGCCATCGTCACTGGGTTTTCCATCATGTGACCCGGGTCGCGCTTAGCATTCTGGGCGTTGTAGGCAAC
Organism: Lithobates clamitans; assembly: GCA_037952925.1. Lineage (NCBI taxonomy): Eukaryota > Metazoa > Chordata > Amphibia > Anura > Ranidae > Lithobates > Lithobates clamitans. The sequence continues at coordinate 2,957,207 of JBBGZY010000168.1, read as the reverse complement.
CGACCACGGATACTGCACATGCGCTCGGGCCGTCTTTTGTCCGCTTCCGATATGCTAATCTCCTATGCCGATCGGGTGGGGGGTTTAAAAGGCCGCCACTGCTTTCAATTCATTTGCTGACTTTGCTGTGCTCTGTGGCTTGGCTATTCTTGAACAGGGTAAAATTGGTTCCTTTACTTATCTTTTATCCTGCTGGAATTCCTACTTCCCCTTTCCTCATTTTATTTGTAGATGTTTATTGGTAATCACTATGTTGATTGTGGGTTTCCACTGAACTCATATCTAGGTGATTGAACCCTTTGGACTTTTTTAGCAGCACAATGTGGTTTCTGTTTCCAGCTCTCCACACTGCCTGACTTGGATTCTACTGTGTGCTCAGTTGCCCTTACTGGCTATTGCTACGTTAGGGTAAGCGTTTGCTTCCTTACAGTCCTAATTTTCTTGTGTACTATATATAGGGCAGTTTCTTGAAAGCTTTAGAAATATCTATTTTTATGCCATTAATACTATGCACCTTACTGTTGTTTCAGTCCCCTTGGTTTCAATCACCTCTTGGTCTCAACATACTCAAGTACTACAGACTGACCCGCCCAGCGCACATTTTTGCTTTTTTCTCTATTTAGTTTTGGTATGTATTGAGGCTTTTTAGCCCGTGTCAATAATAATAATAATAGGACTTAATTTTTATTTTTATCTGTTATTTTCCAGTTTTTATAGGCATCCCTTATGGGCCCCCTGTAGCCAAATACAGGTCTGAGTGCGACTCTCATCCCCACTTGCCTGACGGTGCCCATTCTGTGTCCCAGGAACTTGATGGGGTATGTCTGGGATGTGGTTACATGGCATGCATGAGGTTTTAGCCAGACAGGATTGTAATCTCCCTGTTGTTCAATCGCTCATTGATCTGTGTTATGATATTTCCATTGTTTTTTGTGACTGATTTCTTTTTTCTTTTTTACTGTTATTATTCACTCTCTACTATATTCTATTCCCCTGATGAAGCCAATGTTTTGGCGAAACTTGTAGGGATGAATTGACCTGCTACTACCTTTCAACATCTTTGGTGTCAATAGATAAACTGTATTGTGCTCCTCTTGTACATTGTTTACAATTTTTTGTATGATTTGATTTTAAACCTTATACTATTAAAGATTTGATATTTTTATAACATTGAGTGTGTTCAAACTGTCTTAGGCACCGCTATAATCCCTCCTTCCTTGTTTTGTTACTCGCATCTCTAATGTGTTTCATGTCTCCTTATTGAAACCTTTGGTCTGCAACCGCTTTACCACCTTGGTGCCTCGTCCTCACCCTGTACAGGTCAAGAACCATGAGGAGTATGAAGTACAAACCATTGTTGACTCCCGTAGGTTCCGTGTGCACATATAGTACCTGGTGCATTGGAAAGGGTGTGGTCTGGAGGAATGCTCTTGGGTCTCATCCTCGGACGCACAAGCCCCTGTCCTCCGTGATTTCCATAGATGTTTTCCCCTTAAGCCTGGTGGTCCTCCGAGGGGGAGGGGTCATTGCGGAGGGGGTACTGTCAGGGCTGGCTCAGCCCTTCCTTCTCAAAGCTGGCCGCTCAGCTGTCGGCTAATTGGCAGCTTCTATCTCTCCACAGTGACTCACCTGTTGATGATATCCTGCTCGTCAGTCCTACCTACTTAAGCCGTTCAGTCCAGATGATCTCTGCCTTCACCTTGGTCACATTTCTAGAGACGCTCTCCTGTGTTCGTGTTAAATACTTGCTTGGCTGATATTCCTTCTGGCTCCAGATCCTGCTTGCTGTTTTACTACGCTCATCTCTGGCTCCCTGACGTTTTGGCTTGTCTGACTATCCGTTCCGGTTCCTGAACTCTGGCTATGTTTGGACTAGTTTACTCTGTTTACCTTTTTTTATTATTATTAAGCAAGTGTGATTTAACTGTACTTCTGTCTCAGTCTGATTCATGGTTTCTGACAATATAAGACACTCTAAACAGGGACATATTGGGGATATATACTCTTCCCTACAATGGACAGCTGGAACTAAAAAGCAAGATGGTAGTCTTGGACGATGGCGTAGGGATCTAGAGACTCTTAGAGATGAGGAGTGGGAGAGAGCTTTGAAGAATTTATTTAGAGTATCCTCATCACAGTGTCTAACCCAGTTATTTATTATCTATAGATCTCACTACACTCCCTTAAAATTACACTCATAGGGCAAAGCAACTCAAATTGCCCAAGGTGTTCTAATGAAACGGGTACACTTCTATATAGGCTGTGGCAATGTTCCAAAAAGGCATCGCTACTGGGAGTGTGTATTTGATACTTTAAATACCCTATGTTCTACACAGGTGCAGTCTAACCCAAAAAAAGCATTACTAGGGATAGAATCGGAAGACACTCTCCCGGTCTAAATGCATGTGATGTGGTTAAGATCTATGTATATAGCCGTAAACTTATATTCCAAAAATGGATGAATTGGCATATAAGCATAGGAGAAGTCCAAAAAAGATTTTGAAAATTTAGCCCTGGTGTTTAAGCTCCAACTTAGTTTGATTTGATAAAAGGTTTCTAGTAATAAGGTATAATCTGGAAGGTGCAAAAAAAAAAGGGGGGGGTGAAGTTCCTTTTTTTCTCTCTCTTTTAGGTTGTTGTTTAGGGTTGGTTGGTGGGAATGTTCTGTGCGTTTTGAGTTTTTGTTGTAAATTGGAAATAAAAAATAAATAAATTATTTGATTAAAAAAAAAAAAAGAGAGAGATTAGCCACAGAAAAAAGTATCTGGGAATTTGATATGCAATTTATTATCCTATGTGAACGTGAGTGTTCTTATTCTTTTATTATAATAAACCTGTTTTTGTTTTTTTTAAAAAAGAGAAAAACATCATTATTTGTCTTTGTTTTATGGAGCCGTGCTGGAACTGCTGCTAAACCTGTGGAGGAGAACGAGTAACCCTTGAGAGCAGTAGTGAGAGCTATGCCTGAAGAAAGCCTTACAGCAGAGCTCTACCCAAAAGGGGAAGTTCTGCTTCAAGGTCTGACAGGTACCTGCTCCCACATCGGATTGGATGGACTGGGTGATCCAACTGGAAGTTTTTCTGTTCTGCCCCCCCACAATCACCTGGGACATGTCACAGGTCCCAAAAGACTGAAGGACTATTCTCAATGGGCAGCGCGGCTCGCGCATACACAGTACAGTGAAGCCGTAAGCTGTCACAGTCAGGTGCCCACACTTGAGATGCCGGTGCTGGAGACAGAAGCCAGAGGGAAGGGACGGCTGGGATGAACACTTCGCTGGATCCTGGGACAGGTGAGTGACTGTTAAAACTCAGCAGCTACAGTTTTTGTAGTTGCTGACATTTTATAAACACAAAAATGCCCGAAGCGCAGCTTTAAGGAGAGAGGATTAAGCTCTGTGGGGTATATGGCTTATGTGACCTACTGTAATTTAAGAGGTCCAATATTCCAAGTGAGTACTCCTATAGACTTGATTGGTAGAAGTGTTTCACTTTGTGGCACACATGCAGTTGTGTGGAGACTGCACTGGAGATTAAATAAAGACACATAGGTTTCTCTCTGACATCTATTTTAGAAATACTTCAATATTATTACCTATTGAACTAGCTACATGTTTAAAGATCCTTTTAAGACCCATTTCCTTAATAAGGTGTTCTGTTTATGCTAACCTTTTGATTTCCCATTTCTCTACATCAGATACATTATTTCTACCATAATAGGGTTTGTGTTAGGAACTAGTCTACCTTCTGGATGCATGTGGTTTGATAGTTGGTCCTTTCTGTGGACCCTTGCACTCACCTTAGGTGGACTGTTACAGCAAATATACCCTGCATAAATCCATAGTAAACTCCTGAAGAAACTAATTGAGTAATCCCAAGCTATTATACGGTTACTACATCACTAAGATAGCTAATAGGTGATGGATGTGGATTGTATAAAATCTAGGGCTAATTGTATTGTTGATATAATAATGTGTTACATTTACGTATGTTTTAAATTATATTGATAAATGATTTATAATTTTGTAAATTGTATTTGTTGATGTGGGTAACTCAAAAATCCACTATACATAAATCTTTCTTAACAATAGATAAATTTAAAACAAACACAAAAATAAAAAATAAACAGAATAAAAATCATCAAGTAAAAATTATGTTAAAAATGGCAGCTAGAAATCTCCCACTCCTGGGCCACCTAGGCCAAGAACTTTCCATTAGATTATGTGGGAAGGGGTGCAGAGCTTAAACAAAGTGGGGTTTGATATTAAAACTGAATTTTGTGGACTTCATGCAGAATTCAACAAACACCCTGCAAATCAAACCTAGGTCCCCTAAACTAACAGTCTTCTTTCTATTTTTTTAATATAATAAACGAAATGATTTCTAAGTGGCTTTTTGATCTTTAACGGGAAGAAAAGGTGAACTTGTACTTTGACCATTCAGGGCAAAGAAACAGGATGTCTTAATATCCCATCCTTCTGCTGCTATTACCATTCTCGTGCTTCACATTGCCCTGTTTACCCACTAGGGCTTCTAATGACACCAGACAATTCTAGTTAAGGGAGAGCATGTGACTGTTCCCGTTTCTTCCTATAATGCATTGCTGAGTGTCTGAGAAGCATAGGGACAGACGGAGGGCCCTTAGTCCTGTGACCAAACAGACCAGCACCAGGCCTTCTGGGGACATTTGCTCTGTCCAGGTCCAAGAGAGATACAAAAAAATGCTATTAGTATCAACATTGCTGGCTGTAGATCGACCTGATCCAGGGCAGATCTAAACTCCAACTGACTGGTTCACTCATTTTGCATACTTACCCCTAAAATTTGTGGTTGTCCTTTACGCAATATTTTAACGAAAGCTGGTTTCTCCTCCTGGGCTCCATGTCCTCTGTCCATTGCTGGATTTCCTGATGTTCCTAAACATAGAGCACATCTGTTATAGGTACATATGGCCCAAATATCCAAAGCAAGAATGCATGTATGTAAAGCAGGCAAAGAGTTGATAGAATTCATTGTTCTAGTTCAGGCTTTAAGGCTAGAATAGAAGGATTTAAAATTAATAAATGTATACATTTACTTATAATGTAGTTACAAAGGTTGAAAAAAGACAGAAGTCCACCTTCTTCAACCAATAGAAACTAATACATAAATACAAAACATCCATATACACACTCCTATACAGTTGATCCTGAGGAAGGAAAAAACCTATAAGACAGTCTAATTTGCCCTAGCAGGAAAAAAAATCCTTCCTGATCCCTCAGGAGGCAGATTGACCCCCGAATCAACACTTTCTGGTGTTATTATCTATGAATGTTAGTATCCAGTTATATTTTGTGCATTTAGGAATGCATCCAGCTCGTTTAAAACTCTACTGAGCTGGCCAGAACTAGCTCTTTAGGGAGTCTATTCCACATTTTCACAGCTCTCATTGTGAAGAAGCCTTTCCATACATGTAGGTTAAATCACTTTTCCTCCAAATGTAAAGAGTCTCTTTCTCTCGATACTGCATTTGGGTGGGCTGGGCCGGGCCTGGCGGAGGGGCAAAACGCAGGTGCTAGCAGGTATCTGGGCTGATCCCGCTAACACTGCGTTTTTGGGAACTTTAAACTGTTGGGGACGCTAGTATAGATCTGATCGGATCAGATATTGATCCGTTCAGATACTATACCACTAAGGGAGGTGTACGGTGTGTGCGTGGGTGTTAGCGGTACTGGCGCTAACCTGACGCTGCTTGGGGCTGGTGCTTGCCAGTTCACCAAAACGCTACCAAAAAAACTGTTAGTGATCGCAGGGATCAAGCCTGACTCTGCGAGCGCTGCAGTTATGCGTTTAGTGTTTTGTAAGTGACAGTGATCAATCGATACTGCACTTGGGTGGGCTGGGCTGGGCTGGGCCGGGCGGAGGGGCAAAACGCAGGTGCTAGCAGGTATCTGGGCTGATCCCGCTAACACTGCGTTTTTGGGAACCCTAAACTGCTGGGGACGCTAGTATAGATCTGATCGGACCAGATATTGATCCGTTCAGATACTATACCACTAAGGGAGGCGTATGCTGCATGCGTGGGTGTTAGCGGTACTGGCGCTAACCTGACGCTGCCTGGGGCGACGCATATCACCGCCGGGCTATCAGGGGGATAAACCTTTACTGGGTAATAAACGGCGGATGCCCTGACACTATAAAAATAAACTAACTAACCAGCGTCACCCGTAACAGTTATACAGTGATCAGTGGTGAAAGGGTTAACTATGGGCCAATCAAGGGGTTAAAACCTTTATTAGGTAGTATATGGGGGTCCCTGTCGCTATAAACCGCTGACGGCGAACCTAAATATTTACCTCCCTAACTAGCGTCACCAATGACACTAATACAGCGATCAGAAAAATGACGACGGGGGGTGATCAAGGGGTTAAAACTTTATTAGGGGGGTACCCTAGACCTAAAGGGGGCTAACACTAACTGCCCTACCACACTAACTGTCACAAACTGACACCAATGCAGTAATCAGAAAAAAAAACTGCTTGGTGTCAGTGTGGCGGGGGGGGGGGTGATCGGGGGGTGATGGGGAGTGTAATGTGTGCCTGGCATGTTCTACTGTGTGTGTAGTGTTGGTGCACTCACATTGATGTCTTCTCTCCTCGGCGGCGGAACGGAAAATACCGAGCCGAGGAGGGATGACATCATTTCCTCTGCTGCTGTTTACTATACAGCAGCAGAGGAATGATTTCATTGGCCGGGAGCGATCGCGAGGGGGTGGCCACGAATGGATGGCCTCCCCCTCACCTCCAATCGCTGGGGGAGAAATGCTGACCGCCTCGGGCACCGGGGGGTCCCCGATTGGACCCCCCGCCCGCGGGAGGCAAGTAACGTACCTGTACGTTACTTTGCCTGCCCGTGCCATTCTGTCGATGTATATCGTCGTGAGGCGGTCGGCAAGTGGTTAAGTGCTAAACATTACATTTATCAACATTAAGCCTCATTGCCATATAATCGTCCAATTAAATAAAGCATTGAGGTTGACTTGCAAAATGGAGACATCCAGTAAGGGTTCCATTACATTGCCTGATGTCAGTACTCATCTGCAAACACTAAAATGGTATTTATAAATATGTTCAAAAGTTAGGGCCCCAACACTATTCTATTTTTTATTTGTTTGTTTTATTTCTATTTGTTTTTTTTCAATGTTTTTTGTCCAGCCTGATTATCTACATAACTATGTAACTGAACCTTGGGGCACACCACTAATAACCTTAGACCATTCAGGGTATGAATCATTAATCATCCCTCTCTGAATATGGTCTAGTCAGTTTTCTATTCATTTACAAACTCAATTTTCTAAGCGTGTATAACTGAAAGCAAAACCTTTTTTTTATATAGTTTTGGATAGAATTAAGAAAACTCAACCTCTCTATTTGTCCTGTTTACAATTATTATTATTACCATATCATTAGCAAAGAAAATTCCAAATTTGGGTTGTCCCCAGAAAAGTAATAGAGGGGAAATCTTCCAATGGGGACATTAGTTATGGTAACCTGGGGTTCCCCAAAAGATTCCATTAATTTGTAGGGGTTTCCTTTCACTTTGTGGCTGTGGGACAAGAAGTGAAGGGAAATCTTCACAATTGGACACAGATGGTGGGGGGAAAAAACTGATGGAGGGTAAAACCTTCCCTTGCTCTATCAAAAATGAAAAAAAATGTTTTGCCTATAGTCCTACTTTTATTTACACGTTATCCATGTGTGGATAACTGTGTCAAATGCTTTGGCAAAGCCCAAGTATACTTTATCCACAGCCATGAGTTTGTTCAAATTTTTTCTTACCTCCCCATAAATGAAATTAGATTTGTTTGACAACTTCTGTCTTTCATGAATCCATGCTATTTCTTAAAATATCGTTTTCTACCAAAACTCTTCTGGTCTTTTATTAAAGGTAAATCATATATCTTTGTTGGAGGGGGTAACATATTTCATATATGTTATATTGTCAACTGAAAAATGGTTGCATCCAATGGCTAGCTTTAGATTGAAAGCAAAACCATCATAAATCTCATTAAAACTGTACAGGATAGAAGTATTGCAGTCATAAAAATACCATGACATAAATAGTCCTGATGAGATAAGATAAGAAGGCCTTTACTGTTACTGTAAAGTACAATTTGCAACAAGATTACAATGATACTTCACACAATGTATAAAAAAAAATACTTTGCACACATTCACAAAATACATATTATATTGATAAACGTAAATTAAGAATTGTGAGTGCCCACGTACTGTGAATGCACGCGTATTGTTGAGTGCCCATGTATTGAGTATTACAGTCAGGAAGCTAGTTGTTAGTTAATTGGACAGAGTCAAATTCCCAATCCCCATTAAATTAGTGGGTATGATGCCCGGCGGGTATGGAGGAGCGATTCGGTGCACATTTTGCGGCATGTATGCGTTCTTTGATTATCCGACCGAGGGCGAATACTGCTGTGAAAAATGTAAGAACATTGTTTCTGAATCTAGGGAAGCAACTGTCAACGCTGAGAAGACTCTCCATACTAAAGGAGAGTTGTAATTGTACCCAGGAGGTGCCGGCAGGGGCCAGCACAGAGGCGGGTGGAGACAAAGAGGTGCAGGCACCAGAGCAGAGTAGATGGGTGACAGGAAAGTCAGGAAAGGTAGAGGGGAAAGAGTCAGGGAGGCCGGTCCTGGGCTGGAACATGCCAATAAGTACGCCCTGTTACGTGATATTGGGGGCACCAGTCAGGGACCAGCATTGCTGGAGCAGAGTGACACGCCTAGCTGCCAGGGGAAAAACTCCTTCAGTATCTGTCACAAAGACCTGAAGTGCCGAACTGTATGTTGTTTACCGGGCGCTCGGGTTTGGCACATCATGGATCTGGTGGACAGATTAATAGGAGGGGCTGGGGAAGACCCAGCTGTCATGGCGCATGTTGGCACCAATGGCAAAGTCAGAGGAAGGTGCAGTGCCCAGAAAACGATTTTAGGGACTTAGGAGCTAAATTGAGGAACAGGACCTCCAAGGTAGTATTCTAAGAAATACTACCGGCACCTTGAGCCACACCAGAAAGGCAGCAGGAGATTAGGGAAGGTAACAAGTGGCTGAGGAGCTGGTGTACAAAAGAGGGGTTTGGGTTCCTGGAGAACTGGGCTGACTTTTCAGTCGGTTACCAATACTTTAGCAGGGACAGACTGCACCTAAATGTGGAGGGTGCAGCTCGGCTGGGAGAGAAGATGGCCGAAAAGTTAGAGGAGCTTTTAAACTAGGCGATGGGGGGAGGGTCTAGATGTGGAGATAGCCAGCGCGGAACAAATTTCAGAGGGTATTATTGGGGGGCATTAGTGGTAGGTTGACTAAAGTACTTAAACCCGAAGTAAGTAAATTATCAAATCCCAATTGCCACCTCAGAACAACCAACAAGGAGATAGTATGCGACCGGACAAAACTTCGAGGCTTGTTCACTAATGCCAGAAGTCTGGCTGACAAAATGGGAAAAATAGAGCTGCTGTTGTACGAGGAAGATTTCGATTTTGTGGGAATTCAGAGACTTGGTTCAACAGCACTCATGATTGGCTGGCAGCTATTCAAGGGTATTCCCCATATCGCAGAGATAGGGAGGGTAAAAAAAGGTGGAGGGGTATGCCTGTATATCAAGAATAATGTACAAGTATTTGTGAGGGACAACATCACTAATGGAGCAAGGAAGGAGGTGGAATCCTTATGAGTAGAGCTTCAAAAGGACGAAACTTACGGGAAAGTAATACTGGGAGTATGCTATAGGCCCCCTAACAAGCGGGAGGAGGTGGAGGCGGACCTCCTATCACAGTTTGGAATAACAGCAAGGATGGGAAATGTCATTATAATGGGGAATTTTAATTATCCAGACATAGACTGGGTGGAAGGAACCGCACATTCGTCTAAGGCTTGCCATTTCCTAAATGTCTTGCAGGACAATTTCATTGGTCAGATGGTAAATGAACCAACAAGAAACAAAGCGTTACTAGATCTATTGATTACTAACAATACAGACCTGATCGTGGATGTGGAAATACGGGGAAATTTAGGAAAATTAGTTTCAGCAAAAATCACACACAAATAGGAAACACAAGGGCAATACAAAGACAAATTTCAAAAGAGCCAACTTCCCTAAACTGTACTCCTTGCTAGAAGATATTAAATGGGATAAAATCCTAGGAACAAAGAACACAGAGAAAAATGGGAGTGCTTTAAGAGCATATTAAATAAAGGTATTGGCCAGTGCATCCCAATTTGAAATACATTTAAAAGAGCTAACAAAAGTCCTGGGTGGCTTAACTCCAACATAAAAATACAAATCAAAACAAGGGAGAAGGCTTTAAAAAAATACAAGGCTGAGGGGTCATCGTCAGCATTCCTACTTTACAAAGAATGTAATAAGAAATGTAAGGGTACAATCAGGGCGGCTAAGATAGAGCACGAAAGGCACATAGCAGAGGAGAGTAAAAAAAACCCCCAGAAATTCTTTAATTATATAAAAAGTAAGAAAGGGTGGTCAGAACATATTGGCCCCATAAAGGATGATGAAGAGAATCTGGATACAAAAGATGGAGAGATGGGGAAGGTTTTGAATTTATTCTTCTCAATCTTCACAAGGGAAACGGGGGGATTTATTAACCAAGACTGCAATGTATATCCTCATAACACATCACAGGAACCACCCTCATGGCTAACAGAGGATGAAATTAGAAATAGACTTGAAAAACTTAACATTAATAAGTCACCAGGTGGCTTACACCCGAGGGTCCATAAGGAACTCAGGCAAGTGATTGTAAGACCATTGTTCTGAATTTTTATGAACAGTCTACTGACTGGAATGGTACCAACTTATTGGAGAAAAACCAATGTAAAACCAATATTTAAAAAGGGCCAATATATATCCCTAGGAACTACAGGCCAGTTAGCCTAACGTCAATAGTTTTCAAGCTCCTAGAGGGGATGATAAGGGACTATATACAAGATTTTAGTAATAAAAACTGTTTTATTAGCAGTAATCCGCATGGTTTCATGAAGAATCGTTCTTGCCATACCAATCTATAAACCTATGAAGAGGTGAGTTGCCATCTAGATAAAGGAAGGCCTGTAGATGTGGTGTATCTGGATTTTGCTAAGGCATTAGATATAGTTCCCCATAAATGTTTACTGTACAAACTAAGGTCTGTCGGCATGGACCAAAGGGTGAGTACATGGATTGAAAACTGGCTACGAGGGCGAGTCCAGAGGGTGGTGATAAATGGGGAGTACTCGGAATGGTCTGGTGTGGATAGCGGGGTCCCCCAGGTTTCTGTCCTGGGACCAATCCTATTTAATTTATTCAAAAAGTGATCTGGAGGATGGGATAAACAGCTCAATCTCAGTATTTTCAGACGATATTAAGCTAAGCAGGGCAAAAACATCTACGCAGGATGTGGAAACCTTGCAAGAAGATCAAAACAAATTAATGGGGTGGGCAACTACATGGCAAATGAGGTTTAATGTTGAAAAATGTAAAATCATGCATTTAGGTGCCAAAAATATGAATACAATCTACTCACTAGGGGGAGAACCACTGGGGGAATCTAGGATGGAAAAGGACCTGGGGGTCCTAGTAGATGACAGGCTAAGCAATGACATGCAATGCCAGGCTGCTGGAAGCAAAGCCAACAGATTATTGGCATGCATTAAAAAGGTGATTAACTCCAGAGATAAAACAATAATTCTCCCACTCTACAAGACAATGGTCCTGCCGCACCTGGAGTATGCCATCCAGTTCTGGGCACCAGTTCTCAACTGGTCCAGAGAAGGGCAAGAATGCTAATAAAGGGACTGGAGGATCTCAGCTATGGGGAAAGACTACAAGCATTGAACTTATTCTCTCTGGAGAAAAGACGCTTGAAAGGGGATATGATTTCAATGTACAATTACCATAACCGTGACCTTACAATAGGGAAAAAACTTTTCCGCGCAAGGGAATTCAAAAAGACATGTGGCCATTCACTTAAATTAGAAGAGAAGCGGTTTAAGCTTAAACTGCGTAGAGGGTTCTTTACTGTAAGAGCGGTAAGGGTGTGGAATTCTCTTCCACAAGCAGTGGTTTCATCGGGGAGCATCAATAATTTCAAAAAATTATGAATGAAATTGATCAGTCAAATAAAGTAAACTTAGCTTATGGTGGTCAAACAATTCAGACACTGGGCACTTCTACCTTGAATCTATCAGGGGATAAGCTGCTATTCCACATTGTGGATAGAAATGTTAAGAGCCTGCTAGGTTTACCAGACAGCATGCGCTTAAATCTAATACAACTCAGTCCAGAAGTACATGCAGTACAACAACAGGCTCCTGAGATGACTGCTTATGAGGACTTATTTTGAACTGACACTCTTGGTAAGCTTCTAGTCATGTTTCACATGCGCTTAGGTAAAATGGTACAGCCTACCATGTGTGCCCCTATATCCCACTGGCTATAAAAGACAAATTCTTGCAAATTCTTGCAAGAGTTGGAAAGGATGACTAGACTGGGCATCATTGCACCAGTGCAGGAGGCTACCCCCTGGGTGTCTGCCATGGCAGCAGTAGTCAAGAGAGATGGCACTGTCCGCATATATATTGATCCTGTGCACCTCAATAAGCCTCTCCTGAGGTCTTATCACCCATTAAAAACTGTAGCACAAGTGATCGCTGACATGCCACACGCAAGGTTCTTCAGAATTCTAGATGCAAAATGCAGATTCTGGCAAATCTCTCTGGATGAGGAATCATTATTACTCACAACATTTATGACCCCATATGGGAGATACAAATGCTTACGGATGCCATATGAAATTTCAACTGGAAGCAAAGTCTTTCAGAGATGTATGGAACAGCTCTTTGCTGGACAGCCATGTGAAATAGTCGTGGATGATATCTTGATTTGGGAATCCTTTGTTGAAGAACATGACAAACGACTTAAATGCGTACTAGACCATGTCAGAGCCATCAATATGCACCTTAACCCTACCAAATGTTGCTTCAAGGTCTCAGAGGTGCCATATGTTGGACACCTTCTCACAGATAAAGCTGTCAAGCCTGACCCAGAAAAAACCAAAGCAATCCATCAAATGCCTGCTCCAGAGGACAAACATGGATTGCAAAGGTTTCTTGGCATGACCAATTATCTTTCACAGTTTATTCATCACTACAGTGAGATAACATCTCCACTTCGTCAGCAAGGGTGTGCCCAAATGGCTCTGTTTTGTACTCTTGACATTTCCAAAGCTAATAAAAAGAATTTTAAAAAAATATCATACAATATACAAACAGCCCTTGGTCTCAAATATACTAAACACACCATATTTCCTTATTATCTTTATTATCAATAGCTAGGAATGCAAGATAATTTGTGCTGCAAACAATAAAGGTTACATTTGGAAGGACACTTTATGCAAATCCCCTGTCATATAATGATAATATCCGCACTACAAGAAGCACATTTAAAAATGTTCTCTTTACCTTTAGACGGACTTTATGTTCATGACATTCTCTATATTGCACATTCTTGTTTGATGTTCTTGAAAAAACCCTGATGCCACACTGTAAAAATTACTTTCAGCGATTATAGTGGACATGATGAAATCTAAATATGGTTAAAATGTGGCCAGGCTTTCCACTCCCGAGCTATTCTTCATAATTAATTCAGATCGATTCAATGTTTTCAATTTGAATTTGAATTCTTAGAATCCATTGGAAAAATTTGAATGCGGCCAAAAATTAATAAATTAAACTAATTTCATTACAAATGCTACAAAACAAAATTAGTAACTTTCTATATATCTAACTAATTCCTACTCGACTTGTTGGTCTCTATTCCTATTTACAGTTGGGCCAAGGGTACCCCGGTTTGGTTTGCGCCAGAACTCTTGAAAATCGCAAAAGTTCGGACCCGAACCATAAATCCTAATAAAGTCTATGGATCCCGAACTTAAAAAATCAAAAGTGCCCATTTTGTGTGGCTGCCCTTGCCACCCCTCTGAAAAGTGATCTTTGGTGGATCCAATACAGGTAAGTATTTGCAGTGGCAAAAAAAACCTCAACAATAAATTAAACCACCGTGTCAATTATAAAAGATAAGTGATGGAAGTAACAGTGCAACACAATAATATAATATAAAGTGTCAAAAGTCTAGCAATTATTTGTTTAGGATGGTGGATATCTATCCAACCTGTGCAACTATTTTCAGCTTTTGTTTTCAACACTGGACTATAGAAAAGTGAACATAAATGTTTCTCCCCTTAGTGGGTTCACAAATTCTTTAAAATACAGAACACCGGTCCAATGCCGGGACATGTGATGTCTATGCTATGAGCCGGGCCAGGAGGCAGGACTGTGTGTGACTGCGAGCACCGAGTACACAGGAGATCCCGGCTTTCTGTAATCCGGTGGCGCTCGCACCCCCTCCCCTCCGAGGCAGCCAGGTATCAGCGAATAACATGCACACATGATTTTCCGCCTATTTTCAGGGGGAAAAAGTGCATGTTATATGCCGATAAATAGGGTACAAAGAAAAAAAAATAAATTTAAATTGATTTTCCCTGCAAGCTTTCTTTATTCTGTAAACAACGGCTTGGGGAGCCAGTCTGTATGATGAGGCCACAATTTAGGGCATTTGGAACAAGATTGAAGATTTTTTGGATGCATTCTGGTGTCTCTTTGGCAGAATTTGGATGGAAATAGCAAATTTTTGCACCACAGTGAGCAAACCTTTTGTGAAGAAGCCAAATTATAGTACACCCAGGCCAGGATTAACACTTTTTTTAGATAAATTCAGTGACCTTATCATCATCCCCTCCATCCTCATCATCACTGGAGCCAACTTGACAATACGCTGTGGCTGGGGGAACATGAAGGCCAATTTGTTGTTTATCAGTGTTCTTCCCTCTCTGTAGGCTCATGTTACTCCCTTCCTCAACCTCAGAACCAACATCAGAATCAAGTAATGCCTGTGCATCTTCAGAAAGCAAGTGGCTGACGCTGTGTTCAAATAATTCAGCTGACTCCTCCATGCATAATGCTGGGGTTATGGCAGGAGTGGCTGTGCACTAATCTCAGCTTGGGTGATAGAGAATGAGGATGATTTAGTAAGCTTTTCCACCACCTCCTCTGCAAGCTGTGGCTGGATAGCATGGGCAACATCACTAAACAGAGACAAACATGCCCTACTTGAGGACAGACCACATCCACCTTTGTCTGTGGACACAGACATGGCTGGCCCACTCATAGTGGCATAGGAACGTCTGCCTCTCCTTGTTGGCTTACCAGACATGATGGGGGGCTTATTACCCAAATTTACTAGAAACTAGGAAATGTGTGATTGGATGCACTTTATTGAATGAAAAGTAGCATTTGGTGCGCTTTGAATTGAGGACTGACGCTGACAGAAATGTATAATCTATAAAAAAAAATTAAAAATGGGGACCACCAGCATTGCAGTCAGAAAAACTGCGCCTGACAATTTTAAAAAAAGGGGGCAGGCAGGGGACAAAAAAGAAAGACACCCCCCCCCCCCCCAAAAAAAAAAAACACGCAGCAAAAAAAAAAAAAAAAAAAAGGATATATAGCGGCACTATATACAGCACTAAATGTTATGTAATGCTGTGTTAAACACTGCACTGCACTGACACTACACTATACTGACACATTAGACACACTACACTATATTGACACACCATTAACACTCAGAGTCACAATATGTGAACACACTAAGACCCCTTTCACACATGCGGACGGTTCATTTAATCAGTTCAGTCATGTCAAAACGGATGAAGTATTCATCCGTTTTTCATCCATTTTTCATAAGTGCTCATCAGTTTTTCATTAGTTTTTTTTACATCCACTACCAATGCAAAAATGGATGAAAAACTGACTATTTGTTCGTTTAAATCAGTTTTTCTTCTGATTTTTTGACGGATGAAAAATAGTGTTTTCATCCGTTCAGAAAAAACGGATGTTGATGGAATGGATGGAGGATGAAAACGGATGGAAATTGATGATCATCCGTTGTCATCTGTATTTCCATAGGAATGCATTGATGTCCGTTTTTTCATCTGTCAACGCATGGATGAAAAATGGATGAACGGTCTGTATGTGTGAAAGGAGCCTAACTCGCTAGTAGCATCTCCACTCAGCAACAACACTGCACAAGGTTCCTATGGGAAGGAACCTTTTATAGCGTAGGGTGGGACTAAGAACACTGAGCCGTGATTGGATAAAGTCATCATCACTTTGGCCAATCAGGGCTCTGACAGTGCTCTAATTGGCAAAGCCAGTGGTCAGGTGCAAGGCTTCATCCAATTAGGGCCCTAGAATGCACTGTGCAGTGCGCAGTGCATTGTGGGGCACTTGGCAGGCGGACATCCTACCGAGCGCCCTGCAATTTCGGGTGTTCGCTGAACGGGCTAACAGGCGATGTTCGGGCCAAACTTTTGCTCGGCCTGAAACGTTCACCCAACACTACTTGGGTACTGATAATAAGGTTACAACTAAAACCAAAATACCATGCGCTTGCCAAAAATAAAAATAACAAGAAAACATGAGAAATATAATATGTATGAAAAAACGAATATGTATGTTTTGCTGCCACCAGCTGTCGTGTGTTCCCACACCCACAAGAGTGTATAATACCGAAAAGTGCAACGCAACAATGTAAATCACTCTAATAAATGCAAAAAAACAAAAATCATCAGTGAAAAGTTCATCAATATACAGTATACTGTTGCTGTGTTGGCGGGGACCCGGTGCACGGTCAATGGAGCCGGGGGAAAAGGCGGTGTATTGTCGCATTGCCGGTTGTGTATCTTTGTACTTCCTTCTTCGTGTGGTGTGACTTTGAGAAGCTGTAAATTTGGTCTGGTCCCACACCATCTTTGTTGTGTCATCGGAAGCTAAATGTCCATTTTGAGTTTGAGATGCATCAGGAGGCAGAGCTTATGACGTTATCACACCAAGTCCGGTAGAGGCCAATTTAAATTTTTTTTTCATGTAAGCTTATCCTTAATGGGGAACTTAATTTTTTTCAAATTGGCGTTTATTTTGTGCACTGGAGTTTAGTGCACCTGCTTTGTGAGTAGTCATTTGTCCTGTGGTTTTAATAAAATACTGGGTGTTTCTGTACTACACCATAAATGAAGGGGGAATTTTGGGACTTTAAATGAAGCACACATGCTATGTGCCTCCATCCCAGATTCAGGTAATGAAGACAAAGGGAGTTTGAGACTTTGAATGAGACTAGGGACATTGTGGAGGAGATTAGTAGAAAACATATTTAATGACATGTAGAGATGTAAAATTCATAAAATGATACAGAAAGTATATGGCAAATGTATATGACATATAACTCCAAATGTACATAAAAAAATGTAGATGATGTATGAATACATATCAACTTGGTAACACAGTATAAAAATGTTCTTAAATAAATTATGTAAATTCATATTGGTACAATCATCATAAGGCAGTACATTGCAAGCAGGTAGGTACTATGAAAAAGTGTAAACATGATTAATGTGCACAATGAACTTGAGATAAATACTGGTGCAGGCATGTAACTGCATCCTACACCATGAGAGTTTTTTGTTCTTTCCGACTTGCTATATTGGCTGAATCTTTAGTCTCAGAATGCATGGATGATCTGCCAAAGGTGGTTTTGAAGTATACTGCATAATCATTACCCAGATTTGGTGTGCAAACACAGTGGACCTAGCACTACAACATATTCAAATTTGGGGCTCCTATCACTAAGTGTCCCCGAGATATGGGGCCCCAAAGTCAGGTCAGAAAATGTCATTCTCTGCTGCAGAAGTGCTTGACATTTTGCGACCCGAATTTGGGGCCCCATATCTCAGGGCCACTTGGTGCTAGGAACCCCAAATTTAGTGTGCTAACACAGTTTAACTAACACTATAACATATCCAAAGTTGAAGTTCCTAGTACCAAGTGGCCCCAAGATATAGGGCCCCAAAATCAGGTCGGAAAATGTCATTCTCTGCTGCAGAAAAGTGCTTGACATTTTGGGGCCCCATATCTCGGGGCCACTTGGTGCTAGCAACCCCACATTTGGTGTGCTAACACAGTTACACTATAACATATCCAAAGTTGGAGTTCCTAGCACCAACTGACCCCGAGATATGGGGCCCCAAATTCAGGTCGGAAAATGTCATTCTCTGCTGCAGAAGTGCTTGACCTTTTGCAACCTGATTTGGGGCCCCATATCTCGGGGCCACTTGGTGCTAGAAAACCCAACTTTGGATATGTTATAGTGCTAGTCCAACTGTGCTAGCACCAAGTGGGGCCCCAAAGTTGGATCGCAAAATGTAATTTTCTGCTCTGCAGACGCTTCTAGACGCAAACGCGGTAAAACACGGCTAAACGCGGCATGCAAACGCTGCAAAATGGGCGTTTCTATACGCCAGTTTCAGCTTTTAAGCTTTTTCAGCAGAGTTTGCACCAGCGTCTCGTGTGCATGAGGCCTTTGGCCTCATGTAAACTGCTGCTGGTAAATGGATGTTTAGGAGCAGTTGGGCATTTTTTTTCAGCTGCCCCTGAACTCCCCTCTATATTATCTTACCAGTACATGTATACACAGGGTCGTTTATAGTAGTTTCTAGGCAGCTGAGTTTAGAAGCTTTTTTTGGAAAGCAAAAAAAATGCGTTCAGGACGGATGTTCAGAGGTATTTGAAACTCCAAATGCCTTTAACAGCTTGTAAACAGCTTGGCTAAACGGATGTTTTTAAATGTCAGTTTCTAGCTGTCAAGTTAAATTGTTCAGGAGAGGTTAAACAACGTCCCATGAACATGAAGCCTTATTAATGTGCAGTCATCCAACTTTTGTCTTTTCATCAAATGCATCATGTTTGCTGTCACACGATGGAGGGAGTGATACCACCCCTCAAGGTGACATTGGTGATTTCAGAGCATTCCATCACAGCTATATATACTATAAATATCAGATCATCAGCCAGGCAGTCAGCTAGGCATATCCCTTACATCTTCCTTCTTTCCTTCCAACTATCTTTACATTACTTGTATTATCTCCTTAAAGTGTAAACCCTTTACAACCACTTTATACTACAGGCAAGCCTATAATAAGGCTTACCTGTAGCTACACTGGATATCTCCTAAACCTGCATTGTTTAGGAGATATTCCTGTATTTGCATGTGCCAACGTCATCGGCACATGCGCACTTAAGCAAACTGAAGCAACGGCACGTACTGTGCCGTTAGCAACGGCTCCCGCACGCATGCGTGGGAGTGACGTCATTGCGGCTCCGGCCAATCACATCGATACCCGGAAGTAACTCCCTGGGTAGATGTCGGCCGCCAGAGCGGTGAACGAGGACCGCTGCGGGGGCTTTGATCTCAGGTAAGTAATTCATAAAGAGCTAGTATGCTATGCATACTAGCTCATTATGCCTTTGTCTTGCAGTTTTTTTTTTTTAAAGGGTTTACAACCACTTTAAGACACAATTATTTGTAGCGGGTGCCCTGCATATCCCGCTGCCTGGCCAAGCTGGCCAAAATTCTTCTATGAGGGAGAAAGTGCCTGTCAGTTTTGGAGAGGGATATTTTTCCCCTCCCTTTTTTCTCCTCACACAGACACAGAGGGTACTTACTCTGCATCCTCCCCTGTGTCCTTATTTGCAGGAGGACAGCCAATTACAGGAGCAATTACAGGAACAAATCAGAAGGACTTTAACAAGCAGTAACTGCAAAGGATTTTGGGATATGTAGTCCTCATCTAAAACTTTCTACTAAGCTTTCTATGGAGACAATTGCCAGTCTGCTCTGGGGGCAAAGGAACTAGAGATTCCGTCTTGCTGATCTAAGGAGATTACGAGGGCAGACTACACGAGGCAGAAGAAGAGATTAGACCTAGAGGAGAGGTACTGCTTCCCAGGTCAGTCAATGAAAGTGGCTAGCTGAAGATACAAAGCCTCATCTTTCTTCAAAGGGACTGAAGCTACTAGTGTCATATGGGCCCACACATACATACTCAGGGCTCTGTATATGGAGTGGGTGTGCGGGATAGTTTATCTGGGAAGTTAAGCCATTAAATACTGATTTGAGTACAGAGTTTGAAGTCGGGCCTGTGATGTCAGGGGACAGAAGAGAGAGGCCTGACATTAAAGAGGGTCATTTTTCTGCTCTCCTCCTGCCTGGATTCATAGAGCCGACCTGAGTAAAGGTAATCAATCTGGTACAGATTGTCATATTATGATTTATTATTATTGAAGCGTTTGCCTCTGCTATTGGGGTAATTATCAGGTTTGGAATCCCCTGAAAGTAGCCTAAATATAGTATTGAGTTATATTGCTCTTAATTTCAGTTATTGCTCTCCAGTTGATTACTTGAATATATATACTGTTACTGTTTGTTACTTTCCCACAGAAATTTTGTGGTAAAGACAATTTGTGTTTTATAATAACATGTATGTTTCTCATTGGTCCTTGCTCTTACACTATTGCCAGGTGTGCCAGAGGGGGCTGAGACTGTTATTGAGGTTGAGAGGCAGAGGACGGAACCAAATATACTTAAGCGGCTCCTGCAGGGGTAGCACCACTTGTTGGGGCTTGCCCGGGATAATACCGCTACTCTGCAATCAACTCCTCAAGACAGCACCCCCACAAGTGCCAGGATGGACCCCGCTGCTGCGGCCCAGTTGTGTGATGAAGGCGACGCTCACCCAGAGTCAAGTGTAGTGATTGAGCTTCCTGGGGATGCCTGGACTAAAGAACAGATCAACCAGGAGGTGAAGACATTGATCCCAGACCAGAAGGCATGGATAATTTCTGTCAGACCAGACCAAGAGGTCTCTTGCACCCATGTGTGTGTTAAGGCCTCAAGGGAAGAGGTCCCTTCCACACCGTCTTTGGCCATGATCGGGCCGGAGTTCTTCGCTGCTTTGTGAGACTTTGTGTCAAAATTGCCAAGGGACACACCAACATGCTCTGGAAATGAGTACCAGGAACTTAGGCCCTTTTCTGGAAAATAACCAGTACCTACAGGGGAGGACAGTTTTGAAGAGTGGCTGGACCAAGCCACCCATGTTCTGGAGAATTACAGAGAGTCTAAGGGGTCCTGCATCAGAATCTATCCGCAATCTGAAGCTCTGCCAGAAAGATTGTGTCACTCAAGACTACCTGAATATTTTTCAGGATGTATTTGGGCACACTGAAAAGGACTCCGACCTCTTGTACCAGTTTGAGCATACTTACCAGCACAAAGGGGATATTGCATCAGCTCTTATTGAAGAAGGGTTTGGACCCCCGTGAAGTGGATGAGGTCCGTGCACAGCAAGTTTTGTGGGGTGCCCAGCCATTGGACCCCATCACAATTCTACTAAGAACTCAGCAGGACGGTGGCATATTGAAGTATCCAGATCTGATCTGGATTATGCGGGAAGAGGAGGCCATGTTGGAAGACAAGAAGTCGGAAGTAGATGTTGGGGAGTCAGAGAGGCCAGTGTAGATGGTGGTAACTCAGAAGTTGAGTTCCTCGAGACTCAAGTGTCACAGCTGATGGAAAGGAAGACTGGCTCTTTGGGTCAAGTCGCCAAAGTGGACACCGTCACCACCTTCAGATTATGCAAAGAAGCAGAATAATCGGATCTCAAGTCTGAGATAGTCGCTTTGAAGATGTAGGTATCCCAGATGATGGAGATGATCAACATGCTGACAGCAAAATTCACTGAGTTGTCTGGTGAGGTAACCTCAGGGTCTAATGTGCCTCCGGCTTCGTCAACAGCACCTGGCAAGAGGCAAATGAATCAAGATATCTGTCTAAACTGTGGAGGTGTAGGTCACTGCAAGCGAGAATGTCCTAGTCCGCCGAGGCAGACAGAAGACTGACATGGACCGCAAAGAAGTGACCCAAGGATGGAGAGAAGGCCTGGGCCTGCAAGAAGAACATTCACTAAATCTGCAAGGGAACAATGGAGGACACCTGCAGTCTATGCCGTTTCAAAATGTAGCCAGAAACTGCATTCTCTAAGCTGGAAGATGAAGGAAGCACGAGTCCAGTCACTCAAACCTGCTGTTCTAGATGTTTCCACCAAGCCTTCTGCCCAGTTGGTAGGCCCTCTGCTAGACATGTGCAGAACGAAAAAATTTGTTTTGTTTTGATTCGTTATTTAAATATATTGGTTTAGTTAAATTAATTTAACCTGTTTAATTAGTTTTTGGAATCCATTTCGTTTATACAATTAGAATTTTCGGAATTTTAATAGATTTGATAGTTTTCGAATTCAAATCGTTTTCAAATTCGAATTCAAAAAGTTTTCAAATTCAAATAGCTTTTCAATTTCCAAAGAGAATAAAATAGAATAGAAAATAAAGGAATGGAATAGAAAAAAATATGGAATAGAAAATAATATAACGCAAAAAAAAATAGAAAATAATAGAGTAAAACAGAACATAGTATTCAAATTCAAAAGGTTTTCAAATTCAAATGGTTTTTGCATTCGAATAGTTTTCAAATTCGAATAGTTTTCAAATTCGAATAGTTTTCAAATAGTTTTCGAATTTGAATAGTTTTCAAATTTCCAAAGAGAATAAAATAGAATAGAAAATAAAGGCACAGAATAGAAAAAAATAACAGAATAAAAAATATTATAACATAAAATAAAATAATAGGGTATAATAGAGTAAAACAGAACAAACTAGAATAGTAAGTAAAAGAACAGAATAGAATGGAATAAAATAGAATAGAAAATAAAGGAATAGAATAGAATACAAAAAAAAAATAAAATAGAAAGAATATACCCATCTTATGAAATTCGAATAGAATAGAAATTTGTATTTAAATAGAATGGAAAAGAATAGAAAATAACAGAATAGTATAGAAAAAAAACAATAGAATAGAAAGAATATAACCATCTTCCTATTCTTTTCTATTCTATTCAAAATAAATTGATTCTATTTTAATTTTGGGAAATGGTTATATTCTTTCTATACTATTCTGTTTTTTTAAATTCTATTGTTTTTCTATTTGTTTATTCTATTCTATTTTATATTCTATTCTTTTATTTTATATTCTATTCTTTTCTATTCAAATATATTCGATTCGTAATTCGAATTTCGGAAGATGGTTATATTCTTTCTATTCTATTCTGTTGTTTTTTCTATACTATTCTGTTATTTTCTATTCTATTCTAATCTTTTCTATTCTATTCAAATTCTAATTGATTCTATTTGAATTTTTGGGAAATGATTATATTCTTTGTATTCTTTTCTATTCTAATTTATTGTTTTTCTAATTATATTCTTTTTTGTTCTATTATAGTCTATTATATTCTATTTTTTCTATTCTGTTTTATTATTTTCTTTTCGCATGTATTCAAGTTCAAATTTATTCTATTAGAACCTCTAATGTCAGAAGATGGTTATATTCTTTTTATTGTATTCAATTCTTTTTTATTCTATTCATTTCTATTCTATTCTATTCTATTCTATTCTATTTTGTTTTTTGTTTTCTATTTTGTTCTGTTTTACTCTATTATATTCTATTCTTTTATTTTCTGTTATATTTTTTTCTATTCTATGCCTTCATTTTCTATTCCATTTTATTCTCTTTGGAAATTTGAAAACTATTTAAAAACTGTTTGAATTCGAATTTGAAACATATTTGAATTCGAAAACTATTCCGAAAAACGAAAATTTGTCCGAATTTCAATTCGGAACGAAACAAACTGCACAGGTCTACCCTCTGCCTGTAGTGCCTGTTTCAGTAACAGGAATCTATACAAGGTAATACTAACATATAATCACATACATAGGTTGGACTTGATGGACTTGTGTCTTTTTTCAACCTCACCTACTATGTAACTATGTAAGAGCCATTCTTGATTTGGGTGCTCAGGTGACTTTGCTGACCAGAGAATTTTACAAGAGGTATCTGTCGTACATGCCCCTGCTAAAGTTGGAAGATATTGAGATCCAGGGTATTCAAGCGGAGGATTACCCTTATGATGGATACCTGCGGGTAAAGTTATCATGTGATCCATTGAGGGTTGGAAAGCCTCAGAATTTTGAGACACTGGCCATTGTGTGTCCTTGGCTACCAGGATCTACAGGAAGTTCGTTGATTGTAGGGACCAACACAGATCTGGTGAGGTGGCTGTTAGCCCCTGTTGTCCCCAGATGTGATCCCTTACCTTCCCGGCCAGCAGGAGGGCCAGAGTTGTCTCCCTCTTCTACAGTCAATGGAGAGGGATCCACAGCAGAAACAATATAAACTGATCTGCAAGAGGCAAAAGCAGTTAAACAGGAAGAAGAAGCCAGTGAGCCTACTGTGCGTGAGCCAGTGGAAAAGAGAAAGCGAAGAGTTAATCATCCTCCCAAGAGACCGACCCGTGCTGTGTTTGGTGAAAGCACCTAAAAAGTTATCCTCACCACTCAAGGGACTCTTGCAGAGCCTAACCTTCTCGCCAGAGATTTGGTGAAGGGCAAGCTTAACTCACCCCCTGGCACAAATAGCTGGGCCATTCCAACTAAGGCGGCCTGTAGGCAGGACAACCTTCCTTCCTATGTTTATTGATGGGAGGTTCCACTTCAAGGTCTTTATGAAAATGCAAGTTGTTTGTTTTGCTGTGTACACTAACCTGTGTTTTTCTCCGCATGTATTTGAAAGCATGTACCAGGTCAAGAACTGTTACTTTCTTTGAGGACCAAAGGTTCTTTGGTGGGGGGAGTGTGTAGTGTGTGCCCTGCATATCCTGCTGCCAGGCCAAGCTGACCAAGATTTTTCTGTGAGGGAGAAAGTATCTGTCAGTTTCCCTCCCTTTTTTTCTCCTTACACAGACACGAAGGGCTGCTCACTCTGCATCCTTCCCTGTGTCCCTATTGGGAGGAGGAGAGCCAATTACAGGAGCAATTACAGGATCAAATCAGAAGGACTTTAACAAGCAGCAGCTGCAAAGGATTCTGGGATATGTAGTCCCCATCTATAACGACCACATAGCTCTCTATGGAGACAGAACTACAATAGCCAGTCTGCTCTGGGGCAAAGGAACTAGAGACTCCATATTGCTGATCTGAAGAGATTTATCAGACTACAGGAGGCAGAGGAAGAGATTAGACCTAGGGGAGAGGTGCTGCCTCCCAAGTCAGTCCACCCTGTGATTTCAGGCATCCACAGCCAGTTGGGACATCCAGCCTGAGAGAGGGGGATCCTAGGTGTATATTCAGATGCACCTGCACCGATGGAGTGAAGCGCTCCAGTGTGAGTTGGCCAGTTGGGTCTCTAGAAGAGCCTGCCTGTTGCAGGATGTTCATTTGGGCCTTGGTCGCAGGATTGGGTGAGAGGGCTTTCGCCCATTTGCAGGAAACAAGGACACCGCACACAGAGTTAAATGGACACTGTATGCAGACATCATTGCTGTTAGTCATCTTGCTGACTCTTGTAGTGCCACAGGGCTAAAGGATAAGGCCATCCATTCACAGAGACACTGTATACAGACACCATTGTCCTTTCACCTTGCTGAGGAAGATCCTGCATTCTTTACTTGATAACCCAGGCCAGTTGTGTTGTTTGGCCCTGCTTTTCAGGAGTTTAAGTGCACCAACTAGAGTGGCTAGCTGAAGATACAAAGCCTCATCTTTCTTCAAAAGTACTGAAGCTACTAGTGCCATATGGGCACACACATACTCAGGGCTCTGTATATGCAGTGGGTGTGCGGGACAGTTTATCTGGGAAGTTGAGTCAATAAATAGTGATTTGAGTACAGTGTTTGAAGTTGGGCCTGTGGTGTCGGAGGATAGAAGAGAGAGGCCTGATATAAAGAGGGTAATTTCTCTGCTCTCCTCCTACCTGGACTCATAGAGCTGACCTGAGTAAAGGTAACCAATCTGGTTATTGTGATTTATTGTCATTGAAGTGTTTGCCTCTGCTTTCGGGGTTATTCTCAGGTTTGGAATCCCCTGAAAGCAGCCCAAATATAGTATTGAGCTATATTGCTCTTAATTTCAGTTATTGCTCTCCAGTTGGTAGCGCTACATGTTTATAACTGTCATTACACAAGCCAAGATAAACTGGGTACAAATGGTAAATTGAGCCCTAATCTGATCATAAAAAATTGTGGGTGGGATAACAGGTATCCAGAATTTCCCCTTCAACCAGGAATTTCATATGAAATATTAAAATAGACTGATCGGGATCAGGCTCAGTTGAGTAATAGGGGGGGCTGAGGGGGATGATGTACACTGAAGGTTTTTTACTTTCATGCAAAGAATGCACAAAGGTAAAAAATCTTCAGCTTTTAGAACCACTTTAAGGAAGATGCAGTGCCTTGAAAAAGTATTCATACACCTTGAAATTTTCCATATTTTGTCATGTTACAACCAAAAACGTAGATGTATTTTATTGGGATTTTATGTGATAGACGAACACAAAGTGGCACATAATTGTGAAGTGGAAGGAAAATGATAAATGGCTTTCAAAATGTTTTACAACTATGTGAAAAGTGTGGTGTGCATTTGTATTCAGCCCCCCTCAGTCAATACTTTGTAGAACCACCTTTCACTGCATTTACAGCTGAAAGTCTTTTTGGGGATGTCTCTACGAGCTTTGCACATCTAGAGTGACATTTTTGCTCATTCTTCTTTGCAAAATAGCTCAAGCTCTGTCAGATTGGATGGAGAGCGTCTGTGAACAGCAATGTTCAAATCTTATAATAAAATAAAACTAAATTTGACAGAGCCTAATGTCACATTTAAAACGAGCGCTTTGGGGAAATCAATATTATAAGCAGAGTAAATGACAACAGCCAAAAATAATGGCAACAGCAGCCACCTAAAATAGTGCCTCTAAAACTAGAAACAACACTGCTAAATCGTGAATGAAAAGCCTTAAAAAGCTAATGGCAGCGCTTGTATAATGATTGGTCACAAACTGAACAATCAAAACCATATATAATACAGTCCGTGTACACATTTAAATGCTAACATAGATGATCCTGAAGACAAGTGTGAGTCCTTTAAAAGTATATGGAGCGTCTTCATCAAGGATAGTTGTATATATTCCACAATGTTTCACATCACACGTGCTCGAAAAAAGAGGGGAGGGTGTGCAAGGGAACCCCCTCTTGCAAAAACTCTTACCGGATCCAACCTTGATCTTAGGCGTGTTAGCCATAAACCATAGGAATCGCCGTCAATGTTCTCCCTCAATGTGCAATCTAAACAGCTTACAGATGGTTCAGCGTTTCAAAACAAAAGAGAGGAGCAAAACATAGCGTAATCCCATATTTCAAAATTGTATTAGTAATAAAGGAAAGGAGGAAGGAGATCACCCCCCCTTCAGGGTGTACACTTACAAAAAATAGGAAATAGACAAGCGGTGTTCACAAATCACATCAGGCAATTCCAGGCTAACAGCATCTCCTGTTGCTTACAATAGGAACCTTCTGGCTTTCCCTGAATGACCTGGTGTGTCTACCTACGTCGTATGGCTCCACTCTGACGCGTTTTGTCACTCATGACATCATCAGAGGGTGGGGTCACACAGCATTCTCACTCTATTTAAGCGTCTGGGAACAAGGGTCAATTTGCATATTAACCAATTCAGTGCATAACAAGATGGGCGTACGGATCAAGTGCCAATAGCTGCAGCCAAACCGACATGTCAGGTTTACTTAGCAACTCAGCACTACACACTCGAGCCGGCCGACCGCCGATGCAATCAAGGCATAAAACACTATACACTCGATCCGGCCAACCGCCGATGCAATCAAGGCATAGAGAGTGCGCATCACACCAGACCAGCGCGACTCTCCCACTGCCCCTGCATTAGACGGATGGCCGGCTTACCGACCTCAGTCACATATAACAGTGACCGGTTGTCAGGGGCATGTCAGCAGTCGTCGCGTGAATCTGCGTGCACGAAGGTCCTTAAGGATCATTTCCAAGCACTTTCAGCCAAAATCCCCACCAGGGGGCGCCGGAGCGCTCCCGCGAATGCCCGTATGCGCGTTCGCGCGTTCGCGGGTGCGCGCGCGCGCCCGTTCGCGCTAGCGCCGTTTGGCGCCAAGGGGCCTTTAAAAGGGTGACAGGTGCTCATGTTAGCTGCTGTTCGTCTGCAGCTCTGCACCTGAAAGTTCCTGTATCTGCCTGCTTGTTGTTTGATATTGACCTGGCTACGTCTGACCATTCTCCAGTCTCCTATCCGACCCGGCTTGTCTGACCTTGTTTCTTCTGCTACCCGTTGCTGAACTCCTGCCTGTCTGACTACTCTTGGATCATCCCTCCTGTTGATATCCTGCCTGATCTCCTGCCAAACACGGACTGTCTGACCTTGCTTGCCTGTGTCCTGCCACGCTGCTCCAGCCTGCCTGTTTGCATCCAGCTGCTGTCTACGCATCCGGCTACCAGCCTACCTACCGGCCTGCACCAGTTACCTGCATCCACAGCTCAGCCATCCCTGAGGGACTTCATTCCAGTTCCGGTGTCTGCTTCTGCTGGAACCCGCATCAGGCCCTCCTACCCACTGTGCTCAGGAGACCACTGTTCCCACTTCCAGCGGCTCCTGAACCAGCGCTTAAGAGAGGTCTCCTTCTACCAGTCAGGCTCAACTACCAGGTACATTACAGTACGAACAGCCATGACTGAGCCTGCAGGAGAGACCTCTCCCATTCAGGAGATCTGTACACACTTGGCGGCCCTCACCCAAGCAGTAAAGACTCTACAAGACAGTTATAACAGACTGGAAGGGCAAGTGTTAAACCTCAGTGGTTCCGGTGGTGTGGCCGCTGCACCCGCAGCTGCTCCAGTACAGGCTGCTGCACCACCCTCAGTGGTCATGCTCCCACCAGAACCAAGAGTACCTGTTCCTGACAAGTTTTCCGGTGACCGAACTAAGTTTGTGGCCTTCCGCAGCGCTTGTCAACTTTATTTTGGACTACAGCCACGGACTTTTTCTTTGGAAGCCACCAAAGTGGGGTTTGTTGTATCCCTCCTGCAGGGGGAACCCCAGACCTGGGCCCATCGCTTGATTGAATCCAACGCCATACAGGTTCAGACCCTACCTGCCTTTTTTGAAGCCATGGCCCAGCTTTATGAGGATCCTCAGCGGGCTGCCACCGCTGAGGCAGCTTTGATCGCGCTCCAGCAAGGCCGTAGACCGGCCGAGGACTATGTCATGGACTTTCGACGCTGGAGCGCGGATACTCAATGGAATAATGCAGCCCTACGCCACCAGTTCCGCATGGGGTTATCTGAGGGTCTTAAGGATGAGCTTGCCCGAGTAGGAATGCCTGACACCTTAGAAGAGCTCATTGCCATCACTATCCAGATTGACAGACGCCTTCATGAGTGCCGGTCTGAACGATCTGCCCAACAAATTCGGCCTATGTGGATGACTGCCAGAGCCCCGCTGCCTGCCTCTCGGTATCTACCTTCTGCCGGGCCAAGTCCAGTCAACCCGGCAACTGATGCCCCTGAACCCATGCAACTTGGACTTATGCGTACCACTCTGACCCCTGAAGAACGGGCACGCAGGCGCCAACTGAACCTTTGCCTCTATTGTGGCGGAACGGGCCACTACGTGAACAACTGCCCAGTGAAGATCCGTAAGTGTTTTTCTTCAGCTCCAACCAGTTTGTCCGCTTTAACAGCCAATGCCACTCAACTTGTTCTCCCTCTCTCATTACAGCTCCAGGGAAGAACAATTCAAGTCAACGCCATTGTTGATTCCGGGGCATGTAGCTGTTTTGTTGACTCCACCTTTGCCACACAGCAAAAACTTCCTCTGAAAGACAAGATACATAGACTCTCAATTTTTCTGGCCGATGGGTCCCGTATAAAGTCCGGGCAGGTCTCTCAAGAAACCCTTCCACTATCTGCTATCTGTTCATCCCAGCACCGAGAGATCTTAATCTTGGACGTCATCTCATCTCCTCTTTTCCCAATCATTTTGGGTATGCCCTGGCTTCAAGCCCACAATCCTCTTGTTAATTGGGCCACGGGCGAGATCAAGTTTCAGTCACCCTATTGTCAAAGACATTGCCTACCTGAACCTGTTAATCCTGCTACTACCCTACTATGTATGGACACTGACCCAGATCTGCTTCAAAACGTACCAGAGGTCTATCAGGACTTTGCAGATGTATTTAGCAAGAAGGGAGCAGATTCTCTGCCACCCCATCGCCCCTATGACTGTCCAATTGAATTGCTTCCTGGAGCTGAGATCCCTTTTGGGCGCATCTTTCCGCTGTCCGAAAAGGAACAAGAGGCGCTTAAGGTTTACATCGATGAAAATCTAGAGAAAGGCTTCATTCGACAGTCCACTTCACCAGCAGGAGCAGGAATATTTTTTGTCTCTAAGAAAGATCATACGCTCCGCCCTTGCGTGGATTATCGGGAATTAAACAAGGTTACGGTCAAGAACCGTTATCCGCTGCCCCTAATACCAGAACTGTTTCAAAAATTACGGACCGCCATTATCTTCACCAAATTAGACCTGAGAGGGGCCTATAACCTGGTCCGCATTCGGGCCGGGGATGAATGGAAGACGGCTTTCCGGACCCGTTTCGGGCACTACGAATATTTGGTCATGCCCTTCGGCCTTTGCAATGCTCCTGCCACATTTCAGCATCTGGTCAACGATGTGTTTAAAGACTTCCTGGACATCTTCTTAATTGTTTACCTGGACGATATCCTTATCTTCTCCAGTTCACTTGAGCAACACAGGGAACATGTCCGTAAAGTCCTAGCACGACTCCGCTTGCACAGATTGTACGCCAAAGCGGAGAAGTGCGAGTTTGAACAAAAAGAGATTCAGTTTTTGGGGTTGGTCATCTCCCCAACCGGTATTAAAATGGATCCCCAGAAAGTGTCTGCTGTGTTAGAATGGCCAGCACCCATGGACAAGAAAGGCGTACAACGCTTTGTTGGCTTTGCGAACTTTTACAGGAAGTTTATCAGGGGGTTCTCTGCCATCATCTCCCCCATTACACAGCTAACCAAGCAGAATCTTCGTTTCCACTGGAACCAGGAGGCACAGGAGGCCTTTGAAGAATTAAAAAGGCGTTTCACGTCAGCTCCGATTCTTAGCCATCCAGACCCATCTTTGCCTTTTATTCTAGAGGTTGATGCCTCCGAAGTAGCTGTGGGTGCTATTATTTCCCAACGTCAGGGCAACAAAGATCTGATGCATCCTGTTGGGTACTTCTCTAGAAAACTTTCGCCAGCTGAGCGGAACTACGATGTGGGGGATCGGGAGTTACTTGCCATCAAGGCTGCTTTGGAAGAATGGAGATACTTGCTTGAAGGTGCAGTCCATCCAGTACTGATTTATACAGATCACAAAAATCTGGAGTATCTAAGATCTGCTAAAAGACTGAAACCCAGACAGGCCCGTTGGGCCCTATTTTTCACACGATTTTGCTTCCACATCACCTACCGGCCGGGATCCAAGAATACAAAGCCAGACGCATTGTCACGCATGTTTGATAATCCTAAGGACTCTTCTGTCCCTGACACTATTTTGCCGGCAAACAGTTTTCTTCTCCTTCAGACAGATTTGCTATCCATGATTAGAGAAGCATCCCCAGAACCTTCAAGTCTTCAAGAGCCTTCCTTAACACCTCGAGATGGACTATTATGGAGGGGAAGTCAAATCTTCGTGCCAGAGAACTTTAGAGTCAAGGTGCTGACGCTTTTGCATGACCACCCACTTGCAGGACATTTTGGGGTCCGTAAGACCCTTGAGCTGGTGCAGCGCACCTTTTGGTGGCCTAACTTAAAGGAATTTTGCAAGAAATATGTCAACTCCTGCTCTGTCTGCATCCAGAACAAAACCCCCAGGAACAGAGCGTGGGGCCTACTAAGACCATTGCCTATACCAGATAGGCCCTGGAGAATGATAGCAATGGACTTTATAGTCGAACTGCCACAGTCAGAGGGGTGTTCGGCGATCTTTGTGGTCGTCGACCGGCTATCCAAAATGGCCCACTTTGTGCCCCTAAAAGGAACACCTTCTGCTGTAGAGACAGCTCGTGTGTTCATTAAAGAAATCGTTAGGTTACACGGGATTCCCGCAAATATAGTGTCTGATAGGGGGGTGCAGTTTACTTCACGTTTCTGGAGAGCCCTTTGTGAAAACTTGAAGATTGAACTAGCCCTGTCCTCAGCATACCACCCCCAAACTAATGGGCAAACTGAAAGGACAAATCAAACTCTGGAGCAATACATTAGGTGTTTTACATCTTTTGTGCAAGATGATTGGGTATCCTTGCTGCCACTTGCAGAATTCGCGTACAATAACGCCAGTCACTCTGCCACCGGTCAATCTCCTTTCTTTGCCAATTATGGGTTTCACGCATCTTTTTTACCAGATTGTCTTTCAGAATCTTCAGTTCCAGCGGTCCAGGACACAGTGCAGTTCTTCAGTCGTAATAATCGGATCTTGCAGGAGGCGGTATCCAAAGCGCAAGCGGATAATAAGAGGTTCTTCGATGAGAAAAGAAGGGGAGATCTAAACCTCCAACCTGGCGACAAGGTATGGCTGTCCACTAATAATATCAGATTGTCATGTCCTTCCAAGAAACTTGCCCCAAAATTTATTGGACCTTTCCCTGTGAAAAGGAAAATTAACGAAGTATTGTATGAATTATGCTTACCTGATTCACTTAAGATACATCCTGTATTTCACGTATCACTCTTAAAGCCTGCTGTAGATGACCCTTTTCCTGATAGGGGCACCAGGGTCCCTGAACCAGTTCTGGTGGACGGCAATGAAGAATACGAAGTGGAATCCATCCTTGACTGCAGAAAGAGGTCTGGGCAAGTACAGTTTTTAATTAAGTGGAAAGGGTATGGTCCGGAGAACAACTCATGGGAACCTGACTGTAATATTCATGCCAAACGTTTAATTCATGCATACTTCTCTACCCATCCTGAAAAAAAGGCGCATCTGGGCATCCGGAGGCTGCCCGTTGGGGGGGGCAATGTCAGGGGCATGTCAGCAGTCGTCGGGTGAATCTGCGTGCACGAAGGTCCTCAAGGATCATTTCCAAGCACTTTCAGCCAAAATCCCCACCAGGGGGCGCCGGAGCGCTCCCGCGAATGCCCGTACGCGCGTTCGCGCGTTCGCGGGTGCGCGCGCGCGCCCGTTCGCGCTAGCGCCGTTTGGCGCCAAGGGGCCTTTAAAAGGGTGACAGGTGCTCATGTTAGCTGCTGTTCGTCTGCAGCTCTGCACCTGAAAGTTCCTGTATCTGCCTGCTTGTTGTTTGATATTGACCCGGCTACGTCTGACCATTCTCCAGTCTCCTATCCGACCCGGCTTGTCTGACCTTGTTTCTTCTGCTACCCGTTGCTGAACTCCTGCCTGTCTGACTACTCTTGGATCATCCCTCCTGTTGATATCCTGCCTGATCTCCTGCCAAACACAGACTGTCTGACCTTGCTTGCCTGTGTCCTGCCATGCTGCTCCAGCCTGCCTGTTTGCATCCAGCTGCTGTCTACGCATCCGGCTACCAGCCTACCTACCGGCCTGCACCAGTTACCTGCATCCACAGCTCAGCCATCCCTGAGGGACTTCATTCCAGTTCCGGTGTCTGCTTCTGCTGGAACCCGCATCAGGCCCTCCTACCCACTGTGCTCAGGAGACCACTGTTCCCACTTCCAGCGGCTCCTGAACCAGCGCTTAAGAGAGGTCTCCTTCTACCAGTCAGGCTCAACTACCAGGTACATTACACCGGTCCCATCACAAGTACATATATATTTATATAAAATAAAGTTAGACGGTGACTGCAATAAGTAAACGGCTAAAACACTATGAACTACACAGCGTCAAAACAATTCACATCAATGAGTGTTCATCATAAATGAACGGCATATGCATTCTAGTGTTACGTGTCAATAATCATTTGCATATTGCCTGAGCACATACATAATCCAATGTGAATAGGTCATCGTGCGTAACAAACTAAAAATCATTTATTTGTTAGTTTATTAAACTATTAAGGGGTAAATTTAAAAACCATAAAAAAAGAGATAAGATTAAAAAATCATAAGTAAGAAAGAAAGAGGGAATAATACACCTCTTCTTCATAAAAACTAATTGTGTCGTTGAATCGGTGGACATCAAGAAATACACAACCTCTTCATATGGGCTAATTATGTCATTAAATCAATTGATAGCAGCGCTTTCGCTTATAGCAGTTTTCAAGGTAGTAAAAGGATTGCCCGATAAGTCCATTAATCGCATCGCTAGCACCGATCTGCAATCGCGCAACCCAACTGAATGTTTAAATATTTTCTATGTATTTTTTATATGTAATCAATTGATTGGTTAAAAAACTTTTATATACAATCAAGTAATTAAAAAACAAAATTAAAAAACAAAACCTAGATGTGTGCGACTGCATAAAGCAGTGCTATGCTAACCGAAACTACTCTACTATAGTTCTCTTTGACACTGCGGCCTCTATTTCTATGTCTATTTCCTATTTTTTGTAAGTGTTCACCCTGAAGGGGGGTGATCTCCTTCCTCCTTTCCTTTATTACTAATAAAATTTAGAAATACGGGATTACGCTATGTTTTGCTCCTCTCTTTTGTTTTGAAACACTGGACCATCTGTAAGCTGTTTCAATTGCACATTGAGGGAGAACATTGATGGCGATTTCTATGGTTTATGACTAACACGCCTAAGATCAAGGTTGGATCCGGTAAGAGTTATTGCAAGAGGGGGTTCCCTTGCACACCCCCCTCTTTTTTCGAGCATGTGTGATGTGAAACATTGTGGAATATATACAACTATCCTTGATGAACAGGCTCCATAGACTTTTAAAGGACTCACACTTGTCTTCAGGATCATCTATGTTAGCATTTAAATGTGTACACGGACTGTATTATATATGGTTTTGATTGTTCAGTTTGTGACCAATCATTATACAAGCGCTGCCATTAGCTTTTTAGGCTTTTCATTCAATGGTTCAAGTCTTGCACAGATTCTCAATTGGCATTGGGTCTGGACTTTGACTGGGCCATTTTAACACATGAATATGCTTTAATGTAAACCATTCCATTGTAGTTCTGGCTGGATGTTTAGGGTCATATTCCTGCTGGAAGGTGAACCTCTGCCCCAGTCTCAAGTCTTTTGCAGACTCTAACAGGTTTTCTTCTAAGACTGCCCTGTATTTGGCTCCATCCATCTTCCCATCAACTCTGATCAGATTCCCTGTCCCTGCTAAAAGAAAAGCATCCCCACAATATGATGCTGCCACCACCATGTTTCACGGTGGGGATAGTGTGTTTAGGGTGATGTGCAGTGTTAGTTTTCCGCCACACATAGCATTTTGCTTTTAGGCCAAAAAGTTCAATTTTGGTCTCATCTGACCAGAGCACGGCATCTGCAAATGGGAATTTTTATGGCTTTCTTTCAACAATGGCTTTCTTCATGCCACTCTTATATAAAGGCCAGATTTGTGGTGTGCAATAGTCCTGTGGACAGATTCTCCCACCTGAGCTGTGGATCACTGCAGCTCCTCCAGTTACCCTGGGCCTCTTGGCTACTTCTCTAAATAATGATCTCCTTGTCCGGCCTGTCATTTTAGGTGGATGGCCATGTCTTGGTAGGTTTGCAGTTGTGCCATACTCTTTCCATTTTTGGATGATGGATTGAACAGTGCTCCGTAAGATGTTTAAAGCTTGGGATATTTTTATAACCCAACCCTGCTTTAAACTTCTCCACAACTTTATACCTAACCTGTCTGGTGTGTTCCTTGGCCTTAATGATGCTGTTTGTTCACCAATGTTCTCTAACAAACCTCAGGGGGCTTCACAGAACAGCTGTATTTATACTGAGATTAAATTACACACAGGTGGACTCTACTAATTAGGTCACTTCTGAAGGCAATTGGTTCCCCTAGATTTTAGTTAAGGGTATCAGAGTAAAGGGGGCTGAATAC
Source organism: Lithobates clamitans (assembly GCA_037952925.1). Lineage (NCBI taxonomy): Eukaryota > Metazoa > Chordata > Amphibia > Anura > Ranidae > Lithobates > Lithobates clamitans. The sequence goes on along the minus strand of JBBGZY010000168.1, from coordinate 2,921,249 downwards.
AAATGCACACCACACTTTCCACACATTTATTTGTAAAAAAAAAAATTAAAACTATTTATCTTTTTCCTTCCACTTCACAATTATGTGCCACTTTGTGTTGGTCTATCACATAGATTCCCAACAAAATATATTTATGTTTTTGGTTGTAACATGACAAAATGTGGAAAATTTCAAGGAATATGAATACTTTTTCAAGGCACTGTATGTCTCTGTGCTAGCCCAATGCCTACATGAACACTAGAGGTTGAACCTGATAAATAAAAATCTTGCGAGCTACCAATAATATATTAGGCTGAAAGCTTTGAAAGAATCATGATGTTGATGCAAGGAAATGTAATAATGCCTTTCAGCTGCTGAAACCAGTCACACGCCCATATGTTGTATTTAAATCAAACAATTATATATAAATATTGTGCCGCGCTGTGTAAATATCTCTACATAATAATGCAGACTAAATATTCAAACCTGCTATCAATCAATTTCCATTCATATGGTGCAAATACAAAAGAATATATAAAAATATAGAATATTTAACCACTTCAATACCCGGCCATAGTCAAATGACGTCCACAGATGGGATCTCCCATCCTTGGTGGACGTGCACGTCATATGACGTCCTCGGCTTTCTGCCGCTACTGCGGGCCCCCGGGGGCCCGCAGAGCGGCGATCGGGGTACCGTTGTGTCCCTCAGGACACAGCCGTTCCCCCGTGGGGGTATTGAAGCGGCGGCGGCGGCGGGCGGCGGAGCGTCAGTAACGGCGGATGCAGAGCGGCATTGGGAAGCGGCGTGTATTCTGCGGGTTCCGGCGGAAGAGCGGTGATCAGGGCGGTGATCGGGGCTGAGGCTTTTCCCCTGGATACAGCTCAGCCCCGATCACTGTAGCCAATGACATGGCTCTGCATCACATGACCGGCTGTGTCCAATCACAGCCGGTCACCAATGTAAACAAACACAGATAGTAACTGCTGTTGCTGGGCTCTTCTCCTCACACACCGATCCAGTGTGAGGAGAAGAGATCAGTTAACAGTGAGTTACTAATTACATGTACTACTGTGCCCAGATTGCCCCTCCTAAATAAAGAGTACCTGTCACCTCAGAGTACCTGTCACCTCAGGGTATCTGTCACCTCAAAGTACCTGTCACCTCAGAGTACCTGTCATCTCAGAGTACCTGTCATCTCAAAGTACCTGTCATCTCAGAGTACCTGTCCATCAGAAGTACCCGCCACCTCATCACCTGCCACCAGAGTACCCGCCACCTCATCACCTGCCACCAGAGTACCCGCCACCTCATCACCTGCCACCAGAGTACCCGCCACCTCATCACCTGCCACCAGAGTACTTGCCACCAGAGTACCAGCCACCTCACCACCAGAGTACCCGCCACCTCATCACCTGCCACCAGAGTACCCACCACCTCATCATCTGCCACCAGAGTACCCACCACCTCATCACTTGCCACCAGAGTACATACAGCCAGTCAGCCACTATGTCCAGAAAGATGTACACCCCAGAAGAGGCATACCAGATACTGAGTCTGACCGATGAGAGCAACGGGGAGCTCTCACCGCTCAGTTCAGATTCTGGTTCTGATTCGGAATATGAGCCCCCCGAAGGCAGCACATCGGGATCCGAATCAGAGGAGGAAGTAGTCCGTCCAAAAAGACGACGGTCTGAAAACCAGGCAGCTACCAGCAGTGCCAGCGGCGGTAGACCCCAGGAGGAGGGGCTCAGTACAAGCGCTGCTAAACCCCAGGAGAAAAGACCCAGCACAAGTGGACGCCAAAGAAGTAGGGCCCAAACCCATCTTCCAGATTCCTTGGCAAACCCATTGTGGCTGCCTTCTACCACAGGGTCAGCCACGATCCCCCCTTTTACAGCACAGCCGGATGTGCAGGTCAACACTGCAGGATTTTCACAAATGGATTTTTTAAATTTATTTTTCCCGAACGAATTGATTCAAGGCATCGTGGACCAAACGAATCTGTTTGCCCAACAATTTATTGCAACCAACCCCAGCTCCAGCTATGCCCGCCCTTTTGAGTGGAGACCGCTAACAGCAGTGGAGCTAAAATAGTTTTTAGGCCTAACCCTGAACATGGGGCTTACAGAAAAAAATGAAATTCATAAGTATTGGTCCACCAAACCCATCCACCATATGCCAATTTTTTTCATCAGCCATGTCCAGGTCCCGATACGAAATCATAATGCGCTTCTTGCATTTCAATGACAACTCACAGTGCCCCCCCCCCCGCCCCGAAATCACCCAAACTTTGACAAATTATATAAAGTTCGCCCCCTAATTCATTTTTTTTCCCAGAAGTTTGCCGAAGTTTATGTCCCTGAAAAAAATATATCTGTGGACGAATCCCTGGTGCATTTCACAGGCCGGCTGGGAATCAAACAATATATACCCAGTAAGAGGGCGAGGTATGGCTTGAAGCTTAACAAGCTTTGTGAAAGTGCCACCGGTTATGTGTACGCATTCCGCGTGTACGAAGGGAAAGATTCCCAGCTCCAGCCCCCTGAGTGTCCCTCGTACATGGGAATAAGTGGGAAAATTGTTTGGGAGTTGGCATTCCCACTCCTCCAAAAAGGGTACCATATTTATATGGATAATTATTATACGAGTTTGCCCCTTTTCCGCCACCTATATCTCAAACAAACTTTGGCCTGTGGTACAGCTAGAAAAAACGGAAAGGGCTTCCCACAGTGTCTTGTCACCACAAACATTCCAAGGGGGGAATCGACAAGCTTGAGGAACGAAGAAGTGTTGGCTGTGAAGTGGAGGGATAGAAAAGACGTGTACATCATGTCCACCATCCACGATGACACCTCGGTGGAACTTCACAGAAGACGCTGTACCGTTCGCAAGCCTACCTGTATCACTGAGTACAATAAATACATGGGGGGGGGGGTGGATTTAAATGATCAGTTGTTGCAGCCCTATCTTTCAACAGGAAAATCCTTATTCTGGTACAAAAAAGTCGCAATTTACTTTTTTCATTTGGCCCTTTTAAATTCTTTCATAATCTACCAAAAATCCACATAAACACCCACCACCTTCATAAAGTTTATTGAAGACATTGTCACTGCCCTGATTTATCAGCAAGTATCCCCCCCAGAAAGCATTCGCTCCAATTCTGTCAGCAGACTACATGAGCGCCATTTCCCAGACCATATTCCACCAACAGGATCCGGAAGACGACGCCAAAAAAAATGTCGGGTGTGCACCAAAAGAGGAATTAGGAAAGATACCAGCTTCCATTGTACCGACTGTCCCTCCCAACCTGGCCTTTGCATCGGAGAATGCAATGACTATTCCTCTGCCTACCGTCTGCACTGTTTTTCCGCCATGTTTTTGCCTTTCACGTGAACTGACCCTGGACTGTATCGACGATGCCTCTGCCTACCGTCTATTTCTGCCTTTTACCTGCACTGACCTCGGCCTGTTGACCATGTTTTTGCCTGCCCCTTGGATTGATCTTTCACCCTGCTACATAGGGGTCTCACATATGCGAGGGGCTCCAGAATAGTGTTCGGAGTTCAGAAAACCAGTTTTTGGTTTTCTGTGTTCCCATAACAGGGTCTGGTTGCCCGGAGGCTTGAAAGCGATTTGGGTGGGAGAAGCCTCTACCCCTGTCCCCATTCTTTCCTGACCGATGCCCTAAGCTTGATGGTACTGCCTGCTCCCTGGACAAATACTCTGGCTGTGCTGACCATACCTCTGCCTGCTGCATGTACTAACTATGGACAGTATTTCTGCCTGCTGCATGGACGATCCTTTGATCCTTTTGCTGCTGCTGACCACATCCCTGCCTGCTATCTGGACTAATGCTTTGGCTGTGCTGACATCTCTACCTGTACTGACTATTCCTGCCTGCTGCCTGTTTTGCTGTCGCTGTCCACGTTCCTGCCTGCTGCCTGGACCGATGCTCTTCTCTGTGGACCACTGCACTACCAAAACTGCAGGTAATCTTTTCTTTACCCTTTACTCAGCAGAATGTATTTTGGTTTGTAATTGGTATGTACAGTACATGCTAGTTTACTGCCTGAAGCATTACACGCTCTTAGGACTCATCCTCGGATGTACATGTCCCTGTCTGCCTCCGTGATTTCCATAGATGTTTTCCCCTCAAGCCTGGTGGTCCTCCGAGGAGAAGGGGTCGTTGAGGAGGGGGTACTGTCAGGGATGGGCTCAACCCTTCCTTCTTTGAGCTGGCTGCTCAGCTGTCGGCTTATTGCCAGCTCCCATCTCTCACCACAGTTACTCAGGTGTTGATGATATCCTGCTAGTCAGTCCTGCCTACTTAAGCCGTCCAGTCCAGATGATCTCTGCCTTCGCCTTGGTCAACATCACAGAGATGATCTCCTGTGTTCCCGTTTAAAGACTTGCTTTGCTGACATCCCTTCTGGCGCCAGATCCTGCTTGCTGGTTTACTACGTTTATCTCTGACTTCTGGCTTGGCTGACTATCCCTTCCGGTTACTGAACTTTGGCTATGTTTTGACTATGTTTTTTCTTTTTACTTTTATTATTAACAAGTGTGATTTAACTGTACTTCTGTCTCGGTCTGCTTTCATGGTTTCTGACAGCTATATATATTCCAGTCCAATAAATCAATGTGAACAAATTTTACACATAAACAAATGTAATCCTTAAACGATCGATCAATCTATATATAGTGCTTCCAAAGAAAATTCAAGGATGGATGGTGCTATATATGTGCTATAAATATTCCAGTGCAATAAATCAATGTGAACAAATTTTATACATAAAAAGATTCAATCCTTAAACAATCGATTGATCTATATATATAGTAAATGGAAGAAATAAGAGTGGTGTGCTTATTCAATAACGTGCCATGAATTAATATACTTAAAAAATGAACTTGATAAGTATCCAAAACATACAAATAGATAAATATGAGTAAAAGTCCAATTAAAGCCCATTGGTAGGAGTCAGTTCATATAAAGGCAAAAATCTCATAGGGGTAACTTGATAGAAGAAAAAACAGACAACACATCAATCCAAACATCGACTGTTATGTTTATGAATTGGCCGCTCACCTCCAAAAATTGCCAATTCCACTCACAGGACCCTTCAGTATTGAAGTTTTGGGAAATTAAAAGATACAAACCTCACTGGAGAGGGAGTAATAGGGATAACACACTAAGTAAAAGTGAATGGAAATGGATTTTTGAAATGAAATCTTTCCATCCTCAAGGTTTAAACATTGATTTTGACCTTAATTGTTTCATTTCTGATTTCTAGATGTTAATTTTTTCATTTCCATTTCTATTTACTTATCTATTACGTTTAGTCTTGTACAATGAAACCACTGTTTGGTGTATTTATGAGCATTTCGGGTCATACCTATATGTTTTTTATGTTTTTATATATTATGTATCCTTTCAGTGGTGATATTGTTCTTGTCCACTAGATCAGTGGTCATCAACCCTGTCCTCAGGGCCCACTAACAGGCCAGGTTTTATGTATTACCTTGGGGAGATGCAGACTAGAATACTGCAATCAATGAGCAGCAAATGATATCACCTGTGATGTATTTCAGTTATCTTGCAAACCTGGCCTGTTAGTGGGCCCTGAGAACAGGGTTGATGACCACTGCACTAGATGTCATCCTCTCATGCTTACTTAGTATGCCTATAATTGTTTATCTAAACTAAATGTGGCAGCACTATTGTTTTTTGCCTACTGGATGTCACATTATCATCCTCTCTCTCTCGTTCTTATTGTGTATATTTTATATATGTTTTATTTTTGGATTTCGTTTTTTCTCTCCAATATTCCTTTTTGGGAAATCTTGTACGAAAAATATTTCGGTATCAATTTGCATATTGAATGTCTAAAATCTTCCATGTTTGTCCGCCATTTAGTGTTGTATTTAATTTATTTAATTTTATTGTATTGTGTGCAACCTATCACCTTTTGGTTGCTAGGCAGTTTTCTCTGGCCATGAGACTTTATTTCACTTTATTGTGCAACCTATCACCTTTCGGTTGCTAGGCAGTTTTCTCTGGCCATGATGGATGTTTTGTCTTATTGGCCAATTAATTATATTGGACACAGATGAACTAATGACTCACCTGTTACTAAGGCTTATATAAGGCTAAGGTATAAATACCCGGAGCTTGTCACTTGTATCCCTTTCCCTGAGGAAGTCATGTGACCAGTTGCGAAACACGTTGGGTGGAGCTTGTGACGTTATTTCTGGTGGCGTTTTACAGAAGTGCGGGTGTGTCACTACTCCCATTGTTTCATACTGCGATTTTTATTCTTACTTGATTTAAGCAGCTTCTTTTACTTAATAAATTTACTTTTTATTTGGCAATATTGCACTATGGCTGTTCTTTGTTTCCTTTGAGCGCCATTTATACAAGAAGTGCCATTTCTTGGAGCGAGCTGTTTCCTCTATATATGGAGTTTCACAAGATGTTTTGATACCAAGATTTGGATGTAGTTCTTCGTGTTTGCTTGGGACCAGAATGTCTTTACAGATCCATCAGCAGGATTCCTTATCTGACTGAGCCTTGTTTGACCTTTGGGTCATTTTTTTTTTTTTTTTAAACAGAAAAGTTTTTATTAACAAATCAGCATTATAACATAGTCAGCAAGATTTTCATGTATTTTCAATCATACAGCAGCAATATAGGTTAGCTAATTTCGAAAGCTGTTATCCTACAAGTACATGGTACAGTCATACCTTTTTCTATGCAGGTTAAATTCCCAATTAGATTTTCCTCTATGTCTTGCCCTCAGTTCTAGAAGGGTACTTAATCATTCCCCCGGGGGGGAGACAACCAAATTCATGTCAGCATTGTGTGAGACTTTCTTTAATAGATATGATTAAGAGGAACACCCGGGGCTGGAGGTCCCCCTGGTCTGAAAAGGGGGGAATCCATCTCTTGGTCCCCCTCTTCCATGGCCCCTAACCCAGGAGCGTCCACCCATGTCGACCATATCTTATCGAATTTAGCCGGACATTGCCTACTCTCATAGGTGAGTTTATACAGAGGTAATCGCCTTTTGCCAGGATTTCAGGGTGGGGGGATTGGCCGACTTCCAGTGCATCATTATCTCCCTCCTAGCATAGAATAGTAAGAATGTAATACAAAGTTTGGTATACCTGTCTCCCTCAACCTCCCCCAGGTAGATCAGCAGAAGCATGAAGGGTTCCGCTGGCACATGTGTCCCGCCCAGTTCGCTCAGCTTCCCTGCTATATTCTCCCAGTAGGTCTTGATTTTAGAACATGCCCAGACCATATACCAGAATGTCCCAACCTCAGTGTTGCATCTAGGGCAACCGGGTCAAGGTTTGGGCATATGCTGGCCATTCTATGGGTGTAATATGCCCTGTGAATGAACTTTAGCTGGATGAACCTATCTTTGGCCGTTATTATAGAGGGATGAAGGTAGATATACAGTCCTCCCATTCGTCCTCCCCCAGGGCTGGAATGTCCTCCCTCAATTTGTCCAGAGAGCAAGTGGGTTTTTTGTCATGGGCTACCGTCAGGTAAATATAAAGGGTGGAAAGGGGTTTCCCCATCACGCTGGAGATCAACAGGCGCTCAATGAAGTCAGATTTGGGTGTTAGTGACAAGAGCTTGTCAGCTTTCTGGAAACTGGGCCCTCATAGCATGTCTCAGTTGCCAGAACCTGAATTCAGGGGTGTTGGGCAGTGAGTATATGCGTTTCAGTTCTGAGAAGGGCATAATTATACCGTCCCGCACAATATGGTTTAAAGTGGTAATCCCCGTCTAGCCCAGTAGGGTGGGTCCGGGATGTCATATAGGTGGGAAAGTGTGGGATTCCCCCAAAGTGGAGGTATGCAGTTTGGTTTGCAGTATATTGCTCTGGCCTACTGCCAAACCCTAATTGTTGTCTTCATGGGGACCGTCAGGGAGTGGGGAGCCTTAATCCCCTGGAATACCAGATCGTTCAGTGCCGCGTATGACCCCAGAATAGCTGCCTCTAATCTCACCACCGCCGAAAGGTATCCATTCATGCGGATTGGCATAAAGCATACGCAGCCAGGTCATAAACCTAGAGCCAAATCCAAACCCCCAAAGGTAGCCCCACTCGACCGAGTCAAAAGCTTTTTCGGCATCGAGTGAGGCCACCACGCCTGCCGACTCAGGATAGGCTCTGGCCATATGTGTAAAGAGTCTCCTGATATTAATGTCCGTGCCTCTCCCTGGCATAAACCCTGTTTGGTCCGGGTGTACTAGTGCTAGTATGACCGTGCTCAGCCTGTTGGCCAGAACTTTGGCCAACAGTTTTGCATCAATATTTATTAATGAGATAGGGCAGTATGAGGAGCATAGAGAGGGATCCTTTCCAGGCTTAGGAATCACCACCCCCACCGCCTCACTCAGGGAGCTCGGGAGTTCCTCCTTCGTTTGCTCCTCTAGTAACATAGTGTGTAAACTGACACATAGTTCCTCGGCATACTGCTTGTAAAATTCAACCGGTATACTGTCCGGGCCTGGAGTCTTGCCTGATTGGAGTGTTTTAAGTGCCTTTAAAATTTCCTCTACAGTAATGGGTGCGTCAAGTGCATCACAATACTTTGAGGTCAGGACCGGAATGTCAATGTGGTCTAGGCAAGAGGCCAGTTTATCCTGGGCGTATGTCACTTTAGAGCTGTATAGGTGGCAGTAGAAGGAAACAAAGCAGCTATTTATCTCATCAGGGGTGTAAAGAGGCACCCCATTATGGTCCTGTATGTAAGATTCACATATCCCCCCTGATTGTTCCCATGATAGCCAAGCTAGCAGTTTCCCCGACCTTTCTCCCTGTTCAAAAATACGTTGGGATTGGGCCAGCTCTGTTTCTGAGTGAGAGAGGTGCAAACTCGTAGCACCTCGCCAGTCAGAGACTGTAGTTTAACATAGTCCTGAGGGTCCCTGGTTCTAACAAATCTTGCTTCCTGTAGGCCCGCCTGCCTTTCTGCACTATTTAGTTCAGCTCTTCTTTCCCTGCGTACTTTGGCAATAATGATCTGGTATTATCCCCTGGTGTAGGCTTTAAAAGTGTCCCACACTACCAGCGTGGGTGCCGATCCTGGGTTAGTCACCCTGAACTCTCGGAGTGCCCCCCTGAACTGCCCATCCACTGCCTCATCCGACACCCAGAACCTGGAGAGCCTCTGCAATGTGGTCTCCAAGGCCGAGGACAGGTCCATGGTCAGCAGCAGCGGTGCATGGTCAGAAATCCCTCTGGGAAGTATCTTAATGTCTGTGGCTCTAGGCAAGGCTGCTCTTCCCACATAAACCAGGTCAATCCTAGAAAAGGAGCGATGAGACGCGGAGTGGCAGGTGTAGGCCCATGTCTGAGGGTGCCTCCATCGCCACACATCTGTCAGGCCGTATATCTCCGCCCACTCCACCAATCCAGAATGCGAGTTACCACTTGTGGACATTCTGTCTATATTAGGATCGGGGACCAAATTGAAATCACCCAAGATAACAATATTGTCATAAGCAAATTCTGCAATTTTTGAGGTTAGCTGATTCAAAAGAGACAATGGTGCTGGGGGAGGCAATTAAAGGTCCGCTATAACCCACTTCATTGAACAAATCTGAGCGTGAAGGAGTACATATCTGCCCTCCGAGTCCAGCACCAGATCCAGTAATCTGAAGGGGATAGATTTATGCACCAATATGCTGACAACCCTCGCAAAATTAGAATACGTGGAGTGGTAATGGTATCCAATCCAAGGCTTTTTTAGGGACATAGTTCTACTGCCCATTAAGTGGATCTCTTGTAAAATAAAATATGCGGGCTATAGGCCTTAATGAACTGAAATACCAGGGACCTCTTGACCGGTGAGTTCAGCCCCCTGGTAATCCAGGACAAAATGTTAAGAGGCAGCATATTCAATCTTCTGTTTAGCCGTAAGAGGATTAGAGGGGTGCGACCACCGTGGAATCACTAGCAGGACTCGGAGGAGACAGTAAAGGTAGAAATTCAGCGCTGATATTTGCAATACAGTAACGAGAAGTACTGGTAAAGCTTTTTTACATGAACAGACAATAATCAAAAGCCATATAACAGCCCCGCTGGGGCAACATTTCCCACCCCACTCAACCCCCTAAAACTGAGGCGGGTATCCAACCCAAACATGATCAGCTCGCCAGCTGCAAAGGGGGATCCTGTGCAAGTGGCAATCCCCACCCCCTGGACAGTATCTGGGGGGTCAGGGAGAAAGCTGAGTGGCTCTTCAACTGACGAGGCATCCGCCATTGTGTGGAAATGTACCACTAGGACCCGGAGGTCGGGGAAAAAAAGTGGAGGGCAAATAAAAGGTCTCAGCAGTAAGAAAAAAAAGGAACCATCGGTGTATAAGTATGTCCGGTGTATTCCCTGTAGACCTGAGGGGGGAAGAGTAACAATGGAGGATAACAGGAAGTAAGCAGGCTGTAGGGGATCTCCTGGCCTTGTCCTTGCCAGGGGCACTTTCTTTATTTCCTACTGGGGGGGGCCAAGCCCGCAATCCTAGTGCATTCAGTCCCGTTCCTGCAAACTTGGCACAACAGGTGCAACTGCAATAGACATTGATTTAATGTCTTCTTCCACGGGACCATGCTGAAGAAAGGTGACAGGCCTAAGCCCAAACTTGCCACATTTCCTGGGGTGTTTCCAGGTAGTCACGTACTATCCCTCTGGTCATCGGTCTTGGGGTTGGGAATCAAGCCAAGCAGAAGCCTCTCTAGGAGAATTGAAAAAGCGGGTTGCCTCTCCATCTTGGACCCTCAAACGGGCAGGGAAGAGGACACTGTAACGAATATTGCGTGCCCTCATAGCTGCCTTGACATGATCAAATGATTTTCTGAGCTTCTGGGTCTCCACAGAATAATCAGGAAAAATCATCAGCTTGTTCTGATAGCGCAGGTCCCCCACCCCTCTGGATGCATGGAGAATCTCATCTCTGTCCCTAAAATTAAGGAGGCGTAAAATGAAGGTTCGCGGGGGGCTCCTGGGGGTCCAGGTTTAGGGGGGATTCTGTGCGCCCTTTCCACCATATAGTGAGGGGACAGGCATGAATCCAGGAGCAATCTGCGCAGCATGTCCTCCACGAAACACATGGGGTTTGCGCCCTCAGAGCCCTCCGCCAGGCCCACTATGTGGAGTTTATTGCGTCTATTCCTATTTTCGCCATCCTCAGCTCTATTCTCCAGGGCCTTTACTTTAGTTTGAAGCGTGTGGAGTGCCGCTCCATGTTCGGCTACTGTGTCTTCTGTATTGCTAACGCTCTGCTCAGTTTCTGACACTCTAGTTCTGAGTTTGTCCATATCTTGCCTCAGAAGACCCACATCCATCTGCACCGCCTCAATCTTGGCTGTGAGTGTGGACTGGCATGTGGCTATGGCCGTCATCACCTCTGCTAGCCAGGGGGGTCTGGAGTCGGCCAACTCCATTGGGTCGGTGTGTGAGGCCCTGTGGAGGGTGCGGGTGGACCGGTATTCCTCCGCTGGCTCTATGAATGTCTGGAGGCTCTCCTGGGTCGGTGTTAATTTGATTTTCTTGCCCTTACCAGCTGTCGTGCCTGATTTCCTGCGCCGCATTCAGGTGTCCCCGAGCCCACCTGCAAGGCCCCGTGTAGACAGAGATCTCCAGGGGACACCACGTGGAGATGGCAGAGTGGGTGAATCGGCTCTGATCACAGCGGGAGTCTGAAGGGTCTGGTACCGTCAGGTGCTGCTCCAGAGTGCCTGTGAGCTGGGCCGGCTCTGCGGGTGAAAGGATGGCCGTAGGAGGCACCGTGGATGCAGATATTTGCCCGAACGGACGGCAGAGCTCTGAGACAAGCAGCCGCTCACGTGGCCCCCCCTTTGGGTCATTTTCAGAGGTGAGCAGCCAATTCATAAATATAACAGTTGATGTTTGGATTGATGTGTTGTCTGCTTTTTCTTTTATCAAATTACCCCTATGAGATTTTTACCTTTATATGAACTGACTCCTACCATTGCTCTTTAGTTAGACTTTTACTCACATTTATCTATTTGTATGTTTTGGATACTTACCATGTTCATTTTTTAAGTATATTAATTCATGGCATGTTATTGAATAAGCGCACCACTCTTATTTCTTCCTTTTACATTTGGTTATGTAGTGTTTTTTGGGTACACTACCAAGTGGTTGCAGGTAATTCACAGTCACTATACATTTATTATATATTTTTTTCTTTTCTGAGTTTATTTTGACTATATTCACTGTAGGTTGATGGTTTATATTTTCTTAAAAAATGACACATAGTAGCGCACAAGTTTATTCCTTTATAACACAGATCTATATATAGTGCTTCCAAAGAAAATTCCTCAGTGACTTGTGATAGTGCTTCAGAATTAAACTCTTGGTGACTTTTCACACGTGCTCCCCCTGTGTGATTGTGCTCCCCTCAGGGGATGTGACCGCACAGTTAAGTTTGGTCAGACAAGCAGTAGAACCGTCTTTGGGCTCAAGGTTAATGGACTCTGTGTATCCTCAGGCGCTTCCATATGGTTGTCACCGAATCATTTATATATATACATATATATATATATATATATATATATATAAATAATAGTAGGCTATATAGTGTGATAACGTTTTTACTCATATGCTGTAGGTGCTACCAGCGCACCACTCTATATATACTGTGAACAAAATCGAATCTCCCAATCCAGGGGGCAAAGGTTCTATGTCTCTAGCAGCCCTGTTCAGAGATCAGCATCTCCGGTGATTCCTCCACCGTTCTAGTCCCTCCCCTATGCGTATTTGACGCAGGGCTTAACATGTGTCTTCAAAAGTCAAGAGGTATGAATACTTTTTCAAGGCACTGTATGTCACTGTGCTAGCCCAATGCCTACATGAACACTAGAGGTTGAAACGCTTCTCCTCCAATTTCATTAAGTGGCTACGTGACTACTCAAGCTCAATGAATCTCAATAGTTTCCTCACTATGCTAGAATCACCATTGAGATATTTGTATATCTCTACTACATCACCTCTAAAGCATCTCTTCACCAGGGAGAATAATTTTAATGCTTGCAGTTGTTCCTCATAACTAAGGTCCTCCCGTCCACTTATTAGATTTGTCGCCCTTTTCTGGACTCTCAAGTTCAAGCACATCATTTCTGAGGACTGGTGACCAGAACTAGATGGCATATTCAAGATGTGGCTGGACCAGTCTTGTAAAGTGGTAGAGTTATAGTTTTATCCCTTGAGTAAATATCCTTTTTAATGGATGCTAATATTCTGCTTGCTGTAGCTTGGCATTGCATGCCATTGCTGAGCCTGTTATCTACTACGAACCCCAGATTTTTCCATTTTAGAATCCCCCTCCCCCTAGCGAGTAACTTGCATTCATGTTTTTGGCACCAAGTGCATTACTTTACATTTCTCAACGTTAAATATTACCCCATTATTTTATTGAGGTTTATTTATAAGGCTTCCATAGCCTGCTGTGAAGTTATTGCCCTGCTTAGCTTTGTATCGTCAGCAAACACTGAGAGTGAGTTATTTATACCATATTGTCCCAGGACCGAGCTTTGGGGTACCCCACTTACCATGCCAGACCATTCTGAGTACACACTATTCATCACCACAGGGAAGAAGAAGAAATTGATCGCACACCGGACCATCAAATGCTTGAAAAAGAAGTCCTTTATTGCCGCATGCCAGTCATATATGCAGGGTACAGATAGTTGACATGTTTCACACGGATATACCACGCTTGTTCACAACATCAAACTGATCTATACTCTAGCTATTTAAAGGTATGTCATTAATTGGAAACACATCTGAAAAACATGCCCAAATCGGGAGAGCAGCTAATAGAGAAGACACTGACATTGGGATTAAAAACATTTCAAGCCTAATAGGATAGAAAAATACTAAGAAATTAAAACACGAATGAATCACTGAATGTGATATATGTATGCCTCTAAACTCTTGATAATGTCAGCTGTGGCTTTCAACCTTTGCTTGTATTATTGGTATGTTAGGTACCTCATTTGAATTTTACGGAATAGGTCCTGGGATTCTTGTATGTACATGCCTGAAGTGATGACTGTTAAACATGAATGAATGTTTCACTCCATTTATGTTGGTTTATATCACCTTTATGTATATTTTTCTATCCTATTAGCCATAAAATGTTTTTAATCCCAATGTCAGTGTCTTCTCTATTAGCTGCTCTTCTGATTCGGGCATGTTTTTCAGGTGTGTTTCCAATTAGTGACATACCTTTAAATAGCCAGAGCGGAGATCAGTTTGGTGTTGTGAACAAGCGTGGTATATTGGCTTGAAGAAGGAACTAATCAGTAGTTCCGAAACGCATCCCATTTTGATGACTATTTCCGGCTTGCGGTCCACGCTGGTTATTGTCCCTTTCTGCTGACGTAATTTCCGGGATTTCCTTCTCTCATCGACTCTGACAGCGCGATCGCTTTACCAGTGTCTCCAGAGCCTTTGGCGTAAATCTGCTGGCCACCCTGGGATCTTCTGCTGCTGTATATTGACATCACTGGAAATTCATAACATACTGGGGACCTCCCTGATGCCGGATCACCTGCTTTATGAACATATGATATGCTTCCTTCTACTTCAAATCTTATTGAACCAGCACACACACGCTATAAGTACTCAGCAAGCGGAGAGTACGGGCAACCTTGAAAAAATCACGTGGCAGTGACGTAACGCGTAGGAGGAGCCTGTGACGTCCCCAGCATCTGCAGTGTGTGAGTAAGCGGTGGTGAATGAAGTGCCTCACCGCTGAGCTCTTTTGCAGCTGATCAATACAAAAGCGATTTTATTGGGGAGAGTATGTGAAACGTCTTTTATCTGATATATAGAATCCAATGGTTGTTTAATCTCTGCGCAATGGATATATAAATTTTTTCTCTGCATGTCCGGGATTTGAGTGGAAGAGCGGAGCATAACTATAATTAAAGAAGAAGTGAAAGAAGTGAAAGTAAAAACTTTTTTGACACTATTTATCTCAAGTTTGTTACACTATAACTGGCACTGATTAGTCTTGTTATAAACACCTAATGGACTTTGAGCACCTTACATGAAGGATTGTTTAGGAAAAGGAAGTTATCTTTGCACATTTGCATTTATTTGTATTTGGTAATTTTCAAGTGGCACGGTATACACTTATACATATGTATTTATAATATTTATAATTTTTATAAGTAGCAGATATGTTTTGAGCACGTGCATATTATATTAGGTTTTATCATACACATATTTTTTATGAGCACATCACGTTTATAACGGAGGGATAAGTTTGACTTTTATTTTACTTTAAACTTCACAATAATTTTTTAGATTATTAAGAGTATTTGGAGGTGTTTCAGAAGTATTTTTTACAAACTCATCACTAATTACAATGGGGATATGAGGATAATATTAGCGCAATTAACCACCATAATATGTAGTCATTATTTACTAGCTTCATAGTTTTTGCTGGTTATCTCTGATGAAATGATTTTAAACATGCAAATGTTTTCTTTTTCTTATTTTATATAATCATTGTGTTTTTTTCTTTTCTGTATTTTTGTCTGTTTTTATTTTTCACCATTTTTATTTCATATTTCCTTTTTTTTTTCTAATTCTTCATTTATTACGTCATTGGTGACTAATTTTGATTAATTTGGTTAGATTTTTGGGTTTTTTTCATTTCATTTATTAGTGTTTTAGTTTCTTCATATTTTTCTATCCTATTAGCCATGAAATGTTTTTAATCCCAATGTCAGTGTCTTCTCTATTAGCTGCTTTTCTGATTCGGGCATGTTTTTCAGGTGTGTTTCCAATTAGTGACATACCTTTAAATATCCAGAGCGGAGATCAGTTTGGTGTTGTAAACAAGCGTGGTATATAGGTGTGAAACACATTCACTATCTGTACCCTGCATATATGACTGGCATGCAGCAATAAAGGACTTCTTTTTCAAGCATTTTATGGTCTGGTGTTCAACCAATTTCTTCTTCTTCCCTGTATCGTGAATGGTGGTGAGCCGAGGTTAGCACCTGGAACCCAGTGCACCTGATTAGTGTCTGATGCGGTGTGTGTGTTTCTTACCTGGACTGTGATTACTCATCTTGACACCAGCTCGACACAGGGTTTGCTACATTCATCCCTTATGTCGGACAGCCAAACTATGCAGGATACAAGTCGTACGTTCAGACAGTCTATAGATAATTCCTTTAGAACTAACACCCGTGATACACTAAAAAGCAACTTAGATGGCAACGTTGGTTTGGTCTTTTTCGGAATCTAGAAAAAGCTATGAGTAAGGAAATACGAGCATATCGGGAGTCTAACACGCTGGCTGAGTATGTGGCTTTAGAACGGATCCCCAGGAGTCTTTGCATAAAAAAATTCCCCACATTCGAACTTTGTGATGATGAACACAAACAAAAATGGACTGATACATTATCTGATTGTTCTATCACCCTGATGAAGATCATTATCTCGTCCAAAAAGAAAGAGATTGACAAATTACAGAGTGAAATCTCGATCCTTCAGGAGGATATTTAGACATTCCAAAGTTCGACTGATTTCACTGACCTTGACAAAGTTTTAAATGAAAGATTGGACAGATTGGAAAAAGACATCATTGACACAAAGAGAAAATTTTAAGAGATAAACTGAACTATGATACAAATACAGTGTATGTTTGGAAGCGCAGACGGAATTGGGGCCATACACATGGCAAGCACGTTAGCTTCTCGGACACTGAAGCCGAGTTTATTGAAGATTTTGCTGTTATCTCTGACTCTGATCATTCAGCGGCACGCGCATTGAGCAATAGGCAACCCTATGGCAACAGTACACCTAATCAATCAAAAAACGGGAAACAGAAAATAAATTTTTACAAGAATCATTGAAATGGGGACACAAAAAAACAAGAAGGGGTCGTAGACGAGGAGACATGTGGTGGTGGCAATCGTTATACCCTTCGGACCACCCCCCCGCAGGACAAAGTAGCTACATGCAATGTCCTAAATCTTTCTAAAAGGATCCTCTGTCCAGAAGAGGCTTCACTTCTCTCTAAAGGTCTCAGCTTTTGTCCACAGAGACATTGCAACATATCTGAGACCATTTTGGACATTAATAAATTCATTAAAAACATAACCATTAAAAAGTATTACTATAATGATGATGGTGGTGTTGTTGCTTCATGTGAATTGAATGAACCACCCATTGCACTCAGTTCTAGTGATGAATCTATTAAACTGAGGTTTACGGAGCAGTGTGCTTTGAGGGATTTAGAGGATATATTTAATGAAGGTGATATGAAGATATATGATGACATTGTTTCGGTTGGAAAACCTGCAAGTTGGGTCAAAAAAGGTTCTGATTTTTATCCCGCAGGTACACGTTGTCCAGAGATGGATAAATTCCAGAAGCTTATAGAGAGAGATCTTATGTCTTTAGCTACACAACCATCAGCTGACACATGTACCAAATGAACAATCTTTCATACAAAGAAAGAAAAGCCCTTAAGAGTTTGAAGAATAACACGTCGATTGTTATAAGAAATTTAGACAAGGAGGGTCTGGTGGTGGTCATGAGTGCTGATATATATAGAAAAGAAGCAGATAGACAACTTTCCAATGGTGACATCTATTTAAGGCTAAAAAGTGATCTCACCAAGAATTACAAAATGATATTGACCAATTTGTTTAATGACGGTGTCAGTCTCTGCATTTTTGAGAAAAAAAACTGCAGCTTATAATACCTGAGTACCCATAGCGCCTATTTTTCACCAGTTGCCGAAAACTCACAAAGGTTTATATCCCCTATATGGGAGACCTATTATTTCTGGAATTGGTTTTCTGAATGAAAAGTTGGGTCAGTGGCTGGATGGTGTATTGCAGCCTTTGGTGTGTAAACTTCGCAGCCATTTAAAGGATACAAACCATCTTCTTAAAATCGCAGATGCCACGGAGTGGGATGACCACTCTATGTGGATCACCTGCGATGTATCCAGCCTGTATTCCAGCATACCTCACGACCTAGTATTACAAGCCATCAGTTGGTATTTGGAACGTGATACCACTCTTATGCCCCGTACACACGGTCGGACTTTGTTCGGACATTCCGACAACAAAATCCTAGGATTTTTTCTGACGGATGTTGGCTCAAACTTGTCTTGCATACACACGGTCACACAAAGTTGTCGGAAAATCCGATCATTCTAAACGCGGTGACGTAAAACACGTACGTCGGAACTATAAACGGGGCAGTAGCCAATAGCTTTCATCTCTTTATTTATTCTGAGCATGCATGGCACTTTGTCCATTGGATTTGTGTACACACGATCGGAATTTCCGACAACAGATTTTGTTGGCGGAAAATTTTATATCCTGCTCTCAAATTTTGTGTGTCGGAAAATCCGATGGAAAATGTGTGATGGAGCCTACACACGGTAGGAATTTCCGACAACAAGGTCCTATCACACATTTTCCGTCGGAAAATCGGACCGTGTGTACGGGGCAATAGTCTGCAATACATGCAGTTTATTTTGGATGTTTTGCAATACTTATTAACCCACAATTATTTTTCCTTCAATGTAGATTGGTTTCTCCAAAAATGTGGTGCAGCCATGGGAGCCAAATTTTCGCCCTCTACATGGGATGTTGGGAACGTAAATACATTTTTGACACTGCCAATCTCTTCAGACCCTTTATTTAAATGTTTTATTGCTACATTGATGACCTTATCTTCATTGTGGATGGCCCTCTTGATGAGATTTTGATATATCTTAATCACAATGATATGAATCTTAAGTTTACAGGACACTGTGGACACTGTGATAGGAAGAACATCAATTTCCTTGATGTCCATTTGTGTGGGGTTAGCATGTGTATTCACACTAGCCTCTATAGAAAACCTTTATCTGGGAACACCCTTTTGATGGCCATTTCTGGCCACCCCGACATGCCATTAGGGGTATCCCTGTTGGTCAATTTCTCAGGGTTTGTAGAATTTGTAGTGACCAGCACACTTATGACAGGGAAGTGCAGTCTCTTTATCATCGTTCTCTACAAAGGGGCTATCCCAGATACATGCTTGACAGGGCACTATCAATTGCTAATTCGAAAAATAGATGGGATCTTTTAAGGGGGAACTAAGCATACTGATTGTGTGGGAAATAGGAAACAGTTCAAAAGAAACAGACCAACCATCAGTACGCCCTTTAGTGAAGAATCCAATGATGTTAGGAAGATTGTGTATAGGTACCTGCCTGTTTTGTTTGAGGATTGCATTTGTGATGATCTTCTGAAAGAGGGAATCAACTTTGTTTCCAGACGTGCTCCTAATTTAGGAAACTTTTTGTTACCTTTTAGATCTACCAAAATCACTTCCACTACCTGGTTGCATTTTAAGGGCAACTATGGCTGTGGGGTGACTAGCTGCTCCTGGTGCAAACGCATCACAAAGGCTGATGTGGTCTACTCACCCTCCAATCAGTGGCAGTGCATCCATAAGGGTGCACGGGCGCCACCTCCTTTCTCAAGCCACCCCCTCTATCACCAATAGATAGATTCATGCATTGGTCTGGTGTGCAACCAATTTCTTCTTCCTCCCTGTATCGTGGACGGCGGTGAGCTGAGGGTTAGCACCTGGAACCAGTGTTAATTTAGTCGACTAAAACATTTTAGTTGACTAAAATGACTAAAACATTTTAGTCGACTAAATGAATACTATTTTAGTCGACTAAAATACGACTAAAACTAAAACACTTGAGATGACTAAAATATGACTAAAACTAAAAGCCATCTTAGTCCAAAGACTAAAATGGGACTAAAACTAAAATGCCATTTTAGTCCTAAGACTAAAATGAGACTAAAACTAAAATGCCATTTTAGTCAAGACTTTGACTAAAACTAAATTGCAATTACTGAAATGTTGGCAAAAACAAAAATAAAAGCTGCGCTTAAGGTGAAACAAAAGATATACAGTATAGTGAAATCTAAGCAGCCTGCATCGAGATCTAGTCTCCAAATCCCACCATAAACAATAATACAAAAAAGATGCGGCGCTAATACATAATTATAACCTGTAAAATAAATTCATATAATAATCAAAGATAATGGTGCAAGATAAGTGATATCAAACTCTAGTGTCCCAGAATTAATTGTAGACAAATATAGATAAACAAGTAGAATCCAAAATCCAAAAAAAAGGAAAGAAAAGTCCGTGATACAGCAAGGAATAAAGTGCCAGAAAGGGCCACAACAAAGATGAGGATGCAGTGGGGAGAATCTTCTGTGGGTCCTCACACCCGAGGTGGAATATCAAATATGAAAAAAATTATTTATATCTTATACCGTAATAATGGTGTATTACAACCCACGTGAAGAAATAAAAATGTGGCGCTAGTCTAATCACTCTTTCAGTAGGATTACCTATATAGGTGAATAACCTAATCTAATGACACCTTTGTTAAAGGTGTGTGAACCAAATAAATATTGGTGTGAAACAATATTAATAAAACAGCAAAAGCCCAAAAAAAACATCAAATAACAGTGCAATGACTACAGTGACTTAGTGATATAGTTGAAAATCGCAAATGTGTCAATCCTAATAATAAAGTGTGTAAACAATCCGTATGCACACTGAACATGAACTTAATGGCTAAATAAAAAAGTCCAAAAATAGGTGCACATATGTGAAATAAAAGTCCGTGGTAAAGATGCACAATAGGTGGTGTCACAGCAAATATTGAAGATTCCTGAGGAAAACTTGAACTTTCCACCACACCTCTGTGTTCAGTGTTCCCTCTCCCAATAGACAGACTCTTACCAACTCTATATGCCTCCACTCTCGTATGAGGCCAGCAAGCATGAGAATATCCAAGCAATCAGAAGGGGTTAAAAGTAGTCCATTCAGGGGCTCGTTCCATATGCAAATAAGAAAAGAACTCCCAATAGTGTGATAACGTAAAAAACTTTTAATATCCACACACAATACACTTCAAAATATGCACTCACAGTGTATCAACTTTAAAACAGCACATCAAAGAAACTCCACGGCACTCTGTGCACAGCAATATCAACAGGGCAACCTGGGTGGTCTATCCTACGGTGTTCACATAAGGAGTGTTGTAAAGGAGGACCTGAGTGTCACCAGCGTGTAAAGGGATCTGTCTCACCCAATCCTCGCTCGCTCTTCCAATAAATCCTCCGTCTCCCTGACATACGAACCGCAGCACCCAGCTCTCTTAAGTCACACAGTCTCGAATGTTAAATCTACTCACAGCCTTGCCCCCGACATGTTTCGCTACGAACTGTAGCTTATTCATGGGATAGGCTGCTCAGGATGTCACTCTACTTAAATACACTCCCTCCCCTCTGTCTAACTAGGGGGATCCCAGTGCGCATGCGCGTCCCGTGAGTCCCGCGCATGCGCATTTGAAGTGTCCCCATACACGCAAACCGCTGCTCAATGCAGCTGTCTGTGTATGCTAACATGTTATTCTCAAGAGCGATTAAAAATCCTGACATCTCACTGTTTACCTCCCATGAATCTGGGAATCCCACAGCCTAATGTCAGCACTTGGGTTTTAAATGAGTGTCCCGGAATACATTCCAAAGCGCTTTATGTGCTGAATGCTAGCACAATCCATATAGTATAGGGGTGCTAGGGTTCCTTCTCTCACTTAATGAGCTAAATACTATCACCAATCATATAATGTAGGAGTGCTCTAGATCCCTCTCAATTTATCAGAGGGATCCAGAGTATCTCAGATTAATTAGTCTGCGATACTGAGCGTCCTCACCACCACTCATCAAAGGGAGGTGTATACCTATATATTGAAATCAATCGCTCTGAAAATTAAAAAATCAACTTATAATGCATAAAATTATAAAATTATAAAATTATATAAAATGGAAGAATAAGCTTGGCTAAACTAAACACTCAGATTGGCTGAATGTACCTGATGCTACTATAGTTGCCTCTATTAGTGTTAGAGATATAAGACTTACTTTCGGAATATTATTACAGTATTCCAAACAAATATTTCCATGTATAAAAATTGACTATCTCTACCTATATTTCATAACATTATGTTAGGATATCTACATCCCATAATCTAACATAGGGGGTATCCACACTGTCAGTGCAACCACTACTTCTAATTGGCGCGGTCGTACCCCAAAATTGTCGTTTGATTATCTACAAAGTGAATAGAAATACTGACTAGGACATATGTATAATCTATAAAACACCATATAAAAAATATATATGTATAAATTAGATGATCTACTAACAAGTAACAGGTTACCATATTGTTGGGGAAGCCCTGTATTTCTCTTAATCCCCAATCATCATATTATCCTAAGATACCAAAAGTCTAACTCCAGGATATGTGGAAAGGTAATGCCACCCCACATGGAGAGAGGGGCTAGTGTGCTACTCTTATACTAGAGGGGATTTAACTGCTCAGCTAAAAATCATTAATGAAGCAATTGAGGTCTAGCTCAATATTGAGCCCCCTCGGAGTGAGGCTTTTAAACAGAAATATCCATTCCGTTTCACGGCGGGACAAATCTCTTACCCTGTTCGAGCCTCTCCAGGAAGAGTGCACCACCTCTAAGCCACAAAATTGTAGCAAGGTTGGGTCACGTTGATGTTTCTCCCTAAAATGCATGGACACGCTATGGTACTTGTACCCATTTCTAATGTTGGCCAGATGTTCACTAATCCGAGTCTTTAATTGTCTTTTTGTTCTACCAACATAATATAAGCTACAGGGACACCACATGAGATACACAACGTGCGTGGTGGTACACGTGCTGAATTGCTTGATCTCAAATACGTCCCCCTCTCTGTTGGTAACAGTGGTGATCCCTCTATTCCTAACCTTTACTGTCTTGCAACAGACACACTTCCCACAGCAGTAAAAACCTTTAAAATCAAAGGACAAAGATCTTGGATTCGGTGGATCAAGGATCTTTTTCACTACTTGATCTCCTATACTCGGGGCTCGTCTATATATAAACCTCGGTTGAGTTGGCAAGAAATCCCCCAGATATTTATCTCTGCATAATATGTGCCAGTATTTCCTGAAGATATATTCAATATCCTTATACTGGCAGTGGAACCCGGATATAAAGCTCAATTGATGTCTGGTTTCCCCATTCTGTACTTCTTTTTCTTTTAGGCATTCCTCTCTAGGGATTTCAGCAACTTCCTGTATTATTTCAACCAGTGTGCTTTCCTTATAGCCCTTCTGCATGAACCTTTTCTTCAAAATGTCCGATTGAGTCAGAAAATCCTCTTTCAATGTGCAATTCCGACGGATCCGCAACAGTTGGCCCTTCGGTATATTTCTTATCCATGATGGATGGTGTCCACTGGCCACGGATAAATAACTGTTGCGGTCCGTCGGTTTGAAGTACACCTTGGTTTTCAGCAATCCGTTTGTTTTTTCTATGGTGACATCAAGAAAATTGATCGACTCCTCACTGACTTGATATTCTAATTTAATGTTATTTGTATTGTTATTAAGGTATTTCAGGAATATCTCCAATGATTCCTTAGACCCCTGCCATATTAGTAGAATATCATCAATGAACCTTCTGTAGAAGACCATTTCAGGTCTATTGGTGTTGAAAATGCGTCTGTCCTCCCATTCAGACATAAACAGGTTGGCGAGGCTGGGGGCATATTTCGCCCCCATTGCCACGCCAACCTGCTGGGAATAGAAGTGTCCATCGAACCAGAAGTAATTGTGGGACATGCAGAAGTCAAGTGCATGTCCCACAAATTTCTTCTGTGCAAACGGGATGTCGTCACGTTTGCTGAGTGCCCAATTCAGGGCTAGCGCTGCGTCCTCATGCTGTATATTTGTGTACAGCGACGCTACGTCAGCTGTCACCAAATAAGACGTCACTGTGGGGTCAAGTTCCACTAGTTCCAACAAACGTAGCAAGTCCGAGGTGTCCTTCAGATATGCTTTCGTTGCCTTCACACTCGGTTGCAGGAACTTATCTAAATATTCTCCCAGTCTCGCAGTGACAGAACCAATCCCGTTAACTATGGGTCGTGGGGGTGGTTGTAGACTATTTTTATGCACTTTAGGTAGTGTATATATCACTGGTATGCGACTTGCACTAGGGACTAAATACCTTTTTTCTTTAGGGTTTAGGGCCCTCATCCCAAAGCCCCATTCCACAAGCGCAGCCAATTGTTCACTATATGAATCTGTGGGGTCTGATTTTAATTTCTTATAAGTATTTCGGTCGCTCAGTAATTCCACCAGTTGATCATGATAAAATATCTTGTCCATGATTACCACCCCCCCACCCTTATCAGCCGGACGAATGATGATGTTTTTTCTATTTTCCAAGGATTTAATCCCTTCCTTAATATAGTAGGGATTCACCCCTTTTCTAACAGGCAGTTCCTCGATATCTTTCAAAACGAGATTTTTAAATACTTCCACAAAGTGGTTGTTTTGAATCAAGGGGTTAAAAATAGACCTGTTCTTTAGGCCACTATCTATATTAGCCGGGGTACGTGAGGCCCTCATACTCGCTTCCACTGGGTGACTTAGGAAATGCTTTTTTATGTTTAATGTCCGAATGAACTTGTGTGTGTCAATGTACACCTGGAATTTATTCATTTGTTTTTTTGGTGCACACTTCAAGCCTAAATTTAAGATGTTAATCTCCTTATGGTCTAGCGTCACTCCACTTATGTTGTAAATTCCGGTGTTCACATGTCCCTCGGTCGTTTTTTTGGGTTGCCTTGATCTGCCAGCCCTGCATCCCCTCCTTCTCTTGGTGGGGGCACCCCGTATGCGCCTTGCATGTGAGGGGGCCCAAACTTCCCCTCTTTCTGATGTTGTGTTCGGGAGTGTCCCCTCGGAGTTCCCCGTTTCCCTCCCCTCCCCCGTTGTCCTAAAAAAGAATGGTTATATGATGGTGGGTCATAATAGCCCTCATTTTCCAATTCAGCATATCTGTTGTACAACGGGATTCCATTATTCCTATCCGAATAATGGTTCGGTGGGGGGTGTTGTCTCCACTGTTGTTGTTCCTGTGGGGGGTAATATCCTCTTGGATCATCTCTTCTAAGCGGCGACTGGTAATAGTAATCATCTCTTCTTAGTGGGGTGTTATTTCTGTGGGGTCTTGGTGTTTGGTAATTATATTCTCCCCTTCCCTGTTGTCCAGGTCTAGGTGAGTGCCCATAACCTTCATTGTGGTTGTTATTCCTCACCTGATGGTCCCCATTATGGGTGGCACCACTAGGCCCTTGTTTGTTCTTTTTTAACATAGTTTTTTGTCCTCCTTCCTTTTGTATAGGCTTATATGTGGCCTTCCCCACAATGGGTTCTGTTCCCTGACTTGGAGTCTCCGCAGCGACTTCCTGGTTGTCACTATTGATGCTTTGCCAGGAGTAAATCTTATTCGTCCTAAAATCATTTGTATCCCTCGTGAATTTCTTTACCTTCTTTTTTTGTGTTTCACGATCTACCTTCTCTAATTTTAATTTCATTTTAGTGTTAAAATCTTTAACTTGGTTGGACTCCTTGATGGGTTCCAATTTCTCTTGCAACAACCTAATATTTTCATTAATCCTACCTAGTTTAATCTGCTTTCTTTTTAAAACCAAGCCTTGTAGTTCCCTACCAGCTTTGTTAAAAAATGCCAGCCATTCTTCCATAAAATGCGAGTCATTCAGGCCATCCTGTGGGGGTACTTCCCACCTGAGACTCCTAAAAATTAAATTTTCCCTCTGGTAGTGTTCAAAAGTGAATACATCCCACCAGGCCTTTAATTGTTTCTCTAGGAGATTTTCCAATGATCTCAGTGTCCCTGAAAAATCCTCCTCATCCACAGTCATAACTTGATTACTTGAGAAAACATGTTCAGGATTCATTTGTCTATTAGACAAATAATTAAAAGGGTCCATGGCAGCAAATGGATAGCACAAAAAGTATATAAATCAACGGTCCTATTATGTGTAACGTCCCACATACACACAATTAACCACCACTGCGCCTTGGAGCAAATAAATTAAATGATGATGACCATCAATAAATGAAGCCTATCTAAAGCTGCCACTTTGTGTGTAAAAATGTGAAAAAAATTATTTATATCTTATACCGTAATAATGGTGTATTACAACCCACGTGAAGAAATAAAAATGTGGCGCTAGTCTAATCACTCTTTCAGTAGGATTACCTATATAGGTGAATAACCTAATCTAATGACACCTTTGTTAAAGGTGTGTGAACCAAATAAATATTGGTGTGAAACAATATTAATAAAACAGCAAAAGCCCAAAAAAAACATCAAATAACAGTGCAATGACTACAGTGACTTAGTGATATAGTTGAAAATCGCAAATGTGTCAATCCTAATAATAAAGTGTGTAAACAATCCGTATGCACACTGAACATGAACTTAATGGCTAAATAAAAAAGTCCAAAAATAGGTGCACATATGTGAAATAAAAGTCCGTGGTAAAGATGCACAATAGGTGGTGTCACAGCAAATATTGAAGATTCCTGAGGAAAACTTGAACTTTCCACCACACCTCTGTGTTCAGTGTTCCCTCTCCCAATAGACAGACTCTTACCAACTCTATATGCCTCCACTCTCGTATGAGGCCAGCAAGCATGAGAATATCCAAGCAATCAGAAGGGGTTAAAAGTAGTCCATTCAGGGGCTCGTTCCATATGCAAATAAGAAAAGAACTCCCAATAGTGTGATAACGTAAAAAACTTTTAATATCCACACACAATACACTTCAAAATATGCACTCACAGTGTATCAACTTTAAAACAGCACATCAAAGAAACTCCACGGCACTCTGTGCACAGCAATATCAACAGGGCAACCTGGGTGGTCTATCCTACGGTGTTCACATGTTCACATGTGAACACCGTAGGATAGACCACCCAGGTTGCCCTGTTGATATTGCTGTGCACAGAGTGCCGTGGAGTTTCTTTGATGTGCTGTTTTAAAGTTGATACACTGTGAGTGCATATTTTGAAGTGTATTGTGTGTGGATATTAAAAGTTTTTTACGTTATCACACTATTGGGAGTTCTTTTCTTATTTGCATATGGAACGAGCCCCTGAATGGACTACTTTTAACCCCTTCTGATTGCTTGGATATTCTCATGCTTGCTGGCCTCATACGAGAGTGGAGGCATATAGAGTTGGTAAGAGTCTGTCTATTGGGAGAGGGAACACTGAACACAGAGGTGTGGTGGAAAGTTCAAGTTTTCCTCAGGAATCTTCAATATTTGCTGTGACACCACCTATTGTGCATCTTTACCACGGACTTTTATTTCACATATGTGCACCTATTTTTGGACTTTTTTATTTAGCCATTAAGTTCATGTTCAGTGTGCATACGGATTGTTTACACACTTTATTATTAGGATTGACACATTTGCGATTTTCAACTATATCACTAAGTCACTGTAGTCATTGCACTGTTATTTGATGTTTTTTTTGGGCTTTTGCTGTTTTATTAATATTGTTTCACACCAATATTTATTTGGTTCACACACCTTTAACAAAGGTGTCATTAGATTAGGTTATTCACCTATATAGGTAATCCTACTGAAAGAGTGATTAGACTAGCGCCACATTTTTATTTCTTCACGTGGGTTGTAATACACCATTATTACGGTATAAGATATAAATAATTTTTTTCACATTTTTACACACAAAGTGGCAGCTTTAGATAGGCTTCATTTATTGATGGTCATCATCATTTAATTTATTTGCTCCAAGGCGCAGTGGTGGTTAATTGTGTGTATGTGGGACGTTACACATAATAGGACCGTTGGAATATCAAATATGCTTACCAGATCCCATTGACCGCCATTACAGCGGTCAAAAACAGCACAGGGAAATTTTGGGGCTCCCCACAACCTCAGCTTAATGGTACCGATGGGCGACAGTTGATATCTCAGGATTCAAAGAGAAAAAAAAACAATCCATCGCATAATATAGTCTGCACAAATGTTTTATTATTGGCCAATCCCCAGACGACGTCCGCTTGTGACGAAACGCGTAGGGAGGAGCCTACGACGTCACCACGTCCGTTCTCGTGTAGGGCTTACACAGACCAGGAAGGCGGAGGCAGCAGACGGAGGCGCTGACTAACTGTTATACGCGATACGCTCATTATTACAACAAGGCTTTGTAAGTGCAATTCCTTTCTAATAAAACATTTGTGCAGACTATATTATGCGATGGATTGTTCTTTTTCTCTTTGAATCCTGAGATATCAACTGTCGCCCATCGGTACCATTAAGCTGAGGTTGTGGGGAGCCCCAAAATTTCCCTGTGCTGTTTTTGACCGCTGTAATGGCGGTCAATGGGATCTGGTAAGCATATTTGATATTCCACCTCGGGTGTGAGGACCCACAGAAGATTCTCCCCACTGCATCCTCATCTTTGTTGTGGCCCTTTCTGGCACTTTATTCCTTGCTGTATCACGGACTTTTCTTTCCTTTTTTTTAGATTTTGGATTCTACTTGTTTATCTATATTTGTCTACAATTAATTCTGGGACACTAGAGTTTGATATAACTTATCTTGCACCATTATCTTTGATTATTATATGAATTTATTTTACAGGTTATAATTATGTATTAGCGCCGCATCTTTTTTGTATTATTAATTACTGAAATGTGCTGGAGATTTTAGTCGACTAAAACGTAGGACATTTTATTCGACTAAAATGTACTGGAGGTTTAGTCGACTAAATACGGCTAAAACTAAAACAATTGCAGAAGACTAAAATGGGACTAAAACTAAAATGCCATTTTAGTTCAAATGCCCCGTACACACGGTCGGATTTTCCGATGGAAAATGTCCGATCGGAGCGTGTTGTCGGAAATTCTGACCGTGTGTGGGCTCCATCGGACATTTTCCATCGGATTTTCCGACACACAAAGTTGGAGAGCAGGAGATAAAATTTTCCGACAACAAAATTCGTTGTCGGAAATTCCGATCGTGTGCACACAAATCCGACAGACAAAGTGCCACGCGTGCTCAGAATAAATAAAGAGATGAAAGCTATTGGCCACTGCCCCGTTTATAGTCCCGACGTACGTGTTTTACGTCACCGCGTTTAGAACGATCGGATTTTCCGAAAACTTTGTGCGACCGTGTGTAGACAAAACAAGTTTGAGCCAACATCCGTCGGAAAAAATCCTAGGATTTTGTTGTCGGAATGTCCGAACAAAGTCCGACCGTGTGTACGCCCTATAAGACTAAAATTAACACTGCCTGGAACCCAGTGCACCTGATTAGTGTCTGATACAGTGTGTGTTTCTTACCTGGACTGTGATAATTCATCACCACCTTTGGTTATGCCCCTGTAACCAGTTTTCTATCCAAGTACATACTCTACGGTCTAAGCCAACAGACCTCAATATGTGAATTAAGCATTTATGGGACACAGTATCAAATGCTTTTGCAAAATTCAGATACACCACATTCACAGGCCTTTATGTTATCTAGATGGCAGTTCACTTCCTCAAAGAATATTAGCAGATTTTGTCAGGCAAGAACAATCTTTCATAAATCCATGCTGATTACTATTAATGATACAGTTTTCATGTGCAAATTTTTGAATATAGTCCAATATCATCCCCTACAATAGTTCACAAACTATTGATGTTAGAATGACTGGGCTGTAGTTTCCATATATATATATCTTTGCCCTTTTTTGAATATTGGTACCCCGTTGGCCTTAAGCCAATCAGCTGCTACCATTCCAGTCATTAAGCTCTCCATAAAAATTAGTGTGACAGATCTCGGATACCCCGGCTGGGCACCTCCGCCAGACCTGTGTCTCCTGTTCTCCAAACTCACCCACGGCCAGCAGACTCGCCATAACCAGCCCTTACCCCCCCCAATCACGAGGCAAATCACACAGGTGTTGAGGGTTAAACATGTAGAGCATAAACTGTTTATTAAGTACAAAACATACACCTTTAAACACAGTTAGGGACACTCCCATTAGCCTTGTCATAGAGGGGGTGGGGGACAAGGAAGAACCAATGGAAACTCGACACTTGTATATTTAAACAACTACAATTTAAACACACCAAGGGATTATGATAAGCAGGCAGCCCCTCCTTACACACCCCCCGCTGGGATGTGTCTCCACACCTTTTATCTACGTACCATGACCTAACATAAATAAACACAATAACAAGAGGGGGGGGATGTAACTTAGAGACCTCATTACATTATCCCAATGCCATTTTGTCCCCAAGTCTCCTGTTCTCTGCTGGACCATAGTCTGTGGGTAGGAGGCCAGCCCACAGCCCCCTCCAAAACACATAAAACATCGGATTCTGTCACAATTAGAAATAAGGGTCTGGATATTACTTGGTTAAGTTCTTTGATGACTCTTGTTTGTAAGCCATCTGGTCCTGGTGATTTATTTACATTCAGTTTTTCAAGTCTTTTTTGGATACTTGCTTCTGTTAGCCAGAAGGGTAAATTCTGTGATGCGTACTAACAATTCAGCAGAGGCGGCTCTAGGCTTTGTGAGGCCTTAGGCAAACCTAGACATGAGGCCCCACTCACGCCCATAATGGGAAAAATAATTAAAGCAATAAAGAACTAACTGTGTGCCCCCCACAGCGTTGCCGGCTTCCCTCCTCTTCTCTCTTGCTGACTGCTGTGGGGAATTTTCAGGAAAAGGGGATAGTAAATATGTAATTTACCAGCCCCTTCCTTTTCTAAAGGAACACAGTGAATGATCGGTACTGATCACTCACTGTGTTCATTCATAACTGTAGCAGAGTAAACTGTGTTTACTATGCTTTGGTTTATGAATTAACAGGAGCATCTGTCTCCTGTTCATTCATCTGCAATGCAGCTAAGGCTACAGAGAAAGGGACTGGGGAATCTGTGTCCTCAGTCCTTTGCTTTGTCTCAAAAGTGAGACTTCAGGGGTCTGTTTAGACCCCTGATATCTCACCAAATAAACCAAAAAACTCTCACCAAAAAAAGATAAAAGAAATGTAAAAATTGTAAAAAAAAAAATTAAAATAGTTAAAAAAAATAAATCTGACTACAATTTCTAATCAGACTAAGTAGTATGTACAGGAGAGGAGTGCGGACTGTATAGTGGTGGGTAGTATGTACATGAGAGGGGTTAGGTGTGTTGGGGAGGTAGTATGTATGTGAGAGGGGTTCGGAGTGTATGGTGGGGGGTAGTATGTACATGAGAGGGGTGCGGAGTGTATGGTGGTGGGTAGTATAACATGAAAGGTGTGTGGAGTGTATGGAGGTTGGTAGTATATACATGAGAGGGGTGTGGAGTGTATGGAGGTGGGTAGTATGTACATGAGAGGGGTACGGAGTGTATGGTGGTGGGTAGTATAACATGAAAGTGGTGTGGAGCGTGTGGATGTCGATAGTATGTACATGAGAGGGGTGTGGAGTGTATGCAGGTGGGTAGTATGTACATGAGAGGGGTGCGGATTGTATGGTGGGGGGTTGTATGACATGAGAGGGGTTTGGAGTGTATGGTGGGGGGTAGTATGTACATGAGAGGGGTGCGGAGTGTATGGTGGGGGGGTAGTATGACATGAAAGGGGTGTGAAGTGTAAGGAGGTGGGTAGTATGTACATGAGAGAGGTGCGGAGTGTATGGTGGGGGGTTGTATGACATGAGAGGGGTGCGGAGTGTATGGTGGGGGGTAGTATGTACATGAGAGGGGTGTGGATTGTATAGTGTTGGGGTTGTATGACATGAGAGGGGTGCGGAGTGTATGGTGGGGGTAGTATGACATGAAAGGGGTGTGGAGTGTATGGAGGTAGGTAGTATGTACATGAGAGGTGTGCGGAGTGTATGGTGGGGAGTAGTATGACATGAAAGGGGTGTGAAGTGTAAGGAGGTGGGTAGTATGTACATGAGAGGGGTGTGGAGTGTTTGGTGGGGGTAGTATGACATGAGAGGGGTGAGGAGTGTATGGTGGGGGGTAGTATGTACATGAGTAGGGTGAGAAGTGTATGGTGGGGGTAGTATGACATGAGGGGTGTGGAGTGTATAGAGCTGGGTAGTATGTACATGAGAGGGGTGCGGAGTGTATGGTGGGGGGTAGTATGACATGAGAGGGGTGCGGAGTGTATGGTGGGGGGTAGTATGACATGAGAGGGGTGTGGAGTGTACGGAGGTGGGTAGTATGTACATGAGAGGGGTGCAGAGTGTATGGTTGGGGGGGTAGTATGTACATGAGAGGGGTGTGAAGTGTATGGTGGGGGGTAGTATGACATGAGAGGGGTGCAGATGGTATAAAGGTGGTATATGGTGTGAATGAGCCCTAATCACTGCAGAGGCCACCTTGCAGTGGCATGCATAGAGCAACTGAAGTTAGCTGCACAGCACCAGAACTAGCCTCCCAGCCTGCTACAAACACTGCTCTCACCACCCCCTCCCCCATCTCAAACCCCTTACTCAAGTCCTGGCATACAAGTCTCAAATGCTCCAAAAAAGCTGCTAGCTAGCTCACCTCCCTCCACACCTGACAGAACAAACTCCTGCATGTCCATGCGTGCATACATCCCTCCTGGGTACAGCACAGGCCGGCAGCTCCACCTCCAGCTCTACAATTTGTCTGCAGGTGGCACTGAAGAATGCAGAGAGGAGACTTCAGGTCAGCGCGGAGGCGCTGTTCATATAGCAGCGCTTTATACGGGGGACCCTTTACTGGAATGGCACATGCTTGGGGACACTGACCGTGGGATATTCCCTTTCACTCACACACAGAAGTTGGGCAAATTAGGCGTCAGCGAGGCCTTAGGCGACCGCCTAATTTGCCTAATTAGAGAGCCGCATCTGCAATTCAGTCTTGATTACTATACCCCTCTTAACTTTGTAAAAACTGAGGAGAAGAATTTGTTTAGTACAGTTGCCTTTTCCTTGTCATTTGTAACCAACTTCCCTTGATCATCTTTTACGGGGCCTATATGCTCCGACCACGTCTTCTTAGTGTTATCAATAATTGAAATCCACCATTATGATAACATTGCCCTGCCTTTCCACCATTCTTAAATGTGACAGGAGGTCAGATTCCTCCTCATCCTTCAAGTTAGGGGGTGTGACAGACCCAATCAGGACACAGACTTTTGGAGAGGACTAGGGGCAAGCCGACCCACTTACTATGGGCCCTGGCATTTGAGAGAGCTACAAGCATTTAGGAAGATGTTCTGTTATATAATGCAAAAGTACATTACTACATTTAACAGTCAAGGAAGCCATGATGGTCTCTGCCAATTTGAAACTCAGTGAACAGATGTATGTGAAAAGAAAGCTGGTAAATGAGATTTGGACAGCAGTGGGTCTTCTTGAATACTGTTGTCGGACTGTCTGGGACTCCTGATTAATCAAAGCATTGTCTAGGTGTGAATTCCTATTCACTTATTGTTTCTGTCTGTTGGCTAATTTGACTAACTCTTGGAGGATCCTGTATGATGGGATTGGGCATGAGTCAGATCTGCTTCATTATCTAAACCTTTGTGGGATGTTTGGTAAGTATTTGGTTTTATTGTTCATGTTGTGACTGACCTACCTTTCAAGTGTATAAAAGCCTGTTTTTTTGTTTAAAAATAGTCATTCCTTTGGATTTTACCTTACATCTTATCTGTGTACGATGTTTGGGGTAAAAAGGGCTGGTATTAGCTCTCGGTCTGCTCGGAATGGTTTGGAGGGCAGGAGGCACTGGTTGGCAAAGGAAGCACCTAATCGGGGTGCCAGTCGGTTCCGTCACAGGGGGCCTGTAGCATATGCCCACTATTAATTTCCCATTTGTTTCTTCCCTTTGAAGCTCCAGCCACAAGGATTCCACCTCCTCCCTTGCCCCAATAGCTATGTCATCCCTCACATTCGCTTTCCAATCATTCTTGATATACAGGCATATCTCCTTGTCAAAAGAAGTTTATTGAGTATACAATATTATAAAGATATATAAAGTAAGTTTACAAGGATCTATAAAGTAAGCTCATTGTTTTACAGTAGGGTTTATATAGGTAAATATCATGAAATTTCAAATATTAAACATTGGGTTCACATAAACCTAAATTAAAGATATATATCATTTCCTTAGTTACTTTTGTAGGTATTTAAATGATTTATACCTACTATACATATTGTTTACAGGTAGAGTGTATATAGGTCAAATAAATTCTGATAATGAGCTTTA
Source organism: Lithobates clamitans (assembly GCA_037952925.1). Lineage (NCBI taxonomy): Eukaryota > Metazoa > Chordata > Amphibia > Anura > Ranidae > Lithobates > Lithobates clamitans. The sequence goes on along the minus strand of JBBGZY010000168.1, from coordinate 2,887,030 downwards.
ATCGTAAGGTGGAGAAAAGGAAAGAGAAAGAAGAAAAAGGGTTGAAAGGTAGAGGTATGGTCCACAAGGTTGTCCCGCTCGTCAGTTTATTATTCTTTTTAGTTCTCTTTGAAGCCTTAGAATGGGTGTCTCTGTAAGTCATTTAATCTGTTACCATGGCAACAGGACAGAGTCATTGAAGTTTGACAGGAACTGTTGTTTTATCCAAGGGTGCCAAAGTTTTTCAAATTTTGGAATTTGATTTTGATCGATGGCTACCATCTTAGCATGGGACATTGTATTATTCATTCTGTAAATTGTTTCTGCTAGTACCAATGTAGGATATTTCCATGCCATGACCACTGTTTGTTTTGCAGCCATTATTAGTTGGATCATAAGTTTGAATTGAGAGAGTGTTAACCATTCTGGTTTTAGATTAAGTAAAGTTAAATATGGATCTGGTTGTATTATTTTTTTAAATATTTTAGATGCAATCACGAAGACTTCCCTCCAGAAGGTTTGGATTACTGGGCACATCCACCATATGTGTAAATATGTGCCTATTTCTGGGCATCCTCGAAAACAAAGAGCTGAGGTATTAGGTGAATATTTTGCCACTCTAGCGGGTACAAGGTACCAGCGAGTTAGGACTTTATAATTTGTCTCCAGTGCTAAGATGTTGGGTGAAGATGACTTAGATGTGAGCCATATGTTAGACCAGTCCGTGTCTTCTAAAGTTCGTCCCAGGTCCTCCTCCCACCTCTGAACGTAAGAGGGTCTATTAAGATTAGCTACTCCATATAATTGATTATAAAGTGATGAAATTGTACCTTTAGCAAATGGATCTTTTGTACAGATTGATTCAAAAATGGATAATTGGGATAATGGTGTATCCCCCCCCCTTTAGGAATGGTGTATAGATATTTTTGATTTGGAGATATCTAAATATCTCAGAGTTTGGTAGATCATATTTTTCTCTAAGCGATGGGAATGAAAGGAATGATTTAGATGCTATGAAGTCATTTAATGTCTGAATGCCTGATGTTGTCCAAGCTTTAAAAGAATTTGGGTAGATCCATGCTGGATAAAAGGCCGGATTTCTGATAAAAGAAAGGAGAGGATTGTGTGGAGATTGTAACTGATATTTGGTTTTTAGTTTATCCCAGAGAGATAAGAAGTGTTTAGTTATGGGATTATGAATTTTAAAGCGGTCTTTAGGATCAAGCCATAATAAATTTGATATTAATAGAGGGTCATTTTCTGAAGCCTCTATAAATACCCATAATGGGATTTCCTGTTTTGCATGGTATTTGGACAGACTGGCCAAATGTGCTGCTCTGTAGTAGTTAGTAAAATTAGGGTATCCCAGGCCTCCTTTATTTTTGGGAAGATGTAGTGTGTGTATAGGTATACGTGGTTTAGAAGAGCCCCATATAAACGAAGTTGCTCTTTTTTGTACTATTCTCAAAAAATAGGAAGGAATTGGAATAGGGAGGACTCTGAATAGATAAAGCAATTTGGGTAGAATAGTCATTTTGATTGCATTAATCTTCCCGATATACAGGCATATCTCTTCCCCTCTTCTACCCACACTGTTCCTCTAATACAAGGAGTACCCCTGGACAGTGGCAAGCCAGTCATGTGATCTGTCAAGCCAGGTTTCTGGAGACAGTTGCAGTGCAGTGTACATGGTGTACGTTCATCTCTAAGCATAGAGGCCCGCCTTAAGGTTCAGTATTCCCCCATGGCAGCCTCAGCCTTGTCGCAAGGTATTGAGAAAACAGCATGAAGCAAAGGTACCCCAAGTGTGCAGTAAAGTGTCCCTGCAAAGAAATGCCTAACGTAGCCCAGAAGAACCCACACAGTGTAGGCCTCACATGTGACCCAGTATTTGGCACTCAAGGAGTTTATGGGAAACTGCCTGCTCCCCTCCCTGCCCGCAAGTCATTTGCATCTGCATTTTTCCACACTAGTCTTTGTAACCCTGCATGTCTACGCACCACAGATAAGCTGCTGTGCATACAAATGAATGTAAATTTACTTTGTGACATTACATAAATTTTTTGAAAAAAAAGGGGAACGGTTCTTTGCATTCTAAAAATGCAAGACACCCCAGCTGCAACTTTTTTCTCTGCAGTTAGTATGAGCCTGCCTTTATCCAAAACAGATAGTGGGTTTTATTGAATACCTCAGCACCAGGGGCGTTGCTAGGTCTACAAAAGATCTGGGGCTAGAGCCCATAGCAGCGTAGTAAAGAAAGTCATACGCTTGGGCGGGCATACACATGTATATACAGTAATATACGTGTGGGTGTATATATATCCCCAGAGAGCCTCCTCCTTACATCAGAGTCCTCAGAGAGCCTCCCCCTTCCATCAGGGTACCCAGAGGGCCCCCCCTCTTACATCAGGGTTCCCAGAGAGGCCCCCTTACATTAGGGTCCCCAGAGAGCCTCCCCCTTAAATCTGGGTCCCTAGAGAGCCTAGGCCTTAAAATCAGGGTCACCAGAGAGCCCCCCCCACTTACATAAGGGTCCCCAGAGAGCCTCCCCTCCCCTTGGGGACCCCTGCAGAGACTCGGGGCTATTGGCCTCAGATTCGGGGCTATAGCCCCAAAAGCCACCCCCTAGCAACGCCCCTGCTCAGCACCAAATCCCTAAATGTATAATCAAGAAAAAAGAATAAAAATAGTAAGTGGGACTTTTTTTATTATTATTACATGATCACTTTAAAAAAATTGGGGGTGAAAGTCCCACCGTAAAACCATTAACATACTGTATGTATTCATATGCATGACGCAGTAATGCTGTAACCCTGTGCACCTTTCCTTGATGGAAATACGTAAGCATAAATGCGTGAATCAGACAGACATAGGCAGAGTATAAGCCATTTATGAGTGCCATTACTATTATTACCACATAGGTTGGACTTGATGGACTTGTGTCTTTTTTCGACCTCACCTACTATGTAACTATGTAACTATATGTAAGTAGAGCAACTCTTTTATGATAAGTCAGTGTAAATAAGCCACAGGGGAAAACCAAGGAAAGTGTTCAGTTCCAACGTGCTTTGCAAAATTAGCTTCTTCGGGGGTTCAAGAGGTGCAGCTGATAAGAACAGCAAATTACAATGGATATAAATATTTAGAAATACATTTATTATAACCACATGATATTGGACATACAGTGCCTTGAAAAAGTATTCATACCCCTTGAAATTTTCCACTATTTGTCATGTTACAACCAAAAACATAAATGTATTTTATTGGAATTTTATGTGACCAACACAAAGTGGCACATAATTGTGAATTGGAATTAAAATGATAAATGTTTTTCAAAATTTTTTTATGAATAAATATCTGACAAGTGTGGCATGCATTTAAATTCAACATTCCCTACAGTATGCAATTGTTCTCCCTTCCGCACCCCCCCCCCCCCAAAAAAAAGGAACCCCCTCCCCCCTTACCGCTAAACCTCTATCACATTCCTTCAGCCCTCAGATTTTTTAAACTCCATCCATTTTCCCCATATGTTCCAATGTATCTCTAATGAATCCTCTACTGTATGAATTGTTTCCTCTATGGCTCTCACCGTTTACACTCTTACTACCCACTCCTTTATATTTGGCGCTTTTTGGGTTCTCCATAGACTCGAGATCAGACCTTTCACTGCATTTAGAAGGTATGGGACTAAGGTATCCTTGTATTGGGCCACCGTCGTATCATGAAAAATTCTGAATCCGTTCTCCCGTTATTTGGTGGATCGCTGTTATAATTCTACCTCATTAAGGTTATATCTTTGTACAGTCCCACCACAGGTACGCAAAGGTCCCCGGGGCGTTGCACCCCCTCCAACAAGTTGGGGGCCCTCTGCCCCGAGCCTATGCGCTCCCTGTGGGGTCACGTACCATCTCACCAGAAGTTTATAGCACATTTCCACTGTCCTTATATTACTTGATGAGAAACAAGCTGTCCTAAGGATTTTCCTTTTATGTTCTTCATCCCTAAGAAAGCCTATCTCTTCCTCCCATTTTCCCAAATAGGGGGTAAATTTGGGTTCTACTTCCTTGATCAAAATTTTATAAATTTTAGATATACTTTGATTTAAGCTAAGAGGGGAACAAAATAATTTCTCTATTAACCTCATGTGTCCTTTTCCTCGCAATTGTTGTGGTAGTGATTGCGCAAAAAGTGCTTTAATTGTGCATACCACCATTTGTCTAGTGGCTTATTTCCCCATCTCTGTGTAATTTCAGTATACGTATATATCCTATTACCCTTCATCACATCTTGCAGTAATATTTCCTCTTCCTTTGCCCATCTAGTGAATTATATGTGTGTCATGGTTATGCAATAGAGTTTTCTCTGTCAGCTTACCTGTCTCCATGTTCATCTCTAAAGACCAGCTGCCTCTCACCTGGCTGGTTTTATAACCTCTCCTCTAAGCATGGCCCCACCCCAGGCCCTATCAGGGAACCCTATATTAACCTGTGCACTGCAAGCCAGCAGTGCTGATCAACCATTGTGTGTTAGCCTCCATGTGTACTTGCTGTGTTTCCTACATCTGATTTCTATTACCGACTTTGGCCTGTTCTCGACTTCCTCTGTCTGATTGTTACCCTGACCTTTGGCGTGTTATGTTTATCCTTGTCTGCTAGTCACCCTGACCTTTGGCTTACCCCTTACTTCCCTGTCGTTCTAGCCTGCTGCCTCCTTCCTCTTCTCCTGTAGTCTACGGTGAGCGTGAGCTGTGAGACCCTGGGGGCCGCGACCTGGAGCCAGACTGCAGCGCAGTCCATCCTCACCACTAGAGGCTCTGGTGAACACCCGCTGGCTCTTAGACTCTGCGCCCTGGGGAATCTATGCTCTAGCTCCCACTGGGATCCATGTTAGTTATCCTGTAGACCTGCTTCCTGAACCTTCCAGGGTTCAATCCGCAGCAGTCAGTCCTAGGGTCCACTACCTTAGCGGTGCACTTCCGACTCCTACAGAGTGCATCTGTCACCTGGTCCCAGGTGACCTGGCAATGTGTTCCTCTTTCCCTGGCTTAAAATAATTTGTACCCAATATAGACATTAGTAGTGATTTATATTCCCAGTGGTGCATTCTCTCTAACCCATCCCAAATCTTAAAAGTTTTTCTAGTTAGTGGATTTGTACTAATGGCTAAATCCCGATATTGCCGTGGTATCCAGACCATCTTTCGTAAATCTGTCTCACTTTGTATTATCTCTATGTTTACCCAACTTTTCCCCTCTTTGTTATGCATCCACTCTGCGATCCAGGAGACAGAAATTGCCTTATAATATTTCTCGAAATCTGGTGCTGCTAATCCCCCTGCCCTTTTTTCCTTCACCATTATTGCATACGCAATCCTGTGCCCATATATATTTTAGTACCATTGATCTTAATTTCCTAAAATATACCTGAGGTACTGCTATTGGAATCATTTGAAAGATGTAAATCATTCTGGGTAAAATATTATTTTCAAGGCATTAATTCAACATATCCATGAGAGGTTTATGTCTCAGATTTTTTAAATGTTCCTTAATCTTACTAGGCGCTGGTACATAGTTAGCCTCAAACATAGTCCCCAAAGATGCCATCCACTTTATTCCCAGGTACCCTAGTCCCTCCTTACACCATACGAAGGGGAATTTTGGTTGAATTACCAGTTGTTCCTCCCTTGGGATAGTAATGTTCAGAATTTCAGATTTGGACATATCTTTTTTAAAATTAGACAATTTTCCATATCTACTCAACTCCCCCAATATAATTGGGATTGTTATCCTAGGGTTAGAGACTTAAAAGAGCAAATCATCCACATAGGCAGCTATTCTATAGTCCCGTTTCCCTACCCTCACCCCTCTGATGTCCGGATTTTTACGGATTGCTGCTAATAGAGGTTCCATTACAAACAGCATTGGAGAGAGAGGGCACCCCTGCCTTGTCCCGTTAAATAGTTCAAGGAATGGGGATAGGTTCCCGTTTATTCTAATTTTAGCTGTTGGATAGTGATAGAAAGCAGATATCCATTTCATCATCTTAACCCCCGGACCTATGTATCTTAGTGTTCCAAGCATAAACCCCCAGTCCACCCTGTTGAATTCTTTTTCAGCATCTATCAACAGAAATGCGACTGGGGTCTCTCTCCTTTGTACTTCATGGATCAAAAACATCGCCTTAAGGCAGTTATCCCTTCCCTCTCTCCCTTTCACGAATCCTACCTGATCATTATATATCCAACTCGAAAGTAGCGGTTTCAATTGGCCTATAACTCGCTGGAACTGCTGGATCCTTCCCTTCTTTTGGAATGAGAATTATATAGGCCAATAATGATTCCTCCAGCAAAGTCTCTCCTTCTACCAGAGTATTTAGATATTCACATAATTTAGGAATCAGAAACTTTTGGAATCTTTTATAGTACAGGATAGAGTACCCATCGGGGCTCGGACTCTTTCCCAGGGCCATACTTTTTATTGCTCTTGCCACCTCTTCCTGGGTAATCGGAGCTTCAAGTTGTTCCAGCTCCTCCTTAGGCACCATGGGAAGGTCTAGGCCCCGCATGTACTCATGAACTTCTGCGTCATGTTTTTCTGTATCGTCCTGTAATGGATGTGATTAAGAAATGTGATCATGGTGAACTGTCTATTCCAATACCTGCTTTATATACCTAACATATATAAACTCAGCTTTTACGCTTAATAAGCCTTAGGACATATTCAGATTTTTCTGCAAAGCTCAGCCTTTCCCTTGCTGCTGTGGAACTGAAGAGTTAACAAAAAAGTTTGCGCCTGCTTCCGAGAATACATTCGGAATATAACAACATAACACCAGAAGCAAGAAATGCTGCAAAAGTGTTGCAAAAACAAAAGCAACTTCTGCAAATGAGCACTCAGCTAAAACCAATTTTTATCACTATATGTATTTTTATGTTTGTGGTTTGTATGCGCCAGTCTTGTTGACGTATTTCAATCTTTAATGTAATTGTATAAAATCTTGAGAAGTGGAAATATTAAAACAGAAGTTTTTTATTCTGAACTAAGAGTCAGCTTGATTACTTCATAGCGTGCATGCTTTAATATTCAATCTGATAAGGGATAGATATAATAATATCTGACTTTTGTTCTGAATTCAAAACATCTGGCGCTCGAACGTGGGGCTCGAGGCTAGGATCCCAAGGGATAGCTGATCGAAAAGGGGCCTGGACAAGCCAACACGGAGAGACAGGATGGAGACTGATCACCTCTAAAAACGGTAAGACACTTTTGATATCTCGTATATCTAGTCTACTGTTTATCCTGTACCCGTGGCTGGTCAACCTCTCTGCCCATATCGGCTTCCTGCGGCCCTCAAAGACAGGTATATATCTTGCCTCGAGTCTGTTGATATAATAAGGAACCTGCAATTATATCTACCACTTGTTTTGTTCTGTTCTGTTTTGTTGATCGATCTTGTGTTTTGTGGTGGCTGTTGGGAATGAGGGATTGCTTATATAGTCACGGATGAAATTAGTTGACATGGTTTAAGCTGCTCCTGGGGAATAAATAATTGTGCGGCAAAGCACGGGAAAATCAGGAGGAGGCGTCAGAACATGGTTAAACTTCTCCTGGGAAATATATTGTGCGGTAAAGCACGGGTGCAAGGAAGTGCACGGGAGAACCAGGAGGGGGTGTCAGGAATACGCCCAGCGGTGGCGTGGGGATCCCGTGAGATCTGAACAATCCTGTATTTCTCTACGGTTGTCACACATCTTGTTGCTTGTTGTTGGTTGTTGGTCACATCTTGTTGATGGTAATGTCATGTCCTAAGTGTGTTTGTGGTCTGTTATTTGGAATACATGAAGAGGGTTGGGGGCTGATTGAAGTGGTAGAGACAGGATATAGGGCTGAGTCTCTTGGTTTTAAACCCCTGTTCCCAGAGAACACACGTGTTGGTGTTCAGATTAAATGTGCATAGTCAAACTTGAGGTTGGCAAGTCACGACAGGCTACAGAAAGTGAAGTTAGGAGAAGGGGACACGCAGCTGAAAGCTGCCCCTTACAACCTCTACAACCAGAACAGTTTGAAGAGGTAGAAAAAGCCAGGGTGAGAAGTTTGGGCTTTGAGTTGGGACATGTAAATTACATTTAATGTGATTCATTGAATATCAACTGCTGTGCTCCTTATTTGTCTGTTAAATGTCTTGTTAAGAGTAATAAGAGGTCACATATTACTCGGCTTCTTTACCTGTGGCCACCTCGGGTGGACAGGGCGGTGACTGGTCTACGTTTTGGGAAGGCGCATACAAGGAGGCTTGCTTGGCAGCTGAACATTGTAGACATTCCTTTCTCTCTCTCTCTTTCTCTCTTGCTCTCACTCTCTATCTCTCTCTCTATCTCTCTTTCTCACTCTCTATCTGTCTTGTCCTCGTTAACTTGAGACTGTGATATGGTCTGAACCGGTACCAGGAGACAGATAGAGGGACTGTTGGACCCCCTGAGTCCAAGACAGCCTCGTGACCCATCTGAAAATCCTGGGCAGACACATAAATATCCCAGTCATCAAGACAGAACATAGGCGTAGCAAGGTAGTGTTATATATTGGAAAGTGGTCCGAAAGAGGACAGGTGGCAGTCAGAGGAATTGCTGGACCCCCTTAAGTCCAGGACAGCTTCATAAAACCGCCATCAAACCCTGAGCACAGACACATAAACTCTTCAATAGCTAACGAAACGATGGGGCAAAAGTTAGTGAGGCCCAAAGAGGGCAGTTTGGCTTGTCCGAGAAGGAGAGGGTTTTGTCAAAAAGGGAAAGAAGTTGGCAAAAGTGTGTGGTTGATATGCATTTTGGCGGAAGGCTACAGGTAGATGAATGGCGTACTGTTTTGAAACGTAGAAAAGGTCTGTTGTCAGATCACGGGCTGCTGCAAGCAGCAGACTCTTGGTTTAAAGTTGCAAAAGCTATTCATGAGGAGGGGTGGACAGAGCAAGAAATGAGTCAAGATGGTGGTATTGTATATGTGTATAAAAAAACAGAAAAGAGGAAGCTAAGTAGTCAGCCACTACCCTATAATGGCGTCTGGTCCCCAGGAAGTAGACACTGGCCTTCGTCTACCGCCCCTCTGCTACAAGTGACAGAGGAGCCTCTAACACCTCCCCCGCCGTGCTTAATTGTAGACAAGGCACATGTCTTTGTACGGCTCGGGTGGTTGCTGCCACACATGCCTGACCCAAACTGTACCACCTGCACCACTGCCCACACCGGAACCTACCCACATGTATACGGTGATAGACGAGTCCTCGGGATCATATTAAAAGGCCCAACCTACCCCATTAATGACAAGTGTACATTATGGGGAAGGCTCGGAAGACTCGGACAGCTCCCAGGGGGGAAACCCAGACACTCAAGCCTCAGGAGGTTCCCCCCTTGGTCCTCCTGCCCCAACAGACCTGGGACTAGGGACTACTCGGACTCAGCCTGACCTAATGCTAATAGACCAGGGAACCCAACCTCAGCCTCAACCCGGTCCCTCCTCTCAAAGTCCCGATCAGAGTCACGCCGGCCCTGCCAGGATGCACCAAGCTGACAGACATGCCGGAACAGGTACAACCCCAAAACGACAGACTGTTACATTTCAAGGCACACCCCACATTGGATCCATTCCCATGTATGACTCATCAGCTGGGCAATGGGTTCCTTCGCACCACCTTCCAACGACCCACTTGACCACCTATTTGGTGACACACATTTACAGTCCTTCTTATGCCCCTCGCAATCCAATGCACAAATCCAGCAGCTATTACCCAGTACTCCCCCTAACCCCCCTTTGAATGGGTTCCCCCTGGACCCTCACACCACCAAAGACAACGGCCCCAATATGGCCCCTTCCCTTCATCACCAAGAGGAATGCCTTTGGCACCAGGGGCTCCACTGATGTATGTAAATTTCAACCCCTCTCAGGCTGCATATCTTGTTGCAAGCCTACCAGAACCCGAAAAACAGCCCATGCCATTCTACAGAAGGATCACACAAATCCAAAAGACATATGCGGCTGCGTGGCGGGACTTGGTGAGCCTGTGTGAGATAAAGGCAGGAGACGCTTATTGGCCGGTAATGGAAAAATGTTTCAATCAGTACCACAGAATCAATTAAAAAAGTGAGCTCAAGAGCGCTTGGCAGACCAAGCGACTAATATACTCGAGGTCACACAAGAAAAAGGCGAATCTGTTGAGAAATATCACAATAGAATTGCACAAATGTTCACTGATTTGGGTTTTAGCACACTGACCAAAGTGCATAGACACATGTTAGCTGCCGCATTTGTCTCAGGTCTTAAAGAGTCAATCCGGAAGGGATTGATCCTATCACGCCCAGAGTACAGAGTAATGGATCTTGAGACATTGTTATTAGTAGCAAAAGGCCTAGAATCTGCACAGAGCAGTAAGAAGGTAGCTCCTCTGCATGATAGCCTCTGACGCACCATACCTGCGCCCACCAGTACCAACTCCACGTGTCTGCTACAACTGTGGAAGACCCGCCCATTTCTGAAGGGAATGCCGAAGCCCTCGGAAATTCACCCACAGTCAACCAAGCCCCAACCGTGGTCCACATGAAAGCGCTCAGTACCAGGGACATGACACCCCACCTTGCCCACCACCCCGCCCTTCTCCGGATCACATGGACCTTCTCCGCTAGGAATCAGGCAAGCCTGTGTCACCTGTCCCTGCCAAAGTATCTTCTGGAGACTCAGGAGGCCCTCTTGCAAAAATAACCCTCCCCATCGAGGGCCGTCCCACCATTTTTTTATGTGACACAGGTGCGGCCAGGTCTGTAATTAGGGCAGAAGAGCCACCCGATACCTCATTCCTACCAAACATTAATATAACATGCGTGGGGGTTGATGGAATGCCCAGGAAGAACCCCTTGACCTGCCCCCTACAAGTTGACAATTTCCCTGACCTACAGATCCTGAGCTAAATACAGGAACGCACAAGCTGGTTCCTGGTGACTGGGTCCTGATAAAGAAGTTTGTGAGAAAGCACACTCTTGAACCCAGATATGATGGTCCTTTCCAGGTTCTCCTAACAACTGCTACATCAGTCAAGGTGGCCGGGAAGAACACGTGGGCACACGCCTCCCACTGCAAGAAAGTCCCTGTACCCGAGGGGACCAAACAATGATTCTGTATATCCTTTCCATAGTAATCATTGCTCAGGCGCAGGAGGTAGCCATCAAACAAAAAGATGGTATAACCCAATTCTGGTATAACTCATCCAATACACATGTTGCCACTTTTAGATCCTCTTATGAACAGTTAATTCCAGGTACTATGTACAAGATCCGGTCCTGGGATAAAGCAGTAAGACCCATGACTGTGTATGTATGTGTCACTGACACCTATTGGGGTAACAACTGTGATTCCTGGGGAGCAATGGGTTGGAACACTGGTGGTACAAACTGGGGGTACAAACCTGAAAACACCCAAAATAGAAAGGATGATAATGGGAAGTCACTCTTAGATAGAATGACAATCAACAAACACACAGATCAGCCTTACACCAAAGAGTTCAGGCTGACCATTGAGAATCCTAGCCCAGGAGACTGTGGGACCTATGTTCTGGGCCTATAGTGGGGAAGTGGATATCCCGGTTTTAGAAAGCCTTTCCAACTGAAAGATATGTTCAATAACCCAGAGTGGGGAGTTCCCCAATCCACATCTAGCTCAAACCCCCTGAGGCCCCATATACAGACATTAAAGGACATGGTGGCCATAGCAGACCCTACCTTTGAGGATACTATGGCTGTAGAAACCAGGTTCTCAGATGTCAACGTGTGGCTCGAGTGGATGAGGTGCAGTGCAGGGAAACACAATAAGACCAATTGCTATGTGTGTGGGGCAGCCAGACCACACTTGGGAACGGTACATCTAAACATACCCCCTGAACATGAAACATGTTTCCTCAGCCTATTTACCAACACAACCACTGACCACTCCCTGTGTGAACATTGGAAGAAGGAATATCCCATAGTTACCAAGACCCCCAAGCCAGGAGAAGGTATCACCATATATCCTAGCAATTACACATGCTATGGACGGTATCAGGGAGTGGGGAAATCTCTTGGGAATTTCACTAAGGGTTACTCTTGATCTTATAGTAAGGTGTCTGCAGATCTGGTGTAAAATCAAGTCCAGTCTTGATGGGAGATGTGTACTGGATCTGCGGAGGCATGAAAATTAGGAGCAGATTGACAGGGCAGTGGACAGGAGAATGTGCACTGGCCAAGGCCATAATGCCTCTACATATTCTCTCAGAAAACCCAAAGCCAGATACAAACAATGCACTAAGGCCTAACAGAAGGCGTAGGAGTGCCCCAGCAGGGAGCTTTTTCCCCTCATGTATATATAGACACCATAGGGGTCCCAAGAGGGTTCCCAGATGAGTTCAAAGCAAGAGACCAAGTAGCAGCAGAATTTGAATCTCTGATCCCCATCATCACTGTAAACAAGAATGTAGACTAGATAAATTACATCTACTACAACCAACAAAGGTGTGTTAATTACACCAGAGATGCACTCTGAGGTTTAGCCGAACAACTAGAAGCCTCTTCACAGATGACCATCCAAAACTGTATGGCCTTAGATATGGTCCTAGCTGAAAAGGGGGGTGTGTGTAAGATGTTACCTGAAATGAGTACATGCTGTACTTATATATATCCCAGATAACAAGGCCCAAATGGTAAAGTGACTTTAGCCAACCAGAAACTTGAGGATTTGTCCAAAGAGTTAAAGAATAATTCAGGGCTCTCCAACCCCTGGGACCAGTACTTCACCTGGATCAAGGGGGGATGGCAGGGAATTTTAACAGATCGGAATACCCATTCTGATAATTCTAGTGACCCTAGCTATCATGATCTGCTGTATTCTTCCCTGCTTTAAGAAGTGTGTAGAAAAAGCTGTTGACCAATCTACTCCCATGTTTGTGAACCAGGAAATACCAGATGATGATGAAGATTATGTAAGACTTGATGATGATTATGTGTTATGCTCTGTTACAGTCACCTCCCCCAGAGATGCAACGCCATAGGATTACAGGGACAGACAGCACCTGACTGCCCCATCCAAGCCGTATCGAGGGGGGTAGTGAATTAGTCACTGCTCTTCTCTATTTACAGCTGAAAAGAGTTGCAGAGGAGAATGGGCCAGGGGAGTGAGTAGGACTTTTAGTATGAGGGACAGTTTGAAATAGACAGCTTCAAGGGGGGACTGTAATGGATGTGATTAAGAAATGTGATCATGGTGAACTGTCTATTCCAATACCTGCTTTATATACCGAACATATATAAACTCAGCTTCTATGCTTAAAAAGCCTTAGGACATATTCAGATTTTTCTGCAAAGCTCAGCCTTTTCCTTGCTGCTGTGGAACTGAAGTGTTAACAAAAAAGTTTGCGCCTGCTTCCGAGAATACATTCAGAATATAACAACATAACACCAGAAGCAAGAAATTCTGCAAAAGTGTTGCAAAAACAAAAGCAACTTCCGCAAATGAGCACTCAGCTAAAACCAATTTTTATCACTATATGTATTTTTATGTTTGTGGTTTGTATGCGCCAGTCTTGTTGACGTATTTCAATCTTTAATGGAATTGTATAAAATCTTGAGAAGCGGAAATATTAAAACAGAAGTTTTTTATTCTGAACTAAGTGTCAGCTTGATTACTTCATAGCGTGCATGCTTTAATATTCAGTCTGATAAGGGGTAGATATAATAATATCGGACTTTTGTTCTGAATTCAAAACAGTTCACCATATATAACGTGCTATACTATGCATCATGCATGAAATACCTTCACTATTTCAGGAGACAAATGTACCATCTCCCCCATATCGTTTTTCATTTTAGGGATAAAGGATAAGCTTTTCTTCTCCTTTACTGCTCTGGCCAGCCATTTCCCAGATTTATTACCCCATTTATACCTCTCTTTATTTACTATATGAAAAGCATGTTTTTTTTTCCTGTTCTAACAGTTGTACTAATTCCTCTCTTTTTGCTGCTAATTCTTGTCTCTCTGGGATACCTTGGGGTCTTGTCACTTGTTCCAAATCATATATCTCTCTATCTAAGGTACTAAGTTCCTCTCCCCTCTCTCTCTTCTTCCCAACTCCAACCCATATCAATATTTCCCTGATAAAGGCCTTATGTGCTTCCCATAAAGTTGACCAGGGAATTTCTGGGGTATCAGTAACCACAAAGAAATTCTCCAGATCTTGCTCAATTTTTTTATCACCAGATCCTGAATAAGAGAGTTATTTAATCTCCAGTTCCTTTCCCCCGTAAAGTCTAGTGATATTTCTAATTGATCTCACTACTGGGGCATGATCAGAGAGGGTTATTGCTTTAATCTCCACATTTTTAGGAGACGGTAATAGTTGATGTTCTATGAGGACATAATCAATCCTTGACCCATGGACTGGGGAGTAAAAGGTATAATCCCTTTTCCCTGGGTGCCTGACCCTCCATGCATCTACCAGCTGACACTCCAATAAAAATTTTTTTACTGCCTTTTGTCTTTCAGATGTATAGCGAGAGGGGCCCCCCGTAGTATCTACCTGAGGGTCTATACTCAAGTTTAAATCTCCTGCTATTAAAAGATCACCTTCCTTAAATACCTCAAGTTTTATCAAAACCTTCCTTAAAAATGTATCTGGTTCTTTATTTTGGGAGTAAATGTTCGCCAACGTACATTCCATGTTGAAAAATCTCCCTTTTATAAAAAGCAACCTACCCTCAGGGTTTGCCTGCTGCTCCTTTACTACGAAAACGGTAGACCTGTCAAAATCTGTGGCCACCCCCCGTGAGTGACTAGATGTTGAGTAGAACAATACAGGGAACAAATGCAAAGCCAGTCTATACCCAGAGGCATGTGCAATATGTGTTTCCTGGAGACAGGCCACATTCGTCCCAATAAAATGCAACTCTTTATTTACCTTATATCTTTTACTTGGGGTATTCAGTCCTCTTACATTATAAGTGACTAAGTTTATTGTGGCCATGGTTCATTATATGGAGCAACTGGCATACTAAAGGATTTGCAGAAGGATTTGCAGGAGAGGAGGATATCAAGATATCGTCCGGTTACCACCATACCTCCTGGGGGGCAATTGCTCCTGATCTTACTGACCCTCCAACTATTTATTTCCTTTTACTCTAATTTTACCTACACCCTAGTGTTTCTTATTCTTATACATCTCTCTGAATAATTGCTTTATTACACACTACCTCCTCTGCCTCTACCTCCCCCTCCTCCCTCCCCCCTTTTCTCATTGTGGGTCCATTGCATATTACTTATCGCTAATGTTGTCCCACTATTCTCTTCCCATCCCTGTAGGGGGGGGGTGGGGTGGGTGTGTAAGGTCCATTTTACTAAAAAAGTCCCAAGGATCTTCAGGGAATCTTAGTACTGCATTTCAACCGTCGTTTTTCCCCTTAAGACACGCTGGAAATCCCCACTGATATGGCACATTTAATGCCCGCATTTGTTCTGTCAGAGGCTTAAGAAGTCCTTTTCTTGCGAGAGTCTCTGCTGATAAATCCGAAAATACCTGCAGCTCGGTTCCTTTGTATATAATTTCTACCGATTTCTGTATACCTTCCATAATTTTAGATTTCTCTTCAGCATAAAGGAACCTAACTATTACATCTCTTGGATTATCATCAGCTTGGATTTGATATCTCGCAATCCTGTGCACCCTGTCCATTATCAATATTTCTGCTGTTTCTTTCCCCAGCATAGGGTTAAACAATTCCTGCATCACCTTTATTAGTTCATCGTTTTTATACTTCTCTGATAATCCTCTTATCCGTAAAATTCTGTCGTCTTTGATTAACTTGGTCCTCCATTTTTTAAAACAGCGATCTATTTGCTCTCTGGAGGGACTTCATCTGCTCATTCATTTTCTCCAGTCTTTGATCATATCTGTCCATTCTTTCCTCCATTTCTTCTACTCGACCTAAAACCTGCCCAATGTCCACTCGAACTGCCATAATATCTGTTTTCAACGATATTTCAACTTTAGCCAACATCTCTGCCCACATCTCTTTAATTTGAGGTATGCCTGCTTGAACTACCTCTGACCTTAAATCCTCATCTGTCTCTGGGTCCACTTTAGAGGTTTCAACAATTCTTACCAAGCAACGATAACTATCAGTAGCAACAGTTATCAGCGATTGTCAGCAAATGTCGCCAGGTATCAGCAAGTTGTTTCACTCACGGCTTTCACTCTGGCACCCCGGTGCCCTGACATCTAGCCTGTACCTAGTATGCTATTGGCTGCTTCCTCCTCCAGCGCTTCGGATCACAGTCCTCTCTCGCAGCTCACTCCCACCTCCAGCATTGGCGGGAACCTTCGGGGGGGGGGGGTCCTGGCAGGCAAGGAGAGCAATAATCAGAGAAGCAGCCAAGAGGCCCATGGTAACTCTGGAGGAGCTGCAGAGATCCACAGCTCAGGTTGGAGAATCTGTCCACAGGACAACTATTAGTCGTGCACTCCACAAATCTGCCCTTCATGGAAGAGTGGCAAGAAGAAAGCCATTGTTGAAAGAAAGCCATAAGAAGTCCCATTTGCAATTTATGAGAAGCCATGTGAGGGACACAGCAAACGTGGAAAAAGGTGCTCTGGTCAGAAGAGACCAAAATTTAACTTTTTGACCTAAAAGCAAAACGCAATGTGTGGCAGAAAACTAACACTGCACATCACCCTAAACACATCATGAAACATGGTGGTGGCAGCATCATGTTGTGGGGATGCTTTTCTTCAGATGGGACTGGGAAGTTAGTCAGAGTTGATGGGAAGATGGATGGAGCCAAATACAGGCCAATCTTAAAAAAAAACCTGTTGGAGTCTGCAAAAAACTTGAGACTGGGGCGGAGGTTCGCCTTCCAGCAAAACAATGACCCCAAACATACAGTCAGAGCTATAATGGAATGGTTTAGATCAAAGCATATTCATGTGCTAGAATGGCCCAAAGTCCAGACCTAAATACAATCGAGAATCTGTGGCAAAACACTCTGCGTCCAACCTGACAGAGCTTGAGCTATTTTGAAAAGAAGAATGGGCAAAAATTTCACTCTCTAGATGTGCAAAGCTGGTAGAGACATGAATAAAATGACTTGCAGCTGTAATTGCAGCGAAAGGTGGTTCTACAAAGTATTGACTTCATGATGCTGTTTGTTTACCAAGGTTCTCTAACAAACCTCTGAGGGCTTCATAAAACAGCTGTATTTATACTGAGAT
This sequence comes from Lithobates clamitans, assembly GCA_037952925.1. Lineage (NCBI taxonomy): Eukaryota > Metazoa > Chordata > Amphibia > Anura > Ranidae > Lithobates > Lithobates clamitans. Next base: position 2,869,781 of record JBBGZY010000168.1, on the reverse strand, counting down.
TAAATTACACACAGGTGGACTCCATTTACTAATGAGGTAACTTCTAAAGGCAATTGGTTCCACTAGATTTTAGTTAGGGGTATCAGAATAAAGGAGGCTAAAACAAATGCACACCACACTTTTCAGATATTTATTTATAAAAAAAATTGGAAAACAATTTATCATTTTCCTTCCACTTCACAATTATGTGCCACTTTGTGTTGCTCTATCACATAAAACTCCAATAAAATACATTTACGTTTTTGGTTGTAACATGAGAAAATGTGGAAAATTTCAAGGGATATAAATACTTTTTCAGGGCACTGTATGTAGGTTACTCAAATAGAAGAAACATTCAGTGACACATTCCCTTATTGGGGATGTTTCCATGTACTAGTGGATAACCCCCCCCCCCCCCCCGGGAGAGCCTGCAGGGAGAGCTAGCGATGATAGAAGTGGGGGGCGGACAAACAATCCACAGCTAGGAGGTGTGGAGGCAGTGTATAGGGAAAGGTTAAACCATCATGCCTGCCCTTAGTCTACACTCATCTGTAAGATGTCAACAATGGAGCCAGGCCCTGGGGATACACATGTACAGGAGGTACATCATCAATGGCCACCCAATGGGTGAACAGCTGACAGAAGACTCGTAAGAAGTGAAAGAGGAGGTGGTGGCTGACAGCCTGGATTGGACAGGGCAGAAGGAGGGCTCACTTGTAAGGTAAATGTGCCATAATGTGTAAGTATTCTGAGTGAGAGGAACAACCTATGTATACACATGAAGTTTTCTGCAAGTCTGCTGTGAAAAGAGATCAATTTCATATCAAGGTATGCAAATCCCAACAATGGACTATTCTTATTTGTTTACTTTTGACCTGTTAAGGCGTGTTAAGTTCCGCCCACAAGCCTTTTATTAGAACTTTTCTACAAGTGCAAAAAATACCTGATGTATCCTGACAGAAATCTTGTGACCTGATCATTTCCTGAGTTTTCTGCCTCTGATGACTACTTTTCAAATTGCAAGCATTATGTTTCCCTCTTCTGGACACTTCAGTTCAGTAAGAAAACTATAAGGGGAGGGGGTGCAAGGGATATTGAAAGGAGTCAAAAAAATTTTCATAGTTCAGAAAGCACAAAACCATCTCTCCTTTTTCTAGCCTTTTTCTAGCCTGGTAGTCTGTACAACTGGAAGTAGACCCTAATATGAAGCAGACCCCTTTTCTTCAGTTCGAAACAATCAAATCGATAAATTTTTCGAATCGGTCGAAACGTTATATTGTTTTCAATTCAAATGCAGCAAAGTGAACAAACAAAAGAAAAATCTTCATCAAATTATTACAATGACTCTTTAAATCACCTCTGGCTTAACAAAAACAGCATTAATTGAAATGGTACTCTAATAACACACACAGTCTTTGATTACAGCAATATGTGTAGTGAGAATTCAACTGAGAGAGTATTGTAATCATTGTAAATTTTGGGCATCTTGTCAGTAAATTTCACTTTGGGCGGTTGGCAACACTGATTAGAGGTGTGTGCCATTGTAAACCAATCAATTAGAATACTTTCTTGGAATGTTAGGGGTATGAATAATGCTCTAAAAAGACAATCTGTATTAGATTATATTGCTTCTTTTTGTCCTGCCCTCGTCTGTCTGCAGGAGACACATGACACATTCAGCACGACCAAGTTTTTGAAGCGCCGATCAGTTAGAGAGGCATACCACTTGCTTTATACCTCCCATTCAAGGGGGGTTACAGTTCTGGTCTATGCTGGTGTGGTATTCTCCTGCAGTAGGACTATGGTAGACGATGATGGCAAATAAATTTTTCTACAATGCGAGCTGGATGACCTTGAGCTGATTCTGGCTGCTATATATATACCTCCCCCATATAACTCAGAAATACTTTGTCAGCTTATTGCCTTTGCAGGTGTCTCACCTCAGATACCATTATTGGTACTCGGAGATTTCAATAGTGTTGTAGATATGGGTTGGGACAGATGCCCAGCCCCAAGGTCAATGACCAATGGGCGTCTCTCCCCCTTTGGACAACTATGTCAGGAATTGGGACTGTATGATATGTGGAGGAAGCTGCACCCTAAAGAAAGTGCCTATACATGCTATTCTAAAACACATAACACACTATCAAGATTAGATTTGGCTTTATATTCGGCTGATTTTATACCATATGTAGTGGATGTGAATATCGAACCTCGAGATATCTCAGATCATTCCCCTTTGTTAATCACTTTAACATCAGGGCGTTAGGTGTCTAACATGTCTTGGCGGCTGAATCCCTTTTGGTTGGAACTATTTACGAAAGAGGATGTTATTCTTACTCGTATCCTGGATTTTTGGTCCCTTAACTTAGGCTCTGCTTCCATACGATTTGTGTGGGATGCTTTAAAGGCCTATCTTCCGGAATCCAGAATATAAGTATTATTAAAAATGGGGTTGCCGTAGAGAGCTCGAGCTGGCGAAGGCTGACACTTCTGCGGTGGAAGCCATATTTATTCAGAATCCCTATCCGGATATTCAACAGGAATGGCTTTCATCTCAAAATAGGCTGAACGAACTATTGGAATCTAGGGCTAGGAATAAACTCTTTTTTCAGAAGAGATTTAGCTGGGCAAAGGGAGAAGCAAACGGTAGATTATTGGCTCAGATAGTAAGGTCTCAAGCCAACCCTACACATGTTTTAGCTCTAATGAATCCAGAGGGGGAGGTTTGCAATCAGACCAGCTTAATTATATCTATCTTTAAGTCCTATTATCAAGATTTATATACTTCTAGAGCAGATTTCACCCTTGCAGAGCTATCTAGTTACTTGGCCAGTATCAATTTCCCTATTCTCTCAATAGAAGAGAGAGAAATTCTCAACGCTACACTTACGTTAATGGAAGTGGAAAATGCGATGGCTTGCTTTCTCAATGTCAAGGCTCCAGGGATTGATGGTCTCCCTATCGAGACCTATAAAAAATATAATAAAGAGATGCTTCCGGCTCTCCTTAGCACATTAAATGAGGCTTTTTATCTGGGTTTGCTCCCAGATACTATGGGTCAATCCATAATAGTAGTCATACCCAAAAAAGGATAAAAATCTGTTATACCCTGAATCTTATAGACCAATTTTTTTATTATCCACAGATGTTAAAATTCTTGCTAAGATACTTGCAACTAGATAAAATAAGGTTATTAATAATATTATTATTCCAGATCAGGTAGGATTCATGTCCAATAAATCAACCGCACTTAATATCAGACGCACATTTTTAAATATGCAGGTTACGGCTCCGGGCCATTCAAACCGTGCCTTTCTAGCGTAAAATGCAGTCAAGGCCTTCGACTGTGTCGAATGGCCATATCTGTGGGCCATTCTTGAAAAATTTGGGCTTGGCTCTGGTTTTTGTAAGTGGGTCCGGTTGTTATATACTGCTCCAGGAGCATCGGTTAGGGAGAATGGCTTTCAATCTCCTAGTTTCTGACTCTCTCAGGGCACTAGGCGGGGGTGTCTGCTGTCCCCCCTGCTTTTCACCCTGGCCATAGAGCCTTTGGCATATCTTATACGGGCCTCTCCTGATGTTACTGGTCTGATTAGGGGAGACATGGAGGAAAAGATATTACTATATGCAGACAATCTTCTTTTTTTTATGTCCAATGTTTGTTCATCCCTCCCGGTAGTAATGGAATACATTAAGGAGTTTGGAAGGTTTTCCGGTTTAGGCATAAACTGGGAGAAATCCATGTGGATGCCTTTAGACCCCCTTCTGGATCCATTACCACTTACACTTTCTCATTTTAAAGTTGTGTCTTTCATACTTGGGTATAACTATGTCTGACTCTCCACAGTCATATATTGTGGGTAACATACTTCTATTACTTATTAGATTCCAAAATCAGAATAAAACCTGGATTAAGCTCCCTTATGCCCTGTACACATGATCGGACATTCCGACAACAAAATCCATCAGACTTTTTCCGACGGATATTGGCTCAAACTTGTCTTGCATACACATGGTCACACAAAGTTGGTCGGAAATTCCGAACGTCAAGAACACGGTGATGTACAACACGTACGACGAGCCAAGAAAAATGAAGTTCAATAGCCATTGCTGCTCTTCTGCTTGGTTCTGAGCATGCGTGACACTTTGTGCGTCAGAATTGTCTACACACGATCGGAATTTACGCAAACGAATTTTTTTGTCGGAAAATTTTAGAACCAGCTCTCAAACTTTGTGTGTCGGAAATTCCGATGGAAAAAGTCAGATGGAGCCTACACATGGTCGGGATTTCGGACAACAAGCTCCAATCGCACATTTTCTGTCGGAAATTCTGACTGTGTGTACAGGGCATTATCGTTAATAGGACGCATCAACTTGATAAAAATTATATGGATGCCTCAGCTCCTTTATTTTTTATACAATGCCCCGATTTGGATACCTATCCGGATCTTTATTAAGATTAACACCATATTTAGGCAATTAATATGCCAGAACAAAACCCCTCGTATCAAACTGGAGACTCTACAACATCCAAAAAAGCCGGTGGGCTGGCAGTTCTTAATCCAAGGCTATTTTTCGCTTCCCAACTACAGCATCTTGCTGGGTGGGAGTCTGAAGAGACATCCCTTCCTGCCTGACGTTTATTCTCTTTTGCATTTAAGGGTCAGTTTCCACTCTATGTCCTCAATGGTGCAAGAGGGGGTGTCTCGCTTGCTGATATGCCTACTTGTATCTTAATCTGTAAAGTATGGGAGACAGTTAAAAAAATGCTGGGTGTCTCATATCCTACCAGATACACTCCTATATGGGAAAATGATAGACTTCCTCAAATTTCGGCTCTTATAGGCTTTCAGAGATGGGGAAAATTAGGAATAACAACTTTAGCTCAGCTATATCAGAATAGTATACTTAAATCATTTGAGGATTTGAGGGGAGATTTCTCTGTAAAAACCAATTGGTTTTACCAATTTCTTCAACTAAGACATGCTCTACTTGCTCAGTTCTCTTCTGCTAAGATATTTTTTCCCTCTATCCCTATTTTAGACAAAATAGTACAGGCAGGGTCAACAAAGGGTCTTACTTCGGTTACTTATAGGGTATTGTTAGAAGGGTTCCTGTTGAATTTTCCCATCCGCTCTCAGGCTGGCTGGGAAAAAGATATTGGTCCCATCTCTGAGGAGATCTGGGACGATGTTCTCCGGTCCCCGTCCGGGGTGTCCCTTTCTCCATCACACAGACTGACCCAGATTTTTATCCTTCATAGAGTTTATAGAACTCCGCAGTTTCTCTGTGAAATTGGATTGAAATCTGAGCCAGCCTGTGCTAGATGCGGTAACATAGGTACGCTAATACATCTTTTGTGGAGATGTCCGAAACTCCAAAGATACTGGGTGGAGGTGATTGGTACCTTGAACAGATACTGGATATTAACATTCCAGTTGAGCCACTTATATGTTTACTGGGTTATTGTGATACATATATTTACACCTCCCCTATTGGTAACACTATAAGGCGTGCACTTTTTTTTGCCCATAGACAGATTGCTCTTAAGTGGACCTCTTCCCATCCACCGACTGTATCTGAGTGGATTGAAGATCTCAATAGGATTATTCTCTTTGAAAAACATACATACTCTCTAAGGAACTCCATGAATAAGTTTGATGCTACCTGGTCTAGATGGCTTCAATCCATGACTTAGGTATCATTTCAACCAATGGGTACAGTGAACTTTGTAATACTGGATATTGTTATTCTTTTTTTTTCTTTTCTTCTTTTCTGTCATATATACTTTGAGTGATTGGGGGGTGGTGGGATGGGGTGGTTTGTTGAAGGAGGGTGGTCTGTGGTGTTTTTTTTTTTTTTGGTTTGGTTTGGTGTGCTTTTGTTTGTATGGTTTGTCTGTATTGTTTTAATGTTGTTTCCATATAAAATAATAAAAAGGATTTGATTTAAAAAAGAGGTATGTGGAGAACTGTGTCAGTCAAAGCTTGGGCGAAGCCCATGTATATGATGTCCACAGCCGCTCCTTTGTCTAAAGGCCCGTACACATGATCAGAAAATCGTACAAAAAATACTGCTTTCGAAGCGATCATACAATAATCTGATCGTTAGTACACAGCTTTCGTCCGAAATTATCTCGAAGAGACAAACACGAAAATCTTTCTCGTACGATACCAGATCGTGCGATTTTCGTTTAATCAGTATAGTCTTCGTCCGATAATACAATAACAATACAATAGATTCCATCACTTCTGAATTTTTATTCTGTCATACGAGAATTTTTGTACTATAGTAAGCTCTTCATTTTCGATATGAAGATTAGCATGCAAAAAAAAAGAAAAAAAAAGATCAATTGTCCGATAATCTCATTGTGAAAGAAAAATAAAAGGATCTACAAACCCCTTCCTCCTGGAAAATAATTAAACAATCGAATACAATACAATGTGTAAGTGAAGCAGCAGGTAGTAAAGCTCAAAGGCTTCAAATATATAAAGAAAACAACTGTGATTCCATACCACGCTAAACAATAAAATTGTTTTACAAAAATAATGTGTTTCAAAAATAACCTACACAAAACATATAGTAAATAAATGAATAAAGTCCAATAATCCACCACCAGTGCTAAAAATTGCTAAAAAAACCTGAAAGAAAAATTTACAGTGATAGCTCAATGTGACACCTATATAATAGCTGTTTGTTAACAGCACTAAATAAACCAGAAAGTGTTTCTAATAAACAAACACAGTGCGATCCATCTGTGTGATAATCTTAAATCAAAAAAATGTTCAACGTATAAAGTCCAAAAATAAGTGAAGACGTAGTGAATAATGGTGATAACATCAACAATATGATCTTCAGTGATAATATCTTCCACCACACTGCTGTGACCGTGACTTCCACTCCCCTTCAGCGAGCAAACTCACCAGCTCTTTTTGCCTTACACTCTCGTGTTCGGCTCACAGGCTTTTCCCACACAGTAAGGGGCAAAGTGATAACCTCCAATCAATTTCCATATAGTTATCCGCAGTATATATGCAAATGCTCTCTTACAATTACTGGGGATGTCCTCAGACTCTGCTGTCTTGCTGTTTGGCATGGAGCGGCTCACAGTCAGTTCAGAGCAACATTCAGCTGCGCTCACCTCAGATACCATTATTGAATATTCAAGATTTCAATAGTGTTGTAGATATGGGTTGGGACAGATGCCCAGCCCCAAGGTCAATGACCAATGGGCGTCTCTCCCCCTTTGGACAACTATGTCAGGATTTGGGACTGTATGATATGTGGAGGAAGCTGCACCCTAAAGAAAGTGCCTATACATGCTATTCTAAAACACATAACACACTATCAAGAATAGATTTGGCTTTATATTCGGCTGATTTTATACCATATGTAGTGGATGTGTAGTGCTGTCTTGCTGTTTGGCATGGAGCGGCTCACAGTCAGTTCAGAGCAACATTCAGTGTATGTTGCTCTGAACTGACTGTGAGCCGCTCCATGCCAAACAGCAAGACAGCAGAGTCTGAGGACATCCCCAGTAATTGAAAGAGAGCATTTGCATATATACTGCGGATAACTATACGGAAATTGATTGGAGGTTATCACTTTGCCCCTTACTGTGTGGGAAAAGCCTGTGAGCCGAACACGAGAGTGTAAGGCAAAAAGAGCTGGTGAGTTTGCTCGCTGAAGGGGAGTGGAAGTCACGGTCACAGCGGTGTGGTGGAAGATATTATCACTGAAGATCATATTGTTGATGTTATCACCATTATTCACTACGTCTTCACTTATTTTTGGACTTTATATGTTGAACATTTTTTTGATTTAAGATTATCACACAGATGGATCGCACTGTGTTTGTTTATTAGAAACACTTTCTGGTTTATTTAGTGCTGTTAACAAACAGCTATTATATAGGTATCACATTGAGCTATCACTGTAAATTTTTCTTTCAGTCATCTCCGGCGTGACCGGATGTTAAGGTGAGAGGCGAGAGAGGACGCCGTGACTGAGTTCAGCCCCCTCCCCTCGCTCCGTACCCAGCATCTGACAGTGCGGGACCTAGGAGACTGCCCGGAGCATTTGAACAAGCATACCGCGGACGCGACTGTGGACGGGATTGCTACACGGAGCCGTACGGAGCCCAACCACACAGTGCTCTTCCAGGAAATACAACTGCAGCGCCTGTTCCTGTGAGAGAGGAGGGCACTGACACCTGGGATCGAGCTGCGCTGTGCGGTGCTGGAAACCCCTGGAAGGACTAAGCGGCACGGGATCCCGCCCGGAGCACTGGAGGGGTGAGTCGCTGGCTGTGTGTGCATCCACAGTATAAAAAGCCCAGCTGTGAAGAGACATTATTACTGATATCCTGGCAAGGGGACTGTGGTTATACAGGCTCAGATCACAGGGCAGGGGGCTAGCTCGGTGCATTGGCAAAGCAGCATACTATCAGGACACCATCAGGAATGTCCAAGAAGAAGGGGATGGAGGATGGGTCAGTCCAGCAAGGGACAGGGGGCCTCGGAACCCGCAGCGCTAAGGAGAAGGGGAACCAAGCAGCCACCAAATTAGAGCGCTTTGCGCACACCCCAAATCAAACCCCTAACAAATCCAGTAACCTAGGAGGGGGTCAACAGCAGGTGGGACATCCTGGGAGGAGAAGTCAGACCCAAAAAAATGGGACTTTGGTAGCTCCATCATCAGCTATCCCACTGGCAGGCTCAGTCTTAAGAGGGACCTTGGATAAACAACAAAATCTGGGCCTGGAAGGGGCGATAGGGGGAGACCAGGGCAGTTCGGGTTAGAGAGAGCCATCCCTGCAAGATATTCTTACAGCTGTTAATACCTGCAAGCAATCAATCACTGAGCTGTCTGAGCAATTCAAAAGTATTAGAGATGAACTGCTTGCGGTCAAAGGGGAAGTGCGCACAGTTTGCATCCGCACAACAGCACTTGAGGAGAGATGCAGCCAAATGGAGGATGATGTATACCCATTAAAGCAAGAGGTGGCACTTATGAAAATCCAACTAAGGGATCGTTTACAGAAAATGGACAGTATGGAGAACAGGCTACGCAGAGAGAACCTGAGGGTACTTGGGCTCCCAGAAGGCTGCGAGGGGAACAACCCCATTCAATTCATGGAGGACTGGCTGAGGGAGAAGTTCGGCAGGGATTCATTTTCTGCTACATTTGCTGTTGAGCGGGCACACAGAATAGGTCCCAAAACCCTAGCACCAGGAGGCCACCCTAGACCCTTTATTTTTAAGTTTTTGTGTTTTCGGGACAAAGTCACTATTTTACAGAAGGCAAGAGAGTTAAGGAACATCCAGCATAATGGAGTTAGGATTTCAATCTACCCAGACTTCTCTCCTGAGCTGCAGAGGCAAAGAGCTAAATTTGGAGACTGCAAGCGTAAGCTCCAACAACTTAGAATCAATTACGCGCTTTTGTTCCCGGCGCGATTGCGGGTCTCAGCTCTGGGAGAAGTTAGGTTTTTCTCCACCCCCAATGAAGTGTCAACTTGGCTAGAGAGTATTGAGGAAAGAATTAGGAGAGGAGAGGGAAGTTAAGTGCTGTTTGGAACTTTCTCCTGTTTCTTCTTTGAATTTTTTATTGTATTATTTTTTGGTTGTTTTTTTCACTGGATTTTTTCTTGCTGATGTGATGAATGGGGAGTAGAGCAGGGGAGGGGGGAGGGGGGGGATTAAGTAAATAGTAATATAATATACCTATAGAGAAAAACGCACAATTTATGCACAAGGTAATAGCACAAAATATTTTTTTTTTTTCTTTCTCAGAGGGGGAAAGTCCCCCCCTATTGGACTTGGTTCACGGTTTTTTCCTTCTTTTTGTTTTTTAAACCTCAAAAAGTTTTCTGAAGGTCACAATAGGAGCCCGAGGGTTAGGCCCCAAAGTGGGCGTGGGGGTAAAATGGGGGAGGGAGGGTGGGGAGCAGGGGGGGTGCTGGGAGGGTGAGGGGGGTCGGGGGGTGGGGGGGGGAGGAAGAGACATGTATATAATCAGAGGTGGAAGGTAGGGAGTGCTGTGAGTGGATATGAGTGGATTCAGGTTGTTAGACTAGGGGGATGGGTAAAAGATAGGGAGATATACTATGTATCCCCTTATCACACTTGTAATGGGAGATGGTTAGTTTTGACAGGAGATCAAAATATCATAACGGTATTAGATAGAATGGCCCATGAGCGTTAAAGGAGGGAGTGGTAAAATCCCGGATACGGGTAAAAGGATTAATATATGTTCATGGAATGTAAGAGGAGTAAGGGACAAGCTTAAAAAACAAATAATCTTTTCAATGGCCAAAAAGGGGAATGTCAAGATACTCTGCCTGCAGGAGACGCACCTGGTTAAGGATACACTCGAAACTTTGAGCAATAAGCAGTTCCGGACGCAGTTTCACTCCACCCACTCATCATATTCAAGAGGGGTGAGTGTACTGATAAGCACGGATCTGGCCTTCTCCTGCGGGCAGAGTAGGTTGGACGAAAGGGGAAGGTATATTTTCCTCTCTTGTTTAATAGAAAACAGAAGATATATATTGGCGAATGTGTATATCTCCCCCCCATTTTGCACAGAGGTAATGGAGGACTTAGCCAGGTTTGTAGCAGACTTCCCTGGGACACCGGTAATAGCACTGGGAGATTTTAATATGACGATGAACAGGAGCATAGATAGGTTCCCGTCAAAGCCTGGAGCTGGAGAGGCTAACAGGAGTCCCCTTCTGCAGTACTGTGATGAATTAGGATTGGTAGACATCTGGAGAAGGAGGCATCCCGGAGAGTGGCAGTATTCGTGTCACTCCAGGACCCATGCCACCCTGTCTAGAATCGATCTCGTACTGGGGAATGAAGAGGCACTAAATGTAGTGGAGGAGATAGTATATGAGCCAAGAGGCGTCTCAGACCACACGCCAGTTGTTGCCTCCGTGAGAGTGGGGGGACAGTATGGCAGGGGGAGCTGGAAGATTAATCCCTTTTGGCTCGAACTTATAGGAGAGGAGGAGAAAATGAGGGAGGGGTTGTCTGAATTTATTAGCATAAACCTAGGATCGGCTTCACTTGGGGTGGTCTGGGACTCCTTGAAGGCACATATCCGAGGAGCTTTAATCCAGAGAATAGCGTATGTTAAAAAACAGTTGCAAGCTGTGGAAATGGAAGCTAAAGAGAACGCAAGACTGTCAGAGGCGCACTTTGTAGTAACACCATCCCAAGCTAACCACGAGTGCTGGGTGAGGAGGCAAGAAGAGTACAGTAGGGTACTTCGGGAGAAGGCAGAAAAGATTGGATCCTTTCAGAGACGGAGCTTTTTTGGAGAGGGAGAGAAGATTGGGAAAGCTCTGTCTCTGATAATCAAGGCAAATGGCCCCCCGAGTGCAGTGCCGGCATATAAAGGGAGAGAGGGAGAAATAAGAAAAAACTCTCCGGATATAGTAGACGAATTTAAAATATACTTCGAGAAGCTATATAGCTCCTCCAGGGTAAATGTGGAGGGGGAAATGCAGGGTTTCTTTGAGGGGCTGGAGATAACTCCGGTATCAGAGGAAGATCGTGAAATGCTGGATGCCCCATTGACTCTTAAAGAATTGCAGAGGGCAGTTGGAGATATGGCAGCTCAAAAATCCCCAGGCCCGGATGGCCTGCCTATAGAACTATATAAAAAATACTGGGAGGTACTGTTACCCTTATTACTGAAGGTATTCAATGGGGCTAGGGAGGAGGGGGCTCTGCCCCCCTCTATGGCAGAAGCCATAGTAATACTTCTGTTAAAAGAAGGGAAGAACCCAATAGATATGTCTTCATATAGGCCCATATCGCTCTTGTGCTCGGATGTAAAGATCCTCGCTAAAGTATTAGCTGCAAGGCTTAACAAGATAATCCCTAAACTAATACACCCAGATCAGTCTGGGTTTATCCCAAACAGATCCACAAGCACGAATATAAGGCGGGTATATCTTAATATGCAAATCCCCATAGAAAACAGCGGTAGGAGAGCAATTCTTTCGCTGGACGCGGCCAAGGCCTTCGATTCCCTGGAATGGCATTATTTATGGAAGGTACTAGCGGAATATCAGCTTGGCCCCGGGTTCGCTCGGTGGCTAAGACTGCTGTATAGCGAACCAGGGGCCAAGGTGAAAATCAACGGGCAATGCTCGGAGTGGTTTCAGCTGAGCAGGGGTACGAGACGGGGGTGTCCTCTGTCCCCCCTGCTCTTTGCATTGGCAATTGAGCCCTTGACGGTGGCTCTAAGGATGGCACGGGGTATACAGGGATTTAAGAGGAGGAGAGGGGTGGATAAAGTGGCCTTGTATGCCGACGATATTTTATTATTTTTGGCGGATACGCAGGAGTCACTGGAAACAGCTATAAGGATAGTGAGGGAGTTTGGAATTTTCTCTGGGCTACTGATCAACTGGGAGAAATCAGTGATTCTGCCCATCGATACCCTGAGTGAGCCTCTCCCACACCAGGCATCCCAAGTCCAAGTGGTCAGGCAAATGAAATACCTGGGGATTAATATCACCAGAGATCCAGGCCAGTATATATCTGGAAATTTAGTTCCATTGATGAAAAAGCTGAAACAGAGTGTCAAGTATGGAGACGCCTACCCCTCTCGGTCGCCGGGCGCTGCAATCTGATTAAAATGGTCTGGCTACCTCAAATCTTATATGTCATGCAGAACTCTCCTGTTTGGATTCCCAAGCACTGGTTCAAAAAAATGGACAGTATATTCAGAGAACTTATCTGGAAGGAAGGGGTGGCTAGGATCGGGTTGGAGACGCTATGGCGACCAGAGGAGAAGGGAGGCCTGGAGGTACCAGATCCACGAGGCTACTTCCTGGCAGCTCAATTGCAACAAATTGGAGGTAGTAATAGGCTAAGAGAAGCAGAAGCAGGGGGTAGCATCTTATTGAATGACACCAGACACGATACAGTGGCAGAGGTATTAGAGGCAGACTCATTTTGTACCAAATGTCCTACTACCCGGTTGATGAGTAAAGTCTGGGTACAAGCTAAAAAACCTCTGGGATATGTCGGTTTTGCGGAATTTTCGCCACTTTGGGACAACAATAGCCTTAACGAGCTTAAAAAAATGGGGCACATAGAGGAATGGGACCGTTTGGGTATCCATTACCTTGCACAGGTATATAGGGCAGGGAGGTTGAAGTCCTTTCAGGAACTGGTAGAGGAGTATGCGATCTCCAACAGGTCATTTTACAGATATCTGCAACTCAGGCACGCCCTGGAGGCACAATTTGGGAAAGAAATGCCAGTGTGGTGCGAAATGACCTCTTTGAGAAAGCTGATTGATGCGGGATCCACAAAGGGCCTGATCTCGGACATGTATGGGTGCTTGAAAGCAGCAGCTCAAGAAGGCCTGGTTGAAAATAAAAACAGGGCTAGATGGGAAAAAGATGTGGGCACAATGTCTGACGATCAATGGGATCAAGTCTTGGCGCTGGGTCCCAGGGTCACTCTCTCTCCTTCACAAGTGATGTCTCATCTGTATCTGTTATATAGTGCATACTACACACCTCTGAAGCTATTCAAGTGGGGCAGGAGACCCGATGCGAAATGTCAAAGATGCAGAGGAGGACATGGGGATTTGATCCACATGTTCTGGCGTTGCCCCAAGCTGCATAGATATTGGGAAGGGATAGTGGGGAAAATAAACTTAGTGTTTGGGACATCACTGAGGGTGGAGGCGAGGGAGTGCCTGCTGGGCTTGAAGGGGGAGGGAGGGATTTCAAAGGATATACAGACGGCAAGAGATAGATGCTTGTTCCAGGGAAAAAAGCTTATCGCACAGCATTGGCAGAGGAAGGAGGCCCCGACATTGACAGAATGGGAAAATGCAGTAAGGGAGGTGGTCTGTAGGGAAAAGTATATCTATAAGAAAAGGGGTAATTATAAGAAATTCGAGAAAATATGGAAAGCATGGTTGGACTGGGAGAGAGTTGGATAAGAGGTGGAGCGAGGATGACATAGGATGAGAGGGATGTAGGGTATGTGTGAGGATGTATGACGGGTAAGGGGAGGAGAAGGGGGGGGGGGAACAGGGGAAAATGAAGAAATTGTTTCTATGCTTCCCTTCTTGTAAGCTACAGCTAATGGATATTTTTGAATTGGTATATACTGGATGTAGAGAATTTTATGGGAGTAATTGATGATCTTATTGAGCTGGCGATTTTAGTGACAGCCCCTATCTGTGTATTTCTTTTTCTTTACCTTTTCTTTTGATGTGATTGTTGTATATGCTGTATCGGATAATTTTTTCAAATAAAGAGATATAAAAAAAATAAAAAAAATTTTCTTTCAGGTTTTTTTAGCAATTTTTAGCGCTGCTATTTGATTACACTATTGGTGAGGGCGAGTGTATAGTGTATCATTTATTTTTATTCACATAAGTTTGCAATTTTAAGTGGCTGCTTAGAGTTAGGAGCTAATCCCATGAGCGCAGTGTTTGGCACATAGAAAGGGGCGGATCATCTGTGTACCATATCAGCAATCCACCACCAGTGCCAATATATTTGCTAATTCATCAAATGTGACGATGAAAAACATTGATGTGTCCAAAGAAAAGTACGTCTCCTTTCACCAGCTACTAGGTAAATATTCTACTCACTGGACGAAATTGACACCCATGAAAGGTAGTCAAAAACAGCAAACAGCCAAAAGGTTCCAGAGGCAGCAGCTCAAGGCAAGTATATTCCCTGAATGGATATGGTATGTTAACCAAAAAGAATAAAACAGAAACTCCTCATAGTGCAGTAATGTTAAAAAACATTTATTAAGATTATTGATTGCACTTACAACGTAGAGATGAAAATCATGGCCATAGAAAATGGCAGGGATGCCGTCCGCATTCCACCTGCGTTCCAACTGGTGCAGAAGTGACATAGCACATATCACGGGAGCTGACGCGTTTCGTCAGCAGCATATGACATCATCAGAGGTCATGTGGATAATTTCATTGTGTGTACCAGGCTTAAGTTTTTGCTTACCGCCTCTTAAAAAAGAAATCAGATTTGTTTGACAACTTCAGTCTTTCATGAATCAATGCTGAGAAGTGGGTGCTGCATTTATTGCTGCATTTAAATGTAGTCCAATAGATTGCACCATGTTACGTACAGTACACTGCAACACACGTTAACTAATATATTTGGTTCGTGCTGCGAATAAAACGCCTGCATATCAATGCAATGCAATAAAAAAATCACATCAACATAATGCATGAAGAGTCAGTTCAAGTGTATTTAGTGAGCACCCAGCCTTATTTACACATTGCCAGAACAGAAAATGTTTGAGATAAAGCTGGTTTCTAGTAGTTTTTTTTAACATACAGTGCAGAAGCCTTTTTTCAATAATATCCCAGACCGTTTCTGCCAACTGTCACGGTTAAGCCCTTTGTAACCTGAAATGACTAACAATTGGACAATCCTTCAGTCGAATATCTGCTGTAGCTTCCTGTGCTATTCCATGTACATCTGAATACATACAGTATTTGGAGTTGCTAAACAAAGTTACCTTGTAGGTTGGCTGGTCCTGATAAAGGAAATTAAGAGAATAAAAATGGAAAAAAAAATATATATATATATAGTATCTCACAAAAGTGAGTACACCCCTCACATTTTTGTAAACACTGAAAAAATGACACTTTGCTACAATGTAAAGTAGTGAGTGTACAGCTTGTATAACAGTGTAAATTCGCTGTCCCCTCAAAATAACTCAACACACAGCCATTAATATCTAATGAATGAATGAATGATTTGTAAAGCGCAGCAAATGCGAACCGAATCGCCTCAAGGCGCTGAGATACATTCTCTGTTGTCAGCTTGTTAGAAGAGGAAGGTCTTTAGTTTTTTCCTGAAGGCCTGGTGGTTTTCTTCCATGCGGATGTTGGTTGGAAGAGCATTCCATAGTCGGGGTCCTTGGACTGCGAATCTTCATTCTCCCTTTGCTTTGTAGCGGTATTTGGGAATGATAAGGAGGTTTTGGTTGGCTGATCGAAGACTGCGATTCGGTGTGTATTGTTTTATTTTCTCCCGGAGATATAGCGGAGCATTTCCTTGTATACATTTGTGGGTGAGGCAGAGGGTCTTGAATGTGATCCGATTCTTCACGGTTAGCCAGTGTAGGCTCTTTAGGGCTGGGGAGATGGATTCCCAGGGTTTTTTTCCTGTTAACAGTCTTGCCGCCGTGTTTTGGATGAGTTGCAAGCGCGCAAGTTGATATTGGGGTAGTCCTACGTAGAGCGAATTTGCGTAGTCGAGTCGGGAATTGATGATTGTTCCCACAACTGCCGCTTTGTCCTCTTCTGGGATGAAGGGGATTAGTCTGCGTAGCTGGCGGAGGAGATGGTGGGATCCGCTCACCACTGATCCTACTTGTGCATCCATTGTCATTCCTGAGTCAAAAATGACTCCGAGGCTCTTGGCTTTGGTGCTTGGGGAGATGGTCTGTCCGAGGATTGTGGGTGGTGTCCACGGAGTCTTTATTGTGAAATTTTTGTTAGCTTGTAGGAGAAGAAGTTCTGTTTTTGAACCGTTGAGTTTGAGGGAGCTACTGGTCATCCAGTCATCTATTAAAGTGAGGCATTTCTGTAATTGCTGATGAAGGTCTTTTTGTCCGTTTATGCGAAGGTAGAGTTGGGTGTCGTCAGCGTATGAGTGGAAGCAGAGATCGGTTTTCCTGATGATATTGAGAAGTGGGCGGATGTAGATGTTGAATAGTATTGGTGACAAGGGTGAGCCTTGAGGGACTCCACAGGAGACTGCCCGGGTTTCCGAGGTGAATGTTCCTAGTTTCACTGTCTGGGGGCGATTCTCTAAGAAGGATGTAAACCATTTCAGAGCAGAATCAGGGGGCCCCCTGTATATCTCGATAGTAGCAGGGCGGCTGAGACCGAGCTCCCCAATCGCCAGCCGAACTGTAATCAGCACTGTGCGGGGAGCTCGTCACACTGATCTAAAGTGAAAGCAGTGTGTGCTGTGCACTTTGTCTCCCCCTACAGTGCAGTACCCGGCAGGAAGAGGTAGGGTAAAGCACTTCTGTTTTTGAAAAGGCTTTCTGTATGTATGTATGTGTTTGCATGTATGTGAGTTCATGTGTGTGCATGTGTATGTATGTGTGCATGTATGTGTGTGCATGTGTGTGTGCGTGTATGTGTGTGCATGTGTATGTATGTGTGCATACCTCCCAACTTTTGAACTTCAGAATGAGGGACACTTATGCGAGGAAGCAACTGATGGCGCGCTATGTGCACTGTGGCAAAAACAAAGATTCTCACTGATGCATACAAAAACCCCAGCACAGTCATTTAAAAAAATAAGAATAAAAAGCTTCCATTACAAATGATTTTGCATAAACTATGGAAGTGTGCATTACACAAAGTGTGGAAGGATTCAGGAGTGCGTTATCTACAGAGTGCAGGGTTCAGGAGAGGGCTAGATACAGAGTGCAGGGTTCTGGAGTGTGTTATGCATGGGGTGCAGGGTTTTGGAGTTACATATAGAGTGCAGGGTATTGGCGCGTGTTATGTACAGAGTGCAGGAGAGTGTTAGGCACAGTGCATGGTTCTGGAGTGCATTATATACAGAGTGCAAGGGTTCAAGAGCGCTAGGTACAGAGTGCAGTCATCCATCCACATCTCACTATTGCCCTTTTCCTCAACTATAACCTCTGAACCCCCCCCCCACACACTCACACACATACACACATATAACACACACACACATAACACACACACATACATAACACACACACATACCACACACACACTTTTGTAAAAGTAACACCTTTCTGTAGATGTATTCTATCCAGTGCAGCCACAGCTTCCTTTTAATTTCAGTGCACTGGGTATCTTTGGCTCCTGGACTCCTGGAGCAGGAAGGAGATAAGGATTAGGGGGCAGCTCACCCCCCTCCTCGAACTTGTCCCGACTTTAGTGCAGACTGCAGAGCAGAGAGGCTGTTGAAGGAGCCGAGCTGTTACTTTCACTTTCAACTGCAGAAGCCAGGCTTCTGTGTTTAAGTGAAAGTGGGGAGCTGCCTGTGAGTGCAGGGCTAATGGAGGCTGAAAAAACCCTGGGGGGAGAGGAATAGACAGCTGATCCTGACCGTCTGCAACTCTGTCCCGGCCAGCAATGTATGAAAGCCAGGGTCGTGTCACCGGCTCTTTCGCTATGCACTAGTTTGACAGAGGGGAGGGTCTGGGTAGAAGTCCCGCCCCTACCCGACATTACACTCTCTTTTTGACAGGTGAAGTCTCTCATTGGGGCAGCACAGTGGACATCCAGCTGACTTGCTAGCCAATCCCTGGCTGTACTGGATGTGCTCACTGCTGCAGGTCCTATTGAGAGAAAAATTAGCTTATAGTCAACAGCATTATGCGGGACAAATCACCTGTACAAAGTTGTCAAAGCAGGAACGTCCCTCCCAATCCGGGACTGTTGGGAGGTATGAATTGTGTGTGCATGTATGTGTGTGCATGTATGTGTATGTATGTGTGTTTGCATGTGTTTATATGTGTGTGTATTTATATATGTATGTGCGTGTGTATATAGACAGTGTGTGTGTGTGTGTGTTTATCTATGTGTGTGTTTAGATGCAGTGGCGGCCTGTGCATTAAGGACGCATGGGGGCAGCCACCTCTCTCAAAACAGGGTAAGTGATGGGCAGATGGTGAGCGGGCGGGGGTCACACTGGGGCCATTCAAGGGCACACTGGTAGCATTTGATGGGCACACTGGCAGCATTTGATGGGCACACTGGCAGCATATGATGAGTACACTGTCAGCATTTGATGGGCACAGTGGCAGTGTTTGGCACAGTGGCAGTGTTTGATGGGCACAGTGGCAGCGTTTGAGGGCACAGTGGCAGCGTTTGATGGCACAGTGGCAGCTTTTGAGGGCACAGTGGCAGCGTTTGAGGGCACAGTGGCAGCGTTTGGCACAGTGGCAGGATTTGAGGGCACAGTGGTAGCGTTTGATGGTCACAGTGGCAGCGTTTGATGGGCACAGTGGATGCATTTGATTTTTTTTCAAAAATGTTTTGCACCCCCCAAAAAAAATTTGAGCACCAGCCGCCACTGTTTAGATGTATGTATGCACATTTTATGTATGCGCGTTTAAACCTGACCCCCTATATGTGTACAATCAGAACTATTTTTTTTTTCTTGCTTGTTCAAAGTACCAGCAAAAAAATGCTGTTCCTCTGAAAAGCGATCCATGCTCAGATCACTTTTCAGAGGCATTTGACAGCCGGTAAAGAGGCAATATGTTGCCTCCGGACCACCTGTGTTAACCCCTTAAAGTGATTGTAAAGGTTTGGGGGTTTTTTTAAATAACAAAAATGTCATACTTACCTCCACTGTGCAGTTCATTTTGCACAGAGTGGCCCAGAACACCGACTTCTGGGGTCGCCTGGCAGCTCTCGTGGCTCCTCCTCTTTTCAGATAACCCGCTAGTAGAAGCCGGGGGGGTTACCTTGCGGGCGCGCTCCCAAGTCCAGCATTTGCGTCCATATACACGAATGCCAAACTCGGCCCCGCCCCCCGACACCCACGTCATTGGATTTGATTGATAGCAGCAGGAGCCAATGGCTGTGCTGCTATCAATCTATCCAATCAGGAGCCAAGAACCTCGGGCAAAGGAAGAGCGCATCTCCGCCAGGTGAAGTTCCAGGGCTCAGGTAAGTAAAACGGGGGGCTGAGGGGCCGGTCACTGCCAGGTGTTTTTTCACCTTAATGCATAGGATGCATTATGGTGAAAAAACATGTGAGTTTACAACACCTTTATATGCATCATCACTATGCTGCAACTGCATGCAATGCACACAGTTGCGGGTGGTTGCAGTGCTGCCCCATTCACCTAGGGGTATACTTCAAGGGTGCCCTGAATGAAAAAAGATTGAGAAACACCGACATAGAGGAACCGATCTCTCCATTTTCTTTCTACAGCCGTTGACTGCCTGCAGGAGGGAGAGGAGGAGAAGCGTGGGAAATGGAGAAATAGGTTCCTTTATATGCAGCCACCCACTTGCGACCGGGCCCTGTTGTTCTGCCACCGTCTCGGTGGAAAGGACCCTGTCCGGGGGTCAGGGGGGCCCTTCATGGTTTCTTGCATCGGGGCCCTGAAGGTTCTAGTTACGCCACTGGACCAAGATAAACTTATTTGCTTCAGATGGTGTCAAGCGTGTGTGGTGGCAACCAGGTGAGGAGTACAAAGCCAAGTGTGTCTTGCCTACAGTCAAGCATGGTGGCGAGAGTGTCATGGTCTGGGGCTGCATGAGTGCTGCCAGCACTGGGGAGCTACAGTTCATTGAGGAAACCATGAATGCCAACATGTACTGTGACATACGGAAGCAGAGCATGATCCCCTCTCTTCGGAGACTGGGTGCAGGACAGTATTCCAACATGATAACGAGAAACACACCTCCAAGACGACCACTGCCTTGCTAAAGAAACTGAGGGTAAAGGTGATGGACTGGCCAAGCATGTTTTCAGACCTAAACCCTATTGAGCATCTGTGGGGCTTCTTCAAACGGAAGGTGGAGGAGTGCAAGGTCTCTAACATCCACCAGCTCCATGATGTCATCATGGAGGAGTGGAAGAGGACTCTAGTGGCAACCTGTGAAGCTCTGGTGAACTCCATGCCCAAGAGGATTAAGGCAGTGGTGGAAAATAATGGTGGCTACACAAAATATTCACACTTTGGGCGCAATTTGGACATTTTCACTTAGGGGTGTACTCACTTTTGTTGCCAGTGGTTTAGACAATAATGGCTGTGTTGAGTTATTTTGAGGGGACAGCAAATTTACACTGTTATACAAGCTGTACACTCACTACTTTACATTGTGGCAAAGTGTCATTTCTTCAGTGTTGTCACATGAAAAGATATAATAACATATTTACAAAAAAACGAGGGGTGTATTCACTTTTGTGAGATACTGTATATACAGTACACAAAAAAGAAAAAAATAGTAGCCCGATTGGTTCTGAAAAGGTGTCTGGAGTAAAATGATCTTTACAAAATCCCACCGATAGCATAGCGTTATATATGGAACTAATGAACACAGAAAGAGGAATTACTTACAGTCTGGCTGTGCTGCTTGCTGGAGTTTACTCTCTGTAGAATGTGGATCCTTGCTGAATCCTCACAGGTTATATCTGTGTTTCCGCATCTGTTATCAACTCTGTATGTCAAAAACTCAAGCTTATCTCCTGGTATACTGACAATGTACTTTGCTCTGCCTTTTTATGGTCTACTCTTCATGGGAAGTACATTATATAGATATACAGTGGGGACGGAAAGTATTCAGACCCCCTTAAATGTTTCACTCTTTGTTATATTGCAGCCATTTGCTAAAATCATTTCAGTTCATTTTTTTCCTCATTATTGTACACACAGCACCCCATATTGACAGAAAAACACAGAATTGTTGATATTTTTGCAGATTTATTAAAAAAAGAAAAACTGAAGTATCACATGATCCTAAGTATTCAGACCCTTTGCTCAGTATTTAGTAGAAGCACCCTTTTGATCTAATACAGCCATGAGTCTTTTTGGGAAAGATGCAACAAGTTTTTCACACCTGGATTTGGGGATCCTCTGCCATTCCTCCTTGCAGATCCTCTCCAGTTCTGTCAGGTTGAATGGTAAACGTTGGTGGACAGCCATTTTTAGGTCGCTTCAGAGATGCTCAATTGGGTTTAAGTCAGGGCTCTGGCCGAGCCATTCAAGAACAGTTACGGAGTTGTTGTGAAGCCACTCCTTCATTATTTTAGCTGTGTGCTTAGGGTCATTGTCTTGTTGGAAGGTAAACCTTCCGCCCAGTCTCAGGTCCTGAGGACTCTGGAGAAGGTTTTCGTCCAGGATATCCCTGTACTTGGCCGCATTCATCTTTCCCTTGGTTGCAACCAGTCGTCCTGTCCCTGCAGCTGAAAAACACCCCCACAGCATGATGCTGCCATCACCATGCTTCACTGTTGGGACTGTATTGGACAGGTGATGAGCAGTGCCTGGTTTTCTCCACACATAGCGCTTTTCCTTTCTTATTTTAATTAATTTCTATTATCCTATTATTGATGTAGGACCACCATATTACACAGTACTTACATAGGAACATTAAAGTATAACTAAAGGCAAAACATTTTTTTTTAGTGTTGGACAGAGTGGAGAGGGATTAAAACCCCTGTCAGGTTTTTATTGCTGTCTCTGCCCCTATTAGGGAGATCCACCCTCTCTATTTGTCTTGTTTACCATTATCACGGAGAGTGAAAGCAAAAGAAAATCACAAATTTTGGGTTGTTCCCAGAAAAGTAAGTAAAATCCTCCAATGGGGACACTAGTTCTGGTGACCTGGGGGTCTCCAAGGAATTCCTTTTAATTTGCAGGGATTTCCTCTCACTTCCTGTTTGGCTATGGGACAGGAAGTGAAGGGAAATCTCTGCAACGGGACACAGATGACAAAAAAATCTGACAGAGGGTATAACCCTCCCTTACTCTATCCAAAATAAAAAAAAAAGTTTTGCCTATGGTGCTACTTTATTTGAACCAATGTCCCCCATAAAGCTCCCAACCTATTTCTCCTTCAACGCTAAAGCTGGTGATAGATGGGTATTTTGTTTTTGTTCAGCCAGGAGGCTGAATACAAAAAAAAAGAAGAAGATTCTTCCTTCCACACAAGCATGGTGGATAAAGGAACCCCAGCCAGGACATTGTATTCTGACAGCAGGACCCAGCGCTGCCAAAATACACTGATTAGCCACTGATTGACAAAAGAAAAAGAAGCGGAACTACTGGGATGCAGCTACCGATCGGATGTTCACAATATGATGCTGTTTTGGATTGTACTTATGTAAGTGCACAATTGTTATATTTGAATAAATTCTGGTTTTAGCTATTTTACACAATATGCGTTTTCTCTCTGCATATTATTGCCCAGGCCACTAAAGTCTTCGGGTTTGGCTTAAAGAAAAGGTGGCAACACATGTGTTCAGCTGGAAATGGTGCCCAGCACTGGTTTAGCGAGACTTACCATGCTGTCTCCATTTCCTGCTCCACTTGATGACTTCATAGCCTGGACTACATAGTTGAACACCTTATTGTAAACATTTGGAAGCATTTGGAAATAATTAGAAGGGACAACCTGAAGGGTCTGAGAAGAAAAATGCCAGACACATGGGGAATGGGTTTGACCAATAAAGTTGGTGTCCCTTTACATTATTTGGCTTGTAGCTTCATATCATTCCCCAATGCTCTGTTATTTTTTATAGAAAACAGTGTCTGTTAGTACACTGAAGAGAAAATGTGAGTTAAAAAAGTCCATTAGACCCCTTTCACACTGGAGGCGTTTTTCAGGCGGTAAAGGGCTAAAAATAGCACCTGTAAAGCGCCTGAAAAATGCCTCTCCTGCAACCCCAGTGTGAAAGCCTGAATGCTTTCACACTGGAGCGGTAAAGAAAAAGTCCTGCAAACAGCATCTTTGGAGCGGTTTAGGAACAGTGTATACACCGCTCCTCCACCACCCCTGCCCATTGAAATGAATGGGCACCGATGCCTAAGCATCTGCAAAGCGATTCGGCAGCGGCGCTTTTCTGTCGCTATTAACCCTTTCCTCGGCCACTAGCGGGGGTTAAAAATGCCCCACTAACGACCAAAAAGCGCCGCTACAATGACGGTAAAGCGCCGCTAAAACTAGCGGCACTTTACTGCTAACGCTGCCGTGCTAGCAGTGTAAAATGGTCTTATTGTTGTCAGTGATGGTTAAACCCCTTTGCATATTGTAAAGGCGAAATTGTCTTATACAGTGATCACATTCAGATATGCATTTATATGTTTTCTTTTTTTGACACCTTGGTTTTCTAATTTTTCAATTGTGTGTGTTTTTATTTTTAGGTTGTATAGTAGTATACTCTATCTGTAGCTGTAAAATAAGACTAGTGATTAATAATTGTCACATAGGAAGATTAAATTACAATAGTGTTTAACAACAAATACAATGCCTAGAGGTGTGAAATATCAGTCGCTGCTGGATGACACAATACGTCCTAGCCATGGAAACACCACAAAGCACAAATTGTAACATCACAAAGCCTGACATAAGGCACAATAAAGAGGACATTTCAAAAACGACCGACTTTTGTAAAGGAGAGGAATAACAGAAGAAGAGGTGAGTTTTGTCTATTTTTATTTGTTACGAACCCAGATTCCAAAATGTGTTGAGATAGATACACAATTTATAAGGTTAAAAAAAAAAATTATGTTTATTTGTTTAGCATCTCCAACCAATTTTTGTCCAAAGGAACCCAAAACAAAAACCCCTTGGACAACCGCTGCTAGTCTTCAAGACCACTTATGGGCAGTCAGATCATTTTCTCAGCCTTAAAGTGACACTAAACTTTGCTTAAAAAAAAAAGGCAAATCAAGAGTTTTGATCTCAGCCTCCTCAAAGTCTCCAAATGCCTTTTTTTTAACCACTTCCTCCTCGGAAGAATTGGACCAGAGCACTTTTTACAATTTGGCACTGTGCTGCTTTAACTGGTAATTGCGCAGGCATGCAATGCTGTACCCAAATCAAATTTGCATCCCTTTTTTCCCACAAATAGAGATTTCTTTTGATGGTATTTGATTGCCTCTGCGATTTTTATTTTTTGCGATATAAACGGAAAAAGACAGAAAATTTGGAAAAAAATGATATTTTCTACTTTTAGTTGTAAAAAAAATCAAATAAACTAAATTTTATTCATACATTAAGGCCAAAATGTGTTCAGCCACATGTCTTTGGTAAAAAAATGGAAATAAGCATATATTTATTGGTTTGTATTAAGTTATAGCGACTACAAACTAGGGTACATTTTCTGGAATTTATGCAGCTTTTAGTTTATGACTGCCTATCTCATTTCTTAAGGTGCTAAAACGGCAGGGCAGTACAAACCCCCCCCCCCCCAATTGACCCCATTTTGGAAAGTAGACACCCCAAGGAAATTGCTGAGAGGCATGTTGAGCCCATTGAATATTTTATTTTTCTGTCACAAGTGATTAAAAAATGACAAAAAAAAAAAATGTACACAAAGTTGTCACTAATTGATATATTGCTTAAACATGCCAAAGGCATGTGTGAAATTACACCAAAAAATACATTCTGCTGCTTCTCTTGAGTACAGGGATACCACATGTGTGAGACTTTTTGGGAGCCTAGCCGTGTACCGGACCCCAAAATGCAAGCACCGCCTTCAGGCTTTCTGAGGACGTACATTTTTGATTTCACTTCTCACTACCTATCACAGTTTCGAAGGCCATAAAATGCAAAGACAGCACAAAACCCCCCCTAATGAGACAAGTGAGTTTCTCAATAGTTGTATACAACAGACATAAGTCCATTTATTATAAATATATTATTCTGCAAATAAAATAACATTTTGGATGGTATGTTAAGCAACATTTAAAGCATGTGAACGATAATTTGTTCAATGTTCACTCTTACCTTTCAATGGCATTGCATGGCTTTGTAATTACTTCTTGTCACTGGTGGTGCTCTTTTGTCTTGATGAGCCTCAAACGTATGGGAACTGCCTTGTGCAGGCTTTCAAAGTGGCAAACATCCGTGTCCCGCAATTTCAGTCGAATGAAAAGATAATTATTTATAAGTAAATGTAACTCGATTAGAATATGGAAATGCACATACCTTAAAAGTTTTGTCTAAATTACTCAATATTATACATTATTTTTGTAAATGTAAAAGATGTGTTTTAAGAACTAATGAAAATTAAGTAAGGTACTTAAAATATCAAAGTAAATTAATTAATATTACATTTTTATGTTGAAAATGATAAAAAATTTATGTTAAAATTACAAGCCAACAGAATCATTTTTATTAGTATGTTCTTGTACTTGATATCCTATATAAATGATCTTAAGGCTGGCAGCAGACGATTAGAATCTTGGTTGGTTCAGCAGGAACTGGCCAAGATTTGAACCGTGTATGGGCAGGCTGAATGTACCAAGTTGATCGATCAACCAGTCTGCCGGATTTACTTGCGAATATTGCTAGTGATTGCTAAAGCCGCTAGCAATAATCACTGTCTTCTCCCAGTGGGGGACGGGAAAGCCGTCTCGGCAGGAGGCATTCCACTGTCAGTGCTGTCTGTGTTGATCGGAGAATCATGCAAAGTTCTTTCCTGCAACCCGTGGTTGCAGGGAAGAAATTTGCACTGCCTATGGCCTGCATTACTGCATCTGGCTAGGCATTTACAGTAGATGTACAGATCAGTACGTCAAACATAAAAACAGCTGATCAGACAATTTGGAAATGTTGAATTGTCATAGTAATATAAGGGAAGTGTATGGAGATGTATACCAACTACTTCCAACTGCATTTCAAAATGTCTATTAATTTAAAGAAAGTTGTTGCAGAAATTTTTCCTGTCCTTCCTGTTCCATCTGACACCTGTTCCCTACACATACAATGAGGGAAAATCTTCTTGGGGTGGGAACAGGCATCAAAACACATCTGAAAGAGGATCTAAAACGTCCTCATGCTCTAGGAAAACTCATTTTAATACTGTCTATATTGTACTGTATATATTATCATGACACTAAACAATAAACCGTGTAAAATAAAATTGATCCTAATATTCCATACTACTAAAATAATGTTTCTAAATACTCAAATAAGTGAATACCATGAAAAAATCCTCTATTAAATTTTCTATTAATTACACAGTGTGGAGTTAAAAAACAAAAACATACAACTGTTTTACTGGTGTCATGTACCAATGTACCTGTTTTTTGATTGTTAATTTTAGTCTAAAAAATAGTATTTCCCTGTGAAAACCTGTCTTGTTTATTCACTTCATTGAAAGCTTCTTGAGCATATATTGGAGTTATTCACTGGACAGCCAGAAGAAGAGAATCTTTATAATTTTACAAAAGTGCATATGACCGTCTCTTAACCACTTGACCTCCGTAAGATTTTACCCCCTTCATGACCAGGGCATGTTTTGCTATTCAACACTGTACTACTCTACATGACAATTGCGCGGTCATGCAACACTGTATGCATTGGTGTGCACCCCAGAGCACAAATACACACGTGTATATCAGCAGAGCAGTGGACAATGTCAGTAGTTTTGTTATTTTTATGATTTTTTCGCAATTTTATGATTTTTTGAAATGATTTTTACAATTTTTACAACAGGAGCCCCGTTATAGGGCTCTGGTGAAATATCAAGGGTCTAAACCAGGGATAGGCAACCTCGGCCCTCCAGCTGTTTTGAAACTACAAGTCCCATGAGACGTTGCAAGACCCTAACAAATTTACAGCCATGACTCCTAGAGGCAGAGGCATGATGGGATTTTTAGTTTCACCACAGCTGGAGGGACGAGGTTGCCTACCCCTGGTCTAAACAGACCCCTGATGTCTCACTTTTGAGACAGAAAGAAACTGAGGACAGAGATTGCCCAGTCCCTTTCTCTGCAGCCTGCTGTAAACATTGTTTACTATGCTTCAGTTAAGAATGAAGACAGAAGCAATCCAAATCTCAATGTGTTCATTCAGAAATGGAAGGGGCTGGTTAAATAAATATTTACCAGCCCCTTCTCTGCTCATGAAAGGAAAGATGCTGGTAGCACTGCAAGGGGAAAACAGGAAGCAGGGGGAATAGGCACTGCAAAGGGTAAATAGGGTGTGCCTAGGCACACCCGACACAAACTGTGCAGACGCCTTCGACTG
This sequence comes from Lithobates clamitans, assembly GCA_037952925.1. Lineage (NCBI taxonomy): Eukaryota > Metazoa > Chordata > Amphibia > Anura > Ranidae > Lithobates > Lithobates clamitans. The sequence continues at coordinate 2,842,055 of JBBGZY010000168.1, read as the reverse complement.
TATGCAAATAAAATCAATATCATTTTTTTCACACAAATAGAGTTTTCTTTTGGGGGTATTTGATCACCACTGGGGTTTTTATTTTTTATTATATAAACTGAAAAATACCAAAACTTTTGAAAGAAAAAACGATATTTTCTACTTTCTTTTTTTAAGCATATCCAATTGTAGCGGTACCCCTGTAGGGGCTGCTAAGTGATGTGGCCCACCTGTTACCCTGCACAGCTGGCATTCACTCCTAAGTCTCTCTCAGGCAGAAAAAATTCCATGTGCTTGTTTTTGTTATTTTTATTAGGGAATTTAACTTGGATGGGGTAAGGGATTTAGGAGCTACCCAGCAAATTGTATATCCATCAATCAGTGGATTGTATATCAATCAATTAGTGGACTGTATATCAATCAATTAGGGACAATTATGTATACTTCTCTGTACAAATCACTACTTCAGTCTCATCCAGCACAACTCTTGATTGCAAACTTTTGCTCTCTCTCTTCCTCCTGCACAACTCTTGACTCTCAGGAACAGCTAGCACGTGGTTAGGCCCGACACTGACTCAGTCAGGCCCGAGTAACTTGCCCTTTGCAGGCAGGGACCGTGGGCCCCTATAGTGTAGCAGAAAATAAAGTGTCTTTTGTGCTAGATGTCCTATAAGTGGACTTCTGCTCCCAGTCAGTTCTCTTTAGGCCCTGCCAGCCCTCCTGGCTGCAGCTACCCGACTTCACTGCCCATGACATTGCAGTCCACACTACTGGCTCTGCACCCATCTCTGACTTCATTCTCCCAGTCCTCTCAGGCGTGCCTCCCAGACCTCCTGACTGCACATGTCACTCAACAGTGCTCCTGGCTGCAACCAGTGGTCCCCTCCTGAAGACTTGCTCGGCAGTACAAGCTCCTGCTGTCTTCTCTTTCTCCTCCTGTTCAGAGCCTTCAGGATTTCCTGGAGGGCTCTGTCCTGCACCTGAGCCCCAGCCCCAAGGTCACCCCCCAGACTGGGTGGCTCCCTCAAAGGCCCCGACAGCCTAGTACTCCATCCTCAGTTCTTCCACCCAACAACTCCTCCCCAGCTGGGATGACTCTGGGTTTAAGGAGGCCTTCCCCCTGCCAATCCAGGTAGGGGATTGGTCAGGGCTCCTTAACACACCCCAGGCAGCTCCACTTCTCCTTTCCTTCTACAATCCTCTAGAAGAATGAGGAAGATCTCAGTGAGGCTGCCTGTGAGTCACAAGCTGCTAACTCTGAGCCACTCCCAGCCCACACAAATCAAAACAAACTTCCAGCTAGGCCTGCCAAAATTTGCCTATACTCACAAAAAAAAAATCCTAACCTCTAGCACCTACATGTAGAGGGTGCTACACAATAAAATCAATTTTTTTCATAAATTTAGGCCAAAAAGTATTCTGTTACATTTCTTGGGTAAAAACCAAACTGTGTTTTTGGAGACACCATACTATTAGGGACAGTCTAGATACTGATCCGTACAGACACTATACTAGTAATGGATCAGCGACTTCTAGTGGGACTGTGATAGTGTGGTAGGCAATCTGGCACTAACTGACACTGGCTGGGAGGGACACTAACAGATTAAATGACATTGTTATTAACACTAATACAGTAAGCAGTGATAATACTGTACACTGAGATTGTACTAATAGCACTGGCTGGGTAACAGGAGTGATCAGGAGGGTAATCAAGGGGTTAACTGTGCGTTTAAAAAAAAAATGTACAGTGCTTTAACTGACAATGTTATTTGTTCAGTAACTTTTTCTTTGCTGTACATAGCACACCTAAGGTACAAGGTGTGCTAGCTCTAGATAGAATATAGAAGGGGTAAATTCCCTATCAGGTTTTTTTTTTTTCTGCCTGGAGATTTATTCTGCCAGAAAGTGAAAATTTCCCCCCACTTCCTGTCAGAAATTTGAAGAAATGCCTCCAAAGTGAGTGAAATTCCCATCTTATGCCATGTACCCAAGGTCGAAATTTCCGTCAGAAAAAGTCAGATGGCAGCTTTTCATCGTATATTCCGACCGTGTGTTTGCCCCATCTGACTTTTTCAGTCGAAAATTCAGACAGACTTAGATAGAGAACATGCTCTATATTTTTCAGACGGAACAAATTACTATCGGAAAAAACGCTCATCTGTATGCTGTTCCGAAGAGATTAGCAGGAGCCCAAAGAGTGGCGCACTGGCTATTGAACTTCCTTTTTCTAGTGCCGTCGTACGTGTTGTACGTCACCGCGTTCTTGACAGTCGGAATTTGGTGTGACCGTGTGTATACAAGACAGCTTGAGCGGAATTCCGTCGATAAAACCTTCAGAGTTTATTCCGACGGCAAAACCGGTCGTGTGTACAGGGCATTAATACTTACAGGCAGGGGTCCCTGTTCCCGTTAGAAGATTTTTCCCTTAAACTGAGCACCACAAACTGAAAACGTTCTTTCATTTATTTTTTAATATTCAAAGCAAACTCACCCATCCGTCAATGTGTCTCTGCTTTATTTTGATGAGAAATTCCCCAGGAAAAACACTCACCTAGTATTTCTAGCTGCGGCCATCTTGATTAAGTTAGATGATTCATACAGCATTTGCTTCCTGGAATTCATCTGCCTTTAGCCCAAGCATATAGACAGGAGGGCATGCTTGGCTCCAGATGAAAGAAAAAAAATTGCCCATGATGATTTCTGGGATGTATGACATCATATTGGCTCAGGCCAGAAATCAAGAAGTAACTAAAGAAATGTAAAAAAAAAGTAAATATAATATACTTTCCTATGTATTTACTAATAACAGCAGCATAAGTATTAAAAATAGTTCATGTTGATTGAGAAACTTTAGTTCCACTTTAGGTTTGTACTGTGGTGACAACTGAAAAGTTTTGCATTTCCCATCACTTTCTGTCTAGTGAAAATAGACTGATACAGGGCTGTTTGCAAAAATACACTGAGTAGAGCCCATTCGATCAAAAAATTTTGTTGCATACACTTTAATTTATTTATGCACATTTAACCACTATTGAACTATTTTTTATGTATTTGCATATGATCGTAATTAAATAGAGTACACAAAACAAGAGAAAAAACAAGAGAAAAAAACCCTCACTGGACATTTAGGCAGTGTTAATTTCGTCGACTAAAATATTTTCATCTACTAAATTAATACTATTTTAGTTGACGAAAATATGACTAAAACTAAAACAATTCAGATGACTAAAATACAACTAAAACTAAAATGGCATTTTAGTCAAAAGACTATGACTAAACCTAAATTGAAATTTGACGTCAAAATTAACACTGCATTACCACATAAGAATATGTAGGGGGCATCTACTAAGCTGCTAAAAGAAAAAAAAAAAGTAAGAAAAAGGCTTTTCCTATTTTTTTTTCTTAATATTTAATGTTGGTTTTATATTCAAGTAATATGTGCAATGGCATTACAGCCAATAGAGTTTACAGTTTTTTTGTTTTTTTTATATTTTCATGTTGTACTTCTGCTTGTCAAAAAGCAATATTTTTGTTTGTTAATAAAAATTGGATTTATTTATAAAGACGTTATATATTGCAATGGCTAAATCTGTGTCTGTAGTGCATGTTCAAACCTTAATACCATAAATATAACACGTTATTTGATTTTTACTCCAAGAGTATACAATGAAATGCTTAAATAATGCATTAAAATGCTTAAATAATGCATTATTTAACTAAACTCATTAGATCTTAGTAAACTAAAATGTACTGGGGATTTTAGTTGACTAAAATACAACTAAAACTAAAACAATCCAGATTACTAAAATACGACTAAAACTAAAATGTCATTTTAGTCAAAAGACTATAACTAAAACTAAATCGAAATTTGATGTCAAAATTAACAATACTTTTAAGTCAGAATTAAAAATACATACAGTTGTGTTCTTAAGTTTACATACCCTGGCAGAATTTATGATTTCTTGGCTATTTTTCAGAGAATATGAATAATAACACAAAAACTTTTCTTTCATATATGGTTAGTGTTTGGCTGAAGCCATTTATTATCAATCAACTGTGTTTACTCTTTTTAAATCATAATGGCAACAGGAACTACCCAAATGACCCTGATCAAAAGTTTACATACCCAGGTGATTTTGGCCTGATAACATGCACACAAGTTGACACAAAGGGGTTTGAATGGCTATTAAAGGTAACCATCCTCACCTGTGATCTGTATGCTTGTAATTAGTGTGAGTGTATAAAAGGTAAATGAGTTTCTGGACTCCTGACAGACCCTTGCATCTTTCATCCAGTGCTGCAAAGATGTTTCTGGATTCTGAGTCATGGGGAAAGTAAAAGAATTGTCAAGGGATCTGTGGGAAAAGGTAGTTGAACTGCATAAAACAGGAAAGGGATATAAAAAGATATCCAAGGAATTGAGAATGCCAATCAGCAATGTTCAAATTCTAATCAAGAAGTGGAAAATGAGGGGTTCTGTTGAAACCAAACCACAGTCAGGTAGACCAACTAAAATTTCAGCCACAACTACCAGGAAAATTGTTCGGGGTGCAAAGAAAAACCCACAAATAACTTCAGGTGAAATACAGGACTCTCTGAAAACACATGGTGTGCCTGTTTAAGATGCACAATAAGGAGGCACCTGAAGAAAGATGGCCTGCATGGTCGAGTCACCAGAAGAAAGCCATTAGTATGCAAATGCCACAAAGTATCCCGCTTACAATATGCTAAACAGCACAGAGACAAGCCTCAAACCTTCTGGCACAAAGTCATTTGAAGTAATGAGACCAAAATTTAGCTTTTTGGCCACAACCATAAACGCTACATTTGGAGAAGAATCAACAAGGCCTATGATGAACGGTACACCATTCCTACTGTGAGACACGGAGGTCAATCTCTGATGTTTTGGGGATGTGTGAGCTACAAAGGCACAGGAAATTTGGTCAAAATTGATGGCAAGATGAATGCAGTATGTTATCAAAAAATACTGGAGAAACATTTGCAGTCAACAGCCCGGAAGCTGCGCATGGGACGTACTTGGACATTCCAAGTAACAGCCCAATAATTTACAGGAACTGGAGGCTTTTTGCCAAGAGGAATGGGCAGCTTTACCATCTGAGAAGATAAAGAGCCTCACCCACAAATTCCACAAAAGGCTTCAAGCTGTCATTGATGTTAAAGGGGGCAATACACGGTATTAAGAACTGGGGATGTAGACTTTTGTTTAGGGTCATTTGGGTAGTTTCTGTTGTGATTATGATTTAAAAAAGAGTAAACACAGTTGACTGATAATAAATGGCTTCAGCCAAACACTAACCATGAGTGAAAGAAAAGTTTTTTGTTATCATTCATATTCTCTTAAAAATAAAAAAGGAATAATAAATTCTGCCAGGGTATGTAAACTTATGAGCACAACTGTAAACATGTAAAAGGAAAATGCCAATCTTTATTACTGTAGCACACTCTACCATAAGGTAGGTGCTAGAATAGGATTTTTCTGGTCCAAGATATCAGTGTAGGCAAATTTAGACAGGCCTGTGCTTTAGGTTAGGCCTGTTTGTTTTGATTTGAGATTAGGAGTGTTTATTGTAGTGGTGGGTGTGACCACCTGTGCTCTGACTCAGAGGCACCTCCCATGCTTTCAGGAAGATTGTTCTGGAACAGAGGTTGAACCTGAGGTTTGAGTGGCAGGCAACTCATGTGAGGAGCCCTGACCAATTCCCATCCGGTGTTGGCAGGGGGCAGGCTTCCCATATAAGCTGAGGTCACATGCTGCTAGGGAGGAGTTCTGAAGGAGCAGGAAAAGGAGAATGGAGTTTTAGGTAGCTGCCGCAGGGCGTCCCCACGTGGGGGGCATGCCAAGCATGGAGGAGGGATGGAGGCACTGCTAGGATGTATTCCTGGATAAAGATCTTCACCATGGAGTAGGTGTCAAGCTGCTGTGACCGGGGAACACATGACTTGCACACAGGAGAAGATCGGTGAAGGAGAAGCAACAGTAAAACCGAGGAGAGTAGAACAAATTTCTGTGACCGGGGAACACAGAACTTGCCCTTTGGAGAAGGTGCAAGAAGCAAAAGGAGAATTCTTGAGAGTAGTGCAGAATGCTGTGGCCGGGGAACGCAGTGTTTGCATTTATGGACTGGCTGGAAACAGTAGTCCGCTTATTACCGTGTGCTAGGCCATCGGGGTGAGGTACCGAGTATCTCTGGCCTGGTAAAGCACTCAGGTGATACTTTTCAAGAGACTGTTTAGCTACCAAATTCACTGAGCCACCAGGAAGAGGTATTGTATGCCTCTGGCTTATTGATTTGCTCAAGCGACACCATTCAGAGGCTTTATTACAGTAACAAATTACAGCCAGCAAGCTGGGGATATTCAGAGTGATCCCTTCTTGGCTAACTGGAAGTAAAGTAACAGGAAACTAACAGTTTTGCAGCGGAATATTTGTACAAGAAGAGAGGAATCTAGAGGAGTGATATTCTGCAGGAGTGAGTGCAGAGGAAGAAGAGCAGTAGTCTGCAGTGGAGATATGCAGAGGAAGTAGACTGTGAATGTTAGAAGTGCATCGTTTTCATGGCTAAAGCTGCTAATCAATGTTCTATCAAAGTGATGACAATTTAATAAGTGCTATGGGCATCCCATATCTCCCTTTACCCCAACCAAGTTGTATCCCGTAATAAATGCAACAAAACTACGCAAATGACTGCTCATTGTCTCAGAGGTGATAGATGGGGGTCTGGCAGCAGGGTGATTTGGTGGATGTTAGTAACTAGTGGTAACCAACCGCTACATTACAAAAAGTCATTAAAAGATCCGCAGGTCCAATAAAACAATGTCATAATTCCATAAAGGGTAATAATGACAGAGAAATAGAGCATAACATAATACAATACTAGATATACCCTGCTGATTAAAGGTACGCCGCAAAACTGGCAGCAAAATATAACTTGGTCAGTTTGGGTGTAATCTTCAAGAAGATCCCAACATGTTTTGAAAGATATTATTCCTTCTTCAGGGAAAAAGTGAGGTATTTATTTATAATAAACAGGAAGAGGGAATATTTTCTGTACTTCCTGCTCTGTCTGAGCCCTGTCAAGCACACAAAAAATTAGAAGAATTTATATTAAAAAAAGAGACAAAATCAGTCATAGAACATTGACAAAAATGTTTTATCTTTCAACACTATATATAAAACAGGAAAATAACAAAATTGGGTAGAATTGGCTTTAAATTTTTTTTTTCCTTTTAATATGTCCATTTTGCTTTATGGGCAACACACCCATCTATCCATCCTTCAAGACGTAGTAATTATTCCACTGCATAGCTTGGTTGTTTTACTGAGTTTTGTTAAAAACACAGATTCTTGTCTACTCCAAGCTCTTGTATTTTCTCCTTGCTTAGCCCATACTCTATACAATAATATAAAAAAACTGGTGTATCTTGACAATATTAGGACTGTGGCACCTTAGGCAATAAAACAAAGCTTAAAGCGGAGTTCCACCCAAAAGAGGAACTTCCGCTCATTTGTCTCCTCTCCCCCTCTGGTGCCACAATTGGCACCTTTCGGGGTGGAGGGGGGACAGGACACCTGTCTTTGACAGGTATACTGTTCCCACTTCTGGGAGTCCGGGCCGGGGCCCGTGACATCACCGCGGGGCTCCCTCCTTCTCCCTCCTCCTCTCCCTGTCGCCGGGCCTGGGCCAGGAGAGAGGAGCGGGGCCTCGCGCTTGCGCAGTAGGGTTCCCGGCATGAAGCCTTAAGGCTACACTGCTGGGTACCCTTACCCGCAATGGTGGCAGCAGCACCCGACAGCTAATGGAAACATCAGCTGTGGTGCCAACATCGCTGGACACCAGGACAGGTAAGTGTCCTATTGTTAAATGCCAGCAGAAAAGGGGGGAGGTTTGCCTGGATCAACCACCGGTAAAATTACAAAAATGAATGGTAGGAACAGATATTCATCCAAAGGAAATTGGATGCAGTTTGGATTGCTTTATGAGGCATACAAAACAACCAAGGAAAAGAAATTCCCAAAAGAAAGCAAGTGGTCCAAACACAATCTGCCAGAAAACAATATGTTTATTAAGCTACAAAACACCACACAATATTACAAAAATTGGACAATAAAGGGAATATGTCAAATGACCAGATTAAAATTGATAACGTTATCATTAAAAACACCGGAGCCGCGGCCAAGCATACCCCATACACACACCAATCACAACAGCAATTCCTACTACATTGGCCAATATCGTATACAAGGAGACCTCAAATCAGTCCAAGTGTAGGTAGTGAGGTGGTATGGGCGTATGGGTGGATGAATGGATATGAATTTGGAACCTATTGGCAGTCCGGGAACTCGTCCCAATGTGGGTAAACAGTTGAATTGGTCGGCTGTGGCTGCTGAAGGTGATTGGAGCCAAGGATATGCAGGCAAAGCAGTAGTATTAGTGAAAGGCAGGTAGGGGGAGCAGGTAGGGGGAGCATAAACGACTCAGACTGTATAAACTTATATAATTGGAGTGATACTTCTCTCACCAAGTGAATCAGCCGGTCATGAAGTCGTGCGCTCTACCCCAAGTGATGGCTTGTAGGTGCCAAACCAAGCTGCATATGCCTTTGCCGTCAGGTAGAAAATGTCCCGTTCTGTAGGCACCTTCAGTAAGATGATAGAGGCCGGCCGTCAGCTGTAGATTCCCGATCATCCATTCAAAACACCATGGACTCGCGGCTCCGGGATGACGTGCTGACGTCACGTGCTGACGCGTTTCACCAGCCAATCACCGCTGGTTTCCTCAGAGCTCGGTGTTTTTAATGATAACGTTATCAATTTTAATCTGGTCATTTGACATATTCCCTTTATTGCCCAATTTTTGTAATATTGTGTGGTGTTTTGTAGCTTAATAAACATATTGTTTTCTGGCAGATTGTGTTTGGACCACTTGCTTTCTTTTGGGAATTTCTTTTCCTTGGTTGTTAAATGCCAGCAGCTGCAGTATCTGTAGCTGCTGGCTTTTATATATTTTTTTCGGGTGGAACACCACTTTAAGTCCAACTGCGCAGCCTCCAGTCATGCTTTTTGCTCACTGGAGGCCACCTCATTCTGTATATTTCTTTTTTTCATACTGCTTGCTATAGAGGCACATGTGCGTGCTTGCTCCTGATCCCCGCTTTATGTGTCCATAAGACACATTAAACGGGGCTCGGCCCCGCCCCCTGCTTCTTCCTCACTGGCTGTGAGCTGTGATTGACAGCAGTGGGAGCCAATGGTGGCAGAGACCCAGGAGAGCAGCCATTTGCTGGATCACAATCGGCTCAGGTAAGTATTAGGGAGGGCTGTGGGAGGAGTTGCATACTGAAGGTTTTTACCTTCATGAATAGAATGCATGGAGGTAAAAACCCTTTAACCTTTAGAACCACTTTAACTTTTTCCAAAGTCTTCACTAGGCCGGTCATGTGATGCACAGGGTCCTTTTGATCTCCTCTTGGAGATGGACATTCCACAATGATGCAAAAAGTCGTGCTAACATGGTTATGACAAGGCCGCTCTTTGCATCATTATACTGTGAATAAAGGAGGGGGTCTATTTTCATCAGAAGTTAAAAGAATTGTAGGCTGCCATTGCTGAATGCTTTATGTCTGGTTATTTTTGCTTTAAATAACTGAAGCAAACGAAGTCAGAACTCTTATGCCGCGTACACACGGTCGGACTTTTCGTCTACAAAAGTCCGACAGCCTGTCCGACAGACTTTCGACGGACTTTTGGCGGACTTTTGGTGGACTTGCGACAGAATTTCTTACGAACGGACTTGCCTACATACGATCACACAAAAGTCCGACGGATTCGTACGTGATGACGTACACCGGACTAAAATAAGGAAGTTGATAGCCAGTAGCCAATAGCTGCCCTAGCGTGGGTTTTTGCCCGTCGGACTAGCACACAGACGAGCGGATTTCTGGGTCCGGCGTAGTTACGACGTAAAGATTTGAAGCATGTTTCAAATCTAAAGTCCGTCAGATTTGCGGCTGAAAAAGTCAGCTGAAAGTCCGGGGAAGCCCACACACGATCGGATTGTCAGCCGTATTTTGACCGTCGGCGTCCGTCAGACTTTTGTAGGCGAAAAGTCTGACCGTGTGTACGCGGCGTGAATCTGCATACCTATTCCAGTCCACTAGTATCAGAAAATTTTGAAGTTAATGACTCACAATGATAAGTAGGAAATTATTTTTAGGAATGAACCAAACTGCCCTGAGTTCAGTTCGAGCGTTGTTTGAACTTCACCAAATCCTCAATTAAATCAAATTAAAATATACAATTTTCTAGACTAAGAGGCAAGGGGGTGTCAAAAAAATAGCCAGGTATGTACCAAAGTGCAAAAAATGTTTTTAAAAAACTTAATTTGGCCAAGAGCAGTGATTTTGTTTAAACGCCTAAAGTGAAAAATTAAACATTTTCCTTTAAATAACATTCCTGGTGGGTGCCCTAATCCTGCTTGTGAAGGGGCAGGCATCTCTGTGATGTAGAGAAAGTTCTGTAGAAGCACTGACATTTACAAAGGAAAAAGGTGTTTGAAATTGCCAGCAAATTACATTTCACTGCTGGTTTCTTTTTTTTCTTTTTTTTTAAAGCACATAGACCCCTCTAAGGGTCTGCTATGTATTTTGTGGGGACTTTTAGAGGAGTCTGTTTTCTGTTTTCTTAAAAAGAGTTTGGCAATGAAATGTCACTTGCTGCCATATTAAACTGTATCATATTGTTTTCTTTGTAAATCTCAATTTTGCTGTAGCACATCCTACAGCAAGGATGAAAAAGAATTAATACAAGTTAGCAAACCTCCTCAAAAATTCATACTAGGCCCTGTTGGATCCCTTGGATTTTAAGGGGATACCTCATGCAAACAAATGCATACCAGGCCCATATTCTGAGCATGCAGCCTGGCTGCCCAGCAAATGGGGGAGCAAGTGTGTACCTCCTTCCTGCCTCCACATGCCCTCATCAGGTTTTTCTTTTCGGGAAGGCTGCAGGTATCATGAGTGATGATGGATTTACAACAAGGGACATTCTTGGGGGGGGTTTATATATTTTATTAAGACTTGTCAAATGTTTGGATGTCTTTAGTTCTAGGTTACTTTTTTGTGAATAAGTAGGGTTACTATGTACCTTTACTCTTTAATGTGGGGAGTGACCAGTATCTGGAAGCCCCCTTATTTGTAGATGAGGCTATTAGATTCTGACAAGCCCCTTGCACACAGACCCCCCACCACCACCACCACAACCATGGTGCCAGGGTTGTGGGGAAGAGGTCCTCATCCTCATCCCACCTGGCAAGGCACTCCTTCCATGCTTAGGGCATTCTGCCAGGCATGGTTTGGGAGGGGTGTGAGCAAATATACTTCCCCCTTTCCTGGTCAGCCATGCTGCATGTTCAGATTAAGCATCTGGTATGTATTTTTAGTGTGAACTCATGCATTTTTTTTTTGCATGAGTAACACCTTAACCACTTGACGACCGCCTCACGCCGATGTACGTCGGCAAAGTGGCACGGACAGGCAAAATCACGTACAGGGTACGTGATTTGCCTTCCGCGGGTGGGGGGTCCGATCGGACCCCCCCCCCCGGTGCCAGAGGCGGTCGTCTTTTGTCCAGCGGCGATCGGTGATGAGGGGGAGACCATCCGTTCGTGGCCCCCCCCTCGCGATCGCCGCCGGCCAATCGAATCATTCCTTTGCTGCTGTATGCTAAACAGCAGCAAAGGAAATGATGTCATCTCTCCTCGGCTCGGTAATTTCCTTTCCGGCCCGAGGAGAGACGACAAGTATGTGAGTGCACCAACACACACACACACAGTAGAACATGCCAGGCACACAAAACACCCCGACCCCCCCCCCGATCGCCCCCCGATCCCCCCCCAATCACCCCCCCCCTGTCACAAACTGACACCAGCAGTTTTTTTTTTTTTTTTTTCTGATTACTGCATAGTGTCAGTTTGTGACAGTTACAGTGTTGGGACAGTGAGTATTACCCCCCTTTAGGTCTAGGTTACCCCCCTAACCCCCCCTAATAAAGTTTTAACCCCTTGATCACCCCCTGTCACCAGTGTCACTAAGCGATCATTTTTCTGATCGCTGTATTAGTGTCGCTGGTGACGCTAGTTAGGGAGGTAAATATTTAGGTTCGCCGTCAGCGTTTTATAGCGTCAGGGACCCCCATATACTACCTAATAAATGTTTTAACCCCTTGATTGCCCCCTAGTTAACCCTTTCACCACTGATCACCGTATAACCGTTACGGTTGACGCTGGTTAGTTCGTTTATTTTTTATAGTGTCAGGGCACCCGCCGTTTATTACCGAATAAAGGTTTAGCCCCCCGATCGCCCGGCGGTGATATGCGTCGCCCCAGGCAGCGTCAGATTAGCGACAGTACCGCTAACACCCACGCACGCAGCATGCGCCTCCCTTAGTGGTATAGTATCTGTACGGATCAATATCTGATCCGATCAGATCTATACTAGCGTCCCCAGCAGTTTAGGGTTCCCAAAAACGCAGTGTTAGCGGGATCAGCCCAGATACCTGCTAGCACCTGCGTTTTGTGCCTCCGCCCAGCCCACCCAAGTGCAGTATCGATCGATCACTGTCACTTACAAAACACTAAACGCATAACTGCAGCGTTCGCAGAGTCAGGTCTAATCCCTGCGATCGCTAACAGTTTTTTTGGTAGCATTTTGGTGAACTGGCAAGCACCAGCCCCAGGCGTCAGGTTAGCGCCAGTACCGCTAACACCCACGCACGCAGCATACGCCTCCCTTAGTGGTATAGTATCTGAACGGATCAATATCTGATCCGATCAGATCTATACTAGCGTCCCCAGCAGTTTAGGGTTCCCAAAAACGCAGTGTTAGCGGAATCAGCCCAGATACCTGCTAGCACCTGCGTTTTGACCCTCCGCCCGGCCCAGCCCAGCCCACCCAAGTGCAGTATCGATCGATCACTGTCACTTACAAAACACTAAACGCATAACTGCAGCGTTCGCAGAGTCAGGCCTGATCCCTGCGATCGCTAACAGTTTTTTTTGTAGCGTTTTGGTGAACTGGCAAGCACCAGCCCCAGGCAGCGTCAGATTAGCGCCAGTACCGCTAACACCCACGCACGCACCGTACACCTCCCTTAGTGGTATAGTATCTGATCGCATCAATATCTGATCCGATCAGATCTATACTAGCGTCACCAGCAGTTTAGGGTTCCCAAAAACGCAGTGTTAGCGGGATCAGCCCAGATACCTGCTAGCACCTGCGTTTTGCCCCTCCGCCCGGCCCAGCCCAGCCCACCCAAGTGCAGTATCGATCGATCACTGTCACTTACAAAACACTAAACGCATAACTGCAGCGTTCGCAGAGTCAGGCCTGATCCCTGCGATCGCTAACAGTTTTTTGGTAGCGTTTTGGTGAACTGGCAAGCGCCAGCGGCCTAGTACACCCCGGTCATAGTCAAACCAGCACTGCAGTAACACGTGGTGACGTGGCGAGTCCCATAAGTGCAGTTGAAGTTGGTGAGGTGGCAAGCACAAGTAGTGTCCCGCTGCCACCAAAAAGACAAACACAGGCCCGTCGTGCCCATAGTGCCCTTCCTGCTGCATTCGCCAATCCTAATTGGGAACCCACCGCTTCTGCAGCGCCCGTACTTCCCCCATTCACATCCCCAACCAAATGCAGTCGGCTGCATGAGAGGCATTTTTATGTCCTCCCGAGTACCCCTACCCAACGAACACCCCCAAAAAAGATGTCGTGTCTGCAGCAAGCGCGGATATAGGCGTGACACCCGCTATTATTGTCCCTCCTGTCCTGACAATCCTGGTCTTTGCATTGGTGAATGTTTTGAACGCTACCATTCACTAGTTGAGTATTAGCGTAGGGTACAGCATTGCACAGACTAGGCACACTTTCACAGGGTCTCCCAAGATGCCATCGCATTTTGAGAGACCCGAACCTGGAACCGGTTACCGTTATAAAAGTTAGTTACAAAAAAAGTGTAAAAAAAAAAAAAAATATGAAATAAAAAAAAATAGTTGTTGTTTTATTGTTCTCTCTCTCTCTATTCTCTCTCTCTATTGTTCTGCTCTTTTTTACTGTATTCTATTCTGCAATGTTTTATTGTTATTGTTATTGTTATTATGTTTTATCATGTTTGTTTTTCAGGTGTGTAATTATTTACACTTTACTGTGCTTTATTGTTAACCATTGTTAACCATTTTTTTGTCTTCAGGTACGCCATTCACGACTTTGAGTGGTTATACCAGAATGATGCCTGCAGGTTTAGGTATCATCTTGGTATCATTCTTTTCAGCCAGCGGTCGGCTTTCATGTAAAAGCAATCCTAGCGGCTAATTAGCCTCTAGACTGCTTTTACAAGCCGTGGGAGGGAATGCCCCCCCCCCACCGTCTTCCGTGTTTTTCTCTGGCTCTCCTGTCTCAACAGGGAACCTGAGAATGCAGCCGGTGATTCAGCCAGCTGACCATAGAGCTGATCAGAGACCAGAGTGGCTCCAAACATCTCTATGGCCTAAGAAACCGGAAGCTACGAGTATTTCATGACTTAGATTTCGCCGGATGTAAATAGCGCCATTGGGAAATTGGGGAAGCATTTTATCACACCGATCTTGGTGTGGTCAGATGCTTTGAGGGCAGAGGAGAGATCTAGGGTCTAATAGACCACATTTTTTTCAAAAAAGAGTACCTGTCACTACCTATTGCTATCATAGGGGATATTTACATTCCCCGAGATAACAATAAAAATGATTAAAAAAAAAAATATGAAAGGAACAGTTTAAAAGTAAGATTAAAAAAGCAAAAAAATAATAAAGAAAAAAAAACAAAAAAAAAAAACACCCCTTTCGCCCCCTGCTCTCGCGCTAAGGCGAACGCAAGCGGCGGTCTGTCGTCAAACGTAAACAGCAATTGCACCATGCATGTGAGGTATCACCGCGAAGGCCAGATCGAGTGCAGTAATTTTTCCAGTAGACCTCCTCTGTAAATCTAAAGTGGTAACCTGTAAAGGCTTTTGAAGGCTTTTAAACATGTATTTATTTTGTTGCCACTGCACGTTTGTGCGCAATTTTAAAGCATGTCATGTTTGGTATCCATGTACTCGGCCTAAGAACATCTTTTTTATTTCATCAAACATTTGGGCAATATAGCGTGTTTTAGTGCATTAAAATTAAAAAAAGTGTGTTTTTTCCCAAAAAAATGCGTTTGAAAAATCGCTGCGCAATTACTGTGTGAAAAAAAAAAATGAAACACCCACCATTTTAATCTGTAGGGCATTTGCTTTAAAAAAATATATAATGTTTGGGGGTTCAAAGTAATTTTTTTGCAAAAAAAAAAAAACTTTTTCATGTAAACAATAAGTGTCAGAAAGGGCTTTGTCTTCAAGTGGTTAGAAGAGTGGGTGATGTGTGACATAAGCTTCTAAATGTTGTGCATAAAATGCCAGGACAGTTCAAAACCCCCCCAAATGACCCCATTTTGGAAAGTAGACACCCCAAGCTATTTGCTGAGAGGCATGTCGAGTCCATGGAATATTTTATATTGCGACACAAGTTGCGGGAAAGAGACAAATTTTTTATTTTTTATTTTTTTTTTTGCACAAAGTTGTCACTAAATGATATATTGCTCAAACATGCCATGGAAATATGTGAAATTACACCCCAAAATACATTCTGCTGCTTCTCCTGAGTACGGGGATACCACATGTGTGAGACTTTTTGGGAGCCTAGCCGCGTACGGGACCCCGAAAACCAAGCACCGCCTTCAGGCTTTCTAAGGGCGTGAATTTTTGATTTCACTCTTCACTGCCTATCACAGTTTCGGAGGCCATGGAATGCCCAGGTGGCACAAAACCCCCCCAAATGACCCCATTTTGGAAAGTAGACACCCCAAGCTATTTGCTGAGAGGTATAGTGAGTATTTTGCAGACCTCACTTTTTGTCACAAAGTTTTGAAAATTGAAAAAAGAAAAAAAAAATGTTTTTTCTTGTCTTTCTTCATTTTCAAAAACAAATGAGAGCTGCAAAATACTCACCATGCCTTTCAGCAAATAGCTTGGGGTGTCTACTTTCCAAAATGGGGTCATTTGGGGGGGTTTTGTGCCACCTGGGCATTCCATGGCCTCCGAAACTGTGATAGGCAGTAAAGAGTGAAATCAAAAATTTTCACCCTTTGAAATCCTGAAGGCAGTGATTGGTTTTCGGGGTCCAGTACGCGGCTAGGCTCCCAAAAAGTCCCACACATGTGGTATCCCCATACTCAGGAGAAGCAGCTAAATGTATTTTGGGGTGCAATTCCACATATGCCCATGGCCTGTGTGAGCAATATATCATTTAGTGACAACTTTATGAAAAAAAAAAAAGTGTCACTTTCCCGCAACTTGTGTCAAAATATAAAATATTCCATGGACTCAATATGCCTCTCAGCAAATAGCTTGGGGTGTCTACTTTCCAAAATGGGGTCATTTTGGGGGGTTTTGTGCCACCTGGGCATTCCATGGCCTCCGAAACTGTGATAGGCAGTGAAGAGTGAAAGCAAAAATTTACACCCTTAGAAATCCTGAAGGCGGTGATTGGTTTTCGGGGCCCCGTACGCGGCTAGGCTCCCAAAAAGTCCCACACATGTGGTATCCCCATACTCAGGAGAAGCAGCTAAATGTATTTTGGGGTGCAATTCCACATAGGCCCATGGCCTGTGTGAGCAATATATCATTTAGTGACGACTTTTTGTAAATATTTTTTTTTTTTTTTGTCATTTTTCAATCACTTGGGACAAAAAAAATAAATATTCAATGGGTTCAACATGCCTCTCAGCAATTTCCTTGGGGTGTCTACTTTCCAAAATGGGGTCATTTGGGGGGGTTTTGTACTGCCCTGCCATTTTAGCACCTCAAGAAATGACATAGGCAGTCATAAACTAAAAGCTGTGTAAATTCCAGAAAATGTACCCTAGTTTGTAGACGCTATAACTTTTGCGCAAACCAATAAATATACGCTTATTGACATTTTTTTTACCAAAGACATGTGGCCGAATACATTTTGGCCTAAATGTATGACTAAAATTTAGTTTATTGGATTTTTTTTATAACAAAAAGTAGAAAATATCATTTTTTTTCAAAATTTTCCGTTTATAGCGCAAAAAATAAAAACCGCAGAGGTGATCAAATACCATCAAAAGAAAGCTCTATTTGTGGGAAGAAAAGGACGCAAATTTCGTTTGGGTACAGCATTGCATGACCGCGCAATTAGCAGTTAAAGCGACGCAGTGCCAAATTGGAAAAAGACCTCTGGTCCTTAGGCAGCATAATGGTCCGGGGCTCAAGTGGTTAAAATCCACAACATTTTTTAAAATAGAAGTCAGAAGGGAAATGTCTGTTTCAGGCAATTTAAAACCCTTTTTCCTTTCTAAATGTTAGTGCCTAAATCACTACTCCCACCCTCCCACCAGAATTGAATTTTCTCTGGTAAATATGCCCCAGGGCAGTGCCTAGCCCCCCCCCCCCCATGTTATTTTTTGACAACCCGATGACTATTAGCCCAGAAAATGGTTATTTTTTATTTCATTAGGGTTTGGGTCTGGCATCCAAACTTCTTTAAAGGTTACCGAATACAGATGGGCTGAACACCCCCCGGTTCGATTCGCGCCAGAACTCTTGGAAATCGCAAAAGTTCTGACCCCAACGGCGAACCACATTGCAGTCTATGTGACTCGAACTTGGAAAAATCAAAAGTCCCCATTTTGAAGGCTTATTTGCAAGTTATTGGCCATAAATGTACCATTAATGTACCAATGCAAAAAAAAAAAAAACTTTTAAAAAGGATCATTTTTAAATGAGTAGAAATTTTATTGATGCTTGAAGTGAAACAATAAAAATGAAAAATTCCTTTAAATATAGTGCCTGGGCGGTCCCCTTAGTCTGCCTGTAAAGTGGCACATCTGTGTATAGAACCTGCTGCAGCAAAAGTGACATTTATACAGAAAAAAAGACATTTGAATTGATTTTTCATGCAAGCTTTCTTTATTTTGTAAACAACAGCTTGGGGAGCCAGTCTGTATGATGAGGCCACAACTTAGTGCAATAGGAACAAAATTGGAGATTTTTTGGATACATTCTGGTGTCTTTTTGGCAGACTTTGAATGGAAAGAACAAATTTTTGCACCACAGTGAGCAAGCCTTATAAGAAGAAGTCAAATTATAGTACACTCAGGTTTACACTCAAGATTAACAATTTTTTTTTAGATAAAGTCTGGCATGGCTTTCGCAGATTTGGATAGAAGTAACAGCTGTGTAAAAATTGGGCTTTGGGTGTTGGTGGTGCCTTTACATCGTAACCCTATAAAGGGTACTATTGAAGAAAGCAAAAATTGCCTTGCTGTAAAAAATTGAAATGTGATGCCCCTGTCACACAGTTGCGGAAAAATTGGTCTTTGGGTGTTGGTGGTACCTTCACCCCATGAACTTCTAGAGGTACTTTTGATGAAAGCAAGAATTGGCCTTGTAAAAAATTGAAATTTGATGCCCCTGTTACACAGTTGTGGAAAAATTGGGCATAGGGTGTTGGTGGTGCCTTCCCCCCATAACCTTCTAGAGGTACTTTTGATGAAAGTAAGAATTGGTCTTGTGGTAAAATAATTGAAATGTGATGCCCCTGTCAAACAGTTGTGGAAAAATTGGGCTTTGGGTGTTTGGTGCCTTCACACCGTAACCCTATAGAGGTACCCTTGATGAAAGCAAGAATTGACCTTGATGTAAATAATTGAAATTTGATACCCCTGTCAAACAGTTGCGTAAAAATTGTTTTTTAGGTGTTGGTGGTGCCTTCCCCCCGTAACCTTCTAGAGGTACTCCTGATGAAAGCAAGCCTTGCTGTAAAAAAATTGAAATTCAATGCACCTGTCAAACAGGTGAGTAAAAATTGGTCCTTTGGTGTAAAATTGTGCCCATGAAACCTATTCCAAAAAAATTACGTCAAGAGAAAATTACCACCCACAAAGCTAGGCAGCCTGGACAGTCTTGCAGAGATTCGGGATCCCAATAACACTTAAAGGGTCCTAAACCCTCATGCATAAAATGCATTAAGGTCAAAAACCTTCTGTAGTGCTGCAGCCCCTCAGCCCCCCCGTTTTACTTACCTGAATGCTGTCATCCTCCGTCCGGGAATGAACACACCATCTCTAGCTGGAATCTTGTGTCCTGATTGGATAGATTTATAGAAGCGCAGCCATTGGCTCCCACTGCTTTCAATCAAATTCAGTGATGCGGCACCGGGGGGGGGGGGGGGCCCTAGTCCTGCGTTCTGTGTGAATGGACACAGATGCGGGACTCAGGAGCGTGCCTGCATGGGTGTCCACCAAGGAGAGACACTCGATGTGGGGAGGAGCCACCAGCACTGCTGAGGGACCCCAGAAGAGGAGGACCAGGGCCACCAGGGCCACTCTGTGCAAAACGAACTGCACAGTGGAGGTAAGTATGACATGTTTGTTATTTTTTTTTTAAATGAGGGTTTACAACCTCTTTAATCAGCGACATCGCCATCAGGGGCTTGATAGCTGCTGCTATCCCAGGACTGATTCATTTTGACAAATGTCAGCTGGTCAATATAGTCTGTGGAGAGATATGCTCTTTTATCTGTCACAAAACCTCCGGCAGCACTAAATGCCCATTCGGAAAGCACACTGGATGCAGGGCAGCAGTTTAATTGTATACTGGGCAAGTTCTGGCCAGTGGTCTATTCTCATGACCCAGAAACCCAGTAGTGGATCGTCTACTGGAAATTTCTCTCTTTCTGTTTTCGCCCCTAGATAATCTTCTGCCATATGATGCAGACGCTGCCGATGGGATCTTAAAGCTGACAGCCCTGGGTACCGTGGAATGAAAACATTTTGACCAACGGAAGCCTCAAAACTAGCTTTTCCACTAAAATGTAAGATTCTGGTCTGGCATTACATAAACTCCTCTTTAAGGTGTCCTCAAGATATTTTATCCTGTGCTCCCTTTGTGAGGGCAGGATGAGTCCTGAGACTTTCCCCTTGTAACGGTGGTTAAGGAGGGTTGCCAACCAATATTGATCTTTATCTTTAATTCTATAAATTCTTGGGTTTGAGAAGAATAAGTGAGCCTATGCACCGCAAGTTTGTGGAGGCATAAGAAGCAGAGTCCTCGGGGTCACTTTAGATTACAGTATCTGGAGCTGCCTCAGCCATGTACTACTCCCAAGGTTTCTGTGGACTGCATTGGCATATGTCTTCCTCTGCTTCTATGCCTCCAAAACTGCCAGAATCCTCCTCCTCCTTGTCGTGTCTGCATAAAGTGGGCCTTGCGAGGAAAGCAAGTCCTCCTCTTCCTTCTGCTGCTCTGCCTCGAGTGCCCTGTCCATAATGCCACGCAGAGTATGCTCCAGCAGGAACAAAAGAGAGATTGTGTCACTGATGCATGCATTGTCACGGCTCACCATACTTGTCGCATCCTCAAATGGTGACAGTACAGTGCATGCATCCTTTATCAGCAGCCATTAGTGTGGTGAAAAAAACGCCGTGTTGCCCTGAGCCTGATGTAGTGCCATCCTCACACAGGTACTCGTTGATGGACCTCTGCTGTATGTGCAGCTGATGCAGCATTGCTAAAGTTGAGTTTCACCTGGTGGGCATGCCACGGCAGGTGGAATTTCTGCTGAATTTTAGCCAACACAACACTGGCTTTTTTGACTGCCTGAAATGGCTACAGACTCTTCTGGCCGTCCTTGCAAACCTGGGTACCAGTTTAAGAAACGCTGCACCAGCAAATTGAGGATATGTGCCAGGCATGGCACGTGTCACCTTTCCCTGTCAAAGGGCGGACAGAAGGTTAACCTCATTATCGCATACCACTATTTCTGGCTCAAGCTTCTGTGGCATGGACAACCTCTGGGCCTGCCCCTGCAGAGCTGAAAGAATCTCTGCTCCAGTGTGGCTCCTGTCCTCTAGACAGACCAGCTGAAGCACTGCTTGGCATCTTTTAGCCTGACTCATTGAATGGCCCCTTGAATGCGTAGGGAATACTGGTGGTTCATAGGACAATGCAGCAGAGGAGGGCATGGAGCAGGAGGAGGAGGAGGGGGTGGAGCTGACAGATCTCACATCATCACCACCAGCTGTATAGAGACATGACAGCAAAACAAGCTCCAGCACTGAACCCTGTCCTCCATCCTTCCTAGTTGCAAGCAGAGTTACCCTGTGTGCTGTGAATGAAATATATTGTCCCTGACCTTGCTTGCTGGATCATGTGTCAGCAGTAATGTGGACCTTGCGGCTGACTGCCTTGCACAACGATTCCAAAACAATGCCTTTAACGTGATGATATAGAGGTGGAATGGCCCCACATGCAAAGAAATAGCGACTGGGAACCTGCCATTGTGGTACAGCACATTCTGCAAATTCATGGAAGGGGGCAGAATCCACCAGATGGGAAGCACAATTTGTAAAGCCAGCAATTTTGACAAGCTGGTATTGTGGGTGACACTCCCTGCCACCCACATGCCCAGCGTCTAAATACCAGCTTGACAAATTGGTGGTATTTAGACGCTGGGCATGTGGGTGGCAGGGAGTGTATTTTCTTTTTCACTACAGCAGAGACATTTGCCTGCTATACTCTACAGCTGGTGGTGTGCTGCTGGCAGACGTGTTGCAAGGACCTGTGACACCCTTTGCTATACCATCATCCCTGTCAGTGGAGGCTGCTGAGAGGTCATGAGATATAGCAGGGGTAGACCTGAAAGGTGAGTGAGGAGAAGAATTGAGTGGTGGGAGGTTAAATGCCTTGTCAAGCATGTGGTACCAATATGGCTGGTGTTTTTACCATGCTTGATCTGCATGCGGCATAGATTGCAAATTGCAACAATGCGATTGGCTGCACATGTGCTAAAAAAGGCCCACACAGCTGAGCTGTGGGAAGTGGGCCTTGAGATAACAGCTCCACAATTTGATGGAATAGGGTGGCTGCTCTCTAGTCTACTATGATGGCTGCCTCTGGAGGACATCCTGTCTCGTTTGGGTTGTGCCTCTCCCTCACTTTCCTCCTCTGCTCTATCTGGCACACAAGTTGCACCAGTGACCTCATCATCATCATCCCCTCCATCTTCATCATCACTGGAGCCAACTTGGCAATACGCTGTGGCTGGGGAAACATGACTGCCAGTTTGTTGTTTATCAGTGTTCTCCCCTCTCTGTAGGCAGATGTTACTCCCTTCCTCTACCTCAGAACCAACATCAGAATCAAGTAATGTCTGTGCATCCTTAAGAAGCAAGTGCTGGGTCTATGGAAGAAGTAGCTGTGGACAAGGAGGCAGAATAAGCCGCTCTGGCAGCTGTGGTGGACTGCACACTAGTGTCAGCTTGGGTCACAGAGGATGAGGAGGATGGTTTAGTAAGACAGTCCACCACCTCCTCTGTATGCTGTGGCTGGATAGCACGGGAAACATCATTAAACAGAGACAAAAGTGCCCTGCCTGAGGATGGATCACATCCCCCTTTACCTGTGGACACAGACACTGCTGGCCTCCTCATAGTGAGGTGGGGGTGGCTTACCCACATTTAATAGAAACTGGGAAATGTGTGATTGGATGCGCTTTATTGTAAAGTGGTGTTTGGTACACTTTAAATTGAGGACTGCCGCTGACAGAAATGTAAAAACTATAAAGAAAATTAAAAAGGGGAACACCAGTGTTGGCGTCAAAAAAACTGCGGCTGACAATTTAAAACAAGGGGACAGGAAGGGGACAAAAAAAGACAAAAAAAAACAAAAACATGCAGCAACCAAAAAAAAAAAAGGGATATACGGCACTGTATACAGCACTGAATGTTATGTAATGCTGTGTTAAACACTGCACTACACTAACACACTACACTATACTCACACACTATACTATACTCACACAGTATACTAACACTGCACTAACACTCTACACTCAGAGTCACAACAAGTGAACACACTAACTAGCTAGTAGTGAACTGAGCCCTGCTCTATCTCCACTTCAACAAACTGCAAAAGCTTCCTATGGGAAGGAAACTTTTATAGCGTGGGGTGGGACTATGAGGACTGAGATGTGATTGGAAAAAATCATCATCACTTTGTCCAATCAGGGCTCTGACAGTGCTCTGTGCCCTAATTGGCAAAGCCTTGCACCTGACCTAGGGCCCTAGAATGCACTCTAAAACGTGCAGTGCATTGTGGGGCGCTTGGTGGCTTGGCAGCTCGGCAGGCGAATATCCTGCTGAGTGCCCTGTATAATTGGGAGTTTGCCAAACGGGCGAACAGGCATTTTTCCAGTCTGAACTTTTGCTAGGCTCGAACCGTTTGCCCAACACTATTACAGAACCCTGCTTGAACTGAACCCAGGGCAGTTTGTCTCATTCCTACTAGAGAAAGGGAGGTCTTGGGAGAAGCAGAGAGGACATTTTTGGTGATACTTTGAGAAAAGATTGATGATGTTGCATGGGGCAGAGATGTGAATGGCTTTTTATATGTTGTGAGCATTTTGAATTTTGTTGGGAAATTAAAAGCCAGTGGAGGGATTAGCAGGGTGGGGTGGAGTACACTAAGCATTTGGTGAGATAGATGAGTTTGGCAGCAATATTCATGATTAATTGAAGGGGGGGGCTAGCCTGTATAGAGGTAGACCAACAAGGAGGGAATAGCAAAAGTTGAAGCAAGAGATAACAATAGTGAAGGAGTAGCTTGATGAGTTTCATTGCTTAACCTCCCTGGCGGTATGATTATATCAGATTTTTGATGCTCAAAGCGGTACAATGTTTTGCATGGGAATTTGGCGTTTTATATTGTAGGCCTGTAATTCTTAGTAATAACCCACTTAAATCTGTCCAAACAAGAGTCTAGTAGACATCCCGGGTATGATAAAGTTTGAAACACGAAATCATAAATTATTATATAATAAATAACTATAAATAAAACTATAAATAATTATAACAAATAACAATATAATAATAATAAAAATTATTCAATAATGTAATCAAATCAAAACCACTAAAATTTGCTCAGTTGCAGAATTGTCGCTGTCATTACTTTCAGTGTTTGATGACGAATTTCCCCACAAATCACTATCGCTCAATTCTGCAAGTGATTCTAATTTATTATCGCTGTTTTCTAGCTGGTCTAAAACCGCTTTTGATGTAAAGGGACACTTTTTGGTTACTATGGACAATCTCCAGTTTCCAGGCAGAAAGAACAGTATATACAGTGGGGACGGAAAGTATTTAGACCCCCTTACATTTTTCACATTTTGTTATATTGCAGCCATTTGCTAAAATCATTTAAGTTCATTTTTTTCCTCATTAATGTTCACACAGCACTCCATATTGACAGAAAAACACAGAATTGTTGACATTTTTGCAGATTTATTAAAAAAGAAAAACAGAAATATCACATGGTCCTAAGTATTCAGACCCTTTGCTCAGTATTTAGTAGAAGCACCCTTTTGATCTAATACAGCCATGAGTCTTTTTGGGAAAGATGCAACACGTTTTTCACACCTGGATTTGGGGATCCCCTGCCATTTCTCCTTGCAGATCCTCTCCAGTTCTGTCAGTTTGGATGGTAAACGTTGGTGGACAGTCATTTTTAGGTCTCTCCAGAGATGCTCAATTGGGTTTAAGTCAGGGCTCTGGCTGGGCCATTCAAGAGCGGTCACAGAGTTGTTGTGAAGCCACTCCTTCGTTATTTTAGCTGTGTGCTTAGGGTCATTATCTTGTTGGAAGGTAAACCTTTGGCCCAGTCTCAGGTGCTGAGCACTCTGGAGAAGGCTTACGCCCAGGATATCCTGGTACTTGGCCGCATTCATCTTTCCCTCGATTGCAACCAGTTGTCCTGTCCCTGCAGCTGAAAAACACCCCCACGGCATGATGCTGCCACCACCATGCTTCACTGTTGGGACTGCATTGGACAGGTAATGAGCAGTTCCTAGTTTTCTCCACACATACCGCTTAGAATTAAGGCCAAAAAGTTCTAACTTGGTCTCATCAGACCAAAGAATCTTATTTCTCACCATCTTGGAGTCCTTTAGCTGTTTTTAGCAAACTCCATGCGGGCTTTCATGTGTATTGCACTAAGGAGAGGCTTCTGTTGGGCCACTCTGCCATAAAGGCCCAACTGGTGGAGGGCTGCAGTGATGGTTGACTTTCTACAACTTTCTCCCATCTCCCAACTGCATCTCTGGAGCTCAGCCACAGTGATCTTTGGATTCTTCTTTACCTCTCTCACCAAGGCTCTTCTCCCCCGATAGCTTAGTTTGGTCGGATGGCCAGCTCTAGGGAGGGTTCTGGTCGTCCCAAATGTCTTCCATTTAAGGATTATGGAGGCCACTGTGCTCTTAAGAACCTTAAGTGCAGCAGAATTTTTTTGTAACCTTGGCCAGATCTGTGCCTTGCCACAATCTTGTCTCTGAGCTCTTCAGGCAGTTTCTTTGACCTCATGATTCTCATTTGCTCTGACATGCACTGTGAGCTGTAAGGTCTTATATAGACAGGTGTGTGGCTTTCCTATTCGAGTCCAATCAGTATAATCAAACACAGCTGGACTCAAATTAAGGTGTAGAACCATCTCAAGGATGATCAGAAGAAATGGACAGCACCTGAGTTAAATATATGAGTGTCACAGCAAAGAGTCTGAATACTTAGGACCATGTGATATTTAAGTTTTTCTTTTTTAATAAATCTGCAAAAATATCAATAATTCTGTGTTTTTCTGTCAATATGGGGTGCCGTGTGTACATTAATGAGGAAAAAAATGAACTTAAATGATTTTAGCAAATGGCTGCAATATAACAAAGAGTGAAAAATGTAAGAGGGTCTGAATACTTTCCATCCCCACCGTATAATATAAAACTGCATGCAGGGCACTGGAGAAACAACTAGGGACAAAAGGGATGTAAAATAATGTGATACAGTAATGTAATCTGTAAGATTACAGTGTACTGTATGTGTAATGTGTTTTTAACTTTTTGAATTTGGCGCCGTGCTCCATCCCCGTGATAGATCGGGTCGCACACACAGCGGGGAGACATCGCAGGATCCTGGGGACAAGGTAAGTAACTTTGCCTGGATCCTGCGATACGATCCCGAGCGTGGCTCGGGGTTACTGCTTTCAGGGCCGTCTTTAATATTGATTGGACCCTGGGCAAAACTTTTCTTGTGGCCCCCCATGCAGTTTTGCTCTCCACCTGCTCTGAGACATACAATAAATAGCAGCTAGACTCAAAATCAGTTTACTGAATCAGATTAGGCAGCTATTGCAATTGGTTACCAGATGTTACAGTGTATCATTACCGCTCACTGACTGGTTGCTAGAGGTTACAGCACACATTACGGCTCACTGATTAGTTGCTAGAGGTTACAGCACATGATTTCTGCTTGTTGATTGGTTGCTAGAGATTACTGTGGATATGACCTCAGGGGGGCATGATATACATATCAATGCCGCTGGCCGCCCCTATTTACATATGAATTCCATCACTATTTACATATGAATTCTGTTGCTAGTTACATATGAATGCCGGTAATTTACATGTAAACACAGGGTCTGCAGGGGAGTCATCTTTACAAAACAATAGGGCAGAGATGGGCAGCATTAGTAGCAGCACTTCACACTGAGATATCAGGACACAGCACAGGACTAAAACCTCAAGGGACGAGGGAATTTAAACCAGGATAGTTGGCAAGTATGAGCCTGCTGCTTTGGGCCCCACAACAATGACAGGGCCCAGGGCAGCTGCCCCTTTTGCCCTGCCTTAAAAACGGCCCTGACCGTTTTGGTAATGAAAATTCACCCCGAGCCACACTCAGGCATACTGCTAGGGAGGTTAAGAAAGGGCATATTTTGGTAATATTACAGAGGTAAATTATGCAGGATTTGGGCAGTGATAGGATTTAAAGCTAAAAGAACAAGTCAGAGTCAAGGATTACACCTAGCCCCCTGCTATGAGGGGAGGGACTGTGAGCTTTATTATTGATCCTGATGGAAAAGTCAGGTAAGAGAGAGGGTGTGCTCAATTTAGAAACATTAATCTTTAGGAAGTAGTGGGAAATCCATACTGATAGGCAGTAAGAAAGTTAATAATGTGAGGGGAGACTACAGGGGTGAGATAGGGAGTAGTCCTAGTAGAGAGATAGATTTGGGTGTCACCACCATAGAGATGGCCTTGGAAGCCATTGGGTTATCAAGTGACCAAGAGAGGAAGCGTATACAAAGAATAGAACGGGTCAGGGGGCAGAGCCTTGGGGGACCAATACAGAAAGAGGAAGTGGTGAGGAGGAGATGGAGATGTAGGTGATACCAAGGGACTATTCCATAGGTAGGATGAGAACCTTGAAAAAGCAGTCTTGAGGAATTCGTTTTTTGAGGAATGTGTGGTCAACCAAATTAAAGCGTAACTCAACTTTTGTCGAAAAAAAAAAACATTCCCTCTGGGTGATCAATGTACATTGCAAGGATTATAACAACCTTTGTTGCAGATTCCTACCTTTTGTTATTCTGAAGAAATCTATGTGTGTTTGTCTGTGCCTCTGTACTGAGTGGGTCTCATAGGAGTGGTTTCATAATTAACTGTCAGGTGTGCAGCTTCAGGGTACTAATGAGGAAATCTGCTGGGCCTGCATCCCTTTAGATGTGTTCCTATTGAAAGTATCTCTCCAAAAATTACATTTCTGTTGCAGGGGATCCCTGAAATGTGACTTGTATCTTAGGCAGACTTCTGGGAAAATTGGTGAGCCAATCACACAAGCAGGAAATGATGTTTCTGGGGAGTGGTCAGTACACACTCTGTGTACATAACAACTCCTGGTAGCCATATTGCAATACATTCTCAGAAAATGACAGTGGCTGCAGATTGAAAAGGAAAAATCATTTTAATAACATTCAATAACAAAATGATTAGTGTTGCAATTATATGTGCTATATTATTTTTTCTTTATTTGCTATTTTTTTCCTCTTTGTGGAGTTACCCTTTAAAGACCGCAAAAAGGTCTAATAGCATGGGCATTGAGTGATCGTCATTAGTTTTAGTGGTTAGTAAGTCATTAATGGATTTTAATAGTGTAGTTTCTGTGTAGTGTTAATATACGTAATAAAAATAAGTGTAGCACCCTCTAGTGTGCTAGAAGTGGTAGTGATTAGGTTTTTTTGTTAGTGTAGGTAAATTTCAGGCCTGGCTGGCAGCCAGGCCTGTTTGTTTTGATCTGGGTTGGGAGTGACCCACAGGCAGCTTCACCCAAACCACCCACTTCTTTGGAGAATGTTCTAGAATCTTGTGGAAAGGAGGAGAGGAACAGTGGAGCTGCCTGGGGTATATTGTGGAGCCCTGATCAATCCCCAACTTGGATTGGCAGGGGGCAGGCCACCTTAATTACCCAGGGTCAACCCAGCTAGGGAGGAGTTGTTTGGTGTGGAAGCTGGAGATGGAGTGCTAGGCTGTCGTGGCCCTGGAGGGAGCTTCCCAGTCTGGGGGGAGTGACCTTGGGCCTGGGCTCAGGTGAGGACAGGGCCCTCTGAGAACAGGTGGAAGAGTCCTGAACAGGAGGCATGGGAGCATGGAGAGGACAGTAGGAGAGCACTGCCAGGCAAGTCTCCAGGGAGGAACAACAGGTTGCAGCCAAGAGGGCTGGTGAGTGTCATACAGTCGGGAGGTCTGGGAGGCACGCCTGAGAGGACTGGGTGCAAGCAGTCTGGGATGGGTGCAGAGTCAGTGGAGTGGACTGTGATGGCATTGGGTAGAGGAGAGAGAGGCAGCTGCAGCCAGTGGGGTTGGCAGGGCCTGAAGATGTGGTACTGGGCTCAGTAGCCACGTGGACAGCTAGCACTGGGACTACCTATCTTTTGCTACACAATAGAGGCCCGCGGTCCCCGCCTATAAAGGGCATCTACTTTGGGCCTGGCTGAGCCAGTGTCAGGCCTATCTATCAATACTAGCTGGTCCTGAAGAGTGAGATCAAGAGTCAAGTAAAGTGCTGGAGAGTGAGATCAAGAGATGTGCTAGACCTGGAAGTAAAGAGGTTGTATATACTTGAGGTGTATATAGTTGGTCCCATATACATTTGTTGGGCAATCAATTGGGCATCTCATGAATATCCCATTCCCATCCAAGTTAAATCTCCTTAATAAAAATACAAAAACAATGTTCAAGGACTGGTTTTCTGCCTGAGGGTAGATGGGCAGGGTGACGGACGGACCACAACACACAGCAGCCCCTACGGGGGTACCGCTACATAAGTATAGTTAAAACCTAACTTTTCTCAACAAACACAAGCAAAAATTATTCATTTGTAATGAGTATCATTTGTCCCAACTCCAACAATGGGCAAATCTTCAATAGTAAGTGGTAAATTTGACTGATTTTTTTTTTTTTTACAGGAAATGTCTAACATGCCTCTGGCAGGAAATGCTCCAAGGATGGTTGCTGGCCCTTGGAATGGCACTCTATCAGCTCCACCACCAAAACCAACATTTCATCTGATATTTCTGAAAGGGCAACCAAAGGCTCTTGGGGTGAGCTTACATGTGTAAAACTATATTTTTTCGGGGGTGGATGACATTGATAAAACCAAATATTTGATACATTTTAAAAAGTGTTAGAGCTGTTGCACTGTTAGAGCTGTCACACTGTGTTGCTTCACAGCATGCACGAGCCACGCTGCACGTTGTGAATGGCCGGGCAATCTTCTGGGACCTTTGATGTGTCCCGAAAGATTGCAGGGAGGGAGGGAGGAGAAGTGAACTTCCTTCTGATGCCACGGTGCCAGGGGAGGAAGTGGGAGCTGGGTGGCTGTCAAACCTGTCCCTGTGCTGTTTTTAAAATAAACTTTATATTTTCATTTTTTAAACCCTGAACATGGGTAAAGAAAAAATACAAATACATGGTTCAGCGGGGATCAAGATTCAAACCATGTATGGGCAGTCTGAATGTACCCAAATTGATTAATCGATCAACTTGGCTACAACCAGCCTGTCGGATTTTACATACGATTGTTAGCGGCTATTGTATTAGTATTATAGCAGTAATCATTGTGTTCTTCCAGTGAGGACGGCTTCCCCCACTCCCCCCTTCCCCATCGGGAGAACACAATGTGGGTTGATTTACTAAAACTGTACAGTGCAAAATTTGGTGCAGCTCTGCATAGAAATCAATCTGCTTCAAGGTTTTTTTTTTGTCAAAGCTTAATTGACAATAAAAGCCGAAGATAGAAACTGATTGGCTACCATGCACAGCTGCACAATATTGTGCACTCTCCAGGTGTTGAAAATCAACCCCTATGCTGCATGGAAGGGATTCCCACATTAACACTGACTGTGTTGATGGGGCAACTGAGCAATTTTCTTTCCTTATTCAGCCTTTTATTTTGCTTTAAACAGGGTTATAATGTTGCAGGCTCACCACTGGGAGACTGAGGAAATGCTTCCCCCTGCCTGCAGCAGAACAATGATATAATCTCAGGCTGGGTTCACACAATTTTTGCATGCATCATGCATCTGGTGCGTCTCCCTTCACCATTTCAGGTCCGATTTCAGCCCTAATTTTTGGCTGAATTCGGACCTGAAACGGACCAAAAGACGCACAGAACCCCTCTCCATAGAGAGCCGGTCAAAATCTCCTGCTATTGCAAATTGGATTAGTGTGAACCCAGCCTTAGTCTAGGGCAAAGTCATGAACTAGAGCTCAAAGACAGCATTTTAATTATTAAAAAGTAAAAAAAAAAAAAGGAAATTAAGTGACTAAGATATTAAAGTAAATGTAATCCAAATGGTAACTTTGACAGTGCTTATTCAATCCCTATTTGATTTATATGTGGTCATGTGACTGCTAAAATTCAATGCTGGAGAGCAGCAGACAGCGGTTACCCTAAGGCCACATTCACATATCATGTAGCGGGAATGAACGTTCCTGCTTGCAATATTTGTTTGAGCAAACACACAGTTCTGTGTGTCACGCGTTTGGCATCTCATTCACTTCAATGGACTACCCTTCACGTTTATCTTCCAAAAGAAGCTCCTGTTTCTTTTGAGGCGGCAACATTAGCAACATTTTTAAACGCATGTTTTGCAATGATTGCAAAACCGATGATAAGCAATCATGGTAAAATCACTCCGCATTTGGGGTGCCATTAAAAATAATGACATCCAATAGTGCATCACACGTTTTGGCGCAATTTTGAATTGCAGGCAGAATGGCTTAGGCACAGCAACATACAGCTCCACCCTTTCTCCTTCCTTCACTGTGAATGTGAGCGAAGTCTGAGGTGGGGGTGACATCACCCCCAAGTCCCTGTTCATATTACTCGATTTTGAATTGCGGGCAGAATTGCCACTCATATTTACAGTGAAGGAAGGAGAAAGGGTGGAGCTGTATTTTCCTGTGCCTGAGTGTTGTTGGAGTAGGGTGCCCACATGTCCCGGATTGCCCGGGATTGTGCCACAATTTGTATTTGTGTCCCGTGTCCCGGACAATACAGTGTCCTGGAATGAAATGAAGACAAACAGCCACCCTAATAGAGGTTTGCCAAACTGGTTGCTGGGGCTGCCCCGCCTGGCGTCTAGCAACCAGTGACGTCACATTTGCAGAGTTTCAGAGAAAGGCCGAGAGGAGCAAGACCTTAACCCAGTGCAGCCCTGCGTGCTGAGCCCACCCACCTTCTCTGGCCGCAGCAGCAACACACAGAGAGAGCAGCCAGAGCGTCTTCACTGTGTCTCCTCCTGAGCCCTGACTCTTCCAGTCATCATTGACCTCCCGTCGGGCGGCAGCATTCTGCAGTGCTGGCTGGCCTAAATCCACGGCTCAGCTGCCTGTCCCGACTCCCAGAGCGCATTGCCCTCCTCCTGCCCAAGGCCTTAGCCGCCTGACTGCCTGAGGGGGGCCCCCCAGCCTGGACCAGGGAACAAAGACCGGAGCTCAACCACTCACCACACCAGACCAGTCCAGATTAGAAGGTTAGAAGGTGAGCAAATGGAACCTGTAACAGGTCAGGTGACAAGTCGGGGCACTATGGCTGGGGACAATACAGTAATAAATGAGGCTTACAAAGTAGTGCCCTGCCCTGGGGGGGGGGGGGAATAAAAAATGAAGCTGACAAGTAGGGGGCAAAAAAATAAGGCTGACAAGTGGGGGAAATAAAATGAGGCTGACAAGTGGGGGCAATAAAAATGAGGCTGACAAGTGAGGACAATAAAAAATGAGGCTGACAAGTAGGGACAATAAAAAAAATTAAGCTGACGAGTGGGGACAATAAAAAAAAATGAAGCTGACAAGTGGTGGCAATAAAAAAATGAAGCTGACAAGTGGGGGCAAAAAAAATAGATGTAAAAAATGTATACAACCTGTCTAAACTGGTGACCACTGTTTGCTTTTGTTTTTCGAAAAATTGGCAAAAAAAGTGTAAAAAATCATCTTTTTTTGGGCTGACACGAGGGTGTACGCGAGGGGGTGGGGTGTCCCTGAATGGCAGTTTGGAAATGTGGTCACCCTATGTTGGAGCAGTGAGCATGCTCTGCTAGGGGATACGCATAATAATAAGGCGACACTGCTTCTGGGTGCCAACGATGCTTGGGGAATCAGCCATTTAAAGAGCTGCATAATAGTGTTGTCGGGCCTGCTCAGGAAATAAGGTCATAGGAATGCATGCACTAATGGAAAGAGCGCAAGGCTAAAGGATAAAAAAGTACAAATTAATTTATTGGTTTATGCTAAAAATAAAATTAAACATGTTTTGGGGGTCAAAAAGATCCCTCTTCATCAGGGCTTCAGTTAAAATAAGAACCTTGACTGGACTCCAAATGGAGCTTTCCTGTTTACATCTCTGTAGGGAAGCTATTTGCTGGATCCGTAGAGTTACTGGCCAGCAGTATCTGTGTGAGCAATCAAGATATGGCTCCTTCCATTCCCAGATAGCAAGCAGCTGTGCTGCAAGTTTGAAAATGACTTGCTAAGCTATTGCTAGACTTGCCAGGCTTCACAAGCTTGTTGCACAATTGCAGCATCTGCATTGCGCAATTGCAAGTCTGCATTGCATGACTCCAGATCAACTTTCTTTGCAAACATTATGCAAGTCTGCTGAAAGTTCTGGTTCAGTAATGTTGTGCAATGGTCATCCCACCACAGGGGTCACTGTGGCTGAAATTTCATGCTGTAGACTTGTAGAGCTCTTGCTGTAGACTCACAATGCAACTTTGTTCTTGCTAGAGGCATGCCACGCAAATTTGCTACAAATTGGAAAATTGTCAACTAGAACTTGTGCTTCAAGTGCTCTGCAAGTATACAACTGGCCAGTGAAAATGTGCAGCAAGTTAACAGACTTACAATTCAACCCTGCCACAGATGTGTGGCAAGACATCCTTGCTATCGGGGTTAGTGCATGCATTTTTCTGGTAACCTGGGGCACCTACTGGAGGGCAGTCTTGTCTGTTGTGAGCAGCCTAACCTAAGATTGAGCTCTCCAAATGTTTTTGTCACTACTTGGTATAAATTCACATCAAGGTCCCAGCCTCTTGGATGCTTTTTTCTTGATTGCATTTTCTGAGGAATGGCAGAATCGCCAGGTAAATTATTTTATAATTTAAGACTATGAGAAAGAAGCATAATGTCAACGTGCATATATTATCCTGACCTTACAGAGGAATGTCTGTAATTTTTTGCCTGAAAAGACACTGTAAGTTATTTTAATTACATTATACTACATACTAATTACAGTATATTGTATTAAGTAACCATAACTATGGCTATTGATTTAAATTTCAGATAAGTCAGATTTTGATGGCCTACCTGCAGGTTGCATTTGGGATTGTGCTGGTGTTCACGGATTCCATTTACCTCCAGAGCATATCTGTGCAAATTGCAATCACCTTTTGGGCAGCTGTGGCAGTAAGTATGAAAAGCTGCTCTTTTGACTCATCATATTAATATACTTTGTAAGGTTCAAGTAAGGCAAATTCAAAAAAGTTGCACTTAAAATGTAAGGTATTTGCAGTGGCATTCTGAGTTGCTGAAGAGAAGGGAAGCTACTAGACATGTGCAGTTCGTTTACGGTTTGAATACAAATTCGGATGAATTTTTGGATATTCGGACGTATCTGAATCTCCAAATTAAATAGTAACGAATAGTAAAGAATTTTGTTGAAATTCATTAAAATTTCTTTTATTTACTAGTTTTTTAATGATTTGCAACTTTTCAGAACGATTAAAATTTGGATCTGTCGATCGATAGAATTCTGTGTGAAGAATAGCTGGTTGCTAAGCAGTGGGCCGGGAAGCCGGCCGCCTGCATCCTTAACAACCAATAACTCATCATCTGTCAGTGTGCTTCCCCACTGACAGATGAATGTAAAGAAAAGAATTCTGGCAATACAAAAATGTTAAAAAAACCTTTGCGTCGATATAGATTTTATTCCCCCAAAATCCATAACAGTCCCTTTTCCGAGCATGAAGCCCGGCAGCTCGACCCCCCTTGCCCCCCTTCTGCAACATACCAGGCCACATGCCCTCAAGTGAAACAATAAAAATGAAAAATTCCTTTAAATATAGTGCCTGAGGGTCCTTTAAGCCAGCCTGTAAAGTGGCGCATCTGTAACATATATAGAACATGTTTCATCAAAAATGACATTTCCAAAGAAAAACAATTGCACAGAATGACATTTAAATTGCCTGCCGGCAATAGATATATGTAGCAATAGTCCGGAATGCAAATACAGCACACGTGTTTTCCCCGCACCAGGTTGTGTCCAAAC
Source organism: Lithobates clamitans (assembly GCA_037952925.1). Lineage (NCBI taxonomy): Eukaryota > Metazoa > Chordata > Amphibia > Anura > Ranidae > Lithobates > Lithobates clamitans. The sequence goes on along the minus strand of JBBGZY010000168.1, from coordinate 2,807,279 downwards.
CAGGTATGAAATGGATGTTACTCTCCAGAGTTGAAAAGCCCCAGGTGCTGGCTAATGCTAATCCATGTTGTGAGTGGAGAAAAAAGTCCGGACAGCCGCACACCAGGAGAATATAATCCAACGAAATTTCTTTATTGTAAAGTCAGGATCAAATCATGTACAAGACACCATGGATAGAATGCACAGGCAATCAGCTAACACGTTTCACGCTCTTGCGGAGCGCTTACTCATAGCTAACAATAATGAAAAATAAAACCACATATATACCATCTATCATGAATCATGTGACCAAGTGATAAATCTAAAACGCAGAACAGCTGAGGTCTGATTGTGAAAGGTGTGAACACTGGTCAGTGATTAATGAGCACAGGGGTGAAAGTCCCTGTGAGTGCAGAGTGTATATGTGTAAGCAACGGAAAAATATAAGAAAAAGAACCATTTATGTGAAATGCTATATATGCATTTAAATGTAAAAAACGGAAACTTAATATAAAAAGTAATAAGAGATAATAAAAAAATTAAAAAGGGGACTATATTTAGACTAACATGAAAAATAAATAATGAAAAGTGAATGAAAAGATTAAAAAATCTCGATGAGTAGTGAATGCTGGTATAAAGATAAAAATAAATTACACCAGGAAGAAAAAAGGGGGGAAGAATCAGTGCGTATAAAGTGTATTTAAGGAAGTGAAAGAAAAAGAAAAATGTGGGGTTGCTATGTGTGCGAACAATATCACAATAAAGTGATACTTATGCTGTGTATGGGTAATGTGAAACTAAAAAAAGAAAATATATATATATGACAATAATTATCTAATGATAAAAAGATGATGTTATGTTATGGGGAATGGAAGTCCTATAAGGAATGTATGCTTGGTGTGTCAAAAGACCACAAATATGTGTATGTTCCATGTGTATGAGTGAGTGAACTCTATAACCAAGATGTATATGAATATGATAAACATATATTTTAAATCTATTTATAAAATACATAGTCACATGGAGAAAAAGAGGGGGGGAAACATATACATGCACGTTTCCTCTGTTGCCAATAAAAACTATACTAATATATCAAAAGTATATACATTTGTGTCCACATATAAATTGTTCTAGTGCGTAATATCAATTTTCTGTAATTTGTGAAATGCGGCACCTTTCCTAAAGAAACGAAAAAGAAGGGGGGAACCTTCATCAATTGGCATAGGAGGACATATATTAGTACCATAAATAACATTTTGTAAATACTATCATGATAAAAATTATAATGAGCATGAAAACCATACTTATAACAAAAACAACTCCATATTTTACAGTATGTACATAAAAAACCTATAAACAAGGCACTTACATGCACAAACCAATATTTATATATTTGTGTGTTTGTGTGTGCATGGGTAAAAATCGCAATCAACGAGATAAAAAACCTTCAATGTCAATAACCTCGTGCACATTCATCCACACAAAAACCGTGCTTATTAGGACTCTGATTTTCTATAAAAGGTGAGAAAGACATTATTATAAAAATTATATGTATATATACTGATTGAAGTAAAAAAAACATACAGAAAATTGTATGTCTGTCCTAAACCTGAATCAACAAGCCATGGGAATACCAAAGAATATATATTTATTCATTAAATTGGTCATATTCAAAAAATGGATTCCCAGAGATGAGGATAAAAAGAAGAATTCTCACAAAATAACTTATCATTTTAAAGAGAGTAAAGTAATGGGTGTATTTATGTAAAAACCCTGAGAGGTATTAATCAAAGTAATTACCGGATATATTAAACCCTGCCAAGTAGTAAGATTGTCTAAATATTCAGATATATTAAAATAAAATAAATTATATTAAACATAAACTTGACCACCCTAACAAACAATTGAATAAGACTATGTCGGTACTACTAGAAAATATAGAAAACTTCGCTATAAACATAGCAACATGTGAATGGGTTTGAAAATAGTATAATTTCTCCACAGAGCTAGGAGTGAATATCGCTGTGTCAATGATCTCTCAGCGATCAGTAAATGTATTTCATTGATTACGGTTTGTGTCTAACCATTAATCTGGGTGTGGGAAAACATCTGGGGGCTCTAAGATGTTACAAATATTGTGTCACTATTTTGGAGGATAACAAGATGTCTAAATGAATTCCATCGGTCAATAAACGTAATAAAGCTGCATGCGAAAGCATGTAGCTAAAATGACTCAGTGAGAATGTAACTATGTAACTATGTAACTATATCTATGGGTACAACGATCCATGGTTACACTAAGAAGTGAAAGATGTAAAAGATCTCATAGGGCCAAACGAAAAACCGTATCATATGTATGTCAAGCTTTGTAAAGAATAACAATTGGGCAAAGATATCGCTGTGTCTATGGGTACAGCCAACTATGAAAGTTGTGTGTTACTAAGGAGAGGCTAAAATCTGAATATAGCCATGCATTTTTAGATCAATTAATAAAGGTGAAAACGAAACAAAACAAAAATAAAAGGAAACTAGATCGCGGTATCGCCACGTCTATAGACACCGCGAACTATAGGAATGAATAAATAAAACCAAAACGTTTACTCAGCATTTAATATGAGTTTCACTCTGTTAACTATGTTGCTGAGTTAGATGGTCTGTGTGTCTTTGTTTTTTCAAAAGTTGAAGGTCTGCTAGACCTTATATAGAGATCTATTTCCGGAAACCTAAACATAAATTATGTTGTTTATAATAATATGTAATTAAGGAAAAGCTAAAACTTGAAAATAATCATGTATATGAAAAGGTAGACTCAAAGTAAAAATATAGATCTCAGTGTCGCCACGTCTATGGAAACTGCGATCTGTGAGATTAAGTGTATGAAACCAAGGCTTTTGCTCAGCTTTTGCTCAGCTTTTGATATAAGTTTTACTCTGTTCATCATATCGCTGAGCTAGATGGTCTGTATGTCTTTGTTTATTCAGGAGTTAGAGGTTCACTAGACCTTATATGGGAAACATAAACATAAATGCTATTGTTTGTAATAATGTTTAGTTGTGTCACGCTTTGGACCTACTTGTTGCTATTGATGTGTAGATGTGGAAGTAACTTCACCCATAGTTGTAGCTACAGTGACGAGTAAATACTTGGGACCGATTGAAGTGTATATTATCATTACCATAAGGTAAAATGAAACTGAATAGTGAGTATAAAGACTGAATAATCACAAACCAAAACAAGTAAACTATATATTAGTCATAATGATAAGACACATCCCATTCAAAATTTAAGCCAAAGGGAATTCTGGTATTTAAAGAAAAAATCCAAAAAACTTCCCATTTGCATAAAAGATGGAACTTATCTCCTCCTCTGATGGGCATAACTATTTTTTCTACTCCTTGAATAAACAGGCTGGAAACATCTTTTTGGTGTACGGAAATCCAGTGTTTGGCCACATTTGTTAGCTTATCTTTTGCTATGTCATATAAATGGTCATGTAATCGGTCTTTTAGACGCCGTGTAGTGCGGCCAACATACTGGATTTGACATTTGTCACAGGTAATGACGTACACCAAAAACTGTGTATTACAGTTAATGAAGGAGGGGACTTTAAACATTCTGCCATTTGTACATGAATGTATATTTCTATCTACTTTGATGTGACGGCAGTAGTTACAGCTCCTTTTCCCACATCTGTAGTTCCCCGTTAGACTCAACCAATTGGTTTTATCTTGTCTACTTGAAAATAAACTCGGTGATAGGGAATTTCCTAGAGTGGGTGCCTTACGAGAAATTACTGTAATGCCCTTGGAAAGGACCTTACTGTAAACTGGGTCATTATGTAGGATAGGGAGATATCTGTTTATGATATTCTTTATCTTGTTAAATTCTAAGCTAAAGGGTGTAGAAAAAATTGGGACACTCACTGGAATTTTACTGGAGGATCCCTTAGGCGCATTTTTGTTTCTTTTTTGTGTGCTCTCTTTTAAAAGAACATGTCTAGGGATCTTACTGACAGCGTTAAGAGATTTTGTGATTAGGGATACTGGGTACCCACAGTCTTTGAAGCCTTGTGCCATATCATGAGATTCTGCGTGAAAATTTTCAGGTGTACTGCACAAACGTTTTAGCCTCAAAAATTGGCCGTATGGTACCCCTCTGATAGTATGTTTGGGGTGTGCAGAATCAGCTCTGAGAATGGTGTTTCCCGCTGTGGGCTTTCTAAAGAGACTAGTGTGAATCACATCTTCCATTCCTGTTAATCTTACATCAAGAAACACTATACTGTTGGTTTCCAGAGTTCCCATGAACTTAAGATTAAGATCATTATCATTAAAATAAGAGAGCCAAACATTGATGTCAGCGTTGGCATCAGATGTGATAAATAAAAGATCATCAATGAAACGGCAGAAGAATACTGTGTCTAGTCAGCGGGGGCTATCACATCCAAAGATGCGAGACCTCTCCCACCAACCCATAAAAAGGTTGGCTAGTGAGGGCGAAAATTTCACTCCCATGGAGGCCCCGCATTTCTGGAGATAATAGCCCCCGTCGAACATGAAGGAGTTATGGGTCAGGAGGTATTCCAAAGCTTGTAAAATGAAATCTTGTAATACTAAAGAAAACCTGCCAGACCTTTTCAAAAACCAAGCAACCGCTTGAAGACCCAAACGGTGCGGGATGCTAGAATACAAGCTAGTGACATCGCAAGTGATCCATCTGTAGTTATCTTTCCACTTAAAGCCTTGGAGTTTGCCTAAAAGCTGTTTGGTGTCTCTCAAATGGCCTGGTAAATCCATGGTTAAAGGTTGTAACTGAGAGTCTACCCATTCTCCTAATTTTTTGTTTAATGAGCCTATGCAACAATTGGTCTGCCTGTCAGGGGGTTAAGACCCTTATGAACTTTAGGTAGATGATGAAAAAGTGGTGTGATGGAATGTTCAGGAATGAATAATTCTTTGTCTGTGGGTGAAAAAAGGCCAACCTGTATTGCCCTATCAAAGAGAGCAGACAGTTTGGTCTTAAATGTGGACGTGGGGTCACATGAAAGTTTTTGGTACGTGTGTGTGTCTGACAGTTGGCGTAGAGCTTCCTGTCTGTATATTTCTGCATCTAACACTACCACAATGCCCCCTTTATCCGCATTTTTAATCACAATACTATCATCTGTTGTCAGCGCTTTAAGTGCTGTTCGTTCATTCAGAGTTAAAGTGGTGTTCCGGCCGAAATTATACTTTTTAAATAAAAATACCCCTATAATACACAAGCTTAATGTATTCTAGTAAAGTTAGTTTGTAAACTAAGGTCTGTTTTGTTAGTTTATAGCAGTAGTTTGTTATTTTATAAACTTACAGCAGGCCGTGGCCATCTTAAGTGTGGGCACCTGAAGCCAGACTGTATTTCTTCCTGGATTTCTTGCAGATCTCGCACATGCTCAGGGCAGCACAAGCAGTGTAATAGGTTTCAGGTCAGGTTTCCATAGCAACGGCAGTTTCAGAGGAAGTTGCCGCCCCTTCCCAGAAGGCATTGCAAACAGGAAATGATGCGATGGGCCGCGGCCAGGGAGGAGGAAGTGAAAAATGAATACAGTAGATATACAGGAGGTGTTGAGAAAATAAATGTAAAAATATCCAATTTGTTTACAGTGCACAGTTTAGTGAGGGATGCTGAAGAGTTGTAAAAGTGGGTGGAACTCCACTTTAAGTTATCCTGCATTGATTTTTTATGACAATTGCGAGCCAGGTGAGTCAGTTCACCCTCCACCATTTTTTGGAACAGATCCAGATCCTTTCCCCTAGACGCCACTGGATAAAAATCTGATCTAGATTTAGGTAAAAATGTATTGCATGTGTCAGGGGGATCCATGGGGAAAGGATCCAAATCTATAGCCAAATCAGTCAGATCATTAGGAGCACAAACATCCATGAACAATAAAGGTGAAGGGGGAGACTCACCTGTATCGCAAGTGGCTGGAGAGACATCTATTTCCTCTGTAGATGAAAAATAATGTTTTCTAAGAGTAAGATTCCGGGAAAACCTATTAACATCCAAAATGGTTTTAAACAAATCAAAGTGCTTATTGGGGCAAAAGTTTAAGCCCCTTGCCAGGAGTTTGGTTTCATCCTCCTTAAGCGGTCTCTTGGAAATGTTCTTGACACTGTATGTTACTTCTTTGTTCTGCCTCGCAAACTGTATTGGGTGTTGTTTGGGGTGTTGATGTTTCCTGCCACCTCTCCTGGTTTTCCTGTGTTGGAAGCTTTCTTCTTCCTCGAATGACCGGACCTGTGAGGGTTTCCAGTGTGTCTCGATGTGCCCGCTCTCATGGTTTCTGTGGGCTCTTCAGAGCGATCAAAGGAGGAATCGGATGCGGTATAAGTAGAGGTATCATTAGCAGGTATGCTCTCCTGGTCAGAAAAACTAACCTGCTTTCCTCGGTTCCTCCGTCATCTGTTGGGGGTAAATTGCGGTCTTTTCCACGTATACACCTTGTTACTTTTATAATCATCTTTATCTCTGGCTAGTTTGCCTTTTTTGGTGTCAATCACGGATTTTTCCATCTTGTCTAGTCTTCTATTTAGATGACCATCCAGGTCTGAGAACCCAGTGTGGCTTTGTAAAGAGGTAAGCTCCTTTTGTATCAAAGACATGTCTGTTTGTAGCACTTCCACTTCTTTTTTCTTGGAAGATATGAGAATACTCATCGATTTGAAAGAGCACATGTCCAGGGTGTCAGTCCATTCTTTTTTGAGGAGGTCATCAAAGAGCTCAGAGGTGGGAAATTTCTTGATCCTTAAGCCTCATGGGATATTTGCCGGGGTTAAATATTCAGATAAAAAGTGGATATCCCAGTACGCTCCGATTTCTCTGGCCATCAATTGCTCCAGTTTTCTGACGTGGCGTATCAATGATACTCCATCATCACCTGAGGATTGTGATGATTGTATCTGTGCCGACTGTCTCAATGGGTTATTGGCCGGTGCTGTGAGAGTTCGGCTGTACATTTCTGCCATAGGTGTAACCGTATGTTCCATGTAGATATACAAGGAAAATATGCTCTTTGTAAAAAACTGGAGGGATGAGCAAATGATGCTGTGTGAACTCCTGGATGAAATCCCTGTGCCAGTGGAAAGATTTTTGTAGCAATAGTCCAGAATGCAAATGCAGCACAAGTGTTTTCCCCGCACCAGGTTGTGTCCAAACCAGGTATAAAATGGATGTTGCTCTCCAGAGTTGAAAAGCCCCAGGTGCTGGCTAATGATAATCCATGTTGTGAGTGGAGAAAAAAGTCCGGACAGCCGCACACCAGGAGAATATAATCCAACTAAATTTCTTTATTGTAAAATCAGGATCAAATCATGTACAAGACACCATGGATAGAATGTACAGGCAATCAGCTAACGCGTTTCATGCTCTTGCGGAGCGCTTACTTATAGCTAACAATAATGAAAAATAAAACCACATATATACCATCTATCATGAATCATGTGACCAAGTGATAAATCTAAAATGCAGAACAGCTGAGGTCTGATTGTGAAAGGTGTGAACACTGGTCAGTGATTAATGAGCACAGGGGTGAAAGTCCCTGTGAGTGCAGAGTGTATATGTGTAAGCAAAGGAAATATATAAGAAAAAGAACAAATTATGTGAAATGCTATATATGCATTTAAAGGTAAAAAACGTAAACTTAATATAAAAAGTAATAAAAGACAATAAAAAAATAAAAAAGGGGACTATATTTAGACTAACATGAAAAATAAATAATGAAAAGTGAATGAAAAGATTAAAAAATCTCGATGAGTAGTGAATGCTGGTATAAAGATAAAAATAAATTACACCAGGAAGGAAAAAAGGGGGGAAGAATCAGTGCGTATAAAGTGTATTTATGGAAGTGAAAGAAAAAGAAAAATGTGGGGTTTGCTATGTGTGCGAACAATATCACGATTACGTGGAAAAGACCGCAATTTACCCCCAACAGATCACGGAGGAACCGAGGAAAGCAGGTTAGTTTTTCTGACCAGGAGAGCATACCTGCTAATGATACCTCTACTTATACCGCATCCGATTCCTCCTTTGATCGCTCTGAAGAGCCCACAGAAACCATGAGAGCGGGCACATCGAGACACACTGGAAACCCTCACAGGTCCGGTCATTCCAGGAAGAAGAAAGCTTCCAACGCAAGAAAACCAGGAGAGGCGGCAGGAAACATCAACACCCAAAACAACACCCAATACAGTTTGCGGGGCAGAACAAAGAAGTAACATACAGTGTCATGAACATTTCCAAGAGACCGCTTAAGGAGGATGAAACCAAACTCCTGGCAAGGGGCTTAAACTTTTGCCCCAATAAGCACTTTGATTTGTTTAAAACTATTTTGGATGTTAATAGGTTTTCCCGGAATCTTACTCTTAGAAAACATTATTTTTCATCTACAGAGGAAATAGATGTCTCTCCAGCCACTTGCGATACAGGTGAGTCTACCCCTTCACCTTTATTGTTCATGGATGTTTGTGCTCTTAATGATCTGACTGATTTGGCTATAGAATCGGATCCTTTCCCCATGGATCCCCCTGACACATGCAATACATTTTTACCTAAATCTAGATCAGATTTTTATCCAGTGGCGTCTAGGGGAAAGGATCTGGATCTGTTCCAAAAAATGGTGGAGGGTGAACTGACTCACCAATTGTCATAAAAAATCCATGCAGGATAACTTAACTCTGAATGAACGAACAGCACTTAAAGCGCTGATAACAGATGATAGTATTGTGATTAAAAATGCGGATAAAGGGGGCATTGTGGTAGTGTTAGATGCAGAAATATACAGACAGGAAGCTCTACGCCAACTGTCAGACACACACACGTACCAAAAACTTTCATGTAACCCCACGTCCACATTTAAGACCAAACTGTCTGCTCTCTTTGATAGGGCAATAGGGCAATACAGGTTGGCCTTTTTTCACCCACAGACAAAGAATTATTCATTCCTGAACACTCTATCAGACCAATATTTCATCATCTACCTAAAGTTCATAAGGGTCTTAACCCCCTGACAGGCAGACCAATTGTTGCCGGCATAGGCTCATTAAACAAAAAATTAGGAGAATGGGTAGACTCTCAGTTATAACCTTTAACCATGGATTTACCAGGCTATTTGAGAGACACAAAACAGCTTTTAGGCAAACTCCAAGGCTTTAAATGGAAATATAACTACAGATGGATCACTTGCGATGTCACTAGCTTGTATTCTAGCATCCCGCACCATTTGGGTCTTCAAGCGGTTGCTTGGTTTTTGAAAAGGTCTGGCAGGTTTTCTTTAGTATTACAAGATTTCATTTTACAAGCTTTGGAATACCTCCTGACCCACAACTTCTTCATGTTCGACGGGGGCTATTACCTCCAGAAATGCGGGGCCTCCATGGGAGCGAAATTTTCGCCCTCACTAGCCAACCTTTTTATGGGTTGGTGGGAGAGGTCTTGCATCTTTGGATGTGATAGCCCCCCGCCGACTAGACACAGTATTCTTCTGCCGTTTCATTGATGATCTTTTATTTATCACATCTGATGCCAACGCTGACATCAATGTTTGGCTCTCTTATTTTAATGATAATGATCTTAATCTTAAGTTCACGGGAAGTCTGGAAACCAACAGTATAGTGTTTCTTGATGTAAGATTAACAGGAATGGAAGATGTGATTCACACTAGTCTCTTTAGAAAGCCCACAGCGGGAAACACCATTCTCAGAGCTGATTTTGCACACCCCAAACATACTATCAGAGGGGTACCATACAGCCAATTTTTGAGGCTAAAACGTTTGTGCAGTACACCTGAAAATTTTCACGCAGAATCTCATGATATGGCACAACGCTTCAAAGACCGTGGGTACCCAGTATCCGTAATCACAAAATCTCTTAACGCTGTCAGTAAGATCCCTAGACATGTTCTTTTAAAAGAGAGCACACAAAAAAGAAACAAAAATGCGTCTAAGGGATCCTCCAGTAAAATTCCAGTGGGTGTCCCAATTTTTTCTACACCCTTTAGCTTAGAATTTAACAAGATAAAGAATATCATAAACTGATATCTCCCTATCCTACATAATGACCCAGTTTACAGTAAGGTCCTTTCCAAGGGCATTAAAGTAATTTCTCATAGGGCACCCACTCTAGGAAATTCCCTATCACCGAGTTTATTTTCAAGTAGACAAGATAAAACCAATTGGTTGAGTCTAACGGGGAACTACAGATGTGGGAAAAGGAGCTGTAACTACTGCCGTCACATCAAAGTAGATAGAAGCATACATTCATGTACAAATGGCAGAATGTTTAAAGTCCCCTCCTTCATTAACTGTAATACACAGTTTTTGGTGTACGTCATTACCTGTGACAAATGTCAAATCCAGTATGTTGGCCGCACTACACGGCGTCTAAAAGACCGATTACATGACCATTTATATGACATAGCAAAAGATAAGCTAACAAATGTGGCCAAACACTGGATTTTCGTACACCAAAAAGATGTTTCCAGCCTGTTTATTCAAGGAGTAGAAAAAATAGTTATGCCCATCAGAGGAGGAGATAAGTTCCATCTTTTATGCAAACGGGAAGTTTTTTGGATTTTTTCTTTAAATACCAGAATTCCCTTTGGTTTAAATTTTGAATGGGATGTATCTTATCATTATGACTAATATATAGTTTACTTGTTTTGGTTTGTGATTATTCAGTCTTTATACTCACTATTCAGTTTCATTTTACTCTTTAAAAATCCCTACATAATATACACTTCCATCGGTCCCAAGTATTTACTCGTCACTGTAGCTACAACTATGGGTGAAGTTACTTCCACATCTACACATCAATAGCAACAAGTAGGTCCAAAGCGTGACACAACTAAACATTATTACAAACAATAGCATTTATGTTTATGTTTCCCATATAAGGTCTAGTGAACCTCTAACTCCTGAATAAACAAAGACATACAGACCATCTAGCTCAGCGATATGATGAACAGAGTAAAACTTATATCAAAAGCTGAGCAAATGCCTTGGTTTCATACACTTAATCTCACAGATCGCAGTGTCCATAGACGTGGCGACACTGAGATCTATATTTTTACTTTGAGTCTACCTTTACATATACATGGTTATTTTCAAGTTTTAGCTTTTCCTTAATTACATATTATTATAAACAACATAATTTATGTTTAGGTTTCCGGAAATAGATCTCTATATAAGGTCTAGCAGACCTTCAACTTTTGAAAAAACAAAGACACACAGACCATCTAACTCAGCAACATGGTTAACAGAGTGAAACTCATATTAAATGCTGAGCAAACGTTTTAGTTTTATTTATTCATTCCTATAGTTCGCGGTGTCTATAGACGTGGCGATACCGCAATCTAGTTTCGTTCCATTTCTGTATTATTTTTGTTTTGTTTTGTTTTCACCTTTATTAATTGATCTACAAATGCATGGCTATATTCAGATTTTAGCCTCTCCTTAGTAACACACAACTTTCATAGTTGGCTGTACCCATAGACACAGCGATATCTTTGCCCAATTGTTATTCTTTACAAAGCTTGACATACATATGATACGGTTTTTCGTTTGGCCCTATGAGATCTTTTACATCTTTCACTTCTTAGTGTAACCATGGATCGTTGTACCCATAGATATAGTTACATAGTTACATAGTTACATTCTCACTGAGTCATTTTAGCTACATGCTTTCGCATGCAGCTTTATTACGTTTATTGACTGATGGAATTCATTTAGACATCTTGTTATCCTCCAAAATAGTGACACAATATTTGTAACATCTTAGAGCCCCCAGATGTTTTCCCACATTCGGATCAATGGTTAGACACAAACCGTAATCAATGAAATACATTTACTGATCGCTGAGAGATCATTGACACAGCGATATTCACTCCTAGCTCTGTGGAGAAATTATACCCTTTTCAAACCCATTCACATGTTGCTATGTTTATAGAAGTTTTCTATATTTTCTACTAGTACCGACATAGTCTTATTCAATTGTTTGTTAGGGTGGTCAAGTTTATGTTTAATATAATTTAATATATTTTAATATATATGAATATTTAGACAATCTTACTACTTGGCAGGGTTTAAAATATCCGGTAATTACTTTGATTAATACCTCTCAGGGTTTTTACATAAATACACCCACTACTTTACTCTCTTTAAAATGATAAGTTACTTTGTGAGAGTTCTTCTTTTTATCCTCATCTCTGGGAATCCATTTTTTGAATATGACCAATTTAATAAATAAATATATATTCTTTGGTATTCCCATGACTTGTTGATTCGGGTTTAGGACAGACATACAATTTTCTGTATGGTTTTTTACTTCAATCAGTATATATACATATAATTTTTATAATAATGTCTTTCTCACCATTTATAGAAAATCAGAGTCCTAATAAGCACGGTTTTTGTGTGGATGAATGTGCACGAGGTTATTGACATGGAAGGTTTTTTTATCTCGTTGATTGCGATTTTTACCCGTGCACACACAGACACACAAATATATAAATATTGGTTTGTGCATGTAAGTGCCTTGTTTATAGGTTTTTTATGTACATACTGTAAAATATGGAGTTGTTTTTGTTATAAGTATGGTTTTCATGCTCATTATAATTTTTATCATGATAGTATTTACAAAATGTTATTTACGGTACTAATATATGTCCTCATATGCCAATTGATGAAGGTTCCCCCCTACTTTTTTGTTTTTTTAGGAAAGGTGCCTCATTTCACAAATTACAGAAAATTGATATTACGCACTAGAACAATTTATATGTGGACACAAATGTATATACTTTTGATATATTAGTATAGTTTTTATTGGGAACAGAGGAAGCGTGCATGTATATGTTTCCCCCCCCCCCCTCTTTTTTCTCCATGTGACTATGTATTTTATAAATAGATTTAAAATATATGTTTATCATATTCATATACATCTTGGTTATAGAATTCACTCACTCATACACATGGAACACACACAAATTGGTGGTCTTTTGACACACCAAGCATACATTCCTTATAGGACTTCCATTCTCCATAACATAACATCATCTTTTTATCATTAGATAATTATTGTCATATATATATTTTTTCTTTTTTAGTTTCACATTACCCATACACAGCATAAGTATCACGTTATCGTGATATTGTTCGCACACATAGCAACCCCACATTTTTCTTTTTCTTTTACTTCTCTAAATACACTTTATACGCACTGATTCTTCCCCCCCTTTTTTCCTTCCTGGTGTAATTTATTTTTATCTTTATACCAGCATTCACTACTCATCGAGGTTTTTTAATCTTTTCATTCACTTTTCATTATTTATTTTTCATGTTAGTCTAAATATAGTCCCCTTTTTTATTTTTTATTATCTCTTATTACTTTTTATATTAAGTTTACGTTTTTTACATTTAAATGTATATATAGCATTTCACATAATTGGTTCTTTTTCTTATATTTTTCCGTTGCTTACACATATACACTCTGCACTCACAGGGACTTTAATCCCTGTGCTCATTAATCACTGACCAGTGTTCACACCTTTCACAATCGGACCTCAGCTGTTCTGCGTTTTAGATTTATCACTTGGTCACATGATTCATGATAGATGGTATATATGTGGTTTTATTTTTCATTATTGTTAGCTATGAGTAAGCGCTCCGCAAGAGCATGAAACGCGTTAGCTGATTGCCTGTACATTCTATCCATGGTGTCTTGTACATGATTTGATCCTGATTTTACAATAAAGAAATTTCGTTGGATTATATTCTCCTGGTGTGCGGCTGTCCGGACTTTTTTCTCCACTCACGGCAATAGATATATGTTTAAAGAAATGGCGTGGGGTCCCATCCAAAATCCATAACAGACCCTTATCTGAGCATGCAGCCTGGCAGGGCAGGACCATATTAGGCCACATGTCCAGTGGGTGCTTTGGGGTGGGGGGGCTCAGCCCCCCCGCCCCAAAGCACCTTGTCCCCATGTTGATGGGCACAAAGGCCTCATCCCCACAACCCTGGCCAGTGGTTGTGGGGGTCTGAGGGCAGGGGGCTTATTGGAATCTGGAAGCCCCCTTTACCAAGGGGGGCCCCCAGATCCCAGACCCCCCATGTGAATAACTATGGGTGTACCCCTACCCATTCACCAAAAAAGAGTCAAAAAGTAAGAAAAACACATACAGTTTTGAACAATTTCTTTATTAAAAAATAAAAAATATTGTAAATCGATGTAAATCCATCATCAGTCACACCTCCCACCACACGCGGTTGACATGAAGGCCATCTGCCTACTGCAGGCTCCTCCGTTTTACAGTTATTTTATGGGGAAAATATAAGTGAAACACTTCTATGGCCACATTCGTATAAAGGATTGTTAGAGAGAAAATTGGTCATGTAAATAGCCCAAGGTTGGACTTTAGAGGCACAATGGACAGTAAAAGGTAAAAAAAAGATATATTTTATTTATAACAATACATGGTACAAAAAAGCAACAAGAGATAAAGGATTAAAAGCATATGATACATAATACATGGCAAGGAGGAATATGCATGATATACATGGTAGTGAGCCCCTTTGCGTCAACGCATTTCACTGTCTAGCTTCATCAGAACACTCAGGGGTTGTTGAAAGAGAAAACAGGTCTCACTATCTAAAAATAAAACAATATAAGTGAGATTTCATATAATGGCAGCATATATTTAAAATAGATCATCTTCACATCTGAACGACATACGTCGCACACACATGAAAAAATACCTTGCAAGGGAGTCCAAAGAGAGACTAATCTCACCCCTTAAGCCTCAAATGTCACCATATACAGTATCTCAGGTGCTTGGATATTCACAGCACAGAGCCAACTAGAACAATTCATATATTGACATACATCATTAAGAGAACCAGAGCACATAAGATATTCAAAAAACAAAAAAAAAAATACTACAATAAAATATAAATAATACTCACTGGCTCAAGGTGCCAAATAGCACCTATATTGACTAAATTGGCAGGTGACAAATCTCTACTGAACAGAAAGGAGAAAGAGAGGGAGGGAGGGAAAGGGAGGGTGGTGATAATATGGACTTGGACAATGAAAACCAAAATGTCTAAAAAGTATAAATATATACTAGAGGCCAGCCACATATACATAGATACTCAATAAAGAGCCCAGGCTGAAATCAGCAAAGCAGAAACTGAATTAGGCCAAGTTTAGATAATCAATCAGAGTAGTGCCCCTGGATGACGTAATCTTATTACGAAACGTGTAGGGAAGAGCAGGACAACGCGCTGACGTCACCTCCAGTCATTGCTCGTATCTCCAGTAGGACAGGTCTGTCCGAGTCTGTATGGCCGACATACCGGACTTAAGGCTCATCTTTTGAAGCGTCTATTGTAAGTATTTTTTATGCGACATAATAAATTTTAACAAAAGGTTTTACACTATCGGAGTCTTATATCTTTGTTACATGGTATACTTTTCATATGAGTCGGTCTACACCATGCGATGATCCGAAGACCCAGCAGACCAGTATTGATGCCAATTTTAAAGTCACAGCTGTTTTGCTTGCTATGATCCTCTGTGGTGGGGGATCATGGCTTTTTGGTAAGGAGTAACCCCTTCTATATCGGTGGTGGATCACATTTTTTTCACACAGTGGATCAAGATCGTTTTATGTGGACTTGTGTGTTTTGCACGGGTGAATAGTATTTAATGCCACCATTCACAGAGACTTTATCATATATTATATCTAATCTATTTTCACATGCGATTAAGTTTATTTATCATCTGTTTTTGTAACAATCTTTTATTTTTATTCATTTAGTGTTCATTTTTTAATTTAGCGCGATTCTTGTGTTTTTACAATCAATCAGAGCCATCTAGAAGTAAAAAGAAAAAACATATATGTATACTTTAGACAGGCATCACGTTTATATAGCTGCTTATACTGATACAGTTATCCTTGCTAAGGCTTACCATAGCTCATGATCTGTCTTGCATACCCCCCAGGAAGAGAATCGCACATTCACCACACTATGGTGAGGCAGAGGGAACTATTTATAGTCCTCCGGATGTATGGGACCCGGCCATACTGCAATGCACGTGGCACGGGTCACCAGCTGAGCGACAGCGCCGCCAGGTGAAGTCATGCAATGACGGGGTGGCCGTCATGATCCCCCCCACAGCCTGACGCCAACGACCAAGAGACAGAGAAACAGTTGTTCTTAAAAGGCATCAGGTGGAGACAGTAAAAAAATAAAAAGGGGAGGGGGGAGGAGGAAGGGGGAGAAATCCTGTATCCTCCTACATGGACACAAGCGCGGCGGGAAGGGGGGGAAAGCAAAGGTGGAAACAAAGGAAACAAAGGAGGGGGGAGTAGATACTCAATCCTATATCCTCACACATAAAAACAAGCTTGGCCAAAAAGGAGGAGGAGCTAGAGCTAAAACAAAGGAGCCATCACAAGATGCAACCTATTAGTGATGCAATCCCTGCAGAGTCAGCATGAATCTTTGGCACACAGCCATATAAAAATCGCACTTCCAAGACAAGTGTAGCTCTATGCAAGCACATATCATTAACAGCTATGTCCAACAACAGCAAAATAAACATCATTGTTGCCTCATTCAAACAAGGGGGCAAAAAGGGAGGAAACGGCAAGGGAAAGGAGAAGGGGAGAAAGGAGGGTTTAGATGACATTGTCTGCAGGTTACACTGCAATTACATGGCATCCATATGCAAGATCATGAAGTGCGCCAGCCATGTCATACAGATGTGCAAGAAATGATCCAAAAAGAAAAAAAGATTATATTGCTCAAATACCATCTTAATTTTATAGTCAATAAGTACATAATTCACTGTCCAAGAATATTTGACATAAACATATCATAAAGCTTAGTAAGCTCAATGTCATATATATTATCACATAATAAACGGAAATGAAAAATCATACCCCTGATATACCTCATTAACTCGGCAATTGGACTATAAAAGATAAAAAGATTTTTTGGAAAAGCTCAAGGAATGATCAAGCAGATCCCGAAACATATATTCATAAAAATAAATACAAATATATAAAGTATCCTATATAGAAAAGGTCTCAAACTCAACATGTCATTTAGGTAATTTTTGGGTTTACTTTTGTAGCACCCTTTGGTCAAAATTTCCACCTCATGGGTCTTCATAGACCCTATCAAGGGCGGCAAACTTGAATACATGGGGATTATAACTATGTTTGAAGGCCAATGGCCGTGTTGAGAAGACCACATGTAGCATAGTACATGTGGTCTTTCATCCTCTTCCACAGGGGTCTGATAGTTTTGCCAATGTAGAAAGCTCCACACTGGCAAAGGATGATATATATAATTCCTTTAGTTTGGCAGGTTATATGATGACGGTTTTTGTGAGTCCGTCCATTGGGCAGTAGAATAGAAGAGCCCTCAGTGAGTAGATGGCAATAGTCACATGACCCACATTGAAAAAGCCCTGGTGTATCATTTTGCTTATTTGAGGATTTTGTGTATTAGAGAGAAGAAGATTATTGACTAGATAGTCCTCAATATAATACGGCATCCCAGTAAAATTGGTAACAATAGTAGGAGGAGAGTAAGAGGATTATAACGGTGCCCCAAAAAATTGTTAGAATACTGTATACTGACACGTAACTATAAAAAATATAATGTTTTATTAACAAACAGATTAAAAGGAGTATACAATAAATATATTCAACGAGGGTGTGGACAGACACTGAGGGAAAAATACAAAACCAACATATGCAGCAATATAGCAAGAGCCAGCCAATAGCGTGGCGGCAGGTCTTGTTAACAGGTATTAGAATCCTACATGTTTCCCCAACATTGGCTTCCTCAGGGACAGTTGGTTATACCTGTGTTAATTTCCTGAATTCTAGATGGAGAAATAAATAGTCAGAGAAACTATAGCAATATGTATCTCAGACAAAAACAAATAAAAAAAAATAAAAAATAAGATAAATAAACACATATTAAATACATATTAAAAGGCTGCCAGGCATGGCCAAGAATCTCCCCACACAAAAGAATTGCCGGGGCAGACGATCACCCCAAACAGCACCCACCAGGGGGACACCTCCCTACCCATCAGATAGCCCCAAGGACCTCAGTCCCAATGATGGTAAGTTACCTACCAGTAAGTCACAAAAGGGTGAACATAAACAGTCCCCCGGAGTGAATTCAGAGCTCCATGTCGCAAATAGGTGGCTGCAGGGGCGAAAAACGGGGCCTGGCAAAATAGAGGAAAATTGTATGAATTACATAATTTTGGTGAACACCCAGATATTTGAGTGTCCAACCACAGTAACATCGGGCTAACAAAGCCTCAAAAGTACTCACAGTATATGTCTTGGTAAAAACAACAAGAGACAGGTAAGGGCGCCCGGTAAGCTAAAATTAATGTTGAAAAAAATCACAGACGAATGGTGACTAAAGGGAAGAGAAGGAGGAAAAAATAAGGGCATATAAAAAGATGAAGTTGTTGCCATTAGCAAAGAGATATATGTTAAGGATGAGGAGTAGGGCCATGAACATTGTCTAGCTAGGCATGGTAAACCTACATGATTCCATAAGTAAAGGGGGGGACAACAAACTCGCCACTAGGTCCAGTGTGACTAATTAGAAGTAACCTAGGACTATGGATATGCAGTCAGTGTAGGTAGTATGAAAGGCACGGTGAGGCTACACTGTAAAAAGAGAAAGACATTGGGTCAGATTTGATGTCCAAGACCTAGGCAGCAAGGAAGTCGTCAGCGCAAAGTACAAGGGTAAAACACAGGCTTACCAACTTAAGCAGGACAGCAGGTTTGGGCACCCTAAACCACCGGTGGCGGAATGGCCGGAGAAGCCGGCCTTTAATGCCCCCCACACACGAGCGGCATCTGACGTCACCGAGCGTGTGAGCGGACACAAAGAGCCATTGCGCATGCGTCCGTCAATAGCTCTGTGGGCCTACAAGACCCAGGGGGCTATGCGGGATCAATATACTGAAAAGCCAACCGAACCGGTGGCGCTGCAGTATATCAGAGGATGTTGTAATGATCAATAAAGATCATATAAGCGCCAATGGCTGGAGACGGGCGGACACCACGGAGCTATTGACGAGATAGCTGTCATTGCAAAATTAGTAGTTTGGGGGACACAGGGTGTGCACATTTGCTTGGTGCAAGACTGCAGAGCATAGGTGTGGACAGGAGAAAACTGCTTTTGCAGCTTTCTCCAGGTTTTGGTATTCCGGCATGGGGCTCTGTAGCTTGGAGATTCCATAGTGTCCAGATTTTGTAGGTGACCAGCAGAGTGTGTGCTCAGGTGAGCCCTTATAATGAGGATATGGGAAGACCTCATGGCTCCCAGTTGGAGACTGCTCCACCCCAAGAGAGATAGGAGGTCTCAAGGAGACAAAGGGGCTTCAGGTGGCAGCCAGAACGTGTGTGACTGTAAAAAGCAGTAAACGGCCTGAGGACTAAGGCCAGATCGGAGCTGTGGGCGCTAAAGTAAAGCTGTCCATATTGAAGAATCCTGTGGTCTGTGTGACCAGGATAAAGAGCAGAGGTGCTGCTAAAAAGAGCCAAGTGGGCTAGTATTTTCCATTGTGTGTATTTGCTGGAGAAGAACCCCTGCGTGGGAAACCCTTATGTGACTTTTATTTGCCTTTTCAATAAAAAAGGGCTACCATGCCCTTAAATATAGTTCCTGACTGGCTTGAATCAGTGACAAATGCATCTATCACTGAGCTGAACAATCCCCCATGTTAAAATTTATATATATATATATATATATATATATATATATATATATATATATATATATATATATATATATATATAATATATTTTACTAAAACTGGTACACGCAGAGCTTCCAGGTTTTATTATCAAAGCTTAATTGAACAAGCTGAAATTAGAAGCTTCTGTATGCACCAGTTTCAGTAAATCTCCACCAAAAATGCAGAAAAAAAAGGTACAGTGGTTAAAGTGTTAATCATGATTTCAGTTGACTCTAAAATTAACACTTTAAATGCATACTGTTGTCACTGTCATGACATGTGCACTTTGCTGCCTGATTCTGTAGAACAAAAAAGCACCAGAGAGCGTACTCTGAATGTAGTGTTAACCACATCCATACCGGTCCTATTCTGGCACTCCTCTCCTACATGTAAAAATCATCATTTGTTTGCAAGAAAATAGCTCAGAACCCCCAAACATTATAACAGTTTTTTTTAGCAGAGACCCTAGGGAATAAAATGGTGGTCGTTGCAACTTTTCATGTCACACGGTATTTGCGCAGCAATTTTTTAAACGCTTTTTTTGGAAAAGAAACTGTTTCAGGAATTAAATAAAAACAAAACACTAAAGTTAGCCCGATTTTTAATTTCTTTTGTATATGTGAAAAATGGAAAAAAAAGGAGGTCTTGGGCTAGAGTTATTGCTCTCACTCTAACGTTCGCAGTGATACCTCACGCCATTTACATATGCGGGCGCGACGTACATATGCATTTGCTTCTGCGTGTTTTATTATTTATTTTACTTTTTTTTGATCACTTCTTTTCCTAATACAAGGAATGTAAACCTCCCTTGTAATAGAAATAGGGCATGCCAGGTCCTCTTTACAGCGAGATCTGGGGACTATAAGTCCCCAGATCTCGCCTCTAGGCTGAAAAGCCAGAAATGAAACAAAAAATAAATAAAAAATCTCGGCTTCCCAGCCGCTGCAACAGCAGTGTTTACATCTGCCGAGGCCGAATGTGACATCATTATGTCATGCCGATTCATTTTGCGGCTCGCCGGTCTAACAGTCGAGCCGGTAGAAGCATCGGTGGGAGGGGGGAAGATCCCCTCCCGCCAGCCTGGTATGCTGAGTATGTAAGGAGCTTCAGACAGTGAGAAAGAGAGCAGGGAATGATGTCACACTTTGAGGCCACTCAGCCTCTTTGTCAAGCCTGCCCTTAACTTCTGGACACTGAAGTGAACTTAAATAGCAAGTGGGACTACAAGGCTCAGCATGATACTGGCACTATAAGTCTACCAATCAATTTAAACTAAAGCCTCCAATGATTTCCTGTACACATAATATAAATAATAAAATAAATATAAAACATATAAAAGCATATAAAACCATGTAAGAATTATAAAAGATGGGATTTTTGTCATATAAAAAAAACACAGTAAAACAACATTTATAATGGATGATATTGCAAGATGAATGATAGATCACTAAATGGCCACTAGAGGGAGTGATAACTATACTCTTTGACAGTATTCACCTCTGTTGACTCATTGAGGAATTTAGAGTGAATATATATGTTTCCAGTGAGCACAATTTTTGTGTTCAGCAGGAGACAATTTGTTCGGAATGGACTCAATAATCCAAATTCTTAACACATCTGAAGATTTTCCATGGAATTCCGCAAAATGTCAACAGACGCTATGTTTAGTACTCCCATCCCCTAAGAACCTGCAAAGCTCCCCAAATCTTGTACGAAGAGTTGAGATGGTTCTTCCTAGATATAACAGTCCACATGGACATGTAAAACAATAGATGACAACATGGGAAGAGCAAGTACAGAAAATCCTCCAAGGGCTTAAGAGTTTGGATTATTAAATCCATTGGATACCTAATACCATACCTTCAGTCTCCTAATTTGAATAATGCCAGGGTCATTTAATCTGGGAAAGTGAAGGCAGGCTAAGAGTGCAGGGTTTAAAAGCCTTGTCCCTGAGAGTGCATAACCATGGCCCCCTATACTCTCACTGTATTGATGCAGAGAGTAGTGGCCATCAAACAAGTGCCACTTTCTGCATCATCCAGGACTTACCTCCGGCAGAAGGAGACCAGAGGGGAAGAGGACCCAGCATGTCATGTGGCTAGCCAAAATACATCATAAAAGGTAAGTATAAAATAAATAAGCATAATTTGCTGCTGGGATGGGAGGGGGGCTAAAAAGGAGAAGGGGAAGCACTGAACTCGGAGTTGGGCTTTACCATCTTTATGGCCTATATAACAACTTTTGCTAATTTATACATCTTAAAACATTGCACTATTTATATTGAACAGGTGTCTAATCTGTTTTGATCTGTTTTGCAGTATATTTTCTCTGGGTCCATGTGCATTGCAGCAGAAAAGAGTGAATCTCGCTGTCTGGTAAGACATCCTATTGTAATTTAAAGTGAACCTATCCTTAGCCCATTCACTTTATTCACTTTAATCCTCCCCACCAGCATACAGCATAACCACCTTTCTTTTGCTCCCCATCACACTTTGTTCAGCTGTCGGGAGAAGGATATATCACAATGCAAGCTCCAAATTGATGGAGCTAGGGCTATGGACTCATTGGCTCTGTCACATGGAATTATTATTATATTATTTTTATACAGGCTTTATTTAGTTCAGTTTTTACAGCAC
The DNA here is from genome assembly GCA_037952925.1 of Lithobates clamitans. Classification (NCBI taxonomy): domain Eukaryota; kingdom Metazoa; phylum Chordata; class Amphibia; order Anura; family Ranidae; genus Lithobates; species Lithobates clamitans. The sequence continues at coordinate 2,784,840 of JBBGZY010000168.1, read as the reverse complement.
TATACATTATGGTGAATCATCGGTGATAGTACAGTTACTACTTACAAATACATATTCAATGCAAGAGGATTAGGAGGAAGAGCTTACAATCTAATAATAGGTCACATGCTCCTCCATGCTCAGCCAGTACAACTCATAGAAAAAAAAACACGTTTAATTTGCAGTAAAACTACGTTTATTTATTAATATTTTGAATTAAAAGTTTTGTTTATTACATTTTTACACCAAGGATATGGCACAATTCCATCCACTGACACCAAGGATGGGGCACAATTTCTTCCACTGACACCAAGGATGGGGCACAATTTCTTCCACTAACACCAAGGATGGGGCACTAGTCCTCCCATAAAACCAAAGATAGGGCATTGTTTACACCTGCTGGATACCAGGACATAGTTACATAGTATTGAGTAGACCTCTTCTACACCCACTGGCCCCTCTAGTCTGAAGGACAGTAAACTGGCCCTTTGTTTAGAAAGCTTGGAGACCCCTAGGATAGACTATCAAAAAAGAGATGACCACAAGGATTACAGAACATTTGTAAATGTAAATTTGTTGGATGGTCTATCCCATCAATAACTATATGCAGTTGGATAAGGTTAGAGGATTGCCCTGTGATTAGGGAGTGAGCATAGTATCATTTAAAAGCTTGTAGAAAAACATAGAGCACAATTAATTGAAGTGGCACCACATCCATAGACATATGTAAAGAATGAAAAATACAAAATAGAATTTTAAAGCTGAGTTCTGCCCAGAAATGGAACTTCCGCGGATCGGATTCCTCCCCCCTCTGGTGCCACATTTGGCACCTTTCAGGGGGGAGCGGATACCTGTCAAATCCAGGTATCTGCTTCCACTTCCAGGGAAAGATCGCTGCAATCATGTGCGGCAAACTACGCAATGTCTGGCCCCTCCTCCTTACCCCCCGCTGCCTTCTGGGAGACACACATGTCCCAAAAGACAGCAGGGACCATTCAGAAAGTGCAACGTGACTCGCGCATGCGCAGTAGGAAACAGGCTGTGAAGGGACGGGTCAGCTTCGGGTGCCGACATCGTGAGCTCCCTGGACAGGTAAGTGTCCTTATATTAAAAGTCAGCGACTACAGTATTTGTAGCTGCTGACTTTTCATTCTTATTTTTTTCCCAGGCGGAACTCCGCTTTAAAGTGCAGCACAACTCCAAAAAATGAATACTCGACTAATTAAAATCCATAATCATTTTTATTCACAACACGATTCCTTGAAAACGTATAGATCCATAAAAACAATGTCAAATTGCATATAAGAAGCTCCCTAAGATAGTGCTCATTCTGCTAGGCCATAACTCTTGAACATTCATACATATATACATAGATTATTTATCAATATATAACAAATGTGTACAGCCAAACTGCAGAAGAATAAGCGCCGCTCTCTCTGTATTTCCCTGTTTACTGGCTTCCTCATGAGACCACAAATTATAATCAAAATCTTATTTATATAGTGCTGTATCCAGATGGGAAAGTGACCCAAGTAGCCTCTTCTTTCTAAATCTTTTTCTTTATTAAATGCCATATACAAATACCAAAGGCCGGAAAAAAAAAAAAAGAAAAAAGAAAAATACAAATACAAGGAAAACGACCTTATAACAGCTAGCGCTACAATATGCAGTATTAAATATAATCAATTAAAGCGCAGAAGAAGGGGGAAAAAAATACAGTGTGTTGCTTTTACCCCAATTTTTCTGCCCTACCCTTCCCACCCTTTCCTATTCTCCTCCCATCCCTTCCTCCCCCTATTCCCTTCCCCCTCCCTCCCCCCAGTAAATAGCATCGCACTCAACTTGCTAGCACTGGGAGCCGCAGTGGTCTGCAACAACCTGTATCGCACTGAAGCTTGCTTTTTCTCCCGGATCTAACAAGCTTGGGCCTTTATTCTCCCCCACCCCAGGGGACCAACCTGTATTCTGCGGTTAATTACAAAGAAGGTAACTTGTGCTTAGCCCCTGGAGCCAGGGCCTCCATATCTTAATGAATTTATTGTAACTTCCTTTCTTAGTATATACCGTCTCTTCTGTCCAGACCAGTGAGTCCATTGTCCTAAGCCAATCCCCTAGTGTTGGTGGTGTTGCTGAAAGCCAGGATTGCGCTATCAGTTTTCTCGCCTGGTAGAGACACCGTATTATAGCGGTGGTCATATTGGGGTTCCCCATGTTGCCACTTACCAATCCTAAGATACACACCTTAGCATCCAATTCTAGTTTAACTTTAAACCTATAGTTTATTGTTCTAACCACTTCCGGCCAGTATCTTACCAGTTTTGGACACCTCCATACCATATGCATGAGATCTCCTGTATCTAGACACCTAGGGCATTTGTCGTCTGGTCTGCAACAGAACCTATACAACCTCCTGGGGGTATAGTATGCTCTGTGCAGAAGGAGGCTTTCTGCGACGGAGAGACGGACACCAACGGCCCAAGTTCCAATATCCTCTTCCACTGGGTGTCCGTCAACTCCCCCACATCCGCCTCCCACCTCTCCCTGGGGCCAGGGGATGCTCGCTGGACTACTATTTTATCCATTAGCTGTACATACGCATCCGCTATCAGTCCCTTAGTATTTGTTGCTTTGACTATTTTGTTAAGGAGAGGTGCTTTACACCACTCCATGGGACAGGTCCTGAATTGAGTGCTTAGTGCATGCCTGATCTGCAGGTAGCTGTAAAATGTATTGTACGGTACTCCGTATTCCAATCTCAACTCCATAAAGGATTTTAGGTTATTATCTCTATACAGCTGAATCAGTCTGCGTATTCCATGGCGTTCCCAAACGAGGTTCCTTTCTATAGACAATAACTCCCGCAGAGATTTATTAAACCAAATAGGTGAAAATTCCGTGATGCCCCTATACCCCATGGTCTTCTTAACTGTCTGCCAGATTTTAGTTACCAAATTATATGTTGGCAACTTTCTCTGAAGCGAGCCTGCTTCTAGTGCTTCCACCGAGGACTTATGCAGATTACCTTCTAACATTATTTTTTTACTGGCGCATGTATCGCCCGAGGGTTCGCACCCCCCAAAGTGCTGTAGTTGGGCGGCTAAATAATAGCCGTAAGGGTGAGGGATTGCGAGTCCTCCTTCCCAAGTGGGTCGCTGCAATGCCTGTAGACTAATCCTAGGCTGGCCCTTTTTCCAAATTAGCTCCCTAAATAAAGAGTTTATTTTCAGGAACCATTTTCTCCCGATCTATACCGGGGAGTTATGGAGAATATATAGTAACTGTGGCAACCATATCATTCTGATCAGATTCGATCGTCCCGCCAAAGATAGGGGAAGCCGGCACCAGATGTCACGTTTTTTTTTAAATTTTACAAGCAAGGGGGCCAAGTTGTCTCGGATGTAATGGTTGGGATCGTTAGTCATCACTATTCCCAGATACCTTAACTTGTCTGTTGTATTTAACCCGAGAATACCAGCAGGAGGGATACTAGTAGCTGAGTCAAGCTGTAAAAGTAATGATTTCTCCCAATTAAATACAAGGCCTGAAATCCTCCCAAATCCTTCTACCAACTGCATTGTTTTTTTCAAGGATGGTCCCGTGTCTCCTAGAAAAACCAAGTCGTCTGCGTAAAGCGCAATTCTTTCCTCGCCGCCTTTCCTCCTAAAGCCCCGCAGCCCCGTTGACCTTCTTATAGCTTCCGCCAATGGCTCCATTGCTAGAGCAAATAGGAGGGGTGAGAGTGGGCACCCCTGCCTTGTGCCCCTTTCAAGCGTTAAACTATCTGAATACTCATTATTAACTTTTAGCTTAGCTGTTGGGTAGCTATATAAGATTTTCACCCAGTTAATAAATGAAGGGCCAAACCCAAATCTCTCCATTATCCCCCAGAGATATCCCCATTCCAGGCTGTCAAATGCCTTGGCTATATCCAAGGACATGACAGCTCTGTGGTCCTTACCCTCCACAGGAGTCTGAAAGTTCAAGTATGCTCTTCTAATATTTACACTAGTGGACCTATGGGGGATAAACCCTGCCTGGTCTGAATGTACCAGGTGGGTGATGCATTTACTTAACCTGATTGCTAGTACCTTTGCTAGGATTTTAATGTCCGAGCAAAGTAGCGAAATCGGCCTGTATGAAGATACATCCAGTTGGTCCTTCCCTTCTTTTTGTATAAATATAATATTAGATTCTGTCATTGTGGCAGGTAAACCACCATCTATAGCTGCCTCCTCTAGTGTCCTCAAGAGGGTGGGGAGTAAAACCTCCCCATAATATTTATATATCTCCAGGGGGAGTCCATCTCGACCTGGGGTCTTATGGTTGGGCATATCTGCCACAGCGCTCTTTAACTCTTTTAGTGTTATAGGGGATTCTAAGTTAGCTTTGTCCATTGTAGAGAGTATCGGTATTTCAAGTCATTCCAGGAATCTATCCATCTCTCCCCTTACTGTAACCTGCTTTGATTTATATAGAGCACTGTAAAAATAAAAAAATATCTCCTTGACCTTTACAGGGTCAGCTGTGACTTCTCCATTTGGGGACCTAATCGCAGAGATCGTTGAGGATGGAGAATTAGTGCTTGCCAATAGAGCCAGCATAAGGCCCACTCTTTCCCCCTTCTCAAAACACCTCTATCTCTGAAAAAGTCTTCTATTCTCAGCGTTTCTAATTGTTACTGCTTTGTATTCCTGTTGCTTCCTGATCCATAACTCCCTTATCCTTGGGTTAGGGTCCAGCACGTATTGTCTTTCCAACTCCATGACCTCATTTCTAGTGCATTCACCCTGCATTCTTGTTTTCCTCTTCACCCTTTTTATATGCTGGATTAAGAGTCCCCTAAGAAAGGCCTTTAAGGATTCCCAGACCACCCCTCCTGACGCTGTACCTGAGTTATATTTTATAAACTCTTTTAAACTAGTGGTTATTTCTTCCGTGCACCCTATTACCTCCAACCATACTGGATTTACTGTCCAGGGTCTCTGTATTTGTCTATCGTGGATGTGCACCACAAGTTTCAGAGGCGAGTGGTCTGATATCCCTCTTGGGCCGTATTCTATCTTATACACTAGGGGGTGCGCTTCTTTATTGCCTATAGCTAGGTCTATACGGGATAATGTGTGATGCGTTCCTGAGTAACAAGAATATTGCCTAGCATTTGGATTACGGATTCTCCAGAGATCGCACCACCCAATCTGCTCTAGGAACTGAGCAAGCCTACCCTCCTTTGCCCTTTCTGTCCAGGCACCAGGTGGAAGCCTATCTTGACGACTGTCAAGAACTGCATTGAAGTCCCCGACCAGAATCAGCGGGGTACCTATCTTGTTCTCCATATAATCCAGCAGACAGTGTAGAATTTCCAACTTAAATGGGGGGGGGGGGGGGATATATATATTTGCTATAACAAGTGCTCTACCCTCTACCAGGCTATGTAAAAAAATGTAGCAACCCAGTGTGTCGATCCGGACTTCCCTGCAGGTAAACACCACCCCTTTTTTAACCAAAATACTCACTCCCCTTGAGTAGGAGGAGTAAACTGAGTGGAATTGCATTTGGAATCTTCTGCCCCCAATTCGTGACTTAGACTCATTCGTCAGGTGCGTCTCCTGCAGGCAAATCAGTCCAACACCCTGGGATTCCAGATCTCAAAATACAGCAACTCTTTTGACAGGGTCGCCCATGACCCTAACATTCCATGAGCCTATACCAACTGTGCTAGACATCAGGAGGAAAATAAAAAGAAATTCTTGATAAAAAGAGCAACCCAAACAACAAGGAGCCAAAAAAAGAAGACCCAGCATTACATGCTTCTCAGCATTACATACTCACATATTGTGTGTAATATGTCCGCCTGTGTCAGATTTCGTCTGAAAGAATAACTTATATTATTCACTGCAGGCGGTTTCCATCTTCATTGTGGGCATTTGAAGCCCACAAGCATTTATTTCCTGGATGTGGTGAATGCTGTTCTCCCAGCATTCACTGCCCGTTCCCGCACATGCTCAGTGGCATCCTGGGAAGCCTGAGACTAGCTCCCAGGAGTCTGGGAGAGGCTAGAAACACGCCTACTCCCATGGGAGGAGAACCAGGAAGTGCAAAGAAGAATAGAAAAATAAAAGGTAATTACGGCGATTTAAATTTTTTTTAAAGGCATGTCAGCATCTAGGCAAGGAAGAGAATACATACAGATATTGTTCAAAATTTGGGTGGAACCCCGCTTTAAGAAAAGCAGGAAATATGTGCCGGTCCCTCAGTGCACATCCATAGCCCCTTCTCGGAGCTGCATATTTGTGGTGTCCTGAGGAAGCCATCAAACAGTGAAACATGCAGAGACTGTTGCTTATGCTTCTGCAGTTTGGCCTAACACAATTGTTGTATATTGAGAACTATTCTATGTATATATGTATGCATATATAGTCAAGAGTTAGGGCCTAGCAGAATGAGCGCTATCCAATATGCAATTTAACAGTTTTTATGGCTGTAGAAGTTTTTAAGGAATCATGTTGTGAATAAATACGGTTTTGAATTTTAATCAGTCAAATATGCATTGTCCTGGAGTTGTGTGGCACCTTAAAGTCTTTTTTGTATTTATGTTTCATCATTTGAGATCTTACTAACAAATCCTTACAGTTTTTTAAACAAATTTTTGATAGATTTGCCACCTTTAGAGTACCAGCAACTATGTAGTGTGAGAGGACCTGCATGATCAAATATTAATTCTTACTCTTACTTAAGGCAATACTTCCCACTCCTCCAGAAAAGCGGTGTTTGCAATCTCCCTGGCCGAGGCTGACATCTTTGCCCAGTCTTCCTCCAGGTTGGGCATCTTCGGCCATATTGTGTGGCCAGCCTGGAAGCGGGCGCGTGCGCCTGCTATCCCGCTTAAAGGAGCCGACGTATAGCTACGACGGCTCGCAGGATTGTGCCAACCTGCCGCAGTATAATGACGGAGGCTGGTCGGCAAGCGGTTAAAGGGGTTTGTAAACACTTTGCCGTTTTTCATCTTAATGTATTCTATGCATTATGGTGAAAAACCTCCTGTACTGCAGCAGCGCTCCCGAGCCCCCCTTATACTTACCTGAGCCCCATAATTCCCACGACGGGAATGAGCACACCAGCTCCAGCCCGTGTCCTGATTGGATAGATTGATAGCAGCCATTGACTCCCGCTGCTGTCAATCAAATCCAATGACCCGGGTGACGGGGCCGAGTCCTGCTTTCTGTGTGAATAGATGCAGAAGAGCGCGCCCCGCACGGGTGTCCACGAAGGAGAGCGCTTCTCCGATGGGGCACTCGAGAAGAAGAGGAGCCAGGAGCACCACTGAGGGACCCCAGAAGAGGAGGATCGGGCCACTCTGTGCAAAACCAACTGCACAGTGGAGATAAGTATGACACGTTTGGTGTTTTTTTTTTTTTTTAACTGAATCTTTACAACCACTCTAATGCCCCGTACACACGGTCGGACATTGATCGGACATTCCGACAACAAAATCCTAGGATTTTTTTCCGACGGATGTTGGCTCAAACTTGTCTTGCATACACACGGTCACACAAAGTTGTTGGAAAATCCGATCATTCTGAACGCGGTGACGTAAAACACGTACATCAGGACTATAAACGGGGCAGTAGCCACTAGCTTTCATCTCTTTATTTATTCTGAGCATGCGTGGCACTTTGTGTGTCGGATTTGTGTACACACGATCGGAATTTCCGACAACGGATTTTGTTGTCGGAAAATTTTACAGGCTGCTCTCAAACTTTGTGTGTCGGAAAATCCGATGGAAAATGTCCGATGGAGCCCACACATGGTCGGAATGTCCGACAACACGCTACGATCTGACATTTTCCATCGGAAAATCCGACCGCGTGTACGGGGCATAAAGATTTAAACCTGGTTGTGTTTTGATAAATATTTCAACCCTATCCTGCTTAGCAATGCAATTTTAAATGAAAAATGCAAGCTGTTATTGAATAATATGCAATTATTATTTCATCTGTATCACTACAGCTATTATGCATTCCATCCCTTTGTACATCTCGCTTTCTGTTTTCAAAAATGTCCTTTTCACAATGATAATTCCTGTGATGTATGAATGGGTTTGGCACAGGTTGGAACTAGCTTGGCCCTGAACATTATCAGTGCAGTGATATCCGCGGTGGAGATTGTGATTCTTTTAGTGGATGTGGTCATGAATGGATATTACACCTGCTATGACACCTGTGCTACAATATGGGTGAGTACAATAACCAATTAGTATTAAGTGGACCTCCTCTTTAGGGCATTGCTGTTTGAAAACATAAAACATCACTTTGTGCTAAACAATCGATTGAGCTGCATGCTGTAATAAAAGATAATTACTAACCTTCTCAACAAGTGTTGAGTGAAAACTTTGTTTCTGTGTTACTAGCTCTAAAGGAAATAGAAATAATGACATTTCTAAAAATCAGAATTTCCTCTTTTGTTGTTAGTTTCAGACTGTAAGGTTCTCATGAAGTTGACCTTAGAATATTTGGAAGAACTGGTGTTTAACACCAAATGTACAGAGACTAATGGTGATTGTAAAACATTACAGTTTGATAGCAATTAATGTTTTTTAACAAAAGAACATACCATTCCACATCAATAATTATGCTACCAAAATCAGTGTGCGCTTTAAATTGCCTCCAGCATTGCTCCTAATTTTTGCTGGAGGCCGCCATTTTAAACTCAAAAACAATGTCACTTTCTGTAATTAAAATATTTACATCTTCAGCTTTGATTATATATTTCTTGGCTCAGATAGAGAGGAAGGCTGACAGAAGCTTTACAGTGCTGAAGTCCACAGCCTGGAAAGGAGTATGTCAGAAAAATAGACGCAATTAACTCTTTTGTGTCTCCCTGGCAGCAAAGTTTGTCTTTTTCACTTCTCCTGCTTCTCTTTTCTTCCTCCCTAATCTGTGTTCCCCAGAAACATTGTCATTCCTGTTGCTTTATTCCTTCTTAAAGCAGAGGTCCACTCTAAAAAACATTTATACATTAAAATTTTCTTTGAAATAAATTAAAAAACATAGAAAAAAAATGTTTTACTTACCAGAAACCCCTGTTGCTAGGCAGTCTTCCTAATCTGCCTTTTCCTAGTCCGCGGAGCTGTTCCGTCACTTTCTCCTCTTCAGGGAGCTCCCCCATTGTCGTCTGGGACCTGTGTTTGTCCCAGAAGATGATGGGGCCATTCACAAAGCGCCCCACGACTCGTGCATGCGCAGTAGGAAAAGGGCAGTGAAGCCGCAAGGTTCCACTGCCGGTTTCCCTTAGTTGCAGATCGGCCTTGGGGGGCCGACATCGCGGGCTCACTGGACAGGTAAGTGTCCTTATGAAAAGTCAGCAGCTACAGTGTTTGTAGTTGCTGACTTAAAAAAAAAAACGTCTAGAACACCGCTTTAAGTAGCAGTAAATCTTAAAGCTGTCAGCAGATTGGCCTCTAGTGGCTCTGATTGTAGGCACAGTGCTGAAAATAGAGAGCAACTGAGCATGTGCAGAGCAGGGTGAGAACGTGTATTGCTACATTTTAAACAGTATAAGGACTTACAGTATTTTTAATGTTTTACATAGCTATACCTGTAAAAGGGACCATATCAGGACTTCATTTTCTAAATAATGTTCCACTTTAAGTTAAAAGAAATAAGCCAACTTGCTTCCAGGGCATCAGTGGGTCATCATTTATCATGGCTAATTATTATTAGCTGACCTATCAATTATCGAGCATTTCATGTTTCATAATATAATATAATGCACATTAACAGTCTGGTTAGAATGAGTTTATCAATCATAATGATTTTATAAATGTGTACTATGTTTTGGTTTTATACATGTGCTCTGAATATGTTATTACATTATAGTTATATAATTTCATGTAACCTTAGAAGTCTTTTGGTTTACTTTATTTCTTTTTTTATCAATCACCAAAACTTTGGGCAAATGAGACATATCAACTACACTTTTTTTAACATTTACTACTGTAAAATTATCCATTTATGTACTAAATTTTAAATCATAAAACTGATGTACTGTATGTAGACATCATGGTCCAAATGTGCTTACATAATGACAAAATTTTGCACCTCATCCTCATTTTGCCTCATTAAATATTATTGTTAAAATGGAAAAATTTATAATAGTACCTTTTTTTTTTTTTTTAAGCATATCTAAACTCAAACAAAACTGAATATATTGCAGCTTACCAAACCTTAGATGTAGTGGCTGAATGAGTGCTGTATTCTATTTTTATTGATTTTTTTCCCTTTATTTTTACCTGGTGATTCAGCCAGTAACACACTTCCTGTCTAATGCCGCGTACACACGGTCGGACTTTTCGGCTACAAAAGTCCGACAGCCTGTCCGACAGACTTTCGACGGACATTTGGCGGACATTTGGCGGACTTTTGGCGGACTTGCGGCAGACTTTCTAACGAACGGACTTGCCTACATACGATCACACAAAAGTCCGACGGATTCGTACGTGATGACGTACACCGGACTAAAATAAGGAAGTTGATAGCCAGTAGCCAATAGCTGCCCTAGCGTGGGTTTTTGTCCGTTGGACTAGCATACAGACGAGCGGATTTTTGGGTCCGGCGTAGTTACGACGTAAAGATTTGAAGCATGTTTCAAATCTAAAGTCCGTCAGATTTGCGGCTGGAAAAGTCCACTGAAAGTCCGGGGAAGCCCACACAGGATCGGATTGTCAGCCGGCTTTAGTCCGTCGGCGTCCGTCGGACTTTTGTAGACGAAAAGTCCGACCGTGTGTACGCGGCATTATAGTGGAGGACTGAGGGTAGACACCCTGTCTATGGAGGAGCAAGATGGCTACCCTTGGACAGCAGCAATGTCAGCTTGTAAAGAGTGGTGTTAGATGGACTCGTATATTTAGATAGACATAACCTAAGTGACTAACTAAATAAAGCCGAACTTCAGCTAACATTTTTGAAGCAATTAAAGAAACACTTTTGTTCCTTTTGGGATAAAGGCTTTATACCAATTAATAAAAGCTGACCATTGTAAGCACCTCTCTCAGTCTCTCAGTGTTAAATGGTTTGCCTCAACCCTCTAACTGTCACTTTTCGCTGGACAGCTAGGCCTGCTAAAACAAGTTGAAATATAACAGACTTAATTTTCACCTGTTGGTCCTGCCATTAAGGGGAAAAATTCTGAAAAACCAATGTTGCCTCCACATCTAAATTTTGGAAGCTGTAATAATTAATTTTTATGTGTCTGGATTCAGGAACAATTTAAAGGCTAATGTGCTTACTACAGTGTAGCGCTACTGACCCCAAAACATTCCTGCACCCAGTATTATTCATAGAAGAGGAGAAGCTCCTGTAGCACCCCCCTGGGTCTACTGGGAGCAGAAAGGTACCTCCAGATACAGGGAGCGAGCTTACATTCACCCCAAGGCTTCCCATGGCTATAATGGGAAGTTGAACAGAATTTAGGCACCAGTCACTTTAGGTATTTTTCAATGCTTTAATAAGAACTTGAGAAAAGTAAGAGAGAGGGTTAGGGGAGGTTTCAGATCCCCTTTTAGCAGATCACTTACAGACTCCTTGAATCCAAAGGCAAAACAGCTTTCTTTTATAAGATCTCAGATACCTGGATAGGTCTCTCACACAGACCTAGCAACCGATAGAATGTCTGGACAAGCCTTTCACAGACTTAGCAGCCAGTAGAACTCCTGGATAAGTCTCTCTCACAGACTTAGCAGCCAGGAGCTAGTTACCTTGTTTAGATTGTAGAACAGCTTGACAGTACCAGAACCTTTAAGCCGACCCGGCAATACTGTAACTGCCGGTTTACACAGGGGCGACTTGTCAGGCGACCTAGCCGCCTGACAAGTCGCCTCCCGTTCTGTACTACGGAACCGTTCTAATAGGAGCGGCGCAAGTCGCTCCAACTTAGAAAAAGGTTCCTGTACTACTTTGGGGGCGACTTGAGGCAACTTGCATAGACTTCTATACAGAAGTCGTTTTGCAAGTCACCATGGAAGTCGTATGCAGGTCGCCTCGGTGAGGCGACCTGCAAGTCGTGCCGCCCCTGTGTGAACCGGGGCTAAGGGTAGTTTTAGATATAGGTGCATCCTCCAAATGAGTCACCAGGCCCTCCCGAGAGAGCAGCCTTCACCCTGGCTCTCTCCAGCAAGGGTCCACTCCTGGATCTCCTCAGCTTGGCTCGGCTTCTTCCACACAGGCAAGACAGCCTAAGGACTACCTCAGGATTAGTAGGCCCCAGACAGGTTTCTGGGCCTACTGACGAATTTGCAGCAGCACATCCTCAGGCCCGGAGGGCCCAGAGGTAACGACTGACAAAGAGCACATGGCATCTGTCCCATAAATACCCCTTCCCAGAATGCACAGCGGCCAGGAACCTAATACTGGGCTGTTTCCAGAAAAAGAATATTCATTACAGCTCACCCTAGTTGTAATTCTCTGTCCTGTGATACCAGTGACACCTACTGGCAACGGTGGGAAATGCACAACTCAGCCAAGTGTAGAACAGAACCAAGTATAAAATCAAATCTGAGCTGTTTACAGCTCAGCCAAAAACTAAATTTACACTATAGCCCCATTTTTAGGAACAGGGGGCTACACTCCTTTAAAAGAAGTATGGGGGAAAAAATTTCTATAATCATACTTGTTCCGATGCTGCAGCTGTCCCCCACCACCTCTGCACTGAGAACCGAGCAATCGAACATCGCCGACGGCTCAGTTCTCTCAGCTCTCAGAGCAGTGAGCTGCTGCCTTTCAGGCAGCAGCTCTCCTGCTCTGCTCCTCCAAGCTCATTGGATCGCTGAGCTGTGGAGGGGCGGGGAGCGGTCGTCTCAGTGGCTTGCTGAGACTGCCATTAGTGCAGGCCCCTTCACTGATGGCAGTCCAGCAGAGGGTGGACTTCAAACTGCTCTCTGCTAAAACCGGGTCACAGTGCAAAACCAATTGTACTCCTGTGACCCATAGGAGAAGCCCAGCCAAGCAAGCTCAGGCTGGACTTCTCCTTCAATAGGTCTCTCCATGAAAGAAGCCCAGTTACTGTTTTAAATAGTTGTTGAAAGGTTAAATGTTTCAGTACCTAGTTGTTGGCTGCATGTCCAGTTTTTGTTTATAGATGTGTTGAAATGTTTGAATGTACCTGTGCCTCATGTGATTGGATGTACAGTTTGCCCCACCCTGTATCTCTATGCCAACAAGAAGGGGGAATTGTCTTCAGAGTTATATCCGTGTGTGTGTTTGTGTGTTTCTTCAATAAAATCATATGCTTTTATTCACCCTACACTGCTGTCTCGACAAGTGACTGGGTGAGCTGAGGGATCTTGGATCATGCTGGAACTGGGAAAGGATAGCTTATACGGCGGACATACTCCTCAAGAGTACAGGGTCCATTTCATGTACCTACCTTCCTATCTTGCCTATACTGGGAAAGGGAAGCTTATACGGCGGACATACTCCTCAAGAGTACAGGGTCCGTTTCATGTACCTACCTTCCTATCTTGCTTATACTGGGAAAGGGAAGCTTATACGGCGGACATACTCCTCAAGAGTACAGGGTTCGTTTCATGTACCTACCTTCCTATCTTGCCTATATCTATAAATCATTAAATTAATATGTCTGAGATCGACCTATTTTTTTTTTTCTATGCTAGGACCCCTTAAAATCAATCCATTGCATTTTCTTCTATCCTCCATGGAGTTGCATCTGGACCTAATATATCATCTCCGCACTCTAGCCATTACTCCATTACTGATAAAACAAAGTCAACATTGTGGGGGGGGGTGAAGTGGTGTTTTTAGAGTTTGTAAGCAGCTCTCTATTCCGGGAGAGAAAGGAGAAGATCATCCTAAGGAGAGCTGCAGGAGAGATATTCATAAGCTTTGATTATCTGCCGTGAGGTGAGCTGTTATTTCACCCAGTGGTGGTCGTGCACTTTTATTTACCAACTGGAACACTGAAGAGCACTGTGGTAGATCATATATACTAAAAGACTTTTTATTTTATTTATGTTTTTGTAGTTTTGGATGTAATATACTCTGTATGCATAATACTGGATATAGGAATGTTTTTGGGTCAGTAGCACAACATTGTATTAAAGTGATTGTAAAGCTTTTTTTTTTTAAATAACAAACATGGTATAGTTACCTGCTCTGTGCAAGGGTTTTGCACAGACTGGCCCCAATCCTCCTTTTCTGGGGTCCCCCAGTGGTGCTCCTGGCTCCTCCTCCTCTTGAGTGCCCCCACGGTGAGCAACATTCCATGGGGGCACTCGTGCAGGCACGTTCTCGAGTTCTGCTGCTGCGTCCATTGACACACAGCAGGACTCAGCCCCGCCCGGCTCCTGTGTCACTGGATTTGATTGACAGCAGCGGGAGCCAATGGCTCATCGTCTCAGTGACTCGCTGAGAGGCCATCAGTCCAGGCACCTGGTAGATTCAGACATCCAGAGTCGGGATGACGCGTTTTGAAACTTCCTGTTTCTGTCTGAGTTTTAAAAAATTGTTTCTGCTTGCAACACTTCCTGTAGGTCAGCTCCCATCATTTTGTGTTTTTGCATCACAGAAAAGGGTGTGATAAGGCGTGTATTACCAGTCTGGACCACACCTCCCTCATTACTATACCATACCTGACAACTTTTTGAGATGGAAGCGAGGGACACCTATTAACAAAAGTATGTAGGAATAGGAAACGCCCCCTGCCACGCCCCCTTAAAGGAGAATTATACTAAAAAAAATTTGTTTAACCCACAAGTGCGTTTTTTTTTTACCACTACTATTAACTGCATGGCTGAATTCGCATGGCATTCAGGCCAAACTCGTGCAGGACCCTTTTTTGTCCTGCACCAGAATCGGATCGCATGGGTGTTCACACCCATGCGATCTGCGTATCGTTCTACATTTTGCAAACTGATTGTGGGGTGTCATTAACTTAACATACACTCCACAATCAGTTCGCATGAATGGGTTTGTGATTAAGATGCGGTGCGAATTTGCAGCAAATTTGCTGTGAATTTGCGGCGCATCTAGTGTGGACCGAGCCTGAAGGTGGCAATATACTACACAATCTGATTGTACAATCTCTGTACGATCTCCCTTAGATTTACCAAAACTATGGAATCACAGGACATGCCTATCTATCCATTTACGCTGTATTCAATCAGGCAGGCCCTTGCTCTGCATCATCAGGGGTGTTCAACCTGTGGGCTGCATGTGGCCCTAGAGAGTTTAGCATGCAGACATGGCAAAAATATGCTGTGCAAACATAGCTGATCAGTGAAGGGTGTGTGTGCTAATGAGGTCAGCTGGTAAACTCCTTTCTGTTTCTACATACCAGGAAGTGATGAAGCTTTCTGAGAACTACAGCAGGGGTTAAGGTAAGGCCTTGTTCTAAAAATCAAAGAAAGCTTTTATTTTTCTGCAACGGAGGTACATTAATGGTGTATTGGTACATAAGGGAGCTGGAATTTATTAAAAAAGGTGAATTTAGCCTTTAAATATTAATGCTGCCTAGAGAGATAATACATTAACATCGGTTTCATTCAAGGGCACATGGGCCCTGCCTCCCCCCCCCCCTTTTTAGCACCTGATTAGAGCTAGAGGCTCTAATAGGCTTCAAAATAAGGTGGGCTTGGGATGCAGAGCATTACGCTTGGAGCCCATCCACGTGTGTTAGAAGAGCAAATGAATATTCGTTCTTTGAACACTGAATCACCTCTCTGCCAATCAGAAAGCGGGGGTCTGATACCCGTTTCCCGATTGGCTGAAAGGACAGGCCTATTGGAGGCCTAGGCAGAGGAGGAGGGAGATGCACAGCGGAAGCCGCCATAATCCACAGGAGAAGGAAGAAAGCTGCCGCCCTCCCGTTTCCTAGATGGGGTAAGTGCAGGGCTTTGATGTCCCGACTGTCCTCCCAGGGGGGTTTGCCGCTGACCGACTGAGGGGGTGGTTGTTTGCCGCCCCCCCAAAAGAAAAAAACACCAGCCACCACTGGTTTCATTAGACTTTTAGTGGCTTGTGCAGAACTTGAAATGATGCATGAACAGGAAACTAGAAATACAAATATGCCACATATTATTCCCATGCTTCTTTTGACAGGCTGTTAGAGAGACCATTTTCATATCGCTGATCATAGCAACCATGCTACAACTTTGTTTGTCCATCTCCATCTCATCATTTGGATGTAGCTCAATGATTGGAAATTCTATTCCACAGCAGGTAAGAGAAGCTTTTGGTAAAAAGCATCAAGCATTCATTTTTAGCTCATCAGACCTATTTGTTTTTTCACCTTCTAGGTTTGTGCACATCATAGATATGCTTTAGGATGTATTGGTTTGAAGATGTGTTAAAGTGGAACTACTCGCAAAAGTGACATGTATGATGTTGTCTGTCAATAGCGTTAAGACAGCAGTTTTTGATCTCAACTGTGTGTTCCATCAATGTTTTGACTGCACAAATGGCAGTTAGATGGCTTCTTTTAGTTTAACGCTATCATTAGTTATATTCGGGAAGCATAAATGCTTGTGCGAGGATATGAAAATAAATAAATAAATCAATGGTTTCCGACTTCCATTCTTAGGTACCTTCAACAGGCCATGTTTCCAGTGGTTCCCAATCTTAGTCCTTAAGTACCTCCAGCGCTGCGTAAACTGTTGGCGCTATATAAATCCAGGTGCTTTAAGTCAATGCCAGTAACTTGGTAATTATGACAGTTATATTATTTAAGAATTCCAAAACATGGCCTACTGGGAGTACTTGAGAGCAGAGGTTGCGAACCACTGAAAACTAAAGGTAATATTCTACTTGGTGGAAGATGTAGTCAGCACAAGGTTCCATGACTGCTATTTTATCCAAGAGGATTTCCCAAAACATGGCCTATTGGGGGTACTTGAAGGCAGAGGTTAAGGATCACTGTCATAGATATTTGTAGGAAAACAACTAGCTCTACTCAGTGGAAGATGTAATCAGCAAAAGGTCCCTGTACAAGAATTTAAATTATAGGTCAAAGTACAAACACTCATTTCACTTTAGAGACAAATACTGTAGATGTAAATCAAGACTAGTGATGTCCTATACTCTCTGGACCCTAATGTGCTTTACTTTCAAAAGGTATAAAGGGGAATATTAAAAAAACATTCTGTATAGCTCATGGCCAATCAGGCAGCAGGAAAGGATCCATCTGCCTGTCACTATTTGAATAATACAGACACATTGAACATGTGGAGCATCATAGAGAATGCCTCCTGATTGTTACTGCCTTAGATGAACATTGTCCAAGTCTACATGACAGTGGTAGAAGTCCCAGGACTTGCTAAACCCATATCATATGTATATGACCACCTAAATCCAAATCCTTATACAGCCGCATAATATCCCAAAAATGCTTTGTAATAAAAATTTAAATTGAGACATCACACAACTATTA
This sequence comes from Lithobates clamitans, assembly GCA_037952925.1. Lineage (NCBI taxonomy): Eukaryota > Metazoa > Chordata > Amphibia > Anura > Ranidae > Lithobates > Lithobates clamitans. Next base: position 2,767,425 of record JBBGZY010000168.1, on the reverse strand, counting down.
AGAGGTCTACATACAACCCCAATTCCAATAAGAGTCAGGGGGGAAACCCAAAAAGTAGTCAACAAGTTTTGCAGGTCCAAGGGCACTTCTGTCATCATGTGGTGATTGACATGTGAATAGACTAGAAGTGAACTGGACCTTTTTTTAATGTTTTTTTTTTTTCAAAGTGATTGCAAACACAGCCCTTAACAGCTGCTGGTTTAGCAGCAGTTGGCTACTTTTTGGATTGTCCTCTTGACTTTTATTGGAATAAAATTGTATCTGGTCCTCCCAGTAGTATTGCGGCGCTTCATTTTCATTTTTTTGTTACATTACACTACAAGCCAAACTAACCTTAGAGATCCTATGGGGTGTAGCAGCTGCCTATCCGGGAACCATGTAATTTACATAAACACCAATACTTTAAGATAATAACACCAGTGAGGTGACCTTAGAGGTCCAGCGCTATTAAATATGTGACATTCTCTCCATGCATCAAATACTATTTCTGAGTTAAAAAACAAATCATAAATAATCAGGCCTGTCTGTATTTTACAACTTTTTTGGTTTGATTTGAAAGTCTTTGTAGGCCTTAAAATTGTGGATTTATCTTTGTGAATACACAGTACTTTTTAACCTTATATTATTATCATTGCTCTCCCAGCAGGTGTTTGTGATCGGGAATAGTGGCCTGGAAAGAAATGTATATCCAACTGCTCCCAACCAAGGAATGGCTATTTCTCCTACAGTGAACCAAGCTCCTCAGTACCCCATGTTTCCTTCCAATTATCAGAACTAGATGGATTGCATTATTCCCATTAACACCCCACAGGAAAACCAACTTGAGTAAATGGCAGCTTTAGCAGAGTACACATATTTTTTCCAGAAAATGTCAGTATGTCTATCCAGCAGTACCTTAATATATAGTTTATTCTTAACCACTTGCCGACTGCCGCATGTACATATACGTCGGCAGAATGGCACGGCTGTGCAAATGGGTGAACCTGTACGTCCCTTTGAATTTGCAGCCATGTGGTCGCGTGCGCACGACCCTGCCGCAAACTCTGTGAGTAAGATCGCGGGTCCTGCGGACTCGATGTCCGCAGGGTTGCCCGCGATCGTCTCACGGAGCTGAAGAATGTCGAGATGCTAATGTAAACAAGCATCTCCCCGTTCTACCTAGTGACACTGTCACTGATCATAGCTCCCTGTGATCGGGAGCGGTGATCTGTGATGTGTCACTCGTAGCCACACCCCCTAACAGTTAGAATCACTCCCTAGGACACACTTAACCCTTTCCTAGCCAGCTAGTGGTTAACCCCTTCACTTCCAGTGTCATTTTTATAGTAATCAGTGCAATTTTATAGAACTGATCGCTGTAAAAATGACAATGGCCCAAAAATGTGTCAAAATTGTCCAATGTGTCCACCATAATGTCGCAGACACAATAAAAATCGCAGATCGCTGCCATTTTCCTGCAAAGACCGCTGGCCACGAGTGATCGTGAGAAGGAGACACAGAACAGGGACAAGTGTGTGTAAACACACTTCCCTGTTCTGTTCTGACAGGAGTGACAGATCGTGTGTTCCTATTAGCTAGGAACCACAATCCGTCACTTCCTCTAGTCAGTCCCCTCCCCCTTCAGTTAGAATCAGCTCCCAGGGAACACAGTTAACCCCTAGATCACCCCCTAGTGCTAACCCCTTCACTGCCAGTGATATTTCTACAGTAATCAATGCATTTTTATAGCATTGATTGCTTTATTAATGCCAATGGTCCCAAAAATGTGTCAAAATTGTCCGATGTGTCCGCCATAATGTCGCAGTCACGATAAAAATCGCATATCGCTGCCATTACTAGTAAAAAAATAAATAAATAAGAATGCTATAACTCTATCCCCTATTTTGTAGACGCTATAACTTTTGCGTAAACCAATCAATATACACTTATTGCGATTTTTATTTTTTTTACCAAAAATATGTAGAATACATATCGGCCTAAACTGTGAAAAAAATTAGTTTTGTTTTTTTTTTTTTAAATGGGGATAATTATTATAGCAAAAAGTACAACATTTTGTGTTTTTTTTCCAAAATTGCCGCTCTTTTTTTGTTTATAGCGCAAAAAATAAAAACCACAGAGGCAATCAAATACCACCAAAACAAAGCACTATTTGTTGGAAAAAAAGGACGTCAATTTTGTTTGGGTGCAACATCGCATGACCGCGCAATTGTCAGTTAAAGTGACGCAGTGCCGAATCGCAAAAAGTGCTCTGGTCAGGAAGGGGGTAAATTCTTCCGGGGCTGAAGTGGTTAATGCAAGTACCTGCATTTCTCTTATCAGCCTCCTGCAGCCTACTGTACGGCAGAGCTCAGGAAAGGGGAAAGGAGAAGCGGCACAAGGTCCAAACCAGGCACACTGCAGTTAATGGAGCATGCTGATAGGATAGAAAAGTATAGTGGCAGAGGGATAAGCTCATCGGTCTATTGCTTTTTTTTTTTTTTTTTTTTAAATTGTCGCTCTTTTTTTGTTTATAGCTGTCAGGGCTGGGCTCAACCCCTCCTTCTCAGAGCTGGTCGCTCAGCTGTTGGCTAATTGCCAGCTCCTATCTCTCCACAGTTACTCAGCTGTTGATGATATCCTGCTCCTCAGTCCTGCCTACTTAAGCCGTTCATCCCAGTGGATCTCTGCTTTCGCCTTGGTCAACATCACAGAGACGATCTCCTGCATTCCTATTCAAAGACTTGCTTTGCTGACATCCCTTCTGGCTCCAGATCCTGCTTGCTGTTCCACAACATTGATCCCTGACTTCTGGCTTGGCTGACTATCCGTTTTGGTTACTGAACTTTGGCTATGTTTTGACTACGTTTGTTCTTTTTACCTTTATTATTAAACAAGTGTGAATTAACTGTACTTCTGTCTCATTCTGCTTTCATGGTTTCTGACAATAGTGCAAAAAATAAAAACCGCAGAGGTGATCAAATACCACCAAAAGAAAGCTCTATTTGTGGGGAAAAAGGATGTCAATTTTGTTTGGGTACAACGTCGCACGACCGCAATTGTCAGTTAAAGCAATGCAGTGCCGTATCGCAAAAAAGGGCTTGGTCAGGAAGGGGGTAAATCCTTCCGGGGGTGAAGTGGTTAAAGGATAACTACTTTCAATGCAGTGATCGTTTACATGACTACCACCCTCCTCCCCCAAAAGCTCATACTTACCTGCCTCTTCTACATGAGATCTTCACTGTGCTACCCCCTGGTATCCAAACAGACGCCTTTCCAAATGTATCCCAGCCAGGCTCTGCTTTTTCTACACAAGTGTAGCACACACTTTTTTTCATTCCTTAGGAAAGGTCTTCCACCTTTCAAAACAGTGGATGGCATCTCTTATAAATGAAGTGAAGCCCTACTGGACAACTATCTAAAGGGGCTGTGTAGTTGCACACTGAAGATCTTGAACAGCGGGGAAAAAATAAGTGATTTATTTTGGGTGGCTGTTGGGTGGGGGGGGGGGGGGAGTGGACATATAGAAGGATTACTTTACCAAAGTATATTTATCATTTAAATATATGCAAATTGGTGGTTAGAGGGGAATCTAACCCAACTATTTTTATAAATACAAACCACACACACACCTATTCTGTATACCCTGTGTAAAAATATTGTGTGTAACATTTTTTTTTTTTTTTTAGCCTGCTCCAGTCACAAGATCCTGCAGCTCTGGCTCTGGCTCCTATGCGTCAGGGAGCGGTGGCTGCAGGGGAGAAGAGGGAACACTGACAATGGCTGAACCATAGGGGCTAGGACCAGATTTATACCTTGGGGGGCCTGGGACACTTCATGTTCCGCAGGCCCCTCATACATAGAGTTGATCCACTTTCTCAATGACAGTCACACGTTTTTAAAATGCATGACACAATGTCATTCTGAGGTCAAGCATGTAAACGCACACAGTCATAGTGCTCTATGTGTGGCTCACTTGAGCTGACAAAATTTGTTTTTAAAAATGATGCAGAATAAAATCCAGAATAAAAACTTTTACCAATGGTGGCCAGCAAAATATTAGTTGTCAAGATACATTTATTTAAAAAAATTAATTTTTATTATGTATATTAAATTATTTTATTCTTTATTTGTATTATTTTTCTATATTTTGAAATATATTTTTAATCTTTTATATTATTTTTGTGTAGAGAGGGGGCCCTTCTGTTGGGCACTCTAGGGCAGTTGCCCCTTTTGCCCCCTTATAAATCCTGCACTGTCAGGAACCTATGGGTGTCATCATGGCTGGAATTCCCAGCCGTTGTCAAGCGCTCAATGACACAAGGGAGTCAGAGCTGCAGGTTCATGTGGCTGAACTAAAAGAGGTAAGTATACACACGGTAGGCAGGATATATGGATGGAATAGGTATGGAACATTTTTGAATGCAACCTCACCATTGCGCTGAATGCACCCTCATCACTGCCCTGAATGCAACCTCCCCATTGCCATGAATGAAACCTCCCCATTGGCCTCTTTAATACAAAGTCCGACCTCCTACGATAGACAGAACAGTCATCCAATGGCAGCCCAGAAGACGGAACCTCTTATAACAGACGCCAACGTGTAATCAGGAGATTCTCCTGTATGTGTATGTAATCTGACGGCGCTCGTCCCACGCCCCTAAAACTCAGGGCGCTACATTATATGCACATGAACAGTAGTTTCAGCTGAAAATCGATTTGAACATGGTAGATTATTTTCCTGATAAAGCTGTGCTCATAAGTTTACATACCCTGACAGAATTTATGATTTCTTGGCCATTTTTCAGAGAATATGAATGCTAATACAAAAACGTTTCGTTCACTTATGGTTAGTGTTTGGCAGAAGTAATTTATAATCAATCAACTCTGTTTACTCTTTTTAAATCATAATGCAACAGAAACTACCCAAATGACCCTTATCAAAAGTTTACATACCTCAGTTCTTAATACCGTGTATTGCCCCCTTTAACATCAATGACAGCTTGAATTCTTTGTGGTATTTGTGGATGAGGCTCTTTATCTTCTCAGATGGTAAAGCTGCCCATTCCTCTTGGCAAAAAAGCCTCCAGTTCCTGTAAATTCTTGGGCTGTCTTGCATGAACTGTACTTTTGAGATCTCCCCAGAGTGGCTCAATGATATTGGGGTCAGGAGACTGAAATGGCCACTCCAGAACCTTCACTTTATTCTGCTGTAGCCAATGACAGGTCGACTTGGCCTTGTGTTTTGGATCATTGTCATGCTGGAATGTCCAAGTACGTCCCATGTGCAGCTTCATGGCTCATGAATGCAAATGTTCCTCCAGTATTTTTTGATAACATACTGCATTCATCTTGCCAACAATTTTGACCAAATTTCCTGTGCCTTTGTAGCTCACATATTTCCAAAACATCAGCGATCCACCTCCGTACCTTTCATCATAGGCCTTGTTGACTCCTCTCCAAATGTAGCGTTTATGGTTGTGGCTAAAAAGCTACATTTTGGTCTCATCGCTCCAAATGACTTTGTGCCAGAAGGTTTGAGGCTTGTCTCTGTGCTGTTTGGCGTATTGTAAGTGGGATACTTTGTGGCATGTGCGTAGTAATGGCTTTGTTCTGGCGACTCGACCATGCAGCCCATCTTTCTTCAAGTGCCTCCTTATTGTGCATATTGAAACAGCCACACCACATGTTTTCAGAGAGTCCTATATTTCACCTGAAGTTATTTGTAGGTTTTTCTTTGCATCCCGAACAATTTTCCTGGCAGTTGTGGCTGAAATTTTAGTTGGTCTACCTAACCGTGGTTTGGTTTCAACAGAACCCTTCATTTTCCACTTCTTGATTAGAGTTTGAACACTGCTGATTGGCATTCTCAATTCCTTGGATGTTGTTTTTATATCCCCTTCCTATTTTATACAGTTCAACTACCTTTTCATGCAAATCCTTTGACAATTCTTTTGCTTTCCCCATGACTCAGAATCCAGAAACGTCAGTGCAGCCCTGGATGAAGTCCAGAAACGTCAGTGCAGCACTGGATCAAGCAAACAGATCACAGGTGAGGCTGGTTACCTTTTTAATAGCCATTCAAACCCCTTTGTGTCAACTTGTGTGCATGTTATCAGGCCAAAATCACCAGGGTATGTAAACTTTTGATCAAGGTCATTTGGATAGTTTCTGTTGCCATTATGATTTTAAAAAGAGTAAACACAGTTGATTGATAGTGTTTGGCTGAAGCCATTTATTAACCATGAGTGAAAAATGTTTGTGTTATCATTCATATTCTCTGAAAAATGGCCAAGAAATCATAAATTCTGCCGGGGTATGTAAACTATATATGACTCACATGGTATGTCTGTAGTTGGCCTTAGATTTTTTTTTTTAATTCACCATTTTGAACTTACACTAATCTTCAATTTCTTTTGTGTTCTCCTTTAAACAGAAAAGCTATGCTGAGACTAGCACAGGCTTTCTGTTTTTTTTTACAGTAACTCTCTATTTTTGCTTCTGGTGGTATCCTGGAGAGACTTTTTTGCATGCCAGTATGGTCTCCTGATGGTGCTGAGTGCTGCCGATGACCTACAGCAACAAGTACTTCTGCAGCCAAACATTGGGGCCCCTTGAGTGCACAGATTAGCCACAGCAACAAGTAAAATGTAAAGGCTAAATTCTCCTTTAAGAAAAAAACTAAATAAATGTGCATATTTTTGCAAGAAAAAAATGTGCAGTTATTTTTTTTGCATAGGAGCCTGCAAAGCAATGCACTCGTAATCAGTAGATCATGAGTGAAATGTCAGGCTCCCACAGAGAGGTCCCCAAGCTTTCTTCCCATACCTCTCTTAGAAAGCTAGAGGAAGTGTTAATGGACTATGATTGGAAATATCAGTGTATTACTGTTTCTCCTCCCCTTGCTCTCTGAACTCTCTGAGCTCCTTGTGCAGCTGAAAAAAGGATAAAAAAAGAGGATATGTGAGGATAAAAGAAAAAAAAATAAAATAAAGGTATTTATAGTGTTTTTACATTATACACAAATGTTTTGCCTTTTGTTTTCTTTTTTAACTGCTTCCCGACCAGCCGTCGCAGTTATACTGTGGCAGGTTGGCTCCCCTGTGCGAGCCGTCGTAGCTATACGTTGGCTTGCGGGGTTGGGATAGTAGGCGCCCGCGGACGCCGGAGGTGTGCTCGCGCTCCCGCTGCACAGTTGGGGTGCCGATGTTCGTGGCCGAGCGATCGTGAGCAGGAGACACAGAACAGGGATGAGTGCATGTAAACACACACTTCCCTGTTCTGTTCTGAAGAGGAGTGATAGATTGTGTGTTCCTTTTAGCTAGGAACCACGATCCGTCACTTCCTCTAGTCAGTCCCCTCCCCCTTCAGTTAGAATCACCTCCCACGGAACACAGTTAACACGCCAATCGCCCCCTAGTGTTAACCCAATCACTGCCAGTGACATTTTTACAGTAATCAATGCATTTGTATAGCATTGTTCACTATATTAATGCCAATGGTCCCAAAAATGTGTCAAAATTGTCCAATGTGTCCACCATAATGTCGCAGTCATGATAAAAATCGCAGATCGCCACCATTACTAGTAAAAAAAGAATAATAATAAAAATGCTACAAATCTATCCCCTATTTTATAGACGCTATAACTTTTGAGCAAACCAATCAATATACGCTTATTGCGATTTTTTTTTTACCAAAAATAGGTAGAAGAATACGATCGGCCTAAACTGAGGAAAAAATGTGTTTTTTTATATACTTTTGGGGGATATTTATTATAGCAAAAAGTAAAAAAAAATGCGTTTTTTTCAAAATTGTCGCTTTTCTTTTGTTTATAGCGCAAAAAAAAAAAAACCGCAGAGGCGATCAAATACCACCAAAAGAAAGCTCTATTTGTGGGAAAAAAGGACGTCACTTTTGTTTGGGTATACTGTCGCACGACCGCGCAATTGTCAGTTAAAGCGAGGCAGTGCCGAAATGCAAAAAATGCTCTGGTCAGGAAGGGGGTAAATCCTTCCGGGGCTGAAGTGGTTAAACTAAATGGGTTGTTTTACAAGGTAAGAGTTCACATATACTTTTAAGGGAGAAGTAGGGCCAAAGTATGTTTTGGCCTTACTTCTCCTATGAAACACAGGAGTGCGGTTCGTTCTGTACTCACATTCTGTAAAAAATAGACATACTTATTACTAAAAGAAATCACAAAATAACTAATACACATGAGTTACACCAAAATTATAACCTGGATGGTCGTGAGAGCGTTCAAGATGTGGCAATCAACAATGCCCCATCAGGCTTGGTGTAGATTGCATGATGGTGCTCTACATGTTACGCGCACCAGCGCTTCTTCAGGAGCTTAAGCATATATTCTAGATAAGTAAAAACATATGAGTCTTACACTGAATAATATGTATAACCATTATATATACACATAAGTAACTCTAAACCTTTTAATTTTGTGCATTTAGTGCAATAAAGTCTATTTTATTTTTCCAAGCCATCATTCAAATTGAGTTTGGACAGGGCACATTTCTATCAATTTTTATCCAAAAATCTTTATCTCATTCTGTACTCATGTGACACAATTTCAGCTGACATCACTCAGCCGGTCAAGGCGCTGGCTCGAGCCAGGCTTTACAGTCGGGATCCACCCAACAGCCTGGACTGAGAGACTGATCTAGCCACTCCCACCTCCTGCACAGTTCAGTGATCCAGTGAGCGCTGGAGGGGCAGAGCAGAGAGCTGGTGACTGACAGTCACTATTCTCTGTTTAGCACAGAGAGGATAACTGAGCAATCAGCGATGTATGATCGCTCAGTTCTCAGTGTAGAGGTGGCGGGGCACAGATGCAGCATCGGATCCACCTAGGTGAGTTTTTTTTTTTTGGGGGGGGGGGACCTGAAATTTAGTGTGAGATTATCATTAAATTCTTTTACTGCTTACTAAAATTAAAAGTTTTAATAGGCACCAATTAAACAGAACATATTGTAATCCTGTATTAGATCTAGGGGTATGAGTATGACTGTCTGGTCATGTAGATTCGTGATATGCCAGGAAGTTAGACTGGGGTTATACAATATACTAGAAGTGGTTGCTGAGCAGCTATCACACTAAAGAGAGGGCAATACAATCACACTGCTGAGCAGAGGGATTTGGTTACCGGCTGGTAACTTTACACTTCTGTGTTTCCTTTGTACTGAATGTGGAATTTAAGCCAGTCATTTCCAAATTATTTGAGGCAGCCGCTTAAGTAACTGCACTAATTTCCGATTCCCTGTTACTTCATATCTACTGTCACCTGGAAGATGAAGATTTCATATCCTAAACTTACTTAAAGGACCAAATGTGTTGCACTTCTCACCACATGAAGGAACAAAGGTAATGCATTTCTTGTGTCATTTTTTTTCATACACTTTCAACATACGTTGTGTCAGATGCATAGTGTTGGGTACCAGTGCCTCTTTGTGCTGAGCCGCGTTGCTTTGATTCAGCATCTCTTGGAACAAGAGGAGGTGCATTCGAAGAATAAAGGCTTAGTTTATGAGTTTATGGGAGGGTTTGCTAATTTCATTTTTTTTTTAATTCTTTCACTTTCTTTACATACCCCCCCTTTTTTTTCCCCATAGGCGAAGCTTTAAAAGCCTGTACAGATTACCAGTTTAGACTGTAAGAGCTTTGGGCAGTGACAGGTACTCTATTAGACCCCTGATTCCTCCTCTGCCCTTCAACGTATCTGATCAAACATAGATCAGTCTGATGAGATGGGAAGCACTGCACAAAAACGGTAAGTTACTAAATCCCTCTCGCTTCCAGCTTCATTAGTCACAGAGGAGATCAGGGAATAGATCAGGGGTCTTCAAACTACGGCCCTCCAGTTGTTCTGGAACTACAATTCCCATCATGCCTAGTCATGTCTGTAAATGTCAGAGTTTTACAATGCCTCCTGGGATATGTAGTTCTGCAACAGCTGGAGGGCCGTAGTTTGAGGATCCCTGGAATAGATGTTCCTCCTTCTCCTCTGTGCGCAGCTGACCCAACTGCTTACAGTAGACCTGGGCACCCCGATGGAACAGGACAGCCTGGGAATGGCGGCGGGTGATGGAGGGAGGGAGGCCCCCTTCCAACCCTGTAAAAGTGATCCAGCAGCTGTGAGGCCAATTCAGTGATTGCCAGATGTACAAAAACACTTGGTGCATCCCGTGGGTCCTGGTGGGAATTAACACTGGAACCACTGGCTGTATGTGACAGTTGGCATCCAGGAATTGAAAAGACCAGCCCCTGGTTTTCCAATGATTTTACAGATTGCTCCACTGGAGCCCACTTCAGGGCTGTGGCAGTGTTAAGCCTGGTACAGATTAGTCGATTTTTTTTCGTTCAATCCAGCGGGTCGAAAAAAAAAAAATGAATAGCTCAGGAGGGGCCACTGTACTAACAAACCAATGTTTCGTGTGGCGATCTCCCCACTGAGCTATTGTGTTCTGACAGGGTAACAGACCACTCGTCAGAACACAATGATCAGCACTCTCAGCCATTGGCTGAGAGCGCTGATCGGAAGTCAATTGGTAGACCTTTTCCGTCATGCCCCTTCTATTGAACTGGCCCATGCCGCCCAACATTCAGCAGGTGTGTACTATGCTTTACACTGTAATAGGTCTGTCCATTCTCTCCATACAGCACCAGATTACTGATATAAGATCTACTGTAGTCTGATTGCAGCTAGCAATAAATAACTAATGCCGCGTACACGCGGTCAGACTTTTCGGCTACAAAAGTCCGACGGACGCCGACGGACCAAATCCGGCGGACAATCCGATCGTGTGTGGGCTTCCCCGGACTTTCAGCGGACTTTTCCAGTCGCAAATCTGATGGACTTTAGATTTGGAACATGCTTCAAATCTTTACGTCGTAACTCCGCCGGACCCAGAAACCCGCTCGTCTGTATGCTAGTCCGACGGACAAAAACCCACGCTAGGGCAGCTATTGGCTACTGGCTATCAACTTCCTTATTTTAGTCTGGTGTACGTCATCACGTACGAATCCGTCAGACTTTTGTGTGATCGTATGTAGGCAAGTCCGTTCGTTAGAAAGTCCGCCGCAAGTCCGCCAAAAGTCCGTCGAAAGTTTGTCGGACGGGCTGTCGGACTTTTGTAGCCGAAAAGTCCGACCGTGTGTACGCGGCATAATAGCAGTGATCTGCTGAGGCAAAGCTACATTTGGGTGGGTCTGGATCAGATATCGACCCCCAAAAAGAAAAGTGAAGGCAAATTAAACATACCGTATATACTCGAGTATAAGTCGTTCCGAGTATAAGTCGAGGCCCTAATTTACCACAAAAAAATGGGAAAAACCTATTAACCCGAGTATAAGACGAGGGTGAGAAATGCACAGCTACTGTAAGTGGAAAAGAGGGTCAACAATGCCCCTTTGCAGCATCACTGTGCCCATTTGCATGCCTCACTGTGCCCATTTGCAGCCATAGGTCCCCTGAACTTCAAACTCGGTAGTTAAGGGTTCTTAGATGCCCCCTAGCTGCAGCCAAAATTTGGGGTCTCTGAACCCAAAGGGTCCCGAAATGACATTGCTGCAGATGGACACAGTTGACCGAATTTGGGGCCAGGTATCTCTGGGCCACTTAGTGTTAGGAACCCCAAATTTGGTATGCAAACCCAGTGGAACTAGCACCATAAAATTTCCAAACCTGGGGTTTCTAGCACTAAGTGGCCCCGAGATACAGGGCTCCAAAAATCAGCTTTGGCTATGTTATGGTATCAGTTCCAGTGGGTTTGTACACCAAATTTGGGGTTCCTAGCACCAAGTGGCCCTGAGATATGGGGCCCCAAAGTCGGTTCAGAAAATGTCAAGCACTTTTCTGCAGCAGAGAATGACATTTTCCGAACCGATTTTGGGGCCCCGTATCTCGGGGTCACTTAATGCTAGGAACTTCAGCTTTGGATATGTTGTGGTACCAGGTCCACTGGGTTTGCATACCAAATTTGGGGTTTCTAGCACCAAGTGGCTCTGAGATACGGGGCCCCAAAATCGGTTCGGAAAATGAAATTTTTTGCTGCAGAAAAGTGCTTGACTCCAGTATAAGTCGAGGGGGGCACTTTCAGCACAAAAAAATTTGCTGAAAAATTCGACTTATACTCGAGTATATACGGTATATAAAAGAAAATAGTATAATGAATAAAATGCACTATATACATATGCAATAAAATTCTCACACAAACAGATGCTTAAGTGCTTGCTGCCCGGGGCATGTTTGACATTTCTTACATACATGTTAAAATCTAAATTTTTTTACTAGAAAATTACTTACAATTCGCAATTTACGTATTTTCAGAAAGCAAAGGCCCTGGAGAATAAAAAATTGTGGCTTTTGAAATTTTTGTATGTCACACGATATTTACACAGCTATTTATCAAATGCAAATTTTCAGGACAAAATACACTTAAATAATTTTTAGTACATATGAACACAGTATAATACCCAATTTTTTTGTAAGATGAGGTTGCGCCTAATAGACAACAAACATGTCAAGATTTAAAATTGAGCACACCTGTGAAATGGTGACAAATTACAGTAGCTAAAAATGTCCATAGGCTTAAAAGCCTTTACAGGTTTTCAGTTTAGAATTAAACATGAGCAATGGCACTAGAATTATTTCTCTCACATTAACGTTCATGTCAATACCTCACATACGTGGTGCAATCACTGTTTATATATGCATGCTGGACAAGGCAAGACTACTTTTTCACATAGTATGTTAGGGGTGCTTTAACCACTTCAGCCCCGGAAGATTTTACCCCCTTCCTGACGAGAGCATTTTTTACGATTCGGCACTGCGTTGCTTTAGCTGACAATTGCACAGTTGTGTGACATTGTACCCAAACAAAATTGATGTACTTTTTTCCCCCACAAATAGAGCTTTCTTTTGGTGGTATTTGATCACCTCTGCGGTTTTTATTTTTTGCGCTATAAACAAAAAAAGGCCATCAATTTTGAAAAAAAAACAATCTTTTATACTTTTTGCTATAATAAATATCCCCAAAAAATATATAAAAAAGCAAATTTCTTCCACAGTTTAGGCCCATATGTATTCTGCTACATATTATTGGTAAAAAAAAAATAAGTGTATATTGGTTGGTTTGTGCAAAAGTTATAGCATCTACAAAATAGGGGATAGATTTATGGCATTTTTATTACTAATTTTATTTTTTTACTAGTAATGGCGGCGATCTGCAATTTTTATCGGGACTGCGACATTATGGCTGACACATCGGACACTTTTGACACTATTTTGGGACCAGTGACATTTATACAGCAATCAGAGCTACAAATAGCCAGAAGGGGGTTAAGGGAAGGGGTTAAACACTAGGGGGCGATCAAGGGGTTAAGTGTGTTCCTAGGGAGTGATTCTAACTGTGGGGGGATGGGCTCACTGCAACATGACAGAAATCACTGCTCCCGATGACAGGGAACAGTGGATCTCTGTCATGTTGCTAGGCAGAACAGGGAAATGCCTTGTTCACATAGGCATCTCCCCGTTCTGTCTCATCTCAACACAATTGCGGGCCGCCGGTGAACATCAAGTTTGCGGGACCTGCGGGCGCGCTCCCACGGCGCGCCCACCCGACAGGAAGCAAATTCAAAGGGACGTACAGGTTCGCCCATTTGCCAGCCTGTGCCATTCTGCCGATGTACATCTGTGTGGGGCGGTCGGCAAGTGGTTAACTTTTTTAAGTGTATTTTATTTAAAAAAATAAAATTCACACTGTTTACATTTAGTTTTTTTTTTTAGTTCAACTTTATTGCTGTCACCAGGGATGAACAGCACCCTTTGTGGTAGCTTAGACAGTGACAGGTCTTCTTTATGGATAGATCAGGAGCAGGAGCGGACTGATAACTCACGGGGCCCCAGGGCAATAGGAGATTATAGGGCCCCCAGGCAATCAGAAATTATGGGGCCACACAGTATACACACACACAGTATACAATCTCACACAGTATACACATACATGTACACACAGTATACACAGACAGATGTAAAAAAAAACACAGATTTATACATTCTGTCCCTGGTTTTACTGAGGCTGGCAATCCTGATGGGGCCCCCTAGTGGCCCAGGGCCCTCGGGCAGTGCCCGAGTCGCTCAATGGTCAGTCCACTCCTGATCAGGAGTCTGTCAGACCCCTGATCTCTCCTCTGCCCTCCAAAGCATTTGATCAAACACAAATCGGGTTGATCATTTACCAGTACAGCCAGGGAAACACAGCACTGAAACCAGAAGTGACGAAATCCTCGGAGGAGGGGAATGAATGTTCCTCCATCTTCTCTGTGGGCAACCTGCCCGACCCCTTGGAATGACATCGGGAGGGGGCCCCCCTTTTCAAGGTTGTAAAAATGATTGGGCAGCTGTAGAGCTGCTCAAATCACTTTTATAAAAAAAGCCAATCACCGGCTGTAAAAATCTATACCCAGGAACATGGCCAGGTAAGTACAAGTGCTGCATACAGTAGCCCATAGAAAAGAATGGCTGTGCTAACCTGTAAGCACGCCAGGTACTAATACCTAAACATGCATATAGAGCACAGGCATATTCCTATATGCTATACGCATGTTTACACAAGCACCTGCGCACATTTATTTGTCAGGAAATATGCCTATACACTATACGCATATTTACACAAGTAGAATAGAGTCCCACACAGCCATTTATATCTATGGGCTGCTGTATGTAGCACCTGTGTTTCCTGTAAAAACACCCAAATTTTACATTGTATGACCAAAGCATCTACAGTATGTTCATGAGAGCAAATAAAAATATTCCTTGCCCAAATTATTCCCCAAGTCACAACAATGGTGAAGGATGATCTTTATGACATTTGAATCGACTGTGCAAGCATTAAATGCTCATGTAAGTGAATGCAATGTCATTCAAATCTTTAGCGAACCTGTGAAAAAGTTACCGTCATGCTAGTTTGTGCCCTTATCAACCCAACTTATTAATGTTATTGCTGACAATTTACACAAACTGTTTTATATTCCTCCTGCTAGTGTGCATGTAGGGGAAAGGGGAATAAAGCTCTGCTAATATAAAACACACTTTGAACTTTATTATTCCTTTACTTTTCATAACAGCCACATATTGTTTTAATCAGTAGACTTTGTTGATTATATTTTGGGGTAAATTTAACAGCATGTGCAAATTACATAAATGTCGAGCTGGAAAAAATTACAGAAAAATTCATTTTTTTTCCAAATGTTTTACTATTTAATTGCAATAAAAAAAAGGAACGAAAACTACACATTTCCAAACTTATAACCAAAAAAAAAGACCTGTCCCCAAAAAACACAATGTACAATATGTTGGGGTAGACTACAGATCAGATAGGGTAGATATAATGTGCAAAATTAAGATATTACGGAAACAGGTTCCTTCCTCTTCTGAGCCACTGTAAATTCAGTACAGTACCAAAAAACTGACATGGCAGTTTTTAGTAATTGACAGCCAGAACACACTCCTTTATTTCTGGGTCCTGCCATGTTCCCAACAAGAGATACTTGTATCTCACAAAAGTGAGTACACCTCTCACATTTTTGTAAATATTTTATATCTTTTTATGTGACAACACTGAAGAAATTACACTTTGCTACAATGTAAAGTAGTGAGTGTACAGCTTGTATAACAGTGTAAAATTGCTGTCCCCTCAAAATAACTCAACACACAGCCCTTAATGTCTAAACCGCGGGCAACAAAAGTGAGTACACCCCTAAGTGAAAATGTCCAAATTGGGCCCAAAATGTCAATATTTTGTGTGGCCACCATTATTTTCCAGCACTGCCTTAACCCTCTTGGACATGGAGTTCACCAGAACTTTACAGGTTGCCACTGAAGTCCTCTTCCACTTCTCCATAACGACATCAGTGAGCTGGTGGATGTTAGAGACCTTGCGCTCCTCCACCTTCCGTTTTAGGATACCTCACAGATGCTCAATAGGGTTTAGGTCTGGATGCTTGGCCAGTCCATCACCTTTACCCTCGGGTTCTTTAGCAAGTAAATTGGTTGTCTTAAAGGCGTCGTTATCATGTTGGAATGCTGCCCTGCGGCCAGTCTCCGAAGGGAGGGGATCATGCTCTGCTTCAGCATGTCACAGTACATGTTGGCAATTCATGGTTCCCTCAATGAACTGTAGCTCCCCAGTGCCAGCAGCACTCATGCAGCCCCAGACCATGACAGTGCCACCACCATGCTTGACTGTAGGCAAGACACACTTGTCTTTGTATTCCTCACCTGGTTGCCGCCACACACGCTTGGCACCATCTGAACCAAAACAGTTTATTTTGGTCTCATCAGACTGTAGGACATGGTTCCAGTAATCCATGTCTGTAGTCTGCTTGTCTTCAGCAAACTGTTTGAAGGCTTTCTTGTGCATCATCTTTAGAAGAGGCTTCCCTCTGGGACGACAGCCATGCAGACCAATTTGATGCATTGTTGCGGTCGTATGGTCTGAACACTGACAGGCTGACCCCCCACCCCTTCAACCTCTGCAGCAATGCTTGCAGCACTCATACATCTATTTTCCAAACACAACCTCTGGATATGACGCTGAGCATGTGCACTCAACTTCTTTGGTCCACCATGGCGAGGCCTGTTCTGAGTGGAACCTGTCCTGTTAAACCGCTGTATGGTTATGGCCACTGTTCTGCAGTTCAGTTTCAGGGTCTTGGCAATCTTCTTACAGCCTAGGCCATTTTTATGTAGAGCAACAATTCTTTTTTTTCAGATCCTCAGAGAGTTCTTTGCCATGAGGTGCCATGTTGAACTTCCAATGACCAGTATAAGAGAGTGAGAGTGATAACACCAAATTTAACACACCTGCTCCCCATTCACAAATGAGACCTTGTAACACTAGTCACATGACACCAGGGAGGGAAAATGGCTAATTGGGCCCAATTCTGAAATTTTCACTTAGGGGTGTACTCACTTTTCTTGCCAGAAGTTTAGACAATAATGGCTGTTTGTTGAGGTATTTTGAGGGGACAGCAAATTTATACTGTTATACAAGCTGTACACTTACTACTACTACAAATGTTCACCCTTTTTCCTCTGTCAGTTTCATTTAAAGTGTGGTATCAAAACCAATTACTATCCGTCCCCAAAAAACAACTTCAAGTTTGGCTAGGGTGACTGAAAAATAAAGCAGCAACTTGTAAGACAATCTATCACATGCCCAATACCTTAAAAAAGCCCTGTGACTCAGAGGTTGCATAAACCAATGTTGTGTTGAGACACAATTCTTCTTTTTGCCTAGGGTAGTTTCTATCTGTCTCCCCAAACAGGACATCCTATCCAGTCCTTCCTTTGGGTGAACTGGAGGCAGACCGAAAGATTGGATAGGATGTCCTGTTTGGGGAGACAGAAACTACCATAGACAAGACAAAGAACTGGATCTCAATACAACCTTGGAAGCAATCAAGAAATAACCTTTCAGCAAAAATGCTGCTTTCAACTCAAGTGAGTTTTTTCTCTCAGGTATTGCTCCTACCCAGGGTCTGTGCTTAAGGTTTAGAGGAATTTCATCTGGCCTGCTGGAGGGTATATCTATAAGAAGTTGGGAGGATGCCTGCCTGGATAGAACATCTATGGAGCCTCCTAAAGAGTGTCCCAGGAGGCCTGGGTAGATGCTGCTGCTGGACATTGCAAGAAAGGTTCACTGCCCACAAATCAAGAGTTCTGTGTCTGCTATCAAAGGGTCAAGAGTCAATTTGATTAGAGAAAGATCTAGTGTAATTTAAGAAGCATCTGTGAGTACTCTTACAGGGTCATAGATCTAAATAGCTACTGCTCTTACAGAGTCATTGGATTAATTTATGTCTGTTCTTAAGGAGCCAACTATTACCAAGAAAACCTGTGCTACCGATGCCAGATTTATAAGAGGGAAAAAGGGCAACTGCTCTTGATAGAAAATTATACAAAAATAATATGAAATATTTAAAAATTATATAAAATCATATATAATATATTAAAAATATATAATAAAAATTATTTTCTTTTATTGAACGTATCGTAATAATATTTTCCCTGCCATCATCTGTAAGACCTCTTTCACACTGCCGGCGCATGGGCATCAGCGGTAAAGCGGCATTATTTTTACCGGCGCTATTCGGCCGCTGGCGGAAGTTAAAACGGGGATAAATCCGCCCGCAAAACACTGCCCCAGTGTTTTGCCAGCGATATGACAGCGCTCCTTCACCGCTCCAAAGAAGCTGCTGGCAGGAGTTTTTCGGACGCCCTGCCAGCGCAACGCTCCAGTGTGAAAGCCCTCGCTATGGCGCCTGCAAAACACCCCAGTGTGAAAGGGGTCTAAAAGATTTTACTCTGTACTGATATATTGTATCATTTAAAAAAAAAAATTTTGGTAGCCACACATAGAGTGCTTACACTCTTAAAGGGTAACTCCACTTTTGTAGGGAAAAAAATAGCAAAAAAAGAAAAAATAATATAGCATGCACAAGTGCGATACAAGTCATATTGTAATTGATTGTTATTAAAAATTACCTTTCCTTTTCAATCTGCAGTCGCTGTAAATTTCTATATATCCAATGCAATATGGCTACATGAAGTTGTTCTGTACACAGAATGTGTACTGACCACTCCCCAGAAACATCATTTCCTGCTTGTGTTATTGGCTCACCAATTTTCCCAGAAGTCTGCGTAAGATACAAGTCAGATTTCCGGCATCCCCTGCAATAAAAATGTCATTTTTGGTGAGATATTTCCAAAAGGGACAAGTCTAAAGGGATGCAGGGCCACCAGCTTCCTCATTAGAGCCCTGCAGCTGCCACAGCTGACAGATAATTATGAAACCACTCCCATTAAACCCACTCAGAACAGAGGCACAGACAAACACAGACAAACACACATGGATTTCTTCAGAATAACAAAAGGTAGGAATCTGCAACAAAGGTTGTTATAATCCTTGCAATGTACATAGATCACCCAGGGGGGAACGTTTTTTCTCAACATAAGCGGAATTACGCTTTAAGAAAGGTAGCCTATGACTGCATACATATGTGTGTGTACATGTGACCTCAGAAGGATGTTGTCTCATACATTTTAAAACCAAACCTAAAATGTCCCAGTCCCCCCAAGGTCTAAATCTGGCCTTGTGTGGTACCTTATATTTTTGGGTATCCCGCAACCTTAACCCTCCCTCAAAACATTATTCAGAAAATAAAATTGCAAAAAACTAAAGTGACTACTGCTCAATTGGTTTCACCCCAATCCTGAGTGTTAAAGTAGAACTACAGACACAACTTTTTTCAATTTTGGATAGAGTAAGGGAAGGCTATAATCCCAGTCAGTTTTTTAGCCATATGTGTCTCATTGGGGAGATTTACCTTCACTTCCTGTCACATAGCCAAACAGGAAGTAAGAGGAATTAAGGTAATCCATTGGAGCCCCCAAGTCACCAGAACTAGTGTCCCCCATTAGAAGATATACCCTTTAATACTTTTTTGAGGACATAGTTACATAGTTGTCTGGTTCAAAAAAGATACAAGTCCATCTAGTTCAACCAATAAAAGGGAAAAAAAATCATACAATTCTATATACACAATCCTATACTCGCAGTGGATCCAGAGGATGGCAAAAAAACCCAAATAAAGCATGATCCAATTTACTTCAGCAGGGAAAAAAATTCCTTCCTGATCCCCCCAGAGGCAATTGGATATTCCTTGGATCAACTTTACCTATAAATGTTAATACCCAGTTATATTATGTACATTTAGCAAAAGAATCCAGCCCTTTTTTAAAGCAATCTACCGAGCTGGCCAGAACCAGCTCTTAAAGGAAGTCTATTCCACGTTTCACAGCTCTTACTGTAAAGAAACCTTTCTGTATTTGGGGATTAAATCTCTTTTCCTCTTTTCCAGATGTAAAGAGTGCCCCCTTGTCCTCTGTGATAATCTTAAAGTGAATAACTCAACACCAATTCACTATATGGACCACTTATGTATTTATACGTTGATCATATCCCCCCTTAATCTCCTCTTCTCAAGAGAGAATAAATTTAGTTCCTCTAATCTTTCCTCATAGCTGAGCTCCTCCATGCGCCTTATCAGTTTGGTTGCCCTTCTCTGCACTTTCTCCAGTTCCCCGATATCCTTTTTGCGAACTGGTGCCCAAAACTGAACTGTTTATTCCAGATGAGGTCTTACTAATGATTTGTACAGGGAAAAAAATTATATCTCTCTCTCTGGAGTCCATACTTCTCTTAATGCAAGAAAGAACATTGCTTACTTTGGAAACTGCAGCTTGGCATTGCATGCTATTATTAAGCTTCTGATCTACTAGAACAGTGTTTCTCAACTCCAGTCCTCAAGGCGCCCCAACAGGTCATGTTTTCAGGCTTACCATTATTTTGCACAGGTGATTTGATCAGTTTCACTGCCTTAGTAATTACCACAGCCATTTCATCTGAGGGAAATCCTGAAAACATGACCTGTTGGGGCGCCTTGAGGACTGGAGTTGAAAAACACTGTACTAGAACACCCAGATTCTTCTCCACCATTGACAACCCAAATTTAGAGATTTTTTTTTACTTTCACTTTGGTTGATAACTGCTAACAGGAAAAATAGAGAGGGACAGAAGTAGCAATAAAACAGTTTTACCAATTCATCTCCACTTTGTCCAAAACGAAAAAAACTGTTTTGCCTTTAATTATACTTTTTTTTTTTTTTTTTTTTAATCAGGACAAAGTTTATTAACAAAAGAAAGAACAAAAGAAAAAAATATTTCAGTGTCTATACAGTACAAGGCAAAAAGTTTATACAGACTAATATCAATGGTTTCAGAAAGAACACCTTCCCACACATCTGTAAAGTAGTGCTTGTTCTATAATACCAAACCTAACGTCCCAAATACTGCTCAACAAAAAAATATCCTCTTACATTAGTAATCTAATACTAAATCCACTGGCGCTACTTTATTGTACTTGGCTGAACAACATTGGTGTTGATATGAGACGTTCATATCGCAATGTGATATTCAGGTGGTCAACCCAAACCAAAAGGGGGAGTTGCAGCCTTCCAATGAATCAGAAAAAGTTTTCGGGCTTAGAAAAGGGCCCTGGAAACTGCCTCCTTGGTATGTGTTTCTTGCACCACATCATCAATTCTGTCTAAGGCACACTCTTTGGGGTCTAACATGATCGTAGTCTGAAATATTCCATTATTAGTAGTGACTATATTGTCACAATACCTGTGGAGCTTAGGGCATGGTCATAGTATGTACACTAAAGCCCCATACACACTATCAGATTTTCTGCTTATTTTTGTCTTCAAATTTACCAAAACCATGTAGTGCAGGGGCCTGCCTAATTGCATACAAATTGAAACTCCTAAGGTTTGACCACATATTATATGGTTTTGGTAAATCTGAAGGAAAAAAATCAGCAGAAAATCTGACAGTGTGTATGGGGCTTAAGTCTCCATAATCCCGGCAGCCAGCTATACATTTTAAAAGGAGTACAATGTACCCTTAGCAAAATATATACAGTAGTTGGGAAAGTCTCTGCGCCACATTTAGTGAACAAGATTGTACTGATTTCAAAGCCATTTCCCATTGTTCTCAAGGTGCTCACCCCTGACTCCCATTTCTCTAGAGCTGAACAAGGGTAATTCTCTAAATGGTTAACAATGCATCCCATTGGGTAATACATTTAAAAGAGCAAACAAAAGTCCTGGATGGCTTAACTCCAATGTAAAAATGTATAAAAGTAAAGGAGAAGGCCTTCAAAAAATACAAGGTTGAGGGATCATCATCAGCATTCAGACTTTATAAAGAATGCAAAAAGAAATGTAAGGGTGCAATAAGGACGGCTAAGATAGAACATGAAAGACACATAGCGGAGGAGAGCAAAAAAAATCCCAAGAAATTCTTTAAGTATGTAAACAGTAAAAAATGGAGGACAGACCATATTGGCCCCATAAAGAATGTGGAAGGACATCTGGTTACAAAGGATGGGGAGATGGTGAAGGTATTGAATTTATTCTTCTCCTCAGTCTTCACGAGGTAATCGGGGGGCTTCAGTAACTAAAACTGCAGTGTTTATCCTCATGACACATCACAGGAAGCACCTCAATGGTTAACAGAGGACAAAATTATAATTAGACTTGGGAAACTTAACATGAATAAATCACCGGGACCAGATGGCTTGCACCCGAGGGTACTTAGGGAACTCAGTCAAGTAATTGCCAGACCATTGTTCATAATTTTTACTGACAGTCGACTGGCTGGAATGGTACCAGCTGATTGGAGAAAAGCCAATGTAGCACCAATATTTAAAAAGAGCCCAAAATACATCCCTTGGAATTACAGATCAGTTAGCCTAACATCAATAGTATGTAAACTCTTGGAGGGGATGATAAGGGAAAATATACAAGATTTTAGTAATGAGAACTGTATCATTAGCAGTAATCAGCATGGATTCATGAAGAATCATTCTTGTCAAACCAATCTATTAACCTTCTATGAGGAGGTGAGTTGCCATCTAGATAAAGGAAGGCCTGTAGACGTGGTGTATCTGGATTTTTCAAAAGCATTTGACACAGTTCCCCATAAACATTTACTGTACAAAATAAGGTCCCTTGCCATGGACCATAGGGTGAGTACATGGATTGAAAACTGGCTACAAGGGCAAGTTCAGAGGGTGGTGATAAATGGGGAGTACTTGGAATGGTCAGGGGTGGGTAGTGGGGTCCCCCAGGGTTCTGTGCTGGGACCAATCCTGTTTAATTTGTTCATAAACAACCTGGAGGATGAGGTAAACAGTTCAATCTCTGTATTTGCAGACAATACTAAGCTATGCAGGGCAATAACTTCTCCGCAGGATGTGGAAACCTTGCAAAAAGATCTGAACAAATTAATGGGGTGGGCAACTACATGGCAAATGAGGTTCATAGTTACATAGTTACATAGTTAGTCAGGTTGAAAAAAGACACAAATCCATCCAGTTCAACCATAAAAAGAAAAAAAAACATTGTACAATCCAATAGACCCAATTCTATACCCACAGTTGATCCAGAGGAAGGCAAAAAACCCCAGCACAGCATCCTCCAATTTGCTACAGCAGGGGAAAAAATTCCTTCCTGATCCCCCAAGAGGCAATCGGATTTTCCCTGGATCAACTTTACCTATAAATGCTAGTACCCAGTTATATTATGTACATTTAGGAAAGTATCCAGGCCTTTCTTAAAGCAATCTACTGAGCTGGCCAGAACCACCTCTGGCGAGAGTCTATTCCACATTTTCACAGCTCTTACTGTGAAGAAACCTTTCCGTATTTGGAGAATAAATCTCTTTTCCTCCAGTCGTAAAGAGTGCCCCCTTGTCCTCTGTGTTGACCGTAAAGTGAATAACTCAACACCAAGTTCACTATATGGACCCCTTATATATTTGAACATGTTGATCATATCCCCCTTATTCTTCTCTTCTCAATAGTGAATACATTCAGTTCCTCTAATCTTTCCTCATAGCTGAGCTCCCCCATGCCTCTTATCAGTTTGGTTGCCCTTCTCTGCACTTTCTCCAGTTCCCCGATATCCTTTTTGTGAACTGGTGCCCAAAACTGAACTGCATATTCCAGATGAGGTCTTACTAATGATTTGAACAGGGGCAAAATGATATCTCTCTCTCTAGAGTCCATACCTCTCTTAATACAAGAAAGAACTTTGCTCGCTTTGGAAACCGCAGCTTGGCATTGCATGTTATTATTGAGCTTATGATCTACCAAAACCCCCAGATCCTTCTCCACTATGGATTCCCCCAGTTGTACTCCCCCTAGTATGTATGATGCTTGCATATTCTTAGCCCCCAAGTGCATAACTTTACATTTCTCAACATTAAACCTCATCTGCCACATAGACGCCCAATTAGACAGTGCATTGAGGTCAGCTTGTAAATTGGAGACATCCTGTAAGGACGTTATTCCACTGCATAGCTTGGTGTCATCTGCAAAAACAGAAATGTTACCTTTGATCCCAGAGCCAATTTCATTTATAAAGATATTAAAGAGTAAGGGTCCCAGCACTGAACCTTGGGGTACACCACTGATAAACTTAGACCATTCAGAGTAAGAATCATTAACCACTACTCTCTGAATTCTGTCTTTTAGCCAGTTTTCTATCCATTTACAAACTGATATTTCCAAGCCTGTAGACTTTACCTTACACATGAGCCGTGTGTGCGGAACTGTATCGAACGCTTTTGCAAAATCCAAGTATACCACGTCTACAACCACCCCTCTGTCCAAGGTTTTACTTACCTCTTCATAAAAAGAAATAAGGTTTGTTTGACAACTTCTGTCTTTCATGAATCCATGCTGTCTGTTGCTTAAAATGTTTTTTTTTTCCAGCAAGAACTCGTCTATGTGGTCTTTTAATAAATGCTCCAGTATCTTCCCGACTATAGAAGTTAAACTAACAGGTCTATAGTTACTTGGTAAAGACTTTGATCCCTTTTTAAATATAGGCACCACGTTCGCCCTGCGCCAATCCAGTGGTACTATTCCCGTCATTAATGAATCCCTAAAAATTAGATACAATGGCTTTGAAATTACAGAGCTCAATTCTTTTAGGATCCGTGGGTGGATGCCATCAGGTCCAGGTGCTTTATCCACCAAAAAGAAAAATGTAAAATAATGCATTTGGGTGGCAAAAATATGAATGCAATCTATACACGGGGGGAACCTCTGGGGGAATCTAGGATGGAAAAGGACCTGGGGGTCCTAGTAGGGGTGCGCATCTTTACTGGTCTCACAATTCAATTCAATTACGATTATACTGTCCATGATTCGATTCGACTCGAATCCACAATGCATCACGATGCATCACGATTACTACCCAAGTGCCCATGGTTTTCAACTTTTCATCAGAAAAATAAATTCAAGCAGTTAGAAATTAAAGAAATATATTTATTTGTATCTGCTAGTTAAACAAATTACACCAAGTTTTAGCTAGAGATTTATTGGCACTCTTGAAAAAGTAATTATGGCTGTCTCTAATTAGGGAGGACAAGTATTAATCAATCACACTGATATAACCTTATATGCTGCGACCATTAATCTCCAAAGGAGCTTTTCTTACACAGATTTTGATTA
Organism: Lithobates clamitans; assembly: GCA_037952925.1. NCBI lineage: Eukaryota > Metazoa > Chordata > Amphibia > Anura > Ranidae > Lithobates > Lithobates clamitans. The sequence goes on along the minus strand of JBBGZY010000168.1, from coordinate 2,742,291 downwards.
CCTTCTCATATTTTGTGTTTATAACGTACAAGGCATTTGAGGATCAGTTAATTTGCTCCAGTTATTAAGCACATCAGGGTTAAAGATTTATGAAAGCAAAGCAGCAGTGAGTCAACTTAAAAAGAGGAACTACAGGCTTTTAATTTGTTTCCTATTCTCCTACTATTCGGGATATCATATATCCGGAATAGTAGGTGAATAGAAGACAAATTAAAAGCCTGTAGTTCCTCTTTTTAAGTTGACTCACTGCTGCTTTGCTTTCATAAATCTTTAACCCTGATGTTCTTCCGGGCTTCATAACTGGAGCAAATTAACTGATCCTCAGCTTACAGTACTATGTTGTCTGTGTGACAGACAGTCAGTGTCTCTTCTCTTGTATGATTGTGTACCTGTCCTGATGATGAGGACGATGACTGTCTCCTTTCCTGCTGCCTGTGTGATGAGGACACTGCAGACAAGCCTGGCTCACTCGGGTCTCTCTCCCAGTCCTGACTCCTGCAGCTGCTGCATGTGACTTGTGATGATGACTTGAGTCAGGTGACGGGTGGCAGACGGTCTCCCCTGGCATGTGTGCAGCAGTGCAAACTGCAAACAGTGATACAGCATTGACTGCCAGTGCCAGTACTGTGAGTCTGTGACTGGCACTGGCCAAGGAGGAAAGATGAGCGTGAGCTCTGGGGACCAGAGTCGGGGAACACGTCTCCTCCTGAACTTCTCCTCTCCTAGTCTCAAGTCGAACTCGTGACACACTCCACAGGGCGGCTGGGGATGACATCAGCGGGAGGCGGGGAAAAACAGCGTGAAAACTTTGGCTGTTTTCGGCTCCACTTGTAGGCAGGGCATGGCGCGGCAGCACGGCGTGAGGATGACATCACCATTATTCGATTTCTTAAAGCTGTAGCATCGATGCCGCATCGTGGACGGCCGAATCCCGATGTATCGAGGATTAATTTCCACACCCCTAGATCCTAGTAGATGATAGGCTCAGCAATGGCATGCAATGCTAAACTGCTGCTAACAAAGCAAACAGAATATTGGCATGCATTAAAAAGGGGATCAACTCCAGAGATAAAATTATAATTCTCCCGCTCTACAAGACTCTGGTCCGGCTGCACCTAGAGTATGCTGTCCAGTTCTGGGCACCAGTCCTCAGGAAGGATGTACTGAAAATGGAGCGAGTACAAAGAAGGGCAACAAAGCTAATAAAGTGTCTGGAGGATATTATTTATGAGGAAAGGTTGTGAGCACTGAACTTATTCTCTCTGGAGAAGAGACGCTTGAGAGGGGATATGATTTCAATATACAAATACCATACTGGTGACCCCACAATAGGGATAAAACTTTTTCGCAGAAGGGAGTTTAACAAGACTCGTGGCCACTCATTAAAATTAGAAGAAAAGAGGTTTAACCTTAAACTACGTAGGGGGTTCTTTACTGTGGATGTGGAACTTCCTCCCACAGGCGGTGGTCTCAGCGGGGGGCATCGATAGTTTCAAGAAACTATTAGATAAGCACCTGAACAACTACAACATACAGGGATATACAAAGTAATACTGACATATAATCACACACATAGGTTGGACTTGATGGACTTGTGTCTTTTTTCAACCTCACCTACTATGAAATTCAGCCGGATGAGCAGGAACTAACCAAATTTCAATCAAATGTGTAGCACCCTCACAGTTGCTAGTTTGAATAAATTTAGTTTGGCTCCCCTGTAAGCAGAGGAGCATGGGTTAACTGTGTTTTAGGAGACTGGGCAGTGCTTCATATGCCATGGCTCTGTTACCTACCACTGTCTTCTGGAACCGACTGGAACATAGTGGGTGGAGGGACAGAGGCTGCCTTCTGAATATTTATGGAGTTTCCACCAATCCCTAGGAAGGCAGATCTAGAAGGTGGGGAAGCAGCCCATAAATATTTTGCAGCCTGCAGTCTAGAAGCAAAGTCCAGGGTCCAACTGCTTGGAGGTGACCCCCTGTGCTGGGAGCTCTGGGCTCTTCCCCTGGGGCAGAAAGGAAAGAGCAGGAAGAGAGGGCGAGAGTGGAGAAAAGCTCCAGGGCACCACGCAGCCATAGTCTCAGCCAGGCCTAGCTGTAGACTTCAAGCTAAGCCAGAAGCCAGAGAGGACAGTGTAGTGCAATACCGCACATGTCTGGGACCAAGGGGAAAGCCTTAGGGTAGTATAAGACAGCCAGGAACACCCGAACATCTCTAACTTTGGGTCTAGAGCAGCCATGTGCTGCGCAAAACAACCAGGAGCTGTCTCATCAACATTGACTTTTTGGAACCTTTTATCTTTTGTTCCAGCTGCACCATTACTCCTACCGGTGTGCAGCAAATTTCAGTTGGACTTTAGCAGCCAGAGACTTTAACAGTTTCTCAGTCGTTTTGTTTGGAGTTTACAGACTTTCTTCAGTTCTGGGCATCCCATGTACCCCTAATTCTTATCCAAGTTCTATGTTCCCAAAATAAACACTAAAAACCAAAACCCCTAGACTGTTTCCTGAGTCATCGGAGAGTGTGTGGAAAATTCCCTTTGCCTGACTGTGTGAACTGTGAGGCGGAAATAGGCCTGAAATTCAGCGGCTTCTTCAGGGGTACCACTTACACATGTATGGCCCTTCCTACTTGGTGAGATGTTGATCTAACAATTGACTTCTGTTGAATGGGAACATTGGAAAGCTTTTGTTGATCAGTAGCTGCAGCCACTGATCAGTTTATTCTGACAGCAGAGGGTCAGCTTGTGAGGATGGAGGAATTCTTTTATATTTTTTTGATCAGCCCCCTGGTTGATCTAAAAAAAAAAAAAAACAAGTCATCTATGGCCAGCCTTAGCCTACCACACCATCTTGGGGGTCATTCCAAATCACCATAAGGTTAGGAGTGCTACATGGGCTTTAAAACACCTGTTTAAAAATGTTTGGATGTAAAACACAATTAATAAATAAAACAAAACTGACCCCAAACCATTATAAAATGCACAATGTATATTTCTTTTTTTTTTCTAGTAATCTGCAACAATGGCATTCCCACTGGATACAGCTAATGGACCTGTTACAGTGACTACACATATTAATGCTGATACACAATCCATGACCCCATCATTTTACCAAATGTTCCTAAAAGGACAACCAAAAGCCCTAGGGGTAAGGTTTTGCTTGTTCAACTATGGTTTATGGTTCAACAACTTTATTTTGACAATTACACACATTAGGCCATAGATGGGTAGTTTTTTTGTGGTCAGGCTGAACCAAAAAGAAAATGGATTCCTCCATCCACACAAGTGAGATGGGTGGATGGAAGTGAGGTGCATGGAGGAATCCTCCCCGCTGTGTTATTGTATTCTGACAGCTGGGACCCCTCTGCTGCCAGAATACACTGATCAATTCTGCAGCTGACTTGCTGTAGTCGCTGATTGAATGAAAATTTTTCAACATTTGACAAATGTTGATGGTTATATTGATTGACTTCTGTTGAGCATGAATGGCCATAGATGGATCGAAAATTGTCCATTCCCTGCTGAACTGGCTGAATTTGGATCCATCTATGGCCAGCTTAAGACAACGCACCAGCATTGCGTGCTGCGTTGTAAAAAAAAGTGGTGGTGTGTTTTTTTTCTTAGTTTAATACAAAGAAACGAATAATTTTCCTTAATGCAACACATGGTAACATGCCACAACAGACTGCCAAGGTGTGAATGGCCCCTCATTTACAGGTGTAGTATTTCAGATCCAGCAGAGTTGTCACCTTGTGGACATTCTTAGACTGACACCCACTAAAATCCTTAAGCAGCTACAGTGTTTTTTTTCTCTTTTGTAAAAAAGATTTAAACTAAATGAATAAAAGCTGATCATTGTAAGCAACCCCCCAATGTTGTATGGTTTGCCCGAGCCCTGAAAGTGCTGCTTTTGAGGGACGGATTCGCCTGGTACAATGGGAACAAAATAGCTGGCAGGATTAATAGATAATATACAGTATCTATGTTATGGTGGATAGGGGGAGGAGGCTCTGAAAAACTGAAAATTTTCTATCAAATACTTACTGTAATTTTCCTTTCCTAATAGACTCCATGTCAGCAACATGTGGGTTAGCCCCGCCTCCATAACTACCCTATAGGACACCTCTCCCATAAATCTTTGCTCTGGGCTACTATCCGTACCTAGTCTACTCCAGACATTTGGGAGGGAACTCCTGCTGCCATGGAATCTATCAGGAAAGGAAAATTACGGTAAGTATTTGATAGGAAATTTTCAGTTTTCCTGACAGACTTCATAGCAGCAACGTGTGGGAAATAACTTGCCATACACACCCGGGTGGGCAAAATGTTGAGCAAAGAAACCAAAGTGTATTTGACACCGTCAACCGACAGTACTTGCAAACCAAAATTAACACATGACAAGGCAGCTGGTTCAACACAGTAGTGAGACACAAATGTGTTAATAGAGGACCAGGAAGCCGCTCTACAGATTATTTTGGGAGCAACATGTCGAGAAGCTCCCCAAGAGGTCGAGATACTCCGAGTTGAATGTGCTGTTATTGCCTCTGGAGGAGCAACGCCCTTCGCCATATAAGCCCTTTGAATGGTCTGTACGATCCATGCAGCAATGGATCTGAGGCCCGCATTCCTTTGTTTTTACCATGGAGAAGGATGAAAAGAATAAACGATTGTCTAAATGGAGCCGTGACCTCCAGGTATTGTTTCAGAGTGTGCCCTACATCAAGAGGATGGACAACCTGATTTTCAGTTGACCTAAAGATGGAAAGCACAATCTCTTAATTTTCATGGAAAACTGTTGTCACTTTAGGGTTTGACCCCAACATGGGAATCAACACTGCTCGGTCTGGAAAAAAAGTTAGAAAAGGCTCCTTTGAACCCAAGTTTCTGATTTCAGACACTCTTTTTAGCTGAAGTGACAGCTACTAGGAAGGCTGTCTTAAGTGTGAGATCTTTCACTGAGAGAGGTTTGTTGGGATCTGAAAGGAATCCAGAACAAGAGGGAGGTCCCACTTGGGGAACCTTGCTTCCTCTGAGGTCTAAGCCTGATAGCACCTTTAAAAAACTGGCGAACGAGGGAATGATTTGCAAATGAAACTCCTGGGAATGCCGAGTTGGCCAATACTTGAACCCGAAGGGAGCTTACTGCTAGGGACAGGTCAAGACCTGTTTGTAGACAGCTAAGGATGTCCTGGACTGCCGGAGAGTTACAAGGATTAGGCCTGGAAGACATGTGATCTGTGAACCTGGACCATTTACATTCATAGACCCTGTTTGTGCTCTTTCTTCTGGCATTAAGAAGGGTCGGAATGGCCTCTTCTGGACAACCTAGAGACTCAAGCCTTCCCCTCTCAAGAACCAAGCCCTGAGGTGCGGGTGAGAAGGACAGGGGTGCAGATTTGTGCCTTGAGACAGTAGATCCGGCCTGAGAGGCAGGGGAACTGGGTCTTGATAACTGAGGAGTGTTAAAAGGGGAAACCATGGCCTGTTGGGCAAGAAAGGAATCACCACTATGACTTCCACCATCTCTGTTCTGAGCCTCCCGAGAAACTGGAGTATTACCGGCACTGGAGGAAAGGCGTAGGCCTTGTGGAATGGTTGTATTGTCCAACCTGAGTATCACTGAAGAGTTCTCTGTTAGATGGCGGAATGATAGAAGTGCCTGAAAGGTAACTCGCAGTTCCAGCATGTTGGACACAATCCCCAGAGGAGGGGAGTTCCATCTGCCCTGAGCCACTTCCGATAGACATTGAGCCCCCCAGCCCCAGTTGCTGGCATCTGAGGTTATCATGACCCATGTGATGGGAACGATCGAGGGGCAATTGCGAAGATTTTTCCCCTGTAGTCACCAAAGGAAAGACACTCTCAGGGCTGGAGTAAGGTGGATGCGCTGGCTTTTGCTGGAGGAATTCCATTGGTGGAGAAACCCTTTTTGGAAGAGCCGTGTGTGCCACTACGCCCACTTCACCATGGGAATAGTAGCTGCCATAGTGTCAATTACCTTCAGACACTGGAGAGCAGACAGGTGAGACGAAGCAAGGGTTGAGTTAAGTTTGTCTTGGACTACCACAATCTTCTCCTTGGACAGCATAGAGAGTGAGTATAGCCTCAATTAAGTCAATAATGATACAGTTTAGTAATCAGTGCCACCATCCCGGTTGGAACGACTAAAAATTATAGGAGTGGAGGTGTGAAGGCAGTTGCTACCACTTGCCTAACCACACGTGCACACCTGAGAGTTAGGAGTTGGGACTATCTCGGCACCCGTTAGTGACAAACAGTTCAGGAAAATTATATAAAAAAAGGTATAAACTTTAATAAATACAGAACACATTTGCAAAATAGTACATACATAGAATACTAAAACAAATTAAATACACCGCACTTAACACAAGCGTAAACGGGTATAACCATAAGATTTCTTGTGGAGAGGGGTATCTAAGATGGTTCCTCAACCGGTTTTGCGGTTAAAACCGCTTCTTCAGGAGATATAGGTCTAGGATAATAAACTTTAATTTAGACAAGAATGAATAAAAACAGCAAACAAAAGTAATAAACACAGTACAAAAATAATAGCAGAATAGAAGACTGGCTCACCAACTCGAACGGATTGAAAGGGATAGTAGGACCCCACACAAATCCCCCACGGCGGACACGGGGGATTTAAGGACAACTTCTGGTTAAATAAATAGTACATGTAAGGGAATTGCATTTGTAGAATTAAAAATGGGGGAGTGCTCACCCAGGTGGAATAAAAGGATGTGAAGGCCGGGAAAGTGATGTGATGGGAAAGGGAAGAAGGGGAGGAGAAGGGAGGGAAGGCGACGGTGGGATGAAGAAGAGGGGGGTGGGTGTGGGAAGGGAGGCAAGGGGGGACAAGGCATGGGAAGGGGAGGGAAAGGGGGGGGGAGGGGAAGGGGGAAGGTTGGAGGGGGGGGAGAAACATGAGGGATTGTGCTGGTTCCAGGCAGGTGGCTCTTCTCCAGATTCAGGAGCCACCCAAACTCTTGAAGGGTGTAGATGACCAGGCTCCTGTGTTCTAAAAGTTAACCTTTGTCCTGAGCTAGGAGAAGTAGATCATCTAGGTAGTGATGAAGATGAACCCCTTTGACTCGGAGCAGAGCAACAACAGCTAACAAATCCTTGGAGAAGACACGAGGTGATGTTGTTATACCAAAGGGGTGACAGGTGAATTGTAGGTGCTGTTTGCCTACCGCAAAGTGGAGGAATTGCTGGAAGTCCACTGCTACATGGAAGTAGGCATCTTTCAGATTGATTGACTGTCTCCTGGATGGACCGACTGCTGGATTGTAAATAAAGACTCCATCTTGAATTTTCCTTTTTGGATGAAGTGGTTGAGATGGGTCAAGTCTAAGACTGGCCTCGATGTGCCGTTCTTTTTCTGTACTATGAACAGGGGAGAATCCATGCCCTTGCCTCACTCGCCATCTGGAACTGGAATGGCTGCGCTTGCTCCAATAAACAGTTTATGTAAGCTAACACAATCTGCTTTTTTTCTTCTGAACATGGAAGAGTCGTAGGAATGAATCTGAATCTTGGGGCACTGTTAAAGACCCAGGTGTGACCTGAGGAGACCGTTTTGACAGTCCAGAAGTCCTGGATTGAGGCCACCCAGACATGCGGAAAGCGGAGAAGACAAGCTTCCACCTGGCATGCCTGGGCGGGCCCAATCTCAAAAGGACTTAGTGGAATCCCTGTTGCCAGAGGAACCACCTTTCGTGGGTTTCTTAAATGAGGACTGCCTGGCTTTACAGGATCTTGAAAACTCCCGGCCAGGCCTGTAACTGTGTGCCTCTCTGGCTCGGTCAGTATTCTGAAACCCGACTTACCACCCGTGGCCCGGGTTTTGGCGCTATCAAGCTTGTTGCCGAAAAGAGATGTTCCCTCAAAGGGAATTCGGCACCAAGCAGGCCATGCCCGCTGTCAGGTAAATCCTCTTCAGATCAGAGTCGATCCGCCTCTCCAAGGGATCTTTAACGGAAACGGTGTCTTCCAAAGGAAGGGTTACATATCTAACTAGTCTCATCAGTGCTGCGTCCACCAAAGGAGCTGACTCAAGATGTTTAACCTCTTCCTCCCTGACGGGATACAGCTTCAGGATTTTTGACTGCATGGAACTCTTTTGTTCATCTTGCCCCACTCATCAGAGATGATGTCGCCCAGTTCGGTGAGAAAGGGAAAGTATTGACGCTCCTTATTGAGCTGCTTGAAAAAAAAAATTCTGCTTTTGGAGGAGAAGTTACAGGGTTTTCCCAACTCAAGGCTTCCCTTACAGCTTTCACCAGAGAGGGAACCAAGGCATATTCAAAGCCCATTCCCGGATCCTCTGCTTCCGACTCACTTTCCGAGGGAGGAGCGGATGGGCGGCTTGGCTGGGAGGACTCCCATGTTTCATGGGCCTGCCCTTCTCCCAATGGAGAGCATAGTGGCTCCGGCGGGGGTTCACGAGGCTGATGAGCCTCCCTCTCCTGCAGAGATTCTCTCACGACCCGCTTCACCAAGGATTCAAGGCGCTGGTCTGCACCCTCCTTCTCATCTGCTGCTTTAGAGAAACAGTGGTCACAGAGGGATTTGATAAATGGTTTTCCAAATTTTTTTACAAATAAATATCTGAAAAGTGTGGCGTGCATTTGCATTCAGCCACCTTTACTCTGATACCCCTAACTAAAGTCTAATGGAGGCAACTGCCTTCAGAAGTCACCTAATTAGTAAATAGAGTCCACCTGTGTGTAACTTTATCTCAGTATAAATACAGCTGTTCTGTAAAACCCTCAGTGGTTTGTTAGAGAACCTTAGTGAACAAACAGCATCATGAAGGGCAAGAAACACACCAGAACAGAAATAATTCAAAGAACCGCGCTACAAGATTGAATGGTTAAACTACTGAAAGTGAAACCAAAAAAAATACAAAGTAAATAAAAATATTGAAAATCAATCTACTACAAATCAATCATGAAAGTGACAGAAAAATAAAATTATACAATTATTTCATACATACATTTTTTTCTTATTTGTGTAAGCGCGGTAATTTTGTATATTTCAAGAAACACACCAGACAGGTCAGGGATAAAGTTGTGGAGAAGTTTAAAGCAGGGTTAGGTTATAAAAAAACATCCCAAGCTTTGAACATCTCATGGAGCACTGTTCAATCCATCATTGGAAAATGGAAAGAGTATGGCACAACTGCAAACCTACCAAGACATGGCCATCCACCTAAACTGACAGGCCGGGCAAGGAGAGCATTAATCAGAGAAGCAGCCAAGAGGCCCACGGTAACTCTGGAGGAGCTGCAGAGATCCACAGCTCAGGTGGGAGAATCTGTCCACAGGACAACTATTAGTTGTGCACTCTACAAATCTGGCCTTTATGGAAGAGTGGCAAGAAGAAGGCCATTGTTAAAAGAAAGCTATAAGAAGTCCTGTTTGCAGTTTACAAGAAGCCATGTGGGGGACACAGCAAACATGTGGAAGAAGGTGCTCTGGTCAGATGAGACCAAAATTGAACTTTTTGGCCTAAAATCAAAATGCTATGTGTGGCTGAAAACTAACACTGCGCATCACCCTGAACACACCATCATCACTGTGAAACATGGTGGTGGCAGCATCATGTTGTGGGGATGCTTTTCTTCAGCAGGGACAGGGAAGCTGGTAAGAGTTGATAGGAAGATGGATGGAGCCAAATACAGGGCAATCTTAGAAGAAAACCTCTAAAGCCACGTGCACACGAGCGGAATGTCCGACAGAAAAAGTCAGACGGAAGCTTTTCATCGTATATACCGATCGTGTATATGCCTCATCGGACTTTTTTTTCTAAAATTCTGACGGACCCAGAAATGGAACATGTTCTAAATATTTCCGACGGACCCAATTCCTATTGGGAAAATCTGAATGCTGGTCCGACGGACCAAAAAAGACGCATGCTCTGAAGCAAGTACGAGACGGAAGTTATTGGCTACTGGCTATTGAACTTCCTTTTTCTAGTCCCGTCGTAAGTGTTGTATGTCACCGCATTCTGGACGGTCGGACTTTGGTTTGACCGTGTGTAGGTAAGACTGCTTGAATGGAATTCCGTCAGGGTTCTGTTGTAAAAACCGTACGCAGCATTGGAGTCTGCAAAAGACTTGAGACTGGGACGGAGGTTCGCCTTCCAGCAGGACAACCACCCTAAACATACAGCCAGAGCCACAATAGAATGGTTTAGTTCAAAGCATATTCACGTGTTAGAATGGCCCAGTCAAAGTCCAGACCTAAATCCAATTGAAAATCTGTGGCAAGACTTGAAAATTGCTGTTCACAGACGCTCTCCATCCAATCTGACAGAGCTTGAGTTATTTTGCAAAGAAGAATGGGCAAAAATGTCACTCTCTAGATGTGCAAAGCTGGCAAAGACATCCCCAAAAAGACTTGCAGCTGCAATTGCAGTGAATGTTGGTTCTACAAAGTATTGACTCTGGAGGCTGAATACAAATGTACACCACACTTTTCACATATTTGTTTGTGAAGAATGTTGAAAACCATTTATCATTTTCCTTCCGATTCACAATTATGTGCCACTTTGTGTTAGTCTATCACATAAAATCCCAATAAAACAAATGTATGTTTTTGGTTGTAACATGGCAAATTTCAAGGGGTATGAATACTTTTTCAAGGCAGTGTACATAACAAACTTGTGCTGGTAATGCATTAGTTGTCACTGTGTACTGTATAAATATTTATAGGGAAGCACAATTACCGTGAAGCACTACTAAGCAGAAAGCGCAGTCTGCATTTAAAAAGCCAATCTAGTTGCCACCATGTAAATAAGTATATGCAAACTATTCAGGGAAACGGTTATTGAAAAAGTAACACTCTGTAATGTGATTATTTAACTGATCACATTAACTTTTTAAACTAATAAAACTAAAGACTGCAGTATCACTTGAAACACAATTGTGTTGTAAACTCTTTTCTTTCTTTCATAGGCAATCCAAATCCCTTTGGGTTGTGTTCAGTTTGCAGTGGAAACTATTGTGCTTTGTACACTGAGTTCATTTACATCAAACGTAGCTTGGAGCTTCATTGGATATTGGGGAGGAATATTTGTAAGTTTTTGTCATTATCTTGTTGTGGTTTTTTTTTTGGTTGGTTGGTTTTGTACATAGCTTTGTAAGCTGGCCCTAAAGGTTTAGGTCTAAGGTGGTTAGACTTCAGGATTAGCCTGTCTTCAAATCAGGTTGCTTACATTATTAGTAAGAGATAGGTTGGCTTCTAAATGAGCAGACTAATAAGAGGTACACAGTGCCAACATATTACAACAGTTATCATTTTAACAGCAGTATTTTACACTTTAAATCCCAAATGGGCTGTTAAATAATACCCATAATCAAAATCCAAATTCTGACCAGAGTGCTGATAGTCAGATATTTTTTTTTTCCCACCGCTGAAGCTTATTGGATCATTCTTTATTGTTTTTTTCTTTTGCCTTCCTCTGGATCAACTGTGCTTATAGTATTGTACATGTTTTTTTCTGATGATTGAACTAGATGGACTAGTGTCCTTTTTCAACCTGAATATATAATCATGTAACTTAGAATTTTAGAAATACAGCATTCTGTGAATTTGATAGTAAATTAGAGATGCTAGGCTTCTTAAAAGAGTTCTATGGCCACAGCATACACTTTCATTTTATAACATCACCATTGTAATACCAATACAAAAGTAGTTATATTTGACAATCTAGTATAAGCTTACTTAGAACTCACAACATGAAAGGAGATTTTATATCTGTTTGCTGGTCATCTCTAACTACAAGTTTCTGGACTCATTGCTTGCTTTCCAGCTTCCCCTCTGCTCTTTACTTTCAATTTCTAAGGACTACATATCCCATGGTACCTTGCTGCCAGCAAGCAATGATTTATGTACTAACTCCTCCCCTCAGCACCTCTGTAGTTCAGAAGTCAGGCTCTGTGAAATGTGTGACACAGCAATGTCTGCTCACAGAACATAGTGGATACAGGCCACAGAATTCAAGAAAGTAAATGTGTGGGGATCTATAAATATATATATATATATATATATATATATACACACACTTCAAGCTCATTAAGTAAAATTGGAGCAGGCTAGAAATAATTAAAACTCCATTTGGAAATAAATATATGATTTTTAGGTTTGCAAACAATTTTGTAAACATTTAATGGTTAATATTCCTGTCTGATGTAGAATCTCAGCTGTATTTAATATACTGGCCACTTTTTTGGTATTGTGTATATATATATATATATATATATATATATATATATATATAATATATATTTATATCTTTAATGTTTTTCAGTACATTATCTCAGGATCGCTGGCAGTGGCAGCAGCGGCAAAAGCATCTCATTGTCTGGTAGGTTCATAGTATATATATTCGGAAGAAATAGAGGTTGAAAATGGGGGAGCAGGAAGGAAAGAGAGCAGGACAGAAATTTGGAAGGAAGAAAGTAGAAAGAAGAAAAAAGCAAGGGAATATAGAAAGGAAAGAGAGCAGGATGGAAGGTTGAAAGAAAAAGACAGAAGATAGAAAGGGCAGGAAGGACTCTTGGTTGGTTATTGAGGAGTGCCCGGTAACAAAATTTCCTCTCACTTGAAGGTTCATTTCAGAACTTTATTAAAAGTAACAGGTTAACCAACGCGTTTTAAGAAATTGCCTTCCTCTTCCTTAGGGCTGAATTTCTAGATGTATTTGGAACAGCAAAAAGGCTTAAATTGGACTTTTATAAAGCTGTTGGCACTGCTTGTGGCTGTAGAGTGTTGGAGTCCTGTGAATGGGATGCAGGGTGATTCCCCTGAAACACGTTGGCTTCAATAAACTTCTCAAATAAACCTTTGAGTAAGATGATCTTTTGTTACCGGGCGCTGGTCTACACCCAACCAAGTGTCTCCTGCTGTAATGTCCTTGCTGTCGTATCAGAGAGGAAGCAACCCAAGAACATAGCGTCCACTACCATGTGGGTATCAAACCCTAGAAAAAAGACCTTCCCCATAAATGTATCCATCAAATACCATACTTTGGCTCCATCAGTCCAGCATTGTCATTCACACACACACATCAGGGAAGGAAAAGGGAAGGAAAAGGGAAGGAAAAGGGAAGAAAGGAACAAATGGGTGGAATGAAAAGGATAAAAGGAGGTAAATAAGAGGAAAAGAAAAGGAAAGGGAGGGAAGGGAAGGCAGCAAGAAAGAATGAGAAGACACGGGACACACATTTCCTCCTTTGTAGTAATAGACTGCATAATTCAATGTTTTAATATTTTCTGATATAATGAAACAAACATGAAGGAAGAAGATAATGAACCCAGTTTCCAACCAATACTATGTGAGAAGGTAAAGGAAGTTCTATTCCCAGTTGACATGTTGCCTGAACATTCTGTGGTTGACTCTCCAAACAGTAGAAAAATGCAATAAATAAAACAAGCAAAAACTATTTACTGTACTGTAAAGATTCCAGTTACTGGATAAGCCAGATTTGAACATCACATATTTCTCTCTTATCATTCCTCTCTCTAGATCAGAGGGGCTCTGGCCACAAATGCAATATCCGCTGTGGTTTCTATCCTTGAGATTGGTTTGGCCATTTCTGACTTATTTCTGACATACTATAACATTTACGGGCCCTGCTATACACAACCTTGTTCTCTTTACCAAGATGCCATCTATGTGAGTACATTTTCTGTTTTATTGATTTAGGCTATTGAACCTTTAAACTGTATACATTTTTCTATTGTTCCAGGAGCATGCTTATTTTCAGGAGCTGAATGGATTGCAGCAATTTGTCTAAAAAGGGAATGAGATGTAAATGTGTGGCCAGGCTGGGGATCAGAGCTGGGTGGTTCAGTCAGTGTCAGGACGTGGATATGTGACATCTTTTTAACATTTGCAGAAGTTTTCTATGAGCTTTCATTTGGAAAACAATCGGTCAGAACTGATCAACTGATTGGTGCCCAAAAATCTGCCACTTGCAATTTAAGCTGTTTCCTGTTCTTCAGTGACAGTAATGCCCTGTACACACGGTCGGACTTTCCGACATAAAATGTGCGATCGGAGCTTGTTGTCAGAAATTCCGACCATGTGTAGGCTCCATCAGACAGTTTCCATCGGAATTTCCGTTGCACAAAATTAGAGATCTGGTTATCAAATTTTCCGTCAACAAAATCCGTTCGCGCAAATTTCGATTGTGTGTACACAATTCCGACGTACAAAGTGCCACGCATGCTCGGAATCAAGCAGAAGAGCAGCACTGGCTATTGAACTTCATTTTTCTCGGCTCGTGGTACGTGTTGTACATCACCGCGTTCTTGACGTTCGGAATTTCCGACCAACTTTGTTTGACCGTGTGTATGCAAGACAAGTTTGAGCCAACATCCGTTGGAAAAAATCCATGGATTTTGTTGTCAGAATGTCCGATCAATGTCCGATCGTGTGTACGCGGCATAATACTGTACTGTAACTAAGCTGATCAAAACCACCACAATGATAGTCCCAAAAACAATTTCAACTGTATTCTACCCATAGACCTGTTCTGAGTGGAACCTGTACTGTTAAACCTCTGTATGGTCTTGGCAACCATGCTGCAGCTCAGTTTCAGGGTCCTGGCAATCTTCTTATAGCCTAGGCCATTTTTATGTAGAGCAACAATTCTTTTTTTGAGATCCTCAGAGAGTTCTTTGCCATGAAGTGCCATGTTGAACTTCCCGTGACCAGTATGAGAGAGTAAGAGCGATAATACCAAATTTAACACACCTGCTCCCCATTCACATATGAGACCTTGTAACGAGCCACATGACACCGGGGAGAGAAAATGGCTAATTGGGCCTAATTTGGACATTTTCACTTAGAGGGTGTACTCACTTTTGTTGCCAGTGGTTTATACATTAATGGCTCTGCGTTGAGTTATTTTGAGGGGACAGCAAAGTTACACTGCTATAATGTAAAATAGTAAGTGTACAGCTTCTATAATAAAGTGTCATTTCTTCAGTGTTGTCACATGGAAAGATATAATAAAATATTTACAAAAATATGAGGGGTGTACTCACTTTTGTGAGATACTGTATATGACTTATGGCATGTAAGATGAAACATTGCCATCTAGAGGTGGAGTTGAGAAATGTTCAGCCATACAAATTTAAGCAAAAAAGGATATGCCCATGTGGGATTGTCTAGCTAAACTTTCCAAATAAAAGGCCAGCAACATAAGCTGAATGGAAGACTCCCTAATGACATAACACCAAGGAAGGTCTGTGCCAGAAGAAACTGTGATGGATGACGGTATCGCCCAAATTCCTGCAATAACTCGTAGATTAGAGTAGAGCTTGGGATCCTGGTTGCCTATGGAGATCGGGAAGCTGTTATAACCTAAGCTAAGTAACTTATTCTTATTCTTATTCTTCTTATTCTTATTCTTATTGTACACTGACCATTATTCATGTTTATTTGCTAGGAAATATAGTGTGCGCATGCTTGTTGTATGTATATCTGTCAGTCTTGTATTGTATTCCTATAATTGTAATAGTGTGTATGTACAGCATTTTGTTTAGTAAAAGCACATTAATACGCTACAGAGTCTTTATTGCTTTCTTGGGTTTATGGCAAAGAACCTTAAAAGACACAAAGCAAAACAGCCAGTGGGCTGATTCAAAAAAAATTAATGTATTCCCGTCCACACAAGCAAGGTGGATGGAGGAATCCTCCACACCAGTGTTTCTCAACTCCTGTCCTCAAGGCGCCCCAACAGGTTATGTTTTCAGGATTTCCCTCAGATGAAATTGCTGTGGTAATTACTAAGGCAGTGAAACTGATCAAATCACCTGTGCAAAATTATGGAAGGCCTGAAAACGTGACCTGTTGGGGCGCCTTGAGGACTGGAGTAAAGAAACACTGCTCCACACTGTGTTATTGTATTCTGACAGCGGGACTCCGTCATTGTCAGAATATACTGATCAGCGCTGCAGGCAATCAGTGATCAAATAAAAATTCTCCAGCAAGACCATTCATGACAAGTTGATCATTAGATGGATGTCTCACGAATGGGAACAGCCATAAATGGATTGAAATTCAGCCAATCCCTGTTAACAGCTTCTGAATTTTGACCCGTTTATGGCCAGCTTTAGCCTTCATTTATTCTGGTGACTAGGGGGCTGTAAAAACAGGCAGTTGAGCTGCAGTTTTAAGCCCCCATTAACCTCCCCACATAAAACATAACTTACACCTAAACAGGACCATACATATGCCGCAGCTGTAAAGCTTTGCCTCACAGCTGCAGCACTTGCAAAATGGTTTGTCAATTTGACAGGCGGCACCAATTGTCAAACTCATCCATTCAAGTCAAGCCCTGGTGACCAGTACCATCAAGATGGAATATGATAAGAAATCTAAAATTTTAGAGCTGACACCGGAACAAGAAGTAAAGATAGATCTTCCATCAGAACGCCTCTTGACAGATGTCTAAACGAGGATATCGCCTGGTTGAGTTTCCCATTCATTTCTTGTCTTTGGGACAGTAAGTGTGAGGAAATCTCCTAGACAATACACAGAGAGCAAAAAAATATACTAACGGGTTTTAACCCATTAAAAAACCCTCAATTTAAAAGAAAATGTTTAGACTATACAGTATATACACTATAAAGTAAACCTTCTTGAGAAAATTCTAGTTGTTAATTACTGAACATGCCAGTTGCCCGACTGTTATGTTTTTCAGCTACTAACCCAGAATATGTTCTGGTAATTTTTACATTTATTGATACATGAAATTATATATGTTTTTTGTTTGGTGGCTTTTAAAATGCTAGAGAATTTGAGAAGCTCCATCCTTGTACTACGCTGTGTTCTCTAACGGTATTACCATTGTCTGCTTCCAGGTCATCCAAGTGATTAGTAACATCTTACTCATCTTCATTGCTGCCTTTCAGTTTTGTGTGACCGTGTCATTGCTAGTATTCAGCATTCGCTCCTTGAAGGAGAAGTCTCAGAATGTTCAACAGGTAGAATGTTTAAGATACTGACAGGAGAGAATTTGTCCTTGAATAAATATGTAATGGGTGCACAGGTAACAGGGTACCAATAGGAAGAGAGTTAAAGTGAACTATGGGTACATTTTCACAGTAGTTTTTGTTTTTCTGAGCCTCTCTGTAACACACTTTTATTACCTTTTGGTCCTGCCGCTAGTTCCATTTCTTTTCACTTTAACTGGATGACAACTCTGCTTGTTGTGTAGTGAATAGTGCAGCAGTGTTATCTTTCTGTGGACAGGGAACTCTTATGCCGCGTACACACGGTCTGACTTTTCGGCTACAAAAGTCCGACAGCCTGTCCGACAGACTTTCGACTGACTTTTGGCGGACTTTTGGCGGACTTTTGGCGGACTTGCAGCAGACTTTCTAACTAACGGACTTGCCTACATACGATCACACAAAAGTCTGACGGATTCGTACGTGATGACGTACACCGGACTAAAATAAGGAAGTTGATAGCCAGTAGCCAATAGCTGCCCTAGCGTGGGTTTTTGCCCGTCAGACTAGAACACAGACGAGCGGATTTCTGGGTCCGGCGTAGTGACGACGTAAAGATTTGAAGCATGTTTCAAATCTAAAGTCCGTCAGATTTGCGGCTGGAAAAGTCCGCTGAAAGTTCGCTGAAAGTCCGGGGAAGCCCACACACGATCGGATTGTCAGCCGTATTTTGTCCGTCGGTGTCTGTCTGACTTTTGTAGACGAAAAGTCCGACCGTGTGTACGCGGCATTAGATATAAAAAAGAAGCAAGAAAAACCCAATGGGATTTTTGTTGAGGATACATCTCACTAGACATAGCAACATTTTTACTCATTTAAAAAAATCTTCACTTTTTTTATCAATAAAAACCATGCCAATAAAAAGCATCATAGAAACCATATGGATGATGTTATATAGTCCCATTGTATCTCACATGATTATAGTGCATATAGATAAAGAAATTATTTACAAATCATAGTCCACAATTTGTTTTATATGATATTACCTCCTCTGGATTAGCCATAAAAATCTTCACGCTGGTTCTCTAGCTAGGGAAGTTATTTCCCAATACGTTTTGTGAAGAAATTATTATTATATGAATTATTTATTATTATATATCAATAATCCAGGAACCAACCCAATGTCGCAAAAACTAAATTCATTTGCTGTTGAACAAAGCATAAACAAGACCATAAAGGGAGCTTTATGGTTCAGAACCATACACGATCAGCAAAAGTCACACTGGTGCTGCCACATGAAAAGGGTCCAAAGAATTTCTGTATCTTTATACACTATGTAATCATGTGTGTGTAACACTGTGCATTGTTATGCCCTGTACACATGGTCGGATTTTCCGACGGAAAAAGTGCGATCGGATTGTGTTGTCGGAAATTCCGATCGTGTGTGAGCTCCATCTGACTTTTTACGTCTGTTTCCGACACACAAAGATTGAGAGCAGGATATAAAATTTTCCGACAACAAAATCCGATCGTTTAAATTCCGATTGTGTGTACACAAATCCGACGCACAAAGTGCCACGCAAGCTCAGAATAAATTAAGAGATGAAAGCTATTGGCTACTGCCCCGTTTATAGTCCCGACGTACGTGTTTTACGTCACCGCGTTCAGAACGATTGGATTTTCCGACAACTTTGTGCGATCGTGTGTATGCAAGACAAGTTTGGCCCAAACTCCGTCGGAAAAAATGTGTCCGATCGTGTGTACAGGGCATTACTGTGAATGCAGATTTGCATTTAACAACAAGATGGCAGTGTTTAGCATTTCTGTTCATCATATCCATATCCAGGCTTATAAGAGAAATGCAGGTACTTGCATTAACCGATTCAGCCCCGGAAGATTTTACCCCCTTCCTGACCAGAGCACTTTTTTGCGATTCAGCACTGCGTTGCTTTAACTGACAATTGCGCGATCATGCGACGTTGCACCCAAACAAAATTGACGTCCTTTTTTTCCCACAAATAGAGCTTTCTTTTGGTGGTATTTGATCAACTCTGCAGTTTTTATTTTTTGTGCTATAAACAAAAAAAGAGCAACAATTTTGAAAAAAACCCAATATTTTTTACTTTTTGCTATAATAAATATCTCCCAAAAATATATAAAAAAAACACATTTTTTAGGTCGATATGTATTCTTCTACATATTTTTGGTAACAAAAAAATCGCAATAAGGGTATATTGATTGGTTTGCGCAAAAGTTATAGCGTCTACAAAATAGGGGATAGTTTTATGGCATTTTTATAATTCATTTTTTTTTTTGCCTTTGTGCCGACGTATATCGGTGTGCAGCAGTCGGCAAGTGGTTGAAGTAGTAGTAAATTCCTTCTCGGGCACATCTGCCTACAGGTAAGCTTTTAATAAAGCTTACCTGTAGGTACAAGGAATATCTCCTAAACGTGCAACATTTAGGAGATATTCAGTGTCCCTGCAGCTGGTGATGTCTCCGGCGTATGCGCTCTGAAGGGGGTGGGTCTGGTGGAGGCTGTGCCTGAGCGTGTCGTGTGATGTCATGGTGCAAGGGAGCCAAGCGGCCGGAGCCTCGTATGCTGGTCTGGAGCAAGGCAAGCCAGGAGTGGGACTGTCAGTGCTGTTTGGACTGGAGTGGACTGAAGGGACCACCTGGTGTGGAAAGAGACTGTCACTGTGACTCAGGAGGGGATGTGTCATGTCGGTGAGGTGTCATCATCATTTGTGCTGCTGCACACTGCTGTCTGTGCCACTGTGAGAGTCAATTTCATGTGTGTGTGCGCCCATTCCAATTTCTTGTCCTCCTGAGTCCTGTCCCTGATCTACTTACCTACTATAGTGAAAATAAAATAAGAAAAAATGTTTTTGCCTTAACATCTACCTTAAATCACAGTGCTAATTGCATGTTGTACTTGTTTGGAGCCTTTATGCTGAAAATCGCACTTAAAACTGTAATTTTGTAACTTTTAGAAATGCCAGCAAAAACGTCGCTGTGCCAGTAAATTTTAGGTGTTGTGTCAGTAAATTTTAATCTGGTAGATTGGCAACACTGGATACAATGTGACTATGTAATATCAGCCATAAGTTTGCTATCATGTTTTTTAGTACAGTTTTTGTTGGATTAATTAAAAAAATGGGAAGCTTTTAATGAGTAAAAATGTTGTCATGTCTCATGTAATGTACCCTCAGCAAAAGTCCTATTGGGTTTTTCTGGTCTCTTTCTAATGTACATTCAGGGATAGTGATATATCACGTTATGTCCCAGATAACAATTTCAACAATTTGATTCTAGATGGACTGGTTTAAAAGTGACTTAAAGTGAGACTTATGCCGCGTACACACGGTCGGACTTTTCAGCTACTTTTGGCGGACTTTCAATGGACTTTCTAACGACCGGACTTGGCTACACACGATCACACCAAAGTCCGACGGATTCGTACGTGACGACTAAAATAAGGAAGTTGATAGCCAGTAGCCAATAGCTGCCCTAGCGCTGGTTTTTGTCTGTTGGACTAGCATACAGACGAGCAAATTTCTGGGTCCGGCGGAGTTACGACATAAAGATTTGAAGCATGTTCCAAATCTAAAGTCCGTCAGATTTGTGACTGGAGAAGTCCGCTGAAGGTCCGGTGAAGCCCACACACGATCGGATTGTTCGCCGGATTTGGTCCGTCGGCGTCCGTCAGACAAGTCCGGTCGAAAAGTCTGACCGTGTGTACGCGACATAAGTACTCCCAGGTACTTACTTCTGCTCCAACAGTCCGACAGTGGTATCCTCTCCCCAGCTTCTTCCAGGTGCCGATCTTTGGCCATTTTGATTGGCCTAGGTGGGATGACATAACTCCTGTGCTTTCATGGGAGTTCATTCATTCCGGTACACAGGCACCATGCTGAGAATGAAAACTGAGAAGGTTGAAAAGGGGTGAGTTATTTTTTATTTTATTTCGGAGGAGATGTAGCACGTCAATACGCATCTTTAATGGGGGAACCAGAAAAACAAAATCTTCAGTGTTACAGCTGAAAAAAAAAGCATTAGTTCCCCCCCCCCCACCACCACCACCCACAAAGTTAAATAAGTATAAGGATAGGGATGTTTTTATTGTCATTCTAAGAACAAGGTAAGTTAGGCTAGTCCCGGTGTACATTAAAGCTAGGCTCACACAGGCAGAAGTCGCTACTGTGTCACTGCAATAGGATCCATGGTGGATCACTTCGGGGATGCAGTTTGCAGACGTTCAGGAGGCACCACTGTCAGAATACAATGATTAGTGTTGCACTCAATTGGCAGTCCGATTCTAATGATCGACTCCTCTTGAATAGGAATAGCCACTGATAGATCGAAATTTGGCTGGTCCCTGCTAAATCGGCCAAATTTCAATCCATCTATGGCCAGTTTTAATGTATTTTTGAGAGGTTGGTAGTACCTTAACTTGAACTGCTGCTTATTCCACAACATTTAACATCCATAGTATTCAATATTTAAGGATTAAGTGAACTGCTTACAGCCCTGGTGTAGAGCCTGCACCTGCAGCTCGGGGGGGGGGAGGGGGGACATACTATGCTTCCCATGTGGTCCCTGCAGACAGTAGTCTGTGTTTCCCTTACCTAGGTGCCTACTCAGGAACTCAGGATTGTAAAGGAAAAATATTGTTTATACTGAGTTCTAATGGCACAAGTAATTTTAGGGGGCTGTTGAGAGCAAAAATGTGGAGGCATTGATTTTTATCAGGGGGCTATAATAGCAGCAGTAATCTCAAGTAGTCATATGTAACGCATCTCCAGTCAATGACTTACTTCTAATGCTTGTCCCCAGCCACCAACAGCTACTATAATCGCCCATCTCCTGCAGCATGTCTGTAGTCTCTGACCATCTCTTGTAGCCTGGGCATGGTCTTTTACTATCTCATGTTGTATATATGCAGTCCCTGGCAGTTTTCTTTTTTAGCATTCAATTCATTGAGTATAATGTGCAGCCTATATCAAGAACATTGACCACCACTGTTTTACAGGTATCAGGTGGTTCAATACAGTATGTTGACAGAGACTCGGAGAGCAGTCATGCTTTTCCAATGATCTTTTTTTCTTTCCTTCTGTTGGGAGAGTTGAACAGATTAATTTATATTGTTGCAGATTTGACCATGCCTTACATTCTATCATGAAGCTGAAGGAAGTAATTACATTGTCTTGATCCTTTATCAGGGCCTTATCGTACAGACTGATAACCCAAACTCAATGGCCATTCCTCCTGTCAGCACAGCGCCTGTGAGCACTGAGGTGACTAATAATTCAGATCCCTTGCCAGCTCAAAACCACTGACAGCCGGAAGACAATAACCAAAGTGAGAAGAGAATTCTGACTGTTTTCCTGGCCGCCTGTCTGCATACTCAGAGACCAAGACACCGGGATGGGTGAAGTCATTGTACAAACTTGATATTAAAAGTTCTGACAAAGTTGAATTATGCAGTGTTTTTTTGTGACAATTTTAGGAAAATGCAAATAGTTCAGTAATTAGTTTTTTCTATGTATGACAGTATTTGATATCTTTTACAAAATTGTTAGTAATAAAAACTATATTTGTTTTGCAAACATTCCCAAACATCCCCAAAAAATCTTGCATTAGGGCTGAAACACAGTTTGGCGCTGGGGTGTGTTTTGGTAACAAATGAGCATTACCGAAATGCACATTATCTCACATACATGCATTAGAGTGTTGCAGTGCCATTCAATCTAAATAGCACCCCAATGCACAGTAATGCACCATCATGTATCAATGCACCATCTATGCAATGCACCATCATGTATTTTGGTGCATTGCATAGTAATACTTTGTATATTTTAAATGTATGTATGTATGTATGTATGTATATACAGTATGTACTGTGAAGGGATCTGCTGCCCTCTACTGTCTGTATTTGTAAATAGCTGTTGCTTATTCATTGATAGACCCCTTCAACATGGGTCGGGCTGTGTCAGAGTTCACCTGTTCAGCGGGGAATCTGCCCGCTGATCCCCAATGAGCAGGGGGCAGCTGGTCTGTGTCCATTCCGCTTCTGCAGAATAGACACAGACACAGCCCAATCTCTTTTATGGGTGGTCGGATATAAACAGACCACCTGTACATTTATACCCGCCTACCATCCTATCCACCGGATTCCGTCACCGATCCGTCTGTTCCTAGCGGATTGGATGTTGGCGGGTGTCAACAAACACATGTTCCACACTCCATAGAGGAGACTGGAGTGTCCGATTGGGTCCGCCTGAAAAACTGACAGGCAGAGCCCATCGGTCCGCTAGTGTTAAAAGGGCCTCCAGAGATATTATTAGGGCAGATTGTTAGGCAAGTGTTTCTGTGTTTAATAGTTTTCTATTGTTGCCAATAGCTTCTGGGTGTGTGTATATATATTGAAGCAGGGTGCCTGTGAAACAAATTTGAATGGCAGGAAAAGTGATTGGTGAGATTTATGTTCCTCCACGGATTCTTAGATTTGCAATCTAAGGTAATGCCAGCAGAGATTTATGGTAAAGAAATATAATTCTTTATGTTGGAAGTACAACAGCATAGTTGCTAATAAACTGACAATAATATATGCATTATACCTATATATCCAGCAGGTGGCACTGCAGTGTTATAGTGTGTTATTCTATGGCAATGTGATCACAGAATGTTCTGTCTATGTTCAGTGTATGTACTTGTATGCTCTTTGTTGCTGTTTCATGTTTCTAATGCTATAACACATAACCTAATATCCTCCATAAAAGTAAAGCTGTTTGCTGTATCCAAGAAGCTTCCAGTGCTTAAGTGCAATACTCTGCATAATAGGTTATGGGTCCCAGGCACCCAGGCATTGGAGAGGATACTACAGGCACCCAGGCACCGGAAATAGAACTTTGCAAATCAGTGAGTACTGTATGCAAGCAGCTGAAAGATGGCAAGCGGTTCAGATGTAAAGTTTACAATGGCAAAGCTGAACAATGTCAATTGCCAGCTGTGAAAGTCTAAGCTAGAAATGATTCTAGGCAAGGATAACTTGTGGCAAGTGCTGAATACAGACAGACCCACAGACAGAGAGATGGAAGACTGGGATAGGAAGGACAGGCAGGCAAAAGCGCTTATAAGAACAGAGAAAACAGCCAAAGGTATGTGGATTTCTTTACAAAAACTGCATGAGCGTTCAAGCCTCAATAGTAAGCTATTTTTGCTAAGAAAGCTTTACAAGATGAGACTAGAAGAAGGCCAGCAAATGAGTGATCACACGAATGCTATGCTAGAGATCATAGAGCAGCTATATGCCATCAGAGAGGACATAAAAGATAACCATAATGTTGCCCTGCTCCTCTGCAGCCTTCCAGAAACATATACTGTGCTTATTAACGCTTTAGAAACCAGACCCATGCAAGAGCTGACACTGGAATATGTCAACGTGAAATAAATCGAGAATATGACAGAAGGCAAGAAAATACACACCATGATGACAAAGCTCTTAAAATGTACAAAGGCACATAGCACAACAAAGAAATCAGAGCCTGTTTTCGCTGTAAAAGGACCGGTCACTTAAAAAAGGAC
Organism: Lithobates clamitans; assembly: GCA_037952925.1. Taxonomy (NCBI): domain Eukaryota; kingdom Metazoa; phylum Chordata; class Amphibia; order Anura; family Ranidae; genus Lithobates; species Lithobates clamitans. Next base: position 2,717,716 of record JBBGZY010000168.1, on the reverse strand, counting down.
TGTTCTATCTGGAAAGCCGAGCAGCAAAAGCTAGAGCTATCCACAAATGAAAGAGTCAAAGCAGCCACAATGAAAACTGAAGACACTTCATGGAGTGACACCTTTAAAGTAACACAGAGCGGCAAGCCACGCAGCCGATGCGTAGACTCAGGTGCGACAAGCCACATGACTAGCGATGAGACCTTCTTCACAAACTGATTACTGTGCAAAAGACAAAGTTTTCCTAGCAAACAGGAAAAGTATCACATCAGAAGGTAAAGGCCAGGGTTTCCTGAACTGCATTACACTACAAGGAGTCAAACACAGTATCCTTGTAAAGAACTAGAAGGCAGCCTTCTATCAGTGAAAAGTCTTGCAACCAATGGTCTCACAGTTAAGTTCCAGGGTCATGCATGCAAAATTCACAATAATAAGCGATTCCTCGCAAAAGGAAAACTGGATGATCATCTATACAGGATCATCACCACAGGCCAGCAAGACAATATAGTCTATAATGACATACACAGCAAATGTATTCACTTATGGTACAGGCAGCTGGGGCACAGAAGTCCAGAAGCTATACAGGACATTATAAAGAGAGGCTTATTAAAGATAAAATTTGACAATAGCGCCTTGCAAAGTGCTCATGAAATGCAAATGCTGTATTGAAGCAAAAGCTACACATGCTCCCCTTTCACAGGCATCTCAAAGAAAAACTACCCACCCCCTGCAGCTCCAACACCGTGACGTATGCAATCCAATGAAAACTACCACGTCAGGTGGGAACAGATCTCTACTGACTCTCATTGATAATTATTACAGATACACAATTACTTATCTAATGAAACAGAAGAATGAAACATCAGAGAGACTTCAAGAGTTTGTTTCCATGTCTAGGAACAAACTTCAATGTAAACCAGGAATAATACGCACCGACAATGGGGGAGAATACATAAGCAAAGAAGTGGCCTCATACCTGAAGAGACAAGGTATAATAAACCAGACAACCGCACCACTTACTCCTGAACAAAATGGTGTAGTAGAAAGGAAAAATCGCACTCTTGTAGAGATGGCCAGATGCATATTGTCGGATAGCAACCTACCTCACAAGTACTGGGGAGAAGCAGTCATGACTGCAACCTACCTACAGAACAGACTACCCTCAAGAGCTATTAAAAGTACTCCATTTGAAATGTGGCATGGATCAAAGCCTAGCATAGGGCACATCAGAGTGTTTGGATGTAAAGCATATGCCTATATTCCAGAGAAAAGCGATCCAAGCTGGAGAACAGAGCCGTAGAGGGCATTTTAGTAGGCTACAGCGAGCAAACTAAGGGTTACCGAAACCTACACCCAAAGATTGACAAAGTGACAATAAGATGTAGCGTTTATTTTGATGAGACCCCATCACCAGAAACACTGATCCCTGAAAGCTGTGAAGTGAATATGCCAAGCAAACCAGAAGAAAAGGTTGACCAAAGCGAACCTGTGCAGGAGTCAGAACAAGAGATGGAACTCACATTGCCTAATATCAAGTTTCTCACCAGATCCTGCTGAGCTGCCTCAAATCAGAAGATCCACTCGGACTACAAAGGGGATACCACCCCACAAGCTGTCATACACTGTTAAAACACACAGCATACTTGAACCAACATCCTGGGAAGACATAGAAAAACTGCCAAAATGTGAAGCCAATAAATAGAGAAAAGCAGCAGAAGAAGAACTAAAGTCACTTCAAGAAAATAAAACCTGGACACTCACAGAGCTCCCTCCTAACCGCAAAACTATAGGAAGTAAGTGGACTTTCAAAGTAAACTCAGATGCAGAAGGCAATATCCACAAATACAAAGCGAGACTAGTTGCCAAGTTTTACTCTCAGAAATTCAGTGAAGATTATGATGAAACAATCGCTCCCGTCATAAAACACTCCACCATCAGAGCGCTTGTTAGCAATGCAGTCAAAACTGCTTTCCTATATGGAGACATTAAGGAAGACTTCTACATGAAGCAACTACTAGGGTTTGAACAAGGAGACAACCTTGTGTGTAAACTTCAAAAGAGCAAATACGGTCTTAAACAATCGGCAAGGATGTGGAATGAGAAAGTGAACAAACTACTTACCAGAGAGGGATTCTCAAGAACTAAAGCAGATCTCTACTCCAGGAATCAAGAAGACAGATGGAAATACATCCTTATCAATATCGATGACATTATAACTTGTTTTGAACAGGAACGGGATTACAATCAGCTAGGGAGCATTAGCTACTATCTGGGAATCCAAATAGAGAGAGAATAAGATGGAAGTTCTCTTCTCAACCAATCTCAGAAAATCTCCAATATCTTGGAAGAATTCCATATGCAAGATGCAAAGAAAGTGAAAACTCCTATGGAACCAGGCAATGAAGCAGAAAACTTGCTACCCAACAATAACATGTATCACAGAGCAATCGGTAAGCTGCTATATTTTGCCACTGTGACAAGACCAGACATAGCCACAGCAGTGGGCAAACTATGCAAGAAATTCTCAGCTCCCTGTCAGCGTGACTGGAAAGCAGTAAAAAAAGTGATGCAGTACCTCAAAGGAACAATTCAGATAAAGTTACGGTTACCAGCAACATCCGATCCAAAACTGGTCGGATATGTGGATGCTGATTGGGCCAGGACTGCACAGACCGCAAATCCACAAGTGGATTCATCTTCCAATATGGGGAAGGAACCATAAGTTGGTCTAGTCGAAAGCAAGCAACTGTCGCTCTATCTTCAACTGAAGCAGAGTACATTGCAGCAGCACACACATGTCAAGAATAGATATGGATTTGTCAACTTTTTGTGGACATTGGGATAGACATGTCAAAATCAATTTTTTAAGAAAACCAGGGATGTATAAAGCTTACGCAATTAGAAAGGGTCAATCCTAGGACCAAACACATCAACGTCAAGTATCACCTATTGAGGGACAATAGCAAGGTCTTATTGACATTCAATATTGCCCATCAGAGGAGATGACTGCTGATGCACTCACCAAGCCTTTGTTGAAGGAGCTTCATAGTTATTTCCAGAAGAAGCTGAATATAATTTGACAATGTACATGCTGTTGAGAATGGGTGTTGGAAGTACCACAGCATAGTTGCTAATAAACTGACAATACTGTATGCATTATATCTATTTATCCAGCAGGTAGCACTGCAGTGTTATAGTGTGTTATTCCATGGTAATGTGATCACAGGATGTTCTGTCTATGTTCAGTGTATGTACTTGTATGCTCCTTGTTCCTGTTTCATGTTTCTAATGCTGTAAGACATAATCTAAAATCCTCCATAAAAGTAAAGCCATTTGCTTGTATCTAAGAAGCTTCCAGTGCTTAAAGGGATACTAAAGGTTTGTTTAAAAAAACAAAAAAAAAAAACAAACATGTCATACTTACCTACACTGTGCAGTTCGTTTTGCATAGAGTGGCCCTGATCGTCCTGTTCTGGGGTCCCTCGGCGGCTGTCTCGGCTCCTCCCTGCAATAGCTAACACCCCTCTGGGAAGCTCTATCCTGAAGGGGTTAGCTTGTGGGCGTGTTCCCTGTCATACATGCTGCATCCATAGACACAGAGTGTATGACTCGGTCCCGTCCCTCGGCGGGCTGCATCATTGGATGTGATTGACAGCAGCGCGAGCCAATGGCTGCGCTGCTATCAATCTATCCTATCTATCCATTCAATGGCCAGACTCCATGGAGAAGAGGACGCTGGGGGATACGCACAGCAGGTGAACGGGCTCAGGTAAGAAACCTTTACAACTCCTTTAATTGCAATACTCTGCATAATAGTTTACCTGTGTTAGTGAAGCTCGTTCACGGACTGGTTTTACTAGGAGTCTGATAGAGATCTGGGTGGGACAGACTCCCAACTCCGTGGACCACAGTTTGATGTTTTCTCCCAAGGTCTTGATTAAGGCAACTGGTCCTAGCTCTCGAGGAGGGTGTGTGGTGTCTCCATGTGAGGAAGCAACTAGGAGCATGGCTGCATGTAACTGAACTTGGATACAATTGTTTGCTTTATAAAGGGCACTTACCTTAAACCAAGGACTTTGATGGGCTACAGACAAAGTAAGGCTCAGTAGAGCAAAATTTTACTTTCTAATGATTTGTGGCTCGAGGCCTTTGCCTTCTGCTTATGAAAATCCTTTGGATTAAATATGACACTTGTGTTAAACAAACTAAATTGGTTCCTGCCTTGAGTCTGATCCCCTACAACATATATATAGTATATTATCACATACACTATACCAGATAGTTCAGTTTGTCACAGAGGGGTTAATTTACTAAAGGCAAATAAAATGTGCACTTTACAATAGGCAGTTGCACTCTGCAAGTGCAGTTGCTCCAGAACTTGAGCAGAAGCACTGCTGACTTCCATCATCCAATCATGTGCAAGCAAATATTATATATATATTTTTTTCTTGCACGTGATTTGGTATTCTTTGCAAAGTGAAGCTTTACCTAATTTACTAAGCTCTGGAGCAACTGCACTTGCAGAGTGCAACTGCACATTGCAAAGTGCACAATATCTTTGCCTTTAGTAAATCAACCCCACAGTGTGTGAGTAGTGGTCATCTTGCTGTATCATAGTAGGTTAATCTGTTTATTACAACAATAGAGGTTATATGCAGCTCCTGTTATTATAGTAAACCCTGTTAATTCTGATCTATGGCTCATTTTAGCTCAGGACTCAATAATCGGCTAGAGCCAGGTTAGGCATCTGATGACCCACAGGTAGTTAGAGGTCCTGTTGCGTGACAGATAAGACACTGCTAAGGACTAAGATGAGGATGAACCGTAGATAGGCCGATTCTGAGTTCCAGTGTTAGATCACAATTTCTGCAGGTGAAAAGCTACATTCCAGGATGGTCAAACAATGATTGGAGTATTTCCCCATCATCTCAGATTCTGTTTTCAGGTTTTTGACATCAAGATGAATGCCACATCTGGATCATCATCAGGGGCCCCTGCAACTGGACTTTGCTGCAAAATTACCAGAAGTATCTTTATTGATAACCATATATATACCCAGGTACATGTGCACAATTCCAACAGCGGTCCTGTCGGTCCTATGCTGATAACACCTGTTTGTACATTGGATGGATGTACTGTTATTAATCTTTTGTTAAATAAAGCTTGTGTCATTTCTATACTGATGTGCATCTATATATTTATGCTTAAAGTTTATATTCTGGCTGCAGTAGTTCATCTGCTCCCAATTACTTTAATTAGATTACTCATTAATTTCCCAGGAAGGGAATCCCCTCTGTTCACAGAAGTCCCGTCCTGGGTGGAGGCACTGCCACCTTTTTTTTTATCAAACCCACTCTTCCACTCAGCGAAGGTTCTGGTTCTCTCTTTTCACCTACAGGTTTAGCAAAATATCTTGTTTGGGAAGGGCCATTTATCCTAACCCATTCCCCAAAAGAGGGCTACAACTATATCTATGGCAGAACAAAGTTGTCACTTTAGTACAGGAAGTGTGCTACAATTGTAGAATATCTCCCCCTTTCTTCATCTCCATGAAATAGGGGGAGGTGTTACATAGTAAGAAGAGAGAAGGACTGGATAAGGCTGATAACACTGTATGAGATAGCAGTGCAAATATGATAAAACACAAGACAGCACCAGATTTCTGGCAGGATAAACAGGTAATTTTTTGCAATTACCAAAGAGATATAATAAAGTGTTTTCCATGGCCTGGACAGCTTTGGAGTTTGGCCCCATCTCTTTTCTGCGTCATTAATGTACTGGTATCCTCACACATACACCAAGGGAGTGGCACTACAGGCTTCGATTGTCACTGAGCCTTGGTGTCACCCAGAACTTGAAGGGCTATTTAGTAGTCTATAAGCCATTAAAAAGATGATTGAAAATAACCATTAGTAACTTCTCATTCCCATGATGGCTAGAGAGTGAATAGTTAAACTGTAGTCCTGTGATGTTTAATAATACCTTCTCTATCGTCTCCTAAACCATTGGAAGAAAACAAATGGCATAGACCACGTGATTTTTTTTTATTTTTTATTATTAACTGTTTGAAAAATGTGAATACCTCCTAAAAAAAAGATGGGTATTCACAATGCTTTTGGTCTGTTAAGTAAAATAATTTATTCGGAAATTAATAGCATATTATCACTACATAGTGACTACATAGTGACTGTAATGGTCATGCATACTGGGCCAATGCATAGCTGTGTGGTTAGTGGCCAATTTGTCATTGTGCAGCTCATCCCAGCCCTGTTGTCCAGTGAAGGGCACACCACAGTGACCTTGCCCCCACATTATCCTTTTAAGTTATCCAATACACAAAATGGTGACTGAGGCCAGGGCCTTATTAGTCCATTGATCAGACACCCAGACTTTTCCACTAACCAATCCACAATTTAAGACTGGAAACCCTAATAAAACTGTCACCCTCTCAATCCAGAGAACCAACAGATCCCTGTTGTAAATAGCTCAATCCACATAAAGTTCAGACAGTTTAGTATAGTTCTGAAACTTCAGCATGTTTTATAACTTCCAAAATAATAATAGCACACCCATAATATGGACATATTTAGTTTCCTTAGATAATTTGTAACGTTTCAAGTCCAGACACCCCTATGTCAGATCATATGGGGAACTACTGGCACCACTTATTTCTCCTAGGTAAGCTAGACATTGGAAACCTGCCATGTTTATATTTGTTTTGAAGCAAATGTCACGCTGGACCATAATATGGATGTTAGAAGTCTGTAAACAGTAGAGATGCAGAGATATGAATATTTATCACAAGCTGTACCTGGGACATGTTCATGAATGTAAAGACCTCCCAGCAACCAACCCCTATACAAGATGACCAGACAATTGGCCAGGGGCATCTGTCCACACCCCTTTGATCCCAAAGAAAAGGAAGATGCCAGGACAGTTAAGGAGTTCCCCTTTACCATCAAATAAGGAGCATCTGTCAAGTTTGAGAACCGATCACACCTGGCTCATCGACCGAACTCTGATCAACCCAAGGACATTGATTGCAAGTATCCTTCCTCCTCAATTCTACCTTATTTTTTTGTTGCTGAATCCTTTTATTTGCTGGGTGCAGCTGAGAGTAGCATTGTTACGTAAGTGACAGCGCCGTGTGAGATTGGCCTGTCCTTTGTCACAAGTTAGTGAGGAGGGCAGGGATCTGATACCCGCATTTGTCACAGTGACTAAACCAGGTATGCACTGAAAAACATGATTGGGGCTTTTCTTGGTCGGGTGGTCTTTCTTCTGAGATACTCTGGGCTGGCTTTTGGTGATATTTTCTGAGGCTTCCTTTAAGGTTTCTTAGGCAAGATCTTATGCGATATCCTTAGATCCTTTTATATAGCACATTTTGAACTTTCATGCTTTTATTTATAAGGTTTCTGAATTAGACGTTTACCCTACTATGGTAAGAAGACCTTCTTATTTAGCCCTTCTGGTTTCCTAAGGACAGACATTCTAATCCAAGCCTATAGGTTTCTTGGAGAGAAAGCCAAACTTTTTGAATCACTTAAAATTTAATTCTAGGTAAACAGCTTAAAATTCAACCTCAGGAATTAGACAAAATCTACTCCTGCAATGTCCTCCCCCCATCACACACACACACCACAAGGGTAAAATACTCATTGGGGTTGATTTTCTAAAACTGGAGAGTACACATCTGGTGCAGCTGTGCATAGAAATCAGCTTAATTGAACAAGCTGAAGTTAGAAGCTGATTAGCTACCATGCACAGCTACACCAGATTTTGCACTCTCCAGTTTTAGTAAATCAACCCAATTAGGTCTAGGGAGTAGAGGAACAGGCAGCACTACTTTCCCTAACTTCCTTACTCTGGTGTCTTCCTCTTATCCCCAAATCGCTGGACTGTGGGCAGTTCCTTAGCGTCATCATGCACAATTCAGGGTTATTAACAGTTAGTGCAGATTCCCCTTCACTTACTGATCTCCCCACCCTCACCTTGTGACTGCAGTTGAGAAGAAGGAGCACGCTGATGAGCTTACCACTCACTTTGCTTTTGTCTCCTATCAGTATGCCCCTTGCCATGCAACATACCTGACAGGCTACTTGTGCCGCTAATCCCTCTCTCTGTCTGAGCTCTGAGCACAGTAGGTTACAAGTCTGATACCAAGTCAATTTCAGGTACATACACTACTTGCATTAAAAAAAATACACATTTCACAATGTATTAATGATTGCAGAGCTGCATTAATTTGAGACTTTTATATATGCCGGGCGTTCAGAGTTAAAGTGATTGTAAACGATCACCTTGTATAACAACCCATTCAGTTTAAAAGAGAAATGAAAGGCAAAGCATTTTTGTATAGATATAAAAAAAACATTATAAATACCTTTTTTCCCTTTTTTATAAGTGATCTCATAGTTCTCTGTTCTTAGGTGCAGAAGAGCTGGGAGGGGGAGAAAAAGCAGCAGCATACTGAGCTTAAATACATTTATATGCTGCGCTTTCCAAAGTCATACACTATACCAGTGTAAAAAGAAACATATAAAAAACCACCAATAGTGAAAAAAAATGTCTTTCCTAACAGTGAAAAGTGATAACAGTGCAATAAATGAACACATATATTAAAAATAAATATAAATATTACACATATATTAAAAATAAAAGATGTGTATATAAAAGCATAAACAATGATGATAATTGATATAAAGTGCTACTGTGCAAAGAGGTGCAATTCCCACTTTTATGATCCTGTATAGATTATCAGTGACCCACTAATGCATAAAAAGTGCTCCTGTGCATGTGCATAGCATCCAGTATTATATAATATATCAATATTGCATTGCTGGGTTGTTCAAAGACGTGCTCCTGTACAAGTGTATGGTATTCAAAAAGAGTCTATCCAGATGTAATAAAGTTCATGCGATTATAAAGTTCATGCGATTATAAAACTGTTAAGTGCAAAAAAGTTCATGAGAATATAAAATCCAGAACATGCCATGGTGTTCTTCACTCTGGTGCTCCCCTTAGGTATTTAATGCTCACCTCAGAGCGTGCGACCTTGCAACTAAGCGCAGTCAAAACACGCATATGAACCACCTCTGGGCTCTTGTAGTTACACCGGAATCCTGGACTCGTCAGTATGGTACCTCGGTGAGTGTATAAAATAAAGACTTGATAGAATAATAGAGTTTTAACGGTTTAATAAACAGAAAGCAAAAAAGGCCCCCAACTGGGGTAGTCACATAGATTAGGTGTGGAAGTGCACTGCTCTATATCAGGTTAAACAATGGTAAATACCGGACTAGTATCGGGATGGTATGTTTCCCCCTTAGGAAGATACGGAAACCCCTGTGTCAAAACGCGTAGGGGAAGGGGACAGGATGGCACGTTTGTACAGGTGATCTGACAGAGGAACATCATACCATCCCGATACCAGTTTTTGCTCACAGGACTCTTTATATTTTAGCATACTGAGCTTCCCAGTGAATGGCCGTGCAGGGGGGGGCGTCTCAGAACAAGACTGATCATTGGAGGAGAGCACACTGAGTTCCCACCACAGCTAGAGAACTGACCACGGTGTGATCTCCTGCTTAGTGTGATCAGTTTTTATTAGGAACGCAGAGGGACTGGCAGGAACACCAGGGATTTCACACAAAGGAAGCAATGCAAAGAGAGCAGGATACTTTCCATACACGTACATAATACAGCAGGCACCTATCAGGAATATAAAATGTTGGAGTAACAAAAGCTTAGAGTAAGGTTTTATGAAACCAGCAGGAGTATTTCCACATTTTAGCCAGTCTTAAGCATCCTACACACGATCTGACTTTCCGACAACAAAACCGTGGAATTTTGTCCAAAGGGTGTTGGCTCAAACTTGTCTTGCATACACACGGTCAAACAAATTTTGGTCAACAATTACGAATGTAGTGCCGTACTAGACCTACTACATCGTTTTTCAGCTCTTTAGCTTTTCAGTTCGCGCTTTTCATTTTGTGCTTTTCAGTTAGTTTCTGAACGGTCGTTCGTCAACCAGACATGTTGCGGAATCGGAGGAGATAACGTGTTATTTATTATTGGCCTTGGAGTTATTGCTTTGAAATTTTTTTTTTAATGATTTGATTTGGTATATTTTCTATATTTTTGGATGCATAGAATGCACTTTTTGGTTAAGTTCTATTGGCAGATAGCATGTTTAATTTTATTTGTTTTCTTTTTTTAATGCACAATAAAAAAATTGTGTAGAATAATACTTGGCTAAGTGTTTTACTTCAAATGACAGTTTGGCAGTAGGCAGTTACATTTTAAAAAATACAAAATAATGTAAATGTAAAAATGACAAGGCACACCAACATTGTATCTTTGATCTTATAAACTACGGGATAATGGTGTTGTGGTAACTTGCCCAAATAAAAAAAAAAAAACATAATAATAATTTTCTTGATATCACTAGAAAAAAAAAGCCTTTGAAAATTAGTTTGCAATAACTCCATTAGTATCACCATTAAAGCAGCTTCATTATTATCCATTATTAAAGAAGAAGAGAATGTGCACTGCATTTAGAGATTTCATAATTTGCCACGTCACAAATGTTAATTCTCCATTACGAACGCTAGTTTACAAGACTGATCGCTTCTGCTTCCGTGCATGCGTGTTTGTACTTTGGACTTCTGTTCAACGGACTTGTGTACACGCGATCAGACAGTCCGACAACAAACATTTGTTGGCGGAAAATTTGAGAACATGCTAGCCAACATTTGTTGGCGGAAAGTCCGACAACAAATGTCCGATGGAGCATACACACGGTCGGACTTACCGCCAACATGCTCACATCCAATATTTCCCGTCGGAAAGTCTGATCGTGTGTACGCAGCATTAGTCTAATTCCAAAAAATATCCCAATCATTATTCTATTTTCACGTGTAATTTACTATTAGTAGTTAGTCTTCCTTCTTAGAGCTGTCATAAACAGGACTCCCATCATATTTTGACATCTGATGTATTGCTGTTGGGGGTCAGAGGAATGTAATTTGGGTTTTCATTGTCTGTTTGTGACATTTCACAGGATATAAAATACTTATATTCACTGTTCACAGCAAATACCTGCAAAACAAGAGATAACAAGATGGTATAGCTATAAGTGATGTCTGATCACTATGCAAAAAGCACTAGATTACTGTATATACTCGAGTATAAGTCGAATTTTTCAGCCCTTTTTTTTGGGCTGAAAGTGTCCCCTTCGACCTATACTCGAGTCACCGCCGTCTGTCTGCATGATCAGCGTGTCATGCAGGCAGACGGCGGCCGGCGTGTGATGATAGTGTTCGGAGGCTATTCCAGCTTTCAAAAGCCGCGCCTCCTGCTCGTCTGTGATAGGCTGAACAGCTGTCAGTGTACAGCCTATCACGGACATTCTCTCATCCTCGTCCGTGGTATGAGAATGAGAGAATGTCTGTGATAGGCAGTCGGCGGTCAGCCTATCACAGACGAGGAGGAGGCGCATCTTTTGAACTGTGGAATGGCCGCCGAACAGTATCATCACACGCCGGCCGCCGTCTGAGGATGGAGATCGCCACAGGGAGGATGGAGATTGCCACAGGGAGGCTGCACAGGACACAGGTAGGCTGCACATGCACACAGGACACATGCACACAGGACATGTACAGGACACAGGACACAGGAACACAGGACACAGGACACATGGACAGGACACACATGTACAGGACACAGGGACACATGTACAGGACACATGTATAGGACACATGCACATGTACAGGACACAGGACACATGCACAGGATACAGGTAGTCTGCACAGGACACAGGGAGGCATGCAGCTGCAGATAGGCATTGTTGACCCTCTGCATTTCTCACCCTCGTCTTATACTCGGGTCAATAAGTTTTTCCCAGTTTTTTGTGGTAAATTAGGGGCCTCGACTTATACTCGGAATGACTTATACTCGAGTATATACGGTAAACAGAAAGTATTAAGTATATGCAGAACCCCTACATAAAACAATGTAGCTACCACAGACCAATTTTATTGTACCTCTATATTTGACCACAGTCTTCAGGGTCATATAGTCTAAGGCTCCATTCACACTTGTGTGACTTGTCATGCAACTTTGGAGATCAATGTTGCATGACAAATTGTTCCCCATGTTTTCCAATGATAACCATTCATATATGAACGACTTAAAGTTTCAGCAACTTCAAAGTAGTTCATACACTACTTTGGTCTGACTTTCATGCAACTTGAGTGACATAGACTTCAATGTTAACCCTCAAAATTTGCATGAAAGTTGTATCTGAATGTTATACAATGCAGCTTGTGTGCAACAATTGTCCATTATCACCGGTAAAAGTCAAAGTCGGTGCAACTTTGGAGGCGTGGAAGTGTGAATTGAGCCTTACACACTTCACGTGATGGAAACCTGTACGGAACACATATTTTGCTCTTTGGAAATAGCTTGGTAAAAGCTAAGATGATCCATTCATTTAAATCTGTATCGGTAGCATACATGGTAAGATGAACAGTACTGATCGTGGATATGTAACTTGTTACTTCTAGGGCAAGTTTATTCAAATACTGACTTTCAGAAAGTTTAACCACTTCAATACCCGCCCATAGTCATATGACGTCCACAGATGGGATCTCCCATCCTGGGCGGGCTTTATATGACGTCCTCAGCTTCCTGACGGCGTAGGGGCTGCGTCACCGAGGAGTCGATGCACGTGCCTGGCGGGAGCGATGTCTGCTGGGCACCCGTGATCACTCGTGACAGAGCAGGAATGTGGATCTGTGTGTGTCAACACACAGATCCACGTCCTGTCAGGGGAGAGGAGACAGATCGTGGGTTCCTATTATATAGGAACACCGATCGGTCTCCTCCCCCAGTCAGTCCCATCCCCCCACAGTTAGAATCACTCCCTAGGTGTCACATTTAACCCCTTGATTGCCCCCTAGTGTTAACTCCTTCCCTGCCAGTGACATTTATACAGTAATCAAGGGCTATTTATAGCACTGATCGCTGTATAAATGTCAGTGGTCCCAAAATAGTGTCAAAAGTGTCCGATCTGTCCGCCGCAATGTTGCAGTTCTGATCAAAATCGCCGATCACCGCCATTACTAGTAAAAAAAAAAAATAATAATAAAAATGCCATAAATCAATAACCTATTTTGTAGGCGCTATAACTTTTGCGCAAACCAATCAATATATGCTTATTGCAGTTTTTGTTTTTTTTCTTTTACCAAAAATATGTAGAAGAATACATATTGGAAGAAAACCATCAGGCCTTCAGAAAAAAACTCAAGACCTACCTCTTCTAAGAAGCTGGACAACACAGGACGGATCTAGAGCCTTGAGTCGATTTAGTTCGTATTTGTAGCGCTATACAAATCATTCATTCATTGGCCTAAACTGAGGAATTTTTTTTTTTTTTAAATTTGGGATATCTATTATAGCAAAAAGTAAAAAATATTGTGTTTTTTTTTTTCGAAATGGTTGCTCTTTTTTGTCTATAGCGCAAACAGAGGTGATCAAATTTCACCAAAAGAAAGCTCTACTTGTGTGAAAAAAATTATCAAAATTTCATTTGGGTACAGTGTAGCATGACCGCGCAATTGTCATTCAAAATGTTACAGCGCTGAAAGCTGAAAATTGGCCTGGGCAGGAAGGGGGTGAAAGTGCCCGATATTGAAGTGGTTAAATAGAACATTCTGTGAGGTCCAGTGGCACTATCAGAAGCTTTGCTACTCTAACAAAAGCTCACTCATGTGTTGTGCAATGAAGCATTGTATTACCTCTGGTGTGTAATCCTCCTTGGCACTCAATGCTCTTTTGCCGATAAACAGCAGGTAAATGGACATTCCGAGCTGCCCAAGACAAGCAATAAATAGGAATGCCAAAGCTATTCCATGCAGCTGTTAAAAAAAATGTAGACAATGTTAATTGTATGCTGATATATCCTGATAAACACTACTTGTGCTATAGTAGTATTACCTATCCATACTATAGATAATTTAGTAAAAGTGGAGCACCTTCCCATAGTTCCCAACTTTGTTCCTGTCTACCTGGGTGTGCTGTTTGTCTCAGCTCCTCCTGTTACATGTTTCACAATATACAAAAAATAAAATGTAGCTATGATGGTGGGAACCCCTGATAAGGTTTGCAAAGGTGGGAACTCAGCACAGATATTTCAACAATAGAGGGGTCCCCAGGAGATAGAAAGATAAAATAAAAATGTATGTGCTTTTGTTCGCCTTGAAAGTGGAGTTACCCTTTAAAGCTTTAGGTACGGTAAAAAAAAAAAAAAAAGTTTTCTTTGTTTTCTGTTAAAAAAACTTTGCAAACAAGCACATTTTCTCCTTCACTGATGAGGCAGTACTGACTGGCACTGATGATGATGATGAGGCACTTATATGCAGCACTGATGGGCACTGGTAGGTGGCATTGATATGCAGCACTGATGAACACTCATAGGTGGCATTCATGTGTGCCCATCAGTGCCACCTATAGGTAGCACTTTTAGGTGGCACTGGTGTGCACTTATAGGCGGCACTGATAGATGGCACTGATAGGCAGCACTGATCAGGAGGCACTGGCAGGCATCACTGATGGGCACAGAGTGCCATCCCTAATAGGCACTGACTGGCACTGAATGGTGGTCTCGATGGGTCTGCACTAATGATCAATGTGCTGATTATCAGCGCAGACCCCCCCCCCCCCCCGTCAGGAGAGCAGACACAGATGGCAAAGAAAAAACCTGACAGGGGTTATAACTCTCTCCAAAATGAAGAAAGAAGTTTTGCCTTTCGTTACACTTTAAACATTCAATCTGTATGAAGTTTGCTTTGGTATAGTATATCCCTTTTGGACACTAGCACTAAATGTTAAAGAGTCCCAGGAGGTAAAAGCTATACTTGGCCATAGAAAAAAAAATAAGCATCAGGTTTGCTTTAAACCCCTTCCCTTATTATGACAGCGCTGGTGCTTGGTGATTGGCAATCAACACCACATGGGGGCACAGAGAATGTCAGCCCTGTAAACCTCAAACCGCAAATTTGATTTGAATTTATGCAGGGCTGTTTTATGTAATCCTGGGGGGTTAAATGGACTGGCAGATGAGTAAAAAGAAACTATGTGCTACTGGTAATTGATAAAAAAAAAAAAAAAGAGAACCTGTCTTTTTCTCTGCTCGGCCAATTAGTAATTAGTTACAGCCTTGTGGGGTCACCTACGTAAAGTGGTTGTAAACCCTTACATACACCCAGAGAAGTGACTGGCCTCAGGTGATACACAGAGATGAAACTAATCCTCCTACAAAAGTTGTATCTGTCTGCCTGCCGTATTCTCTTCTCTACATCCATTCAAAGTCCAGAATTTATAGGCTTGTCTAAAATTTCAGAAAAAAGGGGGTGGAGAGCTGTAGTTACACACTGCAGAGCTCAGTGAGGAGAACTCTGACAGCTGATTGGAGGGAAGAGACACACCCCCTACACACAGCTCACAGGAACAGAGCTGAGTCTGTCAATCAGCTGAAGCTCCCTCCTCTGTCACTTTTTTCCTCTTGGTGTCAGACTTGTCAGAAATGATTCATGCAGATAGCAGAGGACAGAGGCAGCAGACAGAAATGACACTTAGTGCTCTTAATTGAGGCAAGTACACACTTTAGAAGGATATGTTTTGTTCATATTTTATGTCCGAGGTTTAAAACCACTTTAACCTAAAATAATAACTTGACATTTGCTAAAGAAAAAGGGAAGAACTGTAAAACATTTAATTAAACATGCCTATTATTTGATAAATTGTCAACTGTATTCCAAAGTAATCCCATAGAATTCCCAGCACTCCTTGTTGCTCTGCTCACACACCTGAAATAAATGTTCTGGCTCTTGCCCCCTTGCTTTGCTATGGACATCATTCTCCTTCTATATGTTGGCCTGTGCTAGGACATGGCACTATATTTTAGGTTGCTCGGCTCTAAACCTATAGTTTTTGAAGCGCAGTTATTTAAAATAATTTGCCTGCCTTAGAATTAAAAAGTTGTTTCTCCTTTTGAACTGAAGAGGGTGTGGGTAATTGGGGTATGACTTCTGTTTAACCACTTGCCGACCGCCTCACGCCTATATACGTGAGCAGAATGGCACGGGCAGGCAAAATCACGTACCTGGTACGTGATTGCCTTCCCGCGGGCGGGGGGTCCGATCGGACCCCCCCCGGTGCCAGTGGCGGTCGACATTTGTCTGGCAGCGATCAAAGATGAGGGGGAGGCCATCCGATCGTGGCCCCCCCCTCGCGATCGCTCCCAGCCAATGAGAAACATCCCCTGCCTCTGTATAGTACACAGAGGCAGAGGATGTGATGTCATCTCTCCTCGGCTCGGGAGTTTCCGTTCCAGCGCCGAGGAGAGAAGACATGTGAGTGAGTGCACAACACTACACAACACAGTAGAACATGCCAGGCACACTAAACACCCCGATTCCCCCCCCGATCGCCCCCTGATCCCCCCCCAATCACCCCCCCTATCACAAACTGACACCAAGCAGGTTTTTTTTTTTTTTTCCTGATTACTGCATAGTGTCAGTTTGTGACAGTTAGAAGTGGTAGGGCAGTGAGTGTTAGCCCCCTGTAGGTCTAGGGTACCCCCCTAACCCCCCTAATAAAGTTTTAACCCCTTGATCACCTCCCGTCACCAGTGTCGCTAAGCGATCATTTTTCTGATCGCTGTATTAGTGTCACTGGTGACGCTAGTTAGGGACGTAAATATTTAGGTTCGCTGTCAGCGTTTTATAGCGTCAGGGACCCCCATATACTACCTAATAAATAACCCCTTGATTGCCCCCTAGTTAACCCTTTCACCACTGATCACCGTATAAGTGTTACGGGTGACGCTGGTTAGTTAGTTTATTTTTTATAGTGTCAGGGCACCCGCCGTTTATTACCGAATAAAGGTTTAGCCCCCTGATCGCCCGGCGGTGATATGCGTCGCTCCAGGCAGCGTCAGATTAGCGCCAGTACCGCTAACACCCACGCACGCAGCATACGCCTCCCTTAGTGGTATAGTATCTGAACGCATCAATATCTGATCCGATCAGATCTATACTAGCGTCCCCAGCAGTTTAGGGTTCCCAAAAACGCAGTGTTAGCGGGATCAGCCCAGATACCTGCTAGCACCTGCGTTTTGCCCCTCCGCCCGGCCCAGCCCAGCCCACCCAAGTGCAGTATCGATCGATCACTGACACTTTCAAAACACTAAACGCATAACTGCAGCGTTCGCAGAGTCAGGCCTGATCCCTGCGATCGCTAACAGTTTTTTTGGTAGCGTTTTGGTGAACTGGCAAGCGCCAGCGGCCTAGTACACCCCAGTCGTAGTCAAACCAGCACTGCAGTAACACTTGGTGACGTGGCGAGTCCCATAAGTGCAGTTCAAGCTGGTAAGGTGGCAAGCACAAGTAGTGTCCCGCTGCCACCAAAAAGACAAACACAGGCCCGTCGTGCCCATAGTGCCCTTCCTGCTGCATTCGCCAATCCTAATTGGGAACCCACCGCTTCTGCAGCGCCCGTACTTCCCCCATTCACATCCCCAACCAAATGCAGTCGGCTGCATGAGAGGCATTTTTATGTCCTCCCGAGTACCCCTACCCAACAAACCCCCCCAAAAAAGATGTCGTGTCTGCAGCAAGCGCGGATATAGGCGTGACACCCGCTATTATTGTCCCTCCTGTCCTGACAATCCTGGTCTTTGCATTGGTGAATGTTTTGAACGCTACCATTCACTAGTTGAGTAATAGTGTAGGGTACAGCATTGCACAGACTAGGACACACTTTCACAGGATCTTCCAAGATGCCATCGCATTTTGAGAGACCCGAACCTGGAACCGGTTACCGTTATAAAAGTTACAAGTTTGCAAAAAAAACACAAACAAAAAAAAAAAAAAAATAGTTGTCGTTTTATTGTTCTCTCTCTCTCTATTCTCTCTCTATTGTTCTGCTCTTTTTTACTGTGTTCTATTCTGCAATGTTTTATTGTTATTATGTTTTATCATGTTTGCTTTTCAGGTATGCAATTTTTTATACTTTACTGTTTACTGTGCTTTATTGTTAACCATTTTTTGTCTTCAGGTACGCCATTCACGACTTTGATTGGTTATACCAGAATGATGCCTGCAGGTTTAGGTATCATCTTGGTATCATTCTTTTCAGCCAGCGGTCGGCTTTCATGTAAAAGCAATCCTAGCGGCTAATTAGCCTCTAGACTGCTTTTACAAGCAGTGGGAGGGAATGCCCCCCCCCACTGTCTTCCGTGTTTATCTCTGGCTCTCCTGTCTCAACAGGGAACCTGAGAAAGCAGCCGGTGATTCAGCCAGCTGACCATAGAGCTGATCAGAGACCAGAGTGGCTCCAAACATCTCTATGGCCTAAGAAACCGGAAGCTACGAGCATTTTATGACTTAGATTTCGCCAGATGTAAACAGCGTCATTGGGAAATTGGGGAAGCATTTTATCACACCGATCTTGGTCTGGTCAGATGCTTTGAGAGCAGAGGAGAGATCTAGGGTCTAATAGACCCCAACTTTTTCAAAAAAGAGTACCTGTCACTACCTATTGCTATCATAGGGGATATTTACATTCCCTGAGATAACAATAAAAATGATTAAAAAAAAAATGAAAGGAACAGTTTAAAAATAAGATAAAAAAAGCAAAAAAATAATAAAGAAAAAAAAAAAAAGCACCCCTGTCCCCCCTGCTCTCGCGCTAAGGTGAACGCAAGCGTCGGTCTGGCGTCAAATGTAAACAGCAATTGCACCATGCATGTGAGGTATCACCGCGAAGGTCAGATCGAGGGCAGTAATTTTAGCAGTAGACCTCCTCTGTAAATCTAAAGTGGTAACCTGTAAAGACTTTTAAAGGCTTTTAAAAATGTATTAATTTTGTTGCCACTGCACGTTTGTGCGCAATTTTAAAGCATGTCATGTTTGGTATCCATGTACTCGGCTTAAGATCATCTTTTTTATTCCATCAAACATTTGGGCAATATAGTGTGTTTTAGTGCATTAAAATTTAAAAAAGTGTGTTTTTTCCACAAAAAATGCGTTTGAAAAATTGCTGCGCAAATACCGTGTGAAAAAAAAAAACGAAACACCCACCATTTTAATCTGTAGGGCATTTGCTTTAAAAAAAATATATAATGTTTGGTGGTTCAAAGTAATTTTCTTGCAAAAAAAAAAAAAAACTTTTTCATGTAAACAATAAGTGTCAGAAAGGGCTTTGTCTTCAAGTGGTTAGAAGAGTGGGTGATGAAAGAGGCATGGTGAGTATTTTGCAGCTCTCATTTGTTTTTGAAAATGAAATGCCTCTCAGCAAATAGCTTGGGGTGTCTACTTTCCAAAATGGGGTCATTTGGGGGGGTTTTGTGCCATCTTGGCATTTTATGGCCTTCAAAACTGTGATAGGTAGTGAGGAGTGAAATCAAAAATGTATGCCCTTAGAAATCCTGAAGGCGGTGCTTGGTTTTCGGGGCCCCGTACGCGGCTAGGCTCCCAAAAAGTCCCACACATGTGGTATCCCCATACTCAGGAGAAGCAGTTGAATTTATTTTGGGGTGCAATTCCACATATGCCCATGGCCTGTGTGAGCAATATATCATTTAGTGACAACTTTTTGTAAAATTTTTTTTGTTGTTGTTGTTTGTCATTATTCAATCACTTGGGATAAAAAAAAAAAATATTCAATGGGTTCAACATGCCTCTCAGCAATTTCCTTGGGGTGTCTACTTTTCAAAATGGGGTCATTTGGGGGGGGGGGGTTGTACTGCCCTACCATTTTAGCACCTCAAGAAATGACATAGGAAGTCATAAATTAAAAGCTGTGTAAATTCCAAAAAATGTACCCTAGTTTGTAGACGCTATAACTTTTGCGCAAACCAATAAATATACGCTTATTGACATTTTTTTCACCAAAGACATGTGGCCGAATACATTTTGGCCTAAATGTATGACTAAAATTTAGTTTATTGGATTTTTTTTATAACAAAAAGTAGAAAATATCATTTTTTTTCAAAATTTTCGGTCTTTTTCCGTTTATAGCGCAAAAAATAAAAACGGCAGAGGTGACCAAATACCATCAAAAGAAAGCTCTATTTGTGGGAAGAAAAGGACACAAATTTCGTTTGGGTACAGCATTGCATGACCGCGCAATTAGCAGTTAAAGCGACGCAGTGCCTAATTGTAAAAAGTGCTCTGGTCAGGAAGGGGGTAAAACCTTCCGGGGCTGAAGTGCTTAAGGAAAAGGGCAAAGTAGGCTTTTTTTTAAGGTAGATTATTTTCCTCTTCTTTGGAACGCCCAAACCCCACACCAGGAAAGCTATTGTTTCTGTGACCAGCACGGATGATGACAAATAAGCGTGAACCAGCTGCACACTCACTCGAAAAAATGGCTTCTAAACCAAATCGGTGCCATAATCTTTAAATTTGCAAATACACTATTGGAGTTTAGATAAATGGTATGTAGCGCACCCCCTTAAGGGCCGCAAGCAACTGGGATCCCCCACCCTGCACAGCTAGGCACGCCGAATTTCCACAGGCACAATTGAGTCAGAGAGGGATTAAACTTGGATAGGGATTGGAGATCATGGGATGCCCACTTGACTTAAAAACAACTTTAGGGACAACTCTTCCTATATACAGTCTCTATATACACTCCACTGCTTCCTCCAGCACTCACGTGCTTGCAGAACTCCGCTGGCACACTATTAGTGAATCTGACAAGGCACTTAGTCAGATCAGAGCAAAAGCATGTTATAGGTAGGAACCCAATTCCCCTTAGATGTGTAGCAAAATTAGTGTCCAGCATTATTCACACCTCCTGTGACTACTGATCCCAGCACCACGTCTACAGGCACTTCCGACCTCCCTGGCTGCAGCTGCCCCTTTCACTAATCTTCCTGGCTAACTTATCTACAGTCCTCCAGACTGACACTCTCTCCACAGTCCTGCCAAACTGAACACTCACCACCAGCCCACCTGGCTGACTTCTCAGGAAATCTCCCAGACGTGATAACCTGCTCCTGCTGCCCTCTCTCCTTGCTCCTGTGCCTCCAGAAAAGGTTTCCTCTGTGTGTTTTAGGAGAAATCTTCTCCTAAAACACACAGAGCCTTTAAAGCACTCCCAGGCTCGGATGCTTTAAAGTAAAAACATAAACATGAAAAATTCCTTCCAATATAGTGCCTGGGGGGTCCCCTTAGTCTACCCATAAAGTGGCAGATCTGTATCATGTCTAGAATTTGCTGCAGCAATAATTGCATTTATAAAGCCAAAAAAAATTACATTTTCCCTGCAAACTGCCTTTATTTTGCTCAGCAAGAGCTGGGGAACCTGTGTGTATGATGAGGCCACAATGTAGTGCACTGGGAACAAGATTAGAGATTTTTTGGATACATTCTGGTGTCACTTTGACTTTGGATAGAAGTAACAGGTGCGTAAAAATTGGTCTTTGGGTGTCGGTGGCGCCTTCCCACTGTAACCCTATAGAGGTGCTTTTGATGAAGGCAAAAAAAATTGCAATGATATGCACCTGTCAAACAGGTGCGGAAAAAATGGTCTATGGGTGTCGGTGGCGCCTTTCCATCTAAACCCTATAGAGGTACTCTTGATGAAAGCAAGAATTGGCCTTGCTGTAAAAAATTGCAATGATATGTACCTGTCAAACAGGTGCAGAAAATTGGTCTTTGGGTGTCGGTGGCGCCTTCCCTCCGTAACCCTTTAGAGGTACTCTTGATGAAAGCAAGAATTAGCCTTGCTGTAAAAAATTGCAATAATATGCACCTGTCAAACAGGTGCATAAAAATTACTCTTTGGGTGTCAGGGGCACCTTCCCACAGTAACCCTATAGGGGTACTCTTGATGAAGGCAAAAAAATTGCAATGATATTCAACTGTGAAACAGGTGCTGAAAAATTGGTCTTTGGGCGTTAATTGTGCCAATTAAACCTATAACAAGAACATTCTTCCAGATGAAATGATTGAACACCCTCAAATCTAGGCAGCCTCAAAGTCCTGCAGAGATTCCACATCCCAAAAAGACTTAATCAGTGATATCGGAATCAGGGGCATCATAGCTGGTAATCCAGGACTGGGTCATTTTTATAAAAGTCAAACGGGCCATGGAGTCTATGGACAGACGCGCTCAATGATCAGTAACAAAACTTCTTGCAGCACTAAATGCCCATTCTGAAAGCACGCTGGATGCAGGGCAGCCCAACAGCTCAATAGCATACTGGGCAAGTTCTGGCCAGTGGTCTATTCTCATGACCCAGTAAGTCAGTGGATCATCAACTGGGAAGCTCTCCATCTCTGTTTTGGCCCCAAGGTAATCGTCCACCATGTGATGAAAACGCTGCCGATGGGATGTGGAAGCTGACAGCCCTGGGCGGCGAGGTGTATAAAAAATTCCGAAATGCCTCACTTAGGTGGATGCCTTCTCCAACGCTCCTCTCTTGACCAACAGAAGACTCAAAACAACGTTTTCCACGACCCTGTAACCTACTGGAGTCAGGAAAAAATGTTCAACAAAATCCTCTTTAACGTGTCCTCAAGAGATTTTATCTTCTGCACTCTCGGTGGGGACAGGATGGGTTCTGAGACCTTCCCCTTATAACAGTGGCCAAAGAGGATTGCCAACCAGTAATCATCCTTCTACTTTATGCCACATCATGAGGTTGCCCATGCGCCTCAAATTTGCAGAGGCTTGAGAAGCAGACTCCTCGGGTCACTCAGGATGATAGCATCTGGAACTTCCTCCTTGCAGCCACGTACTACTCCCAAGGGTCCTGGGGTTGGAAAGCCATCACTTACAAATTGATGCATGTCTTCCTCTTCTTCAAAGCCTATGAAAGTGCCAGAATCCCCCTCCTCATCCTCCTCCCCTCTCTCCCTCCTGTATTTTCTATGACATAAGAATGATGGTGTCTGAATAAAGTGGGCTTTGAGAGGAAAGGAAGTCCTCCTCTTCCTCCTGCTGCTCTGCCTCTATTGCCCTGTCTATAATACCATGCAGAGTATGCTCCAGCAGGAACACAACAGGCATTGTGTCACTGATGCATGCACTATCACAGTTCACTATCCTTGTGGCCTCCTCAAATGGTGACAATGCAGTGCATGTATCCTTAATGATCAGCCATTGGTGTGGGGAAAAAAAGCTGAAGCGGCCTGAGCCTGTCGTCGTGCCGTATTCGCATAGGCCCTCTGCTGCATGTATAGCCGCTGCAGCATTGATAAAGTTGAGTTCCACCTGGTGGGCATGTCACAAATCAGGCAGTTTACGGTCAGATGAATTTCCCGCTGAATTTCAGCCAACCGAGCACTGGCTGTGTATGACTGCCTGAAATGGCTACAGACTCTTCTGGCCAGCTTTAGCAGATCTTGCAATCCTGGGTAGTTATTTAGGAAATGCTGCACCACCAAGTTGAGGACATGTGCCAGGCATGGCACATGTGTCAACTTTCCCTGTCTAAGGGCAGACAGGAGGTTTGAGCCACTATCGCACACCACCATTCCTGGCTCCAGCTAGCATGGTGTGTACCACCTCTGGGCCTGTCCCTGCAGAGCTGCAAGAATCTCTGTTCCGGTGTCGTTCCTGTCCCCTAAACACACCAGCTGCAGCACTGCATGGCACCTTTTTAGCCTGACTCATGGACTAGCCATTTGAACGCTTAGGAGGTACCTAATGTTCATAGGACAATTCTGCAGAGGAGGGCATGGAGGTGGTGGAGGCAGAGGTGGTGGGGTAGAGCTCACAGGTCTGGCATTATCACCACCAGCTGTATGGAGACTTGGGGGCACAACAAGCTGCAGCACCAAGCCCTGTCCTGCATCTTTCGAGTTGCAAGCAGCGTTACCCAGTGTACTGTGAACGAAATATATCGTCCCTGCCCATGCTAGACAATGTGTCAGCAGTAAGGTGGATTTTACGGCTGACTGCCTTGGCCAACGATGCCAGAACATTCCCTTCCACATGATAGTAGAGGGATGGAACGGCCTTATGTGAAAAGTAGTAGCGACTGGGAACCTGCCATTGTGGTACAGCACATTGTGCAAATTCACGGAAGGGGCAGAATCCACCAGGCTGAAAGGCAGAAGTTGGAGAGCCAACAGCTTTGACAATCTTGCATTTTGATGCTGGGCATGTGGGTGGCAGGGACTGTATTTTTTTTTCTGCTGCAGCAGATGGGGCAGAGATATTTTCCGGCTACAGTCTACAGCTGGTGGTGTGTTGCTGGCAGATTTGCTGCTAGGACCTGGGACACCCTGTACTATACCATCATCCCTGTCAGTGGAGGCTGCTGAGAGGTAATGACTTGGTGTAGCAGGGGCAGACTGAAGTGGGTAAGGAGGAGGAGAGACAGATTTGTGCCCCTTTTGTGTGGCTTTTAGGTGCTCTTGCCAACGGGCTGAGTGGTTGGACGTTAAATGCCTTGTTAAGCATGTGTTACCCAAATGGCTGGTGTTTTTGCCACAATTGATGTGCCTGAGACACAGTTTGCAGATAGCAACAGTGTGATCTGCTGCATATGAGCTGAAAAAGGCCCAGACAGCTAAGCTATGGGGAGTGGGCCAGGAGATAACAGCTGCAGAATGTGATGGAATAGGGTGGCTGCTCTCTAATCTTTCTTGATGTCGGCCTCCTTGGGGTTGTTCCGCCTTACCTTCAGTTTCCTCCTCTGCTCTATCTGGCACCCCAGTCGCATCAGTGACCTCATTATCATCTCCTCCATCATCATCATTACCACTGGAGACAAATCGGCAATACACTGCGGCTGGGGGAACATGAATGCCAATTTATCTACCAGTTTTCTCCCCTCTCTCTAGGCTCATGTTCCTGTCATCCCCAACCTCAGAACCAACATCTGAATCCAGTAATGGCTGGGCATCATCAAGGAGCAAGTGGCTGACGCTGTGGTCAAATAACTTAGCTGACTCCTCCATGGATGATGTTGGGGCTATGGTAGGAATAGATGTGGACAAGGAGGCAGGTTTATCCACTCTGGCAACTGCAGGGGACTGCACACTTGTCTCTGTGGCTGGATAGCACGGACAAACTCACTAAACAGAGGAAATGATGCCCTGTCTGAGGACTGACCACCACGTCCACCTTTGCCTGTGGACACATTTGTTGCTGCCCCTCTTGCAGTGCAAAGGGAACATCTGCCTCTCCTTGTTGTCCTCCCAGACATTATTGGGAGGGAGGGGGCAGTGCTTATAAGCAAATGTAAAGAAGTGGAAATCTGTACATAGATGCACTTTAATCAATGTAAAGTGGTGTTTGGTGCACTTTAATTTGAGTACTCACACTACACAGACACACTCCGCGGATACACTATAATATACTGCAATATAATGCGCCAAACGTACAGTGACGCACAGAACTATATGTTGTTAAACTGGCAGTAACGCACACAAAACTATATGGTGTTAAACTGGCAGTAACGCACACAGAAGTAAATGGCATTAAACTGGCAGTAACGCGCACAGAACTATATGGCGTTAAACTGGCAGTAACGCACAGAGAACTATATGGTGTTAAACTGGCAGTAACGCACACAGAAGTAAATGGCATTAAACTGGCAGTAATGCACGCAGAACTATATGGCGTTAAACTGGCAGCAACGCACACAAGTAAATGGCATTAAACTGGCAGTAATGAAATCAAATAGACAGTGTTCAGCCGTCACTACACTGACGCTATGTGAACTGTCCCTACTCTAGCTTTACACTAATGTAAAGATTACTGACACAGTCTAACTACACTACACTGAGACTATATGAGCTAACCCTACTCTAGCTGCACACTATGTAAAGCTGAATGATGGTCCTCCTCACTACACTCACACTATCCCTAGACTGGCACTAAACTAATATTCTACACTGGCAATTGAAACAAAATAGCACAGTATAGCACACTAACTAATAGCACTGAAGAGAGCCCTGTTCTATCTCTCTCCATGCCGAAATCACACTGAAAATGGCTGCCATTGAAAGAATACTTTTATACTGTGGGGCGGGAATGAGCCATGATTGGATAAAGTGTTCAATCATGACTGACAGTGCTCTGTGCCCTGATTGGCTGAAGCTTTCACTGCTTCAGCCAATCAGGGCTTGCAATGCACTGTTCAGCGCCACAATGCATTCTGGTTGGTTCCAGGGGCTGAACAAACTGTCAAAAGACCCGTTTGTTCGGCTGTCTGCCGAACGTCCGAACAACGAAAGTTCGGCCCGAAACTTATGCTTGAGCCGAACCGTTCACCGATCCCTAGACTGTGTTTGAGTGGTGGTAAAAACGCCCCTGACATGCCTATAATGATACAATGGAAAGCACACAGTGCTGTTCACATTATCAAAACATGAAGCATTAGCATCATTTCACTTTACAATTGAAGCCTCATGTAGATTCAGGAGGCATATGAAGCCCTTCAGCACCTCCCATTCAAGTCTATGGTAACACTTCGCAAACGCACTGGCAGTCATTTGCGGCAAGTTTGCGGGGCGTTAAAAATAGTTTATTTCCTGTAATGTCCCTTCCCATTTAAAAATAGATATTTGTGGAGCAGTTAACGTTCTTTAACGCTCATAAAACACTTCAAAATTGCACATAGGGCGCTTGGGGAACATTTTCAATTCATCATTAAAGTGTTTTTTAACCCCCAAAAAATTAAAGTGGTGTTCTGGCCAAAATTATACTTTTTAAATAAAAATACCCCTATAATACACAAGCTTAATGTATTCTAGTAAAGTTAGTCTGTAAACTAAGGTCTGTTTTGTTAGTTTATAGCAGTAGTTTGTTATTTTATAAACTTGCAGCAGGCCGTGGCCATCTTAAGTGTGGGCATCTGAAGCCAGACTGTATTTCTTCCTGGATCTCATCCTTGCAGATCTCGCACATGCTCAGTGCAGCACAAGCAGTGTAATAGGTTTCAGGTCAGGTTTCCATAGCAACGGCAGTGTCAGAGGAAGTTACCACTCCTTCCCAGTAGGCATTGCAAACAGGAAATGATGCAATGGGCCACGGCCAGGGAGGAGGAAGTAAAAAATGAATACAGCAGATATACAGTAGGTGCTGAGAAAAAAAAATTTAAAAATATCCAATTCGTTTACAGTGCACAGTTTAGTGAGGGATGCTGAAGAGTTGTAAAAAACTTTAAAAATACACATCCTGGTCCATTAAAGCAGATTAAACAGCACCATGCCTGTGCTGTGTAATCTGCGCCCCTCTAAACTGTAAAAAAAAAAAAACAGTGAACCTGCCACTTCCTGTATGCCCTCTCTATACTGACCATCATAGGTGTGCGCAGCCTATTGCATTAGGGTGTGCACCCCAAAGCTCAAACACACATGCGTGTGTATGTATGTATGTATGTATGTGTATATGTATATTACACACACACTCTTATGGCAGAGCCGATGCAGTGAAAGAGAGTTATGGTAGCACTTTATTAATGGCAGAACTGGTCAGAGGGAGATATTTCCCATCTCCCCGCCGACACACAGAGTGATAATGTTAATGTGCTTGGGGTGATTAGGGTGTGCCCAGGCACACCTGGCACACCCCCTGCGCACGCCTATGCTAACCATGATAATCAGGGCTACTCAGCCCTGATCACCGTGGTCAAAGTGCTTCCCTCCATCATACGCTGCCCAGCTCTGCTCTCCTCTCCTCTCTCCCCCCTCAACCCCTCCTTCCTGCCTGTCAGCGCCCACTCTGTCTCTGCTCTGCCACGCCCCCCTCCCCCCCCCCCCCCCCGCTGCTATTATTGAAAATAAAAAAAGAAAATTGTCACTGCCAGCCTCTCTATTAGAGGCTGGCATACCACACTGTGTAAATCCTTTCTAAAAACGAGCATTCTAAATAAGCTATTTAGAGCTGTCTTCAGGCCGGTCACGTGACTGGCAGCCAATTTACAGCTCCGAGACAGGGCTTCTGTGGGAGGAGCCGAGCGGCCACATGATCTCCCCGGCTGAGTCATGTGACCGGCCTGAAGACAGCTCTAAATAGCTATGTACACTGCTCATTTTTAGAAAGGAATTACAGTGTGCTATGCCAGCCTCTAATAGAGCGGCTGGCCGTTTTTAATAACAAGGCTCAGGGCCGGCCCAAGACATTGTGCTGCCTGGGCCCAAGAATGAAATGCTGCACCCCCCCTGTAAAAGGCCCCCACAATTCATTATTTTATATCATGATAAATAAAATTACATTTATCAGAAAATAAGATTAAAAATGCCATAACTCTATTCCCTATTTTGTAGACACTATAACTTTTGCGCAAACCAATCAATATTCGCTTATTGCGATTTTTTTTTTAACCAAAAATATGTAGCAGAATACATATTGGCCTAAACTGATGAAGACTTTTTTTGTGATATTTATTATAGCAAAAAGTAAATAATATTTTTTTTTTCAAAATTGTTGCTCTTTTTTTGTTTATAGCGCAAAAAATAAAAAACGCAGAGGTAATCAAATACTACTAAAAGAAAGCTCTATTGGTGGGAAAATGAGGACATAAACTGTGTTTGGGTACAACATCGGGTGACCATTAGCAGTGCCTTATCGCAAAAAATGGCCTGAATATTAAGGGGGGCAAATCTTTCAGGGCTGAAGTGGTTAATCAGGGCTGGGCAAGGCAAGTCCCTCAGGCTCTCATGTCTCATACAACTTGTGATGTGTGACAGTGAACTCAGATTCAGACTCCTGCAGACAATGCTGCTATGGGGAACTCACTGGTGGCAGAATGGACAGGGCGATGAGCCTCCAGAACATGGACACAGCAATAGGCAGGCTGCAACACCTCAGGCTGCAGCAGGTGCTATGCAGGTGGACTGTGGACAGCTGCTTAGCTCACACTCAAAGCGGGGTTCCACCCAAAAGTGGAACTTCCGCTCATCGGATTCCTCCCCCCCTCCGGTGCCACAGTTGGCACCTTTCAGGGGGGTAGGGGGGTGCAGATACCTGTATAATACAGGTATCTGCACCCACTTCTGGGAATAGACTCCCGTGGGAGTCACGCCCCCTCCCGAACTCTCCCGCTGTCTCCTGGGAAACACACAGGTCCCAGGAGATAGCGGGGACCATTGAGAACGCGCAGCGCGACTCGCACATGCGCAGTAGGGAACCGGGAAGTGAAGCCGCAACGCTTCACTTCCTGATTGTCTCACTGAGAATGGCGGCGGCAGCACCCGAGGACCGAGGGACGGTTCGGTCTCGGGTGCCGACATCGCTGGACCCCGGGACAGGTGAGTGTCCTTATTTTAAAAGTCAGCAGCTGCAGTATTTGCAGCTGCTGACTTTAACAAAAAAAATTTTGCGGGACACCTGCTTTAAGCAAAGGCAACTCTCTTCATAAGTGCTCTCATCCCTCAGGCTCTGAGCCACGCTGAAGATGGAAGAGGTGGGTGGGTGGAGGCGGAGATAATTGACTAGGCGCGGAAGCTGAGAGCTCTGAATGCTGTGGCGGCCGTGGCCTCTGACGTCACTGGTTGCTAGACGCCGGGTGGCAGGCGATTCTAGCAACCAGTACAGCGCACAGCCGACCAGGATCGGCACTGCTCCTGCTGACTAATAGGACCTCCTCCTGACAGGTAGGGTACGGGCGGCTACTAAGGTACGGGCAGAGGCGTAGCTTGAAGCTTGTTGGCTCTGGTGCAAAAACTGACCTGGGGCCCCTCAACTACCACCCGTCACTTCCACTGCTCATTAAGTAACTCCCAACACTTGCCAAGATATTCCAAGTGGCTAAAGAGTTATTTCAGATCTTTATTTACATGCTGAGAAAGTAATTCAAAAGATTTTGGAGAAATTATTCACATTTTGTCATACCTCTCCAATTCTTTTGAATACCCCGAAATAGGTTTAGACACCCTTTGAGAGGTGGAAATATACCTGAACAATATGAAAGAGATCAAAGATCACCAAGGTTCTGCACCTTTTTTCAAAGAAATTAACTAGCAAAGCTAACTAAATGAATGGAAAATGTGGGAAAAATATAATAAAACAAATGTCACTGCAAAAATATAAACTTAGCTTATCTGAACAGTGGACGGTGTCAGTCAGGGCAGAGGACAGTGTCTGTTGGGGCAGAGGACGGTGTCTGTTGGGGCAGAGGACGGTGTCTGTTGGGGCAGAGGACGGTGTCTGTTGGGGCAGAGGATGGTGTCTGTCGGGCAGAGGGCGGTGCCTGTCGGGGCAGAGGGCGGTGTCTGTCGGGGCAGAGGGCGGTGTCTGTCGGGGCAGAGGGCGGTGTCAGTCGGGGCAGAGGACGGTGTCAGTAGTTTTTTTACCTTTTTTCTTTATCAGCCCTGTTTGGGGGGCTTTGGTTCGAGGTCTAAACAGACCCCCAATGTCTCACTTATGAGACAGAGATAGGAGATTGAGGACTCTGTCCTCAACCTCCATCTCTGAATGAACAAAGGGGTCCCCCTACTGCCTGTACACTACAAGACCCAGCATGCCCAGGACTCACCCCTCCCCCATGCTGGCTTCTGTCACTTCCCCACATATAGGATGTTCCCAGTACAGGGGGAGTCAGGAGAAGTCTCAATCTCCATCAGTATGTAGAAGACCAACCAGCCAGTTCTGTATCTTGGCCTAGGCCAACAAGGCCCAGGCCTAGGGTGGCACGAAGAAGAGCCCTCCTGACTCCTGCCTCCCGGACATATGCAAACCCCGGCTGCCGGCGGCTTGCTGTAGCGCGGCACTTATGGGCTATATGGAACATACTTTGCTGGGTAAGGTGAAGGGACTGCCCCCTCATAGAGCGGCCGGTGACTGCCCCACCCATAGAGCGGCCGGTGACTGGCCCCGCCCTCTTGCACGCTCTTCTAAATACGTCTGTCCCGCTCGGCTCTTCGTCCTGTCAGTGCATGATCAATGAACGGCAGCCGTGGGTAATACCGGCGGTGACTGAAGGATGGCCTGGGGTGACAGTGCAGTGACAGAAAGCGGCATCATCCATGGACGAGCAGAGCACCGAGCTACCCCCTCCTTCCAAGGAGGACTGGCTGGAGATGATGATGGAGAGGAGCTTCACTGACCTGGAGGAGAAGCCTAAGGACAGGTATGATAAAGTGTTCCGTGCCACAAATGTATTAAACAAACTTTGCAGTACATTAATCTTCACTGAATATGCACTGTTTAATGAGTTTGCATTGATTTCAGCATGTGCAAAGTTCTCCATGCATGCTAAAATTAATGAAAACTCATTAAACAGTGCATATTCAGTGAAAATTAATGTACTGCAAAGTTCTCAGTGCTATAATCCATACACAATTAATATACAACTAATAAGCTGTGATGTTGATGAGGCAGCATGCTTAAGGTGACACTGCATTGGTG
The DNA here is from genome assembly GCA_037952925.1 of Lithobates clamitans. Lineage (NCBI taxonomy): Eukaryota > Metazoa > Chordata > Amphibia > Anura > Ranidae > Lithobates > Lithobates clamitans. The sequence goes on along the minus strand of JBBGZY010000168.1, from coordinate 2,686,357 downwards.
GCGACTGATGAGGCACTCTTAAGCTGCACTGATGAGGACACACTGGTGACAACTGATGAGGCCACACTTGAGGCGACTGATGAGGCCGCACTGGTGGCGACTGATGAGGCCGCACTAGTGGCGACTGATGAGGCCGCACTGGTGGCGACTGATGAGGCCGCACTGGTGGGGACTGATGAGGCCGCACTGGTGGGGACTGATGAGGCCACACTGGAGTCGACTGATGAGGCCACACTGGAGTCGACTGATGAGGCCACACTGGAGTCGACTGATGAGGCCACACTGGAGTCGACTGATGAGGCCGCACTGGAGTCGACTGATGAGGCCTGCACTGGCGGCGACTGATATGCTTCATGTTAATATTGTTAAAGTTGTTGTTAATAATTTATGTTTTTCTTAATTTTGCATAAAACATTTAACAGTGTAAATTCATGAGATAATTTAAGATTGGACTTAGGGACGGTACAGGGTAGGGGCTGGGCGGGGCAAGTGGTGGCGAGTAACTCTTAAGGCCTGGCTAGTGGCTAAGGACTTGAAATTTTGAGGCCTGCATTGTACATTCACATCAGTCCCTGCCCTCAAGGAGCTTACAAGTAGGCACTTGGTACCCACTTTTAATGTACAGAGAGAAAAAGGTGGAGCCTAAAGAGGAAGGGGTGTGGTTTACAGGTGATAGGACGGGTCTTAAACAGAAAGGGGTGTGGCCCTAGCAGGAAGGGTGGGTCATATTTAAATTAAGGGGTGCACAAGTTTAGTCAGGCCTAGGGCAGCACAAAACCTAAATACACCCCTGTATCCCGCACTGCAGAATGTTCTAACATTCCCGCTTCCGCCCACCCTCGCTCCACTCTTACCAAGTCCCACTTCTTCAGCTCCAGCTTGAGAGCGTGTTTATGCCCCTAGCGGGCCCTGCCATGACTGAGGACAGATGGTGGGAGGGGAGGTTGTAAGCAAAGAGGGAGTTGAAGAGACACCAGCAGCGGCTGACTTGGATGGAGAGGTGAGGGTCGGAGACAGGGGAGGAGGGGGTGGGAGCAACTCACAGAGGAACAGAAACAGGGAGGACACGGAGTTTGGAGACAGTGGGGAGAAGGTGGGTCTGTGCACCAGGAAGGAAGAATGTTCCCCGCAGTACTGGCTATCACTCCACGCAGTACATGACCGCCTCCTCCACTCAGCAGCCCCGTCTCGCCTGTTTGAAGGGGAGGGGAGTGGTCTGTCCTGTCACATACTGGTATCCGAGGTGATCCCCGCCACCCACACAGAGACGCATTGACATCGTATCTAATGTGAGAGGGAGGCAGCAGGGGCCACTATGGCGACTCCGCGGCTGCACCCCTTCATGCTAAACCCATGGGTACAGGTACAATTTATCACTGCCGGCTGCCACCCCTCTTAAAATACCACCTGGGACCATGGACCCACTGGGTCCCATGGTAGGGTCGGCCCTGACAAGGCTTAACAAACACTTTAATTCTTGTAAAATGCCAGTCTAATGTCCATACTAAAGCTCAGTGATGCCAGTCTATATACTAACGCTATAAGAGTGTTTCTTAAGCGTTAGAAATTTAGTCAAGTGTGAACAAACCCTTTAAAGAGACTTTTTGGAGAAAAACGTCAACATTATGCCAGATGCAACAACTAAAGTTAGCTTTGTTCTTGCTGTTCAGGTGCATGCACTGAAACTGCAGCTGAGGGTCACCATCTTGGATGTGTTGTCAGAAGCCTCAGCAGACACAGAGATATCATTCTATCATATTCCTCTCCCGGGAAACTACAGTTAGGTCAATACAAACATTAATTAGACACTCCCAGTAGATGGTTATGTAGGCTGGTGCAGTGCAGTGGCAGTGCAGAGGGAGAGGAAGTCAGGATAAACATGGTTTCTCATTGGGCCATTTTAGGTGTAGTAGAGTCTATTTAAGACCCTGACTCCTGGGTTTGGGGTGCATTTGCATGCCGGTAGCATAGGGGTAAGTTACCTGTCTGTCAGGGACAGTATTAGCGGCAGGAAGAGGTTCTAGACAAGTACAGTAGGAAAAGCTTAGTACTCCACACTCTCCTTGCACACCTTTCCTGTTCTGACTCAGACCGGCCAGGCTGCATTCCACCACTCCAGACAGACGCTGTCAGTGCGCCTGAAACCTGCTCTTCTACACTCCATGAGTGTTCCCAGTTGGGCCTCCCCTCACTGGGTTTGTTGTGAACTGTTTTGTCTTTACTCCAATAAAAGTTCCATTATTTGCACTTGCACTGTGTGTGTTATTGCTGCCGCACCATGCTGTACCCACCCACAACTATGACATGGCAAGAGGAAGGGGCCTGTGCTAAAGAACTGACTCTTCCTGAACAATTTACATGGTCATTTTGTAGTATGTTTATTTGCATGTTAAAAGTGAATAAAACATTGTTTATGGAAAGGAAACACTAGAAGAAAGTGTAGCACTACCTCCGTAGGATTAGCTGAATTTAGGGTTGTCCACTGCTGCACAGCCAGTCACACTGCATTCCTTTCATTTGAACACAGAAAATCAGTCTTTGGGTTGTTTTGATATTTTATTATGGGATGATAACTTGGATAGGGTAAGGGATTATGGGATGCCCAAGGTGACAACAAACAGAACTTCAGGGACAACTTCCTTCCTATATACAGACTCCTCTTCTTACCTCCTCCTGCACACACCTGTGAGGGGTTGCAGTGTTGTGGCACCACCACCAGTGCCTAAGGCCCAATTTTTCTGCCCCTGTTTAACTGGGGCATGTAATTACAATATTTGCTCTAATATTTCACAGCAGGGCCCGTTCCTGCGCCCACTAAGAGTAACTGTGAGGACTTACAGTGTTGTGGCAACACCACCACCGCCACCACCAAAGGCCCAATTTTTCTGCCCCTGTTCAATAGGGGCATGTAGTTAAAATTCTTGATATAATATTTCACAGCAGGGCCCGTTCCAGCGCCCACCAGGAGTAACTGTGAGGGCTTACAGTATTCTGGTACCACCAACACCTAAGGCCCAATTTTCTGCAGAGTATATAGGGCAGGCCATATAGTATATACAGGCGGTCCCCTACTTTCAAACATACGACTTACAAATGACTCCTAGTTACAGACGAAGGGAGACAACAGGAAGTGAGAGGAAATCTACCCCTAGGAAGGGAAATTTTCTCCTGTAAGAGTTAATATGGGAAAAAGGTGTCTCCACTGATGCTTTATCACCAGTCCTTGTTTCCCTAATAACCCAAATTTTCAAAATCCAATTGTCATTGGGACAGAAAGTGAGGTGAAATCTACTGAACCGGTGGCACAGACAGCAAAACAAATGTTACAGGGGTGATAACCCTTCCCTATGTTATCCAAAAAGCTTAAAAATAGATTTTTTTTGGCTGGAGCTACACTAATACCGCGTACACATGACCGGACTTTACGGCATACTTTGCCCGGCGGACTTTTCGACGGACTTTACGACGGACTTTCCGAATGAACGGACTTGCCTACACACAATCAACCAAAGTCCGACGGATTCGTACGTGATGACGTACGACTGGACTAAAACAAGGAAGTTCATAGTCAGTAGCCAATAGCTGCCCTAGTGTCGGTTTTTGTCCGACTAGAATACAGACGAGCAGACTTTTCAGCCGGACTCGAGTCCGTCGGATAGATTTGAAACATGTTTCAAATCTAAGTCCGTCAAACTTTTGAGAAAACAAAGTCCGCTGGAGCCCACACACGATCGAATTGTCCGACGAAATCCGGTACGCCGGACCAAGTATGCCGTAAAGTCCGATCGTGTGTACGCGGCATTACGAAATGTACCTGTTCCAAATTACAAACAGATTCAACTTAAGAACAAACCTACAGTCCCTGTCTTGTTTGGACCGCCTGTATACTGCTGTTCAGAGTATATAGGGCCTGGGGGCCCCACGCCTTTTCTTTTTTCAATTTTGGTGCGGGGTTCCCCTTAATAGCCATACAAGGCCCAAGGGGCCTGGTAATGGGCTGGGGGGGGTACTCATTCCGTTTCTTCTCAATAATTTTCATCCATATTGCCGGGACCCGACATTCGCAAGCAGTTTTAAATGACTTTTATTCCTTTAGAAATGTCATTATGTGCAGGGACTGTTCTAAACACGGGAAACACGCGCCACTTTACAGGCTTACTATAGTCGCCCCCCAGGTACGATATTTAAAGGAATATTTCACTTTTATTTTTTCACTTTAAGCATTATTAAAATCACTGCTCCCGAAAAAAACGGCTGTTTTTAAAAGTTTTTTTTTGCATTGATACATGTCCCCTGGGGCAGGACCCGGGTCCCCAAACACTTTTTAGGACAATAACTTTCATATTTGCCTTTAAAATTCGCACTTTTGATTTTTCATGTTCAGGTCCCATAGACTTTAACGCTGTTCGAATGTTCGCATGAACTTTCGGTCCGTACCGTTCGGTATGTTCTGCCGCGAACCGAACACCGGGGGGTGTTCGGCTCATCCCTACTACTCTTCCATAAAGGCCAGATTTGTGGAGTGCACGACTAAGGCTGCTTTCACACTGGGGCGGTGGGGGCGTCGGCGGTAAAACAGCACTATTTTTAGCACTGCTTTACCGTCGTTTTTGCGGCGGTATTCGGCTGCTAGCGGTGCGGTTTTAAGCCCCGCTGGCAGCCGAAAAAGGGTTAAAACCGCTCGCATAGCGCGGCTATAGCCACGGTTTTGCTGCACTGCCCCATTGATTTCAATGGGCAGGAGCGGTTTAGGAGCGGTGAATACACCGCTCCTTCACCGCTCCAAAGCACATCCTCGGGCTTTCACACTGAACAAACAGTAGCGGCTGTTTTGGGTCGGTTTGCAGGCGGTATTTTTAGCGCAATAACGCCTGCAAACCGCCCCAGTGTGAAAGGGCTCTAATAGATGTCCTGTGGACAGATTCTCCCACCTGAGCTGTGGATCTCTGCAGTAGGGTGACCACATTTCCAAACTGCCATTGAGGGACAAAACCCCCCTTCGCGTATGCCCTCACGTCAGACGAAAAAAAGATGATTTTTGATACTTTTTTTGCCAATTTTTGGAAAAACAAAAGCAAACAGTGGTCACCAGTTTAGACAGGTGGTACACATTTTTTTACATATATATTTTTTTATTGCCCTCACGTGTCAGCTTCATTTATTTTATTGTCCCCACTTGTCAGCCTCATTTTTATTGTGACTGACAATATGACATATATTTTTTTTGTTGCCTCCACTTGTCAGCTTCATTTTTTATTGCCCCCCCTCCCCCATTTGTCAGCCTCATTTTTTATTGTCCACACTTGTCAGCCTCATTTTTATTGACCCCCCACTTGTCAGCCTCCTTTTTATTGCCCCCACTTGTCATCCTTATTTTTTATTGTCCCCACTTGTCAGCCTCATTTTTTATTGTCCCCACTTGTCAGCCTCATTTTTTATTGTCCCCACTTGTCAGCCTCATTTTTTATTGTCCCCACTTGTCAGCCTCACTTTTTATTGCCCCCACTTGTCAGCCTCCTTTTTATTGCCCCCACTTGTCAGCCTCATTTTATTGCCCCCACTTATGCCTCATTTATTACTGTACTGTCCCCAGCCATAGTGCCCTGACTTGTCACCTGACCTGCTTCAATCAGGTTCCATTTGCTCACTTCTAATCTGGACTGATCTGGTGTGGTGAGCGGTTGAGCGCGGTCTTTGTTTCCTGGTCCAGGCTGGGGGGGCCTGTGAAGGAATGTGATGTAGATAATAATAATAGTAATCTGAAAATGTCTATTTTCTTATGTGCATACATATTTTTCTCCTTACTCATTATATAAGTATACAGATTTGCTCTGTTCCTATATTTTCTCAAGATGGCGATTACCCCCTACCTCCCACACATCAAAGGAATGCGGAACTGAAGATAAGACCAAAGAGCCAGACCTCGTTATGAAAATTGTCCATCTTCTTTTTCTATCTTAACCAATGAGATGTACCTATTAGACTAACATAGCAATGACGTATTTGTGTGTATAAAACATTAACACCGCCTTGAATAAAACACAAGTGTAATGAGTTAGCAGTTCTGAGCGTGTCTCAGAGTGTTTACTTTTATATGCATGCATATCTACACTTTTCAAATTAGAGACAGCAGCAGATAACCTTGAGCTCGATTGTAGCTCTTAATCATTTCTATAACAGATGGTGCCGAAACCCGGGACCTCAGGCTACGGTCGAAGTTATACCGCGACAAGCATTCGGGCGTTAACTGATTAATGAGAGTGGGGTTTGCGCAGCCCTAACAGTACCGGTGAGTTGATTTATATTCTTACCACTGTACGACTCTCTTATCTTTCGGTTGACGGCTGGATTCTGTCGGTATGCTGAGACTGTCTTAGAGGCAGGTATTTCCTCGCCTGAGGTTGTTTTAACGAACCTGCTGATGGGTTTCTGCTGACTGTATTCTTTGTTCACTGTCTGCCATTCTTTGGGCTACGAAACTCAGCAGTCTAAGGGTGCTACATGTGTGAATGGGTAGTCTCATCACCAGATGAGCTTTCGGCCTCTGAGATGAGATTGTTTCCCTTGTAGCAAACGTTATAGACTTGTTACTCTAGGTTTGACGAACCTTTGAGGGGAATTTCAGCTGCTGGCTTTGCAGCCTGAAGTGCTACATGTGTGAATGGGTAGTCTCATCTCTGGCATGAGATTGTTTCCCTTGTAGCAAACGTCTATAAACGTGTTTATTTTGCAGGGTGGTATGCCTTTGCGGTTATTTTAGCCTGCTGAAATTTTGCAGTTCGAAGAGTGGCAGGTGTAATGTCCTGTCGTGATTGTATTTGTGGTTTATTGTTTGCTATACATGAGAGGGGGTGGGGACTGGTGAAAGTCAGAGAACGAGGCTACCCGAAAGATCTGTTGGGTCGTGGGCCATTGCTCCTCACTACCCCTGACGTGTTTGTTCTTGTTCTGAGATTAACCGTACATTACAGGGTTATAGCAAACAGTAGCAACTTGGAGCGCAGTATAAGCCCCCACCGAAGGAATTTGCTGATAAGAACGCTGAGAAAAATATTAACTCCTTGGTTGTATGTATTCCCCTCTCAAGCCGTTAGCCGAGAAACAGAAAGTGATATTGTAATGAAAGTGATATTGTAAAGAAGGAGAGAAGAAGATGTTGAAATAGTTAACAAAGTTGAAAGAAATGGCGAAAGTTATGTTGCTGAAGACAGGGAGAAAAATCCTGTGTGATAAAGAAAATTGGATAAAGGAAGTTAAGAAAGATTGCGATTGTATTATGTATATCTACCACAGATTGATGATATGTTGGAACTTTAAACAAAGGAGGGGAGGGACAGCACTGCCCTCCGTCTAACAACCACTCCTTTCTCACTACCCAAGCACAACCCACTGTGACAACTCAGCCCGGCGGCCATCTTAGTGCACCCATGCCTTCACTTTCTACCCAGTCCAGTGCACTTCCTGTCGGCGGCCATCTTGGTACACCCAGTAAGCTTAAACAGCCTGTACCCAGCCCAATACGGGAGCATCACATTCCCAGGCTGGATATGTTAATGATGAAGAAGCATCTGAGTGGGAAGCCCGACAGCAGGCAGCAAGGCCACCCACTGATTTAACCCCCAATCCGGCTCCAGACTCTCAGTTCCGAGAGGATCTCAAACACATGCTGGCAACCGTAAAGAACAGTGCCTCTTGTCAGCCCCTGCCCCAACAACAGTCTCGGTTACCACAAGGGGCACCAGTGATGTATGTCGCTTTTACTCTATCACAAGCAGCGGCCTTAGTGACAAGTCTGCCTGACCCAGAGAAGCAGCCAATTCCCTTCTACCACAGGATAGTACAGATACAAGAAACTTACTCAGCTGCCTGGAGAGACTTAATCAGTCTATGCCAAATCAAAGCAGGATATGTCTTTTGGCCAGTCATGCAGATGGCCTTCAATGATGCCTGCCTGACAAGTGCCACTTCCTACACCTCAGGCGTGGAGTTCTGTGCACAACTCCACGACTGGGCAAAGGAGAAGTTGACGGATCAGAAGACCACAATCCAAGATATTACCCAAGATAAAGGGGAGTCTGTGAAGAAGTATCATGCTAGACTCATAAAGGCACACACACACATGTTATCAACTGCTTTTGTTTCAGGGCTCAGAGAGGATATCAGAAAAGGCCTGATGGTGGCCCGCCCTGAATACCATTCAATGAAAATGTCTGATTTATTGTTGGTGACCAGAGGTATAGAAAATCAAAAAGGTAAAAAACCAACGCCCCTCATGGTAACCCATGACGAAGATCCCGCCAACACTAGTCCACCACCACTGCTTAATACCGGGGAAAGGATCACCTGTTACAACTGTGGGAAACGGGGTCACTTCAGAAAAGAATGCAGAGCCCCAAGATGTCCCAGACGAAAAACCTACCACTTTCCTCATTGACGGGTACAGCCAGAAGCGTGTTGAGGGCTGTGGACCTGCCTGATAATTCTTTCCTTTCCACTATTGATGTTTCCTGCGTAGGAATGGATGGGGTGCCCCGCTCCAGTCCACTTCCTGATTTGCTTGCCAGATTTGTGGTGTCCTCTACATGTCCCTTGAATCTACTAGGAGCTGATGTGTTGTCCAGACTACAGGCCTCAATCAGGACACGCCTGAAGGGGGGGTGAAGTTACATACTCCCCTATCTTTAGAAGACTCATCTGCTTTGTGTTCTCAGCCTCTCCTGATGACACTTAATGAAGCAAAAACTTCAAGTTCAATACTGCAGGAAGTACTTGACAGAATCCCTGCGTGCCTATGGTCCACAGGACCGGAAGACAACGGTCACTTAAAGGTGCCACCAGTTTCAGTCAAGTTAAAAGAGGGCGCTTCATTGCCCCGGAAACCACAATAACCCCAAGAAGAGAATCCTAAAAAGAGAACCAGGTACCTACTGTGGATGCCTTTGACTGCAAAATACCTCACAGAGGTGGACCTTACAAACGTTTTCTTCAGTGTCCACCCTCACCCCTCCTGCTGGTACCTTTTTGCATTCATCCACGGAAAGTAACGGCAACATACCTAAACAGTTGTGCCACAAGGGGCACAGAACTTTCCAAGCCAGTTTGCAAAAGCTATGGCTATCATCCTTGACACATGACAAGAGGAACACCCGGAAGTGATTCTCTTCCAACATGTGGATGACCTTCTCCTTTTGTGCAGCTGACTTACCCCCTGTTGAAGTCACCTCAGAAAGCCTGTTGTGCTATCTTGACAACCAGGGCTGCAAAGTCTCAAAGCCCAAATTGCAGTGGTGCTCAACACCTGTCATTTTCCTTGGACACTGTTTGTCCCATGGGACACGACACCCCACTGAAGACAGGGTGCAAGTAATCTCTGACACCCCACTGCCACAAGGTCAGAAATCCCTTCATGCCTTCCTTGGACTAATTTCCTAGTGCAGAGCATGGAAGAAATATCTAAGTTTGAGGCCCTCAAGTGTGCCATCTCAGGCGCTAGGGCTCCCAGCCTACGGCAAAACGCTCAAGCTCTTTGTGTCCGAACGCATGGGACATGCTGCAGGTGTACTCACCCAATCACATGGCATCAGCCTACGCCCCATAGGATATTATTCCTGTCTGCTGGATGCGGTAGCAAGAGGAGGCCTATTGTGTCTGTGAGCTGGATTTGCTACACAAGCCTTGCTTGACAAAACTTTGAACTTGGTCCTCGGACACTGCCTCGTTCTGCTTGCTCCCCATGACGTTGTTGCCATATTCAACCAAGATCCAGCCGAAACACTTGTCCACTACCAGACACTTGAGACTCCTGTGTTCCCTCCTACTGGACAGCATTACTCTATTAAGTTGTCAAACACTGAACCCTACCACCCTTCTTCCACTTCTCGAGGGGGGACAAGGAGGAGGAGTAGAGTCTTGGCTTGTCACCCCATGACCACACAGGACACGCGGTCACCACTGAAAACACTGTTCTACAAGCTGAAGCCTTACCACCAGTGATGTCTACACAGGAGGCAGAGCTGTAAGCACTTACTACAGCACGTAAATGAGCAGAGGGAAAAAGAGCCAACATTCATATGGACTCAAGATATGCTTTCAACATTGCCCATGATTATGGTGTTATCTAGAACAGAGGATTCCTGATGGCTGCAGGAACACCTGTGAAAACTTGATTGATGCCTTGCTTCTCACAACCCAAGTGACTATTCTGAGTAAAAGCACACTACAAACTGAACTCAAAGGAAGCTTGAGGCAATCATCGAGCCAATACAGCTGCCAAACAGACAGCTGGTGGTCCACGGGAAGTGGACAGCAGGGTGGTAGAAGAAGACCACCACGTGCTTACCTTACAGACTTTCCCAGTGGACAGAGTTTATCTAAAAGAACTACAGGAAACAACAAGTCCGGATAAGAAGGAAAGCTGGAAATGGAGAAAAGGAGCAACTCTCAGAAATGGACTATTCGAGTGCAACAAGAAACCTTGTCTACCCAGGAGTATGTACCCAGCCGTGGTGCAATGGGCACATGGAGCTGCCCACTTGACAAAGACTTTTATGAACTCTCTTATCAACAAGTGTTGCACCAAGAGTTACTCCACTGACCGACAGCTTCTGCAGATCATGCATTATCTGCACCAAATGTAACCCAGGACGCACAGAAGAAGCACAGAAGAAGCACAGAAGAAGCACCTGGCAAAAGCCCTATACCCCATTCTAGAGGATGCAAATTGATCATTCTCAAGTGCCAAGAAGTGGCAGATTCGAATACGCCCTAGTGGAAGTGGTCATGACTTCCAGGACCACAACTAAGAAACTACTGAGTGAGATAGTATGTAGATTTGGGGTCCCAGAGGTGATATTGAGAGATCAGGGACCAGCCCTAACAACAACCCTTACAAAAGAGATTTGGGCAACACTGGGGGTTCAGTTGGCACTACACATCCCATACCACCCTCAAAGTAGCGGGAAGGTAGAAAGGATGAATGGGACACTAAAAAACAGGATGTTAAAGATGGCCCAAGAGACTAACATGAGTTGGCCCATTGCCCTGTTCAGTGTCAGACACACCCCCAGGGGAAACATGCCCTATCCCCTTATGAAATTTTGTTTGGTTCAGCTCCCAGACTTGGTTGTTACTTTCCATAACAGTTACAGTTACAGTCTGATGTGTTGACTAATTATGTAACCACATTATCACGAGAATTAACCTGAATGCATGTCCAGGTGTTTTCTTCCATTCCAGATCCTGAATTAGATACAGGAACACACCAACTACTGTCTGGAGATCCTTGAGCCAAGTTATGATGGTCCATTCCAAGTTTTGCTGACCACAGCCACCTCAGTCAAGTTGGCCAGGAAGAACACCTGAATGCACGCTTATCACTGCAGGAGAGAGTGTTTTCGGGTGCTGCATATCCTTTTTCTGTTTGATCTAGGGGGGAGGGGCCCAGGAGGTGGCCATCACAAAAATGATAACATAATTACGTTTTGGTGTAACTCTTCAGGTACACATGTGACCACCTTTACCTTAGATTACTGTGACATAGTACCTTGTCCGTTTGACCCCTCATGGTGATGCCATTGGTACAGTGATATCCCTGACGGTAAGGACATATATGTATGCCACACAGACAGTTACTGGGGACAGAGTTGTGGTTTCTGTGGGGGCCAGTGGGTTGGAACACAGGGCCAGACTGGGCGACCACAGAGTGCATTAGACAAAAAAGATGAAAATAGAAAGCCCCATATCCTAACCAAAGATACCCCTGATACATACACTGACCCAGCACACAGTCAGAGGAGGAAGCAAGCAGCTCTCTCCGGAAGTTTTGATCCTCATGTATACATACATGTCATAGGGGTTACAAGGGGGGTCCCTGATGAGTTTAAAGGCAGGGATCAGGTAAAAGCTGGTTTTGAGTCTTTGATCCCCATAATAACTGTCAGCAAGAATGTAGATTGGATTAACTACATGTCATGGTTATACAACAGAGTTTGTCGATCAGCATACCTGTCTCCATGTGTTCATCTCTAGAGACCAGCTGACCCTCACCTGACTGCTTTTGTAACCTCCCCTCTAAGCATGGCCCCAACCCAGGCCCTATCAGGGAACCCTATATTAACCTGTGCACTGCAAGCCAGCAGTGCTGATCAACCACTGTGTGTTAGCCTCTGTGTGTACTTGCTGTGTTTCCTACATATGATTTCTGTTACCGACTTTGGCCTGTTCCCGGCCATCCCTGTTTGCCTGTGACCCTGATGTTCCAGCCAGCTCCCTCCTTCCTCATCTCCTGTAGTCTACCGTGAGCGTGAGCTGTGAGACCCTGGGGAATCTATGCTCTAGCTCCCAGTGGGATCTGTGTCAGTGATCCAGTAGACCTGCTTCCTGAACCTCCCAGGGTACAATCCGCAGCAGTCAGTGCTAGGGTCCACTATCTTGCGGTGCACTCCTGATCCCAACGGTGTACATCTGTCACCCAGCCTCTAGGTGACCTGACACTACACATATTATAACCAACAGAGATTTGTAAATTACACTAAAGACGCCCTCCAGGGAATTGCTGACCAGCTAGCCCCCACTTCCTACATGACATTCCAGGACCTGATGGCCTTAGACATGGTGCTAGCTGGGAAAGGAGGTGTTTTGTAAAATCATAGGAAAAAACGGGAACCTGTTGTACATACATTCCTGATAATACTGGCCCAAATGGTAAGGTTACTTTAGCTATAAAGAAATTAGAAGATCTGTCACTAGAGTTGAAGAAGAACTCAGGTATCACAGACCCATGGGACCAATATTTTAGCTGGATGAGTGGGTGGCAGAAGGTGCTCGCCCAGATAGGGGTAACGGTATTAATAATCCTGGTTCTTTTAGCCCTGATTGTATGCTGTATTCTACCTTTTGTAAAAAAGTTAATGAGCAAGGCTGTAGACAATAGCACACCTACATTTCTCCACCAAGAAGAAGAGGACCCCCTTATGATGGAAGATGACAAACCCTTCACTCCTCTACAATCACTCCCTGTCCATAATCTCACAGTCCTATAGGGTTATAGGGATAGATAGCGCCTGACTGCACCTCTCCAGCTGTATCGAGGAGGGAAGTGAACAGTTGCTGCCCAATTCTATATACAGCCTAAAAGAGTTGCTGAGGAGAAGGGCCAGGCTAAAAAGTAGGACCTTTAGTATTAGGGACAGAAAAGAGAAAATAGTCATTTTAGGGGGGATTGTGAAGGAATGTGATGTAGATAATAATAATAGTAATCTGAAAATGTCTATTTTCTTATGTGCATACATATTTTTCTCCTTACTCATTATATAAGTATACAGATTTGCTCTGTTCCTATATTTTCTCAAGATGGCGATTACCCCCTACCTCCCACACATCAAAGGAACGCGGAACTGAAGATAAGACCAAAGAGCCAGACCTCGTTATGAAAATTGTCCATCTTCTTTTTCTATCTTAACCAATGAGATGTACCTATTAGACTAACATAGCAATGACGTATTTGTGTGTATAAAACATTAACACCGCCTTGAATAAAACACAAGTGTAATGAGTTAGCAGTTCTGAGCGTGTCTCAGAGTGTTTACTTTTATATGCATGCATATCTACACTTTTCAAATTAGAGACAGCAGCAGATAACCTTGAGCTCGATTGTAGCTCTTAATCATTTCTATAACAGGCCTCCCTCAGGCAGTTGGGCAGCTCTGAGGAGGGGAGGTCGGGCAATGCGCTGAGGGAGTCAGGGCAGCAGAGCCGTGGATCTAAGCCAGCTAGCACTGCAGAATGCCGCCGCCTGCTGCGAGGTCACTGAAGATGGAGGGGTCAGGGCTCAGGAGGAGACACAGTGAAGATGGTCTGGCTGCTCTCTCTGGGTGTTGCTGCCGCGGCCAGAGAAGGTGAGGGGGTGGGTGGGCTCAGAACGCAGGGCTGCACTGGGTAAAGGCCTTGCTCCTCTCGGCCTCGCTCTAAGACTCTGCAAATGTGACATCACTGGTTGCTAGAGGCCAGGCGGGGTGGCCCTAGCAACCAGTTTGGCAATCCTCTATTAGAGTGGCTGTATGTCCTCATTTCATTCCAGGACACTGTATTGTCCTGGAATGAAGGTGCCCGGGACACAGGACACAAATGCGAACTGTGGGACAATCCCGGGCAATCTGGGACAGGTGGGTACCCTACTCTGCAGCTCCTTGGGAGTTACCATGGGCCCCTTGCCTGCTTCTCTTTTTAATGTTCTCCTTGCTCAGCCTGTCAGTTTAGGTGGACGCCCATGTTTGCAGTTGTGCCATACTCTTTCCATTTTCAGATGATGGATTGACCAGTGTTCTGTGAGATGTTCAAAGCTTAGGATATTTTTTTATAACCTAACCCTGCTTTAAATTTCTCCACAACTTTATCCATGACCTGTCTGGTGTGTTCCTTGGCCTTCATGGTGCTGTTTTTTCACTAAGGTCCTCTAACAAACCTCTGAGGGCTTCACAGAACAGCTGTATTTATGATGAGATTAAATTACACACAGGTGGGCTCTATTTACTAATTAGGTGACTCCTGAAGGCAATTGGTTCCACTAGATTTTAGTTAGGGGTATCAGAGTAAAGGGGGCTGAATACAAATGCATGCCACCTTTTTCAGATATTTATTTTTAAAAAAGTTTGAAAACCATTTATCATTTTCCTTCCACTTCACAATTATGTATCACTTTGTGTTGGTCTATCACATAAAATGCCAATAATATACATTTACATTTTTGGTTGTAACATGAAAAATGTGGAAAATTTCAAGGGTTATAAATACTTCTTCAAGGCACTGTATTACAAAAAAAGACTAATGAAGATGTTGACATAACTGGTAATAGGACTCCAGCACATGAATATAATGTTGCCTGCTATATCATTACCAAGATGCTTCACTCCTTTTTACCTGCTGGTACGTACCTTAGCTATGTAGTCCCCGACCCAGCAAGGATGCCATGGTGGACAATAACTATTAATGTTATTCAAATCCACACAGATTAAACAAAACTCTATTAAAGACATCGAGCAGCAGATGGCCATAAATGCAAAGGTCAATTTTACCTGCATAAAGACATAAAAACTGTTACACACTATAAGATTAAATGCTCAAAATGTCTGGATCATCTTCTGTGGTGACTCACCAAGGTTAGACTAGGCTTGATCCCAACAGTAACACACAAGCCTCCTGAGACCAGATACTGCAGGAAACAGAGTACATATGTTACATTGAAATATATATATATACAGCATTTTTCAATATTTAAGGTGGACATACTGTACAATTAAAGGTATTATTGCAGAGTCGAAACTAAAGAGACCTTAAGCGGAGTTCAAGCCATTTTGTACCTTTCCTCTCTAGTGACAAAATCTCGTGATCATTGACGGGAACGTTGTTGGAATTCAACATTAATATCATATTTCTGATCTTGTACACATATTTCTTTACTTCCAAGAGAAGCTAGACTTTGAAAGAATGAAGGTTTCACACTCCCAGGAGGACAGGATGCTGCCACCCAGGTTGGAATGTAACCTGTTAAGCTTCTATTGCGCATGACAATGCTGGCACGATCTGTCTATGGGAATTTCCTGATTAGCTACTAGGCACGCAGGCTTCAAAGAGAGCTAAACTGACAGGGATGATGGATGAGGTGAGATACAGGAAATCAAGGGCCCAGGTATTTGTGGAATTTGACATTGGTCGGATGATGGCAATTCATGGACAAACACTGCCCCCCAGAGGCCAGTTATGGCAAGACGGTCCATATGGTAGCCTGTTGAGGGAACGCCCCAGAGACACTGTGATTCGTCCAAAGGCAAAGTTGCGCAGGCAAAGGGGGGGGGGTCTGGATGAGGTATGTTTGTGAAAAAAATGTTTGCAAGAAGAACAGTCTCTCTTGAACATCTGAGGACCACCAGAGAGGATGTGCTAAGTATCAGTCTTGTATTGTGTTATGATTGTAAGCCTTGTAATATTGCAATTTCTTGTAGTACCTTTATGTTAGTTTTTCCTAATTCTGCTGTTTTAGTACATTCCTATTTTATTGGGAAATAAATGTAACTTGTTTACTAAGCAGAGGTGTTTGTTATATCATTGTGCTTATCAGACTCATACAGAATATCAACGATAGGGATTAAACAAATTATTACATGTATGCAATAGTTATATAGGATAGATATTTGATTGTATAATATTGCACCGATTACTTTATTTGGCACCCAGGGAGCGTGTGAATTTTATTTTTACACAGAATCCACAAAAAACCTAATGTATTTTTTGTCTTGAGTCCCTCTAAGCATAAATCCTCAAGTACACCCAGAACTAAAAATCATTTCTAGTGTGGACAAGATTGGCGCTGGTTCGCGAATTCTGAAACCACGCTTGGATGGTCATGAAGATTCTGTGAAATATTTCATCAGGGAGACGGACGCGTAGAACCTGGTGAGATCTTCGGCTGATATATGTATATATGTTTAACGTTTGTATCGTTAATGTGTTTTAGGCCTGTAACCAGTAAACGGTATTGGTGAGTAAGGGGTTTGATCATCTCTGGTACTGATATAGCCTGCAGATTGACAGGATATACCACACATCTTTGAGGAAAAAGTGGGAGAAATATAGATTTTTATTTTCATTTTTTTTTTTTTTTAATTTTTTTT
Organism: Lithobates clamitans; assembly: GCA_037952925.1. Lineage (NCBI taxonomy): Eukaryota > Metazoa > Chordata > Amphibia > Anura > Ranidae > Lithobates > Lithobates clamitans. Next base: position 2,669,690 of record JBBGZY010000168.1, on the reverse strand, counting down.
ATTATTAATTTTCTTTTTTTTTCATTTTTTTTTTTATTTATTAATTTTATTACTAGTGTATTTTTTTATTTGGTCCCCACGTGAGTGTGAAATAGCGCTCTGTTCCTACAGAAGTTCAATGTGGCCTGCGATCTAAGGGGTTTAAAAATCAGTGGTAATTTAGTAAGGCATTGACTAATGCCCCGCACACACGGTCGGATTTTCCGACAGAAAATGTGTGATAGGACCTTGTTGTCGGAAATTCCGACCGTGTGTAGGCTCCATCACACATTTTCCATCAGATTTTCCGACACACAAAGTTTGAGAGCAGGATATAAAATTTTCCGACAACAAAATCCGTTGTCGGAAATTCCGAGCGTGTGTACACAAATCCGACGGACAAAGTGCCACGCATGCTCAGAATAAATAAAGAGATGAAAGCTATTGGCCACTGCCCCGTTTATAGTCCCGATGTACGTGTTTTACGTCACCGCGTTTAGAACGATCGGATTTTCCGACAACTTTGTGTGACCGTGTGTATGCAAGACAAGTTTGAGCCAACATCCGTCAGAAAAAATCCTAGGATTTTGTTGTCGGAATGTCCGATCAATGTCCGACTGTGTGTACAGGGCATAAGAGTGTGCCTTGTGTCTTGTAGGCTGTAGAGCTGCAAGGAAAAAAATTGTTGTTAAACGGCTTTGTATTTTTTTTGTTTTTGTTTTTTTGCTCTTGGTTGTGGAACTACAAGTGAGAGTTTGCTTTCAAACAGCTGTTATCTGTGGGTGTTTTGTTGTCTAGCTGTGTGCATTGTGTAAGCAACTTCAGTTTAGCTAGGTGCAAATTAGCATAGCAATGGAAGCCATTGAACTTTTTGTTAACAAGTATGGTTGTGTTAGATTTGAGTCTATACAAAAGAATGCGTTAACACAACAATACAATGATCTATTAAAACAATGCAATACCCATAATGATGCCATAAAGCATAAAAAATCTTCCAAAAAAGGCAAGAAACAGAGATTAGCCAATGCTGTGTGCGTGTTGTTAAAGATGAAAGACATTGCGGAACAAAAAGAATTAGAATGGTATAGTGAAAGGAAACAATTATTTGAACAGGTACAAAGTGTAACAGAGAATACATTGGCAATGGTTGCAAAAGCAGATGCAAATGTTGCTGATCACATTCAACAATTAGTGACTGAGAAGTGTGTATCGGAACAGAGATTAGATGAGTTAGAAAAAACATGTATGTTGAAGGAACAATGTATCGCATCATTGAATCAAAAAGAGGCTGAGAATTTGCGTGTTATCACACTGCTTAGGGAGAAATTACAGGGTGCACAGGCAGCCATAATGGAGTTATCCTCCAAACATGCAAAAGCTGAATGTGCAATGGTGGAGGTACCCTCTGTGCAGGCGCAGTGCTCAGCAAAGATAGAAGTGAAGCATGCAGAAAAAACAGACGCTCTTATTGCTGCAAGTGATGTTGCTATGACAGAAATCAATGGTGGAGATGTAAATAAAAGTGCGATAACTGTGCTTGAAAGTGATTCAGGAGTTGAAACTTCTGATGACTCCTCAGACGATGAAAGTGTAAAGTCTGGTTAATCCAAGCATACTAATCGTAGTAATAATGTCCACCAATGTGAGTTTCCAATGCCGTATGCTCAAAGAAGGGCCTATACAGAGAGACCAGCCCTCAAATGTTTTTTGTGTAAAAGGGGGGGTCACATTGCTAAGTATTGTTGGGCGGCGAATAATGATATCAAAAGAGTATCGCAGTACCCCAAAACAACTCCAAGGCATTATGAAGTGTATTCTGCCCGATGGGGTAGCAACCCAAAGCATGGAGGCCATAGTAGTCAAACCCATTTCCCTATAAAGACCCAAATGTGGAGACTACAAACTGAAAATCATCAGTATGTAGAACAGTTACGTAAAGTCAAAATGGAGATAGCCGCATGGTTATTCGAATGTAGCACTGGGGGAAACAATGTTAGCAGCACTTGGTGAACTACATGGATGCTAAGAATTTTATGGTCAATGTTTCCTTGCCATATTTTATTTAAATATGACGCACACATCTAAACCGTATTCATAGCAATTGTTCCCCTGGCATTGCAATTAATGGGAAAAGGCTTGGGGGACTCAAAAAGTCAATTGACAAACTCAAATGATAATTGTGTGTAATCACTGTCTTTGTGTTCCTTTTTCCAGAGACCTTGGAAGAAGATAAAACGTGTTTGGATACTAATGTCTGTGTTTGTTTGCAGGAGCATTAAAAGTGAGAACAGTGCACACATTTAGTAGAACAAGGGGTTAGGTTATTGTAAAGGCAAAATCGATTATCAAATGGTACCATGAGCTCATTAATTAGTAACTGTTTGCAAACAATGAAAAAATAAGATAAACAATAGTCAGGCATTAATGGATTCAAGAGTTACAAGTGAAGTTACAAATGTTGTGATGAGGTATAGATTAGAGGTCGACCGATATGGGTTTTTCTCTGGCAGATGCCGATATTTAGAAATCGGGGTGGCCGATGGCCGATATATGATGCCGATTTTTTTGGGCCGATATATTAGGCCGATTTTTTAATTTTTTTTTTCCCTTCATCTCATAAAATCTAACAGTTAGACCCTTTCACACTGGGGCGTTTTTCAGGCGCTTTTGGGCTAAAAATAGCGCCTGTAAAGTGCCTGTAAAATGGCTCCCCTGCAGTCTCAGTGTGAAAGCCCGAGTGCTTTCACACTGAGGCGATGCGATGGCAGGGTGTTAAAAAAAAGTCCTGCAAGCAGCATCTTTGGAGCGGTGTATACCGCTGCTCCACCACTCCTGCCCATTGAAATGAATGCGCACCGCTGCCGAAGCGCCTGCAAAGCGTTTCGGCAGCAGCGCTTCATGGGCGCATTTAACCCCTTCCTCAGCCGCTAGCTGGGTTATAAGCGCCCCGCTAGCAGCCGAATAGCGCCGCTAAAATGACGGTAAATCGCCGCTAAAACTAACAGCGTTTTACCGTCAACGCATGCCCGCTCCAGTGTGGGAGCAACCTATAAGTAATAAGTGATACAGAAATTTTTTACATTTAAACATTTATTAAACAAAACAAACCTTCAATCAGTTCACTTGTATGTATAATTTAGATTTAAAAAAAATAACTATATCTTGAATATTAAATACACAAAAACAGGTAATCAAAACTTTTGGACGAAAAAAAATGGGCTAACTTTACTGCTTATTTTTATATTTTTATTTTATTTCATTAATTTTTTTTTTTTTTAATTGCGTTTAAAAGACCGCAAATACCGTGTGACATAAAATATTGCAACAACCGCTATTTTATTCCCTAGGGTCTCTGCTAAAATATATATATATATATATATATATATATATATATATATATATAATGTTTGGGGGTTCTAAGTGATTTTCTAGCAAAAAATACAGGATTTTTACTTGTAAGCAACAAGTGTCAGAAAAGATTTAGTCTTTAAATGGTTAAACTGAGAACTTCTACACACTGAGTTCAGTCTATTGATAAAAAGAACCTGAAAAGATACAATATATCTTCTTATCAGACTTGGCAGGCTGCCCAGGGAGGAGAGAATCCTCTCCACAGATAACCTCAGGAAACTTGCATTGACTTCTATTACAGAAGTCATTTGCAAGTCCCGCTGAAGTTATAATTGGCTTTTTTTATCAGCACAATCTGCCGATGCCCATTAAGTAAAAAAAGTCAAATATCGGCTGATATATCGGTGGACCTCTAGTATAGATGTTTTGTTTTTTGTTTTTCCCATTAACTAATTGTCTTTCAGATGGAAATGGGCACTTACTTTTCTCAGGAGGAAAATCCATGGATGTGTTTAGTTAAAAGTTGAGTGTTTGTCATTGTTTTATGATGGCTGTCTTGTCATGTTGTTTTTGTGTGATGGCCAGAATTTTAATTTTTTTGTTATTACATTTTTTTTTTATTCTTTTATATTTTTTGGTATTTGTTTAGTCATCTATTTTATTTTGAGTTGTTCAGGTGGAGAAATTATTGTTTAGTACACCTGAAAGGGGGGTAATTGGCTATTCCGTCAATTAGCAGCTGAATAGATGGTCATGGGATATGCCCTGCAGCTGAATACATTTTGTTTATTTAAGACAAGAGTTGTTGGTAGGAAGCCATTCTAGCCTCTAGAGTTCGTTTTTTTTTTCTCTTTGTTTTATGTTCATTCGGGTGGAAAAAGTTCCAAAAGGTTTAGCCTTTGTCCACCTGAGAGGGGAGTTAGTGCATAGATCTTAAAGATAGATAAATGCATTGTTTTTTTTAGTGTTTAAACTGAAAATTTTGAGAGTCAACATTGACGTTCGTTTTTTTTAAATTTTGATCATACCATGGGGGTCCATTTTAGAGTGGGTTCAGCGTAAAGAGGTCATGGTTGTTTTGATAGTTTGGTCAGAGTGGCAGAAGCCAGGAATGCCAAGTTCCTGGGTTCCAAGGAAGGAACTGTAAATAAACGTAGTAAGCGAGCAGATATTATGGATAAGAATTTGATTCTGCTCTTGTTTTCACTTCCAGAGTCCTGGTGAAGCGTGATTGTAGGGGTATCTGGAACATGGATGACAGATGTTCATCTGGTTGGCAGTTTGTCTGTGCCATACCACACTGCAAATTTGTTCTGATAAACATCAGGAGAGAAGGGACAAACGAAAAGATTCAGTTTAATACGTGTTTTTTTCTTATGGACAATTTAGTGCTAATCCTGAATCTGAAGGACTGTGCCTATCAAGAAGACTTGTGAGACATTTTTCCTGGAGTCTCTCCTGATGAATGCAAACGTGCTATTAATACATGTGCGATGGGTTGGAGGTTGGGGAAGGAATATACACATCCAATCTGTCAGAACCTGAAATGTAAAATATGTTTTTTTTTGTTGAAGAGAGGAAATTGATAGAAGAAAAGGTTTTTAATGTATGACATGTATTGACGTAACGGAAATAACATGGTGCAGGTACCCAGGACACTGGCACTTCTACATAATAAGGGGTCGGTTGGCCAGACTAGAGGTTGGCCAGGTGACACATCAATGGGGTGAAAATTTCCTTGTATGGGAAGATACGCCTGGTTGATGTCTCACCTGAGAGGTTGAAACCCAGCACAGGGAAGGCCAGTGAATACACACAGGAGCATGCTCCGTTAGATAAAGGGAACAAACGCTGGCTACCAGAGTACAATATGCCTTAACAACATGGCGCTGCAACATCTCACAGTGGTTGATAAAATCCTATTACCCTATATGTGCTGAGTATACACTGAATCAAGTGCGATCATTGTACCAGTGACTTGCTCCCAGAGAAGTGCGGACACTGAATGAGGTTCATGCAGGGCGCGTATGTCTGAGGAGTAACCGGAAGAGAAGGGATGTATTCAGCACTATATTGGGGGAATAGGAGCTGGGATGGGTGGTGTTAATGGAGTGGACATCGGAATCCTGAGGAACAAACTCTCAGCCATAGCTTAAGCGGGGCTTTGTTACTCAGAGAGATTGGTGGCATCCTTAATAACATTCAACAAAGTCACATGAATACCCAGGTTAAAGTGGCTCAAGATTTTGTCAACCATGTTAAGAGGTTGGTAGAGAATGTGATGGTATAGGACAAAAATCTGTCATTGGCTCTGGCGTGCACGCAGTGGCAGGCGGAATTATCAACCAGCATTGAGCTGATTGTACAGTCTCTGTATGAGGGGCAGTGGCCTGATGAGTTATCATCACCGCTCAGTAAGACTTTGCCAAAACACGTTGCTTACACTAATCCAAAGTGGTGGTCGAATGCCTGGATGGGCGGTACTAGTTTGGATTGTGGAAGGTGTTATGCTGTATGATCCCATAGATAAAAGTGCGGACACGGTATGTATATTTGGTGGCATCAATAGGCTTACTGACTGGGGATTCTATCTTGTTGCATTTGAGGCTGTTGCCCACATATGATCAGAGAGGATGGAACCTGGAGGCAGGTTGATACTTCCCTTGGTCGGAAGCATGACCATGATGTCCTTTGTATGCCAGGTCAATACATGGTAGTGAACGAAAAAATGTTGGGAAGATATTTCATTCTGTATTCGGGATGGAGGGGTCATTGCTGGGAAGGAAGCACCTGGGTATTATTTGGGACATAGACAAGTTTGTTTCTTTGTCCTAAAGAATACCAATGTAATGTTAGTCATGGAACTAGAGGATTCCTTGAACCTAAAGATAGGTAGAGGTGCATGGTATACCCTGGGCAGGGTCTCTCAAATTCAGGCACAGGGATGGAATTGTGTGGGTTTTGTCATTGTTGCAAATTTCTGGTATACCCTGGGCAGGGTCTCTCAAATCCAGGCACAGGGATGGAATTGTGTGGGTTTTGTCATTGTTGCAAATTTCTATGTGTTGTTAGACTCGATATTTATATAGAAGGGTCTCCCATTTGTCTATACAAGTTGAGGGACAAAGTGACGGTAGGGTCTCTGCGTACAAGTTAGAGACTCTGCTGCCAAATCAGAGCCCTGCAATACCGCTGACATGCCAAAAGTGCGGTGGGAAAGGCCATTGTGAGCAAGCCTGCCTAATCCCGACCCATATTTACAGTAAGGGGTTATAGGAGGTTGGGAGCGGCATGCATAATTGGATGGGACACATATATATGTATATAGTATGATGATGGGTTGATTTCATGTTATGGTATAGTGTGATAAAGATGTATTTTAGGCTAATAACATGGGCAAAAGGCCCTCCTCGAGACTCTATATCGGAAAGCTGGTTGATAGGTTGCTCTGAATGTGTGTTGGTGAATGGTGAGTGAATGGATACCCCTTGCCTGTACTGCACCCCGTCCTGAAGATATCGGAAAGAAGAAGACACAGAGTGGTGACATGGAAGCTGCATAGGCGCAAGATCGGGAGGTGCATGCTGGGTAGCCAGCTCCACCGATTCCCGCAAATAGATAAAAGAGGGCTTCAGATGCCCACAGTGGAGATGGACCCTGCCAGCTTCCGAGATCCAGGTACTTTTAATCAATCCAAACATAAATAAAAAGGATTACATGAATAACATTATCTAAGATTGCATATAGAGTGGGTCAAGTTAGAGTGGAGTCTTAAAAAAAATCGAATTGGGGGACTGGAACTTTAAACTAAATTTTTGATGGAACATTCAAAGCTTGTTGAATGCAGACAATAACTTTACTTTTATGGAGGATTGCAAAGCATGTCTTTACAGCATGGAGACAGGAACACAAACAATTGCACACTAAGTGAAAGAAGGTACTTCCTCTGATTTCATCATATCATAGAATACATGCACATTACACTGTAACACTACAGCGCCACCTGCTGCATAGATAGGTATAATGCATACAGTATTGTCCGTTTATAAGCAACTTTGCTGTTGTACTTCCAACACCCCTCCTCAACAGCATGTGCTTTGTCAAATTACATTCAGCTTCTTCTGGATATAATTATAAAGATCCTTCGGCTATAGCTGCTAGCAGTAATCATTGTGTTTTGCCAGCCAGGACAGTTCAATGGGCCCCCCTGCCAGCAGAACATAATAGTGCTGTAGGAAGTATTCCCACGTAAACACTGTGGTGGTATTAAAGCCAGCCATACATGGATAAAAATTTGGCCAGTTCACCAGGGACCAACCGAAATTGAAATCCATGTATGGGCTAACTGATTATACACAAGTCCATCTATGAATGGACTTTTACACAATCAGCCTGTTTGGTTAATCCCAAACGATCAGTGCCAACAGCTATAGCCAGCAACATTGATCATTGTATTCTGTCGACGGGGATGGCTCCCCTCTCGCAGAATACACTAGCTCAGGAGGGTTTCCCCATCCACATTGAATGCGTGAATCGGTTCATTTTTTTTTCATTTTAACCCACTGGTTGAACGAATAAAAAGGAATCATGTATGGCCTGCCTAATGAAACTTTAAGATTATCCATATTTGAACTGGAAGGTGTTTTGGATGATCAGACAGAGAATAACTATAGCTTTCAGGTTACTAAGCACTGTAAGCAGGTAAGAATCAATAATGCAAAAGAGGACCAGAATGGCTAAGCATGCATTCACTGTAGAATAATACACAACAGGATATAAAAGCTGTACATACATGGACTCTTCACAGCAATGGAACAGCCCCACTGGAAGTAGATCGCATTAGTAGCAATTGGGAAGGGGCTACCTATAGTAGCTGGGTGGGTCTCCCAGAGAACTTGCATGCTATTAGGCTCCTGCCTGGATACCTGCATGCCGATTCTAACTGTGGACGTCCTCTCACCCGGCTGCAGATCACTTGCTCAGCTTCTTCTGCCTTATCAAGTGTGGCCTCTTTGAGCTGCTGAAAGAGGGAAACAAACTTTTCTTCCCTGTATGTGTCTATTAACCCAGAGAGTTCAGGATGTTGTGGGTTAAAGGAATGAAATGGCCCTGCTTCTGCACATGGTAAATAAATAAGCACTCCGCTACAGCAGCATGGAGAAGATAGCAGAAATGACATCATGGGTCTCCAGCCAGCACAAATATTTTGGTCACCAATAATGGTCTGGAAATAAAGAGGTAATCAACCAGCTGATGTCCAACAAGAATGTAAAAAATGTATCTTGGGTGGAGAGATATGTTTTCAAAATATACCATTGGCTGGAAAGACATATTTATTTTGTGGGGGACATGCAAAAACAAAATATTAGGTCTGTTAATTTTTTTTAGAGGTTGATAGAATGTTACATTGCAACTTGGTGAAACAGTAGGGAAGCAGGCCCCCTATCCTATCCTAATCTACATGCAGGGTCCCAGATGATTGGATTCCAATGGGTCTTTTTTTTGTTTGTTTTTTTAAGCGTGTGATCAGAGCCAGATTAGATTAGACCCAGTTGTGTGACAAATAGTGGCAATTGTGACAATAGTGAAAATTGTCAGAGGAGGAGGGAGAAAGAGCATGGCCGCCGTGATGCAAGGGAAGCCGTCGCCCAGAAGGGAAGCGCTGCACACTCCATAGATGGGGTAAGTGGGGCCCTGACAGACCGCCTGACCGACAGGGGGGGTGGGGGTGCGATTGATCCGACCAACTCGTGGGGGGAGTGGCTGTTGCCCCCCCCAAAAAAAAAAAACACCAGCCGCCACTGGTAAAGCTTAATCCATCCAGTAACTGCAGATATTGCACTTAACCTGGTCACATTGAATTAGCTTTTCAAAATTTTACTTATATTTAAGCCTGGTACACATAGGCCGAATATCAGCTGGTTCGACAGAAACCGACCAACATTCAGACAGTGTGTAAACCAGCCTGTCTGGCAGAAGCCGGCTGAATGGCCAACTTCTGTCAAACGGGCATGCTGGAAAACCAGTATCCGATTGGCATCAGACATATAGCCAATGGCTGCCAGTGCTGATCAGTGTGTTCTGGCGGGGGGGGGGGTTACGGCAATCTCGAGCTCCTCAGTTTTTGTTTACATTCAGCCCGCTGGGTCGAACGAAAAAAAAAAAAACTGCCTGTGTGCATTAGGCCTTAGTGTCACCTTTCACTAAGTAATTCAGTACATTGCAGCAAATAAGGAACTTTAGTCATTTCAAAGCAATAAAAAAGGGTGGCACAGCTGGTAATTGCCCAACTGACCCTTGAGATGAAGACTCTAGTGTTATCATGAAGTGGGTTGTATATAATACAGGAATTAGCTAACAAAGGGAGTTGCATAACTGATGTAATAATATAGGACTGAAAGTGGAAATCCAGACTTCCAAACAGCCTAAACTGCCATGACTTGCATTTGTCTAATTGCGCTCTTTTGAAGGTATAGTTCTATTTTCAAGGATCTAATATCAAATGGGGTAGTATTACACATTTTGGACTACTCAATCACTAAATAGGAGAAACTGACGATAAGTTCATGACTGAACATACATTACATACATAACCTACCCAAGTGTTGCCCAACTAAGGACGGCTGTCGGCATTTTATGCCATATTGACACTTGGCAGCAGCTTGTTGCTCCTTCCCTGCAAGGACTGACTGATCACAGGAAGGGGGACAAAAGATGGACACTGCTTGGTTGCAGTTGCAGCCTGGGACAGAGACCCACATCTAGAAACCAGAAAGAGTGGTCTCCAATTGGTCACTGGCTGGATGTGTAGTCTCGTCTACAGAAGAATGGAGTACAGTGGGTAAAGGGGCTGCTAGGCAATGTAGTTCCCTGGAAGGTGCAGTCCTAGCATGGAGAGAGAGAAATGGACTTCACCTCCCAGAGTGCTCTGAAATCAAAAAAGTGTAATTGTGGTCTGAGGGGAGCTGGAGGATGGAGGCAGCAGAGGAGAGACTAGCTGCTATGACCTGCTCTATGCTGTCCAGAGTCTGCTGATTCCAGAGGAGCTAGGGCCAAATGCATGGCTAGAGACAAAGAAGACTGTGCTCCCAGGACAAGATTGAGCCAGGTGTACAAGGCTGCTGAGGAGGAGACACTCTACTTACAAGTTAAGACTCTTGCATACGTGTAGTGATACCCCCGTAGGAGCCATAGGCATTTTGGCTCATCTGCTCTCTCTAGCCCTAGGCGAGGCCTTGCCCTTTCTGACACCACAAGAATACCATGTATGGGATCTCCCAGCAGACCTACAAGAATTGCACACACTGCACTTTGAAGAGAAGCTGATTAAAGTCACAATTAAAACAGAGCAGATTGGTACATCAACATTAATGCCCATTTTACACCACGTGTGTAGGCATTCAGGCTTTTTTTTTACTGCAGTTTTAAATGGCCCTGTACACACAGGTGTATAAATTTGTGCTGTGCATTGATCAGTTGAAAAAAAAAATCTGCACTGCTGATGGGTATTTTTAACATATAAAAGCACACAAAGAAAAGCTAGAAGAATTTTTACATATGTATACACACGGATACACACACGTGTGTTTTACAGCCTGTTTTGTGTTTTCATGCGGGAACTTTCTACCAGAAATATCTGATATTCATTCATCAATACATCAGTACCATGTGCGAAATCTCTTAATCCGAGCAGACAGAGCAGTGATTCTTGAGCTAAGATGCAGAGGAAGCAATTGTGCGGTGCTGTTACCAAATGGACATTGACTTGAGAAGTTGGGGAGCCCCAGTTGTGTGGGGCGTGACCTTTCATCTGACCTTTGGAGGACTAATCTGGACCATCTTATGTGAAGGGAGGCCTGTTGGCCACCTATGTTTGCATTATTCTAGTTCAGTGATCAAACAAGTGAAACTGGGACCCAATGCTGGCAGAGTGTCTACTGATTCACTGGCTAATGACATGTCCATGAGGTCCTAATGCAAGGGGAAACACAGATGGCTCAGTTGCAATCTACTTTGCAGCAAGTCACTTCACTAAGATTCAGAAGACAGTTTTGCAAGTGGCAGAGACATAGACAGGAAAGCCTCAAGCTTGGCTACTCTTACTCGGGGAGTTGAATGAGGAAATTGAGGTTCACACACAGTTGTAAATGCTTTGTTGTTCTTTCCATCATACATTGCATTATGCATAGTACTGATTATGTCTGGTTCTTTGCTCCCCCATCCCATATTGCACCATACTATAATGTAGAACGTATATAGAATGTATTGTTCTTCCTGTCTGTTCCAAACTTTTAATTACTTTTCAGTGGACCCTTAAGGTCACTGTTCTGATTTTTTGTAATTCGGATCTATAAAGATATATGGGGGGTATATTCACTTATTTCCATCTCCAGAGTATGTAATCATAGCTTGTAGTATTATAGGGTGTGTGTCTTTAGTCATTAATGGCTATCTCTTTTCAGATAATGTATGTTTCCCCTTCGTATGCTGTACATGTACAGTGCTTTGAAAAAGTATTCCTCCCCGTTAAAATTTTCCACATTTTGTCATGTTAAAAGTAGAAATGTAATTGTATTTTATTGGGATTTTATGTGATAGACAAACACAAAGTGGCACATAATTGTGAAGTGGAAGGAAAATGATAAAGGGATTTCAAATTTTTTTTTACAAATAAATATCGGAAAAGTGTGGCGTGCATTTGTATTCAGTATACTGAGTCAATACTTTGTAGACCCACCTTTCGCTGCAAGTACAGCTGCAGGTCTTTTTGGGTATGTGTCTACCAGCTTTGCACATCTAGAGAGGGGGACCTTTTTGCCCATTCTTCTTTGCAAAATAGCTCAAGCTCTGTGAACAGCAATTTTCAAGTCTTGCCACAGATTCACAATTTGATTTAGGTCTTGACTTTGAATGGGCCATTCTAACACATGAATATGCTTTGATCTAAACCGTTCCATTGTAGCTCTGGCTATATGTTTAGGGTCGTTGTCCTGCTGGAAGGTGAACCTTCACCCCAGTCTCAAGTCTTTTGCAGACTCAAGTTTTCTTCAAAGATTGCCCTGTATTTGGCTCCATCCATCTTCCCATCAACTGAAGAAAAGCATCCCCACAACATGATGAACCACCATGTTTCATGGTGTGGGTGGTGTGTTCAGGGTGATGTGCAGTGTTAGTTTTCTGTCAAACATATTGTTTTTCTTTTAGGCCAAAAAGTTTAATTTTGGTCTCATCTCACCAGAGCATCTTCTCCCACATGTTTGCTGTATCCTCCACATGGCTTCCCACAAACTGCAACGGATACTTCTTATGGCTTTCTTCTTGCCACTCTTCCATAAAGGCCAGATTTGTGGAGTGCATGATTAATAGTTGTCCTGTGGACAGATTCTTCCACCTGAGCTGTGGGAGAGTTACCATGGGCCTCTTGGCTGCTTCGCTGGTTAATGCTCTCCTTGCCCAGCCTGTCAGTTTAGATGGACGGCCATGTCTTGGTAGGTTTGCAGTTGTGCCATACTCTTTCCATTTTCCAATGATGGATTGAACAGTGCTCCGTGAGATGTTCAAAGCTTGGGATATTTTTTTATAACCTAACCCTGCTTTAAACTTCTCCACAACTTTTTCCCGACCTGTCTGGTGTGTTCATTGGCCTTCATTATGCTGTTTGTTCACTAAGGTTCTCTAACAAACCTCCGAGGGCTTCACAGAATAGCTGTATTTATACTGAGATTAAATTACACATAGGTGGACTCTATTTACTAATTAGGTGACTTCTGAAGGCAGTTGGTTCCACTAGATTTTAGTTAGGGGTATAAGAGGTAGCTGACACGCCACACTCTTCAGATATTTATTTGTAAAACATTTTGAAAGCCATTTATCATTTTCCTTCTACTTCACAATTATGTGCCACTTTGTGTTTTGGTCTACCACATTAAATCCCAATAAAATACATTCACGTTTTTGGTTGTAATGTGACAAAATATGGAATGATTTCAAGAAGTATGAATACTTTTTCAAGGCATTGTATATGCATGTATGTACATATGTATACATGTATATGTGTGTACTATCTCATGATTACATTCTTCCCAATCATCATTTTTTGTTAAATATGTTGATCTTGTATGGTCTGTGTATACAGTAATTTTACCTTTACATATGCATGTGAACGTGTGCATGTATATGTATGGTACTGTGTATATGTGTGTAAATTTATTACCATATGTCTGATTATCATTTTCTTTTTGATTATATCTAATGTATATACTCTGTGTATACAGTATGTATATGGGCATGTTTGAATTTATTTAATTTATTTATTCCTATTGTACATGCGGGGGAGCCATTGGTCATTGTGGTCCTCCAACCATGGCTCCAGCTAAATGCTATAAATGGTTCCATAAAGTAATGCCCCCATAGGCCTGTAGAAGGGGCTAGATGCTCCGAGCTTGTAGCCTTTCTCTCATCTGGTCCTCCCATCCTTCTGGTGACCTCACTTCCACCATGTGTTCTACGCTGGTTGGCATGGTTTTCCGGGGCTCCTCCAGGTTCCCAAGCTAGCCATCACCATGCTCAGCAGCCGGAACTGATGCCAGTGGTCCTGCAGGGCGGATGCAGGAGGGACTGACATCTACATCCATGTACCAGATGAGCATATTTTTAATTTATACTTTTGCAAGTGTTTTTAATCCATTGCTATTAAACCTTTTACCTGGGATACTACACTTACTCTAGCTGATGCTTCCTTCCTTCGCTCTCCCTATTTGGTTTACACAGAGCTGGTCACAACTCTGAGGATAGCAGCTGCAGGTGGTCTTGTGCTTCCTCTTAATTCTCCTACAACGGATCAGAGATATTTATGGACTTGTTGTAACCCGGAGCATCACGGTCATGGATATTTATGCTGGCTGGACATTATATTCTAGAATTTGTTTCCTTTCAAACTTGAATACAGAAAGCTCTCACTGATTTGGCTGGGAATGCTGTAGTTGCCCTGGTTTCAAAAGAGAAGGCATCAGCTAAATCTAAATTGAGTACTGCTCCAACACTGCTGAAAAGAGATGTTGGGGGCATGGGGAGACTGGAGACTTTAAAGCGCAGTGCCCAAGAATGAGACCCCTTTAAGATGCTGCCAAACATCTCTTAAAGACGTTACAGGAGCTAATAGCTGCATAGCCAGTGATACTGTATGTGAGAAAGAAGAAGGTGAGGCCTGAGCCATTTTAACAGAACCTCACCATGCATCCCAGAGGGACAAAAGCCTCCCACCGCATCAGGCTTCCTATCATAGGGGTAAAATGCACACCAATCACCGAGACAATAGTCTGAATATCATCCAAAATATTCTCAAAGAAAGCAAGGAGTGCAAGCTCAGTCAGCTTTATACTCAAATGGGCACAGCCATCCCACTTATTCCTTTTTCCTGCCAGTCATCTTCTTTCTCCTCCTAAAGCAGGGCTTGTGCTGATCGGGTCACTGGAGATCATCTATGGCTATCTATGTTGGCATTCAAATTACTTCACTTGAAGGCAAGACATGGTTTTGATGCTAGGTCTACAAAGACCCTGTGTTTGGGTCATACAGGAAGCACAGGTGATTAAGGGCTGCAAACACACTGGGGTTGATTTACTAAAACTGGAAAGTGCAAAATCTGTTGCAGGTGTGCATGGTAGCCAATCATCTTCTAAGTCTTCAGCTTAGTCAATTAAAAATGGAAGATTATTGGTTCCTATGTACAGCTGCACCAAATTTTTCACTCTCCAGTTTTAGTAAATTAACCCCCCTATCAGTCAGCTAGCTAACCTGGGAGGCATCAGAAGACACTTGAGCCATTCTCTTTAGAATCTTCCTAAACCAGTCTACATAGCCATTGTGGGTCATAGCTAACGTCTGATCAACAGGAATGCTGAAGGCCAAGTCCACTGGCAGTCTGGCCTCTCCCATGAGATTATAAGGAGAGTACCCAGTCACACCATTTTCTGTATTTTGTAGGCATGGATGACCACTTAGATGTATCTGCTCCAATGTTGTTTCTTCTTGGTTGTAAGAGTCCCAAACATGTTAATGTGGCTGCGTTTAAGCCACTCGGGTTTTGGTCTCCTTGTGAACGATAAGGGGTTGTTATTACTTCTGAATGCTGCAAAGTTTCCAGCAACAGCTTAATGAGTCCACTATCATAGTCACTACCATGATCTTTTGTTGTAATATCCTGGGTATATTAGGTGAAGTGGTCAGTGACTACCAGGATGTTCTCTTGTCCACTCATATCAATCTCTGAGCACAGAAAATCAATGCACACCAACTCCATGGGATCTTGACTTTGAAGGTGGCATTATGGGGCAGCTCTGGAAGGCAGATTTTCACTCTGCATGCATCATAGACAGAAATGACAGTAGCTTTTAATTTCAGTCATCATACAGGGCCAGTAGAAATGATCCTTGACCAGTTTAAAAGTTCTCTCCTGTCCCTGGTGACAGTGGTCATTGAGTAAAGACATTAGTACTGTATCTCTATGCATCTCAGAGAAGAACAGTTGGTACTTGTCTTCGTGATTGCTCCTGGGGGCCCTTTATAAATCAACTCATCATGAAGCAATAATCAGCCCCACTCTTTATAAAATTAGTCTGGCTCCTTCTGGAGAATCTGTCCACAGAAGCTCAGGGTGATGGCTCTATGGGACACTCAAAGTCAGAGAACAAAGGGAGTCTTCAGCTTGGTCTCATCTTAGGTCTTTTTTTACAAAGAATAGGTAGATCTCCATCACTCAGAGTCAGATGGCAGTAGAGCTTTGGGACGCTAACTTCAGTGACCTTAATGGCTTTAGCTTTATTCACTTCCCTGACATGATTTTTGACCCCCTTAAACAGGTGTCACGGACTGCAGTGAGGCTCAGAGGCCAGTAGCTATAGCAGTAGAACGGCACCCACTGACTAGCAGGACAGATGTACAAGTAGGTCACCTCAACAGATAATGCAGGCTCACCCGAGGTGCTGGGTCGAAGTACTAACAGGTATTTACCAAAGCTCCTGATGATGGAGATGGGTTTTGCTGCATGTTAGCACCCAGGGACAGTCCTCAGAATTGTCCCACCAGGAGGTGATCAATCAGTAGCAGATTAAAGGGGAATTAAAGTCTTGTTTTTTTTGTTTTTCTTTAAAATAACATTATGGACCTTATACTTTTGACTTTAAATGCTCCTTAAAATAAATGTTATACTTATGTTGGCCAAGAATGTTTGTGTCTAATCTGCTTGCAATGTTATGTGCTAATTAATTTTTATTAATTTATATTTACATTGTCTAAATCTTTCTGGTTGCAAACCACTTCTTTGCATAGAAGAAAAGGAGGCATCGGAGACTAGTGGCCTTGTCTAAATCTGGTGTCCAAACACACCTAGGAGGCAAAGAGTATGATTGCATATATTGGCATAGCTGCCAACTGTCCCGGATTTCCCGGGACATTCCCGGGACTTGGACTTCATTCCCGGATTTGTGGTGTCCCGGGAAATGTCCCGAAAAATCCGGTTTCCGTTTTTGAAACCGCCGCCGCTGCCACCGCCACCGCCGCTAGAGGTCGGCGGCCGGCGGAGACATTGTCTCCGCCGGCCGCCATTTTGTGGAAGTTCAGGAAGACGGCTGGGGGGGCTAGACGAAGCTTCTGCGTCGCCGCCCACCCCCTGCCCCACTCCGCCTCGGCCTGCCTACCCCCTGCCCCGCTCCGCCTCGCCCCGCTCCGCCTCGCCCCGCCTACCCCCCGCCCCGCTGCCAGTCTGATATGGAAAGGGGCGGGGGTTCTAGGTGGGGGGGAGCGCGCGCACCGCTGTGGGACACCTGATGTGAGTGGGGGGGGCACTGGGGACACCTGATGTGAGTGGGGGGGCACTGGGGACACCTGATGTGAGTGGGGGGCACTGGGGACTCCTGATGTGAGTGGGGGGGCACTGGGGACACCTGATGTGAGTGGGGGGGGCACTGGGGACTCCTGATGTGAGTGGGGGGGCACTGGGGACACCTGATGTGAGGGGGGGGGGGCACTGGGGACACCTGATATGAGTGGGGGGGGCACTGGGGACTCCTGATGTGAGTGTGGGGGCACTGGGGACACCTGATGTGAGTGGGGGGGGCACTGGGGACTCCTGATGTGAGTGGGGGGGGCACTGGGGTCACCTGATGTGAGGGGGGGGGCACTGGGGACACCTGATGTGAGTTGGGGGGCACTGGGGACACCTGATGTGAGCGGGGGGGGCACTGGGGACTCCTGATGTGAGTGGGGGGGGCACTGGGGACTCCTGATGTGAGTATTTTTGCTAGGCCACGCCTGCTGACGAATGCCCCGCCCCCTAATTATTGGACAGCTCCGCCTACAGCCACAAAAGTGTCCCACATTTTTTTTTTACAATGTTGGCAACTATGTATTGGGTATTGAGAGATTATCAGCAATACAGGCTATAAGTGCAGACCAGAAAGGCTTCAAGCTTGGGCAAGACCATATAGAATGGTAGAAGTCTCCCCAGAGCCAGATTACCAAATAGGCAGAGCAGGCAGCAGCCTATAGGCCCCACCCCATTTAAGGGCCCCACAATAATGGATCAAAATAATATTGATTTGATCTAAAAAGAAATTTACAGTGAAGCTTTATTAGATTGTTTATGAAAGATACAGAAAGAAATCATCTCAAAGAAACAAAAACTTTGCATTAAAGACTCCATAGAGAAAATACTGCATTATGTAATGTACCCAATACCAAATTAAAGTCTGTAAAGTAGACATCAAGTAGACATCAAGTTCACATTTCATTTTGTCTCTTAAAAGTTCATCTTCTTTCAGCTGTTAGTTTATAAAAATGTTGGTGCAACCAATGTATATGTAATGTGCAGTACTCATGGTCATCTCCATCTAGCGGCCAATGTGCACACTACTTAGTTCATTGTTATCCCACTAGAGCATTTGCACGTTAAAAACCTTCAGAAACCTGCAGGGACGGGCAAGGTTTCAACTGCCTAGATACCTCCACAGAGTTTAATCCAGCACCCATTTCCATATAGCATAATAAACATGTACGGGAGCCTAGATTGCCCATTTTAAATAACTTCCATGGGGTAATATATATTCTGTGAAATTATTTTATCTGTTTAAGTCTGTCCCTAGAGGAGATAACCATGGAGAAAAGTGAGGAGAAGAAATCACTCCGGTTATTTGCAGAATGGTCTAGAATATCCTGGGACCATGTAGCTTTTGTGGTAGTGGCCTAAAGACTTTTTCAAATAGAGGTTTAGTACGCAAGCTCACAGATGATTACATTTAGTAAAAAAGCACAGTTTGATAAAAAGGTTTATCAATTTTTCAGTGGCTATGTTAAGGGCGCAAGGGCCCATTTACTACTTTACTACTTCCCATGTCCATATGTTAATTTTACATTTTTTTTTCTGCATTGAGGCGCATTGGGTTAAGGTGTCCAATTGACTTTAAATGAGCAATTACTGAGCCTCAATGCATGAAAAAATGTATGTGCACTACAGCACACTACAAATGCCAGCATGTGCATTCATTGTGGTGTGCTGCAGTGAATTGTCCTATACTGAAAATTGTGTGTTAGGGCTATTCAAAATGAATGGCACTGCAACACAACACAGTTCATCCAATAATGTGCCTTGTGCTAATGTGCACTAAAATAAACATTATCAATGGACACTCAATCAAGTTTTTATAACATTGAGCATTTTAGTTACCACTGGAACAACAGAAGTATCTATCAACCAATAATGTGGTAAAGAATTTACTCACTAACATTGACGCCCAGTATGGAATTCCACTGTTTGCAGTTCTAGAAATCAAGTCTTCTGAAGAGGATGAGAGCACAGCCCCCAGGGACCAATGCAGGAGCACCAGTGTTATCTGGATAGCCTGAAAGTAATAATAAGCGTAAATTATAAAAAATGCTAAATACTCCAGTGATATCTAAAGTAATAATAGTTTAAAAATTATGTTTAAGTTCCTAGGTCTAATGTGGCTCAGTATGCCAGTGACTATTCAAGAATCAGTTTCTAAAACGAATATAATTTGATGAAAAAAAGCCTGGACGGCCGCACACTGCTGAAGGCATCTTTATTGAAACATTAAAATCCAAAACAGTCATATCTTATGCATAGAAAACAGGGGAGAACAGCTAACGCGTTTCACATCACAACAACAACAGATGCTTAGTCATAATATAATATAATTTGGTGTTCTCGGTAAAGGGTCTCAGAGTACAGTATTAAGAGCTTTATAGACGAATGACAATAATGATAAAAAAATTTAATTGAAGTGATTTGTAAGAACTGGACCAGCTAAAAGTTGGTTATCAATGGTAATCGGATTCCTTCAAGTGAAGTGGTCCAAAAAAAAGACACTATTATTATGAGGCTGACATGGTCCATGAGGCAAACTCCTATTGGTGGATTCAGGACAAGGTGCTCTGGCACTCAAGGCAAAGATGCCAAAGTGCATCCCCCACCCTCATAACTGACATTATGCCTGCATGAACAGTAGTTCGATAGGTATAGTAAATCAAATAAGAAGGGTGGGGCTTTGATGTTGTAATTCACGCTGTCCTGAGAAGCTTATGCTTTAGCAGCAACACTTTCTGGGTTATTGACCCAGATTAAGTATAGATATAAGGAATTCTGACACTCATTTACAGCATCAAAAGTATTAAAGCCTGTCAAAGCCAGGCCAGGCAACTAGCCTTTTAAAAAGAGGATCAGCAATGGCAGTCCAGCCACTTTCAGCCAGAATAACTTTATACTAAACTAAATTATAATATTGTATATTATAATAACTATATATATTATATTAACTAAATTATAATGAGCATGTCAAACAAGACAAGTCTTCATTAATATATATATATATATAACAAAGTAAAAAAAATAGCAAATAAACTTTGTATATGTAGCACTACCCCTGTAGGGGTTACAGAAGACTGGTTTCCCCACTCCTGCACAGCCAGACAATAAGCATTTTCCATATTCATCCAGACACAAGGAACAGCCTTTTAGCTTGTTTTTTGTTGTTTATCAGTGGTAATATCTTGGATGGTTATAGGAATTATGGAATGCCGAGTTTGACTGTAACAATAACAGGGTCAACATACTCCAGAACTGTCCTCCTCCTGAGTACTGACATTCTCTGATGATCAAAAATGCAAAAGCCCCTTAAGGACTAGAAATGCCCAGTTCCTTAGAAAGTAGCACAAAGTCTTGTAGGTTGCATCCAGGAGTATCTCCAACTCCACTGTAGACACTGATCCCAGTTCTTCTACTTGCAGAAGCTACCAGCCCACATGGCTGCTTCTTCACCAGCCCACCCTGCTGCTCCAAAGATCTTTCAGGACAAGGGAAAGGAAAGATTAAGCACAACGCTGTCTTGTGAAAGGCTTGTTACATGTTGCAGTCTCTTGTGGGATAATAAGCCTCAGTCATTGGTGTCAGTGGGATAAAATTAGTCCTAGTCATTGGTGTAAGTGAGATAAATGAGCCTCAATCACTAGTGTCAGTGGATTTTCAAGTTCTAATCAATAGTGTTAGTGGGATAATAGGCCATAATCATTAATATCAGTAGGATAAAATGGTCCCCAAATAATTGGTGTAAGTGCATGGGAGCAAAATAAAAACCCCTGCCCAGCATTGCCTGATCGCTCCCTCCTGTTCTACTCTGCCTTTTCTCTTTTGGGTTTGAAGTTTTCGTGAGATCACTCCACCCGACACATTATCAGCTTACTTAAAGTGCTCGGCTCCTGAAGCTCAAGAGATTTAGTCAACCTCCCAGCAGACCACCGTAAAATATCATGCGACTGGGAGACTTGACAGCTCTGTAATCAAGTTATATTGTAAACCGTGTCAATATAATACTTTTTACCTTTATTTACTACTAGAAATAAAGCACCAAGGCGACAGAGTGTGTATATGGAAGGTTTCTATAAATGCAGATTTTTAATACATGAATACTCAATAAGATTATTTGAAGCTGCTTGGTTTACGTGGGTATGTGTTATGGAAGTTGCTTTATTGGAATTGACTGTCGACACACCACAGAGGACTGAAAATCACACCTGTGGTATTTTTGGTAATGCAGGGCACCACAACACACGGTAGTGCATTGTGGTGCCCAAAAACACAAATCAAAATCCCCTGGATGACAGACTTTATGAGCTCTACTCTATATGGGTCCCATATATACATTTTAATGCAAAAAAAAAACTTCCCAATGCGTACAAACATTTTATTATATAAGGTACACATACAATAACATAATAGTACTAAATAACCATGGAACATTAAAAATAACATTAAAATAATACATACCACTTTTTTGTCCTCCCTGAATATTAGATATTAGCCTGTGACCTCAAGTTTCCCCAACATCTAATACAGTATACAATAAAATGCTGGCATTCTCCCCCAGATAACTGATTTACTAGTAAACACCACCCCCCCCCCCCCCCCCCCGTTATATCTGTGAAATAGTCTATAAATGCTAAGTCCTTTGGTATATACTTATGGTTGTAACATGAAATACTGCGCAATATCAACGTGTATCTTTTTGCTAAAGGAAAGAGTAACCCACCCAAAAAAAATAATTTTTACATCAATGACAGAAGTCAGCAAGGGAAGCTGAAACAAACTTGTGGCCATTGACTGGTTACGATGGTGGTGTTGAAATGATGATCATTTGATAGGTTATTAATCAAGTGTTCTGTTTCCCGGTGGACACTGTGCAGCCCACTAGTGGAAATCCAATAAACAACTGAGCATGGAGCTGCACAGAATATAAGTATTTAATATTCTCCTGCCATCAAGATCTACCTAGGAGGATGTTAATGTGACCCTGTTACTAGGATCACAAATTTTAACCCACAAGCCCCTGTAAAGAAACATTTGTATACTTACCTTTGTGGTCAGTGACTTTTCTTCTGAAATGGAGATGGGAGCCTCTTCTTTAGTGTACAAGCACAAGTCCAATTCATACAATGCATAGGTCTCTATTCATCAAACTGTAATTCAATGTAAAAATGAGGGCAGAGGGATGTGATTTAGGCAAAATTGATTTTGCTGGGAAATTACTGGTTTTGCCGTCTCTGAAAAAGAAAATTTCAGAGATTCTCAGTTTGCTCATTGTGCTGCTTAGGCAGAATGTGATTAAAAAAATCTACTTTTTTCTTTATTTAGAAAGTGTGTTTTTGGAGAGTTTCATTTAGAGTTTTTTGTTTTTTGTCAATTCTATTTTGTGTTTTTGATCATATACCGTGTTTCCCCAAAAATAAGACTTAGCGTGATTGTCGGTGATGGCTACAATATAAGCCCTACCCCCCAAATAAGCCCTAGTTAAAGTCCTTTTAGGTCTTATTTTCAGAGTAAGGCTTATGTTTGCTGAAACAGGGTAGGGCTTATTTCGGGGGTAGGGCTTATATTGCAGCCATCACCGACAATCACGCTAGGTCTTATTTTTGGGGAAACAGGGTGGTTACATAGTAGATGAGGTTGAAAAAAGACCATCAAGTCCAACTTATAAATGTCATTGTGTATGGTTTTTTTTTCTACTATCTGTTTTCCGATTTTTGTGATAACAGTAGTGAGGCTATTAAAGGGACAATATCCACGTTGCCACTGCACTGCTTGGCCAGCAGAAAGGTAGAGAGGGATCTTAGAAAGTCATGACTTGACGTAGAGATAATGACTCCCTCCCACTCCATCATGACAGCGTTTACTACCTAAGGTGTAAATTACCAAATCACCAAGGGAAGTCACCTGCTCCTCATACTTGAAAGCAGTGGGTATTTATTTTCTCTTCTGGCTTAATGGAGGGATAAGAGAGTGAAGGAAAGGTGAATATGCATTGCCAGTGGGCCGTCATGAAAGGAACTCATTGCATAGGTTCCCTTTGACTTACAAACTTATCATATCAAATATCAATAAAATTCTTATTCTGTTTTTAAGAATTTATAACCTATAAATTACTCACCCCAA
Source organism: Lithobates clamitans (assembly GCA_037952925.1). Taxonomy (NCBI): domain Eukaryota; kingdom Metazoa; phylum Chordata; class Amphibia; order Anura; family Ranidae; genus Lithobates; species Lithobates clamitans. Next base: position 2,646,361 of record JBBGZY010000168.1, on the reverse strand, counting down.
GAACTTTAGGGTGTCCCTTTAGGAAGATCTTGTAAAATTCTTGGTTACAAGGAACCACTGGGAGAAGGTTGTGTTTCTGCTGAACCCCAAACACGGGTCCACATGGTGGAGACACCGGGAAATCCATATTCTGAACCTGATAAAAAGTTGAAGCCACTTCTTAAATGATGTTCATTATAAATAGTTCAATAAACTTCTTTCACAAGAAAAACCCTACCCTCAACAACTAACAACTCCTGTTCTCTAACAGGTTCTGGACCTCCAGGTGAATGTGCAAAATAACAAGAGTTTAAAAGAGGCAAACTATTTTTAGTGTAAAGATTTCCTACAGTTTATAATCTCAACAAATTTTAACAGTAGAAACCAATAAACAACCAAGAGGAAAGAGTGATGGTTTCTTGTTTAAAAGACAATTGTGAGACCGAACCAGAGAAAAGACAGTCACATAAAGGATCACATAGCTTTTAATTACATAAATATACCTTATTCAAAGATTATCAAAAAATTAACTTTGGCACAAATTATAAAATTGTTATACTATCACCTTTCCTCCTAGTTTAAAACCATATATGACAACGTTGTCATGTGTAGGACGTCCCCATACATGGTTTCTTGTTACCTCAACTATGAAGAGTCTACTGATACCTCTTAATATGCTCTGCATTTCTTTTCCCTATAGTTCTCTTGGTGCCTTTACTTATCAGTTTAACTTTGGGCAACGGTTCACAAAATAGATTTTCCGAAACTAACGAGGGTGGGTGGGGAAATCAATAGGAAGCATGGAGAAGCTTGGCTATGGGTAAAGGTTAAAACTAAAGGTATTGCTCCACTACAAATGCTTATACCCATACCTTCCAGGCTGCATGTTGGCTCCCAGTGGTTAAACGTCAATACTAGTAAGAGAATAAAAAAGGAAACCATACTTCAAATTAAAAGCCATAATTTATTAAATGGTCCAGTGAGAGACAGACAACATGAACTCCACCCTCTGATCCATTTATGACTCATATTGAGCTTATTCATAGTTTCTATGTAGATACTCTATAAATAAGCTCAGTATAAGTGAAACACATCAGAGGACAGAGTTCAGGTGATCTGTTTTGCACTGGACTAGTCAATAAATTTTCAAACATGGCTTTAAATTGGGAGTGTGGGTGGTTTTCCTTTTACTAGTACTAAATTATAAGCAAAGGTTCACTGGATTTAGAATAATCCCCAAGAAAAAATGTTATGGAAGGGGGATATGATCGTCTTATATAAATACATAAAGACCCATACAGTAAATTCACTGAACATTTGTGCATTTAATTTGAGCATGAATAACTCCTTTCTCCATTGGCCTTTGATGATCCTAAAAATGTTGTGCACATTTTGTTTCACCTCATTCTGTTTGCCAGGTATACTGTGATATACTTCACATCACTATGTAAACTATGTAAGTAAATCTAATTTTGGTACAAATAACACTGTTTTTGAGAAGATACCATACAGTGGATATAAAAAGTCTACACACCCCTGTTGTAATGTCAGGTTTCTGTGATGTAAAAAAACGAGACAAAGATAAATCATTGCAGAACTTTTTCCACCTTTAATGTGACCTATAAACTGTACAACTTAATTGAAAAACAAACTTAAATCTTTTTGAGGAGGGGGGGATTAGGAGTAAAAATAAAATGTACACCCTCTTAAAACTGGGGATTTAGCTGTGTTATTATTAAGCAATCACATTCAAACTCATGTTAAATAGGAGTCATTACACACCTGGCATCATTTAAAGTGCCTCTGATTAACCCCAAATAAAGTTCAGCTGTTGTAGTAGGTCTTTGACCACCCATACGGTAATAATACCCATGAGCCACCTGGCAAAGCCCCTGACTTGGTCCCAAATGACCGGATCCCAGGGGGTCAATTTGGCAAGGTCATAGAGGGCTGATAGGGGGACAAATGATTTTTATATTCGTTTGGTTGTCTAATGGTCCATACACCGCAGTGATGTTTAAAGGATTTTGGTCAGACCATATATAGGGTTTGCTGCTGGGGCAAACTCTCTATTTAATGGTCACAAATCCAGGGAGACACTGGATTTGTGACCAGTTGAATATAAAAAACGAATGTAAAATTCAGTTGTCCCCCTATCAGCCCTCTATGACCTTGCCAAATTGACCCCCTGGGATCCGGTCATTTGGGACCAAGTCAGGGGCTTTGCCAGGTGGCTCATGGGTATTATTACAGTATGGGTGGTCTCAACATAACAAACTCCTTGCACATCCCCTGAGGAAGCTTGAGTAGCGAAACATGTTGGGCTAGTATCAGACTCCTACTTACCAGACCGGTGAGTCCGCTTGGGCAGAGAGTAGGCTCCCTTACGCGTCCGACTCGCGGCCCCTGGTAAGGTAACAGGAAGCACAGGAGTGCGGAGTGGTATGAGAGCCTGTGAACTAGAGTCCAGATGCTGGTGGAATAGCAGTCTATGAACAGCAGGTGCAGGCTGGAACACAGGCGATGAGACTGAGCAGGATGGTCAGGAGACAGGCTGGGTTCGGCAACAGACGGGCAACAAGGTACAATAGGAGCAGGCAGAAGCGGAGTCAAACAGGCCAAGGTCGGGTACAGGCAGCAAGAAGGGGAATCCAAGGGCAATCCGGGTCGTCAGGAGATCAGGTAAACAGGAAGACAAGACAGGAAACAGGAACTACGGCACAGGAAGCTGATGATCAGGCAGCACTGAACAGAGTGCCTGACAAACTTAAATAGGCCGGCTTGCTCACAGGCACTCCCTCTGGTGGCTAATCCCATGACCAGCAAGGTGAGCTCTCTGACAGTGCCCCCTCCCCAAGGGCAGCCTCCGGATGCCCAGCCGGGCCAACCTGGAGGCATGAACATTTCTGAAAGTCTGCAAAAGTTCCGGGGCATGCAAATTGTTTTCTGGTTCCCAGGAATTGTCCTCCGGACCATACCCCTTCCATTTGATAAGATACTGTATTTGATTGCGCCTTTTCCTACAGTCCAGGATAGCCTCGATTTCAAACTCCTCCTCGTTATTGATCATAACAGGCTTAGGAGGACTGGTACTACGGTTGGGGAAAGGATCAGGAGCGACCGGTTTCAGTAAGGACACATGGAAAACCGGGTGTATTTTGAAGGAGTCCGGCAGACTGAGCTCGTACGCTACGTTGTTTATTTTTCTTCTCACCGAGAAGGGTCCCATGAATTTAGGCCCTAGTTTCCTAGAAGGGCAAGCCATTTTTAAGTTAGTTGTGGACAGCCATACTTGATTGCCAGGTTCCAGGATAAGCTCCCCGCGCCTCTTCTTGTCGAACGTCTTTTTATAAGAAGCCTGGGATTGGGCCATTGTTTCCTGCAGAAGTTTGTTGTTGGTAGAGAAGAATTCCAATGTCTCGGTCACTGCAGGGAGGGAACATTCAGGTATTGAGCTGGGTAGAAAGGAGGGATGAAATCCATAATTGGCAAAAAATGGCGTCTGGTTGATGGCTGAGTGCAGGGAGTTATTGTATGAAAACTCCGCAACTGGTAGCAGAGAAACCCAGTCATCCTGGGAAAAGGCAGAGAAACAACGGAGGTATTGCTCCAAGGTTTGGTTGGTTCTCTCCGTCTGGCCGTTTGTCTGAGGGTGATAGGCTGAAGAGAACGCTAACTCAATTTCGAGGGAACCACACAATGCCTTCCAGAACCTGGAGGTGAATTGGACACCCCGGTCCGAGACGATATTAGAGGGAACCCCATGTAATCTCACAATTTCTTTAATGAAGATCTTCGCCGTTTCCACGGCTGAGGGTGTGCCTTTCATAGGCAAGAAGTGAGCCATTTTTGACAATCTATCAATTATGACAAAGATGGTAGAGAAGCCTTCGGATGGGGGCAGTTCCACAATGAAATCCATCGCGATCATTTTCCAAGGTCTGTCAGGGATGGGGAAGGGTTTCAGTAAGCCCCAGGCCTTCGTCCGAATATTCTTGCTTCGGGCACATGTGTGGCAGGAACTGACGTAATTCCTACAGTCCTCGGCCAACTGTGGCCACCAAAAGGTGCGCTGCACCAGTTCGGTTGTCTTCTGAGCCCCGAAGTGCCCAGCCAACTTGTGGTCATGGCAAAGCTCCAGTACTGGTACCCTAAGGCTCTCAGGAACCATGATCTTCTCCTTATGCCAGAGTAAACCATCTCTTAGGCTGGTCTCAGTGGGTTGGGGTATAGTTGTGGAAGCTTGCCTTATTCTGGAGATTAAATCCCCCTGAAGTAATAAAAAATTTCCTGCAGGCAGGATAGTGTCCGGAGGGACGGTTTCTTTGGAGTCATGGAACATTCGCGAGAGAGCGTCTGGTTTGATGTTTTTGGAGCCGGGTCTGTAGGTAATATGAAATTGAAAGCGAGAGAAGAAGAGCGCCCATCTGGCTTGTCGCGGTTTTAGTCTCTTGGCAGATCTCAAATATTCCAAGTTCTTGTGGTCCGTGTAGATTAGAATAGGATGTACAGCACCCTCCAAAAGATAGCGCCACTCCTCCAGAGCCGTCTTGATGGCCAGAAGCTCCCGGTCTCCTACATCGTAGTTTCTTTCAGACACCGATAATTTGCGAGAAAAAAAAGCTATTGGAAACAGAAGGGCCTTGGGGCCCTGACGTTGGGAGAGTACAGCTCCTACTGCGACCTCTGAGGCGTCAACCTCCAACACGAATGGCAAGGCAGAGTTAGGGTGTTTGAGGATGGAGGCCGACGTGAATAATCCTTTTAATTTTTCAAAGGCCAATTGAGCCCTAGGGGTCCAGCAGAATTGGGTTCCTTGTCTTGTTAATTCAGTAATGGGGGCGATGATCTTGGAAAAGTCTCTGATGAATTTCCTATAGAAATTGGAAAATCCAACGAAGCGTTGGACCCCCTTCTTGTCCGTAGGTGCGGGCCAGTCCAGGATGGCGGACACCTTTTGAGGGTCCATTTTAATACCTTCCACTGAAATGATGAGCCCCAGGAATTGGATGCATTGGAGTTCAAATTCACATTTATCGAGTTTAGCATACAGCCCGTGTTGCCTGAGCCGGGCGAGGACATTCCGGACGTGCCTGCGATGATCAGTCAGTGATGATGAGAAAATGAGAATGTCATCGAGGTAGACGATGACGTAGAGATCCAAAAATTCCCGGAAGATGTCGTTCACAAAATGTTGGAATGTGGCTGGGGCATTGCATAGACCGAAGGGCATAACGCAATACTCGAAATGCCCAAAACGAGTGCGAAAAGCGGTTTTCCACTCGTCCCCCTCCCGGATACGGATTAAATTATAGGCTCCGCGAAGATCCAGTTTTGTGAAGACGGTTGCCGTTCCTAGCCTCTGGAATAATTCAGGCACCAGGGGTAAGGGGTAGCGATTCTTGATCGTTATCCGATTTAATTCCCGGTAGTCGATACATGGCCGAAGGGAATGATCTTTTTTTTCCACAAAGAATATGCCTGCGCCGGCCGGAGATGTGGATGGGCGGATGAACTTTTTCTTTAAATTCTCATCAAGGTATTGTTTTAGTGTATCCAATTCCTGCTCAGTCAATGGAAAGATCCTACCGAAGGGTACTTCGGTTCCAGGTAGCAGCTCTATAGGGCAATCATAGGGCCTGTGTGGCGGTAGAGTCTCAGCACCTTTCTTGCTGAATACATCAGAGAAATCTCGGTAGGGTTCTGGGATGGCTTGGTGTGAGTTGGTTTCAGGGTGTAGGCCGAGGAGTTGAGGTATCTCGTGGGCCATTCTTGGCAGGCAATGTTGTTGGCAATAATCAGACAGAAACTCCACTTTCCCAGAAACCCAGTTGATATGGGGGTTATGGCCCAGCAACCACAGCATGCCCAGGATGACAGGGAACAGAGGAGAGGAAATGACATCTAAACGGAGGAATTCCTGGTGTTGAGAGTTTATAGTAGCTATTATAGGGATAGTCTCTTGAATGACAGGACCGGAACGGAGGGCGGAACCGTCTGCAAGATGAACAGCCAGGCTCTGGGTCTTGAGTCGGAGTGGGATATCATGCTGAGCTGCAAAGGCCTGGTCCATGAAGCAGCTGCATGCTCCGGAATCAATGATGACTGGAACTTGGATAGCCTTTCCGGGAAGCTGCAACGTGACAGAGATGGTAAGGTGAGTACTAGGTTTTGGCATGATAGTAGCACATATACGAGCAGAAGAACGACACTTACGCGTCTTGTTGGGGCAGACGCTGGCGTAGTGCCCAGGTTCCCCACAGTAGAGGCATAGGTTAAGGTTACGTCTTCGTAACTTCTCTTCGGAAGTCAAGGAAGGACGGAGCAGACCAAGCTGCATAGGCTCTGATGTGTCGAAAACTGGAGAGGTTGGAGGAGCCAAAGGCCTACTAGGAGGACTGGGAACCTGTGGAGGCATCCAAGTGGGTCGATAGGCACTGGTAGACCTTTCGGTGCGTCGTTCTCTCAGACGACGGTCAATTTGGATTGAGAGGTTAATTAATTCTTCCAGGGTCTGAGGTATCCCAACCCGTGCTAACTCGTCCTTGAGTGGATCGGACAAACCCATTCTAAAGTGATGACGCAGAGCCGCGTCATTCCATGCCGTATCGGAACTCCAGCGCCTAAATTCAACGGCATAGTCCTCCGCTGCCCTGCGGCCTTGCCGAAGGGAGTGCAGGGAAGCTTCAGCAGAAGCTGTTAGTTGAGGATCCTCATAAAGTTGAGACATCGCCAAGAAGAAGGCGTCCAGACTTTCCAGGGCATCCGACTTTTGTTCCAGAAGGTGATGGGCCCAGGTTTGAGGCTCACCGGACAAGAGGGAAATAACAAAGCCCACTTTGGTGGCTTCTAAGGAGAAGGTCCGAGGCTGCAGAGCAAAATAGAGACTACATGCATTCCGGAATACACGGTATTTACTACGGTCTCCAAAAAATCTCTCCGGTATAGGTACTTTGGGCTCTGGAGGGAGCATGACTACGGAGGGTGCCCCGGTTGCAGACGAAGTCCCCTGAGGATTGGTAGGTGCAGACAGGGCCTGAACACGTTCCTCTAGTCGGGTATAGCCATCCTGTAAACTTTTGACTGCTTGGGTTAATCCTGCCAAGTGTCTGCAAAGTTCGTCCATAGGGGAGGCCCCCTGCCCGGACTCGGTCATGGCTGCCTGATACTATCAGACTCCTACTTACCAGACCGGTGAGTCCGCTTGGGCAGAGAGTAGGCTCCCTTACGCGTCCGACTCGCGGCCCCTGGTAAGGTAACAGGAAGCACAGGAGTGCGGAGTGGTATGAGAGCCTGTGAACTAGAGTCCAGATGCTGGTGGAATAGCAGTCTATGAACAGCAGGTGCAGGCTGGAACACAGGCGATGAGACTGAGCAGGATGGTCAGGAGACAGGCTGGGTTCAGCAACAGACGGGCAACAAGGTACAATAGGAGCAGGCAGAAGCGGAGTCAAACAGGCCAAGGTCGGGTACAGGCAGCAAGAAGGGGAATCCAAGGGCAATCCGGGTCGTCAGGAGATCAGGTAAACAGGAAGACAAGACAGGAAACAGGAACTACGGCACAGGAAGCTGATGATCAGGCAGCACTGAACAGAGTGCCTGACAAACTTAAATAGGCCGGCTTGCTCACAGGCACTCCCTCTGGTGGCCAATCCCATGACCAGCAAGGTGAGCTCTCTGACAGCTAGTGTGCAATATTTTCTTCCTGTTGTGATTCAATATTCCTCTGTATGTGATGTAGACCACCAAATGCCTGTAACCTCATACTGCCGAGTCACAGTATGCTTTGTTTGTTTTCTTTCTTTTTTAAACATGTTTTGATAATAAATATTATATTTTATTCAGAAGAAGTCAATTGTATATCTCTACATCTGACACCGCAAAAATCCCTCCTACTCCCCCCTTTTTTGATTTAGTCTTTATTGGGATGAGGTGTCTTTATGAAGGGTGTTGTTTTCACCAACCGGACCAACAACTTAAATTGAAAGATTGACTTTTATTGAATAAACAAGACATACTTTACTATGCGGGCTCTTTCTCCTTATGTCTGAGCCTGAAACACCCCAGCAAGGATTGCAACCCGGAGTTGGCGTTTCATCACCCTGCTCACCATACGAAGCTTGTTTGACCCACAACGCAGTACTGCTTGAGGGTCCATTGGATCTGGTGAGTTCAACCGCAAGAGGGGTGGATCCTGTGTTCACCTGTTTGCAGCACCTTATGTTCTTTCAGCACAGCAGCACTTGTGAAAGGAACTTTTCAATTGGAAGTTTATATATGTTTATTTGCATAATATTCTGAACTTTCACTGGTTACATGCTTGATATCATTTTGCACAATTTGATTGTTTTTGCACTTGTATTCTATGCACAGCATTTGCACTTTACTATATCCACCTAGGCTTGTTTGTGCTGTGGTATTTATACCTTTTTTTTTCAACATTGGCACAAAACCTTTAGGCTTCTGCTAGAAAGCTGAACATGAAGAGGAACTTCATATTTCAACATGAAAAAGACCTAAAGCATACATCCAAATCAACAAAGAAATGGCTTTACCAGAAGGAGATGCCCTTGCAATCTGATGGATCTGGAGTGTTTTTGCAAAGAAGAGTGGGCAAATATTGCCAAGTCAAGATGTGCCATGCTGATAGACTCATACCCAAAAAATGCTGAGTGCTGTAATAAAATCAAAAGGTGCTTCAACAAAGTATTAGTTTAAGGGTGTGCACACTTATGCAACCATATTAATTTTTTGTTTTTTTGTTTTACTACTCGCCCCTAAAAGATTTCAGTTTGTTGTTCAACTGATTCGTACAGTTTATAGGTCACATTAAAGGTAGAAAAAGTTCTGAAATTATTTATCTTTGTTTCATTTTTTTACATCACAGAAACCTGACACTTTAACAGGGGTGTGTAGACTTTTAATATCCACTGTATGTACCATGTATACTGCATATATTATATTATTATGCCTATGATTGAACAAAAACTTTGTTTTGATGTAACTTACTGTAAAATCTATCCTGTGTGATGACTGAAATTTTCATTTAAAATCCAACTCATGACTATTTTTTTTTATAGTATGGCCCCTCAGCAGCATTAAAAAATCAGCACTGGCTGCTATACTGAACCCCCCCCCCCCCCCCCCCCCCCGGTGCTGTCTCTCACAGTAACTAAATTCTGCTACAAGATGTCTTCAGGATTTTGGGTTCAATGACACCTAGCATCAATGAACCCAAAAGACCAAGGACATACGATGAGTGCAGGAAGTCAGGGACTCATCTTCTGAGGAGGCATCACCATGGGCCCCTGTACCCACAGTGTATTAATGCAGAGAGCAGTGCTGATGTCATAATGTAATGCAATATCAAGGCCTGTCCCCCACAGGGAGAAGATTCCAAGAGAAAGAAGACCTTGCACAAAAAAGTAAAAAAAAAAAAAGATGCACAACATACACATAGGGAAGTAGGGGGGGGTCACTGTGAAGGGAGCCTAGCATTTCGCTTTAAATGTAGTTTTATGTGCTAACTTTAATAGGACACAGACTTCTATTTTTTTTTTTGTTCATTTATAAAGCGTTCTGAATGTGGTTTCCTAATGAGCCTGTTTATTTTAGCTTTTGCTTCTTATAAAAAAAAACCTACAGTCAGTTTCAACTTGTTATTTGTCTAGTGAAATTTTCAACAAAAAATGTGACTGGCTGGTACTGAAAACAGGGGTCTTTTACATTGAACAATATTTCTTTAGATCCAGTGCCATGTGCATAGCCCCCAAAAGGGCTTTTCTATCAGAGTCTAGCTAGTCTTTAGTACTTCAGACAAAAATGTATTTTAAACACAGGATCGAAAAAGGTTAGAATTGGGTTAGAGTGAGAATTAGAACATGGTCAGGTTTTCCTTTTGCTCTTTGTGGCCCCATTGTGAGCTTTCCTTAACTTCCTGTCCTACTTACAGTGTTATTACGCTAACAGGGGCATTAAAACACTCCTTTTCAAGCAAAGTCTTGATACAGTTTTTACTACTGTCTTGTGCCCCTATGGAGATTTCTGTCTTGGGGACAATGCTATCACTGTAAAAGGAAGTGAACAGGAAATCTCCCCAACAGGGACACAACAAACAATAAAAATTCAACAGAGGTTCTAACCTTTCCCCTCGTTATCCAATTGTAGAGTTATACTTTGACAGGGGTCCATAATATCTTACACAATTGTACCACAAACATCTCAAACTATATATCAAACTTGTGATCACAAAGTATTTCTAGAAAACAAGACCTATAAGGATATTACATTTTTATGTAAGTAAGAGAAAAACAAACAAATATTCTTGAATCAGGAACATGGGTGAGGCCCCCCCAGAGCTGCATCTGCCATCATCTTCTGTCTCAAATATACAAAATAAGGGTTTTCTTACCAGATAATGTGCGTTATGCTCAGTCGTGTTACTGTTGCTGAAGACAGTTGATTAAATCAAAGGTCAGTGCATTTGTTTTATTTGCTTTGCAACCATAAATTAGGAAAAAAATTGCATAGTGCTAGGTGATATGCAAATCAGTCAATAATTATACCATTGTGACCAAAGCGTGTTCAGGTGCAATTTCCTTTGTCTGTTTGCTTAGAGCTTAGTTGCAGATCTTCTATGGATAAGTGGTAGTCTACAAGTGGATGACTGTATACAGCACTAAAGGAAGAGAACTGGCAACTACAGAGCATGTCTGTGTTATTGTAGAATAAGGAGGTCCATGATAACTATTCACCATTTGTTATTTCAGTCTGGAGGTTGTAGGTGGGGTGCAGCGTGTGCAGTGGCAATAATTCACACAGTCGGGTGCAATGTAAAACTTGTATTGAAGTAATGTAGCAACAGTTCACAACATACTAGTGGGAGCTACCCAGCCAGGTGCACTCACGGTTTCCAGAAACATGAAAGCAGTAGATTTCAGCCAGACCTGACAGCGTCTCTTGAGAGGGGGCTGAATGCGGCCTGGTTGCCTCCTGCCCAGTCGGGAAGAGATTTAACCCTATGCTTTCCCTCCCCATCAGTAACCTTTCCCTAACACTAGTATATGTGCCAAAGCTGGGAACCAGGGTCTTAAAAAGGCTCTGACTGACCCACCACTGGCCGCCAGAGTCACATGGGGTAGCAGCATCCAATCAAATCGCTTCCCCAGTGACCCAGGAAACCAAAGAGGAACCATGTTCCTCCTGACTTCCTCTCCTACTGCAGTTCTTCTTCAGGATAGCGCCACCTGCAGTGAAGAAAGTAGACTCCACCTGCTTACAAGCTCATCTAGTACACAGGTCTCTAAATCGCACCCCTGTCCTGCACCGACCTAGCCGCTTCAGTCTACAACGCTTCACTTTTAGCCTCCCTGGACACACTGGCCCCTCTCACTATATACATAGAATTAGGCCCTGACCCCTTCAACCTTGGCAAACAGTATAAATCTGCCCTCCAAAAATACAATTTACAATTCCTGCCTCCTCACTGCCAAGCAGACCCATTTTATCACTCTCATCAACAACTTATCATCCCGTCAACATTTCTCTACCTTCAACTCTCTACTTCGTCCTCCACTGCCTCCACCCACTAACTCACTCACTGCCCAGGAGATCGCCAATCACTTCAAACAGAAGATAGAAAAAATTTGTGAGGAGATCCCTGCTGTTCAGATACCTTCCACGCTTTACACTTAATGCCCACAGGTACAATCATTACTTCCCTCAGTCAACCCCACCGCTATAGACGAGGTTGCTAAACTACTTGCTAGTGTCCAACTAACCACCTGCCCTCTGGATCCTGTTCCCTCACAAATGCTACGTTCACCCTTTGACTCTAGTTTACACTCTCTAACCCACATCTTCAATCTCTCCCTCACTTCTGGCATCTTCCCCAACTCTCTAAAACACGCACTAGTCAGCCCCATACTTAAAAAGCCTTCACTGGACCTAACCAATCTTAACAACCTATGCCCCATCTCCTTGCTCCCCTTTCTATCAAAACTCCTTGAACTTTTGGTCTACAACCGAATGAGCAACCACCTTGCCGAGAATAGCCTTCTTGATCCCCTTCAGTCTGGATTTTGTCCTCAACACTCCACAGAAACTGCTCTCCTCCTAAAATAAACGCACTACTAATGGCCAAAACCAATGGACACTATTCTGTACTACTCTTGGACCTTTCTGCTGCATTTGATATGGTTGACAGGAAGCTTAATAAAATCACCTTAAAAAAATGCTACCCTCTTCCTCTAGTTCCTGAACTCTTCCAGAGATTCCGTACTGCTCGGATTTTCACCAAGCTTGACCTACAGGGGGTCTACAATCTCATTCGCATCCGAAAGGGTGATGAATGGAAGACAGCGTTCAGAACACGCTTCCGGCATTTTGAGTATTTGGTAATGCCCTTTGGACTGTGTAATGCCCCGGCCACATTTCAACATTTTGTAGATGATATTTTCAGAGAATATCTAGATTGCTTCGCCCTCATTTACCTGGATAACATCCTCATATTCTCAACTACCCTGGAGCTTCATTGAACACACGAAAAGACAGTGCTACACACATTGAGAAAACACAGACTTTACGTGAAAGTGGAGAATTGTGATTTTGAAAAGGAATCAATACAGTTTCTGGGGTTAATCATCTCCACGGGTGGTGTTGCCATGGATCCACAAAAGGTGCAGGCAATCCTAGATTGGCCAACTCCATCAGACAAGAAGGGGATGCAAAGATTTGTGGGCTTTGCGAGTTTCTATAGAAGGTTTATTAAAAACTTCTCTTCTATCATTTCACCTATAACTCAAGTAACCGTCTACATGCTCGGTTTCTATGGTCCCCAGAAGCTCAATCTGCCTTCGACAAGCTGAAATCCTTATTCACCTCTGCCCCAATCCTACAACACCCTGATCCTGCTCTGCATTACATCCTGGAAGTTGACGCCTCTGAAGTAGCCACGGGGGCAGTTTTTTCCCAACGCCAGGGGCCTAAGTCGTTACTGCATCCCGTGGCCTTCTCTTCACAGTAAATGAGCCAGTCTGAAAAGAACTTTGACGTGGATGATCGAGAACTCTTGGCCATTAAAACCGTTCTGGGGGAGTGGAGATATCTCCTTGAAGGTGCCTCTCACCCTATTATGATATTCACGGACCACAGGAACCTAGAGTATCTTCACACTGCAAAGCGATTAAGACCCCGACAGGCTCGGTGGGCTCTGTTCTTTGCTAGTTTTAATTTCCACATAACCTTCCACCCTGGGTCCAAGAATAGGAAGGCTGATGCTCTGTCCCGAATGTTTTCTGATACTCCTGAAGAAGTAGCTCCCAGCACAATCCTGTCACCACAGAATTTCCCCATGATCCAATCCTGACCTGAGCTCCTCACTTAGACAGGCTTCCTCCCACTGCTCAGAACCAGAAGCATCTTCCCTAAGAAACCTGGATGGGTTCCTTCGGTACCAGAATAAAATCTTTGTTCCCGCAGCAAGCCAGAATCTAAGACTTTGTATGAACACCAACTTGCTGGCAAATTCGGGGTGCGAAAAACAATGGAGCTGGTCCAACGATCTTTCTGTTGGCCTACTCTGAAGTCCGACTGCAGGAAATATGTTAACTCCTGCACCACCTGTCAGCGGAATAAGGGGTCCAATGTTAAATCTTGGGGTTTGTTACGTACATTGCCAGTGCCAGAGCAACCATGGAAAGAGATATCAATGGACTTCATTGTAGAGCTACCTCCCTCGGAAGAGTTTACAACTATTCTGGTAGTCGTGGATCGTCTGTCTAAGATGGCTCACTTTTTGTCCATGATGGGTACACCATCTGCTGCAGACACTGCGAAGACTTTCATAAAAGAAATAGTCAGACTACCTAACAGTATTGTGTCCAATAGAGGGGTAAAATTTACCTCCAGGTTCTGGAAGGAACTCTGCAAAATGCTTTCAATTAAAATACATCTATCTTCTGCCTATCACCCCCAAAGTAACCGTCAAACTGAAAGAACAAACCAAACCTTAGAACAATACTTACGCTGCTTCTGCTCTTTTTCCAAGGACGATTGGATCTCTTTACTCCCGTGTGCGGAGTTCGCATATAATAATTCAATTCATGCAACCACCAACCAATCCCCCTTTTGGGCCAATTACGGGTTCCATTCCTCATTTCTGCCTAATGTCATTCTGGAGGTTTCAGTTCCAGCAGTTCAGGACAGGATAAACGCTATCCAGGCTAACTATCAAACCCTCCAGGTAACTATGCAAAAGGCCCAAGAAAGTTACAAGAAGCAGTATGACAAGAGAAGGAAAAACCCTGTGTTTAAGGTTGGAGACAAAGATCGGCTCTCTTCAGCAAATCTGAGGCTTCCTTGCCCCTCCCAGAAGCTAGGACCTAGATTTATCGGGCCATTTATAATTGAACAGAAAATTAACCCGGTGGCATTTGAGCTGGCATTACCAAGTTCCTATAAGATCCATTCAGTATTCCATATTTCCTTGCTTAAAATTGTTGTTTCTAGTCCCTTTCCAGGAAGAGAAGAAGTTCCACCACCTCCAGTCTCAGAGGGAGATGAAACAGAATACGAGGTAGACGTCTGGACTGTCGTCGGAGAGGTAGGACAATTCAATTCCTTATCAAATGGAAAGGGTTTTCTGTAGAAGAAAATTCTTGGGAACCAGCAAACAATATTCACGCCCCCAGACTGTTGCAGAGGTTCCAAGCCCGTTACCCCGAAATATGGGCCCGATTGGGCATCCGGAGGCTGCCTCTTGGGGGGGCGGTCACTTTCAGGGAAATGGCCCTAGGACTGGCAATCCTGCCAGTACCCGTCATGGTCGCGCCGAGCGAATCCCCGTGCTCACTAGTGCACCAGACGACGGGTGCACACAGGTGCGCAACGGCAGGTGTGCGCAGACGCGCGCTAATGTGCGCGCGCGCCGTGACAATTGTTGGCGCCCTCTGGCCTATTTAAGCCTGCTGCATATGCATGCAGGTTGCTGGATTATCGTCAGCTTCCTGTGTCTCCTGTTCCTACAACCTATATCTGATTCCTGTTGACTACTCGGCTTGCCTGACTCTCCCTGCTCTCCACCTGCACCGACCCCCGGCTTGGACCAGACAATTCTCCAGTCTCCGCACCTGTACCTTTGCTTGTCCACATGGTGTTTGACCCCTGGCCTGGCTACCGACTCCGTTCCTGGTTAATCCTGTTGTACCTCTACTTGGACTGAACCTGTTGTGAATGACCCCTGGCCTGGCTATTGACGTTATTCCTGGTTGCTTCACTGGGATCCCTCCTCGCACGGATGCCCAATCAGCTTTACCAGCGCACCCCAGCTGCCCCCTGCTACCCAGCTACCCAGGAGCAGCACCCGGCAATCTGTGCACCTTTGGGCACTGTATTCCCTGTCTCACTCTCAGGGGTACGCTGCACTTAGCCGAAAGGGGAGACCTCTCAGCAATCAGGCCTAATTTAAGACTTTTCATTCATATGCAGAGAGATATCTCAAGGCGCTTAGAAACCTGAAACAGAAGGGTGTCCTTTATGGAAATCTAAAAAGAATTAACCGAAAATAATGATAAAAAAACACATGTATCAGTGCTACCAAATGTATTACTGCCATGGTGCTGTTGCAAAAAGAAAGCACAGTAGCTATACCAGTAAATAGCCATTTAGTTGTGCTGAGTTGTGCTTGGCCAGTTTTTACAGTTGTCTTCACAAGATGTTTCTTATTGGTCAAAGACACACCCAGTGTCGGGACAAGTTCATCTAGAGCCCAGGGCCAACATGGCAAATCCCCCCCCCCACTCCAAATCCCCCTTCTCAGCATAAATTCCCCTCCCCAATCCCCCTATTAGCACAAATCCCAGATCACCGGTTACCTTTTTTTAACACAAACCCTCCATCCTAGCACAAATAATTTTTTCCCATCTCCCCTCTCAACACAAATCTCCCCCCAAATCCCTAAGTTCCCTCCTAGAACAATTCCTACCTCCTGACACCCCCCCCCAAATTCCCCCTCTGAACATAAATCCCCTCCACCCAATCTCCTTGTGGTGCTCCTGAACCTCATAGTGCCCAGGGCAGCCATCCCTCCTGCCACCCCTTGTCCTGGCCCTGAACACACCTCCTCCTCTACTTAGCACTAAATTATAGTTCATACGATCCATGAATATATCACTTTTCTGTCAGATACGGTACTGAGAAGTAGTTACTTTCCTGGGCTGGCTTGGAGTGACAGGAAGGGAAGTATAAAGGAGAAGTTGAGTTTTTTATATATATCTATATATATCTATATATATATATAGATATATATAGATATATATATATAGATATATAGCGATATCTATATATAGATATACAGTATGTGTGTATATCTATAGATAGATAGATAGATAGATAGATAGATAGATAGATAGATAGATAGATAGATAGATAGATAGATAGATAGATAGATAGATAGATAGATAGATACATTATAGATATAACATATATATCTCTTACCTAGGTGGATGCAGTATCGGTTTACACTATAGAATTGTAAAAGTTGCTGCAGTGAGAGCCATAAAAGATCTGTTCCAGTTATTTCCCCCACCCGCTGCACTGATCACTTGCTCTAGCCACACATGAACCTCCTGTTGAGGGGGAGGGCTGCAAGGATCAAACATGCGCCTGGGGCCCCTGGGCTATGCCCAGGAGTGCCAGTGTGAAAAGAAAGGAAAGAAGTAATGTGGTGTGCTTTAGGGCAACGAGGCAAACAATGCGTGTGGCCAGATTACAATAGCAAAAAGAAGGGGCTTATGGGGCATAGTTAATCAAAACCCAGGCTCACCTGTACCTGTAAATATGCTTTGATTGCTGTGCCACAAGTACAAGTCCCACAGATGCATATAAACCTCAGCACAATCAGTAAACAAACCCCTGTCTTTACATAAAAAAAATCTCTATAGAACAAGGACCATTTCTGTAGGAACAAGGACCACATCCATTAGGGGTACAGGGGCGCCGCCCCCCTAATCCATGCGTCCGGCCCCTAATCTACATGCAGGGTGCCGTACACATGGATTTCAATTGGGTTTTTTTTTTTGAAGCACATGATTAGATCCTGAGGCTCTAATTGGCTTAAAGAAAGGGTGGGCTCGGGGCGCAGTGCTCAGCGAATTGAGCCCACCCAGTTGTGTGACAATAGCGAATTAATATTTGCTATTGTCTTCCTGATTCTCCTCCCAGCCAATCAGGAAGCGGGTCCCCATTAACCAAGAGGAGAAGAGATCGTATTGGCCACCGAGGGAAGGAGGAGGTAAGCTGCCGAGGACGAAGCTGCCGTGAAGCCCGAGATGCAAGGTGAAGCTGCCGAGGAGGAGATGCAGGAAGGAGCCAAAGCTGCTAGATGGGGTAAGTGCGGGGCTGGTGGGGGGGTGGACGAGCGTCCGACCAAGTGACGGACTGACCGATTGGGGGTGGGGTGGTGACGGGTGTCTTGTTTGCCACCCCCAAAATATGCAGCACCAGCCGCCACTGTTGCCTACACCAGCTGGTTGAATCATTGCTGGCTCTGGGAATGCAAACATTAAGAAGTCCACACAGCTGATTGTCTGAGTTTCCACATCTCAGAATTCATACCCACTAATCTTTAGAGTCCGTGCATACAGGCTTAAGCAAATGTTGTTTTTACAGGAATTTTGTGTTTTGCCTGTAAAAGCAGCTCAATGTTGTCCTATGTGTCCATGCACATTAAAACCTTTAGGGTGGGTTCACACTGGTGCGCTGTGCAAGATTGCATGTGATTTGCACCGTACTGCAGTGAAAATCACATGTGATTGTCAGTGCAATGCGATTTTAGTCATACAGATAGTATGGCTGAATTTGCATCGCATTCAGACAAAACCCGCTTTTTTTGGTCCGCACCAGAATCAGATCACATGGCTGTTTTTTTTTAGCCCAGTGTGCATGGACCCTTAGCTCCATTAAGACCCAAGGCATAGTTGCCAACAGTCCCAAATTTCACAGGGACCTTGTCCCGGGAAATTTCACGGGGAAATTGGCGGTTTCCTGATTTTTCGCCAGAGCCACCACTAGGTCCAGGGCCAGCACTAGTGAATTGTCTGTGCCGCCATTTTACAAAAGAGGAAGAAACAAAAGGCGGACCACAGGTCGCTGCTCTATTTCTATTGGCAGCTGCTTTCATTGCCATACAGGCTCCGCCTCTTTTTTCTTCCCTTCAGCCTCCACGAGAGCTGGTCTTCTGTAAATGGCACGGAGACCAAATCACTGATACAGAGCAGCATGGACTAGCTGCATCTGTGGTGACAAAGTGTGCTGTATCTTGGTAAACAAGCTGTATCTGTGGTGAGAAGTGCGCTGCATCTGTGGTGACAAGTGACGCGCTGTATTTGTGGTGACAAGTGACGCGCTGTATTTGTGGTGACAAGTGACGCGCTGTATTTGTGGTGACAAGTGACGCGCTGTATCTGTGGTGACAAGTGCGCTGTATCTGTGGTGACAAGTGGCACACTGTATCTGTTGTGAAAAGTGATGTGCTGTATCTGGGGTGACAAGTAACGCGATGTATCTGTGGTGACAAGTACGCTGTATCTGTGGTGACAAGTGGCACGCTGCATCTGTGGTGACAAGTGAGCCAAGCTGCATCTGTTAGCAGGCGACGTGGAAAGTGACACACTCGGGGCTCCCACTGATTCTGCAATATGGTGAGTTAAACTATTTGATTTTATATTACAATGTAATATAAGAAATATTGCACCTCAATCATCCTGACACCATAACAACCATGGTGCTGTAATGATTGCAGCGCCAACAGCAGGTGTTTGGAGTATCTTTATCTGCTTTATCTACCTTCTTTCTTTCCTTCCTTCTCTCTCTTTATTCCCTTCCTATCTCTTTATCTTTCTTTCTTTCTCCCTTTCATTCTCCCTCCATCCCTCTCTTCCTTCTCCCCATCCCGCTTTCATCTTAGACTCTAACCACAGCCCTGTTAAGCCACGCCCAATATTTAGTTTAGACCACACCCCTTTTTGCCGTGGCACATTTTTCCACCCCCCTGCTACACCACGCCTACAAATTAATGCCCCACCCCTAATTATTATAAGACTCCACCTACAGACAAAAAAGTGTCCCTATAAATTTTTGGAAAATGTTGGCAACTATGCCTAAGATGTTACAGTTCTTCCTATTGTATTGTACATAATATAAAATATTTTTTAATTTTGCATCCTCCGTAGTGAATTACTGTAAATAATTATGTGTAGGGCTAGTCGAGGAGGCCCTGCAAGGACTACACTGAGTAAAGTTTGCTGTAGCCAAGATGAGAAACTTGTCTTATCATACATCCACCAGCCCAATTCTCCAAAACTGCAGTTCTCTTTTAGTCTAAACAAGTAGGGACAGGATAGTTTTTTTTCCCTTGCGTCATAAGAATAACAGGCAACACCTTCTAAAGTAAACAATTAGACATGACATTCATTGAATAAACTGAGCTTACAGGTCAACAAGGAAGAGAGGTAAAAAAACAAAATTGAGAAATGATTATATCGCTTTCAAAACTGTCAAAAGTTCAAATGAAATCTCTCCATGTTTCACAATCCTCTATTTAGATTATGAGGTAAGTCAAAATATTTTTCCCCCTACTTTTGGACAGGGTGTAGCAGAGTTAAAGGACACGTTCACCTTTTGTAACATGCTACAGATGCATCGGCCCCCCACTCCCCTGTTCTGGCAGCTAGCAGGGATTCTACTAGGATCGCCCCCGCTAGCTGTCACAATCTGCAAAAAAACGCAGCCATGCTGGGCTCCGCTCATTTGAACGCGTCCTCCATTCACAGAATACTGTGACTGAGAAAACTACCTTTGGGGCTGTCGGCTGAACTCTCAATGAACTACCATGGTCTTGATGAGTGCTGTGGTAGTTCATTAAGGCTGGGTTCACACCTATGCGAATTTGATGCGGGTTTCATTGCATCCAACTCACATGACAGAAGAGCCGGTTCACATATCTTCATTACGGCTTCGGAGTAGCTTGCACAGGAACGCTGTGCATCTTTGGCTCCACTTCAGGGCCGAGTTCAGGCAAAAATTTGTCCCTAAAATGGAAAACAAGGACGCACCGGACCCTTGATGTGAGCCACATCCGTCGGAGGTGTGAACACAGCCTTAGTCTTCCTGTCAGGGTGTAACTGCCTGGCTGTATCGAAGGTATGACCAGACAGATACACAGAGAGTCTGCAGGACCGTGGCATGACACCCACGATCTGCTGATTGTGGGTGCAAAGCTTTACAGGTCCATTACAAAAAAATTAATAAATGTGTAGTGCCTACCCCGATTTTCCAGGAGCCTAATGGTGGCTACCGGGGGTAGGGATGGCTGACATACATTCTTAGGGTGCAGGTTTGTGGGCATGGTGGGTGATGAACAAGAAAGAACAAAAGAGAAGTTTATTTCTCAAAACAGGAAAAATGTGGGAGAGAGGGGATTGGGCACAGGATACCTTAGACAAAATAGGTGTAGTAAGGTAGACAGCAGTACAGTAATAAGAGCCTTTAAGCTGAACCAGCACATCTGTACTTTGTAGGACAGGCTGTCTCCTCTAGTAACTGAACTTTACTCATTGCTTCATTCACTGATTCCCTTGGAGGAGTTCTCTCTTGAAGTCCTCCAAGCCATTTCATAGCCTCCAGCTCATGAAAAGTCCCCTCTGGTGCTTCCTTAGAATTCCATTCCTCTAGAATTGTTCTAGGATCCTCTAGGATCTTTCGCAGGCTTTCTTCTGGATAAACTTTAACATCCGGATAGGCCTCGGACAGGCCTAGCAGCTGGCAGCCACCTGGATAGGCCTCGGGCTTCAGGCCTAGCAGCCAGGAGCTGTACACACATTCACCCAGGCCGAAGCCCTGTGCGGGAAGGCTGACTTTGACACCTGACTTCTTTACATTAAATAGCTTTTCCCACCATGCATTGCAGAAAATATAATTGGCTGAGAAAAGTATGTTTATCCTAACTGAAATGTACTGTAGCTCACCATACTAATGTCAAAGGCAGCAGCGCCACCTATTGACAAAAGGGAGAAGGCACAATTGAATGGAATTAGTCATGTAATCACTAAACATTACAAATTAGCCAGGCTGGCTACAACCCGGCACAACTAAATATACTTATAACCCTGTTCTAGGGACGAGGGCACTAAACTCACCCCCTGCCAAGGAGACTAGGTCCTCGGAATCTGCAAAAAAAAAACATTTGCTCTCAAGCCTAAGAGTGGATGTCCTGGCAAAAAGTGGATGGGAAAGGGTAAAGGAAAGAGTTAAACTTTGAGTACAAATACGTGTGGAATTCCACACGAAAACAGGTGAAAAATGCAATAAAGCAATGACATTACATAATAACATCACATCATAACTATCTATCTAATGTACTATACAGTGGCATCGCTAGGGGTGGCTACTGAGGATAAAGCCCCAAATCTGGGGCCCATAGCCCCCAGTCTGTAGGTTGCCTGCCCTTAGTGCCAGTCAGCAGTGGCAGAAGCCGCATTTTCCAATGCGATGCCTTCTCTTTCGGCGCGGCACAATGTGACAGAGTGATATGCCTGAAGCCAGCAGCAGGAGACCAGCCAATGGCCGTGGTGCTAGATTTCTCTTTGCATCCGGCCGGCATGGTGCTGCCCACTAGTCTGGTGCCTGGCCTGCAGAGTCACCCTGTGATTATGCCCGAGGACAGCAGCAGGAGAACGGCAATGGCTGGGGCGGAAGAAGTAAGGTGCTGCTGGAAAATCTCTCTCTCCTGCATACTCCTGATATAAGTGGGGGGCTCTCTGGGACCCTGATGTAAAGGGGGACTCTCTGGGATCCTAATGTAGGGGGGGCTCCCTGGTGTAAGGGGGGGCTCTCTGGGGACTCTGATGTAAGGGGAGGCTCTCTGGGGACCCTGATGTAAGGGGAGGCTCTCTGGGGACTCTGTAAGAGGAGGCTCTCTGGGGACCCTGATGTAAGAGAAGGCTCTCTGGGGACCCTGATGTAAGGGGGAGGCTTTCGGGGGACCCTGATGTAAAGGGGGGGCTCTCTGGGGACTCTGATGTAAGGGGAGGCTCTCTGGAGACCTTGATGTAAGTAGGGAGGCTCTCTGGGGTCCCTGATGTAGGGGGAGGCTCCCTGGGGACCCTGATGTAAGGGAAGGTTCTCTGAGGACCCTGATATAGGGGGAGGCTCTCTGGGGACCCTGATGTAAGGGGAGGCTCTCTGGGGACCCTAATGTAAGGGGAGGATCTCTGGGGAACCTGATGTAAGTTGGGAGGATCTCTGGGGACCCTGATGTAAGGGGAGCTCTCTGGGGATCCTGATGTAAGTGGGGGCTCTCTGGGACCCTGATGTAGGGGGAGGCTCTCTGGGGACCCTGATGTAAGGGGAGGCTCTGTGGGGACCCTGATGTAATTAGGGA
Organism: Lithobates clamitans; assembly: GCA_037952925.1. Lineage (NCBI taxonomy): Eukaryota > Metazoa > Chordata > Amphibia > Anura > Ranidae > Lithobates > Lithobates clamitans. The sequence goes on along the minus strand of JBBGZY010000168.1, from coordinate 2,623,944 downwards.
GGCTCTCTTAGGACCCTGATGTAGGGGGAGGCTCTCTGGGGACCCTGATGTAAGGGGGGACTCTCTGGGGACCCTGATGTAAGTAGGGAGGTTCTCTGGAGACCCTGATGTGGGGGGGGCTCTCTGGGGACTCTGATGTAGAGGGGGGGACTCTCTGGGGATCCTACTGTAAGGGGGGGCTCTCTGGGGACCCTAATGTAAGGAGGGACCCTCTGGGGACCCTGATGTAAGTAGGGAGGCTCTCTGGGGACCCTGATGTGGGGGGGGCTTTCTGCAGACCCTGATGTAGGGGAGGCTCTCTGGGAACCCTGATGTAAGGAGGGCTCACTGGGGATCCTGATGTAAGCGGGGGCTCTCTGGGGACCATAATGTAAGGGGGACTCTCTGGGGACCCTGATGTAAGTAGGGAGGCTCTCTGGGGACCCTGATGTAAGGGGGCTCTCTGGGGACCCTGATGTAAGGATGGGCTCTCTGGGGACCCTGATGTGTGTGTGTGTGCGTGTGTGTGTGTGTGTGTGTGTGTATATATATATATATATATATATATATATATATATATATATATATTTATATTTATAATATTACATGCGTATGCCCGCCCAAGCGTATGACTTTCTTTGCTTCACTGCTATGGGCTCTAGCCCCAGATCTTTTGTAGACCTAGCAATACCCCTGGTACTATATGATAAGTAATAGAGAATTATTGGAGTTGAATCAATTTAAGGCACTGTCTCTCATCAGCCGAAGAAGACACAATGTATAGAAAACACATATATACATTTGACTATTCAATGTTAGAGAAAATAAGCATTACTGTACAAAATTAGAGTACTGTCTCTCCTTAGCCAAGGAAGACGCGAGGGGTACAGGAACACCTGAAAAATTGAAAAATAGAAAGGCACCCAATATGGAAATATGACTTTCTAACAACATACTATACTATATCTACCATTATAGTAATATCTATCCTAAAGCAACATTTATGTATACATCTGAAATGTTGTCTGTTCTCAGCCGAAGAAGACAAGTATTATCACTATACATTACACTAAAGAACACATAACTATATATATCTATTTAGAACATTTTCTGCTCACAGCCGAGGAAGACAAGAGTATATAAGGTACACTCACTTTAATATATTTTTAGTATACTCTACAGTCCTAGCCATTAACTGTGCACTGAAATATCAACATGTATGAAGCGGGCCCTACTCCCTAGAGACACTACTACTCCTACTACTCCAAGAAGTATATACACATCCTATCTATATACTTGAAGTACTAGATTCCTAAATATTTTCCTATGAAAATAACACATTTACTGTTCACTCAGATTGGCTCTCCGCTGCCACCTAGTGGTAGTAAAACGGAAAGTCACTTGAATACTTAGCCGTCAATGTAGAATAGGTTTCAAATGTAAACTGGCCCCAGGTTCCAAAAGCACAGCCTACCTGACTACCTAACTAGAATGTCACATTGTCTCTGTAACCCCAAAGTCCAATGAACATGAAAAATGTTCTCAAGTGCACTAACACAAAGTCGTCTCTTTGAATAATCATACTGCCTCTGTATCTTCAAAGTTCAGTAGGTACAAACTTTAGTGTGAAAAATCTTGCTGGCTCTGTCACACCAAAGTCCAACAGGTATTTTCTTAGTTTTGAAGTAACAGTATAGAGTTCCATTATGGAAGAACAACAACTTTCTTTTCAGTTCGCAAGCACACAGTAAAGAACAACTGTTTTTTCCCTAGTCGCTGATTTCAGGGACTAAAGGCTTGAATTTGTAGTGTTGCAAACTTCACAAAGCTAACACAAACTTTCTTTTGTGCCAGAGTCTCTGGCACTTACGGGTACAGTTAACCATATTCCTCAGCTACCTTTTTCACTACAATGTGTTGCAACTGGTAGAAGCTTAGGGCCTCCATAGCCAGGTAACACTGGAGTATCTAGAGCACATTTAACAGAGTAACCTGCAACAGTAACAGGTTTTTGAGAAACATTTGTGAATGAAGAGGTTATTCGCACAGCAACATTTGTGTTTTTTGCATAGTGTGTGTCCACCGCTCCTCCTTTGGGGAACTTGCCAGACACAGAACATGAGAGGTGGAGGTGGACGGTTCAAGCCTATTACTGGAGATACAAGCAGGTGAGAGAACATCCTCTTCTATAGGCTTAACTTGCTGCTCAGAATCACTGTCAGACCATCTTTCTGCAGATGACACAGTGTCAGAGAGCCACTCAGATATTCTATCAGACAACACATCTGAGTCTGACTCTGTAGAGAACTCTTCAGCCACGAGTAAGTTAGGCCATAAAGTGACAAAAGACCAGGCTGACACTCTCCCATGAGCAAAAAGACATATAGGTTCTTCCCCACGTGGTTTACAAGAACAATAGCACAGTCTCTGAGGTACACAAGCATTACTTGTCACTCTCCCACGGAACCAAATAAAATTCCTGTGTGATTTGAGTCCGTTGCTGGGGGCAACCACCACAAAAATTATGTTCTTGGGCACCAGATGTAGCGCCTACCCCAATTTTCTGGGAGCCTGATGGTGGCTACTGGGGGGTAGGGATGGCTGACATACAGTATCTCACAAAAGTGAGTACACCCCTTACATTTTCATAAATATTTTATTATATCTTTTCATGTGACAACACTGAAGAAATGACACTTTGCTACAATATAAAGTAGTGAGTGTACAGATTGTATAACAGTGTAAATTTGCTGTCAAAATAACTCAACACAGCTATCAATGTCTAAACCCCTGGCAACAAAAGTGAGTACACCTCTAAGTAAAAATGTCCAAATTGGGCCCCAACGTGTCAATATTTTGTGTGGCCACCATTATTTTTCAGCACTGCCTTAACCCTCCTGGGCATGGAGTTCACCAGAGCTTCACAGGTTGCCACTGGAGTCCTCTTTCACTCCTCCATGATGAGATCACAAAGCTTGTAGATGTTAGAGACCTTGCGCTCCCCCACCTTCTGTTTGAGGATGCCCCACAGATGCTCAATAGGGTTTAGGTCTGGAGACATGCTTGGCCAGTCCATCACCTTTACCCTCAGCTTCTTTAGCAAGGCAGTGGTTGTCTTGGAGGTGTGTTTGGGGTCGTTATCATGTTGGAATACTGCCCTGCGGCCCAGTCTCTGAAGGGAGGGGATCATGCTCTGCTTCAGTATGTCACAGTATATGTTGGCATTCATGGTTCCCTCAATGATCTGTAGCTCCCCAGTGCCGACAGCACTCATGCAGCCCCAGACCATGAAACTCCCACCACCATGCTTGACTGTAGGCAAGACGCACTTGTCTTTGTACTTCTCACCTGGTTGCCACCACACACACTTGACACCATCTGAACCAAATAAGTTTATCTTGGTCTCATCAGACCACAAGACATGGTTCCAGTAATCCATGTCCTTAGTCTGCTTGTCTTCAGCAAACTGTTTGTGGGCTTTCTTGTGAATCATCTTTAGAAGAGGCTTCCTTCTGGGACGACAGCTATGTAGACCAATTTAATGCAGTGTGCGGCGTATGGTCTGAGCACTGACAGGCTGACCCCCACACCTTCAACCTCTGCAGCAATGCTGGCAGCACTCATACGTCTATTTCCCAAAGACAACCTCTGGATATGACGCTGAGCACGTGCACTGAACTTCTTTGGCCAACCATGGCGAGGCCTGTTCTGAGTGAAACTTGTCCTGTTAAACCACTGTATGGTCTTGGCTAACGTGCTGCAGCTCAGTTTCAGGGTCTTGGCAATCTTCTTATAGCCTAGGCCATCTTTATGTAGAGCAACATTTTTTTTTCAGATCCTCAGAGTTATTTGCTATGAGGTGCCATGTTGAACTTCCAGTGACCAGTATGAGAGAGTGAGAGCAATAACACAAAATTTAACACACCCGCTCCCCATTCACACCTGAGACCTTTTAACACTAACAAGTCACATGACAACAGGGAGGGAAAATGTCTAATTGGGCCCAATTTGGACATTTTCACTTAGGAGTGTACTCACTTTTGTTGCCAGCGGCAACAATAATGGCTGTGTGTTGAGTTATTTTGAGGGGACAGCAAATGTACACTGTTATACAAGGTGTACACTCACTACTTTACATTGTAGCAAAGTGTAATTTCTTCAGTGTTGTCACATGAAAAGATATAATAAAATATTTACAAAGATGTAAGGGTTGTACTCACTTTTGTGAGATACTGTACATTCTCAGGGTACAGGTTTATGGGCATGGTGGGTGATGAAAAAGAAAGATCATGGGCACCATGACTTTTATGCTTAAACAAAAGAGAAGTTTATTTCTCAGAACAGGAAAAATGTGGGAGAGAGAGGATCGGGCACAACACACCCTTAATAATGATCAGCAACAGGCAGATTGACTCCTTAGACAAAAGTAGGTGAAGTAAGGTAGACAGCAGTACAGGAATAAGAGCCTTTAAGCTGAACCAGCACATCTGTACTTTGTAGGACAGACTGTCTCCTCTAGTAACTGAACTTTACTCACTGCTTCATTCACTGATTCCCTTGCATGAGTTCTCTCTTGAAGTCCTCCCAGCCATTTCATAGCCTCCAGCTCATGAAAAGTCCCCTCTGGTGCTTCCTAAGAACTCCATTCCTCTAGAATTGTTTTTCGGATCTTTGGCATGCTTTCCTCTGGATAAACTTTAACATCCGGATAGGCCTCGGAGAGGCCTAGCAGCCGGAAGCCATCTGTGGCTAGGCCTCAGGCTTCAGGCCTAGCAGGAACTTTACATACATCCACCCAGGCCGAAGCCCTGGGCAGGAAGACTGACTCTGATCACCTGACTTCTTTACATTAAATTGCTTTTCCCAGCATGCATGGAATTAAACAGAAGTCATGTAATCACTAAACATTACAAATTAGCCAGGCTGGCTACCACCCAGCACAACTAAATTTACCTGTAACCCTATTCTAAGGACCAGGGCACTACAAGTGCATTTTTTTTTACCTGTAAAAAAATCTGCATTTGATATTTTTTTTTTGTAAAGGTGAACTTATCCTTTAAAGCTGTCCATACACTGCTCGAATCAGCCAAAACTGGAACTGTGGGTAGCCTTGTTGGCCAAGAAAATATGTTTTTTCAAACAATTCTTGCTGAAAGAGCCAGTCAGCAGATCCTTTGCCAAAAAGCACTGTTCAGGTGGCATCTGCTAATATCAGAAACTGAAATTTCTCTTTGCATGTTGCTTAGAGTGGATGGGGAAATCAGTGGACATTTCTTGTTTAACCTACAGGGCTGAACAATAAGAATTCAAAACATGTTCATCAGCATCAGAACCTGTCTGTTACTGATGTCCCAGTTCAGCAGACTGACCCTCACTTTCTCTCCTGGGGACTGATGTCACTAAATCAGAGGGGGAGGGGAAATCTAAATTGACTGTGGTCACTGAGAGTTTTAAAATCAGAGTTACATAGTAGGTGAGGTTGAAAAAAGACACAAGTCCATCAAGTCAAACCTATGTGTGTGATTATATGTCAGTACATTGTATATCCCTGTATGTTGTGGTCGTTCAGGTGCTTATCTAATAGTTTTTTGAAACTATAGATGCCCCCCCGCCTGTTTAAGGTTAAACATCTTTTCTTCTAATTTTAGTGAGTGGCCACATGTCTTATTAATCTCCCTTCCATGAAAAAGTTTTATCCCTATTGTGGGGTCACCAGTATGGTATTTGTAAATTGAAATCATATCCCCTCACAAGCGTCTCTTCTCCAGAGGGAATAAGTTCAGTGCCCGCAACCATTCTTCATAACTAATATCCTCCAGACCCTTTATTAGCTTTGTTGCCCTTATTTGTACTCTCGCCATTTCCAGTACATTCTTCCTAAGGACTGGTGCCCAGAACTGGACAGAATACTCTAGGTACGGCCGGACCAGAGTCTTGTAGAGCGGGAAAATTATCGTTTTATCTCTGGAGTTGATTCTCTTTTTAATGCATGCCAATATTCTGTTTGCTTTGTTAGCGGGGGGCATCAATAGTTTCAAAAAACTATTAGATAAGCACCTGTAGGGCGGAGTAAGAGTAGGTGATAAGGAATATAAGGTAGCTGCATACGCAGATGATATACTATTTTATATCACAAACTCCAGGACAACAATACCAATCGTAATAAAGGAAGTAGGAGTAGATACGGTAAGATGACAAATTTTAAAATGAATACATCAAAGTCAGAGATTCTAAACATAACTACGTCAAAAGAAGAACAGCAGGCAATTCAACCTACATTTCCTTTCGTTTGGTGTAGAGAAGAGCTTGGCTATTTAGGCGTAAAACTTACAGCATCATTGTCAACTCTTTATGCGGCTAACTATATCCCTATACTGAATAAGGTCAAAGACCAACTAAACTATGGTATCTGAGACACAAACCCCTCTCGTGGTTAGGGAGGATTAATGCTCCCACAAGATTTCTTCGCGAAATTAAGAACTCTAGTAGTAAAATATATATGGAGGCACAAACACCCTGGAATCTCATATGCAACACTTGTAAAGGGGGAACAATTAGGGGGATTTGCAGCACCGGATTTTAAAAAATATTATCAGGCAATTATTATTTCACAGATAACAGGTTGGATACATGATAAAGACGGGAAAGGGTGGGTGAATATTGAAAAAGCCCAAAGCAAAGTAGACTTAGGGAAAAGGGTGTGGATCCCACATCAATATCACAAATTATCAAATAGCACAAATCCACTAACAAAAAACACTTTTAGGGTATGGGATGGTTTGAGTAGATTATATCACTGGCAATATAACTCCCCTTTAATTTCTTTACTAGACACAAATTATTTTAAACCTGGGAAAGATGAGCACATGTATTTTATTAGATGGGCAAAGAAGGATGACATAACTTTACAAGATGTAATGACGGGAAATAGATTATGCACTTTCTCTGAATTAACACAAAAATGGGGAAACAGACCACTAGATAGATGGAGATATGCACAAATACAGCACTTATCACAGACACTCCCCCAACCACTACGGGGGAAGAGGTAATATAAGGCCTATGGAGAGGTTACTCTCTTCCCCGGGGTGCTTGGGCCAGAGTATATCTAAAATATATAAAATATTGGTAGAAGAAACAGAACCTAAATACCCACCCTATTTGGGGAAATGGGAAGAGGAAATAGGTGACCTGTGGGATGAGGAACATAGGTGTAAGATTCTTAGGGTAGCGTGTTCTACCTCTAGGGATATTAAGACAATAGAAATGTGTTATAAACTGATGGCGAGATGGTATGTTGTCCCGCAAATAGTACAGAAGTATAGTGTAGAGACCCCACCAACATGCTGGAGGGGATGTGACGCCCTGGGGACCTTTGCACACCTATGGTGGGACTGCGTGAAGATCTAGCCTTATTGGGAAAGGATCATAGATAACATTTACCAAATAACAGGAGAGCATGTTCGGAAAGAGCCGTGGATATGTCTGTTCCATGATAAGGATAAAACAGTAGCTCAATAAAAGAATACCTTGGTACCCCACCTTTTGAATGCAGCCAAAAGCCTGATCCCAAGAGTGTGGAGAACTCCTGATCCCCCCTCAATGAAAGAATGGATAGTAAAAATAGATTGGTTGAGATCAATAGAAGAAACAATATATAGAAGTGAAGACTCCATGGAAACATATAACAGTGTATGCGAGAGGTGGCTAGAGTTTAAAAAAATCATCAGAATATATAATGATGGTGGAGTGTTAAGAGGAGTCATAATGGTGCATGGGAGGTGGAGGGGGGGGGGGGTTATGGGACTTTTTAAATTATCTACTAAACTTTGAATTTTCCTTTTCAGGTTTAGTGATGATGGATAGTATGTCTAATATAGATTAATGTATTGAAAATGTAAGGTGGAGATACCAACTTTTGTAAAAATGTAATAATAACAAGGCTGTTCAACCTGAATAATCTATACCAATATAAAGAGAATATGCAAAAAAAGATAAGCACCTGTATGACCGCATACAGGGATATACAATGTAATACTGACATATAATCACACACATAGGTTGGACTTGATGGACTTGTCTTTTTTCAACCTCACCTACTATGTAACTAGATGAGATCCTGGATAGAAGCCCTCTATTCAAATCCGTCTGCACAAGTACGACTGAATGATGTACTCTCCTCCGCTTTCTCTATAACAAATGGGACTCGTCATTGGTGTCCACTTTTTCCACTTACTTTCATATTAGTATTAAAACCCTTTCTGAGAACCATTTGTGAAAATCCTGATATTACATGAATCTTTTGTGGGACACAAGAACATAAGGTCATCCACATAAGTAGAAATTTTCTTTTTTTTTCTAAGTAAACATATTACTACTTTTCCGATCCTTCTGCAATAATTTAATCATTACGGAAACTTATCAAACTTGCACATTAATTACCGAAGATCTGAAGCACTAAATATCACTATCCCAAAACAAGCGTTAAGTAACATACAGTCCAATTTTCATTTTAAATGGGCTTCATCTTATATTAAATATCTAGGTATTTTACTACCTGCAAACCTATCTACAATATACACGCTTAATTTTTCTCCACTACTATCCAAATTTCATTCTGAGTTGTCATCTTGGTCTTGCAATTTGTCTTGGACAGGCAGATGTAATGTTTTAAAACAGAATCTCCTCCGCAGGATTCTATACCTCTTTCAAACAATCCTGATAAATATATCTGCAGGTTATTTTAAATCCTAACCATCTATATTAAACAAATTTGTTTGGGCTTCCAAATCAGTCAGGATTAAACATGAGAAAAAAGAGAGGTGTAGGTATCGCGCTGTTCCTCTATAATGAAAAAGGTATTGAATGTAAATATAAAGTGACAAGTGCTAAAAAATAATATGAAATTAATGATGATTAACGTGCCTGTGAATCGTGACTTTTAAATTTGACTTAAATTTTAAATCGTGACTTGGTGCGTTTGCTCGATGCAAGTGATCATATAAAGTGCTGTGGGGGTTTGATCCCCTGCCGGTGTATTTAAATGGTGCTAATAGGTAAGCTGATGATGTAATAACAGTGATACCACAATTACTTAATAAATATATATAAATTAACATCCACATTAAACATATCAGTAGAGTCCACAAACAAAACTTATTATGCACTTTGTGATATTATTAAATAATAATAAAGTGATTGGTGCTCATTAATAAAGTGTCCAGTGCTAATTGTCCACAAATAAAAACTGTTATATCTTCTCCTCTCAGTAAAGTGCTTGCAGTGCAGGTGACTAATCCGTGCACTCACCAGATACTCCTTACCCCACCTGGGGTGCTATGCTGCCACAGTATTTGTCACTGTGTAGCACTCTGGGAGATCGGTCCTTATTCGTGGTATTGGCATTTCTCCAAGATTTAGTATGTAAAGAAGAGAAGGGTGCCCATAGCGAATTACCGCTTTAAAACCATTTATTTTGATAAAAAAGATTTTGAGATATACTCACATTTAATCAAACAACATCAAACATATATTGCTGACACAATCGCCGAGGAAAAAACTGTCTACGGCCTCAAACGGAAGTGACGTTAAGACGTACTGTTGCCCCGTCCTACGTGTTGCGTCACACTAGACGTCATCTGGAGCCATTAAACATACATACTATTCTCTGTAGACCAAAAACCTTAAGTGGCTTAGGTCTCCCTGACATTAAGTTATTATTTGGCCATTTATCTCTCAACAGCTATTGGTGTCGACATTTTAATATCAAACAATGGGTCTCCACTGAACAATCCTTTTCTCCCATACCCCTCCCTGCACTTCTCTTGAGTCCTATGCTTTCTCATTCGTTTTTACGATCCCATCCCAATATGAAAGCCACATGGAAACATTGCAAACATGCTTTTGATAAGGGCGGGATCTCCCCGCCCCCCCCCCCCCTCCACTCCTACTCATTCTAGATCATCCTAAATTTTTAAAAGAAAAAAGAGGGATCAAACTTTACGCATACTGACAAGCATGGCTAAATATCTTGTATTTATACAAAATTTCAGAGTGGTTAACTACTCAATAAATGTCCTCTGACCCTTCTTTCTCTTTGATTGGACCATTACAAATCCTTAATATCTCTAACTTTCTGTCTACCTTACCCATACCTCTCAACTTTTGAACTTCAGAATGAGGGACACTTGAGGAAGGAAGTAACCTTGCATAGCGCGCCACGGCAAATGTGGGTGTGGTCAAACTCAGACTTCCTTGTACCTATAAAATATGTTTTTATCATTGTTCCGCAACAAGAGTCTCATGGATACATACAAACCCCAGGATATTCATTTTAAAAAAAGGATAAAAGTATGCAGTGTTGGAGTGCATTATGTACAGAGTGCAGGGTTCTGGGATGAGCTATGTACAGAGTGCCAGTTTCTGGGAGGAGCTATGTACAGAGTGCATGGTTCTGGAATGAGCTATGTACAAAGTGCAGAGTTCTGGGATGAGCTATGTACAGAGTGCAGGGTTCTGGAATGAGCTATGTGCAGAGTGCATGATTCTGGAACGAGCTATGTACAGAGTGCAGGGTTCTGGAATGAGCTATGTGCAGAGTGCAGGTTCTAAAATGAGCTATGTACAGAGTGCAGGGTTCTGGGATGAGTTATGTACAGAGTGCAGGGTTCTGGAATGAGCTATGTACAGAGACCTTTGTTGGTAGTTCTGCCAGTGGTGTCAGTGTGGACTGAGAATGGTGTCAGTCAGTTCATCAGTGGATGTGGTTAGTAGGGCAGTGGACGGGGTCAGTAGGGAGATGGATGTGGTCAGTAGGGCAGTGGATGTGGTCAGTAGAGCAGTGGACGTGGTCAGTAGAGCAGTGGACGTGGTCAGCAGAGCAGTGGACATGGTAAGTAGAGCAGTGGATATTGTCAGTAGGGCAGTGGACGTGGTCAGTAGAGCAGTGGACGTGGTCAGTAGGGCAGTGGACGTGTTCAGTAGGACAGTGGACGTGGTCAGTAGAGTAGTGGATAGGATCAATCATTTTTTAATTTTTGTTGTTTAATTTTTTTTTTATATTTTTTACCATTATATTTTATTTTACAATTTTATTTTTTATAGTCTTTTTTTACAATTTTTGAAGGGAGAGTGTGGCAGTGGAGGGCAGTATGATAAGAGGGGTGGCAGTGGAGGGCAGTATGGTGGGAGGAGTGGCAGTGGAGGGCAGTATGATGGGAGGGGTGGCAGTGGAGGGCAGTATGATGGGGTGGAGGGCAGTATGATGGGAGGGGGTGGCAGTGGAAGGCAATATGATTGGGTGGAGGGCAGTATGATGGGAGGGGGTGTCAGTGGAGGACAGTATGATGGGAAGAGTGTCAGTGGGCAGTATGATGGGGTGGAGGGCAGTATGATGGGAGAGGTGGTAGTGGAGGGCAGTATGATGGGAGGGAGTGGTAGTGGAGGAAAGTATGATGGGAGGGGGTGGTGGTGGAGGGCAGTATGATGGGAGGGAGGGCAGTATGATGGGAAGGGGGCAGTGGAGGGCCGTATGATGGGAGGGGGATAGTGGAGGGCAGTATGGGGGGACTGTACAGCAGCATGACTGGAGGGGGCAGTGTATGTGAGGGAGCAGAGTGTCCATGACCGTCCTCGGGGCAGGGAGCATTTTTCCTACCTTTCTTCCAGAGCAGGAACAGACATCAAGGAAGACCCGGAGTCGGGGGCAGAGGCGGGTTGGGGGCGGAGTCGAGGTGGGGCTTAGGCGCGAGGAGGAGATTCTCCTACGGCTCGCTCTGAATGCTTGGGCCCTGCTCTCCTCCTCGTCATAACGTCACTGGTTTCTAGACGCCAGGCAGGCCGTGTCTAGCAACCAGTTGTTTGGGCAGTGAGCCAATCAGCACCTGGGGGTTAATAATAAAGCGTCATGGGTCTCGGCCAGCAGTACACCGGGCAGTGAGGGACAGCGGCGGCATTTTTAGGGGGCATCAGATTGGCCCAGGGGGAAATTCTGGGACATTGTATTGTCCCGGAATGAAGGTGCCCGGGAGGCGGGACAGACCTCCCAAGGCGGGACTTTCACGGGCAAACATTTGAACGAGTTTGTTGTAATACTACAGGACATTTTCCTCATGCCCTTTCATTCTCATATAAACTTTTACTTTTGGGAGCAATACAACAAGTTCCAGGATTTATGAATAAATGGGAACGAGATCTAAATATTAAATTTACACCTCAAGATGTTTCTAAAATATTTTTATTAACAACTCATTCCTCTATAAGTAAATGTTACCAGGAATCTGGATATAAATTACTTTCTCAATGGTATCGTATGCCTAAATTATTACATTCAATTTATCCTCTTATTTCAGATTCCTGTTGGCGATGTGACAATCCTTAAGTGGATTAATTACATGTTTTTTGGCTTGTCCATGCCTTCCTAATTTATGGACTCATCTTGATATCCTTGCACAAAGGTTTACTGAACATACAGTTCCTAAAGAACCCTGTTTTTTCCTTTTACACCATAATAACATTCCTCTCAAAAAATACAAAAATGTGATTATTATTCATTTGGTTAATGCAGCCCGATCTTTGAAAATCCTCTTCGCCTCCCAGTATAGGACAGTGGTTCTGTCGAATTAATGATATAGAACATATGGAAAATCTTACTAGTTTCATAAAAGGCACAGCACATCTATTAAATTTCAAGATATATGGTCCAACTGGAAGGACTCCTCCCATTCAGATTACTATTGTTTGCCACAAATACCTTATATGTTTTAATGATTTGTAATATCTCATAATTCTTAAATAATAAAAAATTGCAAAAAATAAATAAAAATACAGAGGTCAGTGTCACCACCCCCCCCCCCCCATATTATAGGAGTTACTGTCACCCCCTTGTCACCCCTCCATAGTACAGGGGCCCCCTATAGAGACTCCCATTAAATCAGAGTCCCCTTATATCAGTGCTCCCCTTAGAGACCCAAAAATCTAAAAATTGAAAAAATTCAGCACAACTTTCCCCTACATCTATATTAATTCATATGTGAAAACTGATTGTGAATGACAGTGGAAACATAAAAAACTCTCATGATGTAGTATATAAACACCTAATACTTTATTAAGCCCAAAGAATATAAACGTCTCACAAAACAAGTGCACTTAAATCTCCAATACACAAGTTAAAATGCCTCTTTAAATGTAAAAACAGCCCCCTACCGGCCATAAGAGTTTTTATGCTTTCTCCCACTTGCTTTATGAGCTGAATCCTGAATTCCAGGACAAGTTTATAATCTACCAGAAGCTGTTTGGATGTACACTTCATGATTAATACCCAGTATTTGGGAAAGCATGATAGACCTTACCTTAGTGTGGGTCTATTTGGGAGGTAAGAGGCTGCAATGAAAGGTGGTGGACACTGTGGTGGAGCACTTTTCGTTTGCAAATTAAGTGGATCAGATATGAATGAAATATTTGTGAATATCACTGATTGAACATTATCAAACACATTTGCTTTAGTTTTATATGGACCTTATTGATCAAAGTTTTATTTTTTGTTTATATATTTTGGTAGTTTTTCCTTTTGAGTTATTTACATTGTTGCACTGCACTATTTGGATATTTTTTATTTTATAAAGTACATTCCCTGTCTGAGTGCACTGTACTTTGGACAGGAAGGCTCCTCCTATGAGGCCCTGTTTTCATTGCCATCTCTGTATCCACTGACCATATACTATGTATATTCACTGTATATTTGTTTTGATACTTTGTTATTGTTTTAATAGAGAATACAGCCCGTTCTGAATCATCCCCTGAAGAAGGAAATAAATATCCAAGTATATATATTTTCCAAAACATGTTGGGATCTTTGGTGTCCATCAACACTTTTTTGACCTCCAAACTGTGAGATCATCATACGGTCCAGAGTTCAGCTGTGTTTATTATAACTTCCATATGAATATCTTTTTGTGTTTTTAAGCTATTCTATGCAACATTTATGTAATTTTTTTGTGTATATATAATTTTGTACTCAATAACTCAATAACTTAAAGCGGAAGTTCACATAAAAACGGAACCTCCGCTTTTCGGAACCCTCCCCCCCTCCGGTGTCACATTTGGCACCTTTCAGGGGGGAGGGGGGTGCAGATACCTGTATAATAGAGGTATTTGCACCCACTTCCGGGAATAGACTCCCACAGGAGTCACGCCCCTTCCCGTCCCCCGTCCTCCGCTGTCTCCTGGGAAACACACAGGTCCCAGGAGATAGCGGGGACCAGTTAGGACGTGCAGCGCAACTCGCGCATGCGCAGTAGGGAAGTGACGCCGCAACGTTTCACTTCCTGATTCCCTCACCGAGGATGATGGCGGCATCTGCCGAGAGCTGAGCGATTGATCAGCTTCGGCTGCCGACATCGCTGGACCCTGGGACAGGTAAGTGTCCATTTATTAAAAGTCAGCAGCTGACAGTATTTGTAGCTGCTGGCATTTATTTATTTTTTTTTTAGGTGGACCTCCCTCTTTAATAACTCAATAACTTATTTCCTGTTCCTTTCACTTGGCGGGATGCTGCTGGGCTCTGCTCCTTGGATTGGGAGGGAGCTGTTTGGAGAGTTCCAGCCACGTGGGAGAAGACAGGCTGACAGCTATCATGTGACCCGATCCTCCAGCACACCACCAGCTCATGGTGACTCTGCTCATCCCTGCTTCAGCTATTATCTCTTTTATCTGTCCTCACTGAAGATTGCCTGCCTGAGGAGCCTGCTGACATGCCTGGGGCTGCTGAGACCTGTAGTCCCACAACACACATTCTGCAGCATGGGAAAGACACAAATAGGCAGTAAGGTTCGGGAGAGTGCTTCTGTTCCTGATTCCGGCAATGCTGCAACAAACCTGTGTCCTGGAGTCTTCCGCAACTTGGGGGATTGCTGGGCCTTGCAGTCCTCCCAGAAGATGTCAGTAATGTACTCTTTCCTGTGCAGGTATGCCAGGGGGCAGACACAAGCCTGTAGTGAGGGACTAGAGCTGTTAGGAAAAGACTGCACTTAATGTTGAACTGTTATCTTTTGTTTCTCAACATGCTGCACTATTACAATAAATCTTTTAAAACGTTTCCATGCCTGGTCTAAAGTTACTTGGTGGTAATGGCGCATAGAAGAACAGGGTCTGTGATGCTCACGCACGGGGTGAAGAGGTAACATGCCATTCCTAGGGGCAACAAGCAAAAGAGAAGGATGATATGACAGCCAGGCAGTGGGTGAACAGTACCAGCAGGGGTGACAGGTCTCAGGAATTGTGAGGGGAGCGGTTTGTGTGGTTTTGTGCCCCAGCAACTGGACTGGACCCACATGGAGGAGACCTTTGGGACCCATAAAGATAAAGAGTTAAATAGGCACACATGGGTGCTGTGTTGGTTAAGAGTGGGACCCACTCTGTCATGGGGAGATGGGTGGTGGAGTCTAGCTAGACCCTGCAATGTGGTTTCTCCTTAAAAATGTCCCATCCTGAGCAGGTGTATGTATCAAGGGACCAGGAGACACCTGTATACAGCTTCCGGTTATGATACAGAGATACCGGGGTGTACAGCTTGCTTCTAAGTCAGGTTACTGCCATAATGTTGATGTCACATGAACGCAGCCCCGCCTGGTCCTGGGCATTAGCGAGTGCATACACCAGAAAGTCCACATGAAGGACAAGAATGTCAGAGAGTAAAAGGTCCCATGTGCACATTAGTATCTTCTAATTGCCGGGTTCTGTGGTGTGGTGTGGCGTGGCACAAAACTAACTACAAGAGATACAGCCAAGTCTATCATTAGAAATCTTGGGGCCCCTTACAGCCTACCTGACAGGGTCCCATTTTCCCCTGTACCCCCTTATCTGGCTTTACCTTCCACCATGACAAGGTCATCATCACACATCTTTTCCATCATTCCCATATTGCCCCATTGTCTTTCACCCACATCTATGGTGCTCCAACTCTATTTAGACTTAACTTGGATGTGTATCGATTACTTTTGGAGCATAATAATATCTTTTAGTGTCACTTTAAAGTGTCACTAAACTTCATAGAAAACTTTTAATAAATGCTGGATTACATACTGTTCATACTCACTCAGTCAAACACAGTCTATTCAGAAACCACGCTAAAGTTTGTAATACGTGGATGACAGCAGCAACTAACCATGTGATATAAACGAAGTGTAAATTAAAATATTCAAATAGTCATGCTAATAAGTACAAGTGAACAAAAGGTAAGTACTGTGACAAATTATAAACAATGACATATACATGATGTAGGTGATATAAAAAAGTGATTAACCGGTTTCTCCGACCGTCGCACGCCGATGTATGTCAGCAGAATGGCACGGGTGGGCAAATGGGCGTACCTGTAAGTCCCGCCCTCGATCGCCCCCCCATGCCCATGGCAGTTGGGTACGTTAGGGGAGCAATCAGTCCCCAGGGCCAGACCAATGATTTATGGTCTGGACCTGGTGATCGCTCCTAACAAATGAAAACCTTCCCCTGCCTGTGTAAGTGTAAACACAGACAGGAGGAAAGGATGTCATCTCTCCTCGTAAGGTCTTTTCGATTCCAGTGAGAGAGAGAGAGAGGACATCTAACCGTGAGTTGCACCAACAGTACACTAACACCAGTACACTAACCCCCCTAATAAAGATTTAACCCCTTGATCTCCCCCCAGTTAACCCTTTTACCCCCTGTCGCCAGTGTCACTAATTGATCGCTGTATTTGTGTCACTGGTGACGCTAGTTAGCCAGTTAGTTTCACCGTCAGGTTTTTATAGCGTCAGGTACCACCAAATATTACCTAATAAAGGTTTTAACCACCTGATTGCCCCCTAGTTAACCCTTTCACTCCCTGTCACCAGTGATCACAGTATTAGTGTTACGGGTGACACTGGTTAGTTAGTTTGTTTTTTATAGCATCAGGGCACCCGTTGTATATTACCCAATAAAGGTTTAACCCCCTGGTCGACCGGCTGGTGATATCAGTTTAGTTTTATCATCAGTGAGGGTCTGCGTGGCCCCAGGCAGCGTCAGATTAGTGCCAGTAGCGCCCGCGCACGCACCATACACCTCCCTTAGTAGTATAGTGTCTGAACGGATCAATATCTGATCTGATCAGATCTATACTAGCGTGCCCAGCAGTTTAGGGTTCCCAAAAACGCAGTGTTAGCGGGATCAGCCCAGATACCTGCTAGCACCTGCATTTAGCTCCTCCGCCCAGCCCAGCCCACCCAAGTGCAGTATTAATCGATCACTGTCACTTACAAAACACAACACATATAACTGCAGCGTTCACAGGGTCAGGCCTGATCCCTGCAAACGCTAACAGTTTTTGGTAGCGTTTGAATCAGTCGCTAACATTGAGGACCTTTTTTTCCTGTGAGTCTCACTAGTGTACCAGTAAATTTGGAGACCAAAATGTCAAATCAAAGGTACACTAGTGAAGAGTTTCTGAGCATGACAGATAGGGAAGAGGAAAAAGAGGGGGGGAGGTTGGGACTTTAAATGAGGTGCGCATGATGCAGCCCAATCACACTCACAGAGGTGCAAACATATGTATGTTTATTAAGGACCAATGATCAACATGGCATAAAAACGCAATGCATGCATTAGACATAAAATAATCGCATATAGACAATAAATCTATGTATATACAACCATAGGACATGGGTAGGTACAATTATGCATCTTAATCCCCCAAACAAGATAAAAGTCATGTGAAGTAAAAAACATCTGAAAATTAGTCAATGTGTGTTTGATGCATCAAAGGTAGGCTCGACGCTGCGTTTCATGGACTTCAATCCACTCTTCAGGAGCCAGATGCATCTAAATTCTATAAAAGATGTATAAAAAGCAATATAGTTTCATGGGTCTAACAAAATCAGCAGAAAAAGGGGGAAATTTGGGCATATTGGGCCATGCCAAAAAAGGTTACTCACATGATAGCCAAAACTGGGACCGTGCGTAAGATGCATAATTGTACCTACCCATGTCCTATGGTTGTATATACATAGATTTATTATCTATATGCGATTATTTTATGTCTAATGCATGCAATGCGTTTTTATGCCATGTTGATCATTGGTCCTTAATAAACATACATATGTTTGCACCTCTGTGAGTGTGATTGGGCTGCATCATGCGCATCTCATTTAAAGTCCCAACCTCCCCCCCTCTTTTTCATGATATTAAGGATGGGGTGCTCAAACTTTCTCTTGCGTCCCAAATAAAGTCCTAAGTTCGCTTCTCCCCCCATTGCTTGAGAGTGAAGAGGAAGTCACTCATCTGTCAGATTCAGGCTCAGAATATGATCCTATAGACAGCAGCGGCACCCTGACAGATAGCTCTGATGACGAAGTTGTGGTCCCTGCCAATGTCAGGCGTACCAGACCCCGTTCTTCTGCTGTCGTTGAGGTGCAAGAACCGCAGGGCTCTCGTATGGAGCAGAGAGCCAGTACTAGTACCTTCTGGTGAACTGGCAAGCACCAGCGGCCTAGTACACCCTGGTCGTAGTCAAACCAGCACTGCAGTAACACGTGGTGACGTGGCGAGTCCCATAAGTGCAGTTCAAGCTGGCGAGGTGGCAAGCACAAGTAGTGTCCCGCTGCCACCAAGAAGAAGACAAACACAGGCCGTCGAGCCCATAGTGCTGCATTCGCCAATCCTAATTGGGAGCCCACCACTTCTGCAGCACCCGTACTTTTCCCATTCACTGGCCAACCCGGAATTCAGGTGGAAACAGTTGATTTTACTTCACTCAATTTTTATTTGCTGTCTTTCACGGAAGATCTCTATAGATTTTGTGGACCAAAACAATTTGTATGCTGGTCAATTCATTGCTGCTAATCCCCATTTGACCATTGCTAGAGATTGGAAACCAATTATGGTTTCTGAATTTAAGACCTTTCTGGGCCTATCCCTCCTCATGGGCATAACTAAAAAGAGCAAGTTGCAGTCATAATGGTCCACTGACCCAATTCACCAAATGCCCGTGTTCTCTGCCCCTCCAGGGCACGATACGAGCAGATCTTGCAGTTCATGCACTTCAATGACAATGAACTCTGTCGTCCTCGGGGTTACCCTGGATACGATCGGCTCTACAAAATTCGTCCCCTTGTAAACCACTTCAACCAACAGTTTGCAGCCTTGTTTATTCCCCATCAAGTTGTCTGCATTCATGAGTCCCTGATTAAGTTTTCTTGCCGCTTGTCTTTCAAACAGTATCTTCCCAGCAAGCGTGCCAGATATGGGGTCAAGATGTATAAGCTCTGTGACAGGGCCACAGGCTATACATATAGTTTTATGGTTTACGAGGGAAGAGATAGTCACGCAGAGCCGGAGAACTGCCCAGATTACATAGGGAGCACTGGTAAGATTGTGTGGGATTTGGTTTTTAGTTACTTGTTTGATCATGGAGTTGGCGCATGTGGCACCGTGCGATCTAATCGCCGGGGCTTACCCCAGCGGCTTGTAGATTCCCGTCTTAGGCTGGGGGAGAGAGCCTGCTTGAAGTGTAATAATTTGCTCGCTGTGAAGTGGAGGGATAATCGGAATGTTTTCCTTCTGCCCTTCCTTCACGTAGACACGACGGTCCAAATTCCTGCGGTGTTGTGGAGAAACCCCTCTGTGTCCACGAATATAACCTTAATATGGGAGGGGTGGACCTCAACGACCAGTTGTTGGCGCCGTACCTAATTGCCCGTAAGGCCAGATGCTGGTACAAAATGTGTCTGTATGCTTATTTCAATTGGCTCTGCTGAATGCTTATGTGCTATACAAAGCTTCAGGACTAACTGGATCCTTCCTTAAATTCCAGGAAGAGATCATCACAGCCCTTCTGTTTCCAGACGGTGCTGTGGCCCAACTTCCCAATCTAAATGCAGTAAGCCGGCTGCATGAGAGGCATTTTCCTTATGTCCTCTCTGGTACCCCTACCCAACGAGCCCCCCAAAAAAAATGTTGTGCCTGTAGAAAGCGCGAATATAGGCGTGACACACGCTATTATTGTCCCTCCTGTCCTGACCATCCTGGTCTTTGCATTGGTGAATGTTTTGAACGCTACCACACACTAGTGGAGTATTAGCGTAGGGTACAGCACTGCACAGACTAGGACACACATTCACAGGGTCTCCAAAGATGTCATCACATTTTGGGAGACCCGAACCTGGAACCGAACCCTAATGTCCCGTACACACGGTTGGATTTTCCGATGGAAAATGTCCGATCGGAGCATGTTGTCGGAAATTCCGACCGTGTGTGGGCTCCATTGGACATTTTCCATCGGATTTTCCGACACACAAAGTTTGGGAGCAGGATATAAAACAACAACATCCGTTGTCGGAAATTCTGATCGTGTGTACACAAATCCGACGGACAAAGTGCAGCGCATGCTCAGAATAAATAAAGAGATGAAAGCTATTGGCCACTGCCCCGTTTATAGTCCCGACATACGTGTTTTACGTCACCGCGTTCAGAATGATCGGCTTTTCCGACAACTTTGTGTGACCGTGTGTATGCAAGACAAGTTTGAGCCAACATCCGTCGGAAAAAATCCTAGGATTTTGTTGTCGGAATGTTTGAACAAAGTCCGACCGTGTGTACGGGGCATTACAGTTACAAAAAAAAGTGTAAAAAAAGTAAAATAAAACAAAAAAATATAAAATAAAAAAAACAAAATAGTTGTTGTTTTATTGTTATCTCTCTATCTGTCACTCTCTCTCTCTCTCTCTCTCTCTCTCTCTCTCTCTATTGTTCTGCTCTTTTTTACTGTATTCTACAATGCAATGTTTTATTGTTACGTTTTATCATGTTTGCTTTTCAGGTATGTAATTCTTTTATACTTTACTGTTTACTGTGTTTTATTGTTAACCATTTTTTTCTTTTCAGGTATGCCATTCAGCTGCAGCACGGGTTTATTTATCTTGACAACAACAGTGTTTGCTCCCACTATATGTAAAGCCGTGACTCCAGCGCTGTCGGAGGTGATTTTACCATCACAGTTAAAAAAAAAGAGCATATATGCTGAAGCATGGGGGCAGGGGTGGAGGAACAATTTGCTCCTAATATTAGGGGCAGATTGCCCCAATGCTTCGGCATATATTTTTCAGGCACAGATTGCGTTAAAAAATGTTTTATTTTTACTATGTTTTATTGTATTTGCTTTGCAAGTATTGTAAGTCTTACTGTTATACTGTAATGTTACTTTGTTTTATTGTTAACCATCATTTGCTTAGCAGGTACGCCATTCAGCTGCAGCACTGATTTATTTATCTTGACAGCGACAGCTTTTGCTCCCACAATACGTAAATCAGCGACTCCAGCACTGTAGGAGGTGATTTCACCACCACAGTTAAAAAAAATGGTGCATGTATGCCCATCATTAAAAGTAGGTGGATGAAGGGCGGTATTCTAATAGTGGGCATACCCACTGATCAATCTCTTTTTTTCATGCAGCCCACAGGCTGCATGAAAAAAAGAACATTACAATGTATGCCCAACAAGGACCAGCAACGTACTGGTATGTTGCTGGACTTTGAGTGGTTATACCAGAATGATGCCTGCAGGTTTAGGTATCATCTTGTTATCATTCTTTTCAGCCAGCGGTCGGCTTTCATGTAAAAGCAATCCTAGCGGCTAATTAGACTCTAGACTGCTTTTATAAGCAGTGGGAGGGAACGTCCCAACAGGGAACCCAAGAATGCAGCCGGTGGTTCCGCCAGCTGACCATAGAGCTGATCAGAGACCAGAATGGCTCCAATCATCTCTATGGCCTAAGAAACCGGAAGCTACGAGCATTTCATGACTTAGGTTGCGCTGGATATAAACAGCGCCATTGGAAAATTGGCAAAGCATTTTATCACACCGATCTTGATGTGGTCAGATGCTTTGAGGGCAGAGGAGAGATCTAAGGTCTAATAGACCCCAATTTTTTACAAAAAAGAGTACCTGTCACTACCTATTGCTATCATAGGGGATATTTACATTCCCTAAGATAACAATAAAAATGATTAAAAAAAAAACAATGAAAGGAACAGTTGAAAAATATAATAAAAAATCTAAATAAATGATAATAATAAAAAAAAGCACCCCTCCCCCCCCCCCCTCCCCGTGCTCATGCGCAAAGGCGAATTCAAGCGTCGGTCTGGTGTCGTATGTAAACAGCAATTACACCATGCATGTGAGGTATCACCGTGAAGGTCAGATCGAGGGCAGTAATTTTAGCTGTAGACCTCTGTAGATCTAAAATGGTAACCTGTAAAGGCTTTTAAAGGCTTTTAAAAATGTATGTACGTTTGTGTGCAATTTTAAAGCATGTCGTGTATGGTATTCATGTACCCGGCATAAGATCATCTTTTTATTTCATCAAACATTTGGGCAATATAGTGTATTTTAGTGCATTACAATTAAAAAAAGTGTGTTTTTTTCAAAAAAATTGTGTTTGAAAAATCGCTGCGCAAATACTGTATAAAAAAAAAAATTGCAACACCCACCATTTTAATCTGTAGGGCCTTTGCCACTTAAGGACTAGCCTCGTTTTGAGATTTTGGTGTTTACAAGTTTAAAACAGTTTTTTTTGCTAGAAAATTACTTAGAACCCCCAAACATTATATATTGTTTTTTTTTCTAACACCCTAGAGAATAAAATGACTTTTTTTACACCGTATTTGCGCAGCGGTCTTACAAGCGTACTTTTTTTGGAAAAAATTCACTTTTTTGAATAAAAAAATAAGACAACAGTAAAGTTAGCGCATTTTTTTTTTATATTGTGAAATATAATGTTCCGTCAAGTAAATTAATACCCAACATGTCACGCTTCAAAATTGCGCCTGCTCGTGGAATGGCGTAAAACATTTACCCTTAAAAATCTCCATAGGCGACATTTAAAAAATTCTACAGGTTGCATGTTTTGAGTTACAGAGGAGGTCTAGGGCTAGAATTATTGCTCTTGCAACAAACGCGGTGATACCTCACATGTGTGGTTTGACCACCGTTTTCATATGCGAGCGCTACTCACGTATGCGTTCGCTTTTGCGCGCAAGCTCGTTGGGACGGGGCACTTTAAAAAAAAAAAATTCTTATTTATTTTACTTGATTTCATCTATTTTTTCACTGTTTTAAAAAAAAAAACTTGCGTCACTTTTATTCCTACTACAAGAAATGTAAACATCCATTGTAATAGAAAAAAGCATGACAGGTCCTCTTAAATATGAGATCTGGGGTCAAAAAGTCCTCAGATCTCATATTTGGACTGTAATGCTAAAAAAATAAAAAAAATAAAAAAATTTTGACATTTGAAAAAATGACACTGAAAAAATGGCCCTTTAAGACGTATGGGCGGAAGTGATGTTATGACGTCCCTTCCGCCCTGCTATGGTATGGAGACGGGTGGGGGCCATCTTCCCCTCACTCATCTCCGTACCCAGCCACGACAAGGACCCGATCGCTTCCGCCACTGCCGGTAAGCGGCGGAGGGCGTGGGAGAGCGGCGGGGGGGCCTCTCCTGCCGCCGATAACGGTGATCTCGCAGCGAATCCGCTGCAGAGACCATCGTAAACAGGACCGGCTCCTAAAGAGATAGGTACCTCGGTTGTGGCAGCAGCTGCTGCCGTTACCGAGATATCCATCTTCAAAGTGCCAACGTATATGTACATGAGTCGGTCGGCAGGTGGTTAAAAAAATATATATAATGTTTGGGGGTTCAAAGTAATTTTCCTGCAAAAAAATTATATTTTTTCATGTAAAGTGTCAGAAAGGGCTTTGTCTTCAAGTGGTTAGAAGAGTGGGTGATGTGTGACATAAGCTTCTAAATGTTGTGCATAAAATGCCAGGACAGTTCAAACCCCCCTCCCCCCAAATGACCCCTTTTTGGAAAGTAGACACCCCAAGCTATTTGCTGATAGGCATGTTGAGTCCATAGAATATTTTATATTTTGTCACAAGTTTCGGGAAAATTACACTTTTTTTTTTTTTTGCACAAAGTTGTCACTAAATGATATATTGTTCAAACATGGCATGGTTATATGTGGAATTACACCCCAAAATACATTCTCCTGCTTCGCCTGAGTACAGGGATACCTCATGTGTGAGACTTTTTGGGAGCCTAGCCGCGTACAGGACCCCGATAACCAAGCACCGCCTTCAGTGTAAATTTTTGATTTCACTCCTCACTACCTATCACAGTTATGAAGGCCATAAAATGCCAAGATAGCACAAAACCCCCCAAATGACCCCATTTTGGAAAGTAGACACCCCAAGCTATTTGATGAGAGGCATGTTGAGTCCATGAAATATTTTATATTTTGCCACAAGTTGCGGGAAATTTTTTTTTTTCTTTTTGCACAAAGTTGTCACTAAATGATATATTGTTCAAACATGTGTGGAAACATATGTGGAATTACAGCCCAAAATACATTCTGCTGCTTCTCTTGTATACGGGATACCACATGTGTGAGACTTTTTGGGAGCCTAGCTGCGTACAGGACCCCAAAAACAAAGCACCGCCTTCAGGCTTTCTAAGGGCGTAAAATGGTGATTTCACTTCCTCACTACCTATCACAGTTTCGGAGGCCCTGAAATGTCAAGATAGCACAAAACCCCCACAAATGACCCCATTTTGGAAAGACACCCCAAGGTATTTGCTAAGAGGCATGGTGAGTATTTTGCAAATCTCATTTATTTTTGAAAATGAAGAAAGAAAAGAAAAATGTATTTTTGTTTTCTATTTTCAATTTTCAAAACTTTGTAACAAAAAGCGAGATCTGCAAAATACTCAACATGCCTCTCAGCAAATAGCTTGGGGGGTCTACTTTACAAAATGGGGTCATTTGGGGGGATATTTTGTGCTATCTTGGCATTTCATGGCCTCTGAAAATGTGATAGGCAGTGAGGAGTGAAATCAAAAATGTACGCCCTTAGAAAGCCTGAAGGCGGTGATTGGTTTTCGGGGTCCTGTACGCGGTTAGACTGCCAAAAAGTTCCACACATGTGGTATCCCCATACTCAGGAGAAGCAGCAGAATGTATTTTGGGGTGTAATTCCACATATAACCATGCCATGTTTAAACAATATATCATTTAGTGACAACTTTGTGCAAAAAAAAAAGAAAATTTTAATATTCCTGCAACTTGTGGCAAAATATAAAATATTACATGGACTTAACATGCATATCAGCAAAAGCTTGGGGTGTCTACTTTCCAAAATGGGGTCATTTGGAGGGGGGTGCTATCTTGGCATTTTAAGGCCTTCATAACTGTGATAGATAGTGAGGAGTGAAATCAAAAATTTACACCCTTAGAAATCCTGAAGGCGGTGCTTGGTTTTCAGGGTCCTGTACAATGCTAGGCTCCCAAAAAGTCCCACACATGTGGTATCCCCATACTCAGGAGAAGCAGCAGAATGTATTTTGGGGTGTAATTCCACATATAACCATGGCACGTGTGAGCAATATATCATTTAGTGACAACTTTGTGTACGGTAATTTTAAATTTTTTTTGTAAATTTTCAATCACTAGTGACAACTAAAAAAAAAAAATCCAATGGGCTCAACATGCCTCTCAGCAATTTCCTTGGGGTGTCTACTTTCCAAAATGGGGTAATTTGAGGGGGGGGGGGTTGTTCTGCCCTGCCATTTTAGCACCTCAAGAAATGAGATAAGTAGTCATAAACTAAAAGCTGTGTAAATTCCAGAAAATGTACCCTAGTTTGTAGATGCTAAAACTTTTGCGCAAACCAAAAAAAATACGCTTATTGACGTTTTTACATGTGGCTGAATACATTTTGGCTTAAATGTATGACTAAAATTGAGTTTATTTTTTTTTTTTATAACAAAAAGTAGAAAATATCTTTTTTTTCAAAATTTTCGGTCTTTTTCCGTTTATATCGCAAAGAATAAAAATCACAGAGGCAATCAAATACCATCAAAAGAAAACTCTATTTGTGGGAAACAAAGGACGCAAATTTTGTTTGGGTACAGCATTGCATGACCGTGCAATTACCAGTTAAAGCAGCGCAGTGCCAAATTGTAAAAACTGCTCCGGTCATTGAGCAGCCAAATCCTCCAGGTCTGAAGTGGTTAAGAAAAATGGTGGAAAAAAAATTATAATTAAAAATAATAAAGTCCACGTGAATATAGACAGGAATCCTTAAATGACAGTTCATACAGTGTTCCGCCACCAGACACTTGAATGAAGAATCCCTCTATAGCACCCACCACCTTATTAATAGGGGCGCTTACCAGATGATGTGGACTTTCTATCGCTAGATGGATCAAACGTGCTTAATAGTAACCCTCTAAGGGGTGGTATGGATGGAGGAGTCCTCCTGCAATTCCCACAAATGGTAGAGGGGTCTTCCTATGTTTCCAAACTGCCGCCAATCATCTCCAGGACAACCATGACAACAGCCATGAAGATTGGTATAAAGGAGAAGAAACTCCAATAGTGTGATACCATATGAACTACTTTATTAAAATAGTATGAAAATGCACTTACCTTCCGCAAGTAAAATGAAAGTCTTGGTTTAAAACTAGTTGTTTGCCGGCAAACAAGTATAACACCTGTACTTCCGGGATCAGGGAGGACACAATGATATCAGCTATATGTTCACTTATTTATCACAATTATTAGCGCAACTATTTGAATATTTTGATACTCGGTCACTATGAGATTTGTTTTCTGTATTCTGCAAAAAAACTGGTTGATCCTGCTGTTCTCTATCTTCCCCTCCTGTTTATGTCCCCAATTCAGCTAGGGATTTGGCAGCTCTGCACATGCTCAGTTTTCAGTGAGTTTCTATGCTTAGCATTTCCTCCCTATCACATCTGAGCAGCCCATGTGACTATAGTTACACATGTGGGCATATACACAATGGCAATGCTTCCTGCTGCTCTCAGCCATGCCTGTGAGAGCAGGGAGAAGAGGAAAGAGCTGCTACAGATGGGCACAATGCTGGATCAAGTGAGGGCTCAGGTAAGTATTAGAGGGGAGAGGGGGTGATACTAAACATTGTTTACCTTAATGCAGGTAATGCATTCAAGTAAAAAATGTTTAGGGTTTAGAAGCCTTGTATTTTCAAAAGAACATGGAAGATGATCGGGGATGATCTAGCTAGGTCTGAACTAACTAGCATTAATAGGAGGGGAGGACAGAGGGAGAAACTAAATCACGTACGTAAAAAATTTGTAGTTGCCTAAAACCACCACTAGATGTCAACATACATCAAACATCAGTAACCTGATATAGTTCAATACAACAGAAACCTTCAAATAGGTGGGATAGAACAGGGATATTAATATTATAAATATCAGGGTTTTCTGTAGATACAACTTTAAATAAATTTTATAAAAGACAAGCAGTGTACAGTCTGAATTTGATTTGATATCAGCCTATTACACACCCTGAACAACACAGTTCAAACTTGGGTAGGGAAAAGTAGCAAAAATATCCAATAAGTTATGCTGCAGTGCTCATGTGCTAACAAGGAATGTGCTGATAGGAGGAGCGAGCAGAGGCACAAAAAAATGAGCTCATCAGTCTGTTGCTTTTCTTTTCACTGTTCAGTCACCGGCTAGGGGAGGGACCAGACTTATCTGCAGCATAGAAAGATCAGGTCTCCCATCCCACCAGACTGAACTGTACTGTGTAATTCTCAAGAGCATATAGACAGAAATACAAACCCTTTAACGGCTCTCAAAAATGTATTTTATTGGTGGATTTAGCTACTTGCCTGGCGATCAGCTTTATTTTTTACAGGTACTTATATAGCACCATCAATTTACACAGCACTTTACATATACATTGTACATTCACATCAATCCCTGCCCTCAAGGGGTTTACAATCTATATATTAGGGCCAATTGACCTACCAGCATGTCTTTAGTGTGGGACGACACTGGAGGAAACCCACGGAGGCACAGGGAAAATATGCAAACTCCCTGCAGGTGGCGCAATGGCTGGGATTTGAACCAATGATCCTAGTGCTACCAGGTGCAAGTTCTTATCACTTATCCACTGTGCTGCCCCAGGTTGCCTGCAGATAAATCATCAGGAGAAGGAGCAGACAGGGATTTAAACACATTTTTTTGTCTCTGCATCGCAAGAAGTGTTTCCTGTTGGCCAGCTAAAGCTGCGATGAATCACCTCTCCAGGTTTCATCTTCCAAAAGTCAGTTTCTAGGTGCATCACTGCGAGTAAGGTGGTGGAGGATCTGCTGTTGGAGAAAACACTGGGGGCTGAGAATATTCTGGGAGATGGTTGTACATTGGTAGTCCTGTGGATTCTGGAGGGTTTGCTGCTGAATGTGGGAACACCAATGATTGGGAGATTGCTGGCAGTTGAGGAAGAGTTGATGACACTTCGGAATAAGCTGGTGGATCAGGCGAAATAACAACAAGGTTCTGGGCTGTGGTTGCCTGAAAGGAGAGCATTCATAATAAAATTAAATTGTTTATCTTCTCTTAAGATGTTTCACAAATACCCAACATTTAATAAGTGCTTCTACATACCGATGTCTCAATGTTTTGTAGGAGTTGGAGAGTTAAACCAATGGACAGTTTGTTCTATTTTTATTGGTGTGATCTAGTCAGGGCTTTTTTCAGCTGGAACTTGGTGAAACTCAGTTCCACCACCTCTGTCTCAGGCCCTCTTCTCCCTGCTGACCACTATTACTTGAAAACACAAAAGTCCGGCTTCTATACTTACAAGTGATAGCTTGTTCCTCAATTGCTCCCACAGATCAGATCTCCTGAGTGGCTCCTACTGAGTGAAGGATGGGGAAAAGGGAGATGCAGGTACACGGGGTGCAGTGCAAATGCCAACATCACCACTGAATGATCTCCCAGCAAGTGAGAGAGGTGGAACCAACTACAGTATGTGGGGAGGTACTAGAGCTGGCTGGGTGCTTCAGCTTAATAAAGCAACAAAAATAAGACATGTGGAAGATGGTGTAGCTTTTAAGGAGATGGGGAGAAGATGGGGGCAGTGGAGGGGGGTTGCATGCAGAGGTCAGAGCTGAAGAGGGGTTAACGTGAGATGTGGATGGGGGATGCAGAGGTAAGCAGCTGTGAAAGAAGGCTGAATTCTGCACTCTGTGTGTAGCAAACCGCTAAACTCTGCACTCTGTATGCAGTGCACCCCTGAACTCTGCAGTCTGTGTGTAACCCCCTCCCTGAACTCTGCACTCTGTACATAATGCACTCCTGGTATTTAATGACCCTGTTAAGACCCTCCCGCTGTTAGTGAAATTTGACCACACCCACTATTTGATGTGGTTTGGAGGGTGTGCGTAAGGGACGGGGTGGTCGTGATTGAGTTCCTGTACCCATTTTCTGAGAAAAAAAGCCCTGGATCTAGTCAATGAGTTCCAATGTCTGCAGAATTTGTATTTATAAGTTCACCTTTTGTGACATGTTACATGTTACACCCAGTGGCGGCTGGTGAAGTTTTAGGATGGGGGGTGCCAGACCCCGCCCTTCCTTGTTGACCCCTCTCACTTGGTGAAAATGGGCGTGGTTTGAGCGAAATTGTGGGCGTGGCTCTAAGGTGATGTGGTTAGCATTAGGGAGAGGGATGGAGGACTAGATCCTACACAACAATAGAAATATGTGTATTCTACAAAGTTTAACAATCAGCAGATAAAGATACTCCAAACACCTGGTGTTAGCACTTCAATTATCCCGGCACCATGGTTGTTATGATGTCAGGATGATTGAAGCGCATTATTTCTATTATTACATTGTAATATAAAATTAAATCATTCAACTCACCATAATG
Organism: Lithobates clamitans; assembly: GCA_037952925.1. NCBI lineage: Eukaryota > Metazoa > Chordata > Amphibia > Anura > Ranidae > Lithobates > Lithobates clamitans. The sequence goes on along the minus strand of JBBGZY010000168.1, from coordinate 2,594,191 downwards.
CAGAATCAGTGGGAGCCCTGAGCGTGTCACTAGCCACGTCGCCTGCCACTAGATGCTATCAAGTGTTCCCAGCACCTTACATCAGGTGCCCGCAGCGGAGTCCCTCCTTACATGCAGCCTGTGTCCCATTAAATGCAGCCTGCATCACATCAAATGCAGCCTGCGTCTCACCAAATGCAGCCTGCGTCCCACCAAATGCAGCCTCTGTCCCCCCAAATGCAGCCTCTGTCCCCCCTAATGCAGCCTGTGTCCCACCAAATGCAGCCTGTGTCCCACCAAATGCAGCCTGTGTCCCACCAAATGCAGCCTCTGTCCCCCCAAATGCAGCCTCTGTCCCCCCAAATGCAGACTCTGTCCCCCCAAATGCAGACTCTGTCCCCCCAAATGCAGACTCTGTCCCCCTAATGCAGACTCTGTCCCCCTAATGCAACATCTGTCCCCCCTAAGGCAGCATCTGTCCCCCCCTAGTGCAGCATCTGTCCCCCCAAATGCAGCATCTGTCCCCCCTAGTGCAGCATCTGTCCCCCCTAGTGCAGCATCTGTCCCTCCTAGTGTAGCATCTGTCCCCCCAAATGCAGACTCTGTCCCCCCTAATGCAGCATCTGTCCCCCCTAGTGCAGCATCTGTCCTCCCTAGTGCAGCATCTGTCCCCCCAAATGCAGCATCTGCCCCCCTAGTGCAGCATCTGTCCCCCCTAGTGCAGCATCTGTCCCCCCTAGTGCAGCATCTGCCCCCCCTAGTGCAGCATCTGTCCCCCCAAATGCAGCCTGCCTGTGTTACATTAAATGCAGCCTCTGTTACTTAAAACCCCTCTGCCCCGTTCTCTGCACAGCGGTACTTACCTTGCTGTTGTCCTCTCCTGCGGTGTCTCCTTCCACTGGCAGCGGCGATGGAGCGGCATACTTCCTTTTTCCTCTCTCGGGCGCAATGGGAGAGAGAATCAGGAAGTGACATCAAACTCGGATGTCAATCAAATCTGAAGCGGCGAGTAGCTTCCGCCCGGCGCCTGTAGTATATATTACTATAGGCGCCGGGCAGAAGCTACTCGGCGCCTCATAAAGCGCCGCAGGGCGGGCTAAACGCTGGAAATGAAGCGCCACGTCTGCAATCTCGTGATTGCATAGATGTGGCGCTTCCCATAAGTGCACTGTGTCCGGTGTCGCACTGTGTCCGGGGTCCGAACACAGTGCACTTAAGGAACTTTTTGGGGATTTTTTTTTTCAAAGGGCCAGCCTAACTCACAGTAACTCACAGTAAATCTCTTCGGTGTCACCAGGACAAGAAGTGAAAAGAAAATATTCCCAACTAAAGACACAAACCGCAATAGAAACCTGAGAGGCGACATAACCTATCCCCATTCTAACAAGAACTAAAAAATAATTTTTTGCTGAAGTTGTCTAAATGTGCCTGCTGTACCATGTAAATGTATCCTGTTCTGTTTTTTGCTTCCTGTGTGTGAAATCACTGGTGTTCCTGCCAGTCCCTCTGCTTTCCTATTAAAAACTGACCACACTAAGCAGTAGAGCACACCGTGATCAGTTCCCTCCCTGCACAGCCTTTCACTGGGAGGATCAGTGTGCTGCTGCTTCTCCTCCCCCAGCTCTTATGTACCTAAGAACAGAGGGAATGTGAACACTTATAAAAAAGGGAAAAAATGGATTTATAATTTTTTTTATATCTATACACAAATGTTTGCCTTTCATTTCAATCTTAAACTGAATGGGTTGTTTTACAGGGTTATTGTTTACAATCACTTTCATGCATTTATCTTCTGCTCCACAGCTCTTACCTGTGATTGATTCCTTGAAATACATTGCAGAGATCGGTTGCTGTATATAACTAGACATCCAGATGAAACCAGCTGCACTAAATTTGTTACTAGTAGAAAGTTGATAATAGCGAGAGTTCCCATCTGAAAACAGAAAGTAAGTAAACGTGTACTTCATTAGCTCTAGCAACAATATATATGTTGTGTTTAGCATATTACTTTTATCTTAATCTTAAAAATATAAAGTTTAATTTTCTTTACCTTCCTAAATGAAGAATGTGGTTTAGCCAACGAGGCCTACCATAAATTGTAGAAATAATGCTATATGGTGTACACAACATTCCTTCTTTTTTTTGTGTAAGAAATATGCAGAAAAGTGTATACAGCGGTGGAGGCCACTCCATTAGGGGCGCAGGGGCGCCGCCCCCCTAATCCATGCGCCCGGCCCCTAATCTACATGTAGTTCTCCAGACGCATGGATTTCAATGTTTTTGTTTTTTTTTAAGCACATGATTAGAGCCGAAGGCTCTAATTGGCTTCAAAAAAGGGTGGTCTCGGGGCGCAGAGCCCAGCTCCTGAGCCCACCCAGTTTTGTGACATTAGCGAATTAATATTTGCTATTGTCTTCCTGCTTCTCCTCCCAGATATTCAGGAAGCGGGTCCTGAGACCCGATTGGCCGGGAGTCTTAGGAGTCTTAGGAGGCTAAGCAGAAACACAGATCTCTGTTTTCCCCCAGTCAAAGCATTCCCCCCACAGTTAGAAAGCACCCCATAGAGACACACTTAACCCTTTGATCGCACCTGATGTTAACCTCTTCCCTGCCAGTGTCATTAGTACAGTGACACCTTTTTTTTTTTTTAGCACTGATCACTGTATTGGTGTCACTGGTCCCCAACTAGTGTCAAAAGTGTCAGGTGTTCGATTTGTCCGCCGCAATGTCGCAATCCTGCTAAAAATTGCTGATCACCTCCATTACTGGTAAAAAAAAAAAATTATAAAAATTCCAAAAATCTATTCAAAAGTTTGTAAACGCTATAACTTTTGCGCAAATCAATCAATATAAGCTTATTGGGTTTTTTTTTACCAAAAATATGTTGCAGAATACATATTGGTCTAAATGGATGAATACATTTTTATTTTTTTTACATTTTTTTTATTAGGTACAGTATCTCACAAAAGTGAGTACACCCCCTTACATTTTTGTAAATATTTTATTATATCTTTTCATGTTACAACACTAAAGAAATTACACTTTGCTACAATGTAAAGTAGTGAGTGTACAGCTTGTATAACTGTAAATTTACTGTCCCCTCAAAACAGCTCAACACACAGCCATAAACCACTGGCAACAAAAGTGAGTACACCTCTAAGTGAAAATGTCCAAATTGGGTCCAATTAGAAATTTTCCCTCCCCGGTGTCATGTGACTCATTAGTGTTAGAAGGTCTCAGGTGTGAATGGGGAGCAGGTTTGTTAAATTTGGTGTTAACGCTCTCACTCTCTCATACTGGTCACTGGGAGTTCAACATGGCACCTCATGGCAAAGAACTCTCTAAAGATCTGGAAAAAAATTGTTGCTCTACATAAATTTGGCCTAGGCTATAAGAAGATTGCCAAGACTCTGAAGCTGCAGCACGGTGGCCAAGACCATACAGCGGTTTAACAGGACAGGTTCCAGTCAGAACAGGCCTCGCAATGGTTGACCAAAGAAGTTGAGTGCACGTGCTCAGCGGCATATCCAGATGTTGTCTTTGGGAAATAGACCTATGAGTGTTACCAGCATTGCTGCAGAGGTTGAAGGGGTGGGGGGGGTCAGCCTATCAGTGCTCAGACCATACGCTGCACAATACATCAAATTGGTCTGCATGGCTGTCATCCCAGAAGGAAACCTCTTCTAAGATGATGCACAAGAAAGCCCTCAAATAGTTTGCTGAAGACAAGCAGACTAAGGACATGGATTACTGGAACCATGTCCTGTGGTCTGATGAAACTGAGATAAACTTATTTGGTTCAGATGGTGTCAAGCGTGTGTGGCGGCAACCAGGTGAGGAGTACAAAGACAAGTGTTTTGCCTACAGTCAAGCATGGTGGTGGGAGTGTCATGGTGCCGGGCTGCACGAGTGCTGCTGGCACTGGGGAGCTACAATTCATTGAGGGAACCATGAATGCCTACATGTACTGTGACATACTGAGGCAGAGCATGATCCCTTCCCTTTGGAGACTGGGCTGCAGGGCAGTATTCCAACATAACGGCCCCAATTACACCTCCAAGACAACCACTGCCTTGTTAAAGAAGCTGAGGGTTAAGGTGATGGACTGGCCAAGCATGTCTCCAGACCTAAACCCTATTGAGCATCCTCAAATGGAAGGTGGAGGAGCGCAAGGTCTCTAACATCCACCAGCTCCGTGATGTCGTCATGGAGGAGTGGAAGAGGACTCCAGTGGAAACCTGTGAAGCTCTGGTGAACTCTATGCCCAAGAGGGTTAAGGTGGTGCTGGGAAATAATGGGGGCCACACAAAATATCGACACTTTGGGCCCAATTTGGACATTTTCACTTAAGGGTGTACTCACTTTTGTTGCCAGTGGTTTAGACATTAATGGCTGTGTGTTGAGTTATTTTGAGGGGACAGAAAATTTACACTGTTATACAAGCTGTACTCTCACTACTTTACATTGTAGCAAAGTGTCATTTCAGTGTTGTCACATGAAAAGATATAATAAAATATTTACAAAAATGTGAGGGGTGTACTCACTTTCTTGAGATACTGTATGTTTTATAGCATAAAGTAAAAAATATTGTTTTGTTTTTTTTTAAATTGTCAGTCTTTTTTTGTTTATAAAGCAAAAAATAAAAACCACAGAGGTGATCAAATACAACCAAAAGAAAGTTCTATTTGTTGGAAAAAAAGGACATCAAATGTATTTGTGTACAGCGTCGCACGACTGCGCAATTGTTAAGTAAAATAACGCAGTGCCGTATCACAAAAAATAGCCTGCTCATGCAGGAGGGTAAACCTCCCGGGGCTGAAGTGGTTAAACCTCATTTCTCCCATAGTTGACCAAGTAAACAGTGCATTGAGGTCTGCTTGTAAATTGGAGACATCTTGTAAGTATTTTATTCCACTATTTGGTGTCATCTGCAAACACACTTTTAATCCGAACCTCTTTACCATTTATATATAGGTTAAAAAGTTAGGGTCCCAACACTGAACCTTGGGGTAGACCACTAAACACCACTAATAACTATTCAGGCCTTTACAGTGGACAATGGGGCTCTGTTTATGCCCCAAAGTAAAGAGATTTAACCTCCACATACTTCACAGTAGGAGCTGTGAAATGTGGAATAAACTCCCTCAAGAACTAGTTTTGGTCAACTCAGATTATTTAAAAAAAGAGCCTAAATGCACAAAATATAACTGGATACTAATATTTATAGGTAATAACACTAGAGATTCTTGATCCAGGGAATATCTGATTACCTTCTTGGCGATCAGGAAGAACGTTTTTTCCTTTGCTGGAGCAAATTGGATCATGCCTCACAGGATTTGCCTGCCTATGGCTCAATTGTGGGTAAAGGATTGTGTATATGGAGGTTTTGCATTTATTTATTTTAGTTTGTGACTATGTAACCCTAGATCATTCAAAGAATTAATTTATTACTTTCGGAATATGGTCTTTCAGTCAGTTTAATACCCATTTACAAATTGAATTTTCTAAGCCTGTAGACTTTAAAGTGTAAAAAACATTCCCCTCTGGGTGATCTATGTACATTACAAGGATTTTGACAAACTTTGTTGCAGATTCCTACCTTTTGTTATTCTGAAGAAATCACTGTTCCTCTGTGCCCATGTGCGGAGTGAGTCTAATGGGAGTGGTTTCAAAATTATCAACCCACTGCTGAACCTGCAAAGCTCTAGTAAGGAAAATTTCAGGGCCTGCATCCCTTTAGATGTGATTTCCTATTGGGAGTATCTTACAAAAATGAAATTTTTGTTGCAGGGATGCCTGAAATATGATTTGTATCTTAGTGCAGACTTCTGGGAAAAGCAGTGAGCCAATCACACAAGCAGCAAATAACATATCTGGGGGGATGTTCTGTACAGAACACCACCAGGTAGCCATTATTTCACTGCAGATTAAAAAGGAAAGGTATTTTTTAATAACATTCATTTACAATATGACTTGTGTCCCAATTGTATACGCTATATTATTTTTTATTTATTTGCAATTTTTTTCCCCACTTTTGCAAAGTCATATTATTATATTCACATCCTCTCCTTTTGTCTATGTTTTTGTTTATTTTCTCATAAAAAGAAAGCATATTAGTTTATAATAGGGTTTTCTAGTAAAAACTTCTGTGTTTTTATTATCTGAAGCCAGGTGCTTGGCGAAGAATGAGAGTGAGAGAAACACTGGTTGCAGCTGCTCTCTGTAGCTGCTGCCCTGTTGTGCTGGACTGGTTAACAGCTATATGAGTGAGAGGAGGTAGCTGCTGGGCAGCAGGGGCGGACTGACCATTGAGCCACTCGGGCACTGCCCGAGGGCCCTGGGCCACTAGGGGGCCCCATCAGGGTTGCCAGCCTCAGTAAAACCAGGGGCAGTATGTATAAATCTGTGTTTTTTTTACATCTGTCTGTGTATACTGTGTGTACATGTATGTGTATACTGTGTGATTGTATACTGTGTGTGTGTATACTGTGTGGCCCCATAATCTCTGATTGCCTGGGGGCCCCATAATCTCCTATTGCCCGGGGGCCCCATGAGTTATCAGTCCGCCCCTGCTGGGCAGGAAGAGGTTATAGTGTTTGTAACCCTAAAAAAAAGAAAAAGAAAAAGAGAGCTCCTGTTCCCTTAAAGCAGGTTAAACCGCACAGTGCTGCCTAACCTGTTCCTTTCTAGCTATAAAAATCCTGGTTGATCATGCCTGTTCCTGTGTCCCCCTATGTAAACTGACCACAGTAATCATGGCTGCTGATCCATGATTACCGTGGTCAGTTTACACTCTCCTCTCTCCATCTCCCTGCCTGTCAGCTCCTGTGTGTGCGAGCCACCCCTCCCCTCCTGCCGCTATTAATAGCTGGCAGTAAAGTTAACTAAAGATTACTGACATCCCCTCTGTTGTATGCAGCCATCCTACATTGTGTAAAACGATGCCTCTAAATACCTTATCTTCAATCTTTTCTGGGCGGTCACGTGACCTCCGGCCACTCTCCTCCTCCATCTAAGAGCTACAATGGGAGGGGCTGAGCTGCCAGCACAGTGATCACATAACCTCCCCGTCTGATGCCAGAGGGGGATCGCGGCCCCTCCCGCTATACCCCTTTAGATCGGAGGATGAGAGTAGCCAGAGGTCACGTGACCAGCCAGAAAAGATTGGAGATAAGGTATTAAGAGACATCGTTTTACACTAACATTTACACAGTGTAGAATGGCTGCATAAAACAGAGGGGCTGGCAGTGATTTATTTTTTTTACTTTACAACCACTTTAATAGACTGAGTCAGGCAACATTGTACTGTGAGAACTGTAGTCCTGAGGAGAGAGACTCTACTGTAATCAAGAGCTTTTGAACTACATTCCCCAGAGTGAGAAAGATCTGCATTCTCCCAGGTTGTACAGGACACAGCTTCCTCATGCCATGAGGGAGACCGGCAAGTGCACATCGCTGTCCAGTGTGTACTATCACTGCTGCAAAATGACAGCCTGAGCGGGATCTGGAGTTTGGGGGTGCTGACAGTCAGAGTCACCTGGGTGCAGAGCAGGGAGTGGACTAATCGCTATGTGTGACCAGATAATAAGCTGCAATATCGCTTGGATGGCGAGCTGCTGCTTGGGGGATTTACTATCGGCTGCTAGAAAGAGAGAGAATGGGCCCTTTAGGAACTGACCATACAACCATCTAGTACCCTTTTTGCTGCCCCCCAGGCTTGACTGGGGCAATGACCATGTGCACCAATGGTATAACTGGGCTCCAGAGCTAGCTAGCTGAAGATTTAGGACTAAAGACTGCCTCTTTACAGATGCTACACAGAGACCCTTACCTGTTGTTTATGCTAAGAGGTACTTCTCAGGGAACACTGCACCATATCCTAGCCATTCTGCTAGACTAGTTATAGTATTAATGGACCCCCAGCTTTTCGGTCTGGGGGTCAGATAGGCTTAGATCTAGTAGGGAATGGTGGGTCAAAAGGGTCATTTATGGATTTCCCTAACGTGGTTCTCAAAAATTCGGGATGTTCACCAAACCCAGAATGAAAGAGGCAACCAATAGTAAAGTACTGTAAGGCTAATGTTTATTGTGCATAAGTGGTAATGTACTTACAGGACAAAGGTAAAAAACAGGCATGTAAAATGCAAGGATTCTTTCCAGGAATGCTGTAAGGGGATGGTGAAACGCGTTGATGCAATTTCCGGTTTCGAATTCTAACGACGTCACTTCTGTTTGCTGTGGAATGGATGCTGGTTACGGCGTTCCCGGAAAAAATCCTTGCATTTTACATGCCCGTTTTTTACCTTTGTCCTGTAAGTACATTTCCATTTCTGCACAATAAACATCAGCCTTACAGTACTTCACTATTAGTTACCTCTTTTGTTCTGGGTTTGGTGAACATCCCGAATTTTTGAGAACTACAATGGGGAGATCCATACCAGACCCTTGTGACCCACCATTCCCTATCAGATGTAAGCCTATCTGACCCCCAGACTGAAAAGCTGGGGGTCCATTACTTTTGGTGAGTAGGGATACAGGAGGGGTGTGTGTCACATCACTGAGTGAGTTTTATTTGGAGCACATCAGTACTTCTAAGAAGATTGGAGCACAAGAGCTCTTTATTATATTGGTACGTTATTTGCAATACAGTTTTTTATTGGATGTTTTTGGGCTTTACATTTGATGTTACCATTTGCATTTTTTGCACAGTTGCAAGCGCTGTATTTATTTATGTTTTCAAGTGATTAGCACCTTGTGTACAGCAGCTGCAATTTTTTCACATTCACTTTTGACCATAGCATAAGTTTATATATAATTTGTTCACTAGTTATAGTATTATTATTCACATTGCAGTTAAAGCAGAGCCCCACCCAAAAGGGGAAGTTCTATTTTAAGCACTCCCCCCCCCCCCTTTCTATGCCACATTTGGTATGTTGTTTTTTTTTGGGGGGGGGGTGAATACCTAGTTCTGACAGGTACCCGCTCCCACTTTTGCTCGGATCGCCTTCTCCTCTCCCCTTCCCTCCTTGCAATCTTCTGGGACATTTCACAGGTCCCAGGAGATTGCCCGACCATTCAGGAGGCATACGCATTGCATGCGCGGCTGTGAAGCCGCAAGCTGTCACAGCCAGGGGCCCACAGTTGTAATGTCAGCACCGGGGAAAGGAGAGAAGAGGGAGAGGATTGAGGGTTTGGGCTGTCACATCGCTGGATCCTGGGACAGGTGAGTTTGTGTTTATTAAAAGTCAGCAACTACACTTTAATGCTTATATGCACTGTTAATTGCTGACTTTGTTGAGTTATGTGTTGATTGCAGTCTAGTCACACAGAACTCTGATCTAACTTACTTTGGCATAATGATTATACTGCCTTGTAGACTGTGTCTGAACCTACATTCTGTATGTTCATTAATGCTCAGCCACCATTTATTGTACCCTATTCGAATACATTGAGTTCATTTACCACTAAACAGTCTTGTTTCTATTTCCTGACACAGGACTAATTCACAGTCAAGTTAAAGGTATCCACACTTGTGTTCCTATAAGTGCTTAGAGTAACTTTTACTCAACCAGGTGTTTCAGAGGGGCTGGGGTTGTTTTTTGAGTTGAAGAGTAAAACAGAGAATCCAAATTACAAGGTGGCTCCTTTGGGGGTAGCGCTATATATTAAACTCTCAAATATCTTCCTGACTATTGAAGTTAAACTAATGGGTCTCTAGTTACTTGGTAAAGACTTTTTTTAGATGCATGCACCACACTGGGCTTGAAAATACCAGAACTCAACTCTTTGAGGATACGTGGGTGTATGCCATCTGGTCCAGGTGCCTTATTCATCTTTATTTTGTTTAAATGTTTCTGGATTATATCAATTTTGAGCCATAGTAGTTCTTTTGGGCCTATGCCAATACTATCCATTATAGACTCACAATATATATTTTTCGGAGCCAAATAAGGTATGTAATAAAATTGCTTTCTCTTTGACCCCAGTCACCAATAGGGTTGGGCCGAATGGACCACCTGTTCGGTTTGCACCAGAACTTTCAAACACCACGAAAGTTCAGACCCAAATAACGAACCCCATTAAAGTCAATGGGACCCGAACATCAAAAATCAAAAGTGCCTATTTTGAAGGCTTATATGCAAGTAATTGGGCATACAATGGTTATAGGGGTCCAGGTCCTGCCCTGGGGGACATGTATCAATAAAAAAAAAGTTTATGAAAAACTTCATTTTTAAATGAGCAGGGATTTTTGATTTTTAAAGTGAAAGCCTAAAATGAAAAATCCCTTCCAATTTGGTGCCTAGGGGGTCCCCTTAGTCTACCAGTAAAGTGGTCTGTACCATGTCTAGAATCTGCTACAGCAATAATCGCATTTATAAAGCCAAAAAAAATGTCAAGCTGCCTTTATTTTGCTCAACAACAGATGGAGAGCCAGTTTGTAAGATGAGGCCACAATGTAGTGCACTGGGAACAAGATTAGAGATTTTTTGGATACATTTTGGTGTCACTTTGACTTTGTATAGAACAGGTGCGTAAAAATTGGTCTTTGGGTGTCGGTGGCACCTTCCCGCCGTAACCCTATAGAGGTACTCTTGATGAAAACAAGAAGTGGAGTTACTGTAAAAAAATGCAATGATATGCACCTGTCAAACAGGTGCAGAAAAATTGGTCTTTGGGTGTCGGTGGCGCCTTCCCACCGTAACCCTATAGAGGTACTCTTGATGAAAGGAAGAATTGGCCTTGCTGTAAAAAATTGCAATGTTATGCACCTGTCAAACAGGTGCAGAAAAATTACTCTTTGGGTGTCGGCGGCACCTCCCCACTATAACCCTATAGAGGTGCTCTATATGAAGGCAAAAAAAATTGCAATGATATGCACCTATCAAACAGGTGCAGAAAAATTACTCTTTGGGTTCTTCCTGATGAAATGATTGAACACCTTATAAGCTAGGCAGCCTCGAAGTCCTGCAGAGATTCCACATCCCAAAAAGACTTAATCAGTGAAATCGGCATCAGGGGTTTCATAGCTGGCTTCATCCAGGACTGATTCATTTTTCTAAAAGTCAAATGGTCCACGGAGTCTGTGGACAGACACGTTCTATGATCAATAACGAAACCTCCTGCAGCACTGAATGCCCATTCTGAAAGCACGCTGGATGCAGGGCAGCCCAACAACTCAATAGCATACTGGGCAAGTTCTGGTCAGTGGTCTATTCTCATGACCCAGTATGTCAGTGGATCGTCAGCTTTAAAGCTCTCCATCTCTGTTTTGGCCCCGAGGTAATCGTCCACCATGTGATGCAGACACTGCCGGTGGGATGTGGAAGCTGACAGCCCTGGGCGGCGAGGACTAAAAAAATTCTGAAATGCCTTACTTAGGCGGACGCCTTCTCCAATGCTTCTCTCTTGACCAAAAGAAGACTCAAAATGGCGTTTTCCATGACACTGTAACCCAGGGTTCAAAATTTGAAGTCCTGAGCTACTAGCCAGGCCTCAAAGGTTACTTGCCACCAGTTGCCCCGCCCCTAATTCCACCCCTAAACACGCCCTCATACACCCTGTTCCAAATTATTATGCCAATGATATTTTTCTCATTTAGCTAAATAATTGATGTAAACAACAGTCAGCATAATTCTCATGTTATCAACTATTCGGAGTACAATTCATAATTTATTGAACAAACCTCCTAATGATAACTTTTTGTTGTTTTTTTTAAAAAAACTTACAATGCACTGTTCCAAATTATTACGCACAGTAAGTTTCAAAACACTTCATAGGTTGTAACATGGATCAATGCAAAAAAAAGTTTTAAAAACGGCCGTTTTTTCAGGAGCAGTGATTTTAATAATGCTTAAAGTCAAACAATAAAAGTGTAATATCCCTTTAAATTTCGTAGCTGGGGGGTGTCTATAGTATGCCTGTAAAGGGGCGCATGTTTCCCGTGTTTAGAACAGTCTGACAGCAAAATGACATTTCGAAGGAAAAAACCCATTTAAAACTACCCGCGGCTATTGCATTGCCGACAATACACATAGAAGTTCATTGATAAAAACGGAATGGGAATTCCCCACAGGGAAACCCCGAACCAAAATTTAAAAAAACAAGACATGGGAGTCCCCCTAAATTCCATACCAGACCCTTCAGGTCTGGCATGGATATTAAGGGGAACCCCGGCCAAAATTTAAAAAAAAAATGAAGTGGGGTTCCCCCTAAATTCCATACCAGACCCTGACAAAAAATGACAAGAGACAGTTTTTGACAAATCCTTTATTTAAATGCTTCTTCTTTCTTCCTTCATCTTCTTCTGGTTCTTCTAGCTCTTCTGGTTCTTCCTCCGGCGTTCTCATCCAGCATCTCCTCCGCGGCGTCTTCTATCTTCTTCTCCTCGGGCCGCTCCGCACCCATGGCATGGGGGGAGGCTCCCACTCTTCTCTTCTTTTTTTCTTCTCTTCTTTTTTTCTTCTCTTCTTCTCTTCTTCATTTTCTTCTCCGGGCCGCTCCGCACCCATGCTGGCATGGAGGGAGGCTCCCGCTGTGTGACGGCGTCTCCTCGTCTGACGGTTCTTAAATAATGAGGGGCGGGGCCACCCGGTGACGCCGCCCCCTCTGATGCACGGTGACTTGACGGGACTTCCCCGTGACGTCACGGGGAATGCCACGGGGAAGTCGCGTCATGTCTCGTGCGTCAGAGGGGGTGGGGTCACCAGGTGGCCCCGCCCCCTGTTATTTAAGAACCGTCAGACGAGGAGACGCCGTCACACAGCGGGAGCCTCCCTCCATGCCAGCATGGATGCGGAGCGGCCCGCAGAAGAAAATGAAGAAGAGAAGAAGAGAAAAAGAGAAGAAGGAAATAGAGAAGAAGATGAAGAGAAGAGCGGGAGCCTCCCCCCATGCCATGGGTGCGGAGCGGCCCGAGGAGAAGAAGATAGAAGACGCCGCGGAGGAGATGCTGGACGAGAACGCCAGAGGAAGAACCAGAAGAACCAGAAGATGAAGGAAGATAGAAGAAAGAAGAAGCATTTAAATAAAGGAATTGTCAAAAACTGTCTCGTCATTTTTAACATTTTTTTACAGTTTTTTAGTGAAATGGTAGGGGTAAGTACCCCCTTACCATTTCACACAGGGGGGGGCCAGGATCTGGGGGTCCCCTTGTTAAAGGGGGCTTCCAGATTCCGATAAGCCCCCCGCCCGCAGACCCCCACAACCACCGGCCAGGGTTGTGGGGATGAGGCTCTTGTCCTCATCAACATGGGGACAATATGTTTTGGGGGGCTACCCCAAAGCACCCTCCCAATGTTGAGGGCATGTGGCCTGGTACGGTTCAGGAGCGGGGGGCGCACTCTCGTCCCCCCTCTTTTCCTGGGGCCTGCCAGGTTGCGTGCTCGGATAAGGGTCTGGTATGGATTTTTGGGGGGACCCCACGCCTTTTTTTTTGTGGCGCGGGGTTCCCCTTAAAATCCATACCAGACCTGAAGGGTCTGGTATGGAATTTAGGGGGAACCCCACGTCATTTTTTAAAAAAATTTTGGCCGGGATTCCCCTTAATATCCATACCAGACCTGAAGGGCCTGGTATGGAATTTAGGGGGACTCCCACGTCTTTTTTTTTTTTAATTTTGGTTCGGGGTTTCCCTGTGGGAAATTCCCATTCCGTTTTTATCAATGAAGTTCTATGTGTATTGTCGGCAATGCAATAGCCGCGGGTAGTTTTAAATGGGTTTTTTCCTTCGAAATGTCATTTTGCTGTCAGACTGTTCTAAACATGGGAAACATGCGCCCCTTTACAGGCATACTATAGACACCCCCCAGCTACGAAATTTAAAGGGATATTACACTTTTATTGTTTGATTTTAAGCATTATTAAAATCACTGCTCCTGAAAAAACAGCCGTTTTTAAAACTTTTTTTTGCATTGATCCATGTCCCCTGGGGCAGGACCCAGGTCCCCAAACACTTTTTATGACAATAACTTGCATATAAGCCTTTAAAATTAGCACTTTTGATTTCTCCCATAGAATTTTAAAGGGTGTTCCGCGGCATTCGAATTTGCCGCAAACACCCCAAATTGTTCGCTGTTCGGCGAACTTGTGAACAGCCAATGTTCGACTCGAACTCGAAGCTCATCCCTACTCCAAAGGTTCTCAATAGGATTGAGGTCAGGGGAGGATGGAGGCCACACCATGACTTTATTTTCTTTTATCCCCATAGCAGCCATTAATACAGAGGTATTCTTTGCAGCATGAGATGGTGCATTGTCATGCATGAAGATGATTTTATTATGGAAAGCATAGTTCTTCCTTCTGTACCAAGGAAGGAAGTGGTCAGTCAGGAACTCCACATACCTTGCAGAGGTCATCTTTACACCTTCGGGGACCCTAAAGGGGCCGACCAGCTCTCTTCCCATAATTCTGGCCCAAAACATGACTCCACCACCGCCTTACTGACGTCGCAGCCTTGTTGGAACAGGGTGGCCATCCACCAACCATCCACTACTCCATCCATCTGGACCATCCAGGGTTGCACGGCACTCATCAGTGAACAGGACTGTTTGAAAATTAGTCTTTATGTATTTTTCTGCCCAATGCAGCCGTTTCTGCTTGTAAGCATTGGTTAGTGGTGGCCGAAAGGAAGGTTTATGCACAGTTGCAAGACTCTGGAGGAGGACTCTACACCTTGGTGTCCGTGGGACTCTACAAGCACCAGCAGCTTCAAATATCTGTTTGCTGCTATGTAATGGTGTTTTAGCAGCTGCTCTCTTGATCCGATGCATGGATCTGGCAGAAATCTTCCTCAATGTGCCTTTATCTGCACGAAACCCGTCTGTGCTCTGAATCAGCCACAAATCTCTTAATAGTGCGATGATCACGCTTAAGTTTTTGTGAAATATCTAATGTTTTCATACCTCGTCCAAGGCATTGAACTATTTCACTCTTTTAGGCAGCAGAGAGATCCTTTTTCTTCCCCATATTGTTTGAAAATGGTGCTCTGCTTAATAATGTGGAACATCCTCCTTTAGTAGTTTTTCCTTTAATTGGGCTCACCTGGCAATCTAATTATCACAGGTGTCCGAGATTGTTTTCAGTGATCAAAAGAGCCCTGAGACACAATGCCATCCATGAGTTAAACTGAAAAACAAAATATTTAATCTTTGTGAAACTGAAATAGAATTTGCATAATAATTTGGAATAGGGTGTAAATTATCTCATTAAATGACACTTAAATGTTTTATGCAGAATTAAGTTATAAAAATAAATATTAACAACACCAACTTTATCCGTGCCCACCAATGCAGCCTGCCTGTGCCCACCAATGCTGCCTGTGCCCACCAATGCAGCCTGTGTCCACCTTGCAGCCTGTGCCCACCGTGCAGCCTGTGGCCTGTGCACACCGTGCAGCCTGTGCCCACCGTACAGCCTATGCCCACCGTGCAGCCTGTGTCCACAATGCAGCCTGTGTCCACCGTTCAGCCTGTGTCCACCGTGCAGCCTGTGTCCACCGTGCAGCCTGTGCCCACCGTGCAGCCTGTGTCCACCATGCAGCCTGTGCCCACCGTGCAGCCTGTGCCCACCGTGCAGCCCGTGTCCACCATGCAGCCTGTGTCACAGCCTGTGCCCACCGTACAGCCTATGCCCACCATGCAGCCTATGCCCACCGTGCAGCCTGTGTCCACAATGCAGCCGGGGAACATGCCAATGTGAAATGAAAGCGGTTATGGTTGTGTTCCCTGCCCTGCGCTCTGATCATCCAGGCAGCTCTTTCTCTTCCAGTGTGCAATCGCTGGGAGAAGGACTCCCATTCCACCCAGGCTGCTGGCGGTGCTCGCCCCCCCCCCCCGCTCCTAGGCAGCCATAGCTCGCCAGCCCTCAAAATCCACTCGCGAAATGCGAGCAGGAGAGTGGAATTTTTGAGGGCTGCTGTAACCTACTGGAGTCAGGAAAATCGTTCAATAAAATCCTCTTTAATGTGTCCTCAAGAGATTTTATCTTCTGCACTCTCTGTGGGGACAGGATGAGTTCTGAGACCTTCCCCTTATAACGGTGGTCAACCAGTAATCATCCTTCTCCTTTATGCCACGTATTCTTGGTTCCTTTCGCAGGCTTTGAAGCATGAGATTGCCCATGCGCCTCAAATTTGCCGAAGCTTGAGAAGCAAACTCCTCGGTTTCACTCAGGATGACAGCATCTGGAACTTCCTCCTCACAGCCACATACTACTCACAAGGGTCCTGGGGTTGGAAAGCCATCCCTTACAGATTGATGCATGTCTTCCTCTTCTTCGAAGCCTATGAAAGTGCCAGAATCCTCCCTCTAATCCTCCTCTCCTCTCTCCTCTGTGACAGGAATGATGTTGTCTGGATAAAGTGGGCCTTGAGAGGAAAGGAAGTCCTCCTCTTACTCCTGCTGCTCTGCCTCCAGCGCCCTGTCCATAATGCCACGCAGAGTCTGCTCCAGCAGGAACACAACAGGGATTGTGTCACTGATGCATGCACTGTCATGGCTCACCATCCTTGTGGCCTCCTCAAATGGTGACAATACATTGCATGCATCCTTATTGATCAGCCATTGGCTTGGGGAAAAAAAGCCGAGGTGGCCTGAGCCTGTCGTCATGCTGTATTCGCACAGGTACTTGTTGACGGCCCTCTTCTGCATGTATAGCCGCTGCAGCATTGACAAAGTCCAGTTTCCCCTGGTGGGCATGTCACAAATCAGGCGGTTTACGGACAGGTGGATTACCCGCTGAATTTCAGCAAACCGAGCACTGGCTGTGTATGACCGCCTGAAATAGCTACAGACTCTTCTGGCCAGCTTTAGCACATCTTACAACCCTGGGTACGTATTTAGGAAATGCTGCACCACCAAATTGAGGACATGTGCCAGGCATGGCACATGTATCAACTTATCCTGTCTAAGGGCGGACAGGAGGTTTGAGCCATTATCGGACACCACCATTCCTGGCTCCATCTGGCATGGTGTGAACCACCTCTGGGCCTGTCCCTGCAGAGCTCCAACAATCTGCTCCGGTGTGGTTCCTGTCCCCTAAACACACCAGCTGAAGCACTGCATGGCAGCTTGTAGCCTGACTCTGGGAATAGCCCTTTGAACGCTTAGGGGGTACCTGATGTTCATAGGACAATTCTGCAGAGGAGGGCATGGAGGTGGTGGAGGAGGAGGAGGGGGTAGAGCTTACAGGTGTGGCATCATTACCACCAGCTGTATGGAGACATGGGGGCACAACAAGCTGCAGCACCGAGCCCTTTCCTGCATCCTTTCGAGTTGCAAGCAGCGTTACCCACTGTGCTGTGAACAAAATATATCGTCCTTGTCCATGCTTGCTGGAACACGTGTCAGCAGTAAGGTGGATTTTATGGCTGACTGCCTTGCCCAACGATGCCAGAATATTCCCTTCCACGTGATGGTAGAGAGATGGAACAGCCTTGCGCGAAAAGTAGTAGTGACTGGGAATCTGCCATTGTGGTACAGCACATTGTGCGAATTCACGAAAAGGGGCAGAATCCACCAGGCTGAAAGGCAGAAATTGGAGAGCCAACAGCTTTGACAAGCTTACATTTAGACGCTGGGCATGTGGGTGGCATGGACTGTATTTTTTTTCTGGCTGCAGCAGATGGGGAAGAGAAATTTACCGGCTACAGTCTATAGCTGGTGGTGTGCTGCTGGCAGATGTGCTGCTAGGACCTGGGACACCCTGTGCTATATCATCATCCCTGTCAGTGGAGGCTGCTGAGAGGTAATGACTCAGTATAGCAGGGGCAGACTGAAGTCGGTAAGGAGGAGGAGGAGGGACAGATTTGTGCCCCTTTTGTGTGGCTTTTAGGTGCTCCTGCCAAGGGGCTGAGTGGTTGGACTTAAATGCCTTGTTAAGCATGTGGTACCCAAATGGCTGGTGTTTTTGCCACAATTGATGTGCCTGAGACACAGTTTGCAGATAGCAACAGTGTGATCTGCTGCAGATGAGCTGAAAAAGGCCCAGACAGCTAAGCTTTGGGGAGTGGGCCAGGAGATAACAGCTGCAGAATGTGATGGAATAGGGTGGCTGCTCTCTACTCTTTCTTGATGTCAGCCTCCTTGGGGTTGTGCTGTCTCACCTTCAGTTTCCTCCTCTGCTCTATCTGGCACCCAAGTCACATCAGTGACCTCATCATCCCCATATCCTCCATCTTCATTGTTACCACTGGGGACAACTTGGCAATACGCTGCAGCTTGGGGAACATAAATGCCAATTTGTCTACCAGTGTTCCTCCCTCTCTCTAGGCTCATGTTCCTGTCTTTCACAACCTCAACATCTGAATCCAGTAATGGCTGGGTATCACCAAGGAGCAAGTGGCTGAAGCTGTGGTCAAATAAATCAGCTGACTCCTCAATGGCTGATGTTGGGGCTATGGCAGGAATAGATGTGAACAAGAAGGCAGGTTTATCCACTCTGGCAACTGCAGGTGACTGCACACTCTGCTTGAATGACAGAGGATGAGGAAGGTTTAGTAAGCCAGTCCACCACCTCCTCTGCATGCTGTGGCTGGATAGCACGGGCAAACTCACTAAACAGAGGAAATGATGCCCTGCCTGAGGACTGACCACCACATCCAACTTTGCCTGTAGACACATTTGTTGCTGGCCCCCTTACAGTGCCAAGGGAACGTCTGCCTCTCCTTGTTGTCCTCCCAAACATTATTGGGAGGGAGGGGGCAGTGCTTATAAGCAAATGTAAAGAAGAAGTTGAAATCTGTATGTAGATACACTTTTATCAATGTAAAGAGGTGTTTGGTTCACTTTAATTCGAGTACTCACACTACACAGACACACTCCACAGATACACTATAATATACTGCAATTTTATGCGCCAAACATACAGTGACGCACAGAACTATATGGCGTTAAACTGGCAGTAATGTACACAGAACTATATGGCGTTAAACTGGCAGTAACGCACACAGAACTATATGGTGTTAAACTGGCAGTAACGCACACAGAACTATATGGCGTTAAACTGGCAGTATCGCACAAAACTATATGGTGTTAAGCTGGCAGTAACGCACACAGAAGTAAATGGCGTTTAACAGGCAGTAACGCACAAAACCATACAGCGTTAAACTGGCAGTAATGCTCACAGAACTATATGGCGTTAAACTGCCAGTAATGTACACAGAACTATATGGCATTAAACTGGCAGTAACGCACACAGAACTATATAGCGTTAAACTGACAGTAACGCACACAAAACTATATGGCATTAAACTGGCAGTAACACACACAGAACATTATGGCGTTAAACTGTCAGTAACGCACACAGAACTATATGGCGTTAAACTGGCAGTAATGCAATCAAATAGATTTTGTTCACACTGACGCTATCTGAACTGTCCCTACTCTAGTTATACACTATTGTAAAGATTACTGACATGGTCTCACTACACTACACTGAAACTATCCGAGCTGTGCCTACTCTACACTAATGTATGTATGAATGACACGGTCTCACTACACTACAGTGAAACTATCTGAGCTGTCCCTACTCTAGCTGCACACTATGCAAAGCTGAATGATGGTCCTCCTCACTAAACTCACACTATCCCTAGACTGACACTAAACTAATATTCTACACTGACAATTGAAGCAAAATAGCACAGTATAGCACACTAAATTAACAACACTGAACAGAGCCCTGTTCTATCTCTCCACGCCAAAATCACACTGAAAATGGCTGCCATTGAAAGAATACTTTTATACTGTGGGGCAGGAATAAGCCATGATTGGATAAAGTCATGATGACAGTGTCCAATCATGACACTGACAGTGCTCTGTGCCCTGATTGGCTGAAGCTTTCACTGCTTCAGCCAATCAGGACTTGCAATGCACTGTTCAGCGCCGCAATGCATTGTGGTCAGTTCGGGGGGGGGGAACAAACGGTCAAACGACCCACTTGTTCGGCTGTTCACCGAAAGTTCGGCCCAAACTTATCCTCCGCCTGAACCATTCGTCGATCCCTAGTCACCAACTCTAAATTACTTTGTTAATGGTCTACATGCTCAGACCTGACCTTTTACTATTAATACATTTGAAGAATTTTTGGGCGGTTTGTACTTCTCTCTTTGGCAACCTGTCATTCATTTTGAATTTTTGCAGCTTTGATTTCCTTTATACGTATTTTGTTCTTTTCTTTGTTACCTTCACATGAGGATAGTGTGTTCCTTCATTTTTATTTTTCTAGAATGACTTTTCTTATTCTTTATGGCTTTTTTACCTTTGAACGTGAGCGACATAGATTTTACCTTTAGTCTTTTAAGCATATTTCCCATGAGAATATACAGTATTTTTCCAGTGTTATATAGTAACATAGTTAGTCAGGTTGAAAAAAGGCACAAGTCCATCTAGTTTAACCAAATTGACTGTTTTCATACAGTCAATTTGAAACATTCCCATTTCTGTGTTTTTTTGAGGACATTATTGCCTCCACAAGTCTTAAAGAGCAGCCCTCGGCCTGGGAAAATTTGCTCCTCAAATGAATTGCTTCTATCTTTTAAGTATGTGCTTTTTGTTCACAGCTTACATTATGGTCAATGCTGCCAAGACGTTCTTTTACATGAACATTAGTAATAATAAGCTTTGCATGGTTTGATATTACCACATTCCTTATAAAAGGAAATCAGATTTGTTTGACAACTTCTGTCTTTTATGACTCCACGCGGTCTGTTGCTTAATATATTTTTTCCAACAGTGTCCATGTACCGTGGACTCAGAACCCAAGACACTTGGACTTCGTAGAGCAGCGGCAGCGCTGCCACTAACCACCAGGGGGGGTTATTTTACTGCCTCTGACTGCAAATGCAAGGGGGTTACATTTTACTGCCACTGACCACCAATGCTAAGGAATTAAATTTCACTGCCACTTACCACCAATGGAGGGGTAAAATTATCACTGCCACTGACCACCAATGCCGGCTGGAGTTAAATAGTGATGCAACTGTCATCAATGCTGGGTGATTAGAGATGGGCTGAACCCTGGTTTGGTTCACGCCAGAATTTTCGAACATCGCACAAGTTCGGAGCCGAACAACGAACCCCATTAAAGTCTAAAGTATCCGAACTTGAAAAATCAAAAGTGCCAATTTTGAAGGCTTATATGCAATTTAATGGGCGCATAAAGGGTATGGGGGTCTGGGTACTGCCCTGGGGGACATGTATCTATGCAAATGTTTTAAAAAAAGATAATTTTTAAATGAGCAGTGATTTAATGATGCTTAAAGTGAACCTATAAGAATGAAATATTCCTTTAAATATAGTGCCTGGGGGTTCCACTTAGTCTGCTTGTAAAGTGGCGCATCTGTACCGTGTATAGAACCTTCTGCAGCAAAAATTACATTTCTAAAGAAAAATAAATTACATGTTTCATTTCAAGCTTTCTTTTTTTGTAAACAGCAGCTTGGGGAGCCAGTCTGTATGATGAGGCCACAATTTAGTGCACTCGGATCAAGATTAGAGATTTTTTTTTATAAATTCTGGTGTCTATATCGCAGACTTTGAATAAAAGTAACAGGTGGGGAAAAATTGGATTTGGGTGTTGGTGGTGCCTTCACACCATAACTCTATAAAGGTACTCTTGATGAAAGCAAGAATTGGCCTTGCTGTAAAAAAAAAATTGAAATTATATGCACCTGTCAAACAGGTGCAGAAAAATTGGTCCTTGGGTGTTAATTGTGCCCATGAAACCTATACCAAACAATTTATTGCAGATAAAATCAATGCCCACAAAGCTAGGCAGCCTAGATAGTGTTGCAAAGATTCCACATCCCAAAAACACTTAATCTGCAACACCAGCATCAGGGGCTTGATAGCTGCTGCTAATCCAGGAATGATTAATTTTGATAAATGTCAGCCGGTCAACGGAGTCTATGGACAGATGCGCTCTTTTATCTCTCACAAAACCTCCGGCAGCACTGACTGCCTATTTGGAAACACACTCGATGCAGGGCAGCTCAGCAGCTCAATTGCATACTGGACAAGTTCTGAACAGTGGTCTATTCTCATGACCCAGTAACCCAGTGAATCCTCGACTCGAAAGCTTTCCATGTCTGTTTTTGCCCCTAGATAACCTTCCACTATATAATGCAGACACTGCCGATGGAATGTGAAATCTGACAGCCCTGGGCGCAGAGGACTAAAAAAAGTTGAAAGGCATCACTTAGATGGCCCCCTTCTCCACAGCTCCTCTCTTGACCAACAGAAGCATCAAAACTATGTTTTCCACCAGATTGTAGCCTGTCAGAGTCAGGAAAGGTGTTACATAAACTCCTCTTTAGGGTGTTGAGATTTTATCTTCTGCTCCCTCTGTGGGGATGGGATGAGTTCAGAGACTTTCCCCTTGTAATGGTGGTCAAGGAGGGTTGCCAACCAATAGTGATTCTTCTCCTTGATGCCACATATTCTTGGGTCCCTTCGCAGGCTTTGAAGAATGAGGGAGCCCATGCACCGCAAGTTTGCAGAGGCATGAGAAGCAGACTTCTTGGGGCACTGAGAATTACAGTATCTGAAACGGCCGCCTCCCAATCACATACTACTTCCAAGGGTTCTGGGGATGGAAAACCATCTGTTAAGAGTTGACGTATGTCTTGCTCTGCTTCAATGCCTCTAAAGCTGCGAGAACCCTCCTCCTTCTCCCTCTCCTCTTGTGTGTTCCCCAGCCATTGGCGTGGGGGAAAGAAAGCCCAGCCGGCCTGAGCCTGTCGTTGTGCCATACTCAGGTACTTGTTGACGGCCCTCTGCTTCATGTGCAGCCGCTGCAGCATTGCCAAAGTCGTGTTCCACCTGGGCATGTCATAATTCAGGCACTTTACGGACAGGTGGAATGCTCGCTGAATTTCAGCCAATGGAGCACTGGCTATGTATGAGGGCCTGAAATGGCTGCAGATTCTTCTAGCTTGCTTCAGCAGATCTTCCAACCCTGGGTACCTATTTTAGCCTGTCGTTGTGCCATACTCACACAGGTATTCTTTGACAGCCCTCTGCTGCATGTGCAGCCACTGACGCATTGCCAAAGTTGAGTTCCATGTCACAAATCAGGTGATTTACAGACAGGTGGAATTCCCGCAGATTTTCAGCCATCCAAACACTTGCTGTATATTACTGCCTTAAATGGCTAAAGACTCTTCCGGCCTGCTTTAGAAGATCTTGCAACCCTGGGTACCTATTTAAGAAACGCTGCACCACCAAATTAAGGACATGTGCCAGGCTTAAGTAGGCAGGACTGACGAGCAGGATATCATCAACAGCTGAGTAACTGTGGAGAGATAGGAGCTGGCAATTAACCAACAACTGAGCGGCCAGCTCTGAGAAGGAAGGGCTGAGACCAGCCCTGAGAGTACCCCCTCCTCAACGACACCTCCCCCTCGCAGGACCACCAGGCTTGAGGGGAAAATGAGTATGGAAATCACGGAGGAGGACAGGGGTGTCAGACTTACACATACCTGACTGACGAAGTCGGTATAGCAGGGGAGGCCTCCCGTATGTATCTGGTTCCCGGCCCCTGGTAGTGTAAACAGAAGGCACAGGAGCGCAGAGTGGTAAGAGAGCCTGACTGGTGACTTGCGGAGGTAAGGCCCAGGATCTTGATGCGTATGGTCTGGAAGTCCTAGAAAGTAAGGGACTAAGTAGCTGGTGCAGAGCAGGAGCAGAAAGGGCAGGTCCGGTCTCAGGCAGAGTTGGCAGCAGACGGTCAGCAAGGTACAGAGGAACAGGCAGGCTCAGAGTCCGGGTCACAGGCAGGTTTGGCAGCAGGCGGGCAACGTGGTACAGAGGAGCAGGTAGAGACGTAGTCAAGGAAGCCGTGGTCAGATGCAGGCGGATAACAAGAGAAGTCCAGGACAAGCCTGGGTCACTAGGAGATCAGACAGGCAAACAGGAAGTGGACAGGAAACAGGAACTCAGGCACTGGGAGCTGCAGATCGGACAGCACTGAGCAGAAGGTTCCAGCACATTAAATAGGGCGGTTGGCGCCAAGCGCCGTGCGCGCGCCCGTGCCGTCGCTCCCAGGCGCGAACCGGAGCGTCCAATAGCCGATCTTCTTGGAGAGCTTCTCTGACAGTGCCCCCTCCTAAAGGGCAGCCTCTGGATGCCCATCTGGGCCAGTCTATCAGCGTGAGCACTCCAGAAGTCTCTTAAAAGTTCCTTAGTGTGCAGATTGCTTTCTGGTTCCCAGGAGTTATCTTCTGGTCCATACCCCCTCCATTTGATCAAATATTGGACTTGATCATGTCTCTTCCTGCAGACCAGGTTTGCTTCCACTTCAAATTCTGTCTCGTTATCCACAATTACAGGTTCAGGTGGGCCGGTATTACGACCCGAAAAGGAATTAGGGACAGCGGGTTTCAGCAAGGATACGTGGAAGACCGGATGAACTCTTAATGTATTGGGTAGATCCAGTTCATAGGTCACGTCATTAATTTTCCTTTTGATTGGAAAGGGACCCATGAATTTGGGACCCAACTTCTTTGAGGGACAGGCCAACTTTAAGTTGAGGGTGGACAGCCAAACCTGGTTGCCAGGTTCCAGAATGAGTTCTCCGCGCTTCTTCCTATCGAACATCCTTTTATTACATTCTTGGGTTTTAGCCATTGTTTTGCGTAGTAATTTATTATTGGTGACGAAGAAATCCATTGTTTCAGCAGCCGCAGGAATAGAGCACTCGGGTAAGGATTCAGGCAGGAATGACGGATGAAAACCATAATTGGCAAAGAATGGTGTCTGTTTAATAGCTGAGTGCACAGAGTTGTTGTATGCGAACTTAGCAATAGGCAGAAGAGAGACCCAATCGTTCTGTGAGAAGGTGGAAAAGCATCGGAGGTATTGCTCCAGGGTTTGGTTAGTCCTCTCTGTCTGCCCGTTTGTCTGGGGGTGAAAGGCGGATGAGAACGTCAACTCAATTTCAAGTGACCCACAGAGAGCCTTCCAGAACCTGGAAGTGAACTGCACACCTCTATCGGAGACTATACTTGCTGGCACTCCATGTAATTTTACGATTTCTCTGACAAAAATTTTCGCAGTTTCATCTTAGACAGCCTATCCACAATGACAAAAATGCTGGAAAAACCCTCTGCCAGAGGGAGTTCCGCGATGAAGTCTATCGCAATCATCTTCCAGGGTCTTTCTGGAACGGGTAAAGGTTTTAGTAGACCCCAGGCCTTTGTTCGACTATTTTTGCTCCGAGCACAGGTGGTGCAGGATTCCACATAACTCTTACAATCCTTTACCAGTTGGGGCCAACAAAATGTGCGTTGCACCAGCTCTGTCGTCTTCAGTACGCCAAAATGCCCAGCTAACTTATGATCATGGAAGAGTTCCAGTACTGCCACTCTTATATTCTCTGGGACCAAGATCTTGTCTTTGAACCGGAACAACCCATTTTGCAAGCATACGTTGACTCCCATAGGTGGGGACAGATACCTGGAGGCCTGTTTAATTTGGGATATGATATCCCCCTGTAGCAACAGAAAATTTCCAGCAGGAAGGATGTTGTCAGAAGGTAAAGGTTCCTCGGAATCCTGGAACTTGCGGGATAATGCGTCCAACTTGATGCTCTTGGAGCCAGGTCTGTACGTGATGTGATATACGCAAAAATAATTCTGCGCTGCCAAGGTAAAAGTAAGCAGCTAACACGACCAACAAGGGTCGTCTTTGTCTATTCTACTTTGAACTGCGAGCTTAATGTTTAAGACATTGGACTTTTGCATATTTTCATAGCGCTACACTTATTTTGTATTCTACTGTACGTGATGTGAAACTGGAACCTAGAGAAGAACAGAGCCCACCTTGCCTGCCGAGGTCTCAGTCTCTTGGCTGTTCTCAAGTACTCGAGATTCTTGTGGTCAGTATAGACCAAAATGGGATGTGCAGCACCCTCTAAGAGATAACGCCACTCTTCCAATGCGGCCTTAATAGCTAGAAGCTCTCTGTCTCCAACATCGTAGTTCCTTTCGGCAGTGGAGAGTTTCCGAGAAAAAAAAGCTACTGGATAAAGCAGGGACTTGGCACCTTGCCGCAGAGAGAGTACTGCCCCCACAGCAACTTCTGAAGCGTCCACTTCAAGGACGAAAGGTAAGGCAGGGTTTGGATGTTTCAGGATGGAGGCGGAGGTAAACAACTTTTTAAGTTTGTCAAAGGCAGATTGCGCCTCGGCGGACCAACAAAAACGGTTCCCTTGCTTGGTTAGTTCGGTAATTGGTGTAATAATTGCAGAGAAGCCTTTAATTAATTTGCGATAAAAGTTGGCGAAGCCAATGAAGCGTTGGACCCCTTTTTTATCGGAGGGAGCGGGCCAGTCGAGGATAGCTGCCACTTTTTGTGGATCCATCTTAATGCCGTCACTAGCAATGATTAGGCTGAGGAACTGGATACATTGGCGTTCGAATTCGCACTTTTCTAATTTGGCATAAAGTTCATGCTGCCTGAGCCGGGTTAGAACATTTCGGACATGCCTGCGATGTTCGATGACTGAGGAGGAGAAAATCAAGATGTCATCTAGATATACTATAACGTATAAGTCCAGGAGGTCACGGAAAATGTTGTTAATGAAGTGCTGAAACGTTGCAGGCGCGTTGCACAGACCAAAGGGCATAACAAGATATTCAAAGTGCCCGAACCGGGTACGGAAGGCAGTTTTCCACTCATCTCCCTCTCTGATGCGGATTAGGTTATAGGCCCCACGGAGATCGAGTTTAGTGAAGATTGTTGCTGAACCTAGTCTTTGGAAGAGTTCGGGTACCAGAGGTAAGGGGTAGCGATTCTTGATGGTTATTTTGTTTAACTCTCTATAGTCAATACAAGGCCGAAGGGAGTGGTCCTTCTTCTCCACGAAGAAAATGCCGGCCCCGGCCGGTGACGTGGGTGGACGGATGAATCCTCTCTTTAGGTTCTCATCAATATAAGTCTTGAGAGTAGCCAGCTTCTGCTCTGATAACGGGAAAATTCGTCCAAACAGAACTTCAGACCCAGGCAAAAGTTCTATCGGGCAATCATAAGGTCTGTGAGGTCCGCCCCCTTTTTACTGAAGTCGTCAAGAAAATCCTGATACGGAGTGGGAATTGCTTGCTGCGATTTGCTGTCCACGTCCAGACAGTTGAGAGGCATCTGTAGGGGTACTGGGCAAACAGTGTTGATGACAATAGCGGGAGCAGAACTTAATTTCTCCGGAAGCCCAAGCAATACTAGGGTTATGGGCTTGTAGTCACGGCATTCCCAAAATAATCGGAAAAAGTAGAGAAGAAATCGCATCAAAACGAAGGAATTCTCAATGGTAAGTATCCATAATGGCCAATAGAGGAATAGTCTCCTGGGTGACGGGACCCGAGCTGAGGGTGGAGCCATCAGCGAGATGGACCGCAAGTCCCTGTGATTTTGCTTGGAGAGGAATGCGGTGGTTAGCGGCAAAGGTTAGGTCTATAAAGCAGCTACAAGCTCCGGAGTCAATTATGACTGAGTCTGTAAGATCCTGTCCTGGAAGCTGTAGAACAATGGGGAGAGCAAGATGATGAGCAGGATTACGTATGACAGGAGCACACTTAGTAGAGACTGAAAGAGACTTACGTGTCTTGTTAGGGCAAGATCTCACGTAGCGGAAGAGGAGGTGACGTCATCAGAGAGGGCGGGCCGGAGGATGACTGCAGTATTATATTATGGATAGTTTCTTTTTATCTACATGCCTGTGAGACGAGAGTTTGGGGTCCCGGTTATATCCTCCTAGCCACGCTGTATGCAGACAAGTTACATCAGCTGGATCTCCCTTATCAGGACGGAATACAGGCTGTTTTGTGCTTGCCTTGTGGTAAGCGCAATATTTGTGTGGTGGCGGATCACTGAGTGTGGTGTCTCTCTCATCTTTTCTACCGAGTCTGGCTGTGTCCACTCAGGGGTTTCTCTGGGATTGATTTTGGTCAATCATCATATACAAGGATTTCCATCCACTATATATGGACACTATCTTTCAATTTACTTTTTGATTTATATGCATGGACTTATTTTTTGATCATACATTTCATATATACACATGATTCTTTTAACAGGAGTTTCTAAGATCACTTCACAGGTTTTTTTTTATATTTAGCGCGGTTATTTCTTTTTGGTATCTTAGTGCACATCTCACTGTTCAACTGCTGCTTTTTTGGGGGGTATATTTATTTAGTGGTAGCGCAGTATTTTTTTGTTTCTTATAAGATCTCACGTAGTGGCCTGACTCCCCACAGTACATGCATTGGTTGTTGACCCGTCTACGATGTCGCTCTTTAGGTGTGAGGGATGGTCGGAGAAGGCCAAGCTGCATTGGCTCAGGGGCATCAAGCACCGGAGTAGGCGGTACACGAAGGCTTGGGCCGACAGAGCTGGTGTCACTAGGGACCTTTGGGAGGACCCAGGTAGGATGGAACTGACTGGTGGTTCTTTCGGATCGGCACTCTCTGAGGCGCCGGTCTATCTGAATGGACAGGTTGATGAGGTCCTCCAACGTCTGTGGTACTCCAACCCGCGCCAACTCGTCCTTAAGTGGATCGGAAAGACCCATGCGAAATTGGTAACGCAGGGCCGCGTTGTTCCGATCCGTGTCTGAACTCCAACGCCTGAATTCCAGGACGTAATCTTAGGTGGGTCTACGCCCTTGTTGTAGGGCGTGCAAGGCGGACTCAGCGGTGGCTTTCAACTGGGGGTCCTCATACAATTGGGACATGGCAGCAAAGAATGCATCCAGGTTGTCTAGGGATGCTGATTTTTGTTCCAGGAGACGGTGGGCCCAGGTCTGTGGTTCGCCAGACAGGAGAGAAATTACAAAGCCCACCTTCGTTGCTTCCAAGGACAAGGTTCGTGGTAGCAGAGCAAAGTATAGTTCGCAGGCATTGTGGAAGGATCGATACTTGCTACGTTCACTGGAAAATCTGTCGGGTGTAGGTACCCTTGGCTCAGGAGAAAGCATGACCACGGAGGGAGGAGATGAGAGTCCGGAAGCAGCAGCAGCTAAAGGGTTAGCAGGTAAGGAGAGCACCTGGACTTCATATTCCAGCCTAGTGAAGCCTTCCTGAAGGCTCTTTACAGCTTGAGTGAGACCCGCCAGGTGTCTGCATAGCTCCTCCATGGGAGAGGATCCCTGCTCGGGCTCAGACATGGCTGTCCGATACTGCCAGATTTACATGTACCTGACTGACAAACCCGGTATAGCAGGGGAGGCCTCCCGTACGTATCTTGTTCCCGGCCCCTGGTAGTGTAAACAGAAGGCACAGGAGCGCAGAGTAGTAAGAGAGCGTGGCGGGTGACTTACGAAGGTAAGGCCCAGGATCCTGATGCGTATGGTCTGGAAGTCCTAGAAAGTAAGGGACTAAGCAGCTGGTGCAGAGCAGGAGCAGAAAGCGCAGATCCGGTCTCAGGCAGTGTTGGCAGCAGACGGTCAGCAAGGTACAGAGGAACAGGCAGGCTCAGAGTCCGGGTCACAGGCAGGGTTGGCAGCAGGCGGGCAACGTGGTACAGAGGAGCAGGCAGAGACGTAGTCAAGGGAAGCCGTGGTCAGGTGCAGGCAGATAACAAGAGAAGTCCAGGACAAGCCAGGGTCACTAGGAGATCAGACAGGCAAACAGGAAGTGGACAGGAAACAGGAACTCAGGCACTGGGAGCTGAGATTCGGACAGCACTGAGCAGAAGGTTCCAGCACATTAAATAGGGCGGTTGGCGCCAAGCGCCATGCGCACGCCCGCGCCGATGCGCCCAGGCGCGAACCGAGCGCCCAATAGCCGATCTTCTTGGAGAGCTTCTCTGACAAGGGGCATGTACGTCCAAGGATGAGACCTAAGAGCGTTCCCACGGACCGTACCCCTTCCAATGCACCAGGTACTGTATGCGCCCATGGAACCTACGGGAGTCAACAATGGACTGTACATCATACTCCTGATGGTTCTCAACCTGTACAGGGTGAGGACGTGGCACCGAGGTGGTAAAGCGGTTGCAGACCAAAGGTTTTAATAAGGAGACATGAAATACATTTGAAATACACATATTAGAAGGATGGTCTAATGCGTAAGCCACTGGGTTAATCCTACAAAGAATACGGAAAGGCCCAATAAATTGAGGTGCAAACTTCAGTGAGGGAACACAAAGTCAGAGGTTGCGAGATGACAGCCAGACCCAATCTGTAGGAAGGCGCAGGCTGGCGTCTGCGGTCAGCATGGAGTCTGTACGTATCATTAGCATGTCGCAAAGCCTCCTGTACTTGTGCCCAAGTGTAACGAAGACCACAGAGATGCTCCTATAACACAGGAATTCTCTGCGGAACAAATGAGTCAGGCAACATGGAAGGTTGGAAACCATAGTTCTCCTTAAACGGGGACAATCGGGAAGCAGAATTCAAGGCACTATTGTGAGCAAACTCTGTCCACGGTAATAGATCTGACCAGTTGATATGATGGTCAGAAATATAGCAATGTAGGAATTGCTCCAAGGACTGATTGGCTCGTTCTGTGGCCCCATTAGACTGCAGGTGATACGCAGAGAAAAAAGCAAGCTGTATTCCCAAATGTGCACAAAAGGCTTGCCAGAACCGGGACAAACTGACTACCCCCGTCCGAGACAATCACCTTGGGTATCCCATGTAAGCGAAAGATCTCCCAAGCAGAAATGGCAGCCAGTTCCTTAGAAGTGGGCAACTTCTTAAGTGGAATACAATGAGGCATTTTTGAGAACCAGTCAACCACCATAAGGATAACTGTGTTGCCCTGGGTGTTGAGTAACTCCACAATGAATTCCATAGACAGGTGGGTCCAGGGCCTCTCTCCATTGGGTATGGGTTGTAGGGGGCCCACTGGAAGATGTAGTGGAGTCTTACTCTGAGCACACACGGAACAGGCAGCTACGAAGGCGGTTACATCAGCATGTACACTAGGCCACCAGAATTGTTGGGAAATGGCCCAAAAGAGTTGATTCTTCCCAGGGTGGCCAACAGCCTTGGGAGAATGGTAATTCTGGAACACGGCAGTACGGAGACTCTCTGGGACAAAGCAGCGGCCACAAGGTTTCTCAGGAGTAGCATAGACCTGAGCATCAAGAATTTTGTCACCCAAAGGAGAGGTGAGACTGGTGCGAACCGTAGCCAGAATACAATCAAGAGGAATCACAGGAACCAGAACCGACTCCATCTTGGAAGTGGAGTAAAATTGTTGTGACAAAGCGTCAGCCCTTACATTCCTAATACCAGGTAAGAATGAGACAATGTAATTGAAACTTTACAAGAAAAGAGCCCATCGCGCCCTTCTGGGAGAGAGGCGTTTAGCCTCAGACAAGAATGTGAGATTCTTATGGTCAGTAAGAATGAGAACCGGCACAGTGGTACCTTCGAGGAGTTGTCTCCATTCTTTCAGGGCTAAACTGAACGCCAACAGCTCTCTGTCACCAATCTCGTAATTGCACTCCCCAGGTGACAATTTCTTGGAAAAGTAGACACAAGGATGCATAGCACTGTCAGAGGTAGGACGTTGAGAGAGAAGGGCACCAACTCCAGTTTCAGAAGCATCAACCTCAAGGATAAAAGGTAACGTAGGATAAGGATGTGCCAACGCAGGAGCAGAAACAAAGGCAGCCTTGAGGCTCCCAAAGGCCTTAACGAAACTCTGGAGTCCAACTCTGTGGGTTACCATGAAATCAGACCGAAACAGAAGTACAGTTGAATCACACTTGTTTAATAATAAAAGTAAAAAGAACAAAGAAAGTCAAAACATAGCCAGAGCTCAGTAACCAGAATGGATAGTCAGTCAAGCCAGAAGTCAGGGATCAAAGTAGTGGAACTGCAAGCAGGATCTGGAACCAGAAGGGATGGCAGCAAAGCCAGTCTTTAAACAGGAACGCAGGAGATGTTTCTTGTGATGTTGACCAAGGCGAAGGCAAAGACCCTCTGGACTGGACAGCTTAAGTAGGCGGGACTGACGAGCAGGATATAAACAACTGAGTAACTGTGGAGAGAGATAGGAGCTGGCAATTAGCCGACAGCTGAGTGGCCAGCTCAGAGAAGGAAGGACTAAGCCCAGCCCTGACAAGTAGGCCATTTTGAGTACCTCGTAATGCCTTTTGGCCTTTGTAACGCCCCGGCAGTTTTCCAGGAATTTATTAACGATGTCCTCCGAGATTTGTTGCAGTTATGTGTGGTGGTTTATCTTGATGATATCCTCATATTTTCCAAGTCCCTGGAGAGCCACCACACAGATGTCTGTCGTGTGCTTCAGAAACTAAGAACGAACAATCTCTATTGTAAACTGGAGAAGTGCGAGTTCCATCGTGAACAGGTTAAATTCCTGATCACCCCAGGAAGACGACAGCTTTGTCGAAACGGCGTAGGGAGGAGCGGCGTGCTGACGTCACCACCATACCACGCTGATCCCGGAAGACACGGGCAGCATCTGAGAGCCGGCCGGCTTGTATTGTTTTTAAGACGATTTCACACTGTAAGTGTATTTTTTATCCTTTTTTATAATAAAGCATAACTGTATTACGCTATGGAGCATCTCTCTTTCTATTTTTGGGATTTGAGCACTAATACCCCAATCCTGTGAACTTGAGAGTGTGAACCGTGCAGAGACCCAGTGGCTGGGGGACACAGCCACCCGCTTACACGATCTCTGTGACAGGAGATCCAATCATCTGGTAAGGGGCGTTTTTGTCAGAGGTGGAGGAACTTCTTATATCACCACGCTCCCCAGGGAGATATGTTTGTGCATGCCTCACTCGAGATTGGTGTTTTCTTCTCTCACCATAAAGTTACTTCAAAGTTACAGTGGCCCCGACCCGTGGGTTTACGCCCTCTGAAGCGTTTCCTGGGCTTTGCCAACTATTATCGGAGGTTTATTTGTAACTTCTCGTCTCTGGTCAAGCCCCTGACTGATATGACCAGAAAGGATGGTAACCCACAGAGTTGGTCTCCGGAGTCCATTAGGGCCTTTGAGAGTCTCAAGGCTGCCTTTGTTTCTGCTCCTGTGCTGGCACATCCTGATCCTACGTTACCTCTTATCCTTGAGGTTGATGCTTCTGAGACTGGTGTTGGCGCCCTTCTGTCTTAACGTCCTACCTCTGAGAGCGCTATGCATCCTTGTGGCTACTTTTCCAAGAAATTGTCACCTAGGGGAGTGCAATTATGAGATTGGTGACAGAGAGCTGTTGGCGATTATTTTAGCCCTGAAAGAATGCTCGAAGGTACCACTGTACCAGTTCTCATTCTTACTGACCATAAGAATCTTACATTGTTGTCTGAGGCTAAACACCTCTCTCCCAGAAGGGCACGATGGGCTCTTAGAGTCGGTTCCGGTTCCTGTAATTCCTCCTGATCGTATTCTGGCTACGGTTTGCACGAGTCTCACTTCTCTTTTGGGTGACAAAATTCTTGCTGCTCAGGTCCATGCTCCACCTGAGAAACCTTGTGACTGCTGCTTTGTTCCAGAGAGTCTCCGTACTGCCATGCTCCAGACTTACCATTCTCCCAAGGCTGCTGCCCACCCTGGGAGGAATCAACTCGTTTGGGCCATTTCCCAACAATTCTGGTGGCCTAGTCTACATGTTGATGTAACTGCGTTCGTAGCTGCCTGTTCCATGTGTGCTCAGAGTAAGACTCCACAACAGCTTCCAGTGGGCCTCCTACAACCCATACCCAATGGAGAGAGGCCCCGGACCCACCTGTCTATGGATTTAATTGTGGAGTTACCCAACTCCCAGGGCAACACAGTTATCCTTATGGTGGTTGACCGGTTCTCCAAGATGAGTCATTGAATTCCACTTAAGAAGTTGCCCATTAGGAACTGGCTTCCATTTTTGCTCGGGAGATCTTTCGCTTACATGGGCTACCCAAGGTGATTGTCTCAGACAGAGGTAGCCAGTTTGTGTCCCGGTTCTGGCTAGCCTTGTGTGCACAGTTGGGAATTCAGCTTGCTTTCTCCTCTGCGTATCACTGCAGTCTAATGGGGCCACAGAACGAGCCAATCAGTCCTTGGAGCAATTCCTACATTGTTATATTTCTGACCATCAAAACATCTGGTCAAACCTCTTACCTTGGGCAGAGTTTGCTCACAACAGTGCCTTGAATTCTGCTTCCCGATTGTCCCCGTTTATGGCGATTTATGGTTTCCAACCTTCCATGTTTCCTGACTCGTTTGTTCTGCAGAGTATTCCTGCGTTAGAGGAGCATCTCCGTGGTCTTCGTTACACTTGGGCACAAGTCCAGGAGGCTTTGCGTCATGCTAATGATAGGTACAGACTCCATGCTGACCGCAGACGCCTGCCTGCGCCTTCCTACCAGGTTGGGGACAGGGTCAGGCTGTCATGTCACTTCGTGTTCCCTCATTGAAGTTCGCACCTTGGTTTATTTGGGCCTTTCCGTATTCTTCGCAGGATTAACGCAGTGACTTATGCATGAGACCTTCCTTCTAATATGCATATTTTGAATGTATTTCATGTCTCCTTATTAAAACCTTTGGTCTGCAACCGCTTTACCACCTCGGTGCCACGTCCTCACCCTGTACAGGTTGAGAACCATGATGAGTATGAAGTACAGTCCATTGTTGACCACCGTAGGTTCCGTGGGCACATACAGTACCTGGTGCATTGGAAGGGGTACGGACCGGAGGAACGCTCTTGGGTCTCATCCTCGGACATACATACCCCTGTCCTCCTCCGTGATTTTCATAGACATTTTCCCCTCAAGCCTGGTGGTCCTCCGAGGGGGAGGGGTCATTGAAGAGGGGGTACTGTCAGGGCTGGGCTCAGCCCATCCTTCTCTGAGCTGGCCGCTCAGCTGTCAGCTAATTGCCAGCTCCCATCTCTCTCCACAGTTACTCAGCTGTTGTTCATATCCTGCTCGTCAGTTCTGCCTACTTAAACCGTCCAGTCCAGAGGGTCTCTGCCTTCGCCTTGGTCAACATCACAAGAAACATCTCCTGCATTCCTGTTTAAAGACTGGCTTTGCTGACATCCCTTCTGGCTCCAGATCCTGCTTGCTGTTCCACTACTTTGATCCCTGACTTCTGGCTTGGCTGACTATCCAGCCAGTTACTGAACTCTGGCTATGTTTTGACTACGTTTGTTCTTTTTACTTTTATTATTAAACATGTGTGTTTTAACTGTACTTCTGTCTCGGTCTGATTTCATGGTTTCTGACACTGTTCTGGTATTAAACGCAGTTTTCCACTCGTCGCCCTCCTTAATCCTCACGAGATGATTTGAGAGGGGCATACAAAGCTTTGTGAAAACCGTTGCTCCCTTGAGGCGGTCAAATAACTCTGTAATCAATGGAATCGGATAAGCATTCCTAATCGTGAAATGATTGAGACCCCTATAATCAATACAAGGTCTCAGTTCACCACTATTCTTCTTCACAAAGAAGAAACCAGCGCCAGCAGGAGACGAGGATTTGCAGGTGAAACCTCAAGAAAGTGCATCTGCAACATACTCCTCCAAGACTTTATCCTCCAAGACCGACAAAGGGTAAACCCGGCCACGAGGGGGTATGGCACCAGGTTGAAGGTCAATTGCGCAATCATACAACCAGTGTGGAGGCAAACTACCGGCTTCACCTTTGTCAAAGACATTGCTAAAATCGCAGTACCCCTCCGGCAGGGAGGAGAGTGAAGAGGTGTGCAGGACCTTGGCTACCTTCTGGAAGCATGCATGTCTTACTACATTGTGGTGACCAGGAGAGAACCTCAGCACGGAGCCAATCAAAAGAGGGGTTGTGCCTCTCTAACCAAGTATAACCAATAACCAGCAGAAACTTAGGTGAGGAAATAACTTGGAATTGGATTATCTCATGGTGAAGAGTCCCTACGGCCATGGACAATGGAACCATCTCATAAGTCACATGGGCAGGTTGTAGAGGTCTCCCGTCAAGACCCTCAATGGCAAGTGGAGTGTCACTCAGCTGCAGGAGGAATTGAGTGCTTCGATACAAAGGCAGCATCAATGAACAGGCCTGCAGCCCCTTGAGACGATTAGAGCCTGTATCTCGACGGACGACTCAGCCCAAGAAAGGGTGACCGAAACCAGGGGCTTATCCTTTTGGATAACTGGGAATGAAACAACGTCACCTAAAGTCTATCCGTGACAGGACGGGTAGGACAAGACTTCAAAAAGTGACCTGCCTGGCCACAAAAAAGGTACAATCTCTCCCTCCTCCTAAAGGTTCTCTCATCTGCAGAGAGACCTGTGAAACTCAAGTACATATGTTCATCTTCACTGACCGACTCGGTACCAGGAGGCATGGGAGTTGAAGGAGGCCCGTGTGGGACTTCAAAGCTCGGAGAGGGGGGGCTTTCTCAAGTGCTCCTTAAAAGAGAGTCTTTCTCTGAGTCTGGAGTCAATGAGGATTGCAAACGAGATCAACTTCTCCAGCTCAGTGGGTATATCTCGGGCTGCTATCTCATCCTTGATGGTATCCGAGAGACCATTTGAAAAAGCAGCCACGAGGGCCTCATTGTTCCACGCAACCTCTGCTGCCAGAGTACGGAATTCAATGGCGTAGTCGGCAACAGTTTTCGTACTCTGTTCAATGGACATGAGGCATTTGGCAGCAGAAGCGGAGCGTGCGGGAACGTCAAATACCCTTTTAAAGGAAGCCACAAACTTAGGGTAACTCAAGACAACAGGTCTTTGCGTCTCCCATAGAGGGTTTGCCAAGGCTCTCTCAGAAAGCAAAGATATCACGAAACCTACTTTGCTTTTGTCCGTGGGAAACTTCTGGTGCAGGATCTCAAAGTATATCTCAACCTGGTTGAGAAACCCTCTGCATTGGACTGGATCGCCCCCAAATCGCTGGGGAAGCGGAGCGGAACCAGACATACCTCTTATAGAGGTAATACTGGAGGCGGGTGCCTGCACAGAGACTGGAGCAGCAGCAGGGATGGCCTGGAACATAGGTTGTTCCGGGGCGGCCACAGTGGGAGATTCCAGGTGAGTCGTGTGACTCAGGAGCATTTGTAACGCCATGATCCATGCGGTGATCCAGTTCATCTAATCTGGAAAAAATATTACCAACAAGTGGTTTGACTGCATATTCTGAATTTTTGGCCTTCGCCTACTGTCAAAAACCCTGAATCAGACCGAGACAGAAGTACAGTTAAATCACACTTGTTTAAAAATAAAAGTAAAATAGAACAAACGTAGTCAAAACATAGCCAAAGTTTGGTAACCGGAATGGATAGTCAGCCAAGCCAGAAGGTCAGGGATCAATGTAGTAGAACAGCAATCAGGATCTGGAGCCAGAAGACATGTCAGCCAAGTAAGTCTTTAAACAGGATCGCAGTCTCTGTGATGTTGACCAAGGCGAAGGCAGAGATCCTCTGGGCTGGATGGCTTAAGTAGGCAGGACTGACGAGCAGGATATCATCAACAGCTGAGTAACTGTGGAGAGATAAGAGCTGGCAAATAGCCGACAGCTGAGCGGCCAGCTCTGAGAAGGAAGGGCTGAGCCCAGGCCTGACAATCGCACACCACCATTTCTGGCTCAAGCTGGCGTGGCATGAACCACCTCTGGGCCTACCCCTGCAGAGCTGAAAAAATCTCTGCTCCAGTGTGGCTTATGTCCCCTAGATAGGCAAGCTAAAGCACTTCATGGCATCTTTTAGCCTGACTCATTGGATAGCCCCTTGAATATTTAGGGGTACTGGTGGTTCATAGGACAATTTAGCAGAGGAGGGCATGGAGGAGGAGGAGGAGGGGGTGGAGCTGACAAATATCACATTATCACTACCAGCTGTATGGAAACGTGGCGGTAAAACCAGCTCCAGCACTGAGCCCTGTTCTGCATCCTTCCTAGTTGGAAGCATAGTTACCCAGTGTGCTGTGAACTAAATATATCATCCCTGACAAGGCTTGCTGGATCAAGTGTCAGCAAAAACGTGGACCTTGCTGCTGACTGCCTTGCCTAACGATGCCATAACTTTGCCTTCCATGTGATGGTACAGAGCTAGAATGGCCTTACGTGAAAAGAAATAGCGACTGGGAACCTGCCATTGTACCGCACATTCTGCAAAATTCACGAAAAGGGGCAGAATCCACTAGACGGAAAGGCAGGAGTTGTAAAGCCAGCAACTTGCACAAGCTGGAATTTAGATGCTGAGCATGTGGGTGGCAGTGACTGTATTTTTTTTTTTTTTTTTCGTTCCAGCAGCTGGGGCAGAGAAATTTGCCTGCTATACTCTACAGCTGGTGGTGTGTTGCTGGCAGACATGCTGCAAGGACCTGTGACACCCTTCACTATCCCTGTCAGTGGAGGCTGCTGAGAGGTCATGAGATATAGCGGGGGGTAGACCTGAAAAGTGAGGAGGAGAAGAATTGCGTCCCTTTTGTGTGGCTTTTAGGTGCTCTTGCCAATGGACTGAGTGGTGGTACCCAAATGGCTGGCGTTTTTTCCACGCTTGATCTGTTTGCAAATTGCAACAGTGTGATCAGCTGCACATGTGCTAATAAAGGCCCAGACAGCTAAGCTGGGAGAAGTTGGCCGGAGGATAACAGCTTCACAATCTGATGCAATTGGGTGTCTGCTCTCTACTTTTCCATGATGGCTGCCTCTGAAGCACATCCTGCCTCGTTGGGGTTATGCCTCACCCTCACTTTCCTTCCTCATCATCATCCCTGCATCCTCATCATCTGTCAGGGCACCATCCATAACAGATGTGGCCGAAGACCTGGCATCCCTACCAGTACCTTACATGGCAACATGAATTTGCACTGACGCATAACAAATCCACAGGTGCGCGCACGGAATGCACACTGGCAAACAGGTGCACACACAGATGTGCATCAGAACACGCAGTTAGGCAGACCATCAGCTTAGTTTGGCACCAAATGGCCTTTAAAAGGAAGCCAGTCAGTAACTGTAGTTGCTGGTTGATCTTCAGCTCCTCCAGTGCAATGTTCCTATGATTTCCTGTTATCCACTTGGCATGTCCTGAACATGTCTCCTGCCTGCCTCTTGACCTGACCCCGGCTTGACTAACGGACCTTCCCTTCCTGCTCTCCAGTGTTTGACCCCGGCTATCCATTTGACCATGTTTGCTCTGAATCCCACCAGCCACTTGACTTTGGCTTTAAACCTGCTACATCTCACGGGTGCCACCTGTTTGCAGACACCACTCCAGTGCATCAGCTGTACTCCTGGGTTCCTCTGACAAGCATCCAAATCAGAATTTCTCTGAAAGCATCCTAGCACACGACCTGTGCTACTTTGGGCCTGGTTCTTCCTGTTCCACCTTCACCACCTTCTACAGCTGGTGGTGTGTTGCTGGCAGACATGCTGCAAGGACCTGTGACACCCTTCACTATCCCTGTCAGTGGAGGCTGCTGAGAGGTCATGAGATATAGTGGGGGGTAGACCTGAAAAGTGAGGAGGAGAAGAATTGCGTCCCTTTTGTGTGGCTTTCAGGTGCTCTTGCCAATGGACTGAGTGGTGGTACCCAAATGGCTGGCGTTTTTTCCACGCTTGATCTGTTTGCAAATTTAGCTGCAAGAAAAACTTAGCTGCAAGAAAAAGCCCTCTCTCCATTGGCATCCAGCACCAGGTACGTGATATCATCACTGGAGCCAACTTGGCAATACGCTGCGGCTGGGGAAACATGACTGCCAATTTGTTGTTTTTCAGGCTCATGTTTCTACCTTCCTTAACCTCAAGTCAGAACCAACATCAGAATCAAGTAATGAAAAGGAGCAAATGGCTGACGCTGTGTTCAAATAACTCCTCCATGCATGATGCTGGGGTTATGGCAGGAGTAGTTGTGGACAAGGAGGCAGAATAAGCCGCTCTACCAGCTGGGGTGGACTGCACACTAGTCTCTGCTTGGGTGATTGAGGATGAGGAGGATGAGGATGGTTTTGTAAGCCAGTCCACCACCTCCTCTGCATGCTGTGGCTGGATTGCATGGGCAACATTACTAAACAGAGAAAATGGTGCCCAGCCTGAGGACGGACCATTGCCACCTTTGCCTGTGAACACATACACTGCTGGCCCCCTCACAGTGTCATGAGAACATCTGCCTCTCCTTGTTGGCCTCCCAGAGATGATGGGGGTGCTTATTACTGAAATGTAACAGAGACGAGAAAATGTGTAATTAGATGCACTTTAATCAATAGAAAGTTGCAAATGGCTCCTCTGGGAAGGAACCTTTTATAATGTGGGGTGGGTCTATGAGCAATTAGCCATGACTGGCCTAAGTCATCATGACTTTGTCTAATCTTGGCTCTGACAGTGTTTTGTGCCCTGATTGGGCAAAGCCTTTATTGCTTCAGCCAATCAGGGCTTAGAATGCAATGTGCAGTGCGCAGTGCATTGTGGGGCGGAACAAACGTCTAACGCCCTGCCAATTCGGGTGTTCGCCGAACATACACTACGGCATACACTATGGATGATTATATTGCTGCTGCTGATACCAACAACGCCTGTTTAACTGCCACTTAGTGGGAAGGGTTCAACTCTACAAGTCACTAAAGTCAAAGGCCATTAAATAACATCCACCTAATTTACCATGCCCACAAGCACTCAAGGAGGGAGTAAGTGTCCTCACCTATTTTCTGACAAAAAAGCCCTGATGCTGAATTAGTGTTGTCACCTTAGGAAGTGTGTTGCTGGTAGGATCAAAAGGTAAAAAATAAAGGAAATAAAAAAAATGGCAAATATAGATTTCATTTTTGTTCTTGGGTTTAAATAGATTTTAAGGTGTTAAACCATCAGTTAATAAATAACGTGAAATCAAAAAGTTTTAAAAAACCTAATATAAATTTCTTTGCCTGGCAGTCATCCAATTCGGTCATCTTAAAACAAACTGGGTGACAGATTGATTGGGCAAGTTTTAAAACGCAATCAGCATTGATATCGTTCTTCACCAAGATTTGTGGCACTGGCAACATTATTGCACAGCAGGGTCCTTTTGTATCCCCATTCAGTTTCTTTAAGTAGCTAGTTTCTAGTAGATTTCCCCTATCCTGATATGTTTTTTAAAGTTTAGCCAAAGCGCACATTACTCACATTCCCAAACACACCAGAGAAATGTGTAAATATTTGAAAATCATCAAGAGCGCATAATGCTATCCCAGCAATGGAAACAGAGCAGCTGATGGTTTGCAAGATGAAACATGTCTTGACCTATGCAGAGAAAACATACTGTAAGATATTTAGGCTACCTACTATCAATCATTCAACATAAAATACGTAACATTAAAAGTAATCAACCTAAAAATGAATGACTTCTTGTATTGTTGGCTTGGTACAGTTCCCAAAGTAAGAAAAGACTTTGGACATAATTATTAAACATCTAGCTTGGCTTGGTGGCATCATCTGATCTAATTGAATGTATTTTTTGATTATTTTGAAGAGGGCAAGGGAGAAAAAAAATGTTGTTTGGTTTAAAACCAAACCAGTTATACACCGGCTTAGAGATGAGCCATACACCGTGTGCAGTAGTGCAATGTACAGAGTTTCTCTGTGAAATGTTCCGTCCCATGTCTCTACACACCTTCCTAGGTGTATGTTGCAGTTAGGAAGGACAATACTGAGCCCATGCCCTCTCCACTAGTCCAGCGTAACTCTGCCACCTCACTCCCAGTGATAGAATGGGGTCCCGCCTTTCTTCTATTGCGGACCTCATGTGTGCACTTATCTCCTTCACACTCCCATACCATGCGGCAAGGTTTGCGGGGTCTCTTTGCCGCGGGTTTGGTCAGGGTTACTTTTGGGGAACCTGCCTCTAGGGAGGAAGCCAGAACACTGACCCCCTCACTACCGGAGGACCTGGCGCCTACGCCAGGTACCACACTATTGACCAGCTGCTATACATTCTCACCAGTTCAATGTTACCCTTGGCAACTACTCACCTGCTCTGACTCTCCTGCCAAAATAACCCTTCATAGTGGCTTTCCTCCTGTATCCTGTGAGTGCTTTATAGGCCCTGTTCTTTTGATACGCCATGTTCCACCAGCCACCCCTTAAGAGTATGAGAAGGCAGACCAGGCAGTTGGACAGTTCAAGAACTTTTACTGAATGCCTCTTGAACATTTGCAGGTCACAATGCATGCTCAGTTCCCCCCACTAACTAAGCTATGGCTGCCCTGGCATACCTGTACAGGTGTAAGTTCAAAACTGGCAGAGTATATTAGTGGAGAATCCCTTTAAGGTGGAAGAAGGAAGTTGCTCCGGGCTACATCTACCCCTGTGATCTGGACCTTCTTGTTTCCCACGTGTTCCCGCTGGTGGCTCAATGAGCCAGGCCTCCACCTCTTTATATATAAGCCAGAGTGGAGGACAGAATCCAAAAAGCCTAGGAAACCCACGGACTTTAAGCCTAACCCTTCTCTGAGCAGCTAACTCTCGCTTACTAGCAGCACACTTAGTAGGCACCTGCCTACAGGCAGGCTGCCCAGGGAGGTCGGAAGGGGTTAAGGTTGCTAACTCCCAGGTGTTTATGGTCCTGCCTCTGTGGCCCATTAATACAAAGGGAGGTAACCTTTGAAAAGAGGCTCTGTCATATGGGAACTGGTAGGAAGCCCTGCTGCAAGATGTAGCTCCTCTAGGAACTTTTGGCCATCCTTTTGAGGTTAACAGTTGGAGTACTAAAGGCAGAACATGCACTCTGATTTATTCCTTACTTAAGAGGTATGACATCAGCCTGAAATAGCCTGAATCAGCCTAGTTAGTTAGAATGAACTGAAACTGTGTCTGCAATGAACTGAGAGACTGCAATTTGTTAACCCTGTATTCACAAGAACCTTTAGTAAAAGTTCCTAAGTTATAAAGTGCCTGGTCTGAAGTCCTTTAAAGGGACGCATTAAGGTACATGCAATCAAAAATATTTCAACATATGTGAACCTAAAAAATTATATAACTCAGATAAGTAGCTCAAAATAATTTTAAAATTGTTGCAAGCTGAAAACAATTAGTGATCTTATATATATGTCTTATATATATGTCAGCGCCAGCTGATGTAGATTTGTTACAAGCACTTTTTACTGTTTTATCTTGTAAGTGTATTCAATTGGGGGTTTAATAAATAGTTCAATTGTTAAAGCACTAGGTATTTGCCTCTTTGTTTCCTATGGTCTGGTTGTTGAACGTGAACACAAGGGTGAGAGATAATAGAGACTCAAGAGAAAAGAAAGCAGTTCTCCCCAGGAGCAGAGTGATATTTGATCACGGGCCTGATTATTTCTTTTATGAGGTGAGCAGGTTTTTCACCTGCTTTTTAGAGCATATGCAACATAAGAGGAAGGATTTATCACTGAATACTGTTGGTGGAAGACGAGATTTAGATGGACACTTTCAGTATCTCACAAAAGTGAGTACACCCCTTACATTTTTGTAAATATTTTATTATATCTTTTCATGTGAAAACACTGTTTGTACTGTGCCATACTGAAGCTGAGCATGGTCCCCTCCCTTCGGAGTGTGGGCCGCAGGAAAGTATTCCAACATGATAATAACCCCGAACACACCTCCAAGACGACCACTGCCTTGCTAAAGAAGTTGAGGGTAAAGGTGATGGACTGGTCAAGCATGTCACCAGACCTAAACCCTATTGAGCATCTGTGGGGCATCCTCAAATTGAAGGTGTTGGAGCGCAAGCTCTCTAACATCCACCAGCTCCATGATGTTGTCATGCAGGAATGGAAGCAGGGCCGCCATCAGAAATTTGGACCTTCCTTTGGTCTGACCATCAACATTCCCAGGGGGCCGCCCACTGGCAGTCCCACTGAGTCCCATCCCATGTCCTCCTCTTTCAGTCTCATCTCCCTGATCCCATGTCCTTATTCTCCTCCATCCCACATCCTCCTCCTCCTCCTCCAATCCCATCTCATTCTCCTCCTCCAGTCCCATCTCATTCTCCTCCTCCAGTCCCATCTCATTCTCCTCCTCCAGTCCCATCTCATTCTCCTCCTCCAGTCCCATCTCATTCTCCTCCTCCAGTCCCATCTCATTCTCCTCCTCCAGTCCCATCTCATTCTCCTCCTCCAGTCCCATCTCATTCTCCTCCTCCAGTCCCATCTCATTCTCCTCCTCCAGTCCCATCTCATTCTCCTCCTCCAGTCCCATCTCATTCTCCTCCTCCAGTCCCATCTCATTCTCCTCCTCCAGTCCCATCTCATTCTACTCCTCCAGTCCCATCTCATTCTACTCCTCCAGTCCCATCTCATTCTACTCCTCCAGTCCCATCTCATTCTCCTCCTCCAGTCCCATCTCATTCTCCTCCTCCAGTCCCATCTCATTCTCCTCCT
Organism: Lithobates clamitans; assembly: GCA_037952925.1. Classification (NCBI taxonomy): domain Eukaryota; kingdom Metazoa; phylum Chordata; class Amphibia; order Anura; family Ranidae; genus Lithobates; species Lithobates clamitans. The sequence continues at coordinate 2,549,951 of JBBGZY010000168.1, read as the reverse complement.
CCAGTCCCATCTCATTCTCCTCCTCCAGTCCCATCTCATTCTCCTCCTCCAGTCCCATCTCATTCTCCTCCTCCAGTCCCATCTCATTCTCCTCCTCCAGTCCCATCTCATTCTCCTCCTCCAGTCCCATCTCATTCTCCTCCTCCAGTCCCATCTCATTCTCCTCCTCCAGTCCCATCTCATTCTCCTCCTCCAGTCCCATCTCATTCTCCTCCTCCAGTCCCATCTCATTCTCCTCCTCCAGTCCCATCTCATTCTCCTCCTCCAGCCCCATCTCATTCTCCTCCTCCAGCCCCATCTCATTCTCCTCCTCCAGCCCCATCTCATTCTACTCCTCCAGCCCCATCTCATTCTCCTCCTCCTCCTCCTCCTCCTCCTCCTCCTCCTTCAGTCCCATCTCCTCCATCCCACATCCTCCTCCTACTCCAGACCCATCTCCTTTTCCTCCTCCAGTCCCATGCTCTTATTCTCCTCCTCCTCCAGTGCCATCTCCTTCCTCCTCTAGTCCCATCTCCTCTATCCCATCTCCTTCTCCTCCTCCATCCCATGTCCTCCTCCTCTATCTCATGTCCTCCTCCTCCATCCTGGGACTCCAGTTCTGGTGGCAACTGTCTCCAAGGGCATTTCTCTCTCACTACCTGTTCTGTCTATGGGCCCTCACAATGGGGCACACATGGTAAAAAAGAATGTGGTTTTAATTCTTTCATAATTTAGCAAAAATGGAAAAAAGTGCATAGATATCTCTCTATCTATCTCTCTCTCTATCTCTCTCTCTCTATCTCTCTCTATCTCTCTCTATCTATATATCTCTCTATATCTATATATCTCTCTAGAACATCTAATAGGGTTATATAATAGCATGAGATCTCCCCTTACTTCCTGTCTCAGTGTCTCCAGAACTGGAAGTGGGGGAATCTCACTGTAGGGAAATTGCAAGCTATTTCTGTGTCCCATGGGGTTGCAGGAAAAAAAAGTGCTTGATTCCCCCATCAACACAGACAGTGTTGATGGGGTAATCCCTGCTGCGGAGCCACTGTATTCTCCAGGTGGGGGGCGGGAAAACCGCCCCCCACCAGGAGAATACAGTGATTATTGCTAGTGGCTACAAGAGCTGCTAGCGATAATTGTATGTAACATCTGATAGGCGGGTTGTACTCAAGTTGATCGATCGATCAACTTGGGTACATTCAGCCTGCCAATACATAGTTTGAATCTCGGCCAGTGCTAAACAGACCAAGATTCAAACTGTCTATGGCTGGCCCTATCTGCACTCTAGCTGCAATCTTCACAGGGGCCGATCCAGTTTTTTTCAGCAGGGGAACTGTCCGTGGATCCCTTGCTGAGCTGGCAACTGTCTGTGTACACTCATGCTGTCCGTTTACACCAGGGGTCTCAAACTGGCGGCCCTCCAGCTGTTGCAAAACTACAAGTCCCATCATGCCTCTGCCTGTGGGAGTCATGCTTGTAACTGTCAGCCTTGCAATGCCTCATGGGACTTGTAGTTTCGCAACAGCTGGAGGGCCTCCAGTTTGAGACCCCTGGTTTACACCCTACTGCCCTCTGATTAGGACAGACAGAGGGAAATGGAGGCCTATCCATCTTTTTCTTTTTGCTAGATCAGATCAAATTAGAGGTGGGTGGGTGTAAACAGACAAATTTCAATGTAAATCTGCCTCTCCATAGAGAACAATGGAGGGTCCGATCAGTTTTCCCTCAAAAACGAACAGGAGGACCCAACCGGACCACTCATGTGAAAGTGGCCTGAAAAGCAATCCGCAACTGAAAGGCTGTTAAGCAACTGAAAGGCTGTTAAGTCCCTCCCTCATAACATCTCCCGAGTCCCAGCCCTGCCAGCCTACTGTGCTTAGTATGTGCTTAGCCTATGGCGCCTCTCCTGCACTGTCTCCTCCGGCTCCCCTGTCCTGCGCACTTCCTGGTTACCAGGCCCCTCCAGACGCCTGGGTCCGGTACATGTGTATCGGCTGTACCCCCCTGATGGCGGCCCTGAGTGGAAGAGGACTCCAGTGGCAACCTGTGAAGCTCTGGTGAACTTCATGCCCAAGAGGGTTAAAATAGAGGGGAAAATAATGGTGGCCACACAAAATATTGACACTTTGGGCCCAATTTTGGCATTTTCACCTAGGGGTGTGCTCACCTTTGTTGCCAGCGATTTAGATATTAATGGCTGTGTGTTGAGTTATTTTGAGGGGACAGAAAATTTACACTGTTATACAAGCTGTACACTCACTACTTTACATTGTAACAAAGTGTCATTTCTTCAGTGTTGTCACATGAAAAGATATAATAAAATATTTACAAAAGTTTGAGGGGTGTACTCACTTTTGTGAGATACTGTATGAACCTAGTTCCAGCCAGAAAACACCCTGTGACAAAAAAAAAGCTGACAACAGCCTATGTGTGCATGGACTCATAGAATACCATGCTGGGGAATTTACTGGCTGCAGAAAAAAAAACACCTGCCGCTAGAATCAGCAGCTGTAAAAACGTCCAGTGTGCATGGGGCCTTACATGTACATCCTAACACAGCTCTGACAGAGAAAGAATACAACTAAATAACAGCACACACACATCCCTGATTGGTAAGGCCCCACTAATATAATAATAAATCAATCAGGATTCAGATTTATGAAAAATGCCCCATCTCACATCCAACATGTGCAATTGCTCTTGGGAGAAGTCTGACCATTATTGATAGTCACATTTATGCTCTGTATACTTAGGCCTGGTTCACACCTATGCATTTTCCAGATTTGCACTATAGAACGTGTTCCATAGGAACCCATGTTAAATGGACTGTAGTGCAAATCTGCAAAAAGCACTAAAAACATACCTCTCAACTTTTGGAGATGGGAACGAGGGACACTAATTAGCAAAAGTATACAGGCATAGGACCCACCCCCATAAAGGAGAATTCTACAAAAAAATGAATCCTTGCCCAGCCTGTCAGTTTAGGTGGACGGCCATAGCTTGGTAGGTTTGCAGCTGTGCCATACTCTTTCCATTTTCGGATGATGGATTAAACAGTGCTCCGTGAGATGTACAAAGCTTGGGATATTTTTTTTATAACCTAACCCTGCTTTAAACTTCTCCTGAACTTTATCCCTGACCTGTCTGGTGTGTTCCCTGGCCTTCATGATGATGTTTGTTAACTAAGGTTCTCTAACAAACCTCTGAGGGCTTCATAGAACAGCTGTATTTATACTGAGATTAAGTTACACACAAATGGACTCTATTTACTAATGAGGTGGTTTCTGAAGGCAATTGGTTCCACTAGATTTTCGTTAGGGGTATCAGAGTAAAAGGGGCTGAATACAAATGCACACCACACTTTTCAGATATTTATTTGTAAAGAAATTTTGAAAATCATTTTATTTATTTTACTTCCACTCCACAATTATGTGCAGACATCCCAACCTGCAGAAACTCATTTCAGGGAGGTGGCAATCTCATTTCAGGGAAGTTTTTTTTTTTTGCTTCGCACCAGCAAACGCCCCCCCCCCCCCCCCCCAAAACTCCACGTGGCAAAATATTATTTAAATCCCTTTTTCAATATTTTTTTGCAGTGCTTCTGGGGAAGGGCGTGGGGGTGGGTGGTATGTGGACGGTGTCAGTCGTTTTTTTTTTATTTGTAGTAATTATTTTTTTTACAATTTAATTTGTTTTTAATTTTTTTCACAATGCTTTTTCGGGGGAGGGGGTTGGGGCAGTGGACAGTGTTGGTAGGGCAGGGGAGAGTGGTGTCAGTAGTTTTTTTATTTTTTTACACTTTTTTATTTTTTTTACAATTTTTTTTTTTATATATTTTTTGGGGGGCTTTGGTGAGATGTCAGGGGTCTAAACAGAACCCTGACATCTCCCCTTTGAGACAGACAAAGTGACTGAGGACACACATTCCCCAGTCCCTTTCTCGGCACTAAAGATGAATAAGCAGGAGACAGAGGCTCCTGTCCATTCATAAACTGAGCAGAGTAAACACAGTTTACTCTGCTCATTTATCACATGACACAGGAGCGATCTCGCTCGCTGTGTCCATTAACTATTTCCCCCCCGCAGCCAGCGGGAGAGGAAAGGAGGGGAGCCGGCTGCGGGGGACGAGGGGGGCCAGAGGAGAACAAGGGAGGTGCGGAGAAGGACATGGAGGGGGTCGGAGGAGAACAAGGGAGGTGCGGAGAAGGACATGGAGGGGGTCAGAGGAGAACGGGGGTGGAGAAGGACATGGAGGGGGCCGGAGGAGAACGGGGGTGGAGAAGGACATGGAGGGGGCCGGAGGAGAATGGGGGTGGAGAAGTACATGGAGGTGGCCGGAGGAGAACGGGGCCGGAGAAGGACATGGAGGGGCGGAGGAGAACGGGGCGGAGAAGGACATGGAGGGGGCCGGAGGAGAACGGGGGCGGAGAAGGACATGGAGGGGTGGAGGATAACGGGGCGGAGAAGGACATGGAGGGGGCCGGAAGAGAACGGGGGTGGAGAAGGACATGGAGGGGGGCCAGAGGAGAACGGGGGCAGAGAAGGACATGGCGGGGCCGGAGGAGAACGGGGGCAGAGAAGGACATGGCGGGGCCAGGGGAGAACGGGGGCAGAGAAGGACATGGAGGGGTGGAGGATAACGGGGGCGGAGAAGGACATGGAGGGGGCCGGAGGAGAACGGGGGTGGAGAAGGACATGGAGGGGAACGGGGGTGGAGAAGGACATGGAGGGGGGCCGGAGGAGAACGGGGGCAGAGAAGGACATGGCGGGGCCGGAGGAGAACGGGGGCAGAGAAGGACATGGCGGGGCCGGAGGAGAACGGGGGCAGAGAAGGACATGGAGGGGTGGAGGATAACGGGGGCGGAGAAGGACATGGAGGGGGCCAGAGGAGAATGGGGGTGGAGAAGGACATGGAGGTGGGCCGGAGGAGAACGGGGGCAGAGAAGGACATGGAGGGGGCCGGAGGAGAACGGGGGCAGAGAAGGACATGGCGGGGCCGGAGGAGAACGGGGGCAGAGAAGGACACGGAAGGGGACGGGGAGGAGCACACAGAGCAGCTGGGGATGATCGGTGCGGCTGGAGGGACAGCTGTGATCACCAATCTCCCTGTATAGCTTTTTAGCTGACAGCCATGGGAGGGAGAGAAGGAGAAGCGGCTGTCAGCTAAAAATCTATACAAAGGAGATCAGTGATCAAAGCTGATCCCCCCCCTCCTGCACCAATCCTTCTTGGGAGATCGGGAGGCGCTTGCGGGTGTGCAGGAGCCGCCGCAGAAATGTGGGAGTCTCCCGTACCTTCCGGGAGACTTGAGATGTCTGTAAGTGCATTATGTATACATTTACGTTTTTGGTTGTAACATGACAAAATGTGAAACATTTCAAGTGGTATGAATACTTTTTCAAGGCACTGCAGATCAGACCAAAATGATGGACAAATAAGGAGGACAGAGGGAGCTAGGCTAAAAATGCATAGGTTTCAAAGCGGGGCCTAAGGCCTGGTTCTCACCTAAGTTCAGCAAAAATGTATGTTTTGTTTGTAGATGTACTAAAGAAGGATTAGAGCTGTCTTATTTATATTGCTATCTATGTGATTCCTCCTATTTTCTGTTCTGGTGATGAGTGTCAAGCAGAACAGCAAGTGAGGGAAAATCTCCTCAATGAGGACAGAGACACCATTTAAAATTCAACCCTTTCCCACTCTGGAGCCATGGAAATGGGCTTTAAATGCTGAAATCTATTTTTGTAATAACTTGAATGTCACTTACCAGCTTGCAAGATGGTATGACCCGTGCACGCAAAGCAATAGATCCTGAGATGACCAACTGCAAAATACATGTTATATAAGTTATATTCTTCAGAAGAGTCTTCAGCTTCTACATACGCTGTTTTTTCTAAATATCTCACTTGTCCTTTATTTCCAAAATGTATTTCACATACATGCCAACAGTCCCTATTTTCCCGGGACAATCCCGAAAATTGGACCCTCGTCCCTATTTGACCGCGTCCCGCTCTAAATCCCGATTTTTTTTTTTTTTTTGCCTTTGTCCTGGGAATCGGGACTGTTTTTGGCACCGGTGTCTTGCCGAGAAAGTTCCCTCGGCAGATAAGTTCCCCCCCTGTACTGCGCAGGCGCAGGGCCTGCTTATTATGTACTACTGTCAGCCGCCGGAGATAGCTGAAGCTCAAACACTTCAATCAGCTGTACATGGCGCCTGCGCCCTGGGTCCAGGTCCCTTCCCCACCATCCAAGTGGACCTAGAGGGGGAATCTAAAAGTGCCGAGCGCAGCGAGGCTGTGCCTGAAGCGTGGCGAGCGAAGCGAGCCCGCGAGGGGCCCTCTTACAGGCGCCGTGTACAGCTGATTTTCAGCTGTTCCGCTTCGGCTATTTCCGCCGGATCCTACTGCGCAGGCGCAGTAGAGGGGGGAACTTATGCGCCGAGCGGAACTTTCTCGGCAGAACACTGGCCGCCGCTTCTGGCTATGAAAACATGGCCGCTGCCACTCCTTCCGGCTAGCTGGTCTCTTTCCCCGTGTGTTCAGTGGAGAGGGGAGGGGCCTCAGATCCATGCAGCCAATCAGTTCTCTCTTCAGTGTACAAGTAGATAATTCGCCTGTACGCTGAAGCTGGTTAGCTGGCTGCACAGATCAGAGACCCCTCTCCTCTCCACTGAACACACGGAAAAGAGACCTGCCAAGCTCAGCCTCCACAACGGTGAGCGGGTCTTCTTAAAAGTGACGGAGATCAAGTCATGTAAGGAGGGACTGGAGCACCTGTGATGTAAGGAGGGACTGAGGGCTCCTGTGATGTAAGGAGGGACTGGGGCTCCTGTGATGTAAGGAGGGACTGGTGGGGGCACCTGTGATGTAAGGAGGGACTGGTGGGGGCACCTGTAATGTAAGGAGGGAATTCTGGGGGCACCTGTGATGTAAGGAGGGACTGCTGGGGGCACCTGTGATGTAAGGAGGGACTGCTGGGGGCACCTGTGATGTAAGGAGGGACTGCTGGGGGCACCTGTGATGTAAGGAGGGACTGCTGGGGGCACCTGTGATGTAAGAAGGGACTGCTGGGGGCACCTGTGATGTAAGAAGGGACTGCTGGGGGCACCTGTGATGTAAGAAGGGACTGCTGGGGGCACCTGTGATGTAAGGAGGGACTGCTGGGGGCACCTGTGATGTAAGGAGGGACTGCTGGGGGCACCTGTGATGTAAGGAGGGACTGCTGGGGGCACCTGTGATGTAAGAAGGGACTGCTGGGGGCACCTGTGATGTAAGGAAGGACTGGTGGGGGCACCTGTGATGTAAGGAAGGACTGGTGGGGGCACCTGTGATGTAAGGAGGGACTGGTGGGGGCACCTGTGATGTAAGAAGGGACTGGTGGGGGCACCTGTGATGTAAGGAAGGACTGGTGGGGGCACCTGTGATGTAAGAAAAGACTGGTGGGGGCACCTGTGATGTAAGGAAGGACTGGTGGGGGCACCTGTGATGTAAGGAGGATCGACTGGGGGCACCTGTGATGTAAGGACGGACTGCTGGGGGCACCTGTGATGTAAGGAGGGACTGCTGGGGGCACCTGTGATGTAAGGAGGATCTATTGGGGGCACCTGTGATGTAAGGAGGGACTGCTGGGGGCACCTGTGATGTAAGGAGGGACTCTGCTGGGGGCACCTGATGTAAGGACAGACTCTACTGTTGGCACCTGATGTAAGGACGGACTCTGCTGGGGGCACCTGATGCATGGACAGACTCTGCTGGGGACACCTGATGCAAGGAAGGACTCTGCTGGTGGCAGGCGACGTGGCTAGTGACACGCTCAGGGATCCCACTGATTCGGCATTATGGTGAGTTGAATGATTTCATTTTATATTACAGGACGATTGATGCGCTAACACCAGGTGTTTGGAGTATCTTTATCTGCTGATTGTTAAACTTTCTAGAATACACATATTTCTATTGTGGTGTAGGATCTGGGGCTGCTGTCCCTTCATTCCTCTCTCCCCCTTTCCCTCTCCATCCCTCATTCATCTCAGACTCTAACCACACCCCTTTGAGCCACGTCCAGTTTTCTTTTTTATTGCTATGCCACGCCTACAAATGCATGCCCCCGCCCCCTAATTATTATACGGCTCCGCCTACAGCCAAAAAAGTGTCCCACAATTTTTTTTTGCAATGTTGGCAACTATGATTTCAGTGGTAGATATTAGAAAGGCAAAACACCTGCAGTTCTTTCTAGCCATCAGGGACTCTATTTGCGACATCACTGCAATCAGTTTCCAGTTCTGCATATCTACTGTGCTCATTAATAGGAGTTCTCACCATCCCTGATGATTTTTTTTAAACTTATTTTATATTATGGAGAAAATAACAGTAAATGTTGGAACACAAAAGGTGAGAGGGAACATCCAATTCCTCTAGATGGGTCGGGAGAGAGTTGGGAATTATGGCAAGGAAGTTGGATGGTCTCACATACAGACACTACAACTCACAGTCTAATGATAGAATCCAGTTTATGAATCCCTTTTAATATTTGCCTTTATGTATATTCTTTGCATTTTTTTTTTTAGAAAAGAAAACCTGTTGCTATAACTGTTTACAGTCCAGTGGCAAACAAATGAATATCTTTGTAAAGTCTATTTTAAACATGTCAGTCTAGGACTGCCCCATCCACTTGGTGGTAACATCAATGTGTTTTTTTTAATACTCACCTCAAAAACTAGCACAGATCAAAAAAGTCAGAACTCTTGCTTGTTCTCAGTCTCGGAATGATAGCCAACTAGTCAGTAATGGCGGCCACCATACTTGCTCACTACAGGTTTCCTTTAAGCAAGCACGGCAATCACATTGTTTGATATACAGATGGCCGCTAAAGGGAGCATTTATTGTACTGTATCTTGAATGCAATAGTGAAAAACCTCATCTATGCATGAAAATACCTGTGGAAAATACACAATTTCCCTTCAACAGAGTTCCTGAAAAGTTCTAGATATGAGTAATACATACAATTGTTGGTCCCCAAAACGTAATATAGCTCAAGCGAGTAGTGTTTGTGCCACCAATATAGATTAGCGCAATCCCAAGTGCCAGCTGAAAGTGAGCCACAAATATCTGGAAGATCTGTAAAATTAAATCAAGAGAAAACATAAGTACGATTGCTATGGAATAATATTGTGGCCAGAGCTGTTTATTTTTCTCAGTAATTCTACTAAAATCAGTTTACATATTCTATATATGTCGGTCACTGGGTAACCTTCCCATCTGGTTTATTTCTGGGCATAGGGTGCACACCCTAATCACCCTGTGTGGTGCCGATTCCCCCTGCTTCCTGGCACCCCATGTATCCCCCCTGCAGTGCTTCCCTCCTCTCCTCCTCGACTGGCTGCTGTGGGGGTTGTTTCAGGATGAGAGCAGGGTAAGGGACTGGTAAATATTTAATTTATTGGCCCCTTCCTTTTACCGTGAGTGATCTGTACCAATTTCTCCTGTGTTCATTCTTAACTGAAGCATAGCAAACGATGCTTACTATGCTTCAGCTTGTGAATGAACAGGAAACTCTGTCCTCAGTTCTTTTCACTGTCTCTAAAAGTGAGACATCAGGGGTCTGTTTAGACCCTTGATATTTTACCAAAGCCCCCAATGGGGCTCCTAAAAAAAAAAAGTAAAATAAATAATAATGTAAAAAATAAGATTTGTAACAAGTAATAAAAATGAAAAATACTGACGCCAATCTCTGCTCTACTGACACCATTCACTGCTCTGCTGACATACACGCATGTGTGTTTCTGCTCTGGGGTGCACCCCCTAATGCAATAGGCTGCACACACCAATGTTGCTGGCAATAATTCAAGGTAGCAGAAGTATTGGGGAGTAAAGGAGACGTGTTCAGCCACTCTTCATTCACTAGGGGGGGCAAACTGAGGACATGAACTACTCAAGACATTGTGAGGAAGCCTGGAAGATTATGGGGACTGTAGTTTACAAAGAGACCACTCTTCATTCACTAGGGGGGGCAAACTGAGGACATGAACTACTCAAGACATTGTGAGGAAGCCTGGAAGATTATGGGGACTGTAGTTTACAAAGAGACTAAGCAGTGATTTCAGGTTTGTTTTGAACTACAACTCCCAGAGAGACACTAAGGCTGGCCATACACTATACAATTTACTTGTTGAACTTTCCTTTAGATTTACCAAAACCATAAAATATGAGGTCAAACCTAAATCCTTTCAACTTGTATTTTTTCAGGCAGTCCCTTGCACTACATAGTTTAAGGTAAATCTAAAGGAAATTGAATAAGAAAATTGTATAGTGTATAGCCAGTCTTAGGAGGAGCAGTTGAGACATTTTCCCAGGTTAAGGGAGGGGAAGGGCTCTCTTCCCACCAGGAGACCAGGACTGATACTATGGTTGTCACCTCATCCCTTTAAACCCGAACACACATGAATTACACAGGTTCTGTGGCTGATTAAGGTGGTAATTAAACTCACTTGGTGCCTTATCTGCTTTTAATTAGCCTCAGAACCTGTGTAATTCAAAGGTGTTCGGGTTTAAAGGGATGAGGTGGCAACTCTAACTCAGTGTTTCTCAACTCCAGTCCTCACGGCGCCCCAACAGGTCATGTTTTCAGACCTCCCATTATTTTGCACAGGTGATTTGATCAGTGTCACTGCCTTGGTAATTACCACAGCCGTTACATCTGAGGGAAATCCTGAAAACATGACCTGTTGGGGCGCCTTGAGGACTGGAGTTGAGAAACATTGCTCTAACTGATACTGACTTCACCTGGGCAGAAGAGAGGGTTGATTCCTGCCTGAAAAGCAGAGGCAGAGAGCGAACGGTGGGTGACACCTGAGAGTAGTAGAGGCAGAGCGAATGTTATTCTGGGGCACTGAAGTAAGACCTGGACTTTGGGGAGCCTTCTGTTCAGTTAAAGGGTCGGATGCTGAGGAGACCCTGAGAGAGACCCTTTGCCTTTAGGTAGAAGGAGAGCTCCTGCCAACATGAGACTGGTGAGCGACCATTGACCAATCCTACACAACAAATCAATCTGCACTTAGTCATAAAACCTCAAATGAGCAATCAGCCGCTTAATCAACTGTGATACCAGCTCATAAACAATGTGTATAAATTATAAGCAGTGCTAATAAATAAAAAAAAAAAATTATAAATTCATAAACATACATTCCTTAAACATACATAAAGTGCAAAAGTGATTGTGCATAAAAACAGCATGTAACCATACAGATAAACAAATCGGAAGAGTTCATATACAGTGCCCTGAAAAAGTATTCATACCCATTGAAATTTTCCACATTTTGTCATGTTACAACCAAAAACGTAAATGTATTTTATTGGAATTTGATGTGATAGACCAACACAAAGTGGCACATAATTGTGAAGTGGAAAGAAAATGATAAAATGGTTTTCAAATTTTTTTGCAAATGAATATATGAAAAGTGTGGTGTGCATTTGTATTCAGCCCCCCCCTGTCAGTCAATACTTTGTAGAACCACCTTTCGCTGCAATTACAGCTGCAAGTCTTTTTGGGGATGTCTCTACCAGCTTTGCACATCTAGAGTGACATTTTTGCCCCTTCTTCTTTGCAAAATAGCTCAAGCTCTGTCAGATTGTATGGAGAGGGTCTATGAACAGCAATTTTCAAGTCTTGCCACAGGTTCTCAATTGGATTTAGGTCTGGACTTTGACTAGGGCATTCTGACACATGAATATGCTTTGATCTAAACCATTCCATTGTAGCTTTGGCTGTATGTTTACGGCCCTTGTCCTGCTGGAAGATGAACCTCTTCCCCAGTCCCAAGTCTTTTGCAGACTCTAATGTTGCGTACACACGAGCGGAATTTAAGTCAGAAACAGTCCGATGGGAGCTTTTCATCGTATATTCCAACCGTGTGTATGCCCCATCGGACTTTTTCCGTCAAATTCAGACGGACTTGGATATAGAACATGTTCTATATTTTTCCGACGGAACTAATTACTATCGGAAAAACCGCCTGTCTGTATGCTGTTCCGACGAGATTAGCAAAAGGGTGGCGCACTGGTTATTGCACTTCGTTTTTCTAGTCCCGTTGTACGTGTTGTACGTCACCGTGTTCTTGACGGTCTGACTTTGGTGTGACCGTGTGTATACGAGACAGCTTGAGCGGAATTCCGTCAGAGAAACCTTCAGAGTTTATTCCGACGGCAAAACCGCTCGTGTGTACGCGGCATAACAGGTTTTCTTCTAAGATTGCCCCGTATTTGGCTAAATCCACCTTACCATCAACTCTGACCAGCTTCCCGGTTCCTGCTTAAGAAAAGCATCCCTACAACACGATTCTGCCACCACCATGTTTCATGGTGGGGATGGCGTGTTCAGTTTTCACACTGCTGTTTTGCTTTTAGGCCAAAAAGTTCAATTTTGGTCTCATCTGACCAGAACACCTTTTACCACATGTTTGCTGTGTATCCCACATGGCTTCTCACAAACTGCAAACAGGACTTCTTATGGCTTTTTTTTCAACAATGGCTTTCTTCTTGCCACTCTTTCATAAAGGCCAGATTTGTGGAGTGTAGGACTAATAGTTGTCCTGTGGACAGATTCTCCCACCTGAGCTGTGGATCTCTGCAGCTCCTCCAGAGTTACCATGGGCCTCTTGGCTGCTTCTCTGATTGATTAATGCTCTCCTTAGCCCGACCTGTCAGTTTAGGTGGACGGCCATGTCTTTGTACGTTTGCAGTTGTGCCATACACTTTCCATTTTTGGATGATGGATTGAACACTGCTCCATGAGATGTTCAAACCTTGGGATTTTTTTTATAACCTAATGCCCTGTACACACGATCGCACATTCCGACAACAAAATCCATCAGATTTTTTTCCGACTGATGTTGGCTAAAACTTGTTTTGCATACACACGGTCACACAAAGTTGTCGAATTTCCTAACGTCAAGAACGCGGTGACGTACGACGAGACTATAAAAGGGCAGTTCAATATCAAGCGCGCCACCCTTTGGGCTCCTTTTGCTAATCTCGTGTTAGTAAAAGTTTAGTGAGAGACGATTCGCGCTTTTTCAGACTTGTGGTTTTCAGATAGTTTTTCTGCTGTTCAGTTTGTGCTTGTGGGTTTGTATCTGGTCTTAGTGCGTGCAGCGAGTTCGCATTGGTTTATTCAGTGTGTTCTTGTCTCGTTGCTAATTTTCAGGTCGCTCTTCACAGGCCTTGCTGTTCTTCAGTGCGTTCTGTTACTTCGTTCTGACCAGCCGACCCTTTTGAAGCCATGTTGCATGTACGTACTCATCGTAGAGTTCGTGCTGTGCGGGGGCTTGGTGTTGGGGTTCTTTTTTTTTTTTTTATATAATCTTTATTTATTTTCTTCATGTTTACAAGTAAAAAAGGTAAATACATACATATCAAAACAATCAATAATAAATAAAAGAAGGACCTTTCTCTGTTTTATTCTATTATCCTCTTGTTTCTTTTGTCCCTCCCCACCCCCTATCCTAATGTGTATTTTGGGCCTCCCTCGCTTTCAAAATTTATTTATTTCTACAGGGCTTTCCTTACTACTTACTACTTCCTTTTTGTGCTTTACATAGGGTATCCCATCTTCTCCAGCGATGGTCTCCACATTTTTTCATATTCCTTGAGATTTCTTCTCTTTGTATAAACTATTTCCTCCCTCCATATTGTTTCTGTAACTATACCAGGCCAGTCTCTTACTGATGGGGGCTTCACTGCTTGCCATCTCTGTGCTATTAACTTTCTTGCCTTGAAGAGACATCTCAGCACTACCTTAGTTACTCCAGCAACTCCATCTATTCCCTCCCCCAAACCCAAAATACAGAGTCTGGGGTCCATTTCCAGCCTAGTATTGTATATCATATTTATGGTTTTGAGGATCTCTGACCAATATCGGATCAATTTCGGACACCTCCATATCATATGTAACAAGTCCCCCGTACCCTGACGTCTAGGACACTTGGCATCTGCTCTCCACCCGAACCTAAACATTTTTTTAGGTGTATAATAAGTCCTATGTACCAACATTAAAAACGAGATCTTCTGTGCGGGTGAGACCAACACCAGGTGTCCACTCTCTAGTATCCTCTTCCATTGTTCATCCGATATTGTCCCTAGATCCTCCTCCCATTTTCCCCTACTTTTAAGTAATTCCCGTCTCTCAATATTTCTTTCGCATATGTATGGATAGATTTCTGATATAAATCCCCCCAGTCTTTCTTGATTTCATTATTCTTCGGAACATGGTGGTATTACACCAAACCGGGCCTTGTTTCTCAAACTGCACATTTTAAAGCGTGTCTAATTTGTAGATATTTATAAAATGTATGTTTAGGTATATCATATTCCTCTCAGTTTTGTAAATGTTTTTAGCGTTCTTCCCTCATACAGCTGGGCAAGCCTATCTAGTCCTTTCTTTTCCCATTCTTTGATCTTTCCTATCATTTCCAGCTCCCGGAGATTCCTATTACCCCATAGGGGAGTATATTCTGTCACACCTCCTTGTCCCCTTAGTGACTTTACTGCTTTCCAAACTTTTATAGCTAGCCTTACTGTAGGGGTTTTAATAACAAAGGAATCAGCCTCCAATACTTCCACTACTATCTTATGAGGTGCCCCTAGTATCATTAGTTCCTTATTTATTCCTCCTTCAGGATCTTTACTTCCCTCTTAAGTGTTGCAGTTGGGCTGCCAGGAAATAACTCAGTGGTTGTGGGACCGCTATACCCCCTCCCTTGTTAACTGTAGGGCTTGTAGACTTATCCTAGCAGGGCCTCCTTTCCATAATAATCCTCTAAACAGAGTGTCAATTTTTTTAAACCATTGCTTGTGTACCCAAATCGGGGTATTATGCAATAGATACATTAACTGTGGCATCCACAACATTTTAATCAAGTTGCATCTCCCGGCAACCGATAAAGGAAGGTGCCGCCAGATTTCGGTTTTCTTTTTAAACTTAACCAAAAGGGGGGCTATATTATTATTGATATACTTATTTGGATCTCTTGTTATATATGTATCCCTAGGTATTTCATAGTCTTAACTACATCCACTTGGGGGGTTTCTATAGATGTTATGTTCCCGATGGGGTCCACCGGCATAAGTGCTGATTTCTCTTAGTTTATGGCTATTCCAGAGAGTCTTCCAAATTCTCTGAAAATACTCATCACTTGCCTGAGTGATTATTTTATATCTCCCAAGAAAAGGAGAACATCATCCACATATAATGCGATTCTGGCTCCATTGCAAGTGCAAAGAGCAGGGGTGACAATGGAGGGGCCGAAGCCAAATTCTCCCAATACACACCAGATATACTCCCACTCTAGGCTATCGAAGGCTTTATCACATCTAGGGACATCACTGCCCTTGTGCCCGTGTTCTCCGTTGGTGTCTGTAAATTAAGGAATACCCTCTTGATATTCATACTTGTTGATCTGCTGGGAATAAACCCTGTTTGGTCTGGGTGTATAAGTTTAGAGATAATCTTATTCAACCTAGCTGCCATTACTTTAGCTAATATCTTAATGTCCGAGCATAGTAGGGAGATAGGTCTATATGAAGTGGTCTCTAGTGGGTCTTTCCCCTCTTTATGCAGGACTATTATTGTTGCCTCTGTCATAGATATGGGCAGTTTCCCCTCTGCCTCCGCCCAGTTCAGCACTTTAAGGAGCTCCGGGAACATTACTTCCCCATAATATTTATAAGTTTTATAGGGCCGTCTGGTCCGGGGGATTTCTGATTAGCCACAGCTCTCTGTATTTCTCACTCTGTATTTATTTCCTCCAGTGTTATCGGGGCTTCTAATCCCTCTTTATCCTCTCCTGTTAGGGACGGTATCTCTATTTTCTCGAAAAAAATTATCTAACTCCTCTCCTCCTTCTGTCCCCTGCGATCTGTACAAATTATCATATTATTCTCTAAATGTGTCTGTAATCTCTGACACCTGGGATGAGATTACCCCTTCGCTGTCCTGATCACAGGGACCACCGAGCTGTTGGTTCTCACTAGGTGAGCCAGCATCCGGCCCACATTTTCCCCTTCCCCAAATGCGACTTGCTTCTGGAATAGATGCATATTCTCATATTTCCTGGTCACTATAACTTTATATTCCTGTTTGTTTAACCATTCTCCTTGTTTCTCTGGGGATGGGTCTTCCACATATTCTTTTTTTCTGCCGTTGCTAGCTCCTTCCTGATCTTATTCTCCCACTCCCTTGATACTTCCTTAATTTTGGCTACCTGTTGATGGTGTTGGGGTTCTTACTTTGACACAAGCCCAGTCCATGAACAGGGCGAGGAGGAGTTCATGGACCAAGAATTGGTTACTCCAGCGTGACCAATTCTGTCACATGCCTTTGCTCCGTGAGATCTGTGAGAATAAGCCTGACGATTTCAGGAACTTTCTCAGGATGACGGACCCCGTTTTTTACCATTTGTTGGCTTTGCTGACCCCTTATATCAGCAGGCAGGATACCTGCATGAGGCAAGCCATCACTCCTGAGCAGAGGCTAGTCGCCACCTTGCGGTACTTGGCAACGGGGAGAAGCCTGCAGGACCTCAAGTTCTCGACAGGCATCTTCCCCCAGGCTCTGGGGATCATTATTCCAGAGACCTGTTCTGCCATCATCCAGGTCCTGCAGAAGGACTACATTAAGGTAAGATTTTTATCCTTTAACATCACATTTTATTGTTTTTAATGTTTGCTAAATATATTGTATTTCTTTCCTCATTCCCTAATTACCATTGTAACGCTGGTAGATTTATGATCTACCAACTGATAGGTAAATTTAGTAAATTGCTCGTTAGGGGAGTTAGATTTGCCCCTGTTCCAGCCTGGCTGACGTTGCGTGTGGGTCCACACTGAGCCGGTGGGTGTCGCTGTTACCACTGGCTAGTGTAGGAAAGGCAACGTGTCGAAGCGTATGGGTGCTCCTCTGTCCCAGAGACAACTCGGTGGAGGTGGTCCTCCGAGTTGCATTCTGGGAGAGGGTATTTATGGGACAGACGCCATGTTTTGGGGTTCGTTTCACAGCCACCTGCTGGCCCTCCTGGCCAACAGGTATGCGTTAGAGTGCTACCTCGTGGTCCTCCGTTCCGGAGGCCCGCGCCGCTGTGGCGCACGGGTGGGCCCAGAAGCATGCCTGGGGCCTACCACAGCAGCCGAGGAATGGTCCTGAGCTGTCTATCCAGAATGAAGAAGCTGGACAACCGAGAAGATTCCAGGGGAGGACCCGTCATGGAAGGATCATGCAGAGTGCTGGTCTGGAGAGGGGCCTGGTGACTTGGTTGGAGGACGTATCCTAAAGTAGTTTTACAGCATAGTACTACCGGGTTGGCTTAGAGGTCCAAGTACTGTGTCTGACATTCACCGCAAAGTTTAATACATCCTGTGGCAGAGGATTGTATGGATTTATTTCAAGCAAGTCTGTGGCAGAGACTTTTGTTCGTGCTACATACTGGCTGCTAGGCAAGTGAGAGAGGCCTATCCAGACGAGCAAAGATTGTGTCCCA
The DNA here is from genome assembly GCA_037952925.1 of Lithobates clamitans. Taxonomy (NCBI): domain Eukaryota; kingdom Metazoa; phylum Chordata; class Amphibia; order Anura; family Ranidae; genus Lithobates; species Lithobates clamitans. The sequence continues at coordinate 2,532,442 of JBBGZY010000168.1, read as the reverse complement.
CAAGGGAATTGCATCCAATTTACAATATTCAACTTTAAAGGACATTCTCAAGAATCCTAAAGGAGGTATTTGAGCTTCCCTGTAGCTTCCCTCCTGCCTCTTTCCTGCTACTTCCTTCGTTACTTGGTTCAATAAAGCATTGAAAACGTACTCAAGTGTTGGTGTGTTTATCGTCCAGAGGTAAACTCAACGGAACCCTAGACCCGGTGCCGGTGAAGCAGGGGTGTCGAGAGTGAAGGTAACAAGCTCGCTTAAACCAGCAGCTCCACCGAGAGTGATTGCTACACCATGAATGTAATATGCTGTGAATGTCCCCTTTGTCCTCATGCATGCTGGTATTTTTAAAAGTTTGTTTTTTGTCCTTCATGCATATTTGCCTTCACTTACCTCCCCATGCTATCCTAGGCCCATATCCACCTCGTCTAGTCACTTATCAATGTATTTGGTCAGCTCCATTGTAGTGCTTTACCCTAAGCACCCCCTAAAATGTGTAAAAATTTTATTTGTGTCCTTAAATTCAGGCAGAGTGCCAGAGGCTTTTTTTTGGGGTCCCAAACTCATTTGGAACCCTCCCTCCCCCCCAACTGCTAAGTCAACCGATACCAATCCTCTATCTGCTGACTTTGCTAAACCCATATACACTATACCTACCTCTTTTGTGGTCATATTTATGGATGAATTCCCCAAAGCATGTAGTGCAAGGGCCTGCTTGAATACTTTCAAATGGTACTGTTTCAAGTTTTTGTAACCTATTATTATCTTGATAGTGTAACAAGGGGTTAAATTCTGTGTTACATTTATTCATAGATTCATTTATATATTTACCCTTTCAGATATGTGGTCAGTAAATGCAAGGATTAAAACACACAAAACAAAGAATGTAATAAAAGAGATTTACTTAGCTTCGATTAAAGATGTATTACAGATGTTACAATACAGGATAAATTCAGCATTCAATCCAGGGAACCCCTCAACTTCTGAATTTTCAGATAGTTCTGGAAGCCGACAGCCTGTTCAAGATCTAGGACCATTCATGTCCTCAATGAGGTTCACTGGCCTGCTCTATTGTCTGACCTTTTTAAAGGCTAGATGGAAGGCGCGAAAAGCTGGTTTAATCTGGTACTAACAACAGGCTAGCCAGAGAATGGTCCAGAGACAATGTGACCCTCTGTGAATGACCATCTGTTAGCTCAGAAACATATACATATATATATATATATATATATATATATATATATATATATATATATATATATATATATATATATATATATATATATATATATATATATATATAGTAATCGCCTTAAAACTATTACTAAGTTTCTTGTAATTCAAGAACTAAAGGTAGAGGTATACCCCCATACTACAGATAGGTAATTGCAGAATGTTAAAATGTGCTTAAATGTGTACAGTGTGTATCCCTAATTTTGTATTATGACACTACTTACCTGTCCAGTGGGCTGCCAATAGTGTAAGTAAGGAGGGACTGGCCAAAGTAATACACATTATTTATGCATTGATCTCTCAATGAAGTTGAGAGGGTTACCTGTCCAAAACATCCCCCCCCGTAAAATTTTTACAATGGGCCATCAGAGGGGGTGATGAATCTGATAAGTGGACCTTATACTTTTGTCTTTAAATACTCCCTAAAATAAATGTTATACTGATGTTGGCCCAGAATGTTTGTGTCTAATCTGCTTTCAATGTTTATGTGCAAAGTTACTAATTTTTTTTCTTGTTTGACTCCACAGTTTCCTGCCACGCCACAGGAATGGCAGACTGTGGCTTCCCACTTTGCCCAGTGGTGGGACTTTCCCAACTGTGGAGGGGCAATTGATGGGAAACACGTCCACATAGTCCCACCCCCAACTCGGGGTCATACTATTATAATTACAAGGGGTTCAATAGTATTGTGATGTTGGCGGTGGTGTCGGCTACTTACGAGTTCCTGTATGTGGACGTCGGGAAGAATGGCCGGATGTCGGATGGTGCAGTCATCGCCCAGACTGAGTTCTACAGGCATCTCCAGAATGGCAGTTTGAGCTTGCCACCTCCAGAAGACAATGCGGAAGGACTCCCATTCGTCTTCGTTGCAGATGAAGCGCTTGCGCTGGGGGACCATCTTATGCGGCCATTCCCTATGATTACCCTCACTCCGGATCAGAGGGTTTTTAATTACCGGCTGACCAGAGCCAGAAGAGTGGTGGAAAATACATTTGGAATAATGGCCAGCCGGTTCCGCCTATTTCTTACACAAATACACATGGCGGAATATAAACTCAATCACATCATCCTGTCTTGCTGTGTTCTCCACAACTTTTTAAGGAGAAATTCTTTGAACTATGCTGCCTCAGTTGGGCCGGAGGCCGGAATTCTTAATGAACAAACCCTGATGGTGCTGGAAACTGGCCGTCCTGGCTTGCCCCCCCAGAGTGCCCGCGAGGTCCGTTTAAGATACCTTGAATACTTTGCGGGTAGGGGGGCCATCAATATGCCAGACAATGTCTGAGACATTTTTAAAATAAAAATATTTTTGAAACTGAACAAATATTTGCTTTGATTTACTGCTTGGCTTTCTTTTAGCTGTCTCCTCGGTTATCTTTTAATGTTATATATTTTTGGCCTTTTTCTTCAACAGTGCAAACGAAATTTCTTTAAAACATGACGTGACAATCTCTTCTTCAGCTAACTATTATTATTATGTTGTGGGTCTGCTACACACACACGCACACACACCTTGTTTTTGCAGTTAATGTATGTAATGCATTACTGACAAAACTTTTCATCATTTTCAACACCATGACCGAAATTTGAGGAGTCATGAAAATGGCGTGATTGTGAAAAATTATAAAGCACTGTTGGGTGTTATTTACTAAAGGAAAATCCACTTTGCACTACAAGTGCACTTGAGACTGCACTGAAACTGCACTTGTAGTGCAAAGTGGATTTGCCTTTAGTAAATAACCCCCATTGCCACGGAAAAAAACAACTTTACTCCAAAAACTTCTTTTGAGCATTCAAAGAAGAAGCCACACACTGTTGATTATCATACTTTTTACTTAAAGCACAATCACATGTGCGTTTTTATAAAAGGGGTTTTCGAACAAACCAACATGTTTGTTGTATAACATTTTTTTAGGTCACAATAATGATAAATTATAGGTAAAACAGGCATGTTTCAAACAATAAAACAATACACAACTCTGGAACTTACAAAGTTCAACATTGATAAAGTGAAGGCAATATCAGACATGAGTATGTACAACTTGTGTTTGATATTGCATTCAGCAGATGGGGTGATGTCACCCCTGTAAAAGCCAAATTTTGAAGATGCACACAAATTGTCTTTCAAAATGGAGATTTCCATCCTGATCTCATGGCTAATGTCAACATGTGCTAGCTCTCATCATGCAGGATCAATGTGCAACCCCTTCCTTTCACCTACTTTATTATCGTGGAAGAGGTTGCACCCACAAAACGCGTACATTGATCTCCTGTGGTGGCAGATAGCACATGTTGACACACTGTGTGCATCTTCAAAATTTGGCTTTTAAAATGGGTAAAAAAAAAAAAACCTGAAAAAATGTAGGGATTTCTGGGTGTTTTAGATTCTCCCTAAGGCATCAATGATGTTCTTCATTTTGTTTTGAACATCATTGATGTTTTGCTTTAGGTTTTCGAAATACCTATTACACGCCATTATCTGCCGATGAGGATCTGGTCACTTTCACTGGTGAAATGACCTTCTTCCACAACATCCCCATCACCTACAGAAAAAACAAAAAAAACACCATGTATTATAAATAGATAAATAAAAGGGGATATTGCGAGCCACAATGGTATATTGCCTCAAATGTGGAAATCACCTAGCTGCCCGCGCAGATCACGTTTCATATGCCGCGCAATACAATGTATACAAAAGATAAGGTGAAAATATCAATCTTGAGATTATTAATGCATATAAGGTATACTGAAAATACCGCATAAGTGGCTTATCCAGCCACAGCAAGGCACAAAATATATATAAAAAGCCAAGTGTTTTTTAAAGTGCAATGTGTAAATAATGTACTAGATGTTTAACATCAGAATGAGAGTAGTGATTATTCAACTGGTGCCTATATATATATATATATATATATATATATATATATATATATATATATATATAATGAATGAAAAAATCATTTATATTGCATGAAAAATACAGTGTAAAAAAATATATCACAGTGATAAGTGCTAAATACAAAAAAGTGCCAAGTGCCACACAATGAATGTAAATATCAAATCCAGGATGCAGTACGTGATTATTGAAGTCCAATATATGAAAAAATGTATATAAAGTCCATAAAACAGTTCATAAAAGATCAACGTGCGTGCATTAATCTTAGTGCTTAGTGCCCAGAATTTCATGCTCAAGTGCCATCCAGTGACTCCCTGGGACAGCCGCTCACCTCAGTGCGTGTGACTCAGCTGTGAGACTGAGTCTAAACACGCTTAGGAGCCATCCCACGGCTCAGTGATGGTATCCAGATACACAGTTTTCAGCAGCAACTCCACAGTTGGAAATAAAGGAAAAGAAAAATTGGATAGTGTGATACGGTTTATAAAATATTTATTAGAATAAAAACTCCCCACATTAGGGTACTCACATTTGCAAGGTGCGTAAATGCACCAATCTAATAACAGTCTCCAAAGTTTGCCTCAAAGTTTGCCTGTCAGGAGGGATAAGCTGTGCGTTGCATCTCAGTGGAGTGAATGGCTCCATGCTCCATCCTGGCCCCTCCCCTACACGTGTTCCACACAGGGTCACGTGTCTTCATCAGGGAGATTTGATTGGACGGACGCTCTGCAGCCTAAATATAGTCATCGCGGCCAGGCACCCTAGTGCCAGGCTCCATGTGTTATTGCTCAGTGTATTGAATGGCATCGCAGAAAGCAACAAGCATCTGCGGAACTAGGATTTATAGCTGTGTATATGGGGAACGAGTTAATAAAAACCAACTCGTAGCCCGAAGAGAAGATAACCAAATATATAAACAGCCAATGCGATGTTTGTGCAGGACGGAGACTGAGGCTCTGATGGTACGGCCAACATAGTAAAAATTGCACGGACACTTAATTACATAAATGACCCCTACAGTGTCGCACGAGATAAAATCCTCAATGTTGTGGAGTTGATTGGTATGAGGATTACTAAATTCTCTCACTTTCCTGATATTGTACCGAACTTTAATGCAACTGTAGCATCTCCCACACCCATGAAAACCTTTCATATCCCAAAACATTTTGGGTTTGGGGGGAGGAGGTTCCACCACATTATGCACTAGTAAGTCCCGTAAATTCGGCGCCCTCTTATATATAATCCTGGGCGTGTCTGACAGATGGTCTTTGAGATGAATGTCTTGTTTTAACACATTCCAATATTTCTTTATAATTTTCTACACATCGCGGTTCTGTAGATTGTAGTCGAGCGCTATACTTGTGCCTATATCCTCATTACTTCTTTCATTGTTGGTGCCCTCTATTAGTAAACTTTCCCTGTTTAGATCCCTAACTTTGATTCTTTCTTTATCCAGAAAAACATCTCGATACCCCTTATCCTTGAACATCCCACTCAGCATTTTAGATTGGGCTTCAAAATCTCCATCCCTTGTGCAGTTCTTCGGCATTCTCATGTATTGCCCACGGGGGATATTATCCAGCCATGGTTTGAAATGACAACTTGTGGTGGGGATATAGGAGTTGCGATCAGTCGCCTTAAAGAATGATTTGGTTACAAAACCTCTTAACGTGTTGCTGATCTCCAAATTCAGAAAATGCATGCTATCCCTAATGACATCCCAAGTCAGGGAAATACTGCGATTGTTTTCAGTCATAGATCGCAGCATTTCCATCAGAGATTCCATATCACCCTTCCAAATGATGAAAACGTCATCTATAAACCTCTTGTATAACATGATGTTTTCATATTCCTCACCTAGGACCCCTTTGGCCTCCCATTTGGCCATATACAAATTTGCCACGCTAGGGGCGAATTTAGCGCCCATAGCCACGTTAGGTGTTATTGTACCAGAAAAAATTATGTTGCAGGAAAAACTCCAAACATTTTAGGATAAAGTTGCGCATATTAACCTCAACAGTACCTTCACCATTGTCCAGGGCCCATCTTACAGCATCCATGGCTCCCTCATGATCGATAATGGTGTAAAGGGATACACATCCGTGCCCCCTACACATTCTTTTAATAATTGTAAGGTGTGTTTGGTGTCTTTGAGGTAAGCCTGCGTATTCTTCACCAAAGGCTGCAGGTGGAGATCTATATATTCGCCCAGTCTTGATGTTAGTGACTCAATCCCACTTATGATGGGTCTTCCAGGGGGTTTTTTACTGTCCTTGTGTATCTTTGGCAGATAATAAATTACCGGGATTCTACTGGCTGTAGGAATCAAATATTTGGCCTCCTGTTTACTAAGAAGCTTATATTCAACTCCATATTGTATAATACTCTCCAATTTCTTCCTGAAACTCCTAGATGGATCGGAATTCAATAATTGATATGTATCCACATCACTGAGTATCCTATTCATTTCCTCTTTGTATTGTTCCACTGACAGTATCACTATACCCCCCCCCCCCCCGCCTTTATCCGCTGGGCGGATCACTATGTCAGTTCTTTTGTCCAATGATTCAATGCCCCTCTTAAGGTCCCTATGTTCATATACCTTCTTAACAGGTAGTTGTTCTAATTCAGTGGTGACCAATCTTTTGAATAAATCCACATATTTGTTGTTGGCTATATGGGGATTGAACACAGAATTGTTCTTTAGTGTGGTGTTGTTTTCCATGGCTAGTCTTTCAATAGGATTGAGGGCATAGTATTTTTTGACATTCAATTTCCTAATAAACTTCTGTACCCCTATAAATGTCTCAAATTTGTTTAACCCTCTTTTAGGCGCAAACTTAATACCCTTGTCTAGGGTCAGAATTTCCTCCCTGGATAGTTCCTTGCCACTTATATTAAAGATACCCTCTCCTAGTTTTCCCTTCTTCTTTTTTTGCTGTATCCTTCGTCCGGCTCTTATTCCTCTTTTTCTGAATTTCTTATTCCATGGGTGGGTTTCCCCCATCCTTTCCCTAAAAAAGGTTCACCTTGATAAAATTCTTCATCATCTTGCAATGGTTGGTAATTGTTATGGACAGGCACCCCATAATGATCTTGAGGTGGTCCATCATCTCTATCTTCTGGGTTTGGGTGTATAAGACCCATTATCCCGAGAATCCTCTCTTGTGTGGGGAGCATACCCCTGCTGCCGATAATCTACCTGTTGGGGACCCCTGTATGGTGGACGCGGGCCCCCCCTATACGGTGTTCCATATTGGAGACCTTGTTGTGGGCGACCATATGGGACTTAATCGTAATGCTGCTTACCCCTATATCGGGGATTGTTGTAGTGGTAACCCCTCCCATGCTGGTTACCTCTCTGATAGTCCCCATTTTCATTACCCCTATTGTACGCTGTTCCAATTTCCATAATTGGATGGTGGATCATATTGTGAAGACCGATTATTATTTCCATAAGCCCCACGATAATCATAGTGCTCATAAGGTCTTCTTGGAGGCGGTCCTTGTGGTGTACTTGGGTATTTCCCTTCATATTGATTTGGGTGATGCCCCTTATGCAGCTGCTTTCTATCCTGCTGTGGGTATTGTTTCTGTGGTTGTAATTGTGATATTTTCACTCCAACAGTGGAATCCGATATATTCTGATCCTGGGGGTTCACACCACTATTGTTCACTATAGTGGATTGCCACTATAGCACTGGTATATTTTGTATGTTAGGGATAATATGTGCTGAACATCAGTCTCCGTCCTGCGCAAACATCGCATTGGCTGTTTATGTATTTTTATATATTTGGTTATCTTCTCTTCGGGCTACAAGTTGGTTTCTATTAACTCGTTCCCCATATACACAGCTATAAATCCTAGTTCCGCAGATGCTTGTTGATTTCTGTGATGCCATTCAATACACTGAGCAATAACACATGGAGCCTGGCACTAGAGTGTCTGCAAATCCGTGGCAAAATGGCCGCGATGACTATATTTAGTCCGCAGCGCGTCCCTCCAATCAAATGCCCCTGATGAAGACACGTGACCCTGTGTCAAGCACGTGTAGGGGAGGGGCCAGGATGGAGCACGGAGCCATTCACTCCACTGAGATGCGACGCACAGCTTATCCCTCCTGACAGGCAAACTTTGGAGACTGTTATTAGATTGGTGCATTTACGCACCTTGCAAATGTGAGTACCCTAATGTGGGGAGTTTTTATTCTAATAAATATTTTATAAACCATATCACACTATCCAGTTTTTCTTTTCCTTTATTTCCAACTGTGGAGTTGCTGCATTAAATAAGGGGTTGAGGGCCCAAATCAGACCCAATACCCACCTGTGTGAGTTGCATCATCCTCCTCCTCTTGCCACAACTCCAACACCACAGCCACAGCCTGGAAGGAAGAGTGGAAGGAAGACAAGATGGCCTGGGTTCAGTCTGGTCTGACAAAAGATGCAGGCTCTTGTATGACCAAAGCCTGGGGACATGTATGTCATCTGCTGCTGTTCGTGATCTCTTGGTCTTCTGGACCAAATTTTACTCCCTTATATAAGGACTCCTCAGGCCACCAATTTTGCCTGAAAATAGTTGTGTGCCCTGGGGTACAAAGGCTTCGCCAATTTCTGCTGTTTCTCCAGCGTTGCTTCCCTCTTTTTTTGGTTAGGACCCTTTAATAAAGGTATTGCATGTGTTTTCCTTCAAAAAGGACAGTTTGTTTGTGAGTACGCAGGTACATTTCAAAAATACAATGTCAAATTAACAAGGGACACCAACAACAACCAACCTCCTTGAGATTAAAAAAGACAAGATAATAATGGTGTTGTGGTAACTTGACACACAAAACACACCCAAAACAATTCTGGAGATCACCAAAAAACAAAAAAGCAGGAGATCTGGATTTTAAAAAAAAACAACAAATAATACAAAATATAAAAACATTAAAAAAAAAATGTTTTCGGTAGATGTGACAAATAAAAATATTACATTCATGAAATCACGAGAAATAATAAAGAAAGAAGTTTGTGAGAACTCTGTGTGAATATGAGCAGCTAAACAACTTCATTCTTCTAGCATTATAAAGAAGAGAGTGCGCTGCAATAATCAATTTAAAACATTGCAGCATGACGAAAGTGCTATATCCATTACGAACACTAATTTTACCAGACCGAGCAGTTCCATATCAGCTCTCAAAATTTGTGTGTCGGAAATTCTGATGGAAAAATTCAGATGGAGCCCACACACGGTCGGAATTTCCAACAACAAGCTCCGATTGCACATTTTCTGTCAGAAAGTCTGACCGTGTGTACAGGGCATAACCCTGCTTTAAACTTCTCCAGAACTTTATCCCTGACCTGTCTGGTGTATTCCGTGACCTTTATGATGCTGTTTGTTCACTAAGGTTCTCTAACAAACCTCTGAGGGCTTCACAGAACAGCTGTATTTATACTGAGATTAAATTACACACAGGTAGACTTTATTTACTAATTAGGTGACTTTAGAAGGCAATTGGTTCCACTAGATTTTAGTTAGGGGTATCAGAATAAAGGGGGCTGAATACAAATGTACGCCACACTTTTCAGATATGTATTTGTAAAAAAAAATTGAGAATCATTTATCATTTTCCTTTCACATCACAATTATGTGCAACTTTGTGCTGGTCTATCACATAAAATCTCAATAAAATACATATATGTTTTTGGTTGTAACATGACAAAATGTGGAAAATTTCAAGGGGTGTGAATACTTTTTCAAGGCACTGTATATCGCAAACAGTCCTTTTAAATAGGATGAACTGGCATCCAACCATCTGGAAAGTGCACTGTGCAATGTAAATTTAAGAAAGGATTCACCACCAGCCAAAAACACTTGGAGTAAGCTTCTTACTGCCAAGGCTGGGCTCAGCCCTTCCTTCTCAGAGATGGCCGCTCAGCATGTCGACTTGGTCATAAATGCATGTGATATACCATGGAGAGCTGGTCATCAAATGAAAATGGTTGTAACTCAGCACCAAATCCCAGTAAGTAACCCAGAAGATTGAAAAAATAGACTGCCATAGTGAAGCCCATCAAACATTTAATTTTTAATTCTAAGTAGTAAAAAGTACCTTCACATGACTTGTAGTCATACAAAATAGAAAATCCAACAAGCTGTCGGCTCGTGTAAAGTAAAATCCTACGCAAATTCTAAGCAGAGGCACTCTAATGGTAAAGACCCCCTCGTTTTTACGAGATTCCATGCAGGTCATCAATATCCTTTGGGGCATTGAGTGGAGGAATAGCTACATCTTTGCAACTGTGGATGTGGCATCCCTCTACACCATCATTTCACATGCACATGGTCATGAGGCTGTTGAACATTTTCTCAGAAGGGATAATGTGGGTGATGACCAACGTGAGTTTTTTTTGTCACTATTTGATTTTGCGGTGATGCATAATTACTTTTGGTATGGGGGTTCCTACTACTTACAGAACAGAGTGGTGGTCATGGGTGCTAAGTTTGCACCAAGCATGGCCAACCTACTCATGGCCAGATGGGAGGAGGACGTCATTCATAGCAGACTGAGGCCAGAGTTGATACTCTGGAGGAGGTATATTGATGACATCCTCCTCATCTGGGATGGTGATCAGTGCTCCCTGGTTGAATTTTTTTTTTGTCTTTTTGAATGATAATAACAGGGGCATTCAACTCCAATATGAGTTCAGTAAAACTGAAATTCATTTTTTGGACTTGAATATTAAGATATCTGAAGGATCCATCATCACCTCCACCTATTTCAAGGAGACTGACAGGAACTGTTTTATCAGCACCAATAGCTGTCACCATCTGACATGATTGAGGCCTGTTCCTGTCAGTCATTTTTTGAGACTTAAGCGTAACTGCACCAATCATGAAGACTTCTTGAGGGAGACTGATATTCTTAGGGCAAGATTCCTTGAGAAGGGTTATGACCCATTGGTACTGAATCAAGCGCTTGAGAGTGCTTCTGTGAAGAATAGAGATTATTTATTGATCCCACAAATTAAAGAAAAAAATGAAACCTATAAACATGCATTTTTCACAACTTATTCTACCCACCAAAATCTGATTAAGAAGATTCTATATAGACACTGGAACGTTCTACGGAACAATAGAATACTAGGCCCCCTTTTACCTGAATGTCTTTTGGTGGTTTTTAAAGGGGGGCCACCTCTGAGGCTTCAAGTGGCACCAAATGTAATTGATCCCCCTAAGAGGGTGTCTTTTTTTTTTCCACAATGTGGGTTTTTTTTTCCTTGTAGAAAGTGCTCAGTTTGCAAACTTAACCTGCAGGGTAGAAGAGAGACTGTTTCTAGAAGACCCTTTATCACATGTACTACTAAATATGTAGTTTACCTCATTGGGTGTCCATGTGGTTTGGAATATATTGGCCTCACCACACATATGCTCCAAGTTAGATTAAGGGAGCACGTTACTAATATCAGGAATTGCTATCTGAAACATAGCCTTTCAAAGCACTATGACACCCATCATAACCGTGATCCAAAGGGTACAGTGTTTCTGGGAATAGACAAATACGTTGGCAACTGGAGAGGGAGCCATATGACCAGAGGAGTACCCAGGCTTGAAACCGAATGGATATATAAGGTTAAAACCTATAATCCATTTGGTATCAATGTAGAATGGGACGTGGATGCGTTCATTAATAATGCTTAAGTCTGCTGTTTTATTATATCAAATGTGTTTATTTTAATTTATTTATTTTTATGGCTTTGAAAAGTTATAGCATTTGTGGGGGGGCAGGAGGCGGAGCCTAGCGGAGCAGACATGCATTGTTAGAGCTCCACACCGCTGAGGAGAGAAGAGAAGGACAAAGCGGAGCCTGCAGGCTCAAAAGGTATCCATTTGAACCTTTTTGCCCCAGGGAACAAACTGTGAAAGTTTGGGCAGGAAATATGGTACTGGGAGGAAACCGTGGCAGAAATAAAAATCACCTCACAATGAGCTCACAGGCACTCACTGCAGCTGAAGCAGCTCCAGTCACCTCACAAGATACAGCATCAGGGCGCTGTCACAGACAGAAAATGTCACAGCAAGACTCTCCATTTGAGTCAGATACAGAACAAATCCTCTCACAAACTTCTCCACAAGCCTCCTCAGCATCCCCAGTAATATTATTACAATTTGAAAAGATGCTTCATAAGGCTTTAAAACAAACCTCAGACCAAATAACAAAAAGCCTAACCAAAGAAATAAGAGAGCTGGGAAACCGCACCGCAGCCTTAGAAATAAAAATGGATGAAATTGAAATTACAACCCAAGTAAATATAACAGAATTGGAACAATTAAAAGAAGAGAATTTAATACTTCAAACTAAGCTCGAAGATTACGAAAATAGAGCCAGACGTTCAAACTTGTGCATAAGGGGAATACCTGAAACTGTGACAGACCTGCAATTTACTATTACTGCTCTATTACAAGAACTAAAGCCAGATATCCCTATTGAACGTTTAGAACTGGACAGAGTACACAGAGCCCTCACAGCCAAAAAGAAAGATGGACCTCCACGTGATATAATCACAAAATTTCATTATTACAGAACGAAAGAACAAATACTAATTGCTGCAAGAGAAAAAAAGGAACTTAATTTTCAAGGACACAATTATCAAATTTTTGCTGACTTATCCCAACTTACTATTACTAAAAGACGATCCATGAAACCCCAACTAATGGAACTGCAACGCCACAACATTATGTATCAATGGGGCTTCCCCTTTTCAGTCAGATTTAACTACCAAGGTACAATTTACAGAAGCAGATCAGCAGATGAACTACAACAAACCCTTTTAAAATTAAATCTGACAGAACCCACAAGCAGCAACACTCCCACACGCAGAAGAATGACATCATCTTCACCTTCAGGCAGCACTCAGAAAATTTCAGAACAAAATGGGAATCATCATTCTCACAAAAGAGGCCGTTATGCCACATCATCCATGGACCAAGAAGATTCAATGGACTGACATCCTAATTCCTGATATCTCTTCATTTATTATACTAAGAGATGGTTCTCTATAAAAAAAAACTATATTTCTAACTGAATGTAACTGCATTCTGATAGTCACACACTGTGTGGAATCATGTTACATTCCAGTTATATTTCTTATTACTTCTGATTCATATAGCCTTAGAATATATAAGTGAAATAAGGAAATTCATGTTCAGTTATATATTATCAGGTAATAACAATAGATTTATTACTTTTTAGGACAAATATGTTCAATAATCCAGAAGTAATGGAAGCTTTTTCTTTCTTTTCTTAAAACAAATATATTATTACCTAACTGTTTCCTAGAATTATGTTTTTGTTTATTCTAATCTGAAGCAATACAACCTCAATTTTATGAGTTAACATATCTAAACAGTTACATATGAATAAAATATGTAATTGTTTACTCTAAAAGGGTTAAAATCCCAAAATAATTCAAACTATCTTCATCAATACCAAAGTTATTAACAGTACCTTTCTAACTGAATTATTTAGCCTAGGGCAAGACTAACCATATACAACCACCCTGGAATAAATAATTTCAACAAAAACTATATTCTGCACTCCAATTAATGAAACATCATTTTGATGTCTTTTGACATAGCACTTCTCTCCTGTAAGCGGAAGATCCATGTACCCCCATTAGCCCTCCTCATTCTCCCAACCATATTATGTGGGAGTGTGACGAAGGCACTTATTCCCCTGAGAGAGATATTTATTCTCTTTCACGGGTAAATTGTGATTACTTGCAAAAAATAATTTATACAATGTATCATCTAATCTCATGTTTTTTGTTTACTCTTTACTCCAGAATTCACTGGTTTCTTTTCTATCTATTCATCTCTTCAGTCCACACAGGTTGATCTGCGCAGTCAGCTCTGCATAACAAAAAGTAAGTCAAAACTATTTGATCTGTTGCCATGGCACCACTGAATATACTTTCCCTGAATGTTCAGGGAATAAATGTCCCTCAAAAAAGGACCAAAGCCTTCCGTACTTTCCATAACAAGAAGGCTCACATAGTATGCCTCCAAGAAACACACTTCACCAAAGATTCTACTCCAAAATATATTTCTCCTTTTTATCAACAAATTTACACGGCTTCTGCCTGTACCAAGCAAAGGGGAACTCTAATTGCATTTCACCGATCCACACCATTCACCTTATCATCAGAAATTAAAGACCCAGAAGTTAGATACCTGATACTCATAGGTTATATAATGGATACAGCAATCACGGTGATTTCCTACTACGCTCCTAACAAACAACCTACACCATTCCTCTCACATATATTACAAGTGATTAATACACACAAAATAGGTACAGTGATAATGTGTGGGGATTCGAACCAGGTCCTCCTCCCATTTCTAGATAAATCACCTTTTACACCATCCAAAATAACCTCTAGATTACCTTTTTCTCAACTTCTTTCCAAATACAATCTGGTAGATTCGTGGAGAGAAAGTAACCCAATGAAAAAGAAATTCACTTATTTCTCGCACCCTCATCAAACCTTCACCAGAATAGATCATATTTTTCTAACAATAGGAATGATACCAGAAATTATTGCATCAGATATAATTCCGATTCCGTGGTCTAACCATAATGCAGTATATACTACTATAGCCTCAGCCATACCAAAAGCGCATGACCCAACGTGGTACTTACCGGACATAATGCTCAAACACCCACTACATCAGATGGCCATTGAACAAGCTTTAAAGGAATACATATCAATTAATAATACAACAGACATCTCCCCAATAACACTGTGGGAAGCTCATAAGCCTGTCTTGCGTGATACAATACAAAGACAAATGGCACTATTTAAACGGGAACGCAAAAATCTAGCAAAAAAACTAGAACTCAATTTTAATGCAGCCTACATATCATTTCAAGATAATCCATCTCAGAGTACAAAATCTCATCTGGAAAAATCTAGATTGGAATACGATCTATTTCTCACTGAGTCAGTTGATAAATCCCTCAAACACTCCAAACACAATTTCTACATGAATACAAACAAACCAGGTACATATTTGGCTCGGGCATTAAATTCAACTAACAAATCTTTCAAACCAATACGTTTGAAATTATCAAAAAATGTTTACACTTGTAATCCAGTTAAAATAGTCCATAAATTTCACTCACATCTCGCAACTTTATACAAGACAAACAATGAATTTAATCCTACAGAAGCTGAATCCTTCTTCTCAAAAATAACCTTACCTGAGTTATCTCAGAATCAAAAAAGCAGTTTGGATGAGCCTATAACTATAGATGAAGTTGGTAACGCCATAAAAGACCTAAAACTTAACAAAAGACCAGGCCCAGACGGCTACTCGGCTTTATATTCTAAAACATTCTCAGAAATACTCTCTCCCATTCTCACTGAAACTTTTAACAAACTTCTAGATGGACATTCTTTTCAGCAAGAAACACTAATGGCAATTGTTTGTATGATCCCAAAACCCCTTTCTGATGATACTTCCTGTGTGAATTATCGGCCTATCTCTCTGTTAAACCTCGATATTAAATTATTAGCAAAAATAATAGCAAAACGCCTCAATAGCATTATAGGAAAATTAATACATAGAGATCAAGTAGGCTTCATGCCAAATAGACAGGCAGGCGATAATATACGCAGGGCAGTGTTATTGGCACATATTGCTAAGAAACGGAAAATCCCTTTATGTTTTCTATCTCTCGATATTAAGAGGGTATTTGACACAGTATCCTGGCAATATATGCAATATTCATTACAAAAATGGGGTTTTGGACCCCACTTTTTAACATGGATCAAGGCATTATATAATAAACCCAAAGCCTATATAAAATATGCTGGATACAAATCTGAAGCCTTTAATATCGAAAGAGGTACCCGACAGGGTTGCCCATTATCTCCCTTATTATTTGCCCTTATACTCGAACCCATGGCCCAATACATCAGAACAAACCAAACTATAACTGGCATTGAAGTAGGAGGTATTACACACAAATTATGTATATTTGCAGACGATATATTACTTTTTCTATCATCACCACAGGTCTCTGGTCCTAACTTAATACCAGCTCTTGATGGATTTGCAGCCCTATCCGGCCTTATGATTAATCCTAAGAAATGCCTAGTGCTTAATATTTCACTCACAAACATGGAATTGATCCCGGCTAGGGCTGCACTCCCATTCACATGGGCAGAAAAATCGATCCCATACCTTGGAATTCATTTAACAGCATCTCATTCTGACTTATTCTCAACCAATTATCCTCCTGTATTAAGACAGATCACAAATCTAATAAAACAATGGTCGCAACTTCCTTTATCCTGGATAGGGAAGATTAATGCAATCAAAATGACTATTCTACCCAAATTGCTCTATCTATTCAGAGTCCTCCCTATTCCAATTCCTTCCTATTTTTTGAGAATAGTACAAAAAAGAGCAACTTCGTTTATATGGGGCTCTTCTAAACCACGTATACCTATACACACACTACATCTTCCCAAAAATAAAGGAGGCCTGGGATACCCTAATTTTACTAACTACTACAGAGCAGCACATTTGGCCAGTCTGTCCAAATACCATGCAAAACAGGAAATCCCATTATGGGTATTTATAGAGGCTTCAGAAAATGACCCTCTATTAATATCAAATTTATTATGGCTTGATCCTAAAGACCGCTTTAAAATTCATAATCCCATAACTAAACACTTCTTATCTCTCTGGGATAAACTAAAAACCAAATATCAGTTACAATGTCCACACAATCCTCTCCTTTCTTTTATCAGAAATCCGGCCTTTTATCCGGCATGGATCTACCCAAATTCTTTTAAAGCTTGGACAACATCAGGCATTCAGACACTAAATGACTTCATAGCATCTAAATCATTCCTTTCATTCCCATCGCTTAGAGAAAAATATGATCTACCAAACTCTGAGATATTTAGATATCTCCAAATCAAAAATTTCTATACACCATTCCTAAAGGGGGATACACCATTATCCCAATTATCCATTTTTGAATCAATCTGTACAAAAGATCCATTTGCTAAAGGTACAATTTCATCACTTTATAATCAATTATATGGAGTAGCAAATCTTAATAGACCCTCTTATGTTCAGAGGTGGGAGGAGGACCTGGGACGAACTTTAGAAGACACGGACTGGTCTAACATATGGCTCACATCTAAGTCATCTTCACCCAACATCTTAGCACTGGAGACAAATTATAAAGTCCTAACTCGCTGGTACCTTGTACCCGCTAGAGTGGCAAAATATTCACCTAATACCTCAACTCTTTGTTTTCGAGGATGCCCAGAAATAGGCACATATTTACACATATGGTGGACGTGCCCAGTAATCCAAACCTTCTGGAAGGAAGTCTTCGTGATTGCATCTAAAATATTTAAAAAAATAATACAACCAGATCCATATTTAACTTTACTTAATCTAAAACCGGAATGGTTAACGCTCTCTCAATTCAAACTTATGATCCAACTAATAACGGCTGCAAAACAAACAGTGGCCAAGGCATGGAAATCTCCTGCAGTGGTACTAGCAGAAACAATTCATAGAATGAATAATACAATGTCCCATGCTAAGATGGTAGCCATCGATCAAAATCAAATTCCAAAATTTGAAAAACTTTGGCATCCTTGGATAAAACAACAGTTCCTGTCAAACTTCAATGACTCTGTCCTGTTGCCATGGTAACAGATTAAATGACTAACAGAGACACCCATTCTAAGGCTTCAAAGAGAACTAAAAAGAATAATAAACTGACGAGCGGGACAACCTTGTGGACCATACCTCTACCTTTCAACCCTTTTTCTTCTTTCTCTTTCCTTTTCTCCACCTTACGATTAAAGCTCATTATCAGTATTTATTTGACCTATATACACTCTACTTGTAAACAATATGTATAGTAGGTATAAATCATTTAAATACCTACAAAAGTAACTAAGGAAATGATATATATCTTTAATTTAGGTTTACGTGAACCCAATGTTTAATATTTGAAATTTCATGATATTTACCTATATAAACCCTACTGTAAAACAATGAGCTTACTTTATAGATCCTTGTAAACTTACTTTATGTATCTTTATAACATTGTATACTTAATAAACTTCTTTTGACAAGGAAAAGTTATAGCATTTGTAATGTTTTTTTTCTTTGAATATTCCACAAGATGGCGCTGTGTCTCGGCATTAAGAGCAGAAAAAAAAGTTTTCTATGTAAAAGAGTCCTTATGTATATATTTTTATATTAGTTTTGAAGTATGCACTTATTTTATAATATTTTTAATATGGCTATGAGTGCCTATTGGTCCAACTAACATATATTTTTCATTGTTTCTCAATGGCAATTTGATTATTAACCATGGATGATACTCATCTGGTTAATGACATATCTGTTTTTGTTTACCAGGCTAATTTCCCTGTGTTGGAACGCATTTTAGCTGTGACTAGTTTCCTGTCGGTTGGAACGCCTCTTAGCGTACATCCAGCTTGTGGAATGCACCATTGCTATGGTTGTGTACCACTTCCTGCTGTATGGAGCGCATATCATTTCCGCCCTGAATTAGTCATCCCACCTATATAATGCTTCTTTATGCACGTCTGGCCCCGCCCCTGACAACGCCGGTTCATGATGAAACATGTAGGGACCAGACGTGGAGCTTGTGTAGGCCAGGATGCGACAGCCATCTTGTTGGTGGTTCTTATATATTGAGACCATGACACAAGTGATTTTTAACCTGCTATCATGTGAGTGCAATCTTGCTTTTTATTCACAATAAATTGATGTTAAAGATTACTGCACCATGAGGCCTATTCTTTTATGTTTCCTGGGGATGTATGCTGGTCTTGTAATGCTGTTATGAGCACTGGGAACAACCTATGGAGATCTGGTTACCTGCATCTGTTATACCTGGATTGATGTTACCTGGTGTGTAATCAAGGATACCGCTTATATCTCTGGCTGATCTGACCCCTATAATAAGGGTCCACAAAGAAGAGTAAGAGGCAGTCTCTTCATGTGATGGTGGTGGCTCTTCCTCTCCCCTGAACAAGTGTCTTTTTTTTTTTCACCAAGATATATGATACATCTCGAGTTCATCGCCCTGTGAACTCCCTATGAAAGCCTCTGCAGGGCGAGACCTCATTCTCCGGGATTGATATCTTTACTTTATTCATCCATCATTTCCTCCACAAAGCCAGCAGTGAAATCATATAATCTTCAATGGGAGAAAGATTTGGGAAAACAGTTGGATCTGGAGGACTGGCAGATCATGACAATAGCACTTACCAAGAGCTCTAGGAACAGTCTCATTTTGGAAAATGCCCACAAAGTGTTCTATAGATGGTACTATACGCCAACTAGACTAGCTTGCTTCATTCCATTCTACTCCCCTCTTTGTTTCAGGGGCTGCTGGCAGGAAGGGACCATGGCCCACATTTGGTGGCTACGTCCTAAGGTCTGTAGACTATGGGTCAGGGTTTATACCCTTCTTCGTAATTTGTTTCATTACAATCTTAACAGAGACCCTTTTGAAGCCATCCTTTGCAAACCTATCCCTGCACTCCTTCATCCGGAACGCCAGCTGGCTCTGCACCTTTTTAGTGCAACTAGGTTGACCATTGCGAGGGCCTGAAACTCCTGTGCTTAGTTTTGAAGCAGTTAAAAACCACATGAATGACATTATGATTAACATTAACAATACATTTCTTAAGGTTTGGCAACCATGGATAACATGCAACCAACCCTCCAGGTTTAACAATATACTTCTTTCAATTTAACGGTCTTCCGACGCACCCCCCCCCCCATTGGACTCCCCTCCTTCTCTCTCTTTTCTCCTTCAGTCCTCTCTTTTTTCCTCTTACTTCTTATTTCACCTCTTGTTTCCACACTTTTCTCCTTCTGTACAATTCATTCCCCCGACACACCTGGGTCCCAGGTGTCAGTTCAGTGGAAATGGTTAGTGATAAACGAACTTCATAACTAATCTATAGTTTATATATGTATACATGTTTTTCCTCATTATCCCTTGGGGTTTCCAAGCCTTTGCTTTATTTACAGTATGATTCAGGGCACTGAATGCTCTTTATTGCGGTTTACAGTTGATGTTACCCTTTTACCTTGAAGAATAATGTACCATGATTTTAGTATCCCCTTGTTCTTTCTGCATTGTTTGATGTAACCACCACACTGTCATACGAAGCTGTTGCATTTATGTTTTCCTACTGATAAAATAATTTTGTAAAAGAAATACTATGTCATTGCATGCCTCAGCCTTTAAGGGGACACTACCTCGAGTGCTCCTACACAAGGTTTTGGGCCCCAACGAGCTGGCCAGCAGAAGGACTAACTAGAGCAGTATACTACTGGTTGCTGACTGTGGTATAGGCCCCTCCCCCTAGTTAAGGTTACCCAGTGCAGGCCTGTTATCCTTACAGCTTAGATCCTACAGTACCATTTGTTTTTGTGCTGTTTTATTGTAGCAGTTCATTCCTCCAATTGTTTAATCACTGTGATATATCTTTTTAACTGTTAGCCATTATAGTATAATTTTTTTCAGTTGATCCACCACAGTGAATATGATGTGTAGCAGCATCCCTGACCTCCAAAGGCATAATGGTGACCTCCAGAGTCAGGGAGAGCTGACATCCTTCCTTGTAGAGTGGGTTACTAGGCATGGTGGGTGTAATGCAAGATAGAATGATTGGGCGCCAGTCACTTTTTAAATGCGATCAAAAGAGATGTATTGTCTCTTAACAAGAGCTGGGAGAGAGGGTTAGTGCCAGGACACACTTAAGCAGATGCAATGTCAATTGGCAGACTCTGAGACAAAATGTAGGCTGCTATACAGGTTGAGGGCCTTCCAGCGAGATGCAGCCACTGTATTTGTAGAACCGCTGTCTTCTATAGCAACTGAACTTGTAACAGTCAATAGAGATCTTTACACGTTACTCACGGTAACCTATGTTGTAATATGTTTGCCGATTTATGTGGGATATTATATTATTATATATATGTACATATATGTATGTATATTGACCAGGCCAGAATTCAGTTGACAATGGTTGAGTTGTCCGAACCAACTCAATTTTAATATATCAAAGGGACAGCTGATGACCCTTTGATATGTTGATCTTATGCAAGTCTCCCTGGGTGTGTGAGGTATGGCCTGTTAACCTAATTGAACATTTCAAAGGGTACATTGTTTAAAGAACCATAGAAGAAATATTTATTGATGGTAATTAGACTTGAGGGGGTAACAATAAGATCAAAGAGTATTTTGGACTGACCTAGCAGAAACTCCCTCCTAGTGTACTAATATTCCAGGGGGGACTATTCAAGCTGGCAGTCAGTCTCTTTGTGTGTGTGACTATGAAGGCGCAGATCTAGGAAAAATGGGACTCTAAGTTATATTTATTGTTGGATTTTTGTCATCTGTGGACTTTGGACTTTGTTCTGTGTTGGAAGTCAATAAAGTGCATCTCTTTGGAAGAATTGGGTTGCTGTGGAAGAGTACTTACATCATCATTATAATACCTAAATATAAATTATCTATACTATATGATAGATGTATCACTATATTGAGGCCGTGACCCGTTCTTTGAAGGATATATCACTACAACCTAGAATAGATTTTCTCTCACATCTCAGTGTCCCACTGTAGATCTTCTGAGTTCTCAGTCTCTCACTAGCTAACAGATCCCAGTCGTCACTGGATCTCCTGAGCTCTTCCACAGCTAACCCGCTGTATACTCCTCAAGCATCACCCCCCGCTAACCCGCTGGGTCCCTGGCTTGGCAGTTGCTAAAGCTTTCCTACTTCTTCGCTGTCCCCGGCTGGTGAGCAGACTGCTCTGGTACTTCTTCAAGCTTCCTCAGTTTAGCCTCTGATAATAAGAGGGATGGTCCCTTAGTGGCAACTGCTTCCTCTTTACCTCTGGAAATAACTGGGTTCCCCATCCGGCTGAACCTCTGCAACTCGGTTGGACTCCAAGCCTGGAGTCCCAACCCTGCGCTGCTTCTCCTGCTCCTGGATAGGCCTCAGACAGCCTAGCAGCCAGGTACTCCCAGGATAGGCCTCAGGCTTCTGGCCTAGGGACCCGGGACATCTCAACATACGTCCACCTAGACAGCCATCCAGGTGGCACAGAACAGCGATTACCTGACTACACCAAAATAAACAGGCTCTCCCAGAAGGCCAAGGGGCTAAAGAAACCCTTGTCAATTGGCTGAGACAACCCATCAACTCAGTCTGACTTCACTATGCTCTTGTCAATCCAATGTCACCGGCAACAGTGCCATCCAGTGACAGAAGAGAGAAGTGCAGAAAACCCAGATTTAGGGAAAAGTTTGTTGATCCTCTAACACAGGGTTTCTCAACCAGGGCTCCTCCAATGGTTGCTAGGGGTTGCTCAAGCAATGACCAATTTTTGCCTCTCAGATAACTTCCCAGTGACACCAATGATCTTCCAGAAGATCACAGCACTCTTCCACTGACCATCACACCAATGTATCATGAGTTGTAGATATAGACATTTTTAACAGGGGTTCCCTGAGACCGAAAGGTTATTTCAAGGGTTCCTCCATGTTGAAAAGTTTGAGAGTTTGCTCTAACAATTAACCAGGACATTTACTACCTGGCAGATCAAACTTGTTAGCAACCCTGCCTAAACACCAGGGTGCTACATGATGTCCCTGAAGTTAAAAGCAGAAAAAATGGGCAAGCATAAGGATTAAAGTGACTTTGATAAGGGTCATTTGGTAATGGCTAGGCAACTAGTTCAGAGTTAGTCCAATAATGCAGCTCTTGTGGGATGTCCCTGGTCTGCAGTGGTCAGGACCTACCAAAAGTGGTGCGAGGAAGGAAAACTGGTGACAGGGTAATGGGCGGCCAAGGCTCATTGGTGCATGTGAGGAGCAAAGGCTGGCCCATGTAGCCCGATCCAAACGAACAGCTACTGTAGCTCAGATTGCTGAAAAAGATAAGTGCATCACAGTTTGTTGCATATGGGGCTGCGTAGTTGCAGGCTGGTCAGGGTACCCATGCTGACCTGTGTCCACAGCCAAGGCCATCTACAATAATCACGTGAGCATCAGAACTAAACCACTGAGCAATGGATGAAGACGGCCTGGTCAGATGAATTCCAGAGTGGTTTGAGGGGCAGAACAATGAGTTTGAGGTGTTGACTTCAGATCTCAAGCCAATCAAGCATTTGCTACTGACAGCCTGGTGCCAGTTACCACAGCATACTTTCAGAGGCCTAGAGGAGTCCATGCCTGTTATGGTGAGTGGTTGTAATGTTATGGTTGATCGGTGTATTTTTCCTACTGATTAATTAATTATCTTAACCCTCGGTCACTATTGGGAGCTATTACTTTAATGCCAGATACTTTACATTTCTCAAGGTTGGCATGTCCATCTGAAAAAATGTTGGGTAATAGAATGGTGAGTGCATTTGTGTAAAACATTTCTTTTTTGCTCTTCAAATGTTCTCCACATAAATAAATTGAGTACCACAGCTTATATACTGTTTCCCTTCCCTTCCATGGCATCCAACCAGGTCCTAATATTGAACCAGATAATGAACGTCTGACAAACAAGAAAGAGTGACCAGCAATGTATAATCCCTCCCACTCTTAGCATGCCTCAGTTTTGTAACAAAGCAGTATCAAGAGCAGACAATAAGCACAGAGGGGTGGAAACAAATATATGTGGAGTACAAAAACCCAGTTTTCTCAAATCGTCTTCCAGGACAGCTACTGGGACATAGAGCTCCTCCCTCTGGGACAGGAAGCACATTACCACGGCAACTTAAAAGGCGGTCCTCCAGGCCCACATTTCAGTATTGGTGTTCCCTTCGGATGGATAGGTTGCACGTTCAGAGCACACTGGGAAAAAAGGGGAGTTTCAGGAAGTGCTGCGGTGATTGAAGGGGGAAGTGCTGAGGTGATTGAAAGAGAGAGAGACAGGATTTCCACACAGCACTACAGAGAGTGCTGAGAGGAGACTGAAGAGAGGAAAGTCTGAGGTGATTGAAAGAAAGACCTCCACACAGAACTACTGAGAGAGTGCTGTAAGCAGAAGAAGAGAGAGTGGAGGAGAGGTGTCAGGACTGGGTGGTGAAACTCCATTTGAAAGAGAGAGAGAAAGAGACACACTGTCTAGCGGCACCTGCTAGCCATGCTTTTCCTGATACTACTGTGAGAGTGCACTAATGAGAGGCTTCCGTCGGGCCACTCTGCCATAAAGCCCAGACTGGTGGAGGGCTGCAGTGATGGTTGACTTTCTACAACTTTCTCCCATCTCACAAGTTATGCGCTGTGCTTGGGTGACCCCAAAAACAAAATTAATAGTAACCAACTCTGTGCTTACTAGTGCGATAATATTAAATACAATTAATATGAATGTTGAATAAATAAACCAGGTGTGAAAAAACAGGTGCTTGTTACACCATAAATTAGTGCTTATTAGTGCTTGTTACACCATACATAGTGTCTTAATCAACATAAAAAGTGCTTAGTGTTCAATATAAAGTATCCTGCTTATCTAAATGAATAAATGAATAAATAATAAATAATTAAAAAAAAAAAAAAGAAAAAAGTTCTCTTTAGCACTCTAAATAGTGCGTGCAAATCTTCCGTCCTAGCCCCTCCCCTACGCGTCTTCGTCACAGGGATCACGTGTCATCATCACGTGCTCCTGATGATGACACGTTATCCCTGTGTCGAAGACGCGTAGGGGAGGGGCCAGGATGGAGAGACTGACACGGACTTTACACCAGCGCTGTCCCAGCACAGCATACCGCACCAAACATCCAGTGATTTTGCATAGAAAGCCGTTATAGTATGGTGCACTGACGCACCAGTACCATGTGAGTACCCCGGTTTGGGGAGCGTTTTCTTTTAATAAAAGTATTTTGACTATATTACACTATATAGTTTTCTTTTCATTTATATGTATGGAGACACGTTGTTTCCAGCTGTAGGAGTGCAGCAGACACTGAGACTGAGCCCAGGGGTGGCTCCAAAGCGTATTTGGACTCAGAATAGCAGCTGAGTCACACGCTCTGAGGTGAGCACATTAGCTTAAGGGGGTCACGAAGGAGCACCAGAGCATGTTTTGCAGCACTCGGGTTATCTTTGGCATGATGTTGGATTGTTGTCACAGCTGAACACCATCTGCACGCATTGTTTTATTATCACTGCTGGACATTATTTGCACGCACTATTTAGAGTGCTAAAGAGAACTTTTTTTTTTTTTTTTTATTATTTATTCGTTTAGACAAGCAGGATACTTTATATTGAGCACTAAGCACTTTTTATGTTGATTAAGATACTATGTATGGTGTAACAAGCACTAATAAGCACTAATAAGCACTAATTTATGGTGTAACAAGCACCTGTTTTTTCACACCTTGTTTATTTATTCAACATTCATATTATTTGTATTTAATATTATCGCACTAGTAAGCACAGAGTTGGTTATTATTAATTTTGTTTTTGGGGTCACCCAAGCGCAGCACATAACTTGTAAATTTATCCTATGCACGTTATATGAAGCGTGATTAGCGCATGCAGCTGGAGGTAGCACAAGCAAGGCATAAGATTATTGTGGCTCACAGAATTTTTCCAATTTCTCCCATCTCCCGACTGCATCTCTGGAGCTCAGCCACAGTGATCTTTGGGTTCTTTTTACCTCTCTCACCAAGGCTCTTCTCCCCCGATAGCTCAGTTTGGCCGGACGGCCAGCTCTAGGAAGGGTTCTGGTCCTCCCAAACATCTTCCATTTAAGGATTATGGAGGCCACTGTGCTCTTATGAACCTTAAGTGCAACAGAATTTTTTTGTAACCTTGGCCAGATCTGTGCTTTGCCACAATTCTGTCTCTGAGCTCTTCAGGCAGTTCCTTTGACTTCATGATTCTCATTTGCTCTGACATGCACTGTGAGCTGTAAGGTCTTATATAGACAGGTGTGTGGCTTTCCTAATCAAGTCCAATCAGTATAATCAAACACAGCTGGACTCAAATGAAGGTGTAGAACCATCGCACAGTGGATTGGTGAGCGGGTGTAAACCCAAACATCCTTCTTAACACAGTACAGACACTGCATGCAGACACATATTCCCCTTTCTAGTATCAGAGGATGATTGTTTGGAGCTGTCACCTTTAGCCACTGACGGAATGTCCTAGATGATTACTGTCTCCATTTTACTTGAATAAAAATACTCTTTTTACAAAGGGCCCCAACGTTTGCTAGCAGAAGATACTAGTCCTCTTCACCCCAGGACCTGTAACGTTACGGAACTGTGCTTACTGTACCTGTTACCCATTTCTTCATATTTTTTTGTGTTACTTTCAATGGCGATTGTGGCCCAGAAGGAGCTAAGAAGTTTACAAACCTTTTATCCTCTCACTCAGCGCCCGTGCAATGGACATATAGATTATTGTGCTTTGTTTTCTATATTTACAGTTGCTAAATATTAGATGTTGTAATTTCTATTGTATTGATACTCTGCAGCAAGGTTTAACAGTGATGTAAATTTCCACATTTCTTTGATAATATACTCAACTTATTTATCACTACCAGGTATGTCTGTCTGTTTTTGTTAACAATCGACAGCCAGGATTTTCTATATGCTTGAAAGTGTTTGTAGTGATTTTTATATCTAACCAGGTGTGCCACAGGGGCTGAGGCCAATCTTGGAGTTGAGGCCCAAAACAGAGGACCCAAAAATCACTAAGAGGCTCCTGCAGGGGTGGCACTACACATGGGGAACTCGTCCGGGAACCTCTTTTCTACTAACCTCCAAGATAACGCCCCAGAAAGTGTCAAGATGGACTATGCCGCTGTAACCCAGTAGTGTGAGGAGGAAAATGACCAACGGGAGTTAAGTGTTGTGATTGACATCCCTGGGGTGGCCTGGACTAAGGAAAAGATCAGGCAAGCTGTGAAGACACTAGTCAAAGATCAGAAGATGTGGGTGATAGACGTCAAGCCCAATCAAGGGAGCTCCCACACTTTTCCCCTTATAGGGTGGAGGAAAGGGATCCTCACTTGTTTCCAAATCGTAGATAAAGAGTACCTCCCAATAAAAGTACTATGGGACTTTAAGGGCAACTGACAAATATCAAAATATGTGAAAATAGAAATGTATTTATATAAAAGAAGAATATTCTACAAAAAACACAAATTCAGATCAAAATCAGAGTCAGGGATAAAGGAATTATTTTGATTTTGATCTGTAATTGTGTTTTTTGTAGAATGTTCTATAGCAGTAATACTTCACATGGAATGCCCCTGAAGAAAGGACTCTATACCGGTCCTGAAATGTGTCAGACTCAATACTGAAGGAACTGTATTTATATGATCCTTTGCTGCTCTTTGTTTTGATGTATATGTACCTATTGTGATGTATGAACCACGTTTCTTTTTTATATAAATACATTTCTATTTCCGCATATTTTGATAAATATATTTGATATATTTTGATATTTGTCAGTTGCCCTTAAAGTCCCATAGTACTTTTATTGGGGGGTACTCTTTATCTGCGATTCCTTATACCGGGATGTTGGCAACCTCTGGGTCTATTTGGGTGGATTTCTATAATACACTTGTTTTCAAAGGGAGAGGTTACAGTTCACCGGCGATGTTGAAGCTTGTCTAATCCAGCTCAATGTGCCTGACATGAGTCCAGAAAGATCAAGCCAAGCTGCCCTGGCAAAAGAAGCCACCTTAGCTGCACCAGTAGCCATGATTGGGCCGGAGTTCTTTTCAGATTTGGGAGATTTTGTGACAAAATGTCAGGACATTCAAACATACATTGGGACCGGGTTTCAGAAGCTGAGAACATTTTCGGGTAAACAGCCAGTGCCCCCTGGAGAAGAGGAGTATGAAACTTGGATGGAGCAAGCCATGCAGGCCCTGGAAGAATGGGATGTGCCAGAAGCCCAAATGAAACAGCCCATCAGTGAGAGCTTGATAGCTTCTGCAACAGCTTCTATCAGAAATCTCAAAATCAGTCGAACGCACTGCACAGCCTATGACTACCTCACCATGTTGCAGGAGGAGTTCGGACTAACAGAGAAGGCTGCAATATTGATTTACCAATTTGAGCATGCTCTCCAATGCCAGGGTGAGTGTCTGTCCGAGTATATCCGGTGATTAAACAAAATGCTAAACCAAATTGTAGTAAAGAAGAGAATGGAACCTTCAGCCATAGATCAAGCTAGAATGCAGCAGATTCTGAGTGGTGCTCTACGCTCCGATACGTTCTGGATCCAGCTAAAGACTTCAGCCGATGTCATGTTATTAAAGTATTCCAAACTTGTTAGAGTAGTGAGGGATACTGCAACCAGTAAGAAAACTGCAACCAGGCCAGAATCGGCGTCTCTAGCTGACGTTGGGTCAGTGGGGGCAGCAGAGCCCAATTCGGAGATAGCCACTCTGAAATCCCAGATGTCACAGATGATGGAAATGTTAAATCTGTTAGCAGCCAAAATCACTACATTGTCCAGTGAAAGTACTCTGGGGTCCAGCCAATCTCCAACTCCTACCATTGCCTATACCACAAAACCAGTGAATCAAGGTGTTTGTTTCAACTGCAGAGAAATGGGACATTACCAATGTAGTATTTCATGTCCACCCAAGTCTGAAAGTCAACACCAGAAACCAGCAGAAAACTTCAGAGGGCCTTGGTAAACGAGCCAACTGGGTGCCCATCCTCAGCAGTTAGCTCCAAATTTAAAGACGCAAAGAAACCACAGTGGAAGCCCAAATCTTTACAGAGTGCCCCCACTGCTGTTTCTGAGTGACCATACAACCCCCTCTCCTCGACCTCAGGTGCCCGGTTGCTGAGAGTAGATACACACCAGCCCTTTGGGGCCCAACAGAGACAAAAGCAAAACCCGAAACCCATCAAGAAGGGGGCACGAATACAGAAAACAGGACAAATTAACTACTCTACTCCCGGTAGATTTCCTGACAAACTAATAGGACCTCCTCCCATTGTGTCAGTCCAAGAAGAAGACATCTATACAAGGGCCCTACTGGACATTGGGGTGCAAGTTACCCTGCTATATAGAAACTTTTATTACAGGAACCTCAAACACTTACCCCTGCAGAAATTGGAGGAACTGAAGATATGGGGTATTGGAACCCAAAATTTCCCATATAATGGCTACTTACTGGTCAAGTTGACTTTTGACACCTCTGTGACCGATACTACAGCCTAGAGAGGTGGCGTGTCTACAAGCTTCAGTCAAACTCAATTGGGAACAACCGGCTCCCTTTGCTGTCCTTCAAGCTGACTGCCAGGGAGAGGACACTGGAGTGGAGATAATCCCAGAAGTGAGTCGTGGAAAGATCCCTGTCAGCGTCTGCAATGTTACGGCCTCGCTATTGAAACTGCAGGCCCGAATGCTGTTAGAGCAAGTGAATCCAGCCACCCCAGTCTCGCCATCTGATTTGGAGAAGAGAGAGAAGGACAGAATCTCCATAGAACAGTTTTACCCACTAAACACCCCACTATTACCTGAGTGGAAAGAAAAGGTCAAAGCCCCGCTCCTACGATGGCAGGATATGTTTTCAAACCATGAGTTTGATGTGGGGTGTGGGAAAAGTCCCCAGCAACGGATTCGCCTTCAGGAAGACAAGCCATTCAGGGAAAGAGTCAGAAGGATCCCACTGGGTGATCTGGAAGATTTCTGTGAATAACTAGCAGACCTGAAGAGATCAGGCATCATCAGGGAGTCTAGGAGAGCTTATGCCTCCCCTATAGTAGTGGTGCGGAAGAAGAGTGGGTCCCTAAGGCTGTGTATCAATTATCGGATGCTCAAAAGGAGGACCATCCCTGATCAGTACACCACTCCAAGGATAGAAGATGCCCTGCAGGGGTGAAGTGGTTCAGCGTGCTGGATCTGAAGAGTGGATACTATCAAATCCCCATGCACTCAGAAGATAGGGAGACGACATCGGTTATCACCCCAGTAGGGTTCTTTGAACTCGACAGGATGCCTCAGGGTCTGTCTGGTGCTCTGGCAACATTTCAGAGGCTGAAGGAGAAGACAGTAGGAGACATGAGCCTGATCGAAGAGCCATTGTACCTGGATGTTTTTATCTTCAACAAAACCCTTGAAGAACATTAAGAGCGTCTGGAGAAAGTCCTGAAGAGACTCCATGACGAGGGATTGAAGCTGTCCCTGGAAAAATGTCAGTTTTACCAGCCTTCAGTTAATTACCTCGGCCATGTTATCTCCACTGAAGAAATAGCTACTGACCCCCAGAAGCTGGAAGCTGTCACCTCTTGGCCAACGCCTACCAATGTAACTGAGCTTAGGCCATTCCTGGGATTTTGCTCATACTATAGAAGGTTCGTCAAAGGATTTGCTAAAATAGCTCACCCCTTAATGAGTTGTTGAAGAATGAGGATGATGATGACCCCGATTTAACAAAACCAATCGAGTGGATCGACCAGTGTGAGCAAGCCTTTCGTCAGCTGAAGTGGAGTCCAACAAATTCTCCTGTTCTGGCCTATGCCAATCCAACCAAGCCATATGAGCTGCATGTTGATGCCAGTCGAGATGGGCTAGGCGGAGTACTGTATCAGGAGCACGATGGACACCTGCAGCCTGTTGCCTATGTGAGCAGAAGTCTTACACCTGCTGAGAACTACCCCACTCATAAGTGGGAATTCTTGGCTCTGAAGTGGGCCATTGTGGACAAGCTGAAGGACTACTTGTATGGTGCAGACTTCATATTTAAAACCGACAACAACCCGCTCACATATATCCTTACCACGGCCAAGCTAGATGCCATTGGGCACAGGTGGTTGGCCGCCCTATCAGGATTTAGTTTCAGCTTAAAGTACCATCCAGGGATTGGGAACTGGGATGCTGATGCCCTATCGAGGAGACCCTATGACACAGGTGCTTCCTCGGAAGAGTGGACTCAACTTATGAAGGCAAAAATTGGGATAAAATCTTATGAACAAAGAACACAGAGGAGAGATGGGTTTGCTTTAAGAGCATATTAAATAAGGGCATTAGCCAATGCATCCCATTGGGTAATAAATTTAAAAAAGCGAACAAAAGTCCTGGATGGCTTAACTCCATTGTAAAAATGCATATAAAAGCAAAGGAAAAGGCCTTCAAAAAATATAAGGTTGAGGGATCTTAATCAGCATTTAGACTTTATAAAGAATGCAACAAGAAATGTAAGGGTGCAATAAGGATGGCTAAGATAGAACCTGAAAGACACATAGCGGAGGAGAGCAAAAAAAAAAATCCCAAGTAATTATTTAAGTATGTAAACAGTAAAAAAGGGAGGGCAGACTATATTGGCCCCATAAAGAATGAGGAAGGGCATCTGGTTACAAAGGATGGGGAGCAGATGGCTTGCACCCGAGGGTACTTAGGATACTTAGGATACTCAGTCAAGTAATTGCCAGACCATTGTTCATAATTTTTACTGACAGTCTACCGACTGGAATCGTACCAGCTGATTGGAGAGAAGCCAATTTAGCACCCATATTTAAAAAAGGCCCAAAATACATCCCTGGGAATTACAGACCAGTTAGCCTGACTTAGCATTCGGCACATCCCTGGACCATACTTCAATGATGTCCCACAGAGAATATGTGAACCGTTTGCGAAAGAGTCTAAAAGCAGCTTATGAGAAAGCTCAGGCTGCCTCAGATGCCCGAGGGCAGTGAAACAATATACATTTTGACTTGAAGGTGAGGGTACATGATCTGCAGCCTGGTGACAGAGTGTTACTGAGGAACTTAGGTGTCCCTGGGAAACACAAGCTGGCTGATCGCTGGAAGTCACGGCCTTATATTATCTGTAAGAAGCTGCCAGGACTACCAATATACCATATCCACCCAGAAGAAAGTATGGGCTCACTAAAGACCTGGCACCATAATCACCTACCGCCTCTATCAGACGCAGTTCATGTGCCTCAACAACCAGATCCACAGCCTACTCAAACTACTCAGAGATCATGTCTAATAACCAGGTCTCAGTCTGTGCCACCGAACACAGATGAAGAGGACAGTGAGAATGAAGAACTGGGTATGGACTGGCTGTGGCAGTAGGCCACTTGGTGGATGTCTCAGCAGAAACAGTCAAATTAGCAGACAGATCCTCTGCCTTGGTGAATTCTGCAGGAGGAGCTCTGAGGCTAAAAACGTGGACAGGAGACTTTGCATCTAAACTGCCCTTGCAGCCTTCCCTTTTCAGGGGATCACCTCTTTGGTTCAAGCATCAAAGAGGCTTTAGAATCCACAGCAGATAAAAAGAATGCATTCCCAGAGAGCAAAAAGAGGACCAACGTCTTGGTCAAAGGCAACAGACCCAACAGGACAGAGATAGTCACCCCAAAAATTTTAGGATGGGGCACAAGGGCAGGGAAGGGGAGGTACAGTATATTATTCAATCCTCTTCAAAAAGACACCAATCCCAATGACTCCTGTTCCATAGTGGGAGGAAGATTAGGAAACTTCCTCCCACAGTGGGTTTCAATCTCCTACAACAGTATATACTGGATTTGATCGAAAACAGTTACTGGTTGAAGTTCGAGCCAATTCCCCCCCACAAAGTTCCTAGTAACAAGCCTCCCTCTAGATCAAGAAAAGGCAGAGGTACTTTGTCTTCTAATCAGTGGCGGCTGATGCTCAAAATTTTTGGGGGTACAAACAAACTGAAAAATTCTGAAATAAACCCCATCAATTGCAGCCACTGTGCCCATCAATCGCAGCCACTGTGCCATCAATCGCAGCCACTGTGCCCATCAATCGCCGCCACTGTGCCCATCAATTGCCGCCACTGTGCCATCAAACGCACCCACTGTGTCCATCAAATGCACCCACTGTGCCCATCAAACACAGCCACTGTGCTATCAAATGCAGTCACTGTGCCCATCAATTGCCACCACTGTGCCATCAAACACAGCCACTGTGCCAAACGCAGCCACTATGCCCATCAACTGCCGCCACTGTGCCATCAATTGCCGCCACTGTGCCCATCAATTGCCGCCACTGTGCCGTCAAACGCACCCACTGTGTCCATCAAATGCACCCACTGTGCCCATCAAACACAGCCACTGTGCTATCAAACGCAGCCACTGTGCCCATCAATTGCCACCACTGTGCCATCAAACACAGCCACTGTGCCAAATGCAGCCACTATGCCCATCAACTGCCGCCACTGTGCCATCAATTGCCGCTACTGTGCCCATCAATTGCCGCCAATGTGCCTTCAATTGCCGCCACTGTGCCCATCAAACGCAGCCAGTACCCATCAAACTCAGCCACTGTGCCATCAAACGCAGCCACTGTGCCAAACACAGACATTGTGCCATCAAATACAGCCACTGTGCCCATCAATTGCAGCCACTGTGCCCCATAAAATGCAGTCACTGTGCCCATCAATTGCTGCCACTGTGCCCATCAATTGCTGCCAGTGTCCCCCCACCGGCCTGCTGTCTGCACTTACCTGTCCTCCCGTCTTCTCCACTCAACCTCTGCTATGTTTGGACGTCTGGTGTCCAATCACAGCACCTGTCATTTCAGCCAATCAGGTGATGGGTAACAGATCCGAGCACCTGATTGGCAGAGAGGCGGTTTAGTGTTAGAAAAGCGAATGTCCATTCACTTTTCTAACACACATCTGAGTGACCTGCGAGCGCCCACCATGGCGCTCGCAGGTAACTTTCTTTTACGGGTATTAGAGCCTATGGCTCTAATCAGGTGTTTCAAAACTACCCCCCCCCCCCCCGCCGCTGTAATTCAGGCCTGAATAGGGGTGGCAGCTGCAGCCATAAATAGATTCATGCAATGCATGAATCTATTGGTGATAGAGGGGGTGACAAGAGAGAGGGGGCAGCGTCCGATTGCCCTTAATGCATGGGCCACCACTGCTTCTAATAGGGGACCTGGTGGACTAGAGGGTCCTCACTCGGGTAACCCAGTTGGAGTGGGGTCTGGGATTTTACTCCCATGTCTTCATTGTGAAAAATCCATCAGGAAAATTCCATCTAATCCTGAATCATCACCCCCTAAATCGATCTCTGAGATACAAGCACTTCAGGATGGAATCTATCTTTTCTGTAAGGAACATCCTTTATCAAAATTGTTTCATGACCAAGCTGAATCTGCGAGATGTTTATCTCCATATTCCCATACATCCTGCTTTTCAAAAATATCTCAGATTAGCAATCAAAGTTGGTTTGGAGACCTGCCACTTTCAGTATTGGGCTCTCCCTTTCAGTTTAGCCTCAGCACCGAGAATTCTTACAAAAGTTCTAGTAGAGGCGTTGGCCCCTGTGAGGATAAGAGCGATTATGATCATTCCTTATTTGGAAGGGATAACAGAACTTGCAGGTTTCCTCAATTGTCAGCGGCTGAGTCACGATAAATGGTCTCTCAGTCAAGAAGTGTTTGCAGCCACCACTCAAAAGTGGGGAGTACCGGAAATAGACCTCTTCGCATCCCAGGAGAGCAACAAAGTAAATTTTTTTTCTCTCTAAATCCACAGGAGTAGATGGATGCTCTCGCCAAATGGACATTCAGTCTTTCTTATGCATTTTCCCTAGAGAGGCTAATTCCAGCAGTGTTTCATAAATTCCTCTCTGAAAGAGCCGCTTCATTCTAGTGACCCCCGTCTGGCCAAAAAGGCAATGGTTCTCTCTGTTGCAGAACCTTGCTGCAGTTCCCCCGATCCTTCTTCCAGAGAGAGAGGATTTGATCTTGCAGGGACCTGTTTTTCACACTCATATGACAACTTTGAAGCTGTCCGCATGGCTTCTGGGGAACAGCTCCTAACAGCTCAAGAGTTTTCAGTGAGAGTGGTTAAAACCTTAGTTAGCTGTCGCAAGCCTGTTACTAGAGCTATTTACACCAAGGTGTGGAAAATGTTCAACTCCTGGATGACAGATCATGATTGTGACGTCCCTGATATTCTGACGGTCCAAGGACCCAGGACTCTTTGTGACCACCTTAAAAGGGCAAGCCTCAGCCCCAAGTTTTCCTTCAGGCCTCTCTCCAACAAGATACTTTGTGTGTCTGTTTTTTTTCAGGGCTTTATCCAAATCTAAGCCAGCAGCAGTTAAATCCTGTCCAGCCTGGAATCTTTCTTTAGTCCTTAAAGCATTATTATTAAATCCTTTTGTACACCTGGAGGAATCAATAAAATTGCTGACCCTAAAGGCCGTTTTCTTGGTGGCCGTTACTTCCGCCAGAAGGTTCAGTGAGTTGCAATCTCTTTCCATTAGAGAGACGTTCTTGTCAGTATTTGAGGATAGGATAATTCCCAAATGGATCCTGCTTTTCTCCCTAAGGTATTCTCATCTTTCATAGGTCCCAGTATATCATCTTACCCACCTTTTGTTCCGCTCCTACTAACAAGGAGGGGGAAAAGTTCAGTCGGTGAGACGTAAGAACAAGTTTTTTGTTTTACCTGAAAAGTACCAAAGTATGTAGAAAGTCAGATTATTTGTTTTATTTTTTTTTTTGGGTGCACATAGGGGTCAGGGGCTTCTAAGTCCACCATATCTAGGTAGATCAGATTTGCTATTGCTGAATGTTATAGCTGGCTAGACACTCAATCAGAGCCTTGTCGGCATCATGGGCAGAGAGGGTTTGTGCCTCACCAGAGCAAATTTGCAAAGCTGCTACATGGTGAAGCTACTCTACCTTTTGTAAAGCACTATCGCCTAGATCTGCTTTCAAGTAAAGATCAGGCGTATGGGTGTTAGGTCCTCCAGGCAGTGGTCCCTTCCTAAGGGGTAAGTTCTTGTTCATCATCACAGTGGCTGTCCTGGAAGACAATTTGAGAGAAACAGAGTTAGGCTTACCGGTAAATAATTTTCTAGAAGTCTTCCAGGACAGCCGGAATTCTCCCCCCCCCCAAATTTTTTTCTGGTATTATGTTTTGCTGTGATGTTTCTGTCTTCTAGTGCCTTCCTGTGGTTCTTGGAAATACTGAAATGTGGGCTTGGATCTGCTTTTAAGTTGTGTTAATGTGTTTCCTGTCTTGAAGAGAAGTGCTCTTAATCTCAGTGGCTGTCCTAGGAGACTCCTAAAAATTAGTTACCAGTAAGCCTAGCTCTGGTTGTCTTTCCTGTTTATTGAGGAACACGGTATTCAGAGATTATTGGGATTTCCAAAAGTAGTCAAACTGGGGTCTGAGCAACACAAAAAATGCCATCAGAACCACTATAATAAACTTGCAAAACTGCAGCCTGCAGCTCAAAGAGCTCCTTGAAGGACCTTATGTCTAAAGGTGGTATAAGATGAGACCTGAATATCCATCTGGTAAAACCTGAAAAATTTCTGAAGTGAAGACCAGGTGTCAGCCCTGCAATTCTGGGAAACAGTTATGTGATGCAGAAAAGCTCAAGAGGTACTCACTGATCTTGTAGAGTGTGCCTTCACAGGAAAGAGTGGAAACTGTTCCTTAGACTATAGATTTGAATGATAATTTGTCTCTGCCACTGAGAATTGGTGAAACAAGAAGCTGGTTCTCCTTTACGGGGATGATCAAGGATGACAGAGAACTGGTCTTTCTAATGGAAGCAGTTTCTGCAAGGTATATGCATACGGTACAAACTGTCTCTAAACAAGAAAGGGAAATCTTCTCCTGATTTACTGGGGCTGGGGAGAGCATAGGAGTACAATGTGCTGGTTAAGTTGACCTTAAGTCCACCTTAGGAAAGAAAGAGGCTCTAAACCTTAATACCACCTTATCCCTATGTAAGACTAGAAAGGAAAAAAACATGGAAAAGGAAAGCAACCTTATGAGTAAATGTAGAAAGGAGAATATCTCTGATGTTCAGAGGTTCAGACGGTTGTTTAAGTGGCAAGAGAACCAGATTGAAGCCACGTGAGAGATACCCCATATGAGAGTTTGAATCAAGGAACGGGAGTCTGGAACAAAACAGCAAGCACCAAGATTTGACCCTTGATGTTACTCAGGGCCAAATGTTGATCCAGACCTAATTACCAAAAGGCCTTGGGCATGAAATATCCCATATATCATTAAATATTTTTCAGAATTAAAGCTTTCTTTGCACTAAGTAAAGTATGCCTTCCATGTGCAATCATAGACCTTGCAGGAAGTGGGCTTTCAAGATTTTAGCATCTTAGGAATCACAGATTCAGAGACACCCAATCACTCAAGACCCTGGAATCAACAGTTATGCCATTTAAAAAAATAAATGTGAAGCAGAATGGCAACCCACTGCGCATCTGCCTGGACTCTGATTAGGTCGAGGTACCACATCCACTTGGGCCTGAGCTTTGCTTATCACTAGACTATGGACACTTCCTACCTATTTTGCCACAGTAAGACTTCTGGTACCTGTCCAGTGACTCACGAGTCAGGATATCCAGCATTGTAGTGACAACCTGTCAGGGCTGGGCTCCGCACACTCCACAGTTACTCAGCTGTTGATGATATCCTGCTCGTCAGTCCTGCCTACTTAAGCCGTCCAGCCCAGAGGATCTCTGCCTTCACCTTAGTCAACATCACAGAGACGCTCTCCTGCATTCCTGTTTAGACTTGCTTGGCTGACATCCCTTCTGGCTCCAGATCCTGCTCGCTGTTTTACTACGCTCATCTCCAGCTCCCTGACGTTTGGCTTGTCTGACTATCCGATCCGATTTCTGGAACTCTGGCTATGTTTTGACTACATTTGTTCTATTTACTTTTATTATTAAACAAGTGTGATTTAACTGTACTTCTGTCTCCTTCTGATTTCACGTTTTCAGACAGTAGGCGAAGGCTATGAATTCAGAAGATACAGTCAAGCCACTTGTTGGTAATATTTTTTCCAGAGTGGATGAGCAAGATCACCACATGGATCAGTTTGCCATGGTGTTACAAACGCTCCTGAGTCACACGGCTCACCTGGAATCTCCCACTGTGGCTGCTCCGGTACAACCTGTGTTGCAGGCCGTCCCTGCTGCTGCTCCAGTCTCTGTGCAGGCACCCGCCTCGAGTATTGCCTCTATAAGAGGTATGTCTGGTTTTGCTCCGCTTTCCCAGTGATTTGGGGGCGATCCAGTCCAATGCAGAGGGTTTCTCAACCAGGTTGAGATATAATTTGAGATGCTGCCCGAGGCGTTTCCCACGGACAGAAGCAAAGTCAGTTTGTGATATCTTTGCTCTCAGAGAGAGCCTTGGCCTGTGAAAACCCTCTATGAAAGACGCAAAAACCTGTTGTCTTAAGTTACCCTGAGTTTGTGGCCTCCTTTAAAAGGGTATTTGATGTTCCCGCACGCTCCGCTACTGCTGCCAAGTGCCTCATGTCCATCAGAGTACGAGAACTGTTGCCGACTACGCCAATGAATTCCGTACTCTGGCAGCAGAGGTTGCTTGAAACAATGAGGCTCTCATGGCTGCTTTTTCTCATGGTCTCTCAGATTCCATCAAGGATGAGATAGCAGCCCGCGATATACCCTCTGAGCTGGAGAAGTTGATCATGTTTGCCATCCTTATTGACTCCAGACTCAGAGACTCTCTTTTAAGGAGCGCTTGCGGAAGCCTCCTGTACGTTTGCCTCCGAGCTTTACAGTCCCACCCGTGCCTCCCTCACCTCCCATGCCTCCTGGTACCGAGTCGGTCAGTGAAGATGAACCAATGCACTTGGGCTTCACATGTCTCTCTGTAGATGAGAGAACCTTTAGTAGGAGGGAGAGATTGTGCCTTTATTGTGGTCAGGCAGGTCACTTTTTGAAGTCTTGTCCTACCCGTCCAGGGAACGCCCGAACCTTGAGGTCCTGAGGTCCTATCACGGACCTTAGCGTTGTTTCGTCCCCAGTTATCCAGAAGGATAAGCCCCTGGGAGTTCAGCTGGCTTTCTCCTCTGCGTATCACCCGCAGTCTAATGGGGCAGTAGAACGAGCCAATCAGTCCGTGGAGCAATTCCTACGTTGCTATATTTCTGACCAT
Source organism: Lithobates clamitans (assembly GCA_037952925.1). Lineage (NCBI taxonomy): Eukaryota > Metazoa > Chordata > Amphibia > Anura > Ranidae > Lithobates > Lithobates clamitans. The sequence goes on along the minus strand of JBBGZY010000168.1, from coordinate 2,493,336 downwards.
CATAACTGGTCAGACCTATTACCGTGGGCAGAGTTTGCTCACAACAGTGCCTTGAATTCTGTTTCCCGATTGTCCCCATTTATGGTGATTTATGGTTTCCAACCTTCCAAGTTGCCTGACTCGTTTGTTCCGCAGAGTATTCCTGCGTTAGAGGAGCATCTCCGTGGTCTTTGTTCCACTTGGGCACAAGTTCAGGAGGCTTTGCGACATGCTAATGATAGGTACAGACTCCATGTTGACCGCAGACGCCTGCGCCTAGATATGACATTCATTATTTCAGATAATTCGTAACTTCGGATTAATTTCTATTTGAACAGCCAAATTTGAAAGGAAATTCCAATACCTATAATTTAATAGCTAGTAATAGTTAAGTTATTATTAGTTAGTTATTTCAAATTTTCAGGTTTTTGAATTTCCGGATTTCTGACTTTTTTTTGAATTTCTGCATTTTACGATTTTTTTCCAAATTTCCGTATTTTTTTTTTTTGAATTTACGAATCTTTTCAAATTTACGAATCTTTGAATTTACGAATATTTGGAAAAGTTTGTTAACCACTTGACTACTGGGCACTTAAACCCCCTTCCTACCCAGACCAATTTTCAGCTTTCAGTGCTCTCACACTTTAAATGACAATTACTCAGTCATGCAACACTGTACCCATTTGAAATGTTTGTCCTTTTTTTCACGCAAATAGAGCTTTCTTTTGGTGGTATTTAATCACCGCTGGGTTTTTTATTTCCTGCGCTATAAATCAAAAAAGACTGTAAATTCGTTAAAAATAAAAAATAAAAATTCCTTGTTTCTGTTAAATTTATTGCAGAGTATTGGTGAGTATTGGTGAGTATTGGCAGAGTATTGCATAGTATTGCATAGTATTGGCAGAGTATTGGCAGAGTATTGCATAGTATTGCATAGTATTACATAGTATTACATAGTATTGCAGAGTATTGCAGAGTATTGCATAATATTACATAATATTACATAGTATTGCAGAGTATTGCAGAGTATTAAATAGTATTGCAGAGTATTGCAGAGTATTGCAGAGTATTGCATAGTATTGCAGAGTATTGCAGAGTATTGCATAATATTACATAGTATTAAACAGTATTGCAGAGTATTGCAGAGTATTAAATAGTATTGCAGAGTATTGCAGAGTATTAAATAGTATTGCAGAGTATTAAATAGTATTGCAGAGTATTGCAGAGTATTAAACAGTATTGCAGAGTATTGCAGAGTATTGCATAGTATTAAATAGTATTGCAGAGTATTGCATAGTATTAAATAGTATTGCAGAGTATTACATAGTATTGCAGAGTATTGCAGAGTATTGCAGAGTAGGGCTGAGTATCGCAGAATATGGGCACTGAGCAGCTCTGTGGGCTGGATCTGTAGAGCTCACAGCGCTGCAAACGATCTCTCCCCCTCTCCTCTCACACTGTACCGATCGGTACAGAGAGGGGAGGGAGAAACCGGCGTCATGACATGACGCCAGTTTGTTTACAAGTGATGCTCCATCATTTGATGGAGCGATCACGTGGTAAACGGCAGCTATCAGCAGACATTTACCGTGATCCGTGATGCGCCGGGTACCCCGGACCCGGTGGTCACGGATGTTCCTGGGTGCGCACCACCCAGAATAAGCCGACCGCTCTGTAGCCGTCTTTCGGCTATGGCCCAGTCGGCATGTGGTTAAACAGGTTTTCGTTAATCCGGATATTTCCGAATTAACAAATTTGTCGAAATTCGTTAAAAAAACTAATTTGGAACTAAATTAATTGCACGTGTCTAATGTGGAATTTTGGATCCAAATTAAGACATTTAGGAACTTAAGATACAGGATTGGGTGGATGCCCCCTTTTGGTTTGGGAACTGTGAAAAGATTGTGATCCCTGAAACTTTTCCGCCACAGAAACTTGGGCAATTTAGAAGGTCTGCAAGAGCTTGATGGAAATGTATTACTCTGTATGGTGACACAGGAACTTTAAAATACTTGAAACAGGGAGGAGGCTGAAAGCGGAACTCTAGCTTGTAGCTTGTAATGTCCTTAATGAGGGTGTCCAAGGCAGCTCTGAAGAGATATTGTCCTTCAAATGGCATGTGCATAAAATGCTTTTTACATGCCTGCTTTGCAGCAGTTTCTCGTGTTCACTGATAGGAAACACATATGGGGAAATAAAAAAGAATATAGCCACTAACTTGCCCACACAGTTGTTTGGGCTGCTGGAATGAGCTCTAAATGTTACACAAATAAGCGATTAGTGTAGTGAGAAGCTAGATACCTTCTCATAAGCCTAGTCAATTTCTCTAAAGTTTGACAGACTTGCACCACTTCAATGGCAGGGCCTGCCAGAGAAAAGCTTTCGGAAAGAATCTCCAACATCTGTGGGACCCTTAAATACCAGCGCATCCTCTACAGGATTCGTCAGTGCTTAATTAGGGCACGACACTGCGTTTGGATCAAAGGCAAAAATGGCCCACGTAATAAATGACAACTCAAACTGGTATTGGGCTGCAAAATGTTTGGGAGCTGAAGACAGGAGTTTCCCAGTCTTCGTAGAGGATGTCTGGGCATTGGAAAAGTTATGGTAGGCTTTGGACCTCTAGAGGATCCTAGACAGGTAACAGCACTAATAGAAGGATGGTATCTCTATAACTAGAAGCTATGGCAGCTGCCTGCAACTCCTCAGGGAACTTCATGCAGCACAGATTTCAGAGAATCCTCATCAGATAGAGACTTTACAACTGAAGGCTTAGCAGCCTCTAAGGCAGCAGGCGGATCAGGTAATGATTCTGCAGGGGAAGGCACTGTGGTACGCTTATGGTCTCTGGGATCACAGAGTCAGTGTGACGGAACACCTGGCAACCCACCTTGATGCTTCCGCCAAGATACAGCTTCTTCCTCTCTGGAACCAGGTATTTCAGCTGAGAATTGCACCCAAGAACTAGACATCACTAGCTCAAGTGCAAACATACCTCTTTATTGAAAATTCACACTGAATATACACCACACAAAATCAGGTAAGAGCTTGATCACATTATCCTAAACAATGCAAACTGTAAACAGTAATGTCATGAGCACATCTAAGGAACAGCCAACAGCTAACAGTGATCTAATTTACAGTAAGCTAATCAACAGTTAGCCACCCAGACAGTCCGGCACCTACAAAAGGAGTACATGGAACAGAATCCAATGTGACCAGCTCTTTTTAGCGCCTTGAGGCGATTCAGTTCGCATTTGCAGCGCTATACAAATCAATCCATTCATTCATTCAATGAGCATGTATGTCAGGAGCATCTAGTGCTCTGGCTTCTCATTCCAGCATCTGGGCTTTGGCTATGGCACACTCCTTGTCTGTCTGTCCACCTGCAAGGTGATTAATGTGATCAATCTCTGGGTGCAAACCAAACCTGTTATAAGCTACCCAAACCCCCACTCGCATGCTTTTGATAGAGAGTGATAAGTGTGTTATTCCTGACCAAACCCCCTGTCTGTCTGCCCTGCTCTGCTAGATTAGATTTCCCTGTGTATGACCCTGGACTGGATTTTAGACCATCACTGAACTCAGCCTGCCTTTTACCTGGACTGTCATAGAACCACGCTACCTGTCTGCTAATCGCAAGTACCTGTTTGCTTTGCTCAGTTCGCGCCTGCCCTGGCGTGATGGCCAGGCACTATAGCATTGTGTATAAGACCTGCGGGCAACCGAGTACCGGTAGGCCTGCTTGCCTTATGTGGAAGGGGGCTGCTATAGGTGAAGAACACAGTAGCCAGTTATAGTGTCTGACCACCTGCATTGGGGTAGATGTGACAGTATAGTTCCAAATAAAACAAACCAGGAATTCACACCTAGGAGGCACACAATGGGGAAATAATACAATGAGAGAAAGACAACTTAATAAATAGATTACACAAAGCAGGAGACCTCACCATAAGGTTGTTTTTAAGCTGATTATAATCTTCTGCTTAGAGTCTCTTAGTCTAGGGGGATTGAATCAGTCATTGCTAGTTTGGGCACAGAGGCCCCAAATCTGTATTCAGGTTCTAGGTTCCCAGAGTTGTGTGTTTTGGGGAGATATGGACCCGAATTCAAAGCAAAACCACTCCAGTGGTCCCCCAGGCACAAAGCTCCCAAAGATGAAAGACCCCTCAAAAGCAAGGGCCCATAGTCAGCAGGCAAGAAGCTACCCTGCAGTCCCCTCCAAAAGCCCTTGTCCTAGTTGGGTCTGTCATAGTCAGCAATCGAAGTTGCAATTTGGCCCATGAAATCCTGCATAACTGTGGTAGAATCCTCCCCAGATAAGACCAAGTAGGGGGTCACATATGATGGAGCTAAGAAGGGCTAAGAGGAATGTAGGAATCCAAGCAGGGAACAGCATCCCAGGCTGTTGGTGCCAGGCCCTTGAAAAGGAGTGCTACAGGCTACTCCAGAACTTTTAATGGATCATGAGCTGGCAGGGCTTGGTAGAGTAGGTCTACTCTCCCTGTGTCTGGAGTCCAACACAAGGCTGAATGAGGGACAAGGTGCTATTGAGAATGTCTTAAAGAATGAATTAGAAAATGTAGAATGGAAACAAGCTGATTATAGAATAACAAGTGATGTTAATTTTCTGTACACCATAATTGACGACCAAATGGAATTAAAACATTTTATTGGATGAAGCTTTGGGGATGGAAGCGCAAAAGAATCTATTTATCCTAAAATGTATTGAATTTGTAGTTCATAATAACTATTTTTGGTTTCATGACAATTTTTACTTTATTTAGTAGGGCATAGCTCTAAGGGACAAAAACAATTGGTATGCAAAAACTGAAAAAAAAAAAAATGGAAAGTCAGAATGTTGTAAGGGTCATGTCACAAGGAGTGTGACAATAGATACATAAAATGCATGATTTTCACCCTAAGGGCCCATGCATACCAGGCGCATTGAGGCTGTATTGATCAACACAGCCTCAATGCGAGGACACATAGGGGTACTGTAAAATATATAATTATACTGTATAGAAATTTACCATAGCAATGAGGTGAAGCTGAAATCTTGATACCAATATTAAAAGTTGTAGATAAACATGTAAGAGTGTTTAGTTTTTTCTATATATGTTGTTTTACAAGCTTTGTTTCTATGTATAACTATACTGTATATGTACACGAGGGCAGCCATATTTGCTCAAGTGTGTGGAAAATCTCTCCTGTAGGAATACAGAAAGCAGTAAAAGCTGAACATCACAGAAGCAGTAAAAATTCCAACACCTTCACAGTTCATCACAAAGTAAATAAAAAAACTGTTTTTGGCTGAGCCTGCAGATATCTAAAATAAATGAACAAACTACTTGTACTTACTCCACGAAGTTTAGGCTTTGCCCTCAGAAAGATCTGGTGAAATTCTTCTGTCTCATTCCTCCTCCGTAACTGAGGTGGAACATTTCGACGACCAGCAACTGTTGTATTGGTACAGTGGGTGGCAGGAGGAGGGTCATCCCACCGTGGTTGAGAAGATGGGTGAATATTGATCTGGACAGTATCGTGAAAGTGGAGTCTTAATGGAGCCTGCCGAGAGTCCATTTAAAAGTGTTAGCTGGAGAAACAGCGAAAAAAACTGTATGGAAGAAGTAAAAGCACAATGACTAGGAAAAAGAGATTCATATAATATCCTGCACTATGACCCCCGTGATGTTTTATGAGATATAAAACTTAACAGATTAATAATAACCTGGTCAATGACAGTGAGTAGGACTCAAAGGTCACATGTTACCTGGATATTCCTCTAGCTGCAAGTTCACGGTTTTATTACTGTTACAAATGCTACAGTATATGGCTGCTTTACTTTGTAAAATATTACTAGCTGTTTAAAGCCGTAGAACATTTCCCTGTAGTTTTAATGTGTATCTAAAGCAAGTACGTTTTTTACTGTTTGCAATACATCAAACCGCACCACAATGACTTTGTGTACCTTTTCGTTGAGGAGAAGGTGCTTGTCTGAGCAATGACACTGCACGCATCTAAACGTAGTGAAAATCCAGGGCTCCAAAAATATTCCAAAATGACTGTCTCCTAAAGTCACATATCTGCAGGAAACATCAATGTTTTAGGAGTACCAAGACCCTCTTGCTCAAGGAAAGACAGACATGCTCTGTACCCTTGAAAAATAGGATGTGTGTACTGTTTTTTTTCTACTGATGAACCTTTTGAAATATCGTTGGATATAGTGCATCCAAAAAGTATTCACAGCGCTTCACTTTTTCCACATTTTGTTATGTTACAGTCCAAGTTATTCCAAAATAGATTAAATTATTTTCCTCACAATTCTACAAACAATACCCCATAATGACAACGTGAAAGAAGTTTGTTTGAAATCTTTTCAAATTTATTAAAAATAAAAAAATCCCATGTACATAAGTATTCACAGCCTTTGCTCAATACTTTGTTGAAGCACCTTTGGCACCAGTTACGGCCTCTTTTTCAGTCTTTTTGAGTATGATGCTACAAGCTTGGCACACCTATTTTTGGGCAGTTTCTCCCATTCTTCTTTGCAGGATCTCTCAAGCGCAATCAGGTTGGATGGGGAGTGTAGGTGCACAGCCATTTTTCACTTTTCTCCAGAGATGTTCAATGGGGTTTAAGTCTGGGCTAGGGCTGGGCCCCTCAAGGACATTGACAGAGTTGTCCCGTAGCCACTCCTTTGTTATCTTGGCTGTGTGCTTAGGGTTGCTTTCCTGTTGGAAGATGAACCTTCGCCCCAGTCTGAGGTCCATCAAGGTTTCATCAAGGATGTCTCTGTTCAATGCTGCATTCATCTTTCCCTCGATCCTGACTAGTCTCCAAGTTCCTCCTGCTGAAAAGCATCCCCACAGCATGATGCTGCCACCACCATGCTTCACTGTAGGGATGGTATTGGCGAGGTGATGATCGGTGCCTGGTTTCCCCCCAGACATGACTCTTGCCATTTAGGCCAAAGAGTTCAATCTTTGTTTCATCAGACTAGAGAATCATGAGAGTCCTTCAGGTGCCTTTTTGGCAAACTCCATGTGCCTTTTACTGAGGAGTGGCTTCCGTCTGGCCACTCTACCATACAGGCCTGATTGGTGAAGTGCTGCAGAGTTGATTATTCTTATGGAAGGTTCTCCTCTTTCCACGGAGAAACGCTGAAGCTCTGTCAGAGTGATCATCGGTTCTTGGTCACCTCCCTGACTAAAGCCCTTCTCCCCAATCGCTCAGTTTGGTCAGGTGGCCCGCTCTAGAAAGAGTCCTGGTGGTTCCAAACTTCTTCCATTTACAGGTTAAGATGGAGGCCACTGTGCTCATTGGGACCTTGAATGCTGCCGACATTTTTCTGTACCCTTCACCAGATTTGTGCCTCGATACAATCCTGTCAGACAAGTCCTTGGACTTCATGGCTTGGTTTGTGCTCTGACATGCACAGTTAATGGTGGGACCTTTATATAGACAGGTGTGTGCCTTTCCAAATCATGTCCAATCAACTGAATTTACCACAGGTGGATGCCAATCAAGTCGTAGAAACATTTCAAGGATGATCAGTGGAAACAGGATGCACCTGAGCTCAATTTTGAGTGTCATGGCAAAAACTGTAAATACTTATGTACATGTGATTTTTTTTTTATTTTTTTGTTTTTTAATAAATTTGCAAAGATTTCAAACAAACTTCTTTCACCTTGTCATTATGAGGTATTGTTTGTAGAATTTTAACCACTTAACAACCTCTCTATAGCGAATGATGGCTACAGCGCGGCTCGATAACTCTAGGAGGGCGTACTATGACGTCCTCCCAGAATCGCCCACACGGGAGTGTCCATGACCGCTGGGTCCCAAGGACCCGACGAATCACGGTAAATGGCCGCGGACTCAACCACCCATCCATGCCATCCATACTCAGCCATCCATCCATACTGAGCCACCCATCCATGCTCAGCCATCCCCATCCATGCTCAGCCATGCCATCCATACTCAGCCATCCATCTCTGCCACGCCAGCCATACTTAGCCATCCCATCCACCTCCATCCATACACAGCCATACTCAGCCATACCCAGCAATACCTAGCCATACCCAGTCATACTCAGCAATACTCAGCCATACCCAGCAATACCAAGCCATACCCAGCAATATTAAGCCATACCCAGCAATACTCAGCCATACCCAGCTATACTCAGCCATACCCAGCTATACTCAGCCATACACAGCAATACCCAGCCATACCCAGCAATACTCAGCCATACCCAGTAATACTCAGCCATACCCAGCCATACCCAGCAATACTCAGCCATACCCAGTAATACTCAGCCATACTCAGCAATACACAGCAATACTCAGCCATACCCAGCAATACTCAGCCATACCCAGCTATGCTCATCCACTACCACTACAGTGCCCATCAGTGTCTCACAAAAGTGTAATAGGTAGATTTGACATTTATGCTCCTAGAACACCTGATGGTGCTCGCTGCATGTTGGGCCTCTGTATATGGCCAGGCTGTGGAAAAGTCTTCCACATGTTGTATTGCCGTACTCAGGAGGAGTAGGAGAATCTATTTTGGGGTGTAAATTTTGGTATGTACATGCTGTGTGTTAGAAATATTGTATTAATGGTCAACTTTGTGTAATAAAAAAAAAATGTGTTTTCATTTTCTTTCCACGTTTTCCAAAAACTTATAGAAAAAAATGACATGTTCAAAATACTCATTATGCTTCATAGATTATACGTTGGGGTGTTTGTTTTCTTTCCAAAATTGGGTCATTTTTGGGGCGTTTCCATTGTCCTGGTGCTCCAGGGCCTTCAAAAGTGCAAGAAATTATATGTGTAATTTATGGTCCTAGAATGTCTGATGGTACTCCCTGCATGTTGGGCCTCTGTATGTGGACAGACTGTGTAAAAGTCTGACACATGTGCTATCGCCATACTCAGGAGGAGTAGCAGAATGTGTTTTGGGGTGTAATTTGTGCTATGCATATGCTGTGCGTAAGAAATAACCTGCTGTTATTTCTGCTGTTATAAGAAAAAAAAATTTAAAAAAATCTTATGTTTGAAAAGAATTGTGGGAAAAAATTACAACTTCAAAAAACTCACCATGCCTCTTACTAAATACCATGGAATGTCTACTTTCCAAAAAGGGGTCATTTTGGGGGTATTTGTACTTTCCTGGCTTGTTAGGGTCTCAAGAAATGAGATAGGCCATCAGTACTTCAGGTGTGATCAATTTTCAGAGATTTGCACCATAGCTTGTGGACTCTATAACTTTCACACAGACCAAATAATATACACAGATTTGGGTTCTTTTTACCAAAGATATGTAGCAGTATAAATTTTGGCCAAAATTTATAACGAAAAATTACTAGTTTGCTAAATTTTATAACAGAAACAAAGAAAAATGCATTTTTTTTACAGAATTTTCCGTCTTTTTTTTTTATAGCGCAAAAAATAAAAAACCCAGCAGTGATTAAATACCACCAAAAGAAAGCTCTATTTGTGTGAAAAAAGGACAAAAATTGCATATAGGTACAGTGTTGCATGACTGAATAATTGTCATTCAAAATGTGAGAGCACCGAAAGCTGAAAATTGGTCTAGTTAGGAAGGGGGTTTAAGTGCCCAGTGGGTAATTGGTTAAGGAAAATAATTAATTTAATCCATTTTGGAATGAGGCTGTAACATAAAATGTGGAGAAAGTGAAGCGCTGTGAATACTTTTCGGATGCACTGTAAATGGATATTTTGAAATATTAAGTGGTGGCTTTTTCCTACATTTATTTATTTATTTAATGTTGCAGCACTGGGCCTCATTAGGGAAGCGATTGAGGTCCTCAGAAGCCCCCCCCCCATGCTGAAGAGTCCTATGGCTGCTATATAGCCACAAGATTGTTGAAATTGGAGGAGGGCCAACGCTTACTCTGTGAGGGAATTATTGTTGAGGCCCTTGAGGGGCCAGCTGACAGAGAACAGCCATTTATATGAGCTCCCCCATCCTCCTCCTCCTCCTCCTGCCACAAGTCCACCACCAGAGCCACAGCCTCCAAGGAAGGCTGCAGGGAAGGCTGCAGGGAAGGCTGCAGGGCAGCATGGAGGGAAGGTTGCAGCGAAGAGAAGAAAGTGATGGACAGGGTTCAGTCTGGTCTGACAGAAGATGCAGGCTGGTGTAGTACCACAGCCTGGGGACATATATGTCATCTGATGCTGGTTCTGATCTCTGGGAGTCCTGGACCAGATTGGACTCAAAATTTTATGGACTTCTCAAGATAATTTGACTTGATGTGTGCCCTGGGGCCCAAAAGGATTCCAAATTCCAAAAGTTTCTCCAGCGTTGCCTTCCTCTTTATTTTGTTACCCAGAATAAATTGATATTTTATTTTCACAAAATACTTGCCTGTGTGTTTTTATAAAAATAGGACAGATTGTTTGTTTGTGAGTAGGCAGGTACGTTTCAAAAAGACAATGTCAAATTAACAAGGGACACCAACCAGCCTCCTTGAGGTTACACAATACAAGATAATAATGTTATTGTGGTAACTTGACACACCAAAAAAAAAAAGGGAGATCACTAGAAAATAATTTAGCAATAATCCAAAAAAAGAAGATCTTGATGAACTAAAAAAATTTTAAAAAAAAGATGACTATAAAAAATAATCATCAACATTATATTCTGGAGATCCGGCTTTAAAATAATAAAAGATTATTCATGAGATCACGAGAAATAATAAAGAAACAAATTTGTGAGAACTCTGTGTGAATATCAGCAGCAAAACAACTTTATTCTACTAGCATTATAAAGCACAAAAGAATGCGCTGCATTAAACAATCAAAGAATTTGCAGCGTGAGGAATGTGATAACTCCATTAGAAACGCTAGTTTTACCAGACCGAGTGCTTCCGTCTCGTACTTGCCTTTGAGCATGCGTCGGTTTTGGTACGTCGGAACAGCATACAGAGGAGCGGGTTTCCCGATAGTAATTAGTTCTGTCGGAAAAATTTAGAACATGTTCTCTATCTAAGTCCGTCAGAATTTTCGAAGGAAAAATTCAGATGGGGTAATCACACGGTCGGAAAATACGATGAAAAGCTCCCATCGGACTTTTTCTGATGGACATTCCGCTCGTGTGTACGCGGCATTAGAAACAACAAAGTGCAATTTGTCAGTGGATGCCTGTAATTTGACTTGAAGCTCATTGCAAACTCCGCACAGAGCCAATCTCATAAGCAGGAATGAGATTTCTGGGTTGTTTTATGAACACATGGGTGCATCGCCCCAAATGTACACGGTCTGCTTTCGGGAATGTACACCCACACTTGCACGGATGTGAAATTAGGAGCAGCTGCTGCGTCTTAATTGACTTCAATGGGGCTGCCTGCATGGAGATGCACAAAACACCTGTGCATCCCCATGTGGGTAAATACTGCCCTCCACAGGCATACACCGTAGTATGCCCCTTGTGAATGAGGTCCTTAATCTATATAGTATATTAAAGTGGAACTAAAGGCAAAACCTTTTCCATTTTGAATAAGGGAGGGTTATAAGCCCTGTCAGTTTTTTTTTCTCTCTCAGTGTCACTTTGGGGAGATTTCCCATTACTTCCTTTCCCATAGTTAAAACTTAAAAAGGGAGATGAAATCCCTCCAAAGTGAGGGAATCCCTTGTTGTCTCTAGTGTCCCCCTTGAAAGACTTCCCCTCTATTCCTGTTTTGGTGACAACGCAAAATTTGTTTGTTTTTTTTCACTTTCAGCAATAATGGTATAGTGGCACAGATGGCACGGTGGCCCAGATTGCTTGCACAGGTGCAGTCTACTTTCTCCACTGCAGGTGGCGCTGGTCCACAGGGAAAGTTCAGGGATATGCCGCCATCCTACCTGGGAGCCTCATCATATGGGTATGGACGGGCCAGGCCGCAGTTTTCCCCTTGAGACAGATGCTGGTGACACACCTGAGACCTTTACATACATAAATGTATCCGCTATTTTGTAGACACTATAACTTTTGCACAAACCAATCAATATACGCTTATTGTGGGGTTTTTTTTCAAAAATATGTAGAAAAATACATATTGGCCTAAACTGATGAAGAATTTTGTTTTTTTTTAAAAAAAATTTGGGGATATTTATTAGAGCAAAATGTAATAAATTTTGTTTGTTTTTTTTTTCAAAATTGTCGGTCTTTTTTTTGTTTATAGCGCAAAAAACGCAGAGGTGATCAAATACCACCAAAAGAAAGTTCTATTTGTGAGGAAAATTTTTTTGGGTACAACGCCGCACGACCGCACGATTGTCAGTTAACGCAACGCAGTGCCGTATCACAAAATATATCCTGGTCAATAAGGGAGCAAATTTTTTGGGGCTGCAGTGGTTAAACTGAAGCCTAAATTTGTTAGTGTGCTACTGGGACTGGAAATAGGGCAGGCAGCCTCTGAACAGGTAAGGGGGACCCAATTGATTTTCATTGGCTCCTTCGGGGGTCATCGCTGCATAAGAACTACATATCCAATTGCACCTTGCTACCTGCAAGCTATGATTCCTGCAAAGCAGCTCGTACATTTTGGAGCTGCAGGTGTGGAGCTTCAGCCACCTGAATGCTTAAAGTGACACTAAACGATATCCTTATTCTCCAAACATCCATATACATCCACTAATTAATAGCTATGTGATCTATTTTTCATGAAATTGTTACTTTGCTGTGTTTTTCTGCCTCTTTGTAATATCAGCCACGAGCTCCCTTTCTTTTTCTTCTTCTTTTTTTCCTCCCTCACTTCTGTTTGTTTGGAACAAGCAGTGTGTTTTGTCACCTCTACACTGCCTATATTAACCTAAAAATGCCGACCCACTGAGCCACAACTGTGTGCATTGCATTGATTGGACCCTGGGCAAACGTTTTCTTGCCCCCCTCCCAGTCTACTTTCTCCACTGCAGGTGGCGCTGGTCCACAGGGAAAGTTCAGGGATATGCCACCATCCTACCTGGGAGCCTCATCATGTGGGTATGGACGGGCCAGGCCGCAGTTTTCCCCTTGAGACAGATGCTGGTGACACACCTGAGATCTTTCATACTTTTCATCACTGTTACTACCTGTAAGTGTTCCCGATCGGGAATTCAGGGAGTTCAGGGATATGCCACCATCCTACCTGGGAGCCTCATCATGTGGGTATGGACGGGCCAGGCCGCAGTTTTCCCCTCGAGACAGATGCTGGTGACACACCTGAGATCTTTCATACTTTTCATCACTGTTACTACCTGTAAGTGTTCCCGATCGGGTGCCTTCCCACCGGGTTGTTGTATATTGAGTGTCCAATCAGAGTGATCAAAAAATGTGCATGCGAATCTTCCAATTCTTGGCGAACAACAACGAGTAGATCTTCCACCACTATCACCTGCCACACATCCTACCCACCAGAATCCCATGACACCCATTACAGGTAGTCATATACGCCTGTGAATAAAGCCAATGGAAAAACCTCCCAGCCACAGCTCCGGTCCAGACGGATGTTCAATCAGGTTTCCATAGAACCTATTGCAGGTACTCATAAATGCTTGTAGGAAATCCCAATGTGGAAATTTTCATGACCACAGCATCAATCCGAACAGGTATCCAAGGATTTAAAAGAAAAAAAGGGCTTCCATGTTGAAGTATATCGAAAATGTATTCAAAAATTGAGTTAAAAATAAGTTAAAATCAAATCTCCATAACAGCTTAACACAACCATGTGTTTAAGACGTGGTTGGCGTTCCAGCTGCGTTGAAAACGGCGGAAGTGACGTATCACGCTCAAGCCATCCTACGCGTTTTGTCAGCACGCTCTGATGTCATCAGGGGTCATGGACGTTACAAATAATTTTTACACATATATATATATATATATATATATATATATATATACATATATATATATATATATATATAATTATGTTTTCTGATATTGGTTGATGCACTTTGAGCACTTGCACTTTAAAAATGTTTTTCAGGGAGCGCGGTTCTAATTAATTAATTTTTAATTCATTCTTTTTTTATTCATTTATTTACAACGAGCTGCTTCTATTGTCAACACTATTATCATTATTATTGAATATTTTTGTCATTTTCGCAGGTTTGGTGGTGGGTTAATACCTCTACACATACATATTTTTTCATTGTTGTATATTGCCAAACTTTATTTTTAATACAATTCCATTTCCTACAACTGCTGCACCATGCTGCTTCTCCCCACACGCAGCTTAGTTTACATAATACAGCAGAACGCTGCAAGCAGGCAAGTAGGTGTACTCTTTACAGAAGAGACATTGCATGTCACTTCTGCAATAAATAGCCTGCCTGCCTGCCTGCTCACAAATTGTAGAAAAATGCATTCAGTTCTTTAAAGAAGTTCTATTGTCACAGAATACTGACATTTTATAACTTCAGTATTGTAATTGCAATATAAACTATAGTTATTTTTGACAATATTACTTTTTTTTTTTTAAATCTCCATTCCTGTTGTGAGTTGTGCCTGTCTGCTGGCCATCTCTTTCCACAAACCTCTGGATTTCCTGAAGCTTCTCTTCTGTTGTTTTTTCCCTAAGCCTGGTGGCTTCTGACTACTGGATATAGAAACTTTACAAGAGGACCTGAATAAATTAATGTAGTGGGCTACTGCATGGCAAATGAAGTTTAACATTGAAAAATGTAAGGTAATGCACTGGGGGGGTAAAAATATAAACAAGTTACTCTTTAGGGGGAGAACCCCTGGGGGATTCCAGGATGGAGAAGGATTTAGGGGTCCTAGTAGAAGACTAAGCAATAGCATGCAATGTCAAGCTATGGCTACCAAAGCCAACAGAACATTATCATGCATTAAAAAGGGAATTTACTCCAGAGATAAATTGAAAATTCTGCCACTTTATAAAACTCTGGTTCTGCCGCACCTGGAGTATTCTGTCCAGTTCTGGTCACTAATCCTTAGAAGGGATGTGCTGGAGCTGGAGAGAGTCCAGAGAATGGCAACTAAAATAATATGGGGACTGGAGGACCTCAATTATGAGAAACGACTACAAGAGCTGAAATTATTCTCCTTGGAGAAGAGACGATTCAGAGGGGATATGATAGCAATATCGAAATATCTCAAGGGTGATCGCAGTGTAAGTATGAAACTTTTCAGTCCCAGCGAGTGGGTATAAATGTCACTGGTCCAAAAAAAGTGTCTGAATGTCGCAGTCCCGCCATTACTAGTAAAAAAAAAAAATTATAATAAAAATGCCATAAATGTATCCGCTATTTTGTAGACGCTATAACTTTTGCACAAACCAATCAATATACGCTTATTGTGGTTTTTTTTTCCAAAAATATGTAGAAAAATACATATTGCCTAAACTGATGAAGAATTTTGTTTTTTTTTTTTAAATTTGGGGATATTTATTAGAGCAAAATGTAATACATTTTGTTTGTTTTTTTTTTCGAAATTGTCGGTCTTTTTTTTTGTTTATAGCGCAAAAAACAAAAACCGCAGAGGTGATCATATACCACCAAAAGAAAGTTCTATTTGTGGGGAACATTTTTTTGGGTACAACACCGCACGACCGCACGATTGTCAGTTAAAGCAACGCAGTGCCGTATCACAAAATATATCCTGGTCAATAAGGGGGCAAATTTTTGGGGGCTGCAGTGGTTAAACTGAAGCCTAAATTTGTTGGTGTGCTACTGGGACTGGAAATAGGGCAGGCAGCCTCTGAACAGGTAAGGGGGACCCAATTGATTTTCATTGGCTCCTTCGGGGGTCATCGCTGCATAAGAACTACATATCCAATTGCACCTTGCTGCCTGCAAGCTATGATTCCTGCAAAGCAGCTCGTACATTTTGGAGCTGCAGGTGTGGAGCTTCAGCCACCTGAATGCTTAAAGTGACACTAAACGATATCCTTATTCTCCAAACATCCATATAATTACTAATTAATCCACTAATTAATAGCTATGTGATCTATTTTTCATGAAATTGTTTCTTGCTGTGTTTTTCTGCCTCTTTGTAATATCAGCCACGAGCGCCCTTTCTTTTTCTCCTTCTTTTTTTCCTCCCTCACTTCTGTTTGTTTGGAACAAGCAGTGTGTTTTGTCACCTCTACACTGCCTATATTAACCTAAAAATGCCGACCCACTGAGCCACAACTGTGTGCATTGCATTGATTGGACCCTGGGCAAACGTTTTCTTGCCCCCCCCCCCCCCCCCCATAGAATTTCGCTCTCCACCTGCTCTGAGACATATATTAAATGGCAACTAGACTTAAAATCAGTTTACTGTATCAGATCAGGCATTGATTGCGATTAGTTGCCAGAGGTTACAGTGTATCATTACCGCTTACTGACTGGTTGCTAGAGATTACAGCACACGATTTCTGCTTGTTGATTGGTTGCTAGAGATTACTTTACAGTAATACTGCTCACTGATTGGTTGCTAGAGGTTATAGCACACTGTCTCCTCACTGCAGGGGGCATGATGTACATATGAATGCCGCCTTTATTTACATATCAATTCCGCCGGATGCAGCTATTTACATATGAATGCTGCTGCTATTTACATATGAATGCTGGTTATTTACATGTAAACACAGGTTCTGCAGGTGACTCATCTGTACACAACAATAGGGCAGAGCTGGACAGCATTAGTAGCAGCACTTCACACTGAGATATAAGGGACACAGCATGGGACTAAAACTTCAAGGGACAAGGGAATTTAAACTGGGATATTTGGCAAGTATGAGGCAGCTGCTTTGGGCCCCACAACAATGATAGAGGCAGCTGCCCCTTTTGCCCTGCCTTAAAGACGGCCCTGCGTATACTGTCTGGTTTATTTGACTTTGAGCTCAGGTTCACACTGATGCGGTGAGGGAGAGGTAGAGAAGGAAGCGCCACCTGAGTGTAGTATTAACAAATGATGTTTAATGACACCAGGTAAAAACACACTTACAGGATAAAAACATATAAAAGGCTCATCTGTATAGGTATGTGGTCCTCGGTGTTCCCTCTGATCCTGTGGTGGTGACGCTGCAGGGATGCTGGGCTGCAGAAGGTGGATTACCAGCCGGGAGCTCCTTCTGTGGCCATCAGGAAGAGACTAGGGGCCGGCGTAGAGCGCACGTGGAGTGTGCATGACGTCACAGGCCGTCCGTCTGCTTCCGGGTTCGGTATCCAGAGGAGGGATCGTCCAGGGAGGAGGGCTAGCAGGGAGGTTGAGAGAAGGCTACGCGCTCTGAGCCACTGCTCCTTCAATAGGCCTAATAGGGAGGTGTCTGCAATGTGCTATTATATGGCAGTGCTGTGAGATAACAGGTCCCAGCGTCTATCACAAGAAAGCACAGTGACACCTGTGGGCGGGAGGGGAACTACAAGGTAACATAATATACACAGAGAAAAAAAAACAGGAGGTTATATAATAGTCAGTGTCATGGAAACATATATATGAAGAAGTGCATGGTAGTAAACATGGAGACAATAATATTAACAATAGTAAAAATGGGAGTAACAATGGGGGCAAAAGATGGAGGTAAGTATAAAAATATACATATATACATATATACATATATATACATATACACACACACACACATACATATATATACATATATATATATATACATACATACATACATATATGCAAGTATAAAAGCATAACATAATAATAATTCCCATGGTGATGATACAAAAGAACCAGAAAATGCAACGGTAAAGAAAAAAAAATAAAATAAAAAATATACACACATATTTATATATATATATATATATATATATATATATATATATAAATAAGTAGAGAAAGCCAAAAAAATGGTGAAAAAATTATGGTATAAGAACACAAGAAACAGGGAAGCATGTATCTGTGCAGGGTTCTTAAAGATATATATATTGTAGCAAGGCTACATCTGTAGGGGTGGTCTCATGAGGAAACGGGGTGGTTTAAAGTAGTGTGTGCACCTCAATATCCTCGTTCAACCCCCCAGGTGCTAAAGTGCCCAAAGAGTAGATCCAGTAAGTTTCTTGTTGGCAAAGACGTTTATCCTGCTCAGCGGCAGGGTATTTGGCCGGGATTGATTCAATGACCCACACACTGAGGCCAGCTGTAGATCGGCCGTGGTGAGTCAGGAAGTGTTTAGGGACGCTGTGGTGGTCATGGCCTTTTTTGATAAAGCGCCGGTGCTCCCCAAAGCGTGCCCTTAGGGCTCTGATGGTTCTGCCGACATATATTAGGCCACAGGAGCAGGTGAGGCAGTATATAATTCCCCTTCCCGCCGACCGTACGCACATATGCGTACTTGGCTTTCCGGGGTTATACCGGGATGATGCCTGCAGCTGCAGGCATCATCCTGGTACCGTTGTTTTCAGCGGGCGATCGGCTACCCAAATATAACAACCGATGCGGCTAAAAGCCGCTCGGTTGTTATACCGGAGGAGCGGGAGGGGACATCCCCCCCCTCCCGCCGCCTCCCGCCGCTGTTACCGGGCCTCCCGTGCAATCGGGAGTCCCGGTGTCCGTTCGGCTGCCTTCGGCGGCTGGGGGCGGACTGGAACGAAGCTGCGAGCGGCTTCGTTCCAGCCTCCTTGTTGAAAACGCGGAAGCGACGTCATGACGTCACTTCCCGTTTACTCGGCTGCCAATGGCGCCGAATTTAAAAAAGTACACAGTATTCAGAATCGCCGTTTTCGGCGATCTGAATACTTTGAAGTGTAAAGGAGGGATGGGGGGTCTTTTAGACCCCCCATCCCTCCATAAAGAGTACCTGTCACCACCTATTACTGTCACAAGGGATGTTTACATTGCTTGTGACAGCAATAAAAGTAAAAAAAAAAAAAAAAATTTTAAAACACAATTTATAAAAGTACAAAAATAAATAAAATAAATAAAAAAAAAATTTTTAAAGTGCCCCTGTCCCCGCGAGCTCGCGCAGCGAAGAAAACGCATACGGAAGTCGCGCCCGCATATGTAAACGGTGTTCAAACCACACATGTGAGGTATCGCCGCGATCGTCAGAGCGAGAGCAATAATTCTAGCCCTAGACCTCCTCTGTAGCTCAAACCCGGTAACCGTAAAAATTTTTTAAAGTGTCGCCTATGGAAATTCATAGGTACCGTAGTTCGTCGCCATTCCACGAGTGCGTGCAATTATAAAGGGTGACATGTTTGGTATCTATTTACTCGGCGTAACATCATCTTTCACATTATACAAAAAAATTGGGGTAACTTTACTGTTTGGATTTTTTAAAATTCATGAAAGTGTCACTTTTCCAAAAATTTGCGTTTAAAACACCGCTGCACAAATACCGTGTGCTAAAAAATATTGCAACAATTGCCATTTTATTCTCTAGATTCTCTTCTAAAAAAATATATATAATGTTTGGGGGTTCTAAGTAATTTTCTAGCAAAAAATACGGATTTTAACTTGTAAACACCAAATTTCAAAAATAGGCTTAGTCATGAAAGGGTTAACAAAGTCAGTTGAACAGTTGAAGAATTCTTTTAGGGTATAGTTTTTTCCTTTGACAGTGATGTTTTCTGACCGTGTTGTATGAACTGGCAGGTTAAGCAGAGGGGTTTTTTGCATTGATACATCCCTCTGAGGGGTATCAGGGTGAGTGGTGATAAGGTGGGTTGGGTAGGCTTAATTCTACTGTGTGCAATTTTACTCTTAATGTTTCTGGATTTTCTATATGCCACTTTAGGTTTGGTATTGACTGTGGTTCTGAGATGAGGGTCTTCCAACAGAATAGGCCAGTGTGGAGCCAGGATCTTCTCCATTTTCTTGTATTTGTCATGAAATGATGAAGCGGGTAGGTTGTTTACCAGTGGTAGGAGGATGGTTGGGGCCTGGGGATAGACTACGGTAGTGATGGAAGGCCGCGTCTATAAGTGGGGTGGGGTATCCTTTGTCTAGGAATTTTTTTGACAGAAGTTGTCCATGGGTGTCATAGTCTGAGTCTCTGGTACAATTCCTTCGAAGGCGGCAGAATTGGCTGCGGGGGATGTTGTTGACCCATCTCGGATGGTGGCAGCTATCATAGTGTATAAATGAATTACCAGCAGTAGGTTTGGTAAAGTTTCTTGCATATATAGTTTTGTTGTGGTGGCAAAGCTCGAGGTCTAGAAAGGCCAAAGTGTCAGGGTCAGCAACGTGAGTGAAGGATAGGCCCAAGCTGTTATGGTTGCAGTATTGTACAAAGGTCATGATGTCAAACTGATGCGGTACAGGAATTGTAGCACATTCCTGCATGAATTACATGCTGTGTCTCTGGGTTGCGATTTGAGCTATGGAGTTGTATGGCTCAAATCGCACCACATTTGCACCAAACTCGTGCAATAAGGACAACTCCAAAACTAACTTTTTGGGATTGATAAATATCGCCCCCATTGGAGCGGGAGCTCTCTTGTCAGGAGCATCTCTAAACTTGAGATGCTATGGATCCATAAGATAAAATGTTATACTCAGTATGGGCTTAATGTGGATATTGATACTAATGCCTTCATTGATAATTCTTGAGGGTATTTTGGCCTAATATTTTTCAATACATTTATTTTTGTACTGAAGAAATTGTATTAATTTTATATTTTTATTACTATTTCTACTTCTATTTTTATTTTTATTTTTTACGTTTGAATATTTGCCATGTGTATTGGATACCCCAATATATGTGGGTTAATATGGTCTATTTATGTGGAACAGGTATGTCTCTTTTTTTTTTTTTTGGTATATATAGTATAACCGGACTCCATGTGGGCCAGTGGAAATCATCTTTGACCCAAATATGGTGATGACGGTGTGACATTTTTTTCCTATGTGTAACAGCTATGAATGCTGGGAATGAGAATGGTATAGGGTTTGCTTACATGGGCCTTAATTTCAATTATATAAATTCAATTATACATATAGGACTAATATCATTACTAATTTTCTTTATAATTATTATTCTTTAGTTCATTTCACATTTAACTTTTAATTTCGATTAAAATAATTCTAATCACCTAAGCATGTGATATGGCTTTGGTATAATTTGTCATCATTAACCCAGTACTAATTTTATTGGGCCCAGTTTGTTTCTCTTGTCCTCTACCCATCCAAATGCCTGTATGTTAATCTATATGGCGTTGATTACTGGTTAATTTCAATTTGAGTCAATATTCATTTTAAATTTTAATATTTAAATTATCCCGCTATAAAAGTCGATCATGGCTGGTATATGTTTCAAACATCCAGTGTTGGTGATCCTTCTTCTAACATTAATTTATCTCAAATTTTATTTTATTTATTTTCCTACTAGCCTTATTAGTCTTTGTCTAGCCCACCATGGTGGATCGTTTTTCCAGCATCCAATATGGTGAATCTGGGCGTGTGCCAGGTCTAATGGTGAAGCGCTAGATGATTTCCTGGTTTGATCCATATTGAGGCTTGGTTTAAACCAACTTATATTTATACGCGACACGTCAGTGCGTCGCCCGTGCCCCTGACGATGTCATCGTATGACGAAACGCGCAACGGGAGGAGCTGACGTGCTGACGTCTCGCGTGTGCCGTTCGTGGGACGGGTGTTTGCATTAGCCGGCCGGCTGCTTTGCTTTTATATTCCCTGACATTTGTAAGTGTTATTCTTTTTATTAATAAATGTTGACTATCAGTATTACGCTATGGTGAACCTTTTTATTCTGGGGAACATCTGAATGGTACCTAATCTGCCTACCTGTTCGATCCGCGATTGTCGAGATTGTCGAGTTCTGTGCCGTATGTTGACCACCTTCGTAGGGTTTGCCTGGATATCGCCCTCTTTATTCCCTCTTAGATAAAGGCCCTGGCCGTGTAACAGGTCGCAGGCTTATAGAGCTTGCCTTTCGGTAAGCGAGCATTCTGTGTGGTGTCATTACTGTGGTTGCGGTGGAGGATTTATTCAATCAATTGAAGTTTATCCACATTTGGCTAGCGATTTTGAGCACTACTTGTTCATATATAGATGGACTTATATTTTTTATAACCCATATATTTTATGTATCAAAATTGTTTACTTTTGAAGCACTGGTGTCACTGTCACTAATTAGTATATTTAGGTTTAGCGCTGCTACTATTTCATCTGTTTTCGTGTGTATCCCACTTCTAGCAGCTGCTTTTTGTTTTTAGTTTTTACTTTCCTGTATATTTTTTCACCTAAGAATATCCTTACATTTTTTTTTTCACTCATTTTGTTTATAGCGCAGTATTTTCTATATAAGGACCCTTTTTTGTTCACACCCATACAATCCAATTCTGCTAATCGTACTGCATTTTGCAAACCAATTAACATACCATAACTATACCATACCATACATCGTTAACATACACTCCGCAAACATTTCGTATGAAAGGGTGGCGATTTTGATGCGGTGTGGAATTCGTATCGCACCGCATCTAGTGTGTATTATTCTCATAGGGTTCTGCACAGCCTGCTGCACACATTGTGGGGGACTGTTGTGTGTAGGGTTGCCACCTCATCCCTTTAAAACCAAACACATATTATTACGGAGGTTCTGTGGCTGAATAAAGTGGTATTTAAACTCACTTGGTGCCTTATCTGCATTAAATTAGCTTCAGAACCTGCGTAAGGGCCGGTTCACACTGCTGCGAGGTGGGAACCCTGCGAATCCACTGTGGATTCCCTCATCGCAGGTTTCCCGGCGGAAGTTCACACTGCCCTATGTGAACTGCTGGGACTGTCAGTTAAAAGTTAATGAAACCTCCAAATCAATTTGCATATCGCAGTGGAGAGCACTGCAGCATGCCTTAATGTGCACATCTCATAAGAAGAGCATGAGGAATATTTAGCACTTTTTAAAAAAAACCAGCATGAGGATTGCCTGCTATTTGTTTGGACACTATTGTGCACTTTGATTTATATACTGTTATGAATGGCTTGGACTGAGATATATTCATTTGTATGAATTGGTTTCAGACACTTTATCAAGTAGCACTTATATATATATATATATATATATATATATATATATATATATATATATATATATATATATATTTTTAATCATTTAAAGGATTTTTTTTTTTTTTTCTCACATTTTTTTGCATGGTGCATGTTACCATTTTTCATATATTCAATTGTGGATTATAGCCACT
Organism: Lithobates clamitans; assembly: GCA_037952925.1. NCBI lineage: Eukaryota > Metazoa > Chordata > Amphibia > Anura > Ranidae > Lithobates > Lithobates clamitans. Next base: position 2,470,243 of record JBBGZY010000168.1, on the reverse strand, counting down.
TTCTTCATAGGTGTGTGACACTGTTTATAATTTATAATAATTTTTAATATTGTATAGATTTATTTTATTCTTTGTTCACGTATTTATAGCCTTTAGCGCATACACATATATTTATTTATTTTTCACACTGATTTGTTTTCCACGCATGACCACGAAATCCTATAGACCTTATCACACTGATCAGTTGCAGATCTGGTTTTGTAAAATTCTGCTTGCTGCATTTTTGGTGCGGAAAAAAAAAAAAAAAAAATCGCACCTCCCCATTGAAATGAATGGAAACCGCATCAAAAACTCATAAAAAAAAACTCACCCACGGTTGCGTTTTTAGTGCAGTCTTTGAGTTGTAGGTCTTTTTTTCACAGGTGCAAAACTCAACAAAAATGCATATGCATTTTTACAACTGAACAGCGTGAATGTAGCCTAAAACATTTCAATACATACACAAAACAAAAAAAAAAGTCAAAACTATTAAATCATTGTTTTAAAAAAAGAGCCTGAACCTCTGAGCCTGCACATTTTAAAACCCTTAGCACAGCACACACTGCAGTTTTAATACTTGAAAAGGAGGAAGTAGAATCTGTATTTGTAATAAGCAAAAATGACTGCCCTCTCTCCATTTACATATTTATGTATATAAAGAAATAAAGGGTATTTAACCGCTTCAGCCCTGGAAGATCTTACCCCCTTCCTGACCAGAGCACTTTTTGCGATTCAGCACTGGGTTGCTTTAACTGACAATTGCGCGGTCATGTGACGTTGCACCCAAGCAAAATTGACGTCCTTTTTTTCCCACAAATAGAGCTTTCTTTTGGTGGTATTAGATCACCTCTGCCGTTTTTATTTTTTGCGCTATAAACAAAAAAAGAGCGACAGTTTTGAAAAAAACAAAATATTTTTTACTTTTTGCTATGATAAATATACTCCAAAAATATAAAAAAACACAATTGTTTTCCTCAGTTTAGGCCGATATGTATTCTTCTACATATTTTTGGTTTGAAAAAAATCTCAATAAGCGTATATTGATTGGTTTGCGCAAAAGTTATAGCATCTACAAAATAGGGGATACTTTTATGGCATTTTTATTATTAATTTTTTTTTTTCTACTAGTAATGGCGGCGATCTTCGATTTTTATCGGGACTACGACATTATGGCGGACACGTCGGACAATTTTGACACATTTTTGGGACCAGTGATAGCAATCGGTGCTATAAAAATGCATTGATTACTGTAAAAATGTCACTGGCAGGGAAGGGGTTAAGACTAGGTGGCGATCAAGGGGTTAACTGTGTTCCCTGCTATGTCTTTCTAACTGAAGGGGGAGGGGACTGACTAGAGGAAGTGACGGATCGTGGTTCCTAGCTAATAGGAACACACGATCTGTCACTCCTCTCAGAACAGAACAGGGATTTGTGTGTTTACACACACACTTCCCTATTCTGCCTCTCATGCTCGCGATCGCTCGTGGCCGGCGGTCATCGTGACCGTCGGCCATGAGCATCTTCACCCCCGCAGTGCAGCAGGCACGTGCGTGCCACCTGCTATCCCGATCCCGCGAGCCGACGTATCGCTACAATGGTTCGCGGGATCGCGCTGACCTGCCGCAGTAAAATGACGGCGGCTGGTCGGCAAGCGGTTAATTGCCAGTATACCTGTCCCACCCACCTCACTCCTCAGGATACTCTAAAGCCTCGTACACATGATCAGATTATCGGACAAACACTTATCCGTTTTTTGTTGCATGCTAGTCTCATGTCGAAAGGAAGAGGTTACTCACCGTACAAAAATTCTCGTATGACAGAATTCAACTTCAGAAGTGACGCAATGTGCTGAATAGTTTTGTATGTATTCTTTTGTTTCTGAGCATGTGTAGTCTTGCTTACGAGTACTAATAATCTTACCATACTAATTAAACGAAAATCAGACGTTGTGTTCATATCCGACAAAAATGTTATAGTCTGCACATCCAGCTTTTGTCGTACAAAAAAATCAGAATCGGCTGTCAAAAGCACCATAATGACGATCCGAAAATTGGCCGATCGTTCGTTCGGAAGAAATTTTACTTCCGATTTTCATATCGTGTGTGCGGGCCTTAAAGCTGGATACACACCATACAACTTTGATCAAATTCCTTTAGATTTACTTTCAACTATGTAGTGCAAGGCCGGCCTGACTTCATACAAATTGAAAGTGATTTGACCTTGGATTATATGGTTTTGATAAAGCTAAAGGTAAAAATCTAAAGAAAATTGTATACTGTAGTGTGTATCCAGCCTAGGCTTCATTCACACCTGAGTGTATCGAATTACTGGTGTTTTTCGGGGGGTTTTAAGCTTTTTTGTAGCTTTTTTTTCCTCAGTTTAAAACAGGGTTTTGTGAAAGCTGTTAATGTCCCAGGAGTAGAGAATTCCATTGCTGATGCCTTTCTCGTTTTCAGTGGGACAGGTTCCGGAAGCTGGCGCCGGCGGCAGAGCAGAGGTCGATTCCTTGTCCCGCACATCTGTGGAGACTGGCATTGGAATAGCTGGTGCCCTAGTGCAGCGTTCGGTCAGTGAGGGTACATGGGCGGCCTACTTGTCTGTTTGGCGGGACTGGTACAGATTAGTAAGTTCCATTGGGGGTTGCTCTTCAGATCGGGACAGACTTTCCCAGCTGTTGTATATGATTGGGACGCAGTTCTCTGTGGGCGCATCTGTATCCAAAATGAACCAGAGGTTGACTGCTCTAGCTTTCCTTTTCAAGCTAGAGGGCCTGCTTGATGTTACAAAAGACTTCAAGGTGCGACAGGCCATGAAAGGATTTCGCGCGGACGTGTGGTACAAGATACCAGGCTCCCGGTGTTCTTTGAGCTGCTCCAGGACCTGGTAGGAATCTTGCCCAGGGTTTGTTCCTCCCTTTATGAGGTACAACTGTTTACAGCGGCTTTTTCCTTGGCCTTTTTTGAGGCCCTGCGGATTGGGGAGTTAGTATGCAAAAACAAGCGTGGTGAGGGCGGGTTGATGTTTTTGGATGTACAGGTCGCTGCTGACAGTGTCCAGCTTCATATCAGCAGATCAAAAACTGATAAGCTGGGCAAGGGTGTTGCCGTCACGTTGTTCAAAGTGCTTCTGGTGACAGTGTGTCCGGTGCTCGCTGTACAGCATTTTGTGCAGATCCGGGAGGGTGTGCAGGGGCCGTTTTTGCGGCATGTGGATGGATCATCCCTGTCGCGTTTTCAGTTTGGAGATTTTCAAGCGCTGTTTGGTTGAGGTTGACAGGACAGCTTCCCAATTTAATACTCATTCCTTCAGAGTGGGGGCAGCTACTGAGGCGGCTCGCTGGGGATTGTGTCAGCAGGTGGTGAAACTTATAGGGAGGTGGGCAGGACTTTTTTTCCAGCGGGAACGCGTAAGAACGCAGTTCCGGCACCTCCAGGACTGAATGTATGTAATAGCAAGGGGTGTTGGGGAGTGCTGCAGGGTCTGTTGATACTGGCTGCTGGGGGATCCATTGTTGTGGGAGAGGACCCATTTTTGCAGTGGGTCTATTGTTGCTGGGGAGGTCTATTGTTGTTGGGAGGTCAGTTGATGCACGGCTCAAAGGGAGAAAACTCGGCGTTCCGCGCAGTGAAGCGGTCTGTGAATGGCTCTGAATTAGAGGCATGATGTGGGGCCAGGTTCTTCCCGACTTTCATAATTATTCAAGAGTTGACATGGGGGTTCGGGCCGCCAAAGACATTGTCAGGGATGTTAAATTTTACATTTTGCGCTTGATGCGTGATTTCCCTGGTATTGTCATAGTGTGGTCGGATATAGTGGCCCGACATTGGCGTCATGCTCGCTCTGTTGAGCGCTTGAATAAGGCCAGGATTAAAGCCAACAGGGAGATAGGACGCTTTCTGTCTCGTCTCGGGGGCTTGGTTGTTCTCCATCGGGACCTGGAGGACCTGTCTATTCGCTATTGGAGGGATGATGGTGTTCACTTGAATTCCGTGGGAACGGATTTCTGGTTTTTGGGATTACAGGAAGGAGTTCAGAGGGCTCTTCAGGTGTGGAGGGACTCGTTTGAGTAAGGTGTCACTCAGGCTGGCGTGGCGGGTCAGGGGGTCTTTGGGGGGGGTCAAGGATTAAACAGATTGTAGAAGTATTGGGGCCCATCTAGGGTATGGCGCTCCCACCTGGTTGGTTGTTGGTGGTTCTCCCAGGACCTAGGTCCCCTGGGGGAAAGTAAAATGTGGAAGTCGCAACGTCTTCAAGCCAGATGGGGCACGGCTGAGGACATGGTTGGTAATAATCAAAAATGTGATTTAAGGACACCCAAATACCCCCTCCTGGTGTTAAAAATTGTTTTGTTTGTTGTTTATTAATTTGTTTAATAAAAGGGCTGTTGTGGCCATTTAAACCCATGTCACACAGTGTTGTGTTGTTATTATAAGTTAAGGACCGTAAGTTGTCGAATCCTATAGTCAGGGTCAGTGCCCATCAATGCAGCCTGATTAGTGCCCATCTGCAGCCTCAATGCAGCCTGATTAGTGCCCATCTGCAGCCTTAATTCAGCCTGATCTGTGCCCATCTGCAGCTTCAATGCAGCCTAATATGTGCCTATCTGCAGCTTCAATGCAGCCTGATCTGTGCCCACCTACAGCTTCAATGCAGCCTGATCTGTGCCCACCTGCAGCTTTAATGCAGCCTAATCTGTGCCCATCTGCAGCTTCAATGCAGCCTGATCTGTGCCCATCTGCAGCTTCAATGCAGCCTGATCTGTGCCCATCTGCAGCCTGATCTGCGCCCATCTGCAGCCTGATCTGCGCCCATCTGCAGCCCATCTCTCATCAATGCAGCTGCCTGATTAATGCCTCACCATCACTCATCAGGGCAGTGAAGGAAACCACCGAGCCGTCATCTCCTGTTTACTCAGCTCTCAGTCGGCAGTCACATATACAGTCCCGCCTCCTCCATCGGCATTGGACCAGCTCCTGTGTTAGACAGAACACTGGTCCAATGCCAGTGACGGAGGCGGGACTGTGTGTGTGACGCGAGAACCGAGTGAGAGCAGAATTAGAGCCGAGTGAGAGCTGAGTAAACAGGAGATGATGGCTCGTGAATTCTGGCGGCGCTCGTCCCCCTCCTTCCCCTCTGAGTTAAACTATCGGCGTATAACACGCACCCGTGATTTGCCCCCTATTTTCAGCGGAAAAGGTGCGTGTTATACGCTAATAAATACGGTATTTGATGAATAGTACTTTTTAAGAAAAATGGGTTAAAAAGCAAGGTTAAAAAGCAATGTTGTATAATCACAAACACACAATACACAATAAACAGCAGCATTATTACCCATATAAACATAGATAAAAAACGAACAGTATTGGATTAAATCAATATGAGAACATGATTATAAGACATAATTATACAGAAACATACATTTAGTGAGAGAATCTGAAAAACTGTATATATAATATAATGACACAAATTAATTACCAAGAATAATACATTAAACTGATAGTAAAATCAACTGATTTAAATTAATGAATTGTTGGATGATTAGGGATTATAAAATGAATTATTAGGTGGTGGTAGAGGGGGGTAGTAGCTGATTCCCCATACTTAGACAATAATTAAGGTGGACGACTAATAAAGATAAATTAATTTGTTTATATGTGTAAATGGAATCAAGTGCGCTACCTGTGACAAACACACTTATAAAAGGTCAACATGTGAACATCAACCTTAATTACAAGCTGAAAATAAAAAGTTAGTGAAAAAGTGAAAAATTTAAATCAATGAAAATCAATTAAGTGCAAAGTCCATCCGGGGGCTAGTTAGCGTCCTTATTAGATGACACCCAAAGGTATAAACCTTTACTGAGACAAAGTCCTTCAGTCAGATGAGGGATACTGTCTTCATCACATACTTTCATAAGCCAAGCAATAGTAGAAAAGGCTGCTTACCAGATATGTAGGACCCCTATTACAGAGATCTTTAGGGCTTGGATGTGTCAGATCTTACAGACAGGAACAGCTGATTTAAGACTTCCAGCAGGATTCCTTCCTCTTCAAGCCGTTCTGAGCGCTGTAATGCTGGTGCAGCGAGCTGCAGTGTTCTCCTTATGAACTTTGTTCTAAAGGGATCACTCATAGTGTATGATGAGAAATTTAAAGAGAGGAAAGAAGGCACTTCATAGTGCAACAGTTTATTAAAATCCTTTATTCCAAGTGATGGATGGCTGACATCGCAAAAGCATATAGCAGAGCGGAATATTTCAAACGAGCAACACAGCTGCGGCAGAGGCCAGCCAGCTGGTATGTGGTGACGTCAGATCCCAAAGCTCCACCAGCTGGTATGCTGACTGGTATAAGTACAACTAACCATATGTCTATACCTATATCGTATATATGGAAAGCGTCATGTTAAAGGATAAGAAAAACGGTTTTGGATGATGGACTTTTTAGGCATAACACATTCTTTATAAGAAATTGATATTTATTACAAATTTAAAATCAAAACAATTACATAGATTTCTCATATATTTCATTCATATAAAATAGCCTATGAGCATGAAAGGCACACCACCTATAAACAATAAGGTCGAACCCTGGAGGGCCGGACTGATCACTCTTGGAATGATAGAGCTTGATGAGGTAGGGTGTCATAAGGTTCTCAACTCTGCTCTACATGTTACGCGTAAGGAAAACGCTTCTTCAGGAGCTAAGGCGAGTTCTATGAACAAAAAAAGTTTTTTACAATTAAGTGCATCACAATCTTATATATTTAATCAACATTAGCATATAATATTATTATTGCCCCAGTGAGTTCAGTATAGCCACATAATATCTACAAACAATCAAACCACTCCCTTGGAGGTACAACATAGGGGACTGTGGGAACAGACATGACATAGAGCCACTGGAGAATTTTGACAAAAAACAAGTTAAAGGTTCAAAGGGGAGGGGGGTCTTATCCCTAAAACTATGATTATAATGGTACTTACATTTAATCATAGGTAAAAAAGAAAAAGAAGGGATGAGGCAGAGAGTAATGTCCTCAATGATGGTAGAGATTCACAACAATTCAGAGGCGAGTAACACTTCAGGAACCGTATAGGTTTAATCTGTAGGAAACATCATCAGAGAAATTATACTTCTAATTCCTTACCTATAGGGTAATTCTATGCCACTGTCAACAATTAGAAAGTGGTCTTTAGGGTAAAAGATAGTAAACAGGACTGCTATTAAAATGCTGGCTTGTTCAATGTAGGGAATCCTCCCATTGTATCCATGCCTATTGTCACATAAACATTGGTCCCTGCAGAGTAACAAGAAAAGTACATCTAATCAATGGAATTATTTTTGGCTGTTTAGGAGTCAGTTCCCTTCAAAATTCAAAGCGGTTTCCTTACACACTAGGTTCCTAGCAGAGTTTCCTCTTGGCAACCGCGCCGCACAGATAGCAGAAACAGCTGTGAAAGACGCTAGCCCAGGGCGTCTATTTGTATGTATATTCCGGCAATGACGTCAGCCAGATATGACGATCCTCTGCCCAGCCAGATGGAACTGCGCACGCGTTTAACCTCCCAGGCACTGTAACCAATGGGAGCAGAGAGCCAGCGGGACGTCCAACGCAGACGCAGACACAGTGACAGAAGGGAGAACAGCTGTATCTCCTCTTTGTAGCCACAGAGCGCCACCCGAGCGTCAAGTGAGAGCCACACATAAGTTGGCTCCCACCTGTAGGGGGATAGAAGTTCCAGTAGGTGCATATCATCACGAATACAGTGCCTTGCAAAAGTATTCACCCCCCTTGGCTTTTTACCTATTTTGTTACATTACAGCCTTTAGTTCAATGTTTTTTTTAATCTGAATTATATGTGATGGATCAGAATACAATAGTTGGTGAAGTTAAATTAGAAAATATATACATAAAACTATTTTTCAGAAACACAAAACTGATAATTGGCATGTGCGTATGTATTCACCCCCTTTGTTATGAAGCCCATAAAAAGCTCTGGTGCAACCATTTACATTCAGAAGTCACATAATTTTTGAAATGATGTCCACCTGTGTGCAATCTAAGTGTCACATGATCTGTCATTACATATACACACCTTTTTGAAAGGCCCCAGATGATGAAACAGCTAAGCAAGAGGCACCACTAACCAAACACTGCCATGAAGACCAAGGAACTCTCCAAACAAGTAAGGGACAATGGTGTTGAGAAGTACACGCCAGGGTTAGATTATAAAAAAATATCCAAATCTTTGATGATCCCTAAGAGCACCATCAAATCTATCATAACCAAATAGAAAGAACATGGCAGAACAGCAAACCTGCCAAGAGACAGCCGCACACCAAAACTCACGGACCGGGCAAGGAGGGCATTAATCAGAGAGGCAGCACAGAGACCTAAGGTAACCTTGGAGGTGCTGCAGAGTTCCACAGCAGAGACTGGGGTATCTGTACATAGGACGACAATAAGGCGTACGCTCCATAGAGTTGGGCTTTATGGCAGAGTGGCCAGAAGAAAGATATTGCTTTCAGCAAAAAACAAAAATGGCACGTTTTGAGTTTGCGAAAAGGCATGTGGGAGACTCCCAAAATGTATGGAGGAAGGTGCTCTGGTCTGATGAGACTAAAATTGAACTCTTTGGCCATCAAAGAAAACGCTATGTTTGGCACAAACCCAACACATAATATCACCCAAAGAAAACCATCCCCACATTGAAACATGGTGGTGGCAGCATCATGCTGTGGGGATGTTTTTCAGCAGTCGGGACTGGGAAACTGGTCAAAGTTGAGGGAAAGATGGATGGTGCTAAATACAGGCATATTCTTGAGCAAAACCTGTACCACTCTGTGTGTGATTTGAGGCTAGGGCAGAAGTTCATCTTCCAGCAGGACAATGACCCCAAACATACTGCTAAAGCAACACTTGAGTGGTTTAAGGGGAAACATGTAAATGTGTTGGAATGGCCTAGTCAAAGCCCAGACCTCAATCCTATAGAAAATCTGTGGTCAGACTTAAAGATTGCTGTTCACAAGCGCAAATCATCCAACTTGAAGGAACTGGAGCAGGTTTGCAAGGAGGAATGGGCACAAATCCCAGTGGTAAGATGTGGCAAGCTCATAGAGACTTATCCAAAGTGACTTAGAGCTGTGATAACCGCAAAAGGTGGCTCTACAAAGTATTGACTTTAGGGGGGTGAATAGTTATGCACATTGACTTTTTCTGTTATTTTGTCCTATTTGTTGTTTGCTTCACAATAAAAAAAACATCTGCTTCACAATAAAAAAAGTTGTGGGCATGTTCTGTAAATTAAATGATGCAAATGCTCAAACAACCCATGTTAATTCCAGGTTGTGAGGCAACAAAACACGAAAAACGCCAAGGGGGGTGAATACTTTTGCAACGCACTGTATATGATTGCAGTTGATGTACATTGGGTTGTAAGAATTGATCTATATATAAGCTAAAACCTGTGGTGACGCTGTTCATTGCTGCTACAATGGGTCTACCTTGGGGTATGGTCTAGATTTTTATAAATCTTAGAAAGATGATAAAAGTATTTGGTAGAATGCCTTTTGTAAAAAGGAACTCTCCATTTTTGAAATGATGCCATCCTTGAATGCAGTCGAAATCAATATGTCAGCTTCCTTGGCAAAGTCAGCTGTGGGGTCCTTGTTGAGTTTGACATATGTTGCTTTATCTGAAAGGAGTATATTCGCTTCTTCTACATAAACCGTCCTGTTCTGAGGGACAATCCCTCCCCCCTTGTCCGCAGATTTAATGGCGACATCTTGTGTGTGCATTACCTGGTCAAGGGCCTTGATTTCAGATGGAGAGATTGTTAGGTGTGGAAGTAGAGGTGGAGTTGCAGAGTTTCAATAAGTCTGCATAAACCATTCTATAAAAGATTTCCAAATATGGACCTTTAGAATGTGCTGGGTAAAAAATAGATTTGGGAAGAATGAACTATAGGAGGTTATGTGGCCAAATGTTAAGTAGTCTTAATGACTCATCCTCAGTGGATAGTATATCTAAACTATCAATGTCATTGGTATCAAAATCAAACTGATCCGATGACAAATCAGGTGGAGAACTGGTTGTAGAGTCATTGTGGGTGTTATTTCTTTCTTTTTCTTGTTTAAGATGAAAATGTCTTTTAAGGGTGAGGTTACATATGTATCTGTTTAAATCTTTGAAAAGGAGAAAGGGATTGGGTTTGTTGATTGGGGCAAAGTTAAGTCCATGACTGAAGAGAGATATATCTGCAATAGAGAGAATATGTGAAGAAAGATTAAATATTTTATCGTTTTTGGTGCTTCGGGGGTTTTGAGTGAGGATGAGCTGAACACCCCCCCCCCCCCCCGGTTCGGTTTGCACCAGAACATCCGAACAGGCAAAAAATTTGGAAGAACGCACGAACACCGTTAAAGTCTATGGGACACGAACATGAAAAATCAAAAGTGCCTATTTTAAAGGCTTATATGAAAGTTATTGTCATAAAAAGTGTTTGGGGGTCTGGGTCCTACCCCAGGGAGCACTGTTTTTTTATTGCTTAAAGTGAAACAATAAAAATGAAATATTCATTTAAATATCATGCCTGGGGGGTGTCTATAGTATGCCTGTAAAGTGGCGCATCTTTCCCGTGTTTAGAACAGTACCGCGGCAAAATTACATTTCTAAAGGAAAAAAGTCATTTAATACTGATTGCGGCTGTAATGAATTGTTGGATCTCGGCAATGTAGATAAAACTTATCGAAAAAAACAGAATGGGGTCCCCCCAATCCATTACCAGGCCCTTTGGGTCTAGTATGAATATTAAGGGGAACCCTGAATGAAATTTTTTTTTAAAATTGCATGGGGGTCCCCCCAAAATCCATACCAGGCCTTTATCCGAGCATGCAACCTGGCAGGCTGCAGGAAAAGAGGGGGGCGAGAGAGAAGGGGGATGAGAGAGCGGTGGGAACCCCCGTGGCATCAGAGGGGGTGGGGTCACCCGTTTACATCACCGGGTGGCCCGGCCTTAGCTATTTAACAGCTGTCAACAATGGAAAGCGTCACTCGGCGAGAGGCTCCCATTGAGGCGGAGGTGTTGCGTTTTCTTTTTCTTTTTTTCGGCTCATCGGCGGCGTGATAGAAGATGAATGGGCATCGCTGGACATTTTTATTTTTTAACTTTTAATAAAGGACTTGTCCCAAGCTGTCTCTTGTCTATTTTACCATTTTTTGACACTGTTTTTGTGAAATGGTAAGGGTACAATGTACCCCGTTACCAATTCACATAGGGGGGGCAATGATCTTGGGGGCCCCTTGTTAAAGGCTGCTTCCAGATTCCGATGAGCCCCCTGCCTGCATACCCCCACAACCACCGGGCAAGGGTTGTGGGGATGAGGCCCCTGCCCCCATCAACATGGGGACAAGGTGCTTTGGGCTCAGACCCCAAAGCACCCTCCCCATGTTAAGGGGATATGGCCTGGTATGGTTCCTGTGGCCTGCCAGGTTGTGTGCTCGGAAAAGGGTATGGATTTTGGGGGGGCCCCTACGCCATTTTTTAAAAAATTTTGGCACAGGCTTCCCCTTAAAATCCATACCAGACCTGAAGTGCCTGTTATGGATTTTGGGGAGACCCAGATGCAATTTTTTTTTTTACATTTTTGGATCGGGGTTCCCCTTAATATTCATACTAGACCTAAAGGGCCTGGTAATGGACTAGGGGGAACCCATGTCATTTTTTTCAATGAGTTTTATCTATATTGCCGAGACCCGACAATTCATTACACCTGCGATCAGTTTTAAATGACAATTTTTCCTTTAGAAATGTCATTTTACTGCGGTACTGTTCTAAACACGGGAAAAATGCATCACTTTACAGGCATACTATAGACACCCCCCAGGCATGATATTTAAAGGAATATTTAATTTTTATTGTTTCACTTTAAGCATTAAAAAAATCACTGCTCCCGAAAAAAACATCCGTTTTAAAAAAAAAAAATGTGCATTGATACATGTCCCCTGGGGCAGGACCCGAGTCCCCAAACACTTTTTATGACAATAACTTGCATATAACCCTTTTAAAATGAACACTTTTGATTTTTCATGTTAGTGTCCCATAGACTTTAATGGTGTTCCGGCAGCTTTTGAATTTGCCCCGAACACCGCATATTGTTCAGTGTTTGCCCGAACATCTGAACAACCAAAGTCGGCCAGAACTTATGCTCGCACCGAACCATTCGCCATACCTAGTTTTGAGTGTTTTCTGGTTTGTCCTCCTCTACAGCCTCTCCTGTGAGTTTTCTTTTTCTGGATGATGATGCTGAAGGAGGACTGGGCACTAAAAAAGGAGCAGTTGGAAGATCTGTGAGGGGGATGCAGTGCGAATTGTTAAGGCCAAGTAATTAAAGGGACCTGATGATATGGTGTTGTGATACGTGTGCTCCATGGATTTAGATGATGTATTGCCTATAGGAGTAACTGATGAAAGGATAGGCCAGTCAGCTGTATTAAGACTGGTAGGGGGAACTGTTGCTATGGTAAGAGGATCTCTAGAGCAATTGGAAACAAGGGGGCCATTGTTGGGTAGTTTATGAGGCTTAAGGGAAGTAGAGTGTACGTGCTGAGAAGATCTGGGTCTAAAGGTCAGGTCCTGTGTATTCCTAACGTTGTGAGACGAGGATGGTCTATTATAGAACTGATTGAGAGCAGTGATTAGATCACTACTCTTATCAGTAGTATTTTTCTTGTTTTTATTATAGTAATTAATTTTGAGAGCATTGTGGTTATTACGAGATAACTATGAGGAACAGAAAGCTGAAGGTGGTGGATCTAGCCTCTGGTATCTATCGGAGGTGATGGGACTAAAGGGTTGTAGGTTCATCAGAGGAAGGAAAGGACGGTTGACAAGTGAGGAACAAGATGGTCTAGAAGGACCATCTTGTTCCTCACTTGTCAACCGTCCAATGCTGATAAATATGGGTAGGGGCTAAGGGTATTGATGATGTAGCAGCCAAATTGGAATAGTTCTTTTATACCAAGTGGAGGGAATGGGTACTTTGTGGCCAAGGATTTCTTCTGCTATTGTTTTTACTTGATGGTTAAGTTTATCAAACCTATTGCTTCTATGAAAAATAAGTATTCCCATCCATTTAGCCGTGCAAAACTCGGCAATATTGGCCCATTCTTTTGTGCCATCATCATTCAAAAAATGGGACAATCTTTCATGACTCTCAGGCCTCTGGGTGAGATCTTGGGTGAGATCAATATATTGTTGTAGAAAGAATTTGTCCCACCACTGTTGATTTGTGGTATGGATTATTCTTTCTAATGTTTAAATTTACCACAGAGACTGTGGCGTATTTTTCCGTAAGTTTAGCATCATCTGAAAATGTGACAGATGATAGCATAGAATATAATTGGTCTAAAACCACATATCTTTGGCTATCTATAGTGGAGATTCAATCCATGATAGATGAGGATAACACATGAACAACGCAAAAAGAAAATAAATATAGAAATGTCGTAAAATGCTGCTATAAATATTATATGAGTTTTGCGATTGCACACCCCTGCATGGGCTGTGAACAAGGACAGGGGAGAGAGAAGGGAGGGACGGGGTGCTGGGAAGGGAAAGGAGAAGAGACAACTAGGAATGGTATGGTAACAAAACAAAATTAGAACAGGCAAAGCCTGGATATGTTAAACACATAGCGGGAATGTAAAATCTGGTGTGCAGCACACCAGTTTCAAACAACACAATATACAAGTAAAGTCGCAGGGGACTAGAACAATAAATTTCCCACAGTGTTATTAACCATAAATTAATTAGTTTAAAAGCATAGTAATCTATGCAAAAATAAGATAATCTTTTGGTTTAAAAAGTCCAAGGACCATATCAGATGGTATTGGGGGATCCCACACTCAGGGCTGCCATCAGGGGGAATAGAAACCATGTTCCGGTACACTGAAAAGACACAAGGAGGGAGGGGTCTCTGGGTGCAGAAATAAATCAATAAAGCAAGGATTGGCAGTGTGTGCATAAACACTTGGTCCGTCCAATGCAATATATCAAACAAAAGAAAACCTGGTGCACAAGGCACAGTATAACCCCCTCAGGATTTTGAATGACAGACCAAGTGTAGAATAAAAAAGTATTTATTAAGTATTCACAATATATAATTACAATATCAAAAAGATTAACATATAAAAATGCTGATATCAATGTTATACTAAGTATACATGAATAGGCATGAAACTTAGCTGCCCTGTACAAAGGTTTAGGCTAGCAGGGGTTCATGCTGTAAATGACCCCTGACATGTTTCAGACGATAACGTCTTTTCTCAGAGGCTTAGTGTCACTTAAAACAATCGTGTTGTATTGTTTGTTTTTCTATAATACAAATATAATAGAAATTAGTATAGAAAGATAACAATATAAGTCAAAATAGAATTCTCATTGGAATCACACTTTCAACATCGGTCAACATGCTAAAACATAGTTCATAACAATAGGGCAATGGGTTATCGTACTTACACAGGCAGGTCAACCGATGCTAGACACATAGGGAGATGGAATTTTATCTGTACTCCTCCTGGGCCCGCAGACAGCCAAACACAGCTCCAAGATGGTAATCAGGGGCAATTGAATCAGCCACAGTGGCACGGCATAGGAGACAGGGCAGTGAAGTCCACTGCAAGAACACAGGGGAGGTAAAAACCAACCACAGCAGACCAGCTACAACTGAGTATATACTGCAGTTGATTGATGTATGTGTCTCTAAATTTAAACAAGAAACAAACGCCAAGGCGGTGTTAGTGCAATACTTAGCACTATATGTATGAATATACTAGAATATATAGAGATATATAAAAGGTTAGCTAAATATAGCTAACCATGATAGTAAAAAATGGGTAGATAGATCAATCAATATCTAGTAAGAAGACAGACAGATCTATAATCCCAATAGTATTCAATGTTGCTAGTGACATACCTCTGGACTGTTTGCCTGTTTGAAAGTAAATCCTGCAGCATAACACAATCAAAGTGACTGTCCAAGCTAGAGGAATGGATTATATAGAGGCAGGTAAGTACAGCTGACTGTGATTGATAATAAGCAACCAAAGTCAGCTGAGGCTGGGATCAACACACGACGCGCTATGAGGTAGGTGGGGTGGTGTGATGTGGTATTCTCAGACGAAGCAGTGCCGGCCTGCCCATAGGGCGTGGCCGGAATGACGACCGCCTCTCGGGGGTCTCCCGCGAGCCGGACAGTGGACAACACCCCCAATCGCCAAACACCCGCCGGCACCGCCAATGGTAGCAGCCCCCAGGTGACTCAGTATGGGGAGCCGGTAAAGAGCCGCATGGGGACCCGGAAGAGACAGTGACACCCAGTGGTCAGCAGCGGAAGGCCCGCAAATAAGCACGGCCAGAGTCCCATGGCAGAACTTAGAGTTTGAACAATCTAAAAGACAAAGGCATCAGATCAATAATGCACAATCATAGCAATACAAATCAGTCCATAATCATGGCAGTACCAATTGGGATGATAACAAAATGCACTAAGATATATATACATACAAAGTTATCATACATATATACATGTGCAAAGAGGCTGTAACAAAAATAAAAATGGTATAGAGTATTATCTATACCTAAAGAGGAACCAGAGACATCAAGGTATTTACTTCTATAAGTCTAACTCACATATTGCCCGACTGAAAGCCCTCCAAGTACAGTTTGAAATTGAACGCCTCATTGAGGCCTGGAGATACAGTTGCATTCAGACGAAATATCCACCTCAATTCACTTTGTAAAAGTTGCTTTTTCAAGTCTCCTCCTCTTTGGTTGTTTAGAATATGATCAAGTGCCTTGCAGTGTGGTTACAATGCACTGTATGGCTTTGTCTGCCAAGAGGAAGACCAGGGTCCTTCTTTTTAATACTAACAATGTGTCTGTAAATTGTTTGCCAAAATTCGAGTTTGCTTTTTCCCATATAGTAGCAATTGCATTCACACTGCAGCAAGCAAACTACCCCTGCAGTGCGGCAATTGACAAAGTATCAAGGTATTAGTTTTTACCCATTTGGTATGTCTACATTCTTTCCGGTGTTCATATACTGGCAATAATTACAATTGCCACATCTGAATGTCCCTATGAGTTTAACACTGTCTTGTTTATTGGTTTTATATTCACTAAGGACTAATTTGTCACGTAGTGAAAAAGCTCTGCGGTAAGTAATCAATGGTTGAGTAGGGACAAATGGTGCTATTATGGTATCCATACTCAGTAAATGCCAGTATTTTTGTAAGATGGCCTTTATCTGTCTATGTTGCTGACAGTATTTTGTAATGACCCGTGTAGGTACAGATTCTTTACTTTGTTTTTTTATAAAAAAAGAAGGTTCCTACGAACTTTGTTTTTTGCTTTTTTGTATGCTTTTTTCAGAATCCTATTTGAATAGTCACAAGCTCGTAGTCTTGTTCTGAGTGTGAGAGCTTCCTTCTCGAACAAGTCATCACTAGAACAATTATGTCTAGCTTTGATATATTGTCAGATTGGAATAGATGCCAAAAAAGGTTTAGGGTGTAAGCTGGAGGCTTCCAGAATGGTATTGCCCGCTGTGGGTTTTCTATAAAGCTTGCTTTGAAGAGAGCCATCTGGGTGTTTAATGATTGTCAAATCTAGAAAAGAGATCCTACATGCATCATAGGTCATAGTGAATTTGAGATTGAATGTATTGCTTGAATTAATATGTTCTAAAAATTCAAAAAGAATTGCACTGGGGCCATCCCATAGCATGATAACGTCATCTATGTAACAATACTAGGCCACAATATGCCTGGCAAAGGCACAAGTGCGCCATCAGAAAATAGCAACCTCTCCCACTCCCCCAGGTACAGATTAGCGTATGCCGAGGCACAACATGTACCCATGGCAACGCCCTTTACCTGGAGGTAGTGGGAGCCATTGAAAGAAAAATAGTTATGTTTTCATAGAAACTCAAGGGATGATACAGTAAACTCAACCAATGAGTCAGGATACCTATATGAATGAAGTAACACATGTATAACTGAAAGACCCAAGTCGTGTGGAATTGAACTATATAGGGCCTCCACATCAATGGCGACCAAAAAAGTGTCGCCATCGATATGGAGGCCATCCAGAATCTGGAGCAAATGAATGGTGTCCTTAATGTGTGATGGAAGGGCTTCAACCAGGGGTTGTAAAAGCCTGTCGACAAATTTGCTGAGGTTGTTTGTAAGACTGCCTCTACCTGAAACGATTGGTCTCTCTGGTGGCTGGTAAGTGTTCTTGTGTATTTTTGGGAGTGCATAAAACGTTGCCTCCCTGGGGAAGCCCATCCTAATATATTCCCAAGTGTGTTTTATCAATAACATTGTGGTGGTAGGCCTGGTCGACTAGCATATAAAACCATCAATCATGGATTTTGGTATAGATCTGTACCATTGAGGGTTATTTAATATTTTGTTACACATTTCCACATAATCAGTATTATTTTGTATCACAATATTTCCGCCTTTTGATTGTAATAACTGAGTTTTCACTTAATGATTGTAATGCTTGTTGTCCGTTATGAGTAAGATTATCATGTTGGTGAGGAGAGATCCTCAAATTGCGTATATTTCTTGAGACCAACTTTAAAAATAAAGCAGCATTGGGATTTGAACTTGGAGTAGGATAAAGACTTGATTTCCTCTTCTTGTGGAAGTGGTATAGAAATACTATCATCAACTTCTGCCAAAATAGTGTCCAGATCAAGAGAATCTATAAGTTCTCGAGGTCCATTTTCTTCCAATAATGTTATAAGGCTCTCAATTGCCTCTACTTCCATAGTAGTGTGAATGGTGCTTTCACCGGATTGTTTTTTGGTGTATAAGGATTTAAGTGGAAGATTACGCACAAACAGATGCACATCTTTGATCGCCTCAAATGTATCTATATGTGCTACTGGGCAAAATATGAGGCCCTTTTCCAAAACTCTTATTTCATCAACAGAGAGAACATGATCAGACAGGTTGATGATATTTAGTGATTGGTGGATGGGTGAGTCTTTTTGAGTTTGTGTAGTTAGTTGTGTAGATTCTCCTGTAGTTTCTCGGTTTGTGTTCACATGCGATCTAAAAAATCGCTTTGATGAGATGAGCCAGTCAGTGAAATGGATGTGGAAGTATTGGATTCATGAGATGTTTTAGTGTGAGCATGGGAGGACTTGGATTTGTTAGAATATTCTCTGGTGTGAGGAGATGGGGAGTCATCTGTGTCAGAAATGTTGTCGTTCGAGATGTTAACTGGATGGCTACGTTTCTGAGGTCTATGTGCATTAGTAGGTGCTAGTGCAGGTTGAGAAATAGTAGGGAATTTAGGTGTTTGAGGTATCTTGGTTTTATTGTTGGTACAATAGGGAGCACGAGCATATATGTTGCTCAAGTTGGATGCTCTATAACTATCACTCCACCTATATGCACGTTCTTCCTGGAAAGCCTTTTTATCACGGAAGAATTTTTTGTCTTTTTTTGGTAAGAATGTCTTTATTATACTTCTCAAACCGTTCTCTGTGTTGTTTTTCTAATTGATCATGGAGGGTATGTATTTTAAATGTTGTTGATTGAATGTTTAAAGCATCAATTTTTGTGTCAAGTTCTAACATTATCTTGCGATACTCCTGACTCAACAGAGTCATTAATTCAACAGAGCATCGTTTGAGAACTTTCTCCCAAGCCATCTTGAATTCTGGTTCGATCTTCTCGAATGATGGGAAGATCTGCACCCGAAGTCCAAAAGGACTTAATATGCCAGAATAATGAGGCCTTTTTTTCCACAATATGAGTAAGATTGAGAAAAGCAAATTTGATCTCTGATTCAATAAGTTCCTTGGTATCAAAGTCCTTAGCTGTTTTGGACATGAGATTCCCCCAGTCCTCGCCCAGGTACTCTGCCATGTTAATGGCAAGAGATAATCTAGGAGTGAGAGGTGGGGAATGGATTAGGTCACTACTGTGGGTAAAAAGATAATATTTACAATGAACCTATATATAATAATGTCCACAAAGATGTGAGTTATAGCATGTGATAAACAATGGGAAGCGTACAAACATTTACTGAGAAATATAAAAATGAGTATACAAAAAATATTTAAAATATGGCGCACTAAACTCCCACTACCTGACGCTAAACTAAAAAGCAAGGTTAAAAAGCAATGATGTACAATCACAAACACACAATACACAATAAAAAATGAACAGTATTGGATTAAATCTATATGAGAACATGATTATAAGACATAATTATACAGAAAAATACATTTAGTGAGAATCTGAAAATCTGTATATACTGTATATATAAACACAATAACACAAATTAATACCAGGAATAATAAATGAAACTGATAGTAAAATCAATTGATTTAAATTAAAGAATTGTTGGATGATTGGGGATTTTAAAATTAATTATTAGGTGGTGGTAGAGGAAAAGGGAAGAGGGGGGGATAGTAGCTGATTCCCCATACTTAGACAATAATTAAGGTGGACGACTAATAAAGATAAATTCATTTGTTTATATAGCAGAGATATGTATGGAATGTATACACACATATATGTATATATACTACATATATATATATATATATATATATATATATATATATATATATATATATATATACATACTACTACATAGTTTACTATGCTTTTAAACTAATTAATTTATGGTTAATAACACTGTGGGATATTTATTGTTCTTGTTCCCTGCACCTTTAGTTGTATATTTTGAACAGGGCCTAAAGTCTCCTGTTCTAGTCTCTCAGGGACTGTATCTATCACACCTTCATAAAAATTCTATTGGATCAACTGAGCAAAAATTGCTAAATTACTCACAATTCTTCAGAGAAGCCAATTCTTTAGAGAAGCCAATCAGCTTCTAACCTCAGCTTGTTTAACTAAGATTTAGCAAAAAACCTGGAAGCTGATTGGTTTCTCTGCAGATACTGTATGTGACTAATTTTGTCTTCTCTAGCTTTAGTAAATAAACCCCAGTATCTCTATCCCCATTCTTAGGATAGTAAGAAGTAGAGCGCTGTACTGCTTATGATATACCACTAAAATGCCCAGGATTTTTAACCGTTTGCCGACCAGTGCACGACGATATACGTCAGCACAATGACATGGCTGCACAAATGGGCATACAGGTATGTCCCCTTTAAGAAGCGGCATTGTGGGCGGTCGTGTCATGGAGCGGCAGAATGGGGAGATGCCTATGTAAACAAGGCATTTCCCCACTCTGCCTAGTGACATGACAGAGATCTACTGCTCCCTGTCATCAGGAGCAGTGATCGCTGTCATGTCCTAGGTAGCCCATCCCCCCACAGTTAGAATCACTCCCTAGGACACACTTAACCCCTTGATCGCCCCCTAGTTTTTAACCCCTTCCCTGCCAGTGTCATTTATACAGTAATCAGTGCATTTTTATAGCACTGATCGCTGTATAAATGACAACGGTCTCAAAATAGTGTCAAAATTGTCCGATGTGTCTGTCATAATGTCGCAGTCATGATAAAAATCGCAGATCACCGCCATTATTAATAAAAAAATTAATAATAAAAATGTCATAAATCTATTCCCTATTTTGTAGACGCTATAACTTTTGCGCAAACCAATCAATATACGCTTATTGCGATTTTATTTTACCAAAAATATGTAGAAGAATACATATCGGCCTAAACTGAGGAAAAAATGTATTTTTTATATAATATAATATATAAATATATAATATAAAATATTGCTTTTTTTAAAAATTGTCACTTTTTTTGTTTATAGTACAAAAAATAAAAACTGCAGAGTTGATCAAATACCACCAAAAGAAAGCTCTATTTGTGGGGAAAAAAGGACGTCAATTTTGTTTCAGTACAACGTCGCACGACCGCGCAATTGTCAGTTAAATCGACGCAGTGCGGTATCACAAAAAGTGCTCTGTTTAGGAAGGGGGTACATTTTTCCGGGGCTGAAGTGGTTAATTTATTACATCCTTATAAGCCTCTGATTCCTAAAATGACAATGGTCCCCCCCCCCAAAAGTTTAAAAAAAATATGAAAAGAATCTGCGCAGGTGCAATAATTCTTCCATCAAGCATAAAATAAAATAATCTACCTTTTGTGATCCATTCTATCATTGTTGGAATCTCTTGTGAACACCAGTATTTCAGGAAAAGCTGCATTTAAGAAGTGAGGGATTAGTGTCCTCTTATACTGTGTTACCAGAGTGTCTATGTTGTAGAACAGGCATGTCCATGGATCCATGGACACACTTGTTCCTGTTATACTATAAATATTATTAACAATCTCTTTCCTGAACATAGTCCGTTCCACCAAATGTGTACAGGTGTCCCTTAAAGTTCAAAGGCTCTCCAACAGAGAGGTGATATTCCTGGCTAGAATTTGTGGGCTCTTGTTGGCATTACATACCATCTAGCTAAAAGTTTAAGGTTTACTGAATAGGAGAGGAGGAAACAGGAGACAAAGATTTGACAATTTCCAATAGTGTCAAATCCTGTTGAAACTTGTGGTGCGTGAAACATAAAGGTAGATGTAAGCTTTTCAGGTAAGGGTCTTTTCCTGGCTGGGGTTTGCCCTGAAGATCCTTCTCCTTTGTGGGCTCAGCAAGGGAGACAGGAGAAGTGTGAGGCACCCCTGAAGTAGGACAAGATGGGGCATCACTGGAATTGTATGTTGGAACATGTTGGTTGATAGTGATTTATATTGAAGATGTTACTTGCACTGAAGATGTTTGACTTCCATTGTCATTTAGTAAAGAAAATAAAAAGACCATCTGGAATGGACTCACTTTATTCCTGTGGTGGTGGCCTATACCTGGGGACCTGTAAGTAGTAGGTCTCTGGATCTTCTAGAGGAGGAGCTGAAGTTGTTTGTCCTTTACTACGCCAGTTGTTGCGTTACCAGGACTTGGGGTACAGGGACTCTTTAGTCTCTGAAAATGGCTAATGTTAGCTAGAAAAACTGAATATTGTACCATTGTTGACTTGCCCCTGCCTACAAACTAGTAACAAAATCAGCAAGATGGTATTTTGCACTACTGCACTACTCAAAACTTTTAACAAAAGTTTGGGGTATAAATACGGCTGCTATATATAACACAAAGATTCTAGAACAGTTAAACATGATGTGGCCCAAAAGTGTACGTCCACAAATGCACCTCAATAATTGACGTTGCTGTTGGCAACTTCCCAATAACTGCAGAGTGACAGAAACAAGGTCTTTTGTGCTTTTTGGCTATAATCATTCTCTAAATCATAGGGATAAGTTGCTGAGAACCTGTTCTGCAAGATATAATATCCCAAATCTCTCCACACCAGAGTCTTGTTTATTAATGAACATTGCCACATGCAGGAGAAACACAGAAAGGTTCATGTAATATTGTGATATTGGTACCTTGGTAAAGAGAGGAATCAACTGAATAGCAAAAGAGGATCTTAGAACCCGTTGTATGGCCAAAGTATTCCACAAGCATTAATGTCTATCTGGAGCCAATAAAAAATTATATCCAGGGCCAGTGATAAGAAACATACACATAAACTGTATAGTAAATTGTCATCATTTTCCTATTGTCATGGGTGCATGCTCATTGTTCCATCAATTGATCCATAATGTACAGTCGCTCAGCTGATGCTGGAGTAACTAGGGGGAGGGTCAGCATAAACAGGAGGCTCTAGAGAATATGGAGGTGGAAGTGGAGAATGAGGGGGAAAATCTGCTGGGATCACAAACACCTAAAAAAGACACAAAAGAATATGTAGTTTATTTTATTAGGCATTATATGAAGTGATATTATCAATGCTTTCTAAATGTTACATCTCAAAATTTTGAAGTTTAACTTGACCACATTTGTAATGTAGTGTAGGGCCAAATAAAATATGGAAAAATTTAAGTAAGAACAATAATCAGCCAGACCTGTCACCAATCCCTGATCCCTAATGGGACCCTAAATGCTAACCCCTGTTTGAACCCTAACCTCAGTGCTCCATATTTCTCTCCAGAAAAAAGTTTACTTTGTAAGTTAAACCATAAACTGAACTTTAACACAAAAACATTTAAGTAACGCCTAAAGTGAAAGGATAACTTTGTGCACCTTCTCATTTTCTATATCCTGTCTCTCATTTTCATTTTGACTCCCAATGTAAGACAGCACTATACTAAGTTAAATGGAAATGTAATGCTATGCAGAAATAATTATAAAAATAAATGCAGACAGATAATTTTAGAGTTTAGATTGTGGCTCAGTGGGATAGGAGGTAAGGGAATAAAGTCCAGCATCCCAAACTGTTGGTGTCTAATATCAGCCTTTTATCAAGGAAGACCTGTCAAACACTTGTTGCTGAAGATCCCCAGACAAGGCTCTTGTTGGTCAATGGTTCAGATCCCAAAATGGTGGTGGATGGACCTCATTCTCTTATTAAATTTCCACTGACACCCATTCTAAAGGGGACAATACAATTTTCTGTCTGCATTCCTTTTTTTTTTATTACTTTTAAATATATTTTTTACAACAGAGCAGGGCGTTATTTAAAAATGATCCGCTCTTTTAACTGTTCTTATTATTTTTTAATGGCTTACTGATCATGTATTGTCAGCTGTATAATCACTTTTTTTAGCAGGGGTTTGCTAAGATCTGAAAATTGTTGTATGGTAAAAATGTTGGTCACTCTAGGATTTACAGAGTGGTGGCAAAAACAAAAAGCATTAAGTGTTCGGTAGGTCAGCAGTTTAAATGTCTTGTTGATGAGAGTTGTCAAATGAGAGTCCACACAACTGCTATAACAGTGGCGTGCAGAGAAAGCTCTGAATATACAGTGCATAACACCAGGTTGAGCTCCACAAAGGCAAGAACAGGGAAATTATGTTTCGGGGGCATCAAATCACCAAAAACAGGATAACTGAAAACTGGAAACTGTGTTTTTGATTAAGGATTTCTGCTGTAACATGCAGATAATGGTCTCATAATTTACAATAAAAAACATGACTCTATAGATCCATTTCGTCTTGTTACGATGGTGTGGTGAATATTGTATTGATTAGGAGCCTTAATACCAACTGATCATTGTTTGAATATCAAAGTATACTTGAGTACTGGTGATGACCATGCTTACCCCTTTAAAGGGGGAGGGATGCAAAGAATGAGTGAATTAACCACTTCAGCCCCGGAAGGTTTTACCCCCTTAATGACCAGGCAATTTTTTGCGATACGGCACTGCGTTACTTTAACTGACAATTACGCGGCCAAGCAACACTGTACCGAAACAAAATTGATGTCCTTTTTTTCCCCACAAATAGAGCTTTCTTTTGGTGGCATTCGATCACTTCCTGCCTTTTTTTTTTTTTGCGCTATAAACAAAAGACAGACAATTTTGAAAAAAATATATATCTTTTTTACTTTCTGTTATAATACATATCCCAAAAAAATTAAAAAAAACTAATTTCTTCATCAATTTAGGCCAATATGTATTCTTCTACATGTTTTTGGTAAAAAAAATCCCAATAAGCGTTTATTGATTGGTTTGCGCAAAAGTTATAGCATCTACAAACTATGTGATAGGTTTATGGGCTTTTATTTTTTTTTATTGTTTTTACTGGTAATGGCGGAGATCAGCGATTTTTAGAGGAACTGTGACATTGCGGCAGACAAATCTGACCCTAAGTGACACTTTTTGGGTACCAGTGACACCAACACAGTTTTCAGTGCTAAAAAAAATGCACTGATTACTGTATAAATGACACTGGCAGGGAAGGGGTTAACATCAGGGGCAATCAAAGGGTTAAGTGTTCCCTGCTAGTGTTTTCTAACTGTGTGGGGGATGGACTGACAGGAAGAACATAGAGATTGCTGTTCCTGATTACTAGGAACAGAAGATCTCTGTGTACTTCTCTGTCAGAACGGAGATGTGCCTTGTTTGCATAGGCAGATCCCCGTTCTGCCTCTCTGTGGAGTGAAGATATCTGTGTACTTCTCTGTCCGAACGGAGATGTGCCTTGTTTACATAGGCAGATCCCCGTTCTGCCTCTCTGTGGAGTGATCACAGATTGGCTCCCCCTCTGTGCAACGGACGCACACGCGCCCACAGTATCTATTCCACGAAACAACGTACAGGTACGTTGTTTTGAGCAATAGAGCTGCCCTGCCGCAGTACATATGCGGTGGGCGGTCTTTAAGTGGTTAAAGCAGAACTCCACCCAAAAGGGGAAGCTACACTTGTTCGCACCCTCCACTGCCACATTTGGCACTTTTTGGGGGGAGGGGGAGCGGGTACCTGGTTTTGACAGGTACCCGCTCCCACTTCCGGGAAATATCACAGCACAGCGATCTATGACATTTCTGGCCCCTCCTCCTTAAAACTGGCATTAAAACAAGGTTGTTAATAATGTTTACAATTTTGAAGTCATGGCCATTGATCAACTGTCTGAAATGTGCAATTTCCAACTGGAAATTTAAAATATGAGAAGACAAGAAAGAAGACTGCATTTTTAATGTGTGAATGAGGGTACCCTGGAATCCCTCGAGCTGAGCTCCTTGTATTTCCATGTAGTATGGGTGCATGATTGGAAAGTATTGAATGCCTACATGGATGCTTGCTTTGATGTAAACTACATGTTTAAAATTTTTTAGAGTTCAGAATTACAGATTAACTCTCAGGGATTAACGAGGTAGAGGGGAAAAAGAAAAAGGTAAAACATTATATTGACAAACTTGTCTGAATACCCCAGATTTATTATAGGATCTACAGTGTGCTGAACATACTCTTATACCTTAAAAGCTCTTACCTGTGATGAACCTATGGAAGCGTGATGCAGAGAATAACATCCTGCAATAAACACGGTTATAGCCAGAATAAGCTACAGCACATTTGTAGTAAGGAGAAGTGCAATAATTGCTATAATGCCCCCCTGTAAACACATAAGCACAGAGAAACAAAAAAAATGTAATTAAAAATTCCTCACAAGTGTAATGTATTGCCAGATCCTATCAATATACCAAAAAAAAAGTCATATAAAAAACAGCATGGGTCTCCCCCCCCCCCCCCCCTTCCCCAGTCCATACCAGACCCTTTGGGTCTGGTATGGATATTAAGGTTAACTCCATGCCATTTTTTTTTTTTTTTTAAGTGGCGTAGCCCCCCCCCCATCCATACCAGACCCAAAGGGCCTGGTATGGATGGGGGGAACCCATGCCATTTTTTTTCTTACACTATATTATATATTGTACACTGCACTAGAAGAAAAGAGGTTTAACCTTAAACTACTTAGAGGGTTCTTTACTGTAAGAGCGGCAAGGATGTGGAATTCCCTTCCACAGGCGGTGGTCTCAGCGGGGAGCATTGATAGCTTCAAGAAACTATTAGATAAGCACCTGAATGACCGCAACATACAGGGATATATAATGTAATACTGACACATAATCACACACATAGGTTGGACTTGATGGACTTGTGTCTTTTTTCAACCTCACCTACTATGTAGCTATGTAACTATATACCCTGCACTGTATTATATATATTACACTGAGGGCACTATATACTCTTAACTGCAGTACATATACTATACGGACTGCACTATATACTCTGCTGAAAAATTGAACCTTAGGTGTTGGTGGCGGCAGAACACGGTAAGCTCTCACAGCTACTCTTGTTGGGCGCAGGAACGGTCCCTGCTGTTAAATATTGTTTCAAAAATTCTAATTACATGCCCCTGTTAAACAGGGGCAGAAACGTTGGGCCTTAGGTGTTGGTGGTGCCAGAACACTGTAACCCCTCACAGTTACTCTTGTTGGGTGCAGGAACGGTCCCTGCTGTTAAATATTATTTCAGAGGCTGCTTGCCCTGTTCAAGTGGCCTGTGAGCGTCTGCCTCTCTTTGGAGGCCTTCCAGACATGATGGGTATTTTTTTTTTTTTTAACACCACACTACACTATATACTGTGTACACCGCCTGAAGTGTATTTGAAACTGTACACACTGTATTATATACTGTGTACACCGTCTGCACTGTATTATCTACTGTACACCGCCGAATGCACTGTATATATAGGCTACACTGAATGCAGATTGTGAATATATATATATATATATATAAATATATATCTATATATAGATATATATATATATAATATATATATATCTATATATAGATATATATATAATATATATATATATATATATATATATATATATATATATATATATATACACACACACACACTAGTCTGACTGTATATATACAGTGGGGCGAAAAAGTATTAAGTGCCGGTTCAAACTGATGCGAGTTCATAACGAATGTGATGCGTCAAAAACATTCTAAATTTGCATGTCATCCATAAAGTCATTGTTTTCAATGACCGTCAGTCACATACATGCGTTGCGATTCCCCTACGAATGCGATGCGATAAAAAAAAAGGGTCTTGTGTGAGTTTACTGCGTTGCGAATTTAGCCTCCATAAACATCAATGTAAATCGTTCTGGGATCACATTGTTGGTTCAGATATGTGCGAATTCCACCACACTACTCTCCACAAAAACCATGAAATGCACAGGAAGTTAACACCTTTTTTATTTTTCCATTATGATTCCATTGGCTAGAACATCAATCGCAGCTATGACCAACTCCTGAAATTCGCGGTAAAATCACATTAAAATCGCGTTAAATTCGCGATAAAATCGCACCTCACACAGGACAAAAAAAAACGGAACAAATTCGCAGCGCAGCAGTGTGAATCGGCACTTAGTCAGCCACCAATTGTGCAAGTTCTCCCACTTAAAAAGATGAGAGAGGCAATGTGATTGTCTGGGTTTGTTTCTACATTTTGTCTGTCATAGTTGAGGTATACCTATGATGACAATTACAGACCTCTCTCATATTTTTAAGTGGGAGATTTTGCACAATTGTGGCTGACTAAATACTTTTATGTATCTAGCTATCTATCTAGCTCAATCTCTCTATCTCTGTCCACTATAACACACTATATGGGCGCTGTGTAAGCAGCCTTATATAGTGTGGTGCGTGGACTTAGTCCCCCTGAGCCATGATTGGCCAAAGGCACCTTGCCTTTGGCCAATTATGGCTCTCATTGAGGAACGTGCTGTGATTGGCCAAAGCATGCAGGTCAGGTGTATGCTTTGGCCAATCATCATACAGCAATGCACTGCGGTCTTGCAGTGCATTATGGGGCACACAAATTTGCTGCAAACGCCCCATAAAATTCACTGTTGGGCGAACACCCGATGTTCGAGTCGAACTTGCGTTCGACTCGAACTCGAAGCTCATCCCTACTCCCCTAACATGCTTATGCATTCACGCTAACATAAACAAATGACTGATATCAGTGACCAAACAAGGACAGTTCCATATTTAATCAATGGTGTCACAAGGATCCCCCACCCCTTTACCCATTAACCTAGAAAATGGCCATTACTGTTTACTAACATTCAGCTCCCACTGACTTCAGTGGATTTCAAATTTGGCACCAGAAATGTAGTCATAGTTCTAAGAACCTGCTTGAACCCAACCCAGGTAAGTTTATCCCATCCCTACTATTAAG
The DNA here is from genome assembly GCA_037952925.1 of Lithobates clamitans. Lineage (NCBI taxonomy): Eukaryota > Metazoa > Chordata > Amphibia > Anura > Ranidae > Lithobates > Lithobates clamitans. The sequence goes on along the minus strand of JBBGZY010000168.1, from coordinate 2,441,660 downwards.
GAGACCCCCCCCCCCCCATTTCTGTTCCCTCCCATCCTTTCTGTTATTTGGTTTTAACTATCCACTGACATGGGGCTGGGGGTTCTGATTTTCAAGTGAAAACCATATAGTACACAGTACAAGAAGGGATACTTCCTGACAATGCTTAGGTCAGCTCCTGTAGTGGCTTATAGACTAGTATGATGCAATATTATTTTAATAATTGCTCTAAAAAAAAAAATGTTCTTACCATACTTCTAGAAAGTTGATGGAACAGAGAAACATCAAAACTGCTGAGTGTTATTCCTGTGACTGCTATGAATACATTGGAGATATTCAAAGCAATTGAACCTTTTACCTGTGCAAAGAGACAGAAAGATGACTATTGAGAGAAAATAAATCAATTGTTTCTATAGTCTAGGAAACCCCCTAGAAACAGTAGTGTAAGGTAGCCGTATATTTAAATAAAATTGAACATTTATAATAAAAAAAAAAAAAAGTGATAGGCTCTCTTGAAAGAACAACCCTCCACTTGCTGACGCTTACTTTTGCCCAGCTCTCCTGCTGCTCTTTTAAAGCCCTTGGGGACCAAGTATGGGGAAATCTTTTTAATCAAGAAAATGTGAAATACTATTTATGGGTATTTCATATTTACCCCCTGCTACCAGGAAGCGCCATATTCTAATGACCAACAATTTTCCTGTCTTGAATATTGAGGTATATGTTAATAGATTCTATGAGATCAAAATGGACCAGATTGCACACCCTACTGAATGACTCAGAGGAGGAACCTAACTCCTCCCTCCTTCCTAACAAATTTGCTAAACTATCATTACTACAGAGGTTATTAAAATGATAATCTGTTATATTCTAGCATTTCTAAAGCTTTTTAGGGCATATTTTACAATATTATAAATAGCCCCTTAAGTAATTTTAGACCCCTTTGCATGGTAAGACAGAAAAGTGAACCAGTCTGACCGGAGGTAGAGAGCCGGTGCTCCTCGTGCTATAGTAAACAGGTAAAGGGGTCCAAAGAATCCACTGATGGATCACTTTACCTGCATCTGTAAGGATCAGATAAATCTGTCTATTCCATAACTCAGTACTTTCACTGAAATTCTATGAGGAAAGCTATAAAAGTACTCACAAGATCAAGGGATGTTCTGGTGATGGCAGCGATTGTTATACATCCAGCAAAAATGAACTGGAAAAAAACAAGACAGAATATCTATCATATTATAGTTTTGCTTTGAGTTTTTTTTATTTTACCATCAATATAATAATATTATTATTAATTTATTAATAATATTAATAAAGTCAGACGCAGAAGGGATTATCCACAAGTACAAAGCCAGACTAGTTGCCAAGGCTTACTTCCAGAAATTCGGTGAAGATTACGGTGAAACATTTGTTCCCGTCGTAAAAAACACTCCACCATCAGATTGCTTCTTAGCATTGCAGCCGGGAAAGGCATGTGAGTCAAACACCTAGGCATTAAATCTGCTTTCCTATATGGTGACATTAAGGAAGATCTCTACATGGAGCAACCACCAGGGTTTGAGCAAGGAGACAACCCTGTGTGTAAACTTCAGAAGAGCATCTGCGGTCTTAAACAATCTGCAAGGATGTGGAATGAAAAAGTGAACAAAGAGCTTACTAAAGAGGGATTCTCAAGAAGTAAAGCAGACCCCTGTTTACTGCAGGAATCAAGGAGACAGATGGCTATACATCCTTATCTATGTTGATGACATTATAACTTGTTTTGAACAAGAAGGGAATTACAATCAGATAGTTCACAAGCTGAAAGAACATTTTAAAATCAAAGAGATAGGGGACATTAGCTACTATCTGGGAATACAAATAGAGAGAGAGAAAAAGATGGAAGTTATCTTCTCAACCAATTTTAGAAAATCTCAGAAATCTTGGAACAATTCCATATGTAAGATGCAAAGGAAGTAAATACTCTTATGGAACCAGGCTATCAAAAGAGCAATGAAGCAGAAAACTTGCTACCCAACAATGACATGTATTGCAGAGCAATCGGTAGGCTGCTATATGTTGCCACTGTGACAAGACCAGACATAGCGGGCATACTATGCAGGAAAGTTTCAGCTCCGTGTCAGCGTGACTGGAACGCAGTAAAAAGGGTGATGCAGTACCTCAAAGAAATAATTCAGATGAAGTTACGGTTACCAGCAACATCAAATCCAACACTGGTCAGGTATGTGGATGCTGATTGGACCAGTGACTACACCGCCCATAAATCCACAAGTGGATTAATCTTCCAGTATAGGGAAGGAACCATAAGTTGGTCTAGTCGAAAGCAAGCAACTGTCGCTCTATCTTCAACTGAAGCAGAGTACATTGCAGCAGCAAATGCGTGTCAAGAAACGATATGGATTTGTCAACTTTTTGTGGACATTGGTATAGACATATCAAAACCAATTGCCAATTTTAAAGACAACCAGGAATGAATAAAGCTTACGCAATCAGAAAGGGTCAGTCCTTTTACCAAACACATCAACGTCGAGTATCACCTACTGAGGGACAATCAAGAGCAAGGTGTTATTGACATTCAATACTGCCCGTCAGAGGAGATGACTGCTGATGCACTCACCAAGCCTTTGTTGAAGGAACATCATAATTATATCCATAAGTAGCTGAATATAATTTGACAAAGCCTATGCTGTTGAGAAGGGGTATTGAAAGAACAGCAGCATGTAATGTAAAGTACTGTGAACTATATACTGTATGCATTATACCTATCTATGCAGAAGGTGGCACTGCAGTATTATAGTGTGTATTCTATGGTAATGTAATCACAGGATGTACATTTTGTCTATGTTCAGTGCACTTGTTTGTATTCTCTTCCTGTTCCACGATAAAGATATTCTCCATAAAAGTAAAGCCGTTTGCTGTATCCAAGAAGCTTCCAGCGCATAATTTCAATACTCTGCTAACAATACTGTCTTTCTTTCTCCCACTGCCTCTCAGGGAAGACTCCTTCCAAGCTTCTCCTGTTGTCAGGATCCTCCCAGGCCAGCACCTGAGCCCCAGGCCGAGTCAGAGCACCCCCCCCAAACTAGGGGGTTCGCCTCAAGGGCAACCAACAGTCCCTTCAGCACTCCATCTTCCAACCGACTCCCCTGCTGGCATGATTCATCCATATTTAAGGGCTCACTTAATCCCCTGCTAGGCCCACCACCTGGGGAATTGCTAAGCTCTTCTAAGTATGCAGGACAACCCTCCACCCTCCAGCTTCCAGAATGTTTTCCAACTTTCCAGAACCAGGGGGAGGCACCAGAGAGCTGCCTGCATGAGTCATCCAGCCCTGAACGCCAGTAAAACCTGACCCAGATTTCATGACTTGGCCCTAAGTCAGACTATGGTTTACCTACTCTGACACTGGTAGCACACTAGAGGGTGCTACATAAAAAGTGTGAAAAAAAAAGTATTTATAATGTTTATATAGGTATACACAAATGCTTTGCCTTTCATTTCTATTTTAAACTGAATGGATTGTTTTACAAGGTGAGGACCTACAATCACATACAGTAGGTTAACAGTATGCCACTTGAAGAACCACGCTCATTTTAAATGAATGCCCCAACCCATAATGAAAGTACATTCTCGAATCTGCAATGGCTTGCTAGATGCACAGCAAAAAAGGTGTACCTGGAATTTTTTTGAAATGTCGCCTTTCTTTGTAATCTCCACTTCTTCTGTACAGTATAAGATACCTTTTTATATGCACAGCTACAGCTGAGCTGTTTTGGTGAAAAAGTCAGGAGCCAACAAATGCAGAGCCTTTTGACTCTTATCAACAAGCCAACTAACCCTCTTGCCTCTGCTATGTAATTTACTCATAAGTGGGCCAATATAGGAAAATTAACCTCAGCAAAAAATAAATAAAAGGTAAAATGATAAGACTTTATGTTGCCCATTCTGACCCTGACAGTGTAGGTAGAGGCAAGCAGATGATTTATTGTAAACATGGCTGTAAGTGTACTTGTAACCTTTTTCCTTTTTCAAATATTTTATTGAATTTTATAGGTTACAACAAAATTCTATTAAAAAAGTATTAATAGGTATACAATAGGAATAGGCATAGGCTGTCAAAAAAGCTTCTCCTTTGAAAAGTAAATAACAATAATTAACACTTAGAGTTATTTGTAGATACAATATATCATTAAGTGCCAAAATCATAGCTTCATTTCAGCTATTGACAATAGTTAACATTGAAAAATTAAACAAAGCAATGTGACTAAATCATCAATTAAGAGTATAAAGGGGAGTGAGTCACTAAAGAGATAGGAAGTCACGGTGTTGTAGAATAGTTGGAGGAATATATTTGGCAATTCCAGGGCCAAGTTCCTACATTTTGGCTTGGCATTATCTGGTGTATACATCAAGAATCCCAACCATTCTAAACTTCACCTGCCTTAGTTAGTAAATTAGGTGTATGGAGAAAAAAAAAATAAATTAGGTGTGGGGATAGGGAAATGGAAGGGGGAAGGGAGAAGATGCCAAGGGGGACCAATGGTTTAGAGAACCAGGTGAAGGTTGAACATTGTAGTTAGGCGGGCATTATATACTCTCAGGGAAGTAGTAGAGAGCTGTCAAGGCCTGGGGGTAAGTAATGTTTAATCCAAGGGTTCCATAAGGATTTAACTTTACCAAGCAGAATTGCTTCGGTTTTTGCACGTATCATCGATTGTGTGACTCTGTTTGACTGACACTATGCAAACTGAGTCAGATTTCCGCGCTTTTGCTATAGTTTGTTTAGCCGCCGTGTTTATAAAAAGTAGAAATTTGAATTGACGGTGGGTTATGGTTTGTGGTTTACTGTTCAGGAGTGCCACGGATGGATCAGGTGTTAAGGTTACGCTGAACATGATGGAGAGAATTTTGACAATTTCTGACCAAAAGCAGCGTACTATTGGACATTCCCACCAGATATGTACATGTGGGCCTGGGGCAGTACATCCTCCGAAACAGTGGGAGGGATATTGAGGGAAGAATTTAGATATTCTAGTTGGAACCAGGTACCATCTGGTTAGTACTTTATAATTTGTTTCAAGAGCCACTATATTTGATGTGGCTGATTTGGTCGCTTGCCAGATTTGAACCAAATGTAGTTCATTTGGTTGGAGATGAAGATCAGTTTTCCATTTGTTTGTGTAGGTAGGAGGTGAAGAGGTTACGTGAGAGAGTAATTGGATATATATGTCAGAAATAAGTCCACGTCTGTGGAGGTCAGATTTGCAAGCATTTTCAAAGGCCGTGAAGTAGGGGGGTTTTGAGTCTGGGGGTGTATTGTGATTTAAACATTTTAATTTGGAGGTATCAAAAGGTTTCTGTGGATGGAAGAGCATGTGCTTCGCGTAAGGCTGAGAAAGGTAGGATATTTGTGGATTTGAAGAAATGGTGGGCTCGGATCAAACCTGCATTTAACCACGTTGAGAAAGAAGTCAGAGAGGACCAGGCTGGGTAGAAGGAAGGGTTATGTAGAAAGGAAAGGAGGAGGTTATATGTTTAGGTTGTAGTCCAAATCTGGTTTTCAATCTGTCCCAGATGGAAAGACTTTGTTTGGTGATAGGATTTGTGATTGTCTTCCGCTGTGCAGGAGTTAACCATAGTAAATTTGCTGTGGATAGAGGATGACAGTCGACTGACTCCAGTGCCACCCATAGCGGAGTTTCCTTTCTGGCATGATATTTGGGCAGCTGTGCTAATTGAGCTGCATAATAGTATTTGGTGAAATCTGGTACACTAAGACCTCCTCGGGTACGGGAGGAATATAAAGTGGATTTTGGTAAACAAGGTTTAAGTTTGTCCCAAATGAATTGAATAATGATTTATATCAGTGCAAATGTCCCTATAGGGTGCCACATCCAAACTAACTAGACAAAAGGAAAGTATCCCCTAAGTGGACTTTAAAGGCACTAACATGGTTGATAGAAAAAGTATAATTTATTAAACATGATAAACAAAGTAAAAACAGAATATATTGGAATGGTTACAGTTACTGTGTACAAGGTACCTAATCACCACAAAGATTGACTGTAAAATTCTCGTGATTCATCTGACGCGTTTCTGTCAGAAACCATGACATCAGACCGAGACAGACGTACAGTTAAATCACACTTGTTTAATAATAAAAGTAAATAGAACAAACGTAGTCAAAGTTCAGGAACCGGAACAGATAGTCAGATAAGCCAAACGTCAGGGACCTGGAGATGAGCGTATTTAAACACCAAGCATGATCTGGAGTCAGAAGGGATGTCAGCCAAGCAAGTCTTTTAACAGGAATGCAGGAGAGCCTCTCTGTGATATTGACTAAGGTGAAGGCAGAGATCCTCTGGGCTGGACGGCTTAAGTAGGCAGGACTGACGAGCAGGATATCATCAACAGCTGAGTAACTGTGTAGAGATAGGAGCTGGCAATTAGCTGACAGCTGAGCGGCCAGCTCAGAGAAGGAAGGTAGTAAATAAATGGTCGTACTCTGAATTTCCAAAAAACTTGCTTGATGTACCTTTATTGTCACAAATGTATCAGACAAACACAGGATAAGCAGTTGACATGTTTCACAAGCGATAGCTTGCTTGTTCACAACAAAAGTAGCATACACTAAGCAGGCTGTTTAGAGCCCATTCACACAGGGACGACTTGTCAGGCGACCTAGTCGCCTGACAAGTCGCCTCCCGTTCTGTACTATGGAACCGTTCTAATCTGAGCGACGCAAGTCACTCCGAATTAGAAAAAGGTTCCTGTACGACTTTGGGGGCGACTTGGGGTGACTTGCATAGACTTCTATACAGAAGTTGTTTTGCAAGTCGCCACGGAAGTCGTTTGCAGGTCGCCTCGCTGAGGCGACCTGCAAGTCGTGTTGCCCCTGTGTGAATGGGGTCTTAAGGAGTATACCCTAATCAGGCACACCCAAAACCACCTGTTTAGGATTACGCTAAATGCAAAAAACATTTCAGCTGACGTGTTAAAAACATTACAACGTTTAAAATGTATATATACCTGCAAACACTAACAGACCTCAAAAAGGGATAAAAAGGGATAAAAACAAAAATGTCCATAAACAATATATCCATGAGACAAAATGTCATATTACCCATAAATAAATCCAAACAACAGAAAAAGAAAAAAGAAGAAAAACACACAAAACAAAGAAAAATCAATGTATTTATGTCCAGCCTTCGAATGCCTGAAAAAGATGATTGTATATATACATTCTCAAACCATCTATTGAGTCTAAATGCATATGTATATAAGATAAGTATATATTATAAGTGTAAACTTGTTCAGAAGGGCATAAGGGGCGAGCTGCTGTAATGCTGTCCCACAAAAAAAAAATATGCATGTGGGCTTGAGACAAAATCTACCAAGCCCAAACACAGATGTACTAAAATAGTACTCAAAACAAAAAAATACAAGAAACAAAGTTGCTTTTGCATGATAATAAATTATCTATGAGTCCTAATGGGAACAGAGTATAAATGACAAATAGGCATGTATAAGAGGATGAAAAAAATCAAAAATGGCGAGAAAAACGATCCAAAACCTGTTTATATATATATGGATACAGATGTAAACACAAACGCATGCCCAAAATATATATAACACGATCCTGGTTAATTATGAAAGTGTGAGATGTCCCACTCATGGTTCATTGCGAAAGGCTTTCTGGTATTAAAATGAAATCTCCAAAAAAAACTCCTTTTTCCAAAGGATTTTAAAGATGTCTCCTCCTCTTTTGGGTGTCTGGACTTTCTCCAAAATCTGTACCCCCACAGTGGCACTACTGCCACTGTGGTACTTGTTAAAGTGTCGGCCGACATTGGTCGGCAGATTTTTGTCGATACTATACAGATGTTCTTGGAACCTGTCCCTGAGTCTTCTTGTTGCGCGCCCAATATATTGTACATTGCAAGATTTGCATGTAACAATGTATATGACGTACCGTGTGTTACAATTGAAAAAAGATTTTATTAGATGTGTTTTTTGACTCGAAAAAGAGCATACTGTGTCTCCCTTAATGATATGTTTGCAACACTGACATCCTGTAGTCCCACAGCCATAGTTGCCCTTGAAATGTAACCACGTAGTGGACTTAATTGTGGCAACATCAAAAAAGCTGGAAGACAATGAATTTCCCAGAGTGGGTGCACGCCTTGAAATAATATGAATGCCGCCCTTAAGAAGGTCTGCACAGACATTGTCCTCAAAAAGAATGGGCAAATATCGATGCACGATGTTTCTAATGTCTTGGAATTCTTTACTGAACAGTGTACTAAAGGTGGGTCTTTGCTTATTGAAAAATTGTTTCTTTTTATTTTTTTCCCAGCCTTTATGTCCTGATTCACTTAGAAGATCTGATCTGTCTTTGGACTCAGCGATCGCACAGACTCTATCGAGCATATAACCAGGGTATCCCCTTTGTAGAAAATGGAAATAGAGCATTTTTACTGCTCTATTATAGGATGATTGATTGCTACATATCTTGAGTAGCCTCAAAAACTGGCCAACCAGGATACCCCAGTATGTCTGGGGTTCCCCGATTGAGCCATAAGTAAAGTATTCCCAGACATGGGTTTTCTAAACAAACTAGTATGAATTCTGTTATCAAAGCCACACAGGTGTGTATCCAAAAAGTCGATCTCTTTTTGATCGTTCTGTCCTGTGAATTGTAGGTTTCTGTCGTTCGAGTTTAAGAACAGCAAAAATTGTTCCAGGGAGCCAAGTTTTCTGTCCACAATAAAGATCAGGTCATCTATATAGCGATAAAGCATTTTAATCGATGACCTGAACCCATTATTGACACCATATATATGGTGGCGCTCCCACCACCCCATATATAGATTGGCCAGTGATGGTGAGAACTTGGCTTCCATGGCTGCACCAACCCTCTAAAGGAACCAATCTCCATCAAAGGTGAAGAAATTGTGTGTCAACAGATATCGTAAAACATCCAGAACAAACAAATTTTATGTATTTTTTTGTTTGAGTACCATTTTTTTTAAGTACATCTGTGTTTGGGCTTGATCGATTTTGTTTTTGTCTCAAGCCCACATACATATATATTTTTTGTGGGACAGCATTAAAGCAGCTCACCTCTTATGCCCTTCTGAAAAAGTTTACACTTATAATATATACTTATCTTGTATACATATGCATTTAGACTCAATAGATGGTTTGAGAATGTAGAAGTTTTCTTTGTTTTGTGTGTTTTTCTTCTTTTTTCTTTTTATGTTGTTTTGATTTATTTATGAGTAATATGACAATTTTTCTCATGGATATCTTGTTTATGGACATTTTTGTTTTTATCAATTTCTGCTTTTTTGAAGTCTGTCAGTGTTTGCATATATATGTAATTATTTTTTTTTATTATTTTTAATATTTGTATTTAATGGAATAAATAAATTTTTAATTTTATTTTTATTTTTTCATTTTTTTCAATTATTTTATTGTTTCCATTTTTCTGCATATATACTTATTCTATTTCTCTTGGGATTATTAATATGCACATTGTTCGTGAGGAGTTTTTTACAGTCATTTTATTGCAATAGAGATTATGATATTAATTGTTGTTAATTATTAGCTGGATTGTAAGGAGTTTGTCGTTGCTGCTGCTGCATAAAACAGTTTCTTTTTTATACCACTAGAGGGCCTTTATGGGGATTTAACATGATCTTGGGATGTCCTCCCCCGTTCACCCATTTGGTCTATATTCAATTCTACCTAGCAACAGAAATGCTAATTTACACCGCCGGATTGTGATTGAACATCCGGGAGGTGATTGGCCGCAGCGATGACTACACCTTGACTAAAAGACGTTGGGAGTGCCAAGATGGCAGCGCCTCCGATGACGTCCGTATGACGAAACGCGTAAGGCGGAACTATCTTGGCACGTACAACGTCACTTCCGCACACCGTGGTTCCGGAAACTAGGCCGGTGGAACGCAAGTGGTAGTTTTTTCAGCAGCGCTGCGTCCCCGGACCGTGTGAGCCTGTGAGCTCCTTCTCTGTGGATTTAATACCATTTTATTTGTTTATATTTGGTTGAGTGTATTCAGTCGTTGGACTGTAATACACAAATAAAATATTAATTAGAAACAAAGTTACACTATGAAGGAATCTTTATTTTTTATCTAAACATATGAAAGTGGATGCCTGGCTGGGATCTGTGCTACAGCAAAGGGCAGTGAGTCCCCCTCCCCTCCTCAACAAGTGGTTCTCCTGGATTGGGCTGAGTGGAAGAATACTGGCACCGGTGAGATTGGAGCAATTAAAGGCTGAGGATTAACATCACACGCTCATACCCCTGCAGGGGCAGGGAGCTCCGGTGAGTGCAATCACATTGGGGGTAATTGCCAAAAATTATTGCATGGGTCTCCATTGTCAAAAAAGAATCTTCTGGGAAATACGCTACAAGATTTATTACACTGCAATTGTATCACCATTATGAACTTTTGTACTATACAGCAGTTGGGACTATATATATATATTTTTTTTTTTTTAATATCTTTTATTATTAATTTTTTGTGAAAAAATTTTTTTGATACACATTTTTATATATAATAGATTGTTTCAATTTTCAACGGTATTTGCACATTATTGCACTGTGTGGGTTGCACCGTGGTCTGATAACCAACTAGTTTAGATTCGATACTTGTCACTTTGCATTTTTGCATTTTTAATGGATTTTGTTTACACATGCTCCACAATTTAGACAATATTAGGATTGAGTTTGCTTAATGTATGGGATTATAATTACTTGCAATTCCATTAAGGATTTATCACCCCACAATATTGATTAATTCTTGGTCAATTCACAACTTTTAATTTATTTTATATTTATTTTTTATATTTTTGGTATTGAGGTAAAATTGTACTACGCACCAAAGCACTTGGCACTTTAAAAACTCATATATATATATATATATATATATATATATATATATATATATATATATATATATCCATTTTAAACGTTGTAATGTTTTTAACATGTCAGCTGAATGTTTTTTGCATTTAGCGTAATCCTAAGCAGGTGATTTTGGGTGTGCCTGATTAGTGTATGCTCCTTAAACAGCCTGCTTAGTGTATGCTACTTTTGTTGTGAACAAGCAAGCTATCGCTTGTGAAACACGTCAGCTGCTTGTCCTGTGTTTGTCTGATACACTTGTGACAATTAAGGTGCATCAGGCAAGTTTTTTGGAAATTCAGAGTGCGACCATTTCTTTACTTTATTTGCATTGGACGGTGGTGAGCCGGGGTCTGCACCTGTCATCCATCTGCACCTGAAGATTTGCCTGGAGAGGTGTGTGCTCTTCTTTGGTTCCTGCAGAGAAGGAAGGGCTGAGCCCAGGCCCGGATTTACTCCCTTTGCCGCCCCAAGGCCGGGTCCTTCAATGCTGCCCCCCCACACACACACCACCATTCTCATCCTTTATCGATGACTGCTACAATAGATCAGTTAAATACATATCTCCACACACGAGAACACTGAAAATAACTGGCTTTAATTGTACAGACTGAAAATACTCTGTAATGCAGAAAATGCCTTTTAAAGGTTATAGCAGTAAGAAACTCCCTACAATTTTTTAGTTCTAACTTTTCTTTTGGCAAACTCATCGATAATATCTTTGGTGGACAAAGTATTTAAAAGTTCTGACTCAATGGCAAGTAAAGCTAAACTGTTCAGTCTTTCTTGACCTAAAGATGATTGTAAATAGTTCTTTACTCGTTTCAGACATGAAAAAGATCGTTCTGCTGAACAGTTAATAACCAGAGTGCAAAGATAAATACGCATTGCTATATCAATATTAGGGTAAATAACCTGCAATTTTTCTGCTTTAAACGCTTTGTAGAGCTCTGAAACTGAAGCTTCACCTTTATCAATATTTTGTGGACGCTGTAACTTTTGCGCAAACCAATCAATGAACGCTTATTGTGATTTTTTTTTACCAAAAATATGTATAAGAATATGTATTGGCCTAAACTGAGGTTTTTATATATTTTTTGGGGATATTTATTACAGCAAAAAGTAAAAAATAATGCGTTTTTTTTTCAAAAAATTGTCGCTCTATTTTTGTTTATAGCGCAAAAAATAAAAAACGCAGAGGTGATCAAATACCACCAAAAGAAAGCTCTATTTGTGGGGGAAAAAAAGACGTCAATTTTGTCTGGGAGCCATGTCACACGATCGCGCAATTGTCAGTTAAAGCGACGCAGTGCCGAATCGCAAAATGTGCTCTGGTCTTTGGCCAGCAAAATGGTCCGGGGCTTAAGTGGTTAATAATTGAATTGTGACTAAACAAGAATTTGCAAGCAAGTTGCTGTATCACTGTCATGAATGATATTTGCTGCCACATGAACAAACACTAAGCTGGTCCTGGAAGTTTGGCGCAGTGGCGGCTCAAAACTCGCGGTCCTCAAAACTGGGCGGGAGGAGGCTCAGGAGGAGAACTGGACTGGAGAAGTCGGGCTGCTGGCAATGTGCTCCCCTGTAGCGGTTGCGGGACTCTGGAGTAGTCGGCGGTGGCAGCGGAGGCGGCTCCCCGGGACTCACTGGCACTGAGTGGGCAGTGGGCACAGGCTGGATCCTGGTGACTCGTCACTCTGGATGAATGAATGAATGAATGAATGAATGAATGAATGAATGATTTGTAAAGTGCTGAAAATGCGAACTGAATCGCCTCAAGGCGCTGGATGCATTCTCTGATGTCAGCTTCTCAGAAAAGGAAGGTCTTTAGTTTTTTTCTGAAGGCCTGGTGGTTTTCTTCCATGCGGATGTTAGTTGGAAGAGCATTCCATAGTCGAGGTCCTTGGACTGCGAATCTTCGTTCTCCCTTTGCTTTGTAGCAGTATTTGGGAACGGTAAGGAGGTTTTGGTTAGCCGATCGAAGACTGCGATTCGGTGTGTAGTGTTTTATTTTCTCGCGGAGATATGGTGGGGCGTTTCCTTGTACGCATTTGTGGGTGAGGCAGAGGGTCTTGAATGTGATCCGATTCTTCACGGTTAGCCAGTGTAGGCTCTTTAGGGAGGGGGAGATGGATTCCCAGGGTTTTTTTCCTGTTAACAGTCTTGCCGCCGTGTTTTGGATGAGTTGTAAGCGCGCAAGCTGATATTGGGGTAGTCCTACGTAGAGCGAATTTGCGTAGTCCAGTCGGGAATTGATGATTGTTCCCACGACTGCCGCTTTGTCCTCTTCTGGGATGAAGGGGATGAGTCTGCGTAGTTGGCGGAGGAGATGGTGGGATCCGCTCACCACTGATCCTATTTGTGCGTCCATTGTCATTCCTGAGTCAAAAATGACTCCGAGACTCTTGGCTTTGGTGTTTGGGGAGATGGTCTGTCCAAGGATGGTGGGAGGTGTCCACGGAGTCTTTATTTTGGAATTTTTGTTGGCATGTAGGAGAAGAAGCTCTGTTTTTGATCCGTTAAGTTTGAGGGAGCTAGTGGTCATCCAGTCATCTATTAAGGTGAGACATTTCTGTAATTGCTGATGAAGGTCTTTTTGTCCGTTGATGCGAAGGTAGAGTTGGGTGTCGTCAGCGTATGAATGGAAGCAGAGGTCGGTTTTCCTGATGATATTGAGAAGTGGGCGGATGTATATGTTGAATAGTACTGGCGACAAGGGTGATCCTTGAGGGACTCCGCAGGAGATTGCCCGGGTTTCCGAGGTGAATGTTCCTAGTTTCACTGTCTGGGAGCGATTCTCTAAGAAGGATGTAAACCATTTTAGAGCAGAACCTGTAGCTCCTGCTACTTCAGCGAGGCGGACAAGTAAAGTATTGTGGTCCACTGTATCGAATGCTGCGCTGAGGTCCAACAGTACCAGGAGACTCTGTTCTTCGTCGTCTGCTGCTTCAAGGGCGTCGTCCCATATTTTGAGAAGTGCCGTTTCTGTGCCATGGCCTGGGCGGAAGCCTGATTGCAGAGGGTCCAGGAGGAGGTGTGTGTCCAGGTGGTGTTGTAGCTGCTGTACTACTGCTTTATCCATGATCTTGGAGATGGCGTTGAGGCTAGTTATTGGTCTACGGCAGTTAGGGTCCTTAGGGTCGAGATTGGCTTTCTTTAGCAGAGGTTTGATGATGCCTTGCTTGAGGGAGATTGGGACAGTCCCTTCTTTGAATGATTGATTTATCAGCTGTGTTAGGATAGGGGCCAAGATGTCGGAACATTCTTTAAGCAGTTTAGTGGGGATGATGTCGTTCGGTGATGTTCTGTCTCAAAGGCTTCTGACGATGTTTTTAGTTGTGTCTATGGTGATTGGGGACAAAAAGAAATTCGGTGGTTGAGTGATGTTTGTGTCGATATCCTCTTTTTGCTTTGGTTCAGTGAGGGTGATAGTTGTTTTCTGATGGAATGATTTCCGAATGTTGTCGATTTTGTCGATGAAGAAATCTGATAACTCATTGCAGAATTATTGAGTATCGTTTCCTGGGGGCTCCAAGCAGGTCGGGTTCATAGACTGAGCCACTATTTTGAAAAGTTCCCGCGGACGGTTTAATGCGGATGAGATGGTGTCTGAGAAATGTTCTTTTTTGGCTTTGAAGATTGCCTTGTGGTATTTCCCCGTGAGTGCTTTCTAGTTAGCAAGGTTTTCCTTGGTAGGATTTCTTCTCCATGCTCTTTCCGCTCTTCTACGTTCTTGCTTGAGTAGGGTAAGAGTACCATTGAACCAACTTGAGTTTTTTTTGCGGATGAGTGTTCTGCGTTTTGGCGCCACGGAGTCTGCTGTTTGTAGTAGTACATTGTTTAGGGAGTTGAGCGTTTGTTCTGTTGAGAGGTTTGAGTTTAGCAAAAGAATTTTGCTCGACAATGTGGTTTTGAAGAGATCAGAGTGAAGTTTCTTCTGAGATCTATTCCAGTGTGTTGCTGTTACGTGTTTCTGTTTTTGGAGGATGATGTTAGTGGTGATTTTAAATTTGATAGCATGATGGTCCGTCCATGGTAGCGGAGTGTTGTCAAATACGTTGATGTCCATATTCTGTTTGAAGATGAGATCTAGAGTGTGTCCTGAACCATGCGTGGGAGAGTTTATCAGTTGTTGAAGGCCAAGTTCTTCCATTTGGTTGACGCAGGCGGTTGCGGTGGGGTCTTGGGCAGAGTTTGCCCACAGGTTAAAATCCCCAAGTACCAGCAGGTTTTTGGTTTTCAAGGTGTGTATCGAGAAAAATTCAGTGAGCGGCGTGAGGAAATTGTTCTTTGGTCCTGGTGGTCTGTAGCATAGTAGTATGTGAATGGTGTCTTAAGGTGTTGTTTGGAGGTGCAGTGAGAGTGTTTCCACTCTGGTGTGCCTGGCTGGTCCCTCTCTCTCTGCTGCTGGCCGGAGGCGGAGAAGGAGAGAGGAGGTGGGTGGACTCGTCTCAGAGTCGGAGGTGCGCTGCTCAGCAATAGGGTGCACTGCCCACGTGTCTCAGCCGACGTCACTGGTTACTAGAAGTGGGGCAGCCCTAGCCAAGCAACCAGTTCTGCTGCAGATGAGTGTATCTAAATCAGAGTTGTGAAGGCGGACCATTTTTTTTTCTTTTTATTCCGGGACACTGTATTGTCCTGGAATGAAGGTGCCCGGGACATGGGACAAAGATCATAATTAAGGGACAATCCTGGGCAATCTGGGAAGTCGCAGCAGGAGCGGCACCGCCCCTGCACCACTGCCGCCCCAAGGCCTGGCCTCGGTGGCCTTGTGGGAAATCCGGCCCTGGCTGAGCCCAGCCCTGACAGTTTTAGAGTATCAATGTCTCTTTCTTCAGGGGTGTTATGAGGAGGTCAATCATATATCTACAATATAGTGGTTACAAAAGGTCAAAAAATATATATAATAAACAACACTGTATCACATGTATGTTTAAATCACATATATATTATGTAGACTCAAGTATGTTGTGGAGGTATCACAAGTGAAACATTCCAATAGAGCTATTTAAAAACAAAGAACAAAGGCGAAACTGTTTCTCCGAAATTTGCCTGTTTAAAGTGACTGGTCTTCACAGCATGCATTGGTGTTAAACCAAACAGAATGGAATTTGGATAAAGCCGGGCTAACATGGAGAGCATTGGACAGCTGACAACACTGAAGCCAATGGAGGGTGTCACCCTGTAAGTAAGGGTAATAAAAATGTAATGTAAGGCATGATAAGTGATGTTGTTAAACTAACTTGGATTAAGGTTTTTACTATATAAGTATTAAGAGTATGAAAGAAAATATATGAAAAAAAAATTTGAAAAAATATACATATACATATCCTACCTGTACCCAGTAGGAGCAGATTATTGATGCAAAGATAGTATAAAACTATGCAGCTAGTGTGTACTGAAAAATAATAGATGCATGACAAAGGGTCAGTTCTATGAGTGTACGTATGAGTGTCTTGATTTGATTTTATATAAATATAATCATTTTTCTTTGTTTCATTATAGCACATTATATTTGAGTCTCTCATACAAGATAAAATGTATTCCATATTGCATGTAAATAATAGAATTAATATGTATCTGCACACGCAAGCATAATTAGTCTGTGACTGAGTAAACAAAACTAATCACTCTGTCTATATAGATAACTCTCGAATTCATTAATCAGCCCTATCGTTAGGCTTAGTGTGATATTACGGTATATAATTCCCATATCATTTATCCTCCGTTAGAGTCAGTACTATCCACCGTGACAAAAAGCTTTAGGCTTGTAAATATATACGGTATATATAATGCAGTTGTATATTACCACCACTGGAGCAAGCAGAGACGTAAAAAAGTATGCAAGCCAGCAACCCCGAGTTGCCCCTAGGTCGACATACCTAAACATGAAGGTAAATTTCCAAAAATCAAAATTCTCATATTAGATCGTATCCATCCCAGCTTCAGAGGAGGGGATTGGAACAAAACCCTCCTCCTAATGGAGCTGTGCTGGATACATAATCTTAAAGGGGTTGTAAAGGTTCGTGTTTTTTTCACCTTAATGCATCCTATGCATTAAGGTGAAAAAACACCTGTTAGTGACCAGCCCCCCAGCCCCCCCCCCCCCCAATTTTACTTACCTGAGCCCTCGAACTTGACTGGCGGGGACGTGCTGTCTCTCTGCCTGGGGCTTCTTGGCTCTTGATTGGATAAATTCATAGCAGTGCAGCCATTGGCTCCCGCTGCTGTCAATCAAATCCAATGACGTGAGCGCCGGGGGGGCCAAATGCTGGACTCGGGAGAGCGCCCGCAAGGTAACGCCCGCGGGGAAGCGATTCTCCGAGGGGGTTATCAGATGTGAGGAGGAGCCGCGAGAGCCGCTAGGGGACCCCAAAAGAACAGGTTAGGGGCCACTCTGTGCAAAACGAGCTGCACAGTGGAGGTAAGTATATGTTTATTTAAAAAAAAAAAAAATACCTTTACAATCACTTTAAAGCTACACTACCATCTGTTTTAAGCCCTTCTTGGAAGGCTTCTCTTCAGAAGGATTGGAGAAATATAATATATATAATATATACCCCTCCAAATGGTCAATAACCAGCCCCACATATATGTGCTTACATCAGGCATGTCCAAAGTCCGGCCCATGGGCCAATCGCGGCCCGCATTCTGATTTTGAATGGCCCGCCTGGTTATTTGTATATATCTTTTGTGGCCCCCAACGATCTCCCAGCGCCAGGGCCACAAAAGATATATATACTGGCTGCCTTGAAGGGGACAGGGAGGAGACGGGACGAGTGCCATACACACAGGAGAATTTCCAGTTTATATGGCAGCCTCTGTAATAGGAAGTCCGTCTTCTACGCTGCCATTGGATGACTGTTCTGTCCATCAAAGGTGGCCGGACTTTGTTTTAAAGAGGCCGCCGAGAAAACAGGAGTTTTTCCTGTATGTAATCTTTTGGCGCTCGTCCCGCCCCCCTCCCTGTCCCCTCCAAGGCTGTAGATGGATGAGCATCAATCAGGCTGCACTGATGGAAATGGTAAGTTTGCATTCCTGGCAAAGGTGGGTGCTGCATTCATGGCAATGGTGGATGCTGCATTCCTGGCAATGGTGGGTGCTGCATTCCTGGCAATGGTGGGTGCTGCATTCATGGCAATGGTGGGTGCTGCATTCATGGCAATGGTGGGTGCTGCATTCCTGGCAATGGTGGGTGCTGCATTCCTGGCAATGGTGGGTGCTGCATTCATGGCAATGGTGGGACTGCATTCATGGCAATGGTGGGGCTGCATTCATGGCACTTGTGAGGATGCAGATGGGCACTGACTCTTATTTTGCTTCACAGTTCTTCATTTAAAATTAAATTTTGTTTTCCTGAAACTTCCCTCTTAAAGTGAAGGTGCGTGTTATACGCCAATAAATACGGTATATCCAAATAACACGCCCAAGCTCATCTCTTTACTCACACAGCCACAAAGGCAAGAGAATTCTTGCTGGGCAGTGTATTAGTGCTCGAACGAACACACTTAGACCGAATTTTAATTGTTGAAAGAATGTCAGGCAAAATGGTCGGCCCTCACGCATGTTTACTTCATCAATTCTGGCCCTCTTTGAAAAATGTTTGGACACCCCTGGCTTACACAGACCAACTTGTACCGTGTATCTGCCTTTTAGAACCAGCTTTAAAGGCTATTCACTTTCATGCAAATGCGATTACACATTTCTGCGTACATACACTCCCTCCCATTGTTTATCCCATTTTACTTACTTCTTTTATTCAATTAATCAGTACATTTTGTGTGTATTAACATAGTATTGAACTCCATGTACATTTATGATATTAACCTTATTGCCTATTTAAGGGTTCTAGATCTTTGTACATGCATCTTCCTCTGATTATATGGTCATTTTTTGTCAGTGGCTTCCTGTGTTCTCCCTAATTGCCTGCAATTTCTTTATTATTATGTGTTTTCATTTTTGGCCACTAGAGGGCTATGGTAACAATTCCATGTCCTCTGCTGTTCTTTCCCACACTGATTGAACAAGTAATTGGCGTCTATACAAATATAATTTTGATCATGCCGGGTGGCCCCTGGTGGTTGGACTGTTGAAACGCCCAGCACACACAGCCATCCAGATCTGGTAACCCGTGGCGGCCCCCTATGGAGGATACAGACAATGTTTTTCTCACCTGGCCGCCATCTTGTTACTCCGGGGGGGGGCATGTGCTGTCCGCCGGTGAAGCTTCTGTGTTGGTGGGCCGCGGGTGCATGGCGTCATTCCGTCGCGCTGACGTCACGCATGCGCAGTTGGGACGTGTGCAGATACATATTAATCCTATTATTTACATGCAATATGGAATACATTTTATCTTGTATGAGAGACTCAAATATAATGTAATATAATGAAACAAAGAAAAAGTATTATATTTATATTAAATCCAATCTAGACACTCGTATGTATACTCATAGAACTGACCCTCTATCATGCATCTATTATTTTTCAGTACACACCAGCTGCATAGTTTTATACCATCTTTGCATCAATAATCTGCTCCTACTGGGTACAGGTAGGATATGTATATGTATTTTTCACATTTTTTTCATATTTTTTTTTTCATACTCTTAATACTTATATAGTAAAAACCTTAATGCAAGTTAGTTTAACAACATTACTTATCATGCCTTATATTACATTTTTATTACCCTTACAGGGCGACGCCCTCTATTGGCTTCAGTGTTGTCAGCTGTCTAATGCTCCCCATGGTAGCCCCGGCTTTGTTCAAAATTCCATTCTCTTTGGTGTAACACCAATGCATGCTGTGAAGACCAGTCACTTTAACCACTTCAGCCCCGGAAGGTTTTACCCCCTTCCTGACCAGAGCACTTTTTACAATTCGGCACTGCGTCGCTTTAACTGCTAATTGCGCGGTCATGCAATGCTGTACCCAAACGAAATTTGCGTCCTTTTCTTCCCACAAATAGAGCTTTCTTTTGATGGTATTTGATCACCTCTGCCATTTTTATTTTTTGCGCTATACACGGAAAAAGACCGAAAATTTTGAAAAAAAATGATATTTTCTACTTTTTGTTCTAAAAAAAATCCAATAAACTCAATTTTAGTCATACATTTAGGCCAAAATGTATTCGGCCACATGTCTTTGGTAAAAAAAATGTCAATAAGTGTATATTTATTGGTTTGCGCAAAAGTTATAGCGTCTACAAACTAGGGTACATTTTCTGGAATTTACACAGCCTTTAATTTATGACTGCCTATGTCATTTCTTGAGGTGCTAAAATGGCAGGGCAGTACAAAACCCCCACAAATGACCCCATTTTGGAAAGTATACACCCCAAGGAATTTGCTGAGAGGCATGTTGAGCCCATTGAATATTCATTTTTTTTGTCCCAAGTGATTGAATAATGACAACAAAAAAAAAAAAATTACAAAAAGTTGTCACTAAATGATATATTGCTCACACAGGCCATGGGCATATGTGGAATTGCACCCCAAAATACATTTAGCTGCTTCTCCTGAGTATGGGGATACCACATGTGTGGGACTTTTTGGGAGCCTAGCCGCGTACGGGGCCCCGAAAACCAATCACTGCCTTCAGGATTTCTAAGGGTGTAAATTTTGGATTTCACTCCTCACTGCCTATCACAGTTTCGGAAGCCATGGAATGCCCAGGTGGCACAAACCCCCCCCAAATGACCGCATTTTGTAAAGTAGACACCCCAAGCTATTTGCTGAGAGGCATGGTGAGTATTTTGCAGCTCTCATTTGTTTTTGAAAATAAAGAAAGACGAGAAAAAAAAAATGTTTTTTTCTTTTTTCAATTTTCAAAACTTTGTGACAAAAACTGAGGTCTGCAAAATACTCACTATACCTCTCATCAAATAGCTTGGGGTGTCTACTTTCCAAAATGGGGTCATTTGGGGGGTTTTTTTGCCACCTGGGCATTCCATGGCCTCCGAAACTGTGATAGGCAGTGAAGAGTGAAATCAAAAATGTACGGCCTTAGAAAGCCTGAAGGCGGTGCTTGGTTTTCGGGGTCCCGTACGCGGCTAGGCTCCTAAAAAGTCCCACACATGTGGTATCCCCGTACTCAGGAGAAGCAACAGAATGTATTTTGGGGTGTAATTTCACATATTCCCATGGCATGTTTGAGCAATATATCATTTAGTGACAACTTTGCGCAAAAAAAAATAAAAAAAATTAAAAATTGTCTCTTTCCCACAACTTGTGTCACAATATAAAATATTCCATGGACTCAACATGACTCTCAGCAAATAGCTTGGGGTGTCTACTTTCCAAAATGGGGTCATTTGGGGGGGGTTTGAACTGTCCTGGCATTTTATGCACAACATCTAGAAGCTTATGTCACACATCACCCATTCTTCTAACCACTTGAAGACAAAGCCCTTTCTGACACTTATTGTTTACATAAAAAAATAATTTTTTTTTGCAAGAAAATTACTTTGAACCCCCAAACATTATATATTTCTTTAAAGCAAATGCCCTACAGATTAAAATGGTGGGTGTTTCATTTTTTTTTTCACACAGTATTTGCGCAGCGATTTTTCAAGCGCATTTTTTGGGGAAAAAACACACTTTTTTACATTTTAATGCACTAAAACACACTATATTGCCCAAATGTTTGATGAAATAAAAAAGATGATCTTAGGCCGAGTACATGGATACCAAACATGACATGCTTTAAAATTGCGCACAAACGTGCAGTGGCGACAAACTAAATACATTTTTAAAAGCCTTTAAATGCCTTTACAGTTTACCACTTTAGATTTGCAGAGGAGGTCTACTGCTAAAATTACTGCCCTCAATCTGACGTTTGCGGTGATACCTCACATGCATGGTGCAATTGCTGTTTACATTTGACGCCAGACCGACGCTTGCGTTCGCCTTAGCGCGAGAGCAGGGGGGACAGGGGTGCTTTTTTTTTTTTTTTTTTTTTTCTTTATTATTATTATTTTTTTATCTTATTTTTAAACTGTTCCTTTCATTTTTTTTTTAAATCATTTTTATTGTTATCTCAGGGAATGTAAATATCCCCTATCATAGCAATAGGTAGTGACAGGTACTCTTTTTTGCAAAAATTGGGGTCTATTAGACCCTAGATTTCTCCTCTGCCCTCAAAGCATCTGACCACACCAAGATCGGTGTGATAAAATGCTTTCCCAATTTCCCAATGGCGCTGTTTACATCCGGCGAAATCTAAGTCATAAAATGCTCGTAGCTTCCGGTTTCTTAGGCCATAGAGATGTTTGGAGCCACTCTGGTCTCTGATCAGCTCTATGGTCAGCTGGCTGAATCACCGGCTGCATTTTCAGGTTCCCTGTTGAGACAGGAGAGCCAGAGAAAAACACGGAAGACGTTGGGGGGGGGGGCATTCCCTCCCACTGCTTGTAAAAGCAGTCTAGAGGCCAATTAGCCGCTAGGATTGCTTTTACATGAAAGCCGACCGCTGGCTGAAAAGAATGATACCAAGATGATACCTAAACCTGCAGGCATCATTCTGGTATAACCACTCAAAGTCGTGAATGGCGTACCTGAAGACAAAAAAATGGTTAACAATAAAGCACAGTAAACGGTAAAGTATAAAAAAATTACATACCTGAAAAGCAAACATGATAAAACATAATAACAATAAAACATTGCACAATAGAATACAGTAAAAAAAGAGCAGAACAATAGAGAGAATAGAGAGAGAGAGAACAATAAAACGCCAACTATTTTTTTTTATTTTATATTTTTGTTTGTGTTTTTTTTTTTTTTTAAACTTTTTTTTGTAACTAACTTTTATAACTGTAACCGTTTCCAGGTTCGGGTCTCTCAAAATGCGATGGCATCTTGGGAGACCCTGTGAAAGTGCGCCTAGTCTGTGCAATGCTGTACCCCACGCTAATACTCAACTAGTGAATGGTAGCGTTCAAAACATTCACCAATGCAAAGACCAGGATTGTCAGGACAGGAGGGACAATAATAGCGGGTGTCACGCCTATATCCGCGCTTGCTGCAGACACGACATCTTTTTTGGGGGGGTTCGTTGGGTAGGGGTACTCGGGAGGACATAAAGAAAATGCCTCTCATGCAGCCGACTGCATTTGGTTGGGGATGTGAATGGGGGAAGTACGGGCGCTGCAGAAGCGGTGGGTTCCCAATTAGGATTGGCGAATGCAGCAGGAAGGGCACTATGGGCATGACGGGCCTGTGTTTGTCTTTTTGGTGGCAGCGGGACACTACTTGTGCTTGCCACCTCACCAGCTTGAACTGCACTTATGGGACTCGCCACATCACCAAGTGTTACTGCAGTGCTGGTTTGACTACGACCGGGGTGTACTAGCCTGTTGGTGCTTGCCAGTTCACCAAAACGCTACAAAAAAAACTGTTAGCGATCGCAGGGATCAGGCCTGACTCTGCGAACGCTGCAGTTATGCGTTTAGTGTTTTGTAAGTGACAGTGATCGATCGATACTGCACTTGGGTGGGCTGGGCTGGGCCGGGCGGAGGGGCAAAACGCAGGTGCTAGCAGGTATCTGGGCTGATCCCGCTAACACTGCGTTTGTGGGAACCCTAAACTGCTGGGGACGCTAGTATAGATCTGATCAGATCAGATATTGATCCGATCAGATACTATACCACTAAGGGAGGTGTATGCTGCGTGCGTGTTAGCGGTACTGGCGCTAACCTGACGCCGCCTGGGGCTGGTGCTTGCCAGTTCACCAAAACGCTACCAAAAAAACTGTTAGCGATTGCAGGGATCAGGCCTGACTCTGCGAACGCTGCAGTTATGCATTTAGTGTTTTGTAAGTGACAGTGATCGATCGATACTGCACTTGGGTGGGCTGGGCCGGGTGGAGGGGCAAAACGCAGGTGCTAGCAGGTATCTGGGCTGATCCCGCTAACACTGCATGTTTGGGAACCCTAAACTGCTGGGGGCGCTAGTATAGATCTGATCGGATCAGATATTGATGCGTTCAGATACTATACCACTAAGGGAGGTGTACGGTGCGTGCGTGGGTGTTAGTGGTACTGGCGCTAATCTGACGCTGCCTGGGGCTGGTGCTTGCCAGTTCACCAAAACGCTACCAAGAAAACTGTTAACGATCGCAGGGATCAGGCCTGACTCTGCGAACGCTGCAGTTATGCGTTTAGTGTTTTGTAAGTGACAGTGATCGATCGATACTGCACTTGGGTGGGCTGGGCCGGGCCGGGCCGGGCAGAGGGGCAAAACGCAGGTGCTAGCGGGTATCTGGGCTGATCCCGCTAACACTGCGTTTTTGGGAACCCTAAACTGCTGGGGACGCTAGTATAGATCTGATCGGATCAGATATTGATCCGTACAGATACTATACCACTAAGGGAGGCGTATGCTGCGTGCGTGGGTGTTAGCGGTACTGGCGCTAATCTGACGCTGCCTGGGGCGACGCATATCACCGCCGGGCGATCGGGGGGCTAAACCTTTATTCGGTAATAAACGGCGGGTGCCCTGACACTATAAAAAATAAACGAACTAACCAGCGTCACCCTTAACGGTTATACGGTGATCAGTGGTGAAAGGGTTAACTAGGGGGCAATCAAGGGGTTAAAACATTTATTAGGTAGTATATGGGGGTCCCTGTCGCTATAAAACGCTGACGGCGAACCTAAATATTTACGTCCCTAACTAGCGTCACCAGCGACACTAATACAGCGATCAGAAAAATGATCGCTTAGCAACACTGGTGACGGGGGGTGATCAAGGGGTTAAAACTTTATTAGGGGGGGTTAGGGGGGTATCCTAAACCTAAAGGGGGCCTAACACTCACTGCCCTAACACTGTAACTGTCACAAACTGACACCAATACAGTAATCAGAAAAAAAAAAAAAAAAAAACCTGCTTGGTGTCAGTTTGTGACGGGGGGGGGTGATTGGGGGGGGATCGGGGGGGGGGGGGGGATCAGGGTGTAATGTGTGCCTGGCATGTTCTACTGTGTGCGTGTGTGTTGGTGCACTCACATTACAGTCTTCTCTCCTCGGCCCGGAACGGAAAATACCGAGCCGAGGAGAGATGACATCATTTCCTCTGCCTCTGTGTACAATACAGAGGCAGGGAAATGATCCCATTGGCTGGGAGCGATCGCGAGGGGGGGGCCACGAATGGATGGCCTCCCCCTCACCACCGATCGCCGGGGGACATTTGCCGACCGCCGCAGGCACCGGGGGGGGGTCTGATCGGACCCCCCACCCGCGGGCAGGCAAGGACGTACAGGTAAGCCCTTTTGCCTGCCCGTGCCGCTCTGTCGACGTACATCGTCGTGCGGCGGTCGGCAACTGGTTAAACGAATTTCAGAGACACAGTTCCGCCTATGTTCTTTGTTTTTAAATAGCTCTATTGGAATGTTTCACTTGTGATACCTCCATAATATACGTGAGTCTACATAATATATATGTGATTTAAACATACATGTGATACAGTGTTGTTTATTATATTTCTATATATCTTTTTTGACCTCGTGTAACCACTATATTGTAGATATATGATTGACCTCCTTATAACACCCCTGAAGAAAGAGACATTGATATTCTGAAACGCATCAAGTGAAGCACGAGAATTTTACAGTCAATCTTTGTGGTGATTTGGTACCTTGTACACAGTAGCTGTAACCATTCCAATATATTCTGTTTTTACTTTGTTTATCATGTTTAATAAATTATACTTTTTCTATCAACCATGTTAGTGCCTTTAAAGTCCACTTAGGGGATACTTTCCTTTTGTCAAATGAATGGAATTTTTTTTTTTTGCGTTGTAATATGCGTAGGAAATGTGAAGGGATCATTATAGGTAGCACTCTAAATAGGTATAAAAGTTTACTAGTTTATAAAAGTCTACTCATCCATGCCAAAGGTAGGGAAGACCAATTTGTTAAGAGTTTAGTAAGTTGTGTAAGCATTGGTGGGTAATTAACAGTGTAGAGATCAGCCGGGTTTGCTGTAAAGTTGATACCTAGATAGGAAATATGTGTAGTCGACCAGACAAACGGGAGAGAGTCATGTAGTTGAGTTTAAAGAGTGGGTGATAATGAAATGATTAGAGCTTTAGATTTATGAAAAAAATGTATTGTTAGGTCCGATAGTTGTCCGAATTTGGAGAGAATTTTAATGAGAGGTGGTGCTGAGAACAGGGGCGAAGTCAGAAATATCAGGACATCTGAAAACAAGCATAACTTGTGATGATGGCCTCCAAGTTCCAGACCTTTAATGTTTCGGTTGGAACGAATGAGTCGTGCTAGGGTTTCGATGGCTAGGGCAAAGAGGAGGGGGGAGTGGGGGCATCCCTGTCTGGTACCTCTCTCAATAACAAATAGGCATGTGCAATTCGTTTCGTTCCAAATTCGTTTAATTTCGACAAATTCGTTAATCCGGGAATATCCGAATTAACGAAAACCCATTTAACGAATTTTATAATATTCGTAAATTCGATAAAATTGGACATTCGTAAATTCGGGCATTCGTACATTCGCAATTTACATTCGTACATTAGAAAATTAGTGAATTCTTAAATTTGTAAATTCGAAAATTCGGAAATCTGAAATAATAGTTAACTAATAATAACTTAACTATTAGTAATTACTAGTAACTTTTAATTTATAGGTATTGTAATTTCCTTTTAAATTTGGCTGTTAGTGAACGTAACACGTACAAATTTATCCGAAGTTATGAATCATCCAAAAAAAATGGAATGGAACGTAATGAATTAATATTAATAAATAACAATAATAATAATAACAACGTTTTATTATTATTATTATTGATTATTAATTTGTTCTGTTCCATTAGTTTAGATGCAGCATTCGTTTTGGATAATTCGTAACTTCGGTTAAATTTGTATTTGTTTCGTTCACTGACAATCAAGTTTGAAAGGAAATTACAATACCTATAATTTAATAGTTAGTTACTATTTCAGATTTTTGAATTTTCGGGTTTTTGGATTTTCACATTTCGAATTTACAAATTTCCGAATTTTCTAATTTACAAATGTACGATTTTACGAATGTATGAATTTCCGAATGTACAAATGTAAAAATGTACGAATGAACGAATTTACGAATGAACGAATGTTTGAATTACGAATGAACGCATTTACGAATTTACGAATGAACGAATTTACGAATCGCGATCATAACGAATGACCCGAAAAACAAAAACAAAAATAAACGAATGAAACGAAAACGAAAATGAACGAATTTTTTTGGTTGTGCACATGTCTAATAACAAAGGGGTCAGAACGGTATCCTGAGTAAGATAGATAAGCCTTTGTTGGTGCTGATATAAGGTATCAATCCATCGTAGGAAGCACGTTCCAAATCCCCAACATTGAACGATTGTATGTAGATAGGGCCAAGATAGCAAGTCAAAAGCTTTTCGCATATGTAATGAGAGGAAACGGGTAGGGATGTGGCAAGAGCAAGCTGCATGGGCTAAAAGTGTAGCTCGGCGAATATTGTCACCATATTATCTAAAAGGGATAAATCCAGTTTGGTCCTATAATGGGATTAAATTGGGTTGCTAGAATTTAGGCCAATATGTTGATATCTAAATTAAGTATAGATATCGGTCTGTAATTTGACCATGAGGTGTCATCTATATTTGGTTTAGGGATCATGGAGATGGAAGCGGTGAAAGATTCTGTACGAAAGGATTGACCTGTGAGTAGAGAGTTGAAGGCTTCAATCATAAGAGGGGGTAAAATTAGGTAGCGGAAAAGCCATCCGTACCTGGACGTTTACTGGGCTTCAGTGACTTTATTGCGGTCTGGATTTCCAATACTGGGATAGGTTTGTCCATGGTCTCTTGGTGAGAAAGAGAACACACACACACACAAATGGGACCTTCAATATCATGGGATCTTACAGCTGTACCTCAAGTAATGTTGTGTACCTCATCCAATGCAAAAGATGCAGCAAAGGATCTTATGTTGGTGAAACAGGACAGAAGTTGCAAGCGAGGATGAATTTGCACAGACATACCATCAAAGAACATAAAGAAGACAGTTTATGCACACCTGTGGGGCATCATTTCTCACAGCCGGACCACACTATAGAAGACCTCAATGTCTTAGTTCTTAAAGGGAATTTCAGAACTATCCAGGAAAGGAAAACGTTTGAACTAAGAATGATACTTCTTTTTGACACGAAGAATAATGGCCTGAATTTAGATATTGGTTTCCTTACACATTATGCTAAAGTTTTACGACCCCCTCTGTGACCAGCAACCCCCCCCCTGCATTCCCTCCCTAACTCTCCCTCTGTCTTATCTCACTAACTCTGCTGCTATCTTTATTGCCATTGATTTGTATGTGTTTGGTTTTCCTATTTTTTTTTCCTTCTTTAACATTCTGCTTAAAAATGTGTGAATCAGTACTGCTTGGACCTTGAAGAAGGGGACATACCCCGAAAGCTTGTCCTGAAAAATTGTATGTTAGTGCAAATAAAAAAAGTATCACGGACAGTACTCAATTTTCTCTGAGAAAGAGAAGGAAGGTTAATAGAGGATAACAGCTTAGTCAAACGAGATTGATCAAAGAAATTTGTGTCTTTGTATAGTATATTAAATTTTTTACGGAATTCGTGTAGAATTTTGAGTGGGTTACTGGTATAATTATCTTTTGTTAGTTTTAATTGAATAGGTTTCGAGGTATGATCAACCTTTCGAAGTGCTAGGGCTAGGAATGTGTCTGGTTTGTTTGCCTTCATATAGAAGGAATGTTTAGATTTATGGATAATTATTTCTGCCGATTCCGTCAAAAAAAGATCCAGTTCTAAACGTGCTTTGTCATAAATCAATTTATTTGATGGAGAGGGTGTAATTTGCAAATCCTCCGAAGCTACAATGCCTCTTCGAAACGTTTGTGAAGTTGTCGTTTTATCTTACGATTGTTGGAGGCTTGGCTGATGCAGACCCCTCTGATATATGGCTTGAGGACTTCCCAGTGGGTCAGGGGGTCTGTATCAGTGATACTGTTATTTATAAGATACTCTTGTATGGCAGTTTCTATTTCTTGTCGATATACAGGATTTGTCAACAGACTATCATTTATGTACCAAGTATGGAGGTTAGATCATGGGACCAGGGAGGAAAGGGTTGACCGCATTATGGTCTGACCAAGAACATGGTACAATAATTGAATTAAGAATGAGTGCTGAGATACTAACATTCACAAAAAGATGATCTATACGGGAAAACTGTTTGTAAGGATGGGAATAATGTGTAAATTGTCGTCTTGCAGGGTTATTTTCTCGCCATGTGTCTAGAAGAGGATATTGATTAAGAAGCCTCTGATAGGAAAGCTGTTGTTAGAGCTAGAGATTTGTCAAGAAATGGGTATGGTATTAGGTTTGAATCACCAAGAAGTATGAGTGTGCCACGTTTGTGGGATTCTACTACTGAAAACAAATGGGAGAGGAACGATAAAGGATTTTTATTAGGGGCATAGTAAGAAACAATAGTAACTTGATCATCTAACAGAAGACCAAATATTATAAGGTATCTGCCCTTAGGGTCCTTGAGTTCTTTTAGTAGAGTAAATGGTGTAGTATGATGGAAAGCAATCAAGACTCCCCTTTGCTTAGTGGCTGCTGATGCAGTAAAAACCTGTGGGTATTTGCGGCTAAAAAAAGGACTGAGTCGTAAACTGCATCTCCTGTAAGCAGACCACATGTGCTGAGAGTTTGGAAAAGGATTTAGTACGTTTTGGAGGAGAGTTGAGACCTTGAACATTTAGTGTCAATAGGTTTAGGGAAGTCATTGGAGAATGTTTAAAGGATAAAGGCTATGATTATTGGTTTTCAATCCATATTCCGTGCATGCGTCGAATTGTTTCCGAGCATGCGTGATTTTGTGCGCGTCCGAATTGCATACAGACTATCGCATTTTCGGATAGGAACTTTTCTGGACCAAAAAATAGAGAACATGCTCTCAATCTTTTGCTGGCTGGAATTCCGCCAGCAAAAGATAGATGGAGCATATACACGGTCACATTTTCTGTCAAAAAGCTCTCATCGGAGTTTTGCTGGCGGCATTTCCGATCGTGTGTACGCGGCATTAGGCTCTATGTAGGACCCTTTCAAATTGGTTTAACAGATCAGAGCCATTTGAAGTATTCTGTAGAGTGATGGGGGGTCATCCCAGTGTCAGAAATAGGCTCACCATTCTTTTTGGAAAAAGGAGACCGGAGCTGCAGCTGTGTATGAGGCTGTCTGATGTGAGGAGATGACGTCACGGCCATTTTAGCTGCGGGTTTAGCCAGTGTATTCTGGGCTTTCAGCGTTTTCAGCTTAGCTTTCCTCCCGCTGTACATTCTATCAGCGTGTGCAGGAATGTGTCAGTCACCGTAAGAGGGTCGTAGACTGATGAGACTCAGTATTTTCCGGCTATCGTGTCCCAGTCGGTGCGGAGCACTAAGCGGACATGTCCTGCTTAGACGGCTTTGCGCATGCACCTCCCGTATACTTGTAACCTTATACGGTAAGTGCTTATTAACTTTCTAAAAAAATTGTTAATATTAATGAATATGTATTACTACAAATATCATGAAAAACTGGAATAGAAAAAACAATAAAAAAGTGCAACAAAAATACAATAAGTAAACATAAACTAGTACAAAGCACATTGACAGTATTCCTTGGCAAGCAATGAATCCTATAAATTTGTCCACATACAGTACCTAAATAGTCCACAGTGAATAATTCAGTAAATTGGGTTCAATCCTAGCTGTAGGCCTTAGCAACCATTGGTATAAAACAATTGGTGTGATTACTCAAAAGTGCCAAAATAAATCACAATGACCATGCCTTCCAATACCTATGTGCATCCACCCCTTCCTTGGGATGACTCACCAAAAGAGATGTGATCTTATAATAAAAGTTAATCAGTATGTGTGTATAATAAACAAGGTCCTGATGGGATTTAACAGGTTGGTTGACATTCCATTATAGCAACTGTTTTTGTTTGTATAATAAATAAGGGATGGTTATCTTCATTGACAATATGGCTGAGAGTGTGACAAATGAGTGTAACTGGGGCAGTTGTGACAAAGATTACATACTGTACGTACAGATAGCGGTCCCCAGAAGTTATATCCAATGGATGATGAATAGCAGGAAGGTGAGAATATTACACAGCTTATGCCCAGGGCAATCTGGAAGATACCCAAAGTAATTTGTGAAACCTGTGGAATAAGAAAGAAAAACACATACACTGAATTAGTAATGCCTGCAAAGGCATTGTCACAGTTTAGATAAAGGGAGGTAATGGTAGGCGCAAAGGCAATGTTTCTCAGTTTATAACAGTTCATATAAAGTTCATAGTAGGCGCAAAGGCAATGTTTCCCAGTTTATAACAGTTCATATAAAGTTCATAATAGTCCAACACTAACGCAAGATAATCAATGAGCTGAAGCTGGCTCACACCCATATACTCTGATGAAATTCTCATTTGGAAATGCTGCAATTTAATTTGTTTACTCTGTTTGGTTCTGATTAAAGCCCCCATACCAAGATATGCATATACTGTATATATCTATACAGGGTTTTTTTTTCTCGGAGACTAGGTGCAGGTACTCCCCGCTTCTGAGCCTACCCACCTCTGAGCACTGTCCCTTGGTTCCATCCCCTACCCACCTCCTGGCACTGTCCCTTGGTTTCACCCCCTACCCACCTCCCAGTATCACCCCTTTTGGAAAATACAGAACCAAGTATAATTTTGTGGTGCTACATAATTTGTATTGAATTTGTTAATAACAAGGAAAGCCGTAAAATGGATTCCCTGCAGTCAGCAGCAATCCCCCCCCCCCTCCACAAACAATAGATCCCCTCCACAACAATAGACCTTCCGCCAAAAGCAATACTTGCCCCCAACAAACTAGATCCACCCCAGCACTAATAGATCTCCCAGCAGCCAGCATCAATAGACTCCTCTCCCAATAGTGGATCCCTCCCAGCAACAATAGCCCCCCTGCAACAATAGATCCCCTCCAGAGATAACAGATCACCCAGCAGCCAGCAAAGTACCCTCCAGCACCCCCCAGCCAGTACATACATTCAGTACCAGAGGTGCCGGAACTGCGTTCCCCTACGTTCCCGCTGAAAAAAAGCCCTGTATCTTTATATTTACATTTTTATATATTATTTTCATTGTTACATGTATAATTCTTTTTATAATACAGTTCCTATGTCATTTGTATACTTTCACTTTTACCTATTTAGATATGTGGTTTTAATTGTCTTTGTAAAACAATGCACCAGCACAAAGCATAATTTTTATTAATTATATCCAACGGCTCCTACTGCCAGCCAGATATCTATAAGACCCTGGCTCCCCCCCCACTTTAACTCATATCTAGACATTAAACTGACAGCAAACCCCGCAGCCCTCTATTCTGCCAACTACCTCCCCCACTCCCCCCCAATGCTATCTCACCTCACCAGCCTTATGTCCTCCTGATCTACACTGCCTTTAACATGGTTAGGATGTATTAACGCTACCAAAATGTCTCCCGAAGATCCTTTACTTATTCCGGGTTCTGCCCATCCCCATCCCCTCACACTTCCTCAGAATCGTGCAACGTAGAGCTCTTGGCTATATCTGGGGCAAAACCAGACCTCGAGTACCCAAATCAGTCCTATATCTCCCCAAGCTCCAAGGCGGGCTAGGTCTCCCCCACTTCGCCAAATACTACCAGGTGGCCCAGCTGGCCAATTACCAAAATACCACGCTACCCAGGAAATACCCCTTTGGGTTGCCTTCGAATCCATGGACTGTGACCCTCTCTCAGTGGCTTCGCCCATGTGATCGCAAGACAGTAAAGAACCCTACTACACGCCACTCGCTACGAATTTGGGACAACCTCAAAGCCAAATTCGGATTCCAATCCCCGCATAACCCCCTCTTGTCCTATTTCCACAACCCTGCTTTCTATCCAGCATGGTCCTCACCTTCTACCTTCCATAGCTGGTCGTCCGCTAATCTTATCTGAGCCTACTCATTTACTACCTCTGATTCCTTCAAACCGTTCTCTACACTCAGCAAGTCCCATGGCATTCCTAACTATTTTCCATTACCTCCAACTCAAGTACTTCTTTATCCCTTGCTTGCGCACCAACACCTCCCTCCCAGACCAGCTTTTGAACACATCTGTAATCACGCTCAGGGGCCTAATCTCGCTCATCTACACCCAACTATTAGATCCCCCCAGACACACCTCCCTTTGCTATGCAGCACAATGGGAAGCCGATCTCGACCTCCATCTTGAGACGAAAGACTGGTCCGACATTTGGCTAGCCACTAAATCTTTCCAGAATATAGTAGCCTCTGAAACCAGCTATAAGGTACTAATGCGCTGGTACTTAGTCCCTGCCCTGATATCGAAATACCTCCCATCCTACTCCTCTAATTGTTTTCAAGGCTGTCCTGAACATGGCACGCACCTCCACATTTGGTGGAGCTGCCCCCTAGCCCAAACATTTTGGACCGAAATCTTCCACTTTATTTCTACTCTACTCTAGTCGACAGTACCCTTGACCTCGACCTCTCAATTGGCCTACTTAATAAAAACCTCTAGACCTGCCCCCAATTCAAATTACTTCTGCAAGTCACCACAGCTGCGAAGTAAATGATCACAAAGGCCTGGAAAACCCCCCATCTGAGCACTTTGGAAACTAAACATAGCATCACTAGAGCGATGATCCACGCTAAGATCAAAGCCATACTCCTCGATAGTCACTAAATTTGAAATACTTTGCAACCCTGGGTAGATCATTTTCTTCCCTTCAATTTTGATAGCTCCCTACTCCGCCCTTAAGCCACTTCCCTCCTAAGTATATTGTCAGGGCTGGGCTCAGCCCCTCCTTCTCAGAGCTGTGTGCTCAGCTGTCGGTTAATTGCCAGCACTCTTTATTCCACAGTGACTCACCTGGTCTTCAATTCCTGTTCGTCAGCTAGCTCTGCTAGCTATTTAAACTGCATGGATCAGATCTTCTGTGCCCTCGCCTTGGTCAACATATCTGGACTCTGCTGTGTTTTCCTGTGAAAGACTTTTGCTTGGCTGACCTCCCTTCTGGTTCCTGTTTGCTGCACCGTACTTCGCTGATCTATGGACTCCTGTTTCTCTGGCTTGTTCTGACTACCCGTCCTGGTTACTGAACTCTGGCTATGTTTTGATTACATTTGCTCTGTTTATATCATTTTACCATTTAATTAAATAGTGTGATTTTTACTGGACTTCTGTCTCAGCCTGATTCATGGTTCCTGACAGTAGGTTGAAGAATTGCCATAGCCATAAAACCAACAGCTGGAGCCCTTTGTACCTCCTCTGATATCCATGGACTCCAGGTTGGTTGGTTGAGGGAGAGAGTCATATTAAAAGCAAACAACCGCTTACTCTATCTGAACGATGCTCTTTGCAAGGAGTCCTGAATGTTTTCTAAAGTTTTTCATGGGTTTCTGGCCTCAAAATTAACTGCCATAAATCCCTTCTTTTTCTTATTGACTCCAGCCTTGGCGCTTCTGAGTGTGCAGCTACAGTGGGTTCAATCTTTTACATATATTGGCATAGTAGTATCCCAAAATGTTAAATCCTATGTGGAACTGAATTTACTTCCTGTGTTATTAGAAGTTAAGAACAGATTGAAGGTGTGGAAAAATTAGCTTTTATCTCTG
Source organism: Lithobates clamitans (assembly GCA_037952925.1). NCBI lineage: Eukaryota > Metazoa > Chordata > Amphibia > Anura > Ranidae > Lithobates > Lithobates clamitans. Next base: position 2,407,046 of record JBBGZY010000168.1, on the reverse strand, counting down.
CTTGGTTGCATCAATTTAATAAAAATTAAGATTCTACCAAAATGTATACACCTATTTTGAAATCCACCTACCTGGATCCTTAAGTCTTTTTTAAATAACTTTACCAATTGTTGCTCACATTTTTGTAGGATTCCCAGGCCTTTTTTTTTTTTTTCTGTGTAGTATTTTTTAATATCTGGTGCCCTCCAACCCCCCCTCTTCTTAACATTCACTAATTGTGCATACTTTACTCGTGGCTTCTTCCCCCTCCATATGAACTTTAGAAACAGTGTGTGCATTTTTTTCAAAAAAATCTGTGAAATTGCAATTGGGAGCATTTGGATTTTGTATGTGATTTTGGGGAGAATTGACATTTTAAGTAAGTTTATTCTGCCTCCCCATGAAAGTCGGTTCCGCGGAAATCTGTTTAACTCAGCCCCAATCTCATTAACCACTTCAGCCCCGGAAGGTTTTACCCCCTTCCTGACCAGAGCACTTTTTACAATTCGGCACTGCGTCGCTTTAACTGCTAATTGCGCGGTCATGCAATGCTGTACCCAAACAAAATTTGCGTCCTTTTCTTCCCACAAATAGAGCTTTCTTTTGATGGTATTTGATCACCTCTGCCGTTTTTATTTTTTGCGCTATACACGGAAAAAGACCGAAAATTTTGAAAAAAAATGATATTTTCTACTTTTTGTTCTAAAAAAAATCCAATAAACTCAATTTTAGTCATACATTTAGGCCAAAATGTATTCGGCCACATGTCTTTGGTAAAAAAAATGTCAATAAGTGTATATTTATTGGTTTGCGCAAAAGTTATAGCGTCTACAAACTAGGGTACATTTTCTGGAATTTACACAGCCTTTAATTTATGACTGCCTATGTCATTTCTTGAGGTGCTAAAATGGCAGGGCAGTACAAAACCCCCACAAATGACCCCATTTTGGAAAGTAGACACCCCAAGGAATTTGCTGAGAGGCATGTTGAGCCCATTGAATATTCATTTTTTTTGTCCCAAGTGATTGAATAATGACAAAAAAAAAAAAAAATTACAAAAAGTTGTCACTAAATGATATATTGCTCACACAGGCCATGGGCATATGTGGATTTGCACCCCAAAATACATTTAGCTGCTTCTCCTGAGTATGGGGATACCACGTGTGGGACTTTTTGGGAGCCTAGCCGCGTACGGGGCCCCGAAAACCAATCACTGCCTTCAGGATTTCTAAGGGCGTACATTTTTGATTTTACTCCTCACTGCCTATCACAGTTTCGGAGGCCATGGAATGCCCAGGTGGCACAAAACCCCCCCAAATGACCCCATTTTGGAAAGTAGACACCCCAAGCTATTTGCTGAGAGGCATGGTGAGTATTTTGCAGCTCTCATTTGTTTTTGAAAATAAAGAAAGACGAGAAAAAAATTTTTTTTTTCTTTTTTCAATTTTCAAAACTTTGTGACAAAAAGTGAGGTCTGCAAAATACTCACTATACCTCTCATCAAATAGCTTGGGGTGTCTACTTTCCAAAATGGGGTAATTTGGGGGGTTTTTTTTGCCACCTGGGCATTCCATGGCCTCCGAAACTGTGATAGGCAGTGAAGAGTGAAATCAAAAATTTACGGCCTTAGAAAGCCTGAAGGCGGTGCTTGGATATCGGGGTCCCGTACGCGGCTAGGCTCCCAAAAAGTCCCACACATGTGGTATCCCCGAACTCAGGAGAAGCAGCAGAATGTATTTTGGGGTGTAATTTCACATATTCCCATGGCATGTTTGAGCAATATATCATTTAGTGACAACTTTGCGCAAAAAAAAATAAAAAAAAAAAAAAATTGTCTCTTTCCCGCAACTTGTGTCACAATATAAATTATTCCATGGACTCAACATGACTCTCAGCAAATAGCTTGGGGTGTCTACTTTCCAAAATGGGGTCATTTGGGGGGGGTTTGAACTGTCCTGGCATTTTATGCACAACATTTAGAAGCTTATGTCACACATCACCCACTCTTCTAAGCACTTGAAGACAAAGCCCTTTCTGACACTTATTGTTTACATAAAAAAAATAATTTTTTTTTGCAAGAAAATTACTTTGAACCCCCAAACATTATATATTTTTTTAAAGCAAATGCCCTACAGATTAAAATGGTGGGTGTTTCATTTTTTTTTTCACACAGTATTTGCGCAGAGATTTTTCAAACGCATTTTTTGGGGAAAAAACACACTTTTTTACATTTTAATGCACTAAAACACACTATATTGCCCAAATGTTTGATGAAATAAAAAAGATGATCTTAGGCCGAGTACATGGATACCAAACATGACATGCTTTAAAATTGCGCACAAACGTGCAGTGGCGACAAACTAAATACATTTTTAAAAGCCTTTACAGGTTACCACTTTAGATTTACAGAGGAGGTCTACTGCTAAACTTACTGCCCTCGATCTGACCTTCGCGGCGATACCTCACATGCATGGTGCAATTGCTGTTTACATTTGACGCCAGACCGACGCTTGCGTTCGCCTTAGCGCGAGAGTAGGGGGGACAGGGGTGCTTTTTTTTTTTTTTTCTTTATTATTATTATTTTTTTATCTTATTTTTAAACTGTTCCTTTCATTTTTTTTCTTTAAATCATTTTTATTGTTATCTCAGGGAATGTAAATATCCCCTATCATAGCAATAGGTAGTGACAGGTACTCTTTTTTGCCATAGAGATGTTTGGAGCCACTCTGGTCTCTGATCAGCTCTATGGTCAGCTGGCTGAATCACCGGCTGCATTTTCAGGTTCCCTGTTGAGACAGGAGAGCCAGAGAAAAACACGGAAGACGATGGGGGGGGGCATCCCCTCCCACTGCTTGTAAAAGCAGTCTAGAGGCTAATTAGCCGCTAGGATTGCTTTTACATGAAAGCCGACCGCTGGCTGAAAAGAATGATACCAAGATGATACCTAAACCTGCAGGCATCATTCTGGTATAACCACTCAAAGTTGTGAATGGCGTACCTGAAGACAAAAAAATGGTTAACAATAAAGCACAGTAAACGGTAAAGTATAAATAATTACATACCTGAAAAGCAAACGTGATAAAACATAATAACAATAAAACATTGCAGAATAGAATACAGTAAAAAAGAGCAGAACAATAGAGAGAGAGAGAATAGAGAGAGAAAGAACAATAAAACGACAGCTATTTTTTTTTTATTTTATATTTTTGTATGTGTTTTTTTTTTTTTTACATTTTTTTTTGTAACTAACTTTTATAACTGTAACCGGTTCCAGGTTCGGGTCTCTCAAAATGTGATGGCATCCTGGGAGACCCTGTGAAAGTGTGCCTAGTCTGTACAATGCTGTACCCTACGCTAATACTCAACTAGTGAATGGTAGCGTTCAAAATATTCACCAATGCAAAGACCAGGATTGTCAGGACAGGAGGGACAATAATAGCGGGTGTCACACCTATATATCCGCGCTTGCTGCAGACACGACATCTTTTTTGGGGGGGTTCGCTGGGTAGGGGTACTCGGGAGGACATAAAGAAAATGCCTCTCATGCAGCCGACTGCATTTGGTTGGGGATGTGAATGGGGGAAGTACGGGCGCTGCAGAAGCGGTGGGTTCCCAATTAGGATTGGAGAATGCAGCAGGAAGGGCACTATGGGCCTGTGTTTGTCTTTTTGGTGGCAGCGGGACACTACTTGTGCTTGCCACCTCACCAGCTTGAACTGCACTTATGGGACTCGCCACGTCACCAAGTTTTACTGCAGTGCTGGTTTGACTACGACCGGGGTGTACTAGGCCGCTGGTGCTTGCCAGTTCACCAAAACGCTACAAAAAAAACTGTTAGCGATCGCAGGGATCAGGCCTGACTCTGCGAACGCTGCAGTTATGCGTTTAGTGTTTTGTAAGTGACAGTGATCGATCGATACTGCAATTGGGTGGGCTGGGCTGGGCCGGGCGGAGGGGCAAAACGCAGGTGCTAGCAGGTATCTGGGCTGATCCCGCTAACACTGCGTTTGTGGGAACCCTAAACTGCTGGGGACGCTAGTATAGATCTGATCGGATCAGATATTGATCCGATCAGATACTATACCACTAAGGGAGGTGTATGCTGCGTGCGTGGGTGTTAGCGGTACTGGCGCTAATCTGACGCTGCCTGGGGCTGGTGCTTGCCAGTTCACCAAAACGCTACAAAAAAAACTGTTAGCGATCGCAGGGATCAGGCCTGACTCTGCGAACGCTGCAGTTATGCGTTTAGTGTTTTGTAAGTGTCAGTGATCGATCGATACTGCACTTGGGTGGGCTGGGCCGGGCGGAGGGGAAAAACGCAGGTGCTAGCAGGTATCTGGGCTGATTCCGCTAACACTGCGTGTTTGGGAACCCTAAACTGCTGGGGACGCTAGTATAGATCTGATCGGATCAGATAATGATCCGTACAGATACTATACCACTAAGGGAGGCGTATGCTGCGTGCGTGGGTGTTAGCGGTACTGGCGCTAATCTGACGCTGCCTGGGGCGACGCATATCACCGCCGGGCGATCAGGGGGCTAAACCTTTATTCGGTAATAAACGGCGGGTGCCCTGACACTATAAAAAATAAACGAACTAACCAGCGTCAACCGTAACGGTTATACGGTGATCAGTGGTGAAAGGGTTAACTAGGGGGCAATCAAGGGGTTAAAACATTTATTAGGTAGTATATGGGGGTCCCTGTCGCTATAAAACGCTGACGGCGAACCTAAATATTTACGTCCCTAACTAGCGTCACCAGCGACACTAATACAGAGATCAGAAAAATGATCGCTTAGTGACACTGGTGACAGGGGGTGATCAAGGGGTTAAAACTTTATTAGGGGGGGTTAGGGGGGTACCCTAGACCTAAAGGGGGGTAATACTCACTGCCCTAACACTGTAACTGTCACAAACTGACACTATGCAGTAATCAGAAAAAAAAAAAAAATACTGCTAATGTCAGTTTGTGACGGGGGGGGGTGATTGGGGGGGGATCGGGGGGCGATCGGGGGGGGGATCGGGGGTGTAAGGTATGCCTGGCATGTTCTACTGTGTGTGTGTGTGTGTGTTGTGCACTCACTTGTCTTCTCTCCTCGGCGCTGGGACGGAAACTGCCAGACCGAGGAGAGATGACATCACTTCCTCTGCCTGTGTGAAACTACACACAGGCAGAGGAGGATTCCCATTGGCTGGGAGCGATCGCAAGGGGGGGGCCACGATCGGATGGTCTCCCCCTCGCCTCCCGACGCTCCCAGTCAAATGCCGACCGCCGCTGGCACCGGGGGGGGTCCGATCGGACCCCCCGCCCACGGGAGGCAGATCACGTATGGGTACGTGATTCTGCCTGCCCGTGCCATTCTGCCGCAGTATATCTGCGTTAGGCGGTCGGCAAGTGGTTAAGGAGGGTCATGTAATTGGCTTGGAACATTGTCTCTTTTGTTGATGATATTTTGACTCCTAAATAGTTCAATTCTTTTATCCCCCATTTAAATGGTAGACTCTTTTGGTAGGCCTTATCCCCTTCTTTATCGTCTATGACTTCCATTACTTCCGACTTGGTTGCATTTACCCGAAAATTTGATATTCGACCATAGTTTCTAAGAGTCGGATTCCCAGGCCTTGCATTATAAACTCTCAATGCTAACCAGGCTGACCCTACCGGAGGGACTGGTCATGCTGGACTTCTTTAAATACTTCAAAGCCACCCAGCTGGTGACTAATGGCCAACCTAAGTAACTTCTCTACATTACTAGAGGCAGCCATCCTACACTCACTGGAAGCTCTCCGGAATTTATTATTTTGGTGTCCTGGGGCCCCTTATCATCTCAGCCCCCTGATGAAAACCACCGTTAGAGCCCGGTTAATAGGTGGGAAAGGCAACCCCCTCATACCTTCTCTCCCTCCACTCCACTTCAGAACAATTGTTCCCTTTCCCATTTTTAAATGCTCTCTGACCTCACATTATTGAAAATGAGCGATTGATTCCTTTTGATCACAATCTGCCTACCTACTACCGATATACTGTAGATATCTGCAAATCTCCTATGCCTTCAACAGCCAGTTTCCACATCAGGGACTGACAATAGGCTCTTCATCATTGGCAAACTTAGTGCGCAAGGACCAACTCTCTAAACCAGCACCATCCCTGTTCCAACGTGTTGTTTTCAGTACTCTTTTAGATCTTTCTGGCCTACAGAGAAAATGGCAGGGTGATATACCAGAATAAGACAAGGAGGACTGGACCAATATAAGGGATGTATCCTTCCTTCAGCTGGTTTAGAGACAGAGTAATTCAATTTAAAATTTTCCAAAGGGCATATTTCACTCCTCGCAGACTCCATAAGTTAAGGACATCACCACCCTGTTCGAGATGCGGTCACCCAGTTGGAGGTTTTTATCATGTGACTGACTTACCTGGGACAGAGGCTTTTGGAGGGGACTTAATGCTAGCCTCTTGCCAACTGACTATGGGTCCTGGCATTTGAGGGAGCTACAAGCATTTAGGAAGGTATTCTGTTATGTAATGTAAAAGGACATTATTAAAGAGGCCATGATGGTCTCTGCCAGCTTGGGACTCAGTGGACACATGTATGGGAAAGGAATGCTGATTAATGAGATCTGAAAAGACCGGGTCTTTCACCCAATAGCTTATTGTGCTCATTAACACACCTTTGTCTCCTAGCAAACTATTCGGGGATGTGTTTATACTTTTGTGTATTGTAAGCTGTGAGTGAGGAGACGGCAGGTCTACCCTGAAAGGTCATATCTCTGAGTCACCAGGTCTGGGTAAATGATTAGATAACTATCTCATGTTAATTAGGTTTCTGGTTACAGTTTGTATTGTCATCCTGCTATATATATTTGTGTGCCATCTCAAATAAATCAGTTCATGTTCAGCAACCAAACGAGTATTGCCTTGTTTGTTGTTGTCAGCGGTTGGAATATCTGATATCTATATTCAGACTGGGAGGAAGTGGTATATGACGAAAGCACTCAAGCGGAGTGTGGGATGTTTCGTTACATTGGTGGCAAGCAGTAGGACGCTTCCTGCAGTCTGGGACATCCAAACCTCCACCTGGATCCAAGGTCGGGATAGCAGGAGAGGAGATGTACAGATACCAGCCGCCATGGAAGAGGAATTTGGAAGTAGTTTGAGAGAGATGCAGATACAGCACAGAGTACCAGTATCAGAGCAGGTCCTGCTAGGATGGTATGATTCTATCCGCTGCGAACTCTGGAAGGAAACGCTAGCCCGTGAGCAGCACCACAAGGGAAAAGTTCTCCCCTCCATCCAGGAAAGGTACTGGTCGCAGTTTGGATTTCGGGTGCTGTTTTTGGGAGAAAAACCGCACAAGGACCAAACAGTTGAATTAAGCAGGCTGGTCTGGGCAGAGATGCGGCTAGATAAGGGCTACAGAGCCCTCTGGTGGCATGTATCCCAAGCATGCCCTTGGGTAGCGGATGACAGTCCAACAGAAGGCTTTGGCTACGGCGGCCTGGGACTGTTGTATGTGAAGCTGACAGGGGAATCTAACTTTGGGAGTGATTTGGAGTGGCGGTTGGACGAAATCATGGATTTCAGAGAAGAGCTACTGAACGTCTCGTAAGTTCACTGGAAGATATAGCATTTCTGGCCGTTCAGGAATGGGAGCTGGAGATCGCCTACAGATGGCTGCTAGACTCTGCTCAGCACCAGGGCTGGGCTCCCTTTGCCTGGGAATATCAGAAAATACCATCAGATAGCTCTGAAATCCTGGCTGAAGATCGGCAAGGTGGCATAGTAACAGTGTGCTTTGCCAAACCCCTGCAGCTATGGACGCAGAGGTCTTATGGCGGATGCAGCAAGTGCTGACTGACCTCGACGAACCTGTTTCTGCACAAGACAAGGTTGGATGGAGGAATGTGTCCAGCAGCATGCCAGAGAATCGGCAGTGAAAAATCTGGAGATTGCCATCCCCAAAGCTGAAGTGCTGACAACAGGGCAGAGCTCTGATAACCTCTGCCCAGCACCGATAGCATCTTCTGGGTTCCACGTACAGGAGATGGTGAACCTCTATCACCAGACATCAGTTGCAGAGATAGGAGATTTGATAGACTTTTCTGCTGAGGAAGAACAACCTGGTGAGCCTCCAGCAGAAGAGCTGGTATCAGGGTCAAACTTCACTGAGCTTTGCCCAGCACCAACAGCAGTATCTGTGGAGTAACAAGGAACGTAACCAGCTGATGCGCTGTCCACTGGACAGAGGGTCCAAGACCTCTGCCCCACATCTGTGGCAGTTCCGCAGGCTTATGCCCCGTACACACGGTCGGATTTTCCGATGGAAAATGTCCGATCGGAGCGTGTTGTCGGAAATTCCGACCGTGTGTGGGCGCCATCGGACATTTTCCATCGGATTTTCCGACACACAAAGTTGGACAGCAGGAGATAAAATTTTCTGACAACAAAATCCGATCGCGTCAATTCCGACCGTGTGTGGCCTGTTCCGACGCACAAAGTGCCACGCATGCTCAGAAGAAATCCCGAGACGGGACAGCTCGTTCTGGTAAACTTAGCGTTCGCAATGGATACAGCACTTTCGTCACGCTGCAATGTTAAAAATGGTTTAATACAGCGCACTCTCTTCTTTATAATGTGACAAGAATTAAGTAGTTTTGATGCTCATATTCACACACACTTCTCACAAACTTTTTTCGTTACTATTTATCTGGATTCCCTCAATATATTTTGATTTCTCACATCTGACAACATTTTTTTTTATATTTTATTTTTTTTTTTTGGCTTTAATGTTGATTTTTTTTTTGTGTTTCTCTTTTTTTTTTTTTTTTTTGGTGATTTTGATTTGTACTCCCGAAAATGTTTGTGTGTGTTTTTTTGTGACAAGTTACCACAACACCATTGATATGTTGTTCTATTTAATCTGTAGGAGATTGTTTGGTGTTGTTGTCCCTTGTTAATTTCACATTGTACTTTAGAAATGTACCTGAATCGTCACCAACAAACTGTCCTTTTTGGATGAAAACACACACAGGAGAGTAGAATTTACCTAAAAAAATTTATTAAAGGGGTCACAACTAAACAAAGAGGGAGGCAACGCTGGAGAAACTGCAGAAGTGGGTGAAGCCTTGGACCCCCAGGGCAGACATCAATTATTTAAAAGCAAAATTGGTGGCCTGAGGAGTCCATATCTAAGGGAGGGCAGTGTGGTCCTGAAGTCCCAGAGATCCGGAAAGCAGCAGATGACATCTGTGTCCCCAGGCTGTGGTCATACGAGAGACTGCATCTTCTGTCAGATCAGACTGAACCCAGGGTCATCACTCTTTGGTCTTCCTTCCACGCTTCCTTCCAGGCTGTGGCTGTGGTGGTGGAGTTGTGGCAGCAGGAGGAGGAGGAGGATTGTCGATCTCAATGACATCCGTCTTGGGTGTTAGTTCCCCACTCACCCCCTTACGTAGGACTTTATAAATAAGGTCCTCAGAGAGCCTGCGTTGGCCCTCCTGCATGCCCTGCAATTTGGTGGCAGCCATGCAGGCAAAGGCCTCTTCAGGACTGGGGAAGGCTCGGAGGGATGCAGAAGCCTCCTGGATCAGCCTGTATGCTGAATCCTGCACAGGACTGGGAGTCATCTTCCTGGCTCGTTTATGTGGCAGGCGGAGGGGAGGAACCTGAGACTCAGTCAGGCTGCGACTGGTCCCAGGCTTCTCTTGGCTGACACTTAGCCCCGCCTCCTCCTGGCTGCCACTAATCCCCGCCTCCTCCTGACTGCCACATTCCACAACCTCCTCCTGGCTGAGGTCTTCCTGTGTATGAAAAAGGGACAAAGTTTTAGTATTTTTTTTCATCAATCACACACAATTTTCACCTCCTGACTGCTGCAATTTGAATGTTAACAAATATAACAGACTATCCTTCTGAGCCCAGCAGTTTTCATTCTTGTCCCAATTTTGGGTGCCCACTACTGTCTATTGATATGTAAAACACTTTATTAAATCAGCAATTAGTGATCAATAATAACATCTAATAAACATCATTTATTTATTGACCAGAAATCAGTAGAACAATGCTATACCTGACTCAAGCTGGGCTCCTCCACTTCTTCCTGGCTGGAAGGCCCAGGTTGGACATCGGAAGCCTCAGCTGGGGTGGAAGGAAGAGTGGAAGGAAGAGTGGAGAGTGATTCCCTGACTTCAGTGTGGTCTGACAGAAATTGCAGTCTCTCATAGTACCACAGCCTGGGGACATAAACGTCATCTGCTGCAGCTCCGGATCACTGGGAATCTGTGACCTTCTTGCGCTCCCTCAGATATGTGCTCCTCAGGCCACCAATTTTAGCTTTTAAATAAGGGATGGTTGCTGTGGGGACCACCGGCGTCACCAACTCCAGCAGTTTCTCCAGCGCTGCCTGCCTCTTCTGTTTGTGGTTATAGTGGGGGTGTCTGACCTGCCACAGACAGGGCAGCTCCCTGTACTTGTCTATGAACAGGGGCAGGAAATTGTGGTCGTTGAACCCATCCATTTTCTCTGCAAGACACAACACAAGACAAACCCTAATGTCAGGCCAAACTCCCCTAATCTTGTTACAATATAGGCTTCCATTTCGAAGCAGTATAGGCCCAAGTTTAGATCCTACCTTCGTTAGCACGATCGGCGTCTCCGATGCTCCTTCCTCCGCTCACAGATCGTACGTAAGACAAACGTGTGTTACGCTTTATACACACTGCGCATGCGTATAACTCTGCCCGCCCCTGACGTTCTTTCTAGTCTATTCCCCGCCCCTTTTCGTTCGGCGCAGTGGGGGAAGAGCATATGGCGGATAGACAGCAGGTGCGTGCTAATTGTAGCAACGAGGAGGAGGAGGAGGAGGAGGAAAGGCCGGAGCCTGAAACGTCCCGATCCAGAAGGAGATTGAAGGACTCAAATATGTCCTTTGGGGAGATGTTGGAGATGGTGGACATCCTGAAGAAGGCCGACTATGATGGAAAGTATGGGCCTTACCCCAACCCCAATGTCCGAAAGGCCAAGATCATGGCGAAAGTGGTCAGGAGTCTGCACCGGAAATTCGGGGTACGACGATCGAAAGATCAGCTCAGGAAGCGGTGGTCGGACCTGAAATTACGAGAACATGAGCAGTACAGAAAGATCCGGAGAGTGCTGCAAAAAAGTAAGTAGTTGTGCTGTGTTCCTATTCTTTATGTTTATTACGTTCGTGCTGCTCCATGTGCTTTTAGGAACTGTTGTACAGTTTAAAATGGCAACTTTCATGTTCATGGGCACATTATTCGTTCGGATCACACATTTTTCTTTCGGACTATAAAATACCATTGTTTAGCCCATATGTATTTGGCCAGCATTTTGAGGCCCTATACTTGTCTTCAAAGAATTGGGTTGTGTAGATGGCTTTGTTACTAGAATGAAATGCAAACTAGATTGTGTGTAAGGAGAGGACACTGAGCAGCTGTTTTCACATCTGGACACTGGAGCACTAGTGTGGGACACAAGAACACCATTTTTATTAGGGGGGCCACACAGGTGCTCCAGTGTATACTATAGGGGGGTCTCCATCTGGGAAGCTTGTACCAAACAGGTAAAGTATTACAGCTTGACAAAGGGCATTTAAAAAAATTACATCTTGGAACTCTGCTAAAATAGACAATTGTACCCCACTTCCAAGCAATGTTTCCTATTTATAGTTCTGCCATCAAATATCTGTGTGCTAATTATACCATTTTTGTTTTACATAGGGGAGAAAAGACTCGGAGGACACCCCTCATCCGAGGAGACCAGAGACCCCCCACTTCTGGAAGAAGGTGAAACCCCCCAACACAAGCTGAGCAGGAGGATGAAGACGTGGTGGAACTAGTCACCACAACAGATGAGTGTCTGCGACCACAGGCTCAGATAAGAGATGGATGGCAGCATTTTTTGTAAACAAAAATTATTTTGGGGTTCCTCTCTTTTTAGGTGATCGTGAGGTTGTGGATGAAGATCCTTTCACATCCGAAAGTGCCCAGATCCTGATCGGGGAGATCATGGGGTGTAATTTACAATTGGAAATCATCAAGCAAAACATCAATGATGTTATTCCAAAATATAAAAACATCATTGATGTTTTGGGGTGAGTTTAAAACCCCTCCAAATCACTTTCTTCTTTTGTGTGCTACAATGTGCTAAATGTTTTTGTGATTTTTCCCAAAGCCAAATTTGGAGGATGCACACAGTGTGTCAACATGTGCTATCTGCCATCACGGGAGATCAATGGACGCGTTTTGGGGGTGCAACCCCTTCCTCAATAATAAAGTAGCGGTGAGGAAGGGGTTTCTCCCCCAAAACACATCCCTTGATCCCCCATGATGGCAGCTAGCACATGTTGACATTGTTAAATTGGTGTGCATCTTCCAAATTTGGCTTTTCCAGGGGTGATTTCCCCCCATCTGAACGCTATATCAAACACAGTTCCTAAATACTGATGTCTGATATAGCCTTCAGGTTTTACCTAATGTGAACTTTGTAAGATCAAGATTTGTGTCTTTCTTGTTGGTTTTACACAGGCCTGTTTTCTATAAAATGCACATTTTGATTTTGTATAATGCCACCACAAAAATTGGTATACAACAAACATGTTGGTTTGTCAGAAAAACCTTGGGTAAATGCACATGTGATTGTGCAGGTATTAAAAAGATTGTTAATCAAGAATGTGTGGATTATTGTCTCAACGCTACAACGTTTTTGGGGTGATGTAATTGTTGTTTTATGAGAAAATGGGGGTCATTTCCTAAGGGCAAATCCTCTTTGCACTACAAGTGCAGTTTCAGTGCATTTGCAAGTGCACTTGTAGTGAAATGTGTTTTTGCATTTAGTAAATAACAGCCAACAGTGCTTTGTATAATAAGGTTACACAATCACGCCATTTTCTGGACTCCACACATTTCTGTCAGGGTCAGCTAAAACAAACACAAGCAGTAAATGTCCACCAAGAATTTTTTTTTTTTTTTTTATTATAAAAAGGCTTCACAGATTGTCTGGCATATTGATAGCCCCCCTACCCGCAAAGAACTCCAGGTAGCGTAACCGGACATCACGGGCACTCAGGGAGGGCAAGCCAGGACGGCCACTTTCAAGCGCCGTCAGTGTGCTTTGATGCATCATTCCGGCCTCAGGCCCAACTGAGCCAGCATAGTTGGCAGAATGTTTTCTTAAAAAATTATGGAGAACACAGCATGCCAGTATTATATGGTTCAGTTTATACTCTGCCATATGGATAGGTGTCAGAAATAGGCGGAAGTGGCTGGCCAGGATTCCAAATGTGTTCTCCACCACTCTTCAGGCTCTGGCCAGCCGGTAATTAAAAACCCTCTGTTCCGGGGTGAGGGTCCTCATCGGGAATGGCCGCATCAGGTGGTCCCCCAGCGCAAACGCTTCATCAGCGACGAACACAAATGGGAGACCTTCCACATTGTCCTGTGGAGCTGGCAAGTCCAAGCTGCCATTCTGGAGACGCCTGTAGAACTCCGTCTGGGCGATGACTCCACCATCGGACATCCGGCCATTCTTCCCCACGTCCACATACAAGAAGTCGTAATTAGCCGACACCACCGCCAACATCACTATACTATTAAACCCCTTGTAATTATAATAGTACGACCCCGCAGTTAGGAAAGTCCCACCGCTGGGCAAAGTGGGAGGCCACAGTCTGCCATTCCTGTGGCGTGGAAGGAAACTGTTGAGGAAAAAACAATAAACATTACTATTTTTTCACAGAAACATGGCAAGCAGATTAGACACAAACATTCTTGGGCAACCTCCATATAGCATTTATTAAGGGGAATTTAACAAGGCCAAAGTATAAGGTACACCTATCATATTCCCACTCCCCCCCCCTCTCATGGGCCATTTCTAACATTATAGGGGGGGGAACTCTTGGACAGGTAACCCTCTTCACTTCATTGAGAGATGAATGCCTAAATACAGGGTATTACTTGGAACAGCCCCTCCTTAGTTACACTATTGGCAGCCCACTGGACAGGTAAGAAGTGTCATAATACACAGATATAAATACACACTGTACACATTTGAGGACATTTGGACATTCTGCTATTACCTATCAAGATAATAATAGGATACAAGAACTTTAAACAGTACCATTGGAAAGTATACAGGCAGGCCCTTGCACTACATGCTTTGGGGAATTCATCCATAAATCTGACCACTAAAGAGATGGGTATAGTGTGTATGGGTTTGGCAAAGTCAGCAGATAGATGATTGAGGATAGAGAATTGGGATCAGCTGACTTAGCAGTTGGGGGGAGGGAGGGTTACTAAAAATTATTTGGGGACACCACAAAAAAAAGCCTCTGCCACTCTGCCTGAATTTAAATCAAAAATTACATTTAGAAACATTTTAGGGGGTGTTTGGGGTAAAGCACTACTATGGAGCTGATAAAATACATTGTTAAGTGACTACATGAGGTGAATATGGGGCCAAGAGACACCATGCTGGGGAGGTTATTGAAGGGCATATGTATGAAGGACCTAAAATAATAATTACATACAAATCCAGCAGGCATGAGAACAAAGGGGACATTCACAGCATATTACAATCATGGTAATTAGGGAATGAGGAAATAAATACAATATATTAGCAAACATTCAAGACAATAAAAGGTGATATAAAAGGATAAAAATCTTACCTTCATATACTCCTTCTGCAGGACCTGTATGATGGCAGAACAGGTCTGTGGGATGATGATCCCCAGAGCCTGGGGGGAGATGCCTGTCGAGAACTTCAAGTCCTGCAGACTTCTCCCTGTGGCCAAATACCGCAAGGTAGCGACCAACCTCTGCTCCGCAGTGATGGCTTGCCTCATGCAGGTATCCTGCCTGCTGATATAGGGGGTCAGCGAAGCCAACAAACGGTGAAACACAGGGTCCGTCATCCTGAGAAAGTTCCTGAAATCATAAGGATTGTTCTCACGGATCTCACGGAGCAAAGGCATATGAGAGAACTGGTCACGCTGAAGCAACCAATTCTTGGTCCATGAACTCCTCCCCACCCTGTTCATGGACTGGACTTGTGTCAAGGTCAGGACCCCAACACCAAGCCCCCGCACAGCACAAACTCTATGAGGAGTACGCATATGAAACATGGCTAGAAAACGGTCGTCTGCTCAGAACGAAGTAACAGAACGCACTGAAGAACAGCAAGGCCTGTGAAGAGCGACCTGAAAACCAGTAACGAACGAACAAGAATACAATGACTACCTAAAGTCACGCGGAACTTGCTTGCACGCACTGAAGAGCAGATACAAACCCACAAGCACAAACTGAACGGCAGAAAACGATCTAAAAGCCACGAGTCTGAAAAAGCGGGAATCGTCTCTCACCAAACTTTTACTAACACGAGATTAGCAAAAGGAGCCCAAAGGGTGCTGCGCTTGGTTCTGAACCGGCCTTTTTTAGTCTCGTCGTACGTGGTGTACGTGACCGCGTCTTTGCCTATCGGAAATTCCGACAACTTTGTGCGACCGTGTGTAGGCAAAACAAGTTTGAGCTAACATCCGTCGGAAAAAATCCTAGGATTTTGTTGTCGGAATGTCCAAACAAAGTCCGACCGTGTGTACGTCCTATTAGGGTGAGAAGGTGGCGGTCACTTCCCAGCAGCAGATCAGGATACAGAGGGAGAAGAAAGAGGAGGTGTTCATCATTCCTCCCCAGTAGTCGGTCAGAAGTGGTCTTTCCTCCCCAGCAAAGATGCGTGCACGTGGGAGACAGTACTACAGACATGTCGTCCCAGCAGCCAGATTAGGGAATAGAAGAGGGAGCAGCTGGCTCACCTCCCCAATGGCAGCTACACAGTTTGGGAGTGGAGGAAGCCAGCCTCCTGCCCCAGCGGTTAGCCGGAGCGGAGGTTGTAGAGTCCCCAGCAGAAGTTCTGGCAACAGGGCAACATGCTACCAACCTCTGCCCAGCACCGGCAACAACTGTGGAGTTCCAGGAAGCTGGGACAGTCGGCCCCTTTCTCCAGTGACAAGCTGATGTAGTAAAGCTTCTACTCCCAGCTGAATTACTGGCAACAGGGCAGAGCGCCACTGGCCTCTGCCTAGCACCTACAGTGTCTCTACAGCTTCAGGAAGCTGGGGTGATCGGCCCCTCTGCCCAACAGCAGACTGAGCCGCGGAATGTTAACAACCACCCAGCTGAAGCGCTGGCCCCTCTGCCCCACACCTACTGATGTCAACTATTCCTTGCAGCCAAGAATGGAGATCATGCGGACTGACTATGTGAGTTCACTCTGCCCGACTAACACATGTCCAGACCAGGTGGAGGTCTGGGTCCTTGTTAGTAGATCTTTTGATGGTGGAGAAATGTGACAGACTCACCCGGGACAGAGGCATTTGGAGGGGACTGAATGCTAGCCTCTTGCCCACTGACTATGGGACCTGGCATTTGAGGGAGCTACAAGCATTAAGGAAGATAGTCTGTTATGTAATGCAAAATGACATTATTAAGGAGGCCATGATGGTCTCTGCCAGCTTGGGACTCAGTGGACAGATGTATGTGAAAGGAATGCTGATTAATGAGATCTGGAAAGCCTGGGTCTTTCACCCGATAGTTTATTGTGTTCATTAACACACCTTTGTCTCCTAGCAAACTATTTGGGGATGTGTTTATACTTTTGTGTATTGTAAGTTGTGAGTGAGGAGACGGCAAGTCTACCCTGAAAGGTCATATCTCTGAGTCACCAGGTCTGGGTAAATGATTAGATAACTAGCTCATGTTAATTAGATTTCTGGTTACAGTTTGTTTTGTCATTCTGCTGTATATATTTGTGTGTCATCTCAAATAAATCAGTTCATGTTCAGCAACCAAACAAGTATTGCCTTTGTTGTTGTCAGCGGTTGGAATATCTGATATCTATATTCAGACTGGGAGGAAGCGGTATATGATGAAAGCACTCAAGCGAGGTGTGGGACGTTTTGCTACATATTACATTTCCTGAACTAGCCCGTTCATTTCTCAGCTTTTGGCTGGATACTCTTGACATCATTAGCACATTCTCTAAAATTCACCTGACCCCAATGCCAAAAACATGACACTTCTAGGCCTATTACTATTATTCTACTCTATGCTAGGAAATCAATCTTTATGCGCTGGAAGAAGGCTTCTCCCCTTCTATTGTCTTCTGAAAATGCCTGGTTATCTTGAATCTCCCTCTCTACTGGGACACTTATGAAAAGTGGGGCAGTAAGAAAAAATTCAAGTGTGAGTCCGATGGCTCGAGGACCCATCTGCTGCTGTGGATTCGGCCCTTGATGCCTGTTAGTGATCCTTTGTGAGCTCATCCACTCATCCCCATGCTCTTGGTTGCCATGATCCTCCCTTGTCCTGGGAAGATGATCATCTCATAGCATTGTGAACTGGTACCTAGTGAGCCCTTGTAAGGTACAGCTTTTGTCAATTCTGTGGGTTCACATGGAGTGTGTTCAAATTGTTATATATTCACAACAATAAAATATATTTAGAAAAAAAAGTGACTTGGTGCCATTCCCAGGATTGTATGTGGATGTGCATGTGTTTGCACCCAAGGAGCCCAGATGTGCCTGCTGGCACACACGTCTGCATGCAGATGGGCCGACGTATGAGTGCAACACGGTTGCTCGCAAGAGTCCTTTGTCTGTGTGCCAGCACATGTGCATGACTATTGGCTTCCTGACAATTTGGAAGGGCAGAAGGACCCAAACATTCCAGCATTTTTTACACTTCTGACACAATATTGTGTAGGCAGTTGGATCCTATGCAAGGGTACAGCATGCAAAACACTCATATGATGATTGCAGATAATATGAAAATTATGGTTCCAAATGCAGGGAATGTGCATATTTATTGTGAAGCGTTGTTTACTAATCTTAAAGAGACCCTTTATAGAGAGCAAAACAAAGGCTGCCATTGATAATCACCTAAACACCTAACTAGAGGTCGACCGATATATCGGCCGGCCGATATATCGGCCGATATTTTGCGTTTTTTACTTAATCGGCATCGGCCGATTGTGCTGATAAAAAAGGCCAATTGTAACTTCAGCCATGACTTGCAAATGACTTCTGTAATAGAAGTTAATGCAAGTTTCCTGAGGTTATCTGTGGAGAGGATTCTCTCCTCCTCTGGGCAGCCTGCCAAGTCTGATAAGAAGATACATTTGTATCTTTCAGGTTCTTTTTATCAATAGACTGAACTCCGTGTGGAGAAGTTTTCAGTTTAACCATTTAAAGACTAAATCTTTTCTGACACTTGTTGCTTACAAGTAAAAATCCTGTATTTTCTGCTATAAAATCACTTAGAACCCCCAAACATTATATATATTTTTTTTAGCAGAGACCCTAGGGAATAAAATGGTGATTGTTGCAATATTTTATGTCACACGGTATTTGCGCAGCGGTCTTTTAAACGCAATTTAAAAAAAAAAAAAATACAGTAATGAATTTAAAAAAAAACATAAGCAGTAAAGTTAGCCCATTTTTTTCGTCCAAAAGTTTTGATTACCTGTTTTTGTGTATTTAATATTTAAGATAGTTTTTTTTTTTTTTGTTTTCTAAATTATACATACAAGTGAACTGATTGGAGGTTTGTTTTGTTTAATGTTTAAATGAAAAAAAATTTCTGTATTACTTAAGGCTGCTTTCACACTGGAGCAGGCATGCGTTGATGGTAAAACGCTGTTAGTTTTAGCGGCGCTTTACCGTCATTTTAGAGGCGCTATTCGGCTGCTAGCGGGGCGCTTATAACCCAGCTAGCGGCCGAGGAAGGGGTTAAATGCGCATTCATTTCAATGGGCAGGAGTGGTGGAGGAGCGGTATACACCACTCCAAAGATGCCGTTTGCAGGACTTTTTTTTACATCCTGCCAGCGCATCGCCTCAGTGTGAAAGCACTCGGGATATCACACTGAGACTGCAGGTGAGCCGTTCTACAGGCACTTTACAGGCGCTATTTTTAGCCCAAAAGCGCCTGAAAAACGCCCCAGTGTGAAAGGGGTCTAACTGTTAGATTTTATGAGATGAAGGGAAAAAAGAAAAAAAAAAAAAATCGGCCAAATATATCGGCCCAAAAAAAATCGGCATCACATATCGGCCATCGGCCTCCGTGATTTCTAAATATCGGCATCGGCCAGAGAAAAACCCATATCGGTCGACCTCTACACCTAACCTGAAATTGACTTGCTATGAAAAACACTGTGTGCAGAACTTTTTTAGACAGCCATGGGCCTATCTGGAGTCCCAGAAAGGTCCCAGATGGTCCCTTGTACAGAGGGTTTGCTCTTTTTACACTGTGCCCACAGCTCATATGCAAATAGTTCTGGGATTTGCAAATGAAAGAGCCACTGTAGGATTTGCATATAATTGAACCATGTGGTGGGATTTGCATATGAATGAGCTGCTGCTGCACATTCATTTGGAGAGTCAAGGAAGGCTCCTCCTCTGCTCAAGTCACATAACACAACCAAAGAAAGGAATTTTCACTGCTGCAGGATTTGGGCTCTGTGTTGCACCTAATGAGTAAGTTTAACAGGGAGGTTGTACTGGTGGGGAGGGAGAGGGTCTGACATTTAAATTGCCAGCAATACAATACCATTGCCAACAATAGAAAAATGTTAAAAAAAAATGGCGTGGGGGTCCTTCCCCAATCTATACCAGGCCCTTCAGATCTGGTATGGATTTTAAGGGGAACCCCATGCCAACATTTAAAAGAAAACGGCATGGAGTCCCCCCGAAATCCATACCAGATCCATATCCAAGCATGCAGCCTGGCAGTTTAGAAAGGGGGGGACGAGAGAGTGCCCCCCTCTTGAACCTTACCAGGCTACATGCCCTCAACATGGGGGTGGGTGCTTTGCCCCGTCCCCCAAAGCACCTTGTCCCGTGTTGATGGGGACAAGGGCCTCTTCCTGACAACCCAGGCCTGTGGTTGTGGGGGTCTGTGTACAGGGGGCACTGTCCCCTTGTGACGTCACCAACCCAGCATGCAACGGTCGGTGACATCACAAGAGGGTGGTGTCGCCAGGTGACTCCGCCCCTTACCTATATAAGAACAGTTTTGTTTTTTTTTGTTTTTTCTTGATAAAGGAATTGTCAAAAACTGTCTCTGTGTTTTCATTACTTTTTGACACTTTTTTTGTGAATGGTTAGGCCACACTCATTCACATTGTTAAAGGGTGCTTCCAGATTCCAATAAACCCCCCACCCGCAGACCCCCACAACCACTGCCCAGTGTTGTTGGGAAGAGACCCTTGTCCCCATCAACATGGGGACATGGTGCTCTGCGGTGGTTGGGGGGGCAGAGCCCGCTGCCCCAAAGCACCCCCCATGTTGAGGGCATGTGGCCTGGTATGGTTCAGGAGGGGGGGGGGTCGCTCGCTCAACCCCCCCCTTTCCTGGCCTGCCGGGCTGCATGTTTGGATAAGGGTCTGATATTAATGTTGGGGGGAACCCACACCGTTTTTTTTTTTTTTCACTTTTTTATTGCCAGCAATGTTTTTTTTTTTATTCAGCTGTCAGCGGAGAAAGCCCATTGACAGCTGCTGACTCATCGGTTGTTAAGGGTGCCACAGCCAGCTTCCCTATCCCGCTCCTTAACATCTAGCTAATTACTGCGCCCTGATTGGGCAAAGCTGTGCAGTGCGCAGTGCAGGGCGTCTGCCAAATGTCCTACAAATTTAAATCCAAATTCAAGGCGATGTTTGGGCCGAACTTTTGCTCGACCCGAACCATTCACCCACTCTAAATGGGAATGGAGAGGGAAGTTTAAGCCCATGCCACAAGTTTAAGCCCATGCCACGACCCTTTAAGGCTGGGTTCACACTGCTGCGGTGCGGGAACGCAGCGAATTTACTGCGGGTTCCCGCACCGCACCAACTCGCACGGCAGTTCACACTGCCATATGCGAACTGCTGGGGAGTGTCATACAATGTTAATGACACCCCCAGTTCAGCCCGCATATCGCAATGCGAACTGACAATTCGGACACTTTCGGATCGCATAGGTGTGAACACCCATGCGATCCGATTTTGGTCCGAACAAAAAAAAGGGTCCTGTGCGAGTTTGGACCGAATGCGGTGCGATATCAGCCATACTATCTGTATGGCTGATATCGCACAGCACAGACATCGCATGTGATGTGAACAGCAGTGCGCTGCGAATCACATGCGATGTCTGCAACGGCCGCAGTGTGAACCCAGCCTCAAGGAGAATTATACAAAAGTAAATTGTTAAACCCAAGTGTTTTCTTATCACTATTATTCCTTTATATTGGCTTTTGGGATTTACAAATGAAGGAATTTAGAAATTGGATGAAAGGTTTATCACTGTCAACCACTTTTTGATAGATAAGTAGTGCATTTTATATATAACTATATAGATCAGACCAAAATGAGGGACAAATGAGGAGGAAAGACGGGCCGAGGGACTTTGTTCTGAATGAGGGACAGTTCCTTAAAGCGGGGGTCCACCTATCTATTTTTTATTTTTTTTGGCATTCACAAACTTTTCTTCTCATGATTATCTACTCACATGTTCTGTGTAATAAGTCCGCCTGTGTCCGATTTCGTTGTAAAGAATAACTTATAAAATTCACTGAAGGCGGTTTCCATCTTCATTGTGGGCATTTGAAGCCCACAAGCATGTATTTCCTGGATGCGGTGAATGCTGTGCTCCCAGCATTCACTGAGATGTTGTGATGACGCTGTTGCACAATGCATGCTGGGAAGCCTGAGGCTAGCTCCCAGGGGACTGTGGGAGGTCTGGGAGAGGCTAGAAACACGCCTACTCTCATGGGAGGAAAACCAGGAAGTGCTAAGAAGATTAGAGAAAAAAAAAAGGGTAATTACAGCGATTTACATTTTTTTACACAGCATGTCAGCATCTAGGCAAGGAAGAGAATGCATAGAGATAATGTTCAAAATTTGGGTGGAACCCCGCTTTAAAATCAGGGACAGTTGGGAGCTATCTAAGAAGTAAAGGAAAAAAGAGGAGCAGCCAGCTTAGAAAAGGAGGAGGGGGTGGCAGGGGATGGAGGTT